>CM055125.1:88229892-90629892 GCA_029206835.1 Rana muscosa
CAGCTGCTGGAACATGACTGCCAGATTGGTGTCCTTCTTGAGCATCCCCTCTGTCTGCTCTCACACTACTTGCCTTCCTCTAGCTGGGTTTCATCATCAGACCCTTCGAAACGCTGGGCATCCTCCTGAGCATGTACCCAACACTGTGCTCAAACAGTTCGGGGGACTCCTCAGGAGGAGGACATGGTGGGTCTAGGGAAGGAGTGACTGATGATGAGTCTGACATTGATACCAGGGAAGAGGATGCTTTGGCAGCTGCTTTTCCAGTACCCTGAGCCTGGGTGAGAGAGGATGAGGAGGAGGGCTTGGTCATCCACTCTACCAAGTCTTCGGCATGATGTGGCTCAACATGTCCAGCTGCCGAAAAGAAGGACAAGCGTGTCCCATGGCCATGTGCTGATGACAATGCACCGCGTCCACGACCAGCACTGTTGCCCCCAGACACAGAGCCTGCTTGCCCTCTTTTATTGCCTCCTGACTGTCTGCCTCTCCTTGTTTGCCTTCCAGACATTCTAATAGATGGCCTGCAGGGAGATGGGAAAAAAGCAATAAGGGCTACCTTCAGGTGTCCTTCTCTGTCCCTTGAAACAAGGACTTGCACAGTGAAAGAAACTGACACACTCTCCCTACCTACAGTTTTCTGTCCCTAGAAAAAATGTTTTTTTTAAGCACAATTTAGCACAAGGAGAATTACCTCACTGTCCTTCCAGGTCCCTGGAAACAAGGACTTTGACAGTGAAAGAAACTGACACACTCTCCCTACCTACAGTTTTCTGTCCCTAGAAAAAATGTTTTTTTTAAGCACAATATAGCACAAGCACAAAACACACTGACACTCTCCCTACCTATCCTTCTCTTTCCTAAACTAAAGGAATCCAGGTTAAGCAAGAAAGAAATAAAAGTCACTGTCCCTGCCTATGCTGCTCTATCCCTGCTCCGGAACACACTACACTAGGCCGCCGTGCTGGCGGCCTTTTATAGTGTGGGGCGTGTACTAAACCCCCTCAGCAATAATTGGCCACAGGCATCCTGCCTGTGGCCAATCATTGCTCTCCTCGCTGCCGGCGCTGTGATTGGCCAAGCATGCGGGGTCACAGTGCATGCTTGGCCCAATCACAGCGCCTGGATGACACTGCGATGGCGTAGTGCATTGTGGGCCGTTCGCGTCACTCGAATTTGGCGCGAACGGCCCAAATCGTTCGATCTTCGTCGAACGATCGAACAGCCGATGTTCGAGTCGAACGTATGTTCGACTCGAACACGAAGCTCATCCCTATTCCATAGGAAAAGAATTCCCTTCTTAGCTGTCAGTAGAACAGGTTTAATCATTGTCACCTCCTGTTCTGGAGGTCAAAAATGTGGGATTTCCTATCCCTTTTACCCAGGCAAATATGTAAATAAAGTAAATCTCCAAAGTGGGAACAAAGACAACAAAAAGAAAATAAATAATAAAACTTGACGGGTTCTATCCTTTCCATAATCTAAAACTTAAAAAAGGTGTGGCCTTAGAGTTTGTTACATGTTTTATGCAGTAAACAGTATTACATAAATACTAGGGTTGTGGAAATTAACTATTAATTTCTTGATTAATTTTTTGATCAATCAAAAATTCTTTTGATCGGTACTCACCTCTCCGCCGCCCTCCGGGTCTTCAGGGAGGTCCGTCGGAGATCCGGTGACGTCACGGACACCAGCGGGGCTTGCCATGTCCATCTGAAGGGCTCCTTTGCTGTGCCTTCATATCTGCATGCCGGCGGGACCTTACTATCTGCCACACGCAAGGGCTGTTACACTTCCCTCTATCACTTCCCTCTATCAACCTGGGATTCTACAGCCATCCACTGGGAGTTGTGATAGTTCCCTTCACGGGACATCTACATGCCGACGGACTGATGTTAACCCCTCCTCATCTGGATTCAGCAGTGGTATCATTGTACACATTTTTATACCAGTATCATACTTAGCTACATGTTTTCATGACTGCTTTTGCTACCGTTTGGTATTACTTGCACCATTTTTACAGTTTATGTAGCTACATCGATTTTATCTCCAGTGCAATATTTATTTTGTTACCTACTTGAAGACTATAAAAGTTTTAATGCTATTCCCATCGAGCGCTGCCTTTGTGTGTTTTTTGTATCCTGCTATCCATTTTTCCAGTGGTTGGTAGCTGCACTGGGAATCAGCCTGCAACGAGATCAGCTAAAAGTAGTTGGATCTGTATGTGCATTATAATTAATCGAAATTAGTCGATTAAAAAAAAAAATAGATTAATCGAACACGAAAATTTTAATCAGTAACAGCCCTAATAAATACACTAAATTACCAAAAGTATTGGGACACCTGCCTTTACTTTAATGGCCTCTTAGTCCACTAGCTGCAAAGGGTGGGCCAACTCAATATTGAACCCTACGGACTAATGCCCCGTACACACGGTCGGATTTTCCGTCGGAATAAACTCCGACGGGTTTTTACAACGGAATTCCGTTCAAGCTGTCTTGCTTATCATGCTGTCACACCAAATTCCGACCGTCAAGAACGCGGTGACGTACAACACTACGATGAGCCGCAAAAAATGAAGTTCAATGCTTCTGAGCATGCGTCGACTTGATTCTGAGCATGCATAGTTTTTAGTCCGTCGGAATTGCATCCAGGCGAACAGAAATTCCGATAGAAATTTTTTCCGAACATGTTCTCTTTCTAAGTACGTCGGAATTTCCAACGGAAAAAGTCTGATGGGGCATACACACGGTCGGAATATCCAATGAAAAAATTTCATCTGACTTTTTCCCATCGGAAATTCCAAGCGTGTGTACGCGGCATAAGACTGGGATGCCATTAAAGTGCGTGTAAAGGCAGGTGTCCCAATACTTTTGGTAAAAATCCCTACCTAAAACAAACCAACATTTGTTTACAACCCCCCAGCTGTAATCTCCAAAACCAGGAAAAAAAGAGAACTAAAGAAGCAGTGATACCAAGACAAAGAGACAGAAATCACTAAGGCTACTTTCACACTGAAGCGCTGGAGGTATAGCACCGCCATACCGTCGTTTTTGCCGCAATTTGTGGACGCTAGCGGGATGATTTTAACCCTCGCTAGCAGCCGAAAAAGGGTTAAAACCGCCCACAAAAACGCTGCTTTGAGTTGGTTTGGAGGCGCTACCCCATTGATTTCAATGGACAGAGGCGCTGTAGGAGCGGTAATTAGACCGCTCCTACAGCACCCCAAAGATGCGGCTGGCAGGAGTTTTTTTACCCTCCTGCCAGCGCATTGCAGGCGCTATTTTTAGCGCAATGGCGCCTGCAAAAGCGCCTCAGTGTGAAAGCAGCCTAACAACACTTCGGTCGTTGATAATAGCAATTTTTTCATGCATCATAATCCATGATCTTTTGTGTTTAAGTCGTCTAAAAGATACCAAGGGTGTCTTCCATGCTCCCGCTATAGTGATTTTTGCCGCCAGTAATATAAAGTAAAGCAGACTTTTCAATGGTCGCAAGGCAAATTTAAACAAATGTGCTGCCAGGGCACCAAAATATCCAAGAAAACAGATGCGCACCATATTTTGCAATGCAACGCACCATAACGTACAAAACAGTGCTTTACTTTGCTTGGTGGTGTGTTTCATTAGATGTGCATTTTCTAAGTGCAGTGGAACGCACAGCTGCCGGAGTGCTTTACCGGCTGCGGTAGGGGTCAGTATAGGGCGTGATTCAGGAGCATCACATGGCTCCCTTTTTTGTTTTGCTTTGTACAAACTTTATTTGAAGAGTACAAAACATACTATATTTATGGTGCTGTATAGCAGCACCATGCGCTGCACAGCCGTACAGCGCCATGAAATAAAATGCGGCATTTCTGCGTTTTAATCACAGTATGCTGCTGCACAGCCCTAGGCTATGTTACAGTGTGAATGGGACACATAAGAAACAATGATTTCCTGTGTGTCCTTGCAGTGACAGGCGTTTTACAATGCAGTAAAAGTCTATCACTGCACACTGTGTGAATTAGCCCCTATGCGGCGTAAACACGTACGTTTTTAATGCAATTTTTTAACGGACGTTTTTCTCGTCGTGATTTTTCTTGTTTCCTCTCAAGCCTGTCTTGCATCCACACGATCATTAAAAAAAACGCTCGAGCAAAGCGCAGTGACGTACAACACGTACGACGGCACTATAAAGGGGAAGTTCCGTTCGAATGGCGCCACCCTTTATGTTAGTAAACTTTGTTGAGCGGCGATTCGCGCTTTTCAGCCTCATGCTCTTCAGTCCGTTACAGCGTGACGAATGTGCTATCTCCATTACGAACGCTAGTTTTACCAGAACGAGCGCTCCCGTCTCATACTTGATTCTGAGCATGCGCGTTTTTTCCCCCTCGTAAAAGCATACACACTATCGTTTTTCACGTCGTTAAAAAAAACGACATGAAAAACGACGTGAAAAAATAGAGCATGTTCGAAATTTTTAATGGCTGTTTTTCACGCCGTTAAAAATGCTCTGGAGCCTACACACGATCATTTTTAATGGCCATTTTTAAAAATTGAATTTTTAACGGCATGAAAAACGATCGTGTGTACGCCGCATTAGGCTGGGTTCACACTGGTACGACACGACAGTCGTACTACTTTGGCTCCGACTTTGCTCTGCGACTTGAAGTCCGACATGCGTCTGAAAAAAAAACAGGGATCCGACTTCGGTCCCCAGACAATACCAGGCACTGTGTCTGGAATGAATCTTGAGAGGGAACTCCACGCCAATTTCTTTTTTTACAAAAAACGGCATGGGTTCCCCCTACAAGAGCATACCAGGCCCTTTGAGCATGCAGCCCGGCCAATCAGGAAAGGGGGTGGGGACGAGCGAGCCCCCCCCCCTCCTCCTGAGCCATACCAGGCCGCATGCCCTCAACATGGGGGGGTAGATGCTTTGGGGCAGGGGGCCCTGCGCCCCCCCCCCCCACCCCAAAGCACCTTGTCGCCATGTTGATGAGGACAAGGGCCTCTTCCCGACAATCATGGCCGTTGGTTGTCGGGGTCTGCAGGCGGGGGGGCTTATCAGAATCTTGGAGCCCCCTTTAATAAGGGGGCCTCCAGATCCCAGACCCCCACCTTATGTGAATGAGCCAGGGACAGTTAACTGGCCCTTTGAAAAGTTGGGAGATCCCTGATCTAGCAGTATTGCCTATTTGTTTTGCTGATGCCTGGTAGCTTGTGGCCCATTACCTAGCTAAATCAAGCTATCAGAGATTCTGTACCCCGGGAGGATCTGATGGGTTTTGTTAGAAAGCAAAAGCAGCTTATCATATTTTTCCTTTCTCAGTACCCATCAGATCCTCCCTGTGTGTCTTCACAAATGAAATGTCCTGTTCTATATGTAGCACACAGACCCCTCTTCCTTACCTTTGGCTCACTTGTAGGAAAAAGGGGCACACCGTACCACATGCCCGTACCCTTCTGTGTGAGGAGGTTGAGTGGTGTAATGTACTGGCTGGGTCTCTATGGTCAGGTTCTCCAGAGAATGGTTCCCGTCTTCACTGCAATAAAGACAAGTCTCTATTCCCCAATAACTCCAAGGTCCACACCAATTGCAACTCCAACGTAGAGTTTATTTTTCTCACGTGCATAGTCACTAAATAGGAAAGGTTGGATGGAGTACAGGACAGCAAGAGGTGTTGGAGCAGTGTTGCCAACCGTACGTAGATTTACGTACGGTACGTGAATTTAACCCCTTTTTTGGGGTGTACGTTAATGTCCACTATGGGCACCGGCGCCCATAAAAAAGATGGCCACGAGCCGGCCATACAACGGCGCATGCGCCGTTCCGAAGCCAGCCGAGCGCAGGGAAACTTGTTCACGCTCGGCCGGGCGGCGCACGCACAGTAACGTGATGGCGCCGCTGGCGCCATTTTTGAATACATTGGCGTGACCACAGCGGCTGGCGCGACTCGAGTCCTCAGTCCTGCAGTGAGCAGTAGCACTCATCATCATAGGAGCGAGCGGAGCACTGACAGGGTGGAGGAGCGAGCGGAGCACTGACAGGGTGGAGGACAGAGTCAGACAGACTCGAGGTGAGTGAAACTGGGGGGGTCAGTGAGTGAGCCTGGAGCGTGAAGCCGTGCCAATGGTGCCATGCAGGGGACACAGAGACTGATGTGCTCTCTGTCCACCGGCACCATATTACTTCTCGAAATCATCAGTGTGCTGTGTCCTCCTCTGGCTCCTGTGCACCTTTCCACAGGTCAGGGCAGCACAGTGCTGCCCTGACCTGTGGAGAGGTGAAAGGGGCACAGGAGGAGGACACAGCACACTGATGATGTGGAGAAGTAATATGGTGGTGGACAGAGGAGGAGGCTACTGTGAGGGGGTGAGGAGGGCACCATCATGTCCGCAGAGTGTCTCCGGCACCTCCAGTAGTATGTCCGCAGCCTCTGTCCCCCCTCCAGTAGTATGTCCGCAGCCTCTGTCCCCCCTCCAGTAGTATGTCCGCAGCCTCTGTCCCCCCTCCAGTAGTATGTCCGCAGCCTCTGTCCCCCCTCCTGTAGTATGTCCGCAGCCTCTGTCCCCCCTCCTGTAGTATGTCCGCAGCCTCTGTCCCCCCTCCTGTAGTATGTCCGCAGCCTCTGTCCCCCCTCCTGTAGTATGTCCGCAGCCTCTGTCCCCCCTCCTGTAGTATGTCCGCAGCCTCTGTCCCCCCTCCTGTAGTATGTCCGCAGCCTCTGTCCCCCCTCCTGTAGTATGTCCGCAGTCTCTGTCCACCTCCTGTAGTATGTCCGCAGTCTCTCCAGTGTCCACCTCCCTGTAGTATGTCTGCAGTCTCTGTCCACCTCCTGTAGTATGTCCACAGTCTCTCCAGTGTCCACCTCCCTGTAGTATGTCCGCAGTCTCTGTCCACCTCCTGTAGTGTGTCCGCAGTTTCTGTCCAACTCCTGTAGTGTGTCCGCAGTTTCTGTCCAACTCCTGTAGTGTGTCCGCAGTTTCTGTCCACCTCCTGTAGTGCGTCCGCAGTCTCTGTCCACCTCCTGTAGTGCGTCCGCAGTCTCTGTCCACCTCCTGTAGTGCGTCCGCAGTCTCTGTCCACCTCCTGTAGTGCGTCCGCAGTCTCTGTCCACCTCCTGTAGTGCGTCCGCAGTCTCTGTCCACCTCCTGTAGTATGTCCGCAGCCTCTGTCCACCACCTGTAGTATGTCCGCAGTCTCTGTCCACCTCCTGTAGTGCGTCCGCAGTCTGTCCACCTCCTGTAGTGCGTCCGCAGTCTCTGTCCACCTCCTGTAGTATGTCCGCAGCCTCTGTCCACCACCTGTAGTATGTCCGCAGTCTCTGTCCACCTCCTGTAGTGCGTCCGCAGTCTCTGTCCACCTCCTGTAGTGCGTCCGCAGTCTCTGTCCACCTCCTGTATCGTGTCTGCAGTCTCTGACCATCTCTTGTCATGTCTACAGTCTCTGAGGGGATCCTAGAAAGGAGTCAAGAGTGGGAGTGCCGCCGGGATGGGGGTTACGGCCCAGGAAGAAACACACGTGTGGACTGGGGAGAGGAGATCAGACCCACCAAGCTGGAGCCGTCTGACTGAGCCTCACACTGTGCACCTGGGAGGAGGTAAGTGACAGTGCCGCCAGGCCATTCTGAGGGGGGGGGGGTCACTGATGTAAGAAGGTGAATGAATACAATAATGTAAGGGGGCACTGATATAAAGGTTTCCCCCTTATATTAGTACCCCCCCCCTTACCTTAGTGTATTCACTCTGTGGAAGGTGGTCTCTATTCACCAGAGCTCCCCTCCACATCAGAGTTCCCCCTTACATCATGATCTGCAGCGTTCCCCTTTACATAAGAGTTCCCTTGCACTGTAAGGGGGCATACTGCAGACTCTGATGTAAGAGGGAACTCTGTGCTGGCTGGGTTATAGTAACCTAACCTTCATGTAAATTGAGAAATATGTTTTTTTACTTTTAAACTTAAACACATTGATATTAGCATTAGCTGTGTGTTTATAGTTGAAATATTGATATTTGCACTGTTTAGCACTAAAAACAGTAATTTTAGGTACTGTTTTGCAGTGTCAGTAAAAAATGCGGCTCTGCCAGTAATCTTCATTATTTTTGCCAGTAAGAAATTGGTGCCGTACAGAAATTTTGGCATCCTTGCCAGTAAATTTCACTTCAGGGGGTTGGCAACACTGTGTTGGAGTAGGTCCAGGCACAAACAAAGATATTCACTACCTATATCTTCAGGTAGTCTCAGCTCACTCGGATAGTCTCCCATTAGAGTGGATCCTTGCAGCCGGAGTGATGCTCGAATTAGCTAACACACAGTCTCTGCAGTGTCTGCACAAACTCTGCCACAGATCTGGTGAACGTTAATCCTGGTATTAGGCCTCTATCAGGAAGACGACATCCCTCCAGAGAGTTACCGGGCCCCTTCCTTCACTGTGATCTCTCACCAGTCCCTCGAAACGGTCCTCCCCCGGCCTCCTCCTCTAGATACGGGTCTCCTCGCAAGGCAGCACCCTGGGATTCCTCCTCCCTCTGTGGGTTCCAGCCGAAGGTGCTGGACCCAAGGTCTCCAGTTGCAGCCCCAGGGCTAAAGGTGCCTGGGACTGATCCGCCAGTGTACCGGCCAGGAACCCCACCCCAGGGCTGAAGGTGCCTGGCGTGGCCACGAACAGAACAACACACTCCCCCGGGGTCGGACCCCCGGGAACTCACCCCCTACAGACAGGGTCTGCCCCTTTTATATCCTCTCCCGGCATGCACAGCAGGCCGACACGCCCACCGCACCACCACCGAGAGGGGACATCCAAGGCACAGCACTGTACCAGCAGTTCAACCCTGGCCTCCGATGGCAGCGCCACCAACAGGCCACAGGAAACTATACACCAGTATCCCACCTGTAGTAAAAAATGGTTTACAGAACCCTATCAAGTAGTGTGTTTGAGAACAACTACCACTCAAACATCCCCCTAGATTTAAAGACCCCGCTACATATACATGCTGTTTTCATCATGGACCTCCATACCGCCAAACTTTCATAGATGGTAACGGGGGGCACCTATTAGCAAAAGTATGTAGGCATAGGACACACGCCCTGTCACACCCCCTCTAAAATGGAGAATTGTACAAAAAAAAAAAAAAAGAAGAAAAGAATTGGTTCAACCTACAAGTGCTTTTTTACCACTACCATTTCTTAATATTCGATCTTATAATCTAAATCTAAATTCCAATTCAAAATTGGATGAAAGGTTTAGCACTGGGAAACACTTTTTGATAGATAAGTAGTGCATTTTATACCCAACTATATAATGAGGGACAAATGTGGAGGAAAGAGGGACAGAGGGACTCTGTTCCGAATGAGGGACGTTCCCTCAAAATCAGAGACAGTTGGGAGTTATGGACCTCTGAACACAGTGCAGATGACACCATATAATACGGGGCACTTATAACTTCTGAGGTGCACAGCCCTGTACAAAATTTTTTTTCATTTAGGAGGCATTTACACCACGTTTCTTGGGCTGTATTGACCCAAGGTAATAACAAGCCCAAATCCCTTGTTTCCAATAGACCCAATTTACACAAATGCTCTATGTTGGTGTGTGCCGTGTGAAAATAGAACATACAAATGCAAAGCCACAAACTGCAACATGGAGCAACACATTGCAACATGCATTAGGGGTACAAGCTGGCCCATTGTAGGAAAAAAAAAAAAAATGGACATGAGTGCAACGTGCCAAAAAATGCACGTCAACTCAAGTGTTTATAGCGCGCATCACTGTCTGCTAAACACAACCAAAGTGATGTGAATCCAGCCTAATGCCTTGTACACACGATCGGATTTCCGATGGAATAAAATCTGATGGAATTTTCTGTGGGAATTCCGATGAAGCTGACTTCCATCAGTCTTGCATAAACACTGTCAGACTAAATTCGACCGTCCAAAACGCTGTGACATAAAACACTACAACGAGCCGAGAAAAATTAAGTTTAATGCTTCCGAGCATGCGTCGACTTGATTCTGAGCATTCGTGGATTTTTCTCCGTTGGAATTCCACACAGACGTTCGGAATTTCCCATCGGATTTTTTTCCCCCATTGGAAAAATTTAAAACATGTTCTATTTTTTTTACTCTGAAAAAAGTCTGATGGGGCCCACACACGATCGGAATTTCCGATGAAACAAGTCCATCGGATTTTTTTCATCTGAGAATCCGATCGTGTGTACAAGGCATTAGACATGTGTCAGGAGGGTGGGAATGGGCAACACAGAGAACATTTCTGACAAATATTATCACACTCTTCAGTCTAATAAGCTATACATCATGGTGGACACCAACATACCAAAGACTGTAGTCAATATGATGGCTTTTCTGTATTGTGGCTGGTGTTGTTCTACAAATTGTCATACATCATTGTTGAAATATGTAATTGGCGTCCATCTGTCAGTGCGTATTTTGTGCAGCAATAAGCTACTAAACCAAAATGAATGTTGGGATTGCTGGACGTCTCTAACACATGCAACTATGTGTCATCATGAATGCTGCTGCCAGACTCATCCACTTTACCAACCGCTCTGTCTCTGCTACTCCTCTGTCAATCCCTCCAGTGGCTTCCGCTCACCCAACGAATTAAATTCAAAATACTAACAACTACCTACAAAGCCATCCACAACTCTGCCCCCAGCTACATCACTGACCTAGTCTCTAAATACCAACCTAATCATTCTCTTTGTTCTTCTCAAGACCTCCTGCTCTCTAGCTTTCTCATCACCTGCTCCCATGCTCATCTCCAGGACTTTTCTAGAGCCTCTCCAAGCCTATGGATCTCCTTACCCCAATCTGTCCGTCTATCTCAGTGATGGCGAACCTCGGCACCCCAGATGTTTTGGAACTACATTTCCCATGATGCTACTGGACTCTGTGGTGTAATAGAGCATCATGGGAAATGTAGTTCTAAAACATCTGGGGTGCCAAGGTTCGCCATCACTGGTCTATCTCCTTCTCTATTAGCTTTTAGAGGATCCCTGAAAACCCTCCTCTTCAGAGAAGCCTATCCTACCCACACCTAACAACTGTATTTTCATCCATCTGATCATCCCCCACAGCTACTACCCTTTGTTCCACGTGACCCTCCCTTCTAGACAGTAAGCTCTAATGAGCAGGGCCCTCTGATCCCTCCTGTATTGAATTGTATCTATAGTGTCTTCCCTGATTTAAAGCGCTGCACAAACTGTCGTCATATACACCAATACAGAGAGCGCTCTGGAAAATTGACAGCTAGGTCATCTGATTTTGTATAGCATTGCATTGTGCATCACCCAGAGCAGGTCTGGGATTATCTAAGGGGCAGTCAAGTATAAAACTTTTACCAGGCTTACACAAGTCTACTTGAGGCCTGGGCTGCTACGTATTTTGTCATTTGTTAATATGCAACAATGCCATTCAGGTCAGTAGCCACTATTACAGAAAGGTGAGCAGCATATTTGTATCCTGAAATATGTGCAGGATGTGGCTTGTCATTTGAATTGTATCTAAAAAGCTGCAAAGCCCTGGTGCTAAATGGATTCAGACCCAAACATGGATCTAAACCCAAAAAATCCAATGTAGACAATTGAAGCTCATCAGTCCTTAGATGTGGCGGCTGTAGTAGTTTTTATTTGTCTACGCTTTTTCCACCCCTTTAATTTTTTCCTGGTAATCCTGCAAATAACATACTTTCTACACCTGGGTGGCTACACTCACTCCTCCGCTGTATCTACAAAAGGGATTTTTGGTTATCATCCATGCTGGACTTCAAACGTATTTGTCTTTGTTCAACTTTACATGGTGGAGCGATGAGATTAGTAGTTTACATAAAAGATAAAAATGTTTTTGCTATCTTTTCAGCTCACATGAAGTGACAATGACAACGCATTTCTAGCAAGATCAGCTGGTGTTTTTAGTACTTGCCAAGAATGTGGACTAATGCAACTGCCATACTACCAGTAGGTTAAAATTAGACATGTGCACAACATAAAAATTTGTTTAGTTTGGTTTTGTTTCTGTGCGTTTCCGTTGATTCGTAACGATTCGTAATTTTGTAAGACGTGGGTTATCGTATTCGGACTCTTTCGTATTTCCGTAAGGGTTATTTTTCTGTTGATTCGTTTTTCCGTTTTTCGAATCAACGAAAATTAGACTTTCGTATTTACGTTATATTTTATATTCGGCCGCGTTCGTATTTTCGTGAGAACTATATTTTCGTTGATTTGCAATGATTCGTATTTTCGTGTCTAATTTCCGTTGATTGGAAAATCTTACTTTTGTAGATTTAATTACATTCGTACTTTCGTTAGAATACATTTTCCGTTTATTCAAAACACTACTCGTCGTAATTTTGTAATTCGTACTTTCGTGAGATTGACTGGCTCATTTATTCGTACTTTCGTAACATGGTTTTCGTAGATTAGTAATCGGGGCATAATTCGTAATTTTACATAATGTGTCAGAATAGGAGAAAACAAAAATATGTCAGAGATATTACAAAATACAAATATAGAAATTAGAATCTAAACAGATTATGCTTAACCACTTAAGCCCCGGACCAATACGCAGCATAAGGACCAGGCCCCTTTTTGCGATTCGGCACTTCGTCGCTTTAACTGACAATTGCGCGGTCGTGCGACGTGACTCCCAAACAAAATTGGCGTCCTTTTTTTCCCCCCACAAATTTTTTTTTTGGTGGTATTTGATCACCTCTGCGGTTTTTATTTTTTGCGCTATAAACAAAAATAGAGCGACAGTTTTGAAAAAAAATGCAATATTTTTTACTTTTTGCTATAATAAATATCCCCAAAAAAATATATAAAAAAAAACATTTTTTCCTCAGTTTAGGCCGATAGGTATTCTTCTACATATTTTTGTGAAAAAAAATAAATATTGCAAATCGGCGTTTATTGATTGGTTTGTGCAAAAGTTCTAGCGTTTACAAAATAGGGGGTAGTTTTATGGCATTTTTATAAAAAAAATTTTTTACTAGTAATGGCGGCGATCAGCGATTTTTTCGTGACTGCGACATTATGGCGGACACATCGGACACTTGATGCCATTTTGGGACCATTGTCATTTTTACAGCGACCAGTGCTATAAAAATGCACTGGTTACTATAAAAATGACACTGGCAGGGTAGGGGTTAACCAGGAGGGGGCGGTGTAGGGGTTAAGTGTGCCCTGATTTGTGTTTCTTACTGTTGGGGGGGGGCGTGGCTTAGCGTGTGACATCACGGATCGTCGTTCCCTATTACAGGGAACAGGCGATCAGTGTCAGTCACACTAGGAAGCACGGGGAGAGGTTTGTTTACACTTACCTCTCCCCGTTCTTCCTCTCTGTGACCCGATGGCGGGACACCAGCGGCGATCGGGTCCGCTGTTCCCGCGGGGACAGTCACGGTGAAGAGGACCGGGTCGCGAGCACGCCGGCAGCGGCGCGCTCTCGACCCACAGCTGTGCACATTAAAAGGGGACGTACCTGTACGCCCATGTACCCAGCCGTGCCATTTTGTCGACGTACATCGGCGTGCGGCAGTCCTTAAGTGGTTAAGAAACAAAGAATTTCTCTCACAAGTCACAACTTTACTCACAAATCCAACAGAACAGTGCAACCTCATAGTTGCCAACAGTCACGGATTGGCCGGGACATTCCCGGGATTCAAACCCTTTTCCCGGATTTATTTTGTCCCGGCCAATGTCCCGGCCAATCCGATTTTTCCCGTTTTCCCCGAATTTGGACGCCGCAGGCCGCCGCCGCTAGAGGTCCACGGCTGGCGGAGACAATGTCTCCGCCGGCCGCCATGTTCAAGAAGACCAAAACACGGATGTAGTACAATAGAAAATAAAGCCGCTGCGGCGCCGCCCACACCCCGCACCTCCCCGGGGGTGGGCGGCGCCGCAGCAGCTTTATCTTCTATTGTACTACATCTGTGTTTTGGCTGGCCGGCAGGCCACCCCCCCGCCCCGCCCCACCCTGCCCCGCTGCAGGTCTGTCTGTAATGGAAAGGGGCGGGGGTCGGCAGCGCCACAGTTTAATTTTTTTTTTTCAGCCACACTGTCGGCTCCGCCTCTATTTTGTTCCCCTTCGGGGAAGGGGAAACAATAATGGCGGCCGAGACAGGAGACGCCTGAGGTAAGGGGGGACTCCGCTGGGGACGCCTGAGGTAAGGGGGGACTCCGCTGGGGACGCCTGAGGTAAGGGGGGACTCCGCTGGGGACGCCTGAGGTAAGGGGGGACTCCGCTGGGGACGCCTGAGGTAAGGGGGGACTCCGCTGGGGACGCCTGAGGTAAGGGGGGACTCCGCTGGGGACGCCTGAGGTAAGGGGGGACTCCGCTGGGGACGCCTGAGGTAAGGGGGGACTCCGCTGGGGACGCCTGAGGTAAGGGGGGACTCCGCTGGGGACGCCTGAGGTAAGGGGGGACTCCGCTGGGGACGCCTGAGGTAAGGGGGGACTCCGCTGGGGACGCCTGAGGTAAGGGGGGACTCCGCTGGGGACGCCTGAGGTAAGGGGGGACTCCGCTGGGGACGCCTGAGGTAAGGGGGGACTCCGCTGGGGACGCCTGAGGTAAGGGGGGACTCCGCTGGGGACGCCTGAGGTAAGGGGGGACTCCGCTGGGGACGCCTGAGGTAAGGGGGGACTCCGCTGGGGACGCCTGAGGTAAGGGGGGACTCCGCTGGGGACGCCTGAGGTAAGGGGGGACTCCGCTGGGGACGCCTGAGGTAAGGGGGGACTCCGCTGGGGACGCCTGAGGTAAGGGGGGACTCCGCTGGGGACGCCTGAGGTAAGGGGGGACTCCGCTGGGGACGCCTGAGGTAAGGGGGGACTCCGCTGGGGACGCCTGAGGTAAGGGGGGACTCCGCTGGGGACGCCTGAGGTAAGGGGGGACTCCGCTGGGGACGCCTGAGGTAAGGGGGGACTCCGCTGGGGACGCCTGAGGTAAGGGGGGACTCCGCTGGGGACGCCTGAGGTAAGGGGGGACTCCGCTGGGGACGCCTGATGTAAGGGGGACTCCTCTGGGTACACCTGATGTAAGGAAGGACTCCGCTGGGTACGCCTGAGGTAAGGAGGGACTCCTCTGGGGACACCTGATGTAAGGAGGGACTCCTCTGGGGACACCTGATGTAAGGAGGGACTCCGCTGGGGACGCCTGATGTAAGGGGGGACTCCGCTGGGGACGCCTGATGTAAGGGGGGACTCCACTGGGGACGCCTGCATAGTTACCAACAGTCCCGAATTTCCCGGGACAATCATGATTTTTGGACCCTTGTCCACAAGTGTGGAGGGGGCTCTGCTGGGGAGGCACCTGATGCAAGGACGGACTGCTGGGGAGGCACCTGATGCAAGGACGGACTGCTGGGGAGGCACCTGATGCAAGGACGGACTGCTGGGGAGGCACCTGATGCAAGGACGGACTGCTGGGGAGGCCATCTGGTGGCAGGCGACGTGGCAGGTAACACGCTCAGGGCTTCCACTGATTCGGCATTATGGCGAGTTGAATGATTTCATTTTATATTACAATGTAAAAATAGAAATAATGCACTTCAATCATCCTGACACCGTAACAACCATGGTGCCGGGATGATTGAAGCGCCAACAGGTGTTTTGGAGTATCCTTATCTGCCAATTTTGTTGCACATTACTATTGTGGTGTAGGATCTGGCTCCTTTCTTTCTATTTCTTTCTCTCTCTTTCTCTCACCTCGGACTCTAGCCACACCCATTTGAACCACGCCCATTCAAACCACACCCACTATCGTGCGTAAACCACGCCCATTTTTCGCCGCGGCACGCTTCGCGCGCCGCATTTTTCACTCCAGCATGACACGCCTACAAACGAATGCCCCGCCCCCTGATTATAGCAAGGCTCCGCCTCAATACAAAAAAAGTGTCCCAGATGTTTTTTTTGCAATGTTGGCAACTATGCAACCTACCTAACCACAACCTATCTGGACTGTGGATGGAATGCACTGCAGTTTAACACAGAAAAACACACAAGGGAATAAGAAACAAGCTCATTGGGGGAAGAGACAACCTCTTCAGGGGAAGGGACAAGCTTATTGGCCAATGTCCAGAACTAACGAAATAGAATTTACGTTTTTTCGAATTTTCATTGTTTTGATTTCCGTTTTCCGAAGATTCGTAATTTTTTTCCGTTCATTTTGATTTTCGTTAATATGGATCTTTGTTCGTTATTTTCGTTGTTTTGTTTTACGTTTTCCGAATATTAGTAATTTCGCGTTTTCGTTCATTTTGATTTTCGTTATTTTTTGATCTTTGTTCGGTATTTTCGTTTTTACGTTTTCGTTTTTTACTTTCATATTTTTGCTGTTTCAAATTTACTAAATTTGTATTTTCGTTGTTTTCCATATTCGTTCTTTTCGATAATTCGTTGTTCGTTTGTAATTTTATCAAACCGTTCGTTTATTCGTATATTTACGAATCAACGAACAAATTTTGACGAAGAACGAATTCATAACTAAACGAATTCCACATGTCTAGTTAAAATACACTGAGTGCTCCTGAGCGATGCGCTGGCAGGACGTTAAAAAAAAAAAAAACTCCTGAAAGCAGCATCTTTGGAGCAGTGAAGGAGCGGTGTGTATACTGCTCCTGCCCATTGAAATGAATGGGCAGCGCGGCCGAACTGCCGGCAAAGCGCTGCTGCAGCGGCGATTTGCAGGTGTTTTTAACCCTTTTTTGGACGCTAGCGGGGGATTAAAAGTGCCTCGCTAACGGCCGAATACCTCCGCAAAAACGACGGTAAAGCGCCGCTAAAAATAGCGGTGCTTTACCGCCGCCCCCGCCCGTGTCAAAGCAGCCTTAGGGGATAAGTTATCAAGATTAGACCCCCCACCCCCCCGACTCGGGATACCTATGATACCACTCAGTATTACATTTTAGATCATATGCATGAAACATCCATGGAGAACTGAGAGGGTAGCACAACTGTCAATGGCCCTAGGGGAATTGTGGCCCTGGATAGAATAGTTTCTGCATTCACATGCTGAGATTTCTGGTTCCCCAGCAAGTGAATGTTTTTGACATCTTGGATTAGGTCTCCGGTAAAGTTCTCTGAAATTATGATGCAACTGTCCTCTATGTGACAGCAGAGTTCCTGATCACCTCTGCAGTGTCATTAGGCACTTTGTTTTTATGGACCATTCTCAAACATGCAGAACTGTTTAGGAAACACTTTAAATGGGGCATTAATTACAGATAAACTTGGATACTATTAGAGTTATTTGGCTAAAACTGTAAGCACTGCGGGCTACAAATGAATTTTGGTAGGTCACTAAATCAACAAAAAAAAAAAAAAAGAAAAAAAAAAAAAAAAGGGGAGGTATAAAATCTGTTTGCCAGCACAAACATTTTATGATAATCTTTTAAGCTTTAAAAATATTTGTTTTTATATTTTTTTTTGAGTGGCAGAGACAGAGTCAGCGGGCACCTGAAATCTGACAGTACAGTGGAACCTTGGTTTACGAGTAACGTGGTTTACGAGCGCTTTGAAAGACGAGTGTAGCGCTACCCCCAGTTGAGAGCCGCTGGTTTGATTTCGGGCCCTGAGTACAGCTCCACCAACCCCCGGCAATCTTGTCTAGTCTCTTATGGCACAGTTAGTCTAGGGATTCTACTTGTATCACAAGCAAACAGTATTGCAAGGGTAACCACTTTGCTATAAGACAACACACTGATGCGAGAGATCAAGTATAACGGTTTTACTTTTGTATTAGAAGGCATAAGCAGAACATAACACATACAACTTGCTTACAGAGCCCTACAGCATTAGGTATAGCACACAATAACGGCGCAGCGCGGTAATCCACCACGCGCAGCTATTATGGTGTACGCGCCCTGTGGCACACTAAACAATAGTCTATCTCCCCTCCCTGGTCAGGCCCGACACAGAATAAATCTCAGTCTTTTTATAAAGGATTTCTTCGCATGCAAACTTTCGGTGGTGCACTTGATGAACAGTATTTTGTAATCCACAAAGTAGGCAGTCTCAAGGAACACTATACTGGAGACCCTTTAACCCTGTCCTGCTACCGGTCTCCAGTGGAACAGCAAACAAACGATCGGTGGGCCAAGGCAGTCTATAGTCCTAAACACGGTACAGTCCATTGGATTGAGCAAGTGCTCGCTCACCACTCTGGACGCGATCCCAGTCCGGGACTTCCACCTGCTGTGTCTCCGCACACAGCGTCTCACGATCGGGTCCCCGATCCAACTGATGTCCTCACTCGACAAGTCAGATGCCACCCAGGCTCCGCAGGGGGGTGGAAGGCTCTTCAGAAGTTGCGTAAGGCCCCAGGCTTCAGGCCTTGCACTGCAGCAGATCCGCACAGGAAGAAACTGTTGCTTGCAGCGCGGTGTCCAAAGAGGCCGAGCTCCGCCTCCCCTCCCTCTTAAATAGCCCCTCCCATGAGTCTCTGCGGTGGCCAATTGCACTCTGGGTGTCGAACGGGGTTCTGGGTAACGTAGTTCCGGGGCCTTAAAGGAGACCCCGCTACACAAGCAACTTTTTTTTTTTCAAAAGGTTTTCGTGTGTTGTCTCGCAACACGAGCAGGATTCAAGCCTCTGCGGTGTGCAGTACCGCATTTGGCCAGAGATGTGGGGGCGCCGGTGACACGCGGAATGGTTCGGAGACGCTCTGAAATACTTGAAAACACTCCATTCCCGAGTGTTTCTGAGCCTTTCCGAGTTCAGCCAAGCTGTCTCCAAGTATTTCCGAGTCTCTCCGCCACCCCCCCACCTCTGGCCACATGCGGTATTGCATGCAATAGAAGTAAATGCAAAACAAATTATCTTCGTTTCCATTGACTTCTATGGGGAAACTTGCTTTAATATGCGAGTGCTTTGGATTACAAGCATTCTCCTGGAACGGATCATGCTCGTAATCCAAGGTTCCACTGTACTGTATCCTACCTGTTTAGCCCTACAGCCTTTCCCATCTTCTAAAGCTGGCCATACACTATGTGAATTTCAACCAGTTCCTCAGTGAGTGATCCTATTGACTGCCTCTCAGCTTACATACCTTAGAAAAATCAAAGAATAAAGAGGAAATTGTCAGCTGGAAAAAGGGCTGCATCCAATCAGATGCACCCACTGGTTGGGTATTTTGATGGCTGCTGGGGCTGGACTTACAAAAAGAAGGTCAAGTTAAAGAAAACAAATATATATATAATATAAATCCTAAGTAAACATGTGCAATCATAATTATAAAGCCTGAATAGTCATATTCCTGTATATTGCAGTTTACCAGACCTTAAGGCCTGTTCACACCTATGCATTTTTTTAGCGCGTTTTCAGTGTAGCGGGTACTTACTTTCCCGGGTGCATTTTTTTGAATCTGGCCGTGACATCAGTGCCATGTTCCCTGTGGTTCACTGGGTGGCGCCGTCACCGTGGCCGGGGGGGGATGAATGTCACTGTGTGCCGAGGCCCTTTTTGTCCTCTCTCGGCAGCGGTATGGTGGGGCGGGGAACCCGCCGTGCTTGCTGGGAGAGGGGATAAAGGGGGCCGGCCATCTTGGTCACGGGGTCTTCGTCCCAGGCACCTTCAGCTTGCGGACGTGGGTTCGTGCTCGTCCTCTAGGAGGCCTCGGCCTAGAGGACCAACGGAGATCGTGTTCCACCCCAGGCACCTTCAGCCCTGGGGTGAGGTACTTGCAAGAAGGTCCGGGGCTCAGTGCCCAACACTGAGTTCCGCGAGGGAAGGGTCCTAAGGCACTTCGGGGATGGAGGCCTGAATCTGAGTAAGACGCAATGGACCGGGGAGAGCTCCTCACTCGAAGACCCGGTGCAGCAGACTGCCGGTGACGGGTGAGTCTCTTGTCGGAGACCGTCCAGAAGGATCCCCTTCCTCTCGTACGGAGACCATATCCCACTCTCCAGGAGGAGAGTGGAGGAGCGAATTTGTGTCTGGGCCTATTCACACTCACACCTCCTTTTCTGTCCTAACTATCAAGGAAGTCCCTGTATGGTGTGTTCTAATAAAGGAGTGTTGGACTTTAATGGTGTGAGGCTCACTTCCTGGCGGATGAAGTTCACAGTGACTCTTGGAGGGAGGATCCGGGTGCACGGCACAGACCCGAAGGTAAACAGGACATTGCTGATACTACAGGCATTCCCATGTGGTGGAGGCTAGGCGTAGCCCACCCGCTCTCTCTCTCTCCACCAGATACCCCTAGACAAGAGACAGTGCGAGCCGCACAGAGAGAGAAGAGGGGCAGGCGCTACACGTGGGGGCTCGGGTCCGGGATTGTGTTGTGCATCACAGTATTGAACAAGTCTGCTGGATGAGTTAACTGAATAGGCCAAAGTGCAGCCCTGCTCGAAGTCATGGAATTGACCCTAGACCAGGGAAAGGCCCACGCAGGAAGAGCGGTGAACGGGGGGAGGCCCAGCCGTGTGAGGTACTACACGTGGGGGTTTCTAATTGCACTGCACCAACAGACACAACCCCCGCCGCTTGGTTCGTGGGCGTGGCTCATCCAAAGAAAGTGAAAAAGCCCACGAACTGGAGCAAAGGGGAGGAGTCCAATACGTGAGAGGGCTACACGTGGGACTTTGGCGCGAAAACTCTGCAGTGTGCGATGGACCAGCAACAAGTCACCATGTTTGGACATACTTCATGGATTCCAGTTCACCCTGCTACTACCACGATGACTGCTGCTGCTCCGATAACGGATACCGGGATCCGACTGAAGCCAAGGGGTCGATTCGCCCTGTATTCGTGCATGGACGTAGAGGCCCTGGGTGTAATTTGTCCCGGGTGCTCGGGACTGGTGTGCCACCTGAAGCCCTTCGGACAATGTGAGGCCTGTGGGGAGTTCCTGTTCGAGGTGGATCAGGTGGTTGAAAGGCCGAGAACCATCTACCCAGGTCGGGCTTCAGGTAACACTACTCGCAAAGGAGGAATTACTGCTGTAAAAGCCATCCCAGCGCACACTGCAGCGACCGAGGAGGTGGTCGTTAAAACTCAACGGGAGAAATCCGAGGATGCTGACTCGGTCACCACTGTCTCACAGCGTCCGCCACCAAAGAAGAGAACCAGCATGGTGGCCCCGACCAGTGGTGGTGGCGGACCATCTCGCCAGCTTACGCCAGGCCTAGACGGATCCGTCGACGAGTGTTCCGGACATCCTGCTTCAAGTAAAGGCCGAGGTAAGCCGGGCAAAGAGACTTGGTGTAAGGGCGGAGATGCCGGGAAGGCATGGCCCAGTATGTCCGAGGGAGGTGTTAGCTCTGTCTCTACAATGGGCTACATACCCGCGGAGGAGTGTGATACTTCGGATCTGGAGTCACTCTCTGATGTGGGAGATGACACAGCCATTGACGAACTGTTTGCAGAAAAGGGCTGGGACAAAGTGCCGCTAGCTTCGTTCCGAAGGCCTCGAGATTCACCCATGTCCACGGGGGAGAGTACACCCCGGGTGGAGGCACCAGCGCCTGGACAGGGGTCCTGTCCCCAGCCCACCTCTACATCTCCGGTGCCGCCTGCATCAGGTACTGGGGAGCAGAAGTTGATACTGCGGGCACCCATGCCCCAACCAGAAGTGGTTAAGGCCCCTCGCCATCCGGACTCTATAGTTCTACCCGGCGAAGGGGACAAAGCCACAATGCCTCCGCTGTCAAGGCTTCAGAGACTCTTCAACCAAAAGGTTGCTGATGATTACGGGTGGGAATATCTGTACCTTCCCAAGGAGTTACTCTACGAAGTGGAGGTGTACTGAGAGCGCTGGTATAATGACTTCGTGTGGACCCACCTTAAGGTTCCACACGCCCGCAGGTATTTGACATGCTCTCCAAAGACATCTCAGCGGTTCAAGGACTGCAAGGCAGAGTGGATGAGGGGAAGACACATCCATGCGGATAAAGTGTTGGTCCGACGCAAAGAAGGCGAGGATGTGGAGTACCATTTGGAGACCATGGATCGGCATCTAAAACCTATCGTTTTGCTGCATCCCCGCTTCTACCTCTGAGGAGAAAGAGACTCCATTTGTTTGCTTTTGAAAGGACTTTGCACCCCTGAACTTTGCTGTTTGACTCTCTTGCTGGTGCCATCATCAGTGTTTTGCCCCACAAGAGGGGTGCTTGTGTCATTCCAAGGAAGGACTGTTCCAGTTGTTGTTCTTTCCTTTCCGGTGAGAAGTTGCAGACTTTGGGGTAGATAGGGCCGGGAGTCAAGCAGCAAGAAAAAAGAGAAGATGGTTCAACGGGTGCAGTTACCGCGAGGCTGTCACCAGGTGGCAGTCTTGTGCAACGTTACACATTGTACACACTCGCACTGGAGGAAAAGATATTTCTCTTCGGAGGAGTTTCTTTTTCTCTCACACATACACATGTGTCAGGGTTTTATTGTTTCTTTTCTCTTCCCTCTGCAGGAGAGCGTCCCGTCAAGATTATGGAACCTGGGGTGGTTCTTAGTTAGGATGGGAGGGAAAAGTATAATGTTTTAAATGTTGTCTTTCACTCCTCTTGTTGCAGGGGCTCAGACACAACTTCTCCGTTAGGATAGTTTCCTAAAAATGTTTGTTTTTTTCAAATTGTTAGTTGGTTTCTGGATTGGATTATGTCAGCCGTTGAGGGCGTGATTCACTCCAGACACTGGGGTCCAGTGTCAAAAGACAGGGGGGAATGTGTAGCGGGTACTTACTTTCCCGGGTGCATTTTTTTGAATCTGGCCGTGACATCAGTGCCATGTTCCCTGCGGTTCACTGGGTGGCGCTGTCACCGTGGCCGGGGGGGATGAATGTCACTGTGTGCCGAGGCCCTTTTTGTCCTCTCTCGGCAGCGGTATGGTGGGGCGGGGAACCCGCCGTGCTTGCTGGGAGAGGGGATAAAGGGGGCCGGCCATCTTGGTCACGGGTCTTCGTCCCAGGCACCTTCAGCTTGCGGACGTGGGTTTGTGCTCGTCCTCTAGGAGGCCTCGGCCTAGGAGGACCAACAGAGATCGTGTTCCACCCCAGGCTTCTTCAGCCCTGGGGTGAGGTACTTGCAAGAAGGTCCGGGGCTCAGTGCCCAACACTGAGTTCCGCGAGGGAAGGGTCCTAAGGCACTTCGGGGATGGAGGCCTGAATCTGAGTAAGACGCAATGGACCGGGGAGAGCTCCTCACTCGAAGACCCGGTGCAGCAGATTGCCGGTGACGGGTGAGTCTCTTGTCGGAGACCGTCCAGAAGGATCCCCTTCCTCTCGTACGGAGACCATATCCCACTCTCCAGGAGGAGAGTGGAGGAGCGAATTTGTGTCTGGGCCTATTCACACTCACACCTCCTTTTCTGTCCTAACTATCAAGGAAGTCCCTGTATGGTGTGTTCTAATAAAGGAGTGTTGGACTTTAATGGTGTGAGGCTCACTTCCTGGCGGACGAAGTTCACGGTGACTCTTGGAGGGAGGATCCGGGTGCACGGCACAGACCCGAAGGTAAACAGGACATTGCTGATACTACAGGCATTCCCATGTGGTGGAGGCTAGGCGTAGCCCACCCGCTCTCTCTCCACTCTACCAGATACCCCTAGACAAGAGACAGTGCGAGCCGCACAGAGAGAGAAGAGGGGCAGACGCTACATCAGTTTTACAGAAATGCACTACAGTCCATTTAACATGGTTTCCTATGGGTCATGTTCACATATGTGCATTTTATAGAAAGGGTCAGGGACTTTCTTTTTCTGGTTTTTGGTTCTATAGACTTCAACAGATCAAAAACGTGCATTAAAAAAAAAAAGCAAAATGCACATGGAATATGCAAACTGCAACCTGCATAGGTGTGAACCAGGCCTGAATGTGGTGGCTGCATTCGTTTTTAGGCTTTTCCCCCTTTATTTTCACCTGGTGAACCAGCCAGTAACATACTTCTTGTTTTAGGGTGGCTCCCCTCTGGATGGAGGAGCAACAGAGACACCTAGACAGCAACAATGTTTATCTAGAGAAAAGGTAGTGTTAGATGTACTAGCAGATTTAGATGGACTAACAAATTGAAACCGAACTCCAACTAACACTTGTTACGGTGTTGCAGCAACAATTTTTTTTCCCTTTTAGGGTAAAGTTTTTACATAAATAGATACAGGCTGACTATTGTAAGCACCCGTCAGTGTTAAATGGTATGTCTCAAACCTCTAGTTTTCACTTTTGCAGGACAGCTTGGTCTAGTAAAAAGGAAAATGAAACATAACAGACTCATGGACTGGATCACTAGGTGAACGTAAAGGGAAAAAAAGCCTAAAGAACAAAAACAAAAAATGCAGCCCCCACATCTAAGAATTGCTAAGCTGCATTATAATACATTTTAGTTTGTGGGTTTAAAGCTAAAAGTTTAAAGTGATTGTAAAGTATCATTTTTTTTGTTAGGGAAAATGACAAAACATGTCATACTTACCTGCTCTGTGCAGTAGATTTGCACAAAAGAAGCCTAGATCCTTATTTTCTTGGGTCTCTTTGGCGCTCCTGGCCCCTCCCTCTTGTTGAGTGCCCCCACAGCAAGCAGCTTGCTATGGGAGCACCCGAGCCAAGCCACAGCTCTGTGTGTCCATTCAGACACAGAGCCACGGCCTGGCCCCACCCCCTTTCTCATTGGCTGACTGACTTTGACAGCATTGGGAGCCAATAGTGCTGCACTGCTGTCTCAGCCACTGAGGAGAGGAGTCCCAGCTAGCTGAGTGTCTCGTACAACATCAGTGGATCTAGACGGGGCTCATGTAAGTATTAAGGGGGCTAAGGAAGGCTGCTGCACACAGAAGGCGTTTTATCTTAATGCATAAAGATAAAAAACCTTCTGACGTTACAATCACTTTAAGTACTATTTTGCATAGTTATATTGGTCTTGCTTGGACCAATGTAAGTAGCATGTTCTGTACCTGGTGGATCCCTGTGGAAATTGGAAATCACTGTAAGCACCAGTACTAAAGTGATTGCTGCTAGCTTCTGAATCCCATGCCCTGCTTGCTTGGCTCAAGCGCCATTCAGAGAACACATTGCATTTTCTTAATGAATGCAAAATGTTCTCTCAGTGGAGCAGGTTGGAGATGCATGGTGTGATGTCGCGACCCCCATCTTGTCCAATCACAGAATGCTTTGCATTCATTAAGAAAATGCAAAGTGTTCTCTGAATGGCACCCGTGCCAAGCGAGTGACCTCCCATCTTCAACAAGAAACAGGACAGCCACTCGGCGTGGTACCCAGACGCTGGTGCCGATCACTGTAGTAGAAGTGCCTACTACAGGGATCATCCAGATATGATACATGGATACTTACAAGCTGGACCAATGTAACTATGCAAAGTAGTCTATACCTAAACTTCAGCTTTAATACCACTTTAAAGATATTTTGTTAATATTCCTCTGAGCAGCTCGCCCTTGGTTCTATGATTGTTTACTTTGAATGGTTCAATTAGTTTCTTTGTGATTCACCTCCAATTTTCTAAATTAGAATGTGGTTCCAGCCCTTCCTCCTGACACATACCTGAACTCTGTGTGTTGTAACACCTTTCCTGACATCCAAAAGCTTGCAGAGGTTTAAAATATACTAATAAATTTAATTTTGTACTAATCAAAACTGCTTTCAAACTTTTTAATTTCAACGAAATTCTAGATTTTTTCATTCTTTTTGGATGGAGTGGGAAGGTTTACAACCACACTTTAAGATTACTTCTGTCCCCACTGGAGAGGTTCTCCATCACTTTGTGTCCCAGTACCGATGGTCATCAACATAGGAAATAAAGAGAAAATCTCTCAAAATGCAAAAAACACAGACAATAGTACAAATACTTTAGCAGAGCAAGGAATAGTAAAAACATTTGACAGGAATTTTTGTTACTGCTGTCTGTGTCTCTCATAGGAAATTGTCCTTACAACCAGTGGCGGTGCGTCCATAAGGGCGCACGGGCACCGCCTCCTATTCTCCAGCCACCCCCCATAGTATGAATCTATCCGTGGCCACAACTGCCACCCCCTATTCAGGCGCCCGGACCCTTTTTGGGGGCTGGGCGTCTGAATTACAGCAGCAGGGGGTGTTTTTGAAGCACCTGATTAAAGCCATAGGCTCTAATAGGTGTAAAAAAACATGCACTGCGAGTGCCATGCTTGGTGCTCGCAGTTCACCCAGGTGCGTTAGAAAAGTGAATGAATATTCACTTTCCTAACACTGAACCAGCTCTCCGCCAATCATGTGCTTGGGTCTGTTACCTGTCACCTGGTTGGCTGAAACGACAGGCGCTGTGATTGGACACCTGTCCAATCACCCGCTGCCCCACCGAGACAGGGTAAGTGCCGGGCAGATGGCGAGCGGGGGGGGGGGGGTCACAGTAGCGGCATTCGATGGCACAGTAGCTGCAATTGATGAGTTTTTTTCCCCAGTTTGTTTGCTACTCCCCCAAAAAATTTGGAGCACCAGCCGCCACTGCTTACAACCATGTCCCAATGACAGTGGTCACCAGAACAGTAAAAACAGAGGCTTAACAATTTTTTAAGATGTTAGCTTGGGTGTAGGGCAGGGGTGCCCAACCTTTTGAAGAGCAAGGGCCACTTAAGCGACTTGATAACCGGTCACAATGAGCGGAGCGGACGGATGACAGGTCCGTGTCTACTCTGCATATGCAGAGCGGACACAGGCACAGCACGCTCTACTCTATGGGCCCTCCAATCCTATCTGCCCAGATGGAAGGGGATTGATCCCGCCTTTGGTTTTCTTTAGCGGATTTGATTGGAAGTAGGCGGGTGTTAATGGTCACAAGTCCGTTTACATCTACCACTCCATAGAGTTGAATAGAGGGTTCAATTGGGTCAGACCGATCGTGTGAAAAGGGACCCAAGGCTGCTTTTACACTAATGCGCTGCGGTTTACCCACACCATGGGTGCAGTGCACCTGTGGCTTTCCTGTGGGTTAGCTTTACTTTGCCATAGATTTCTATTATATCCTACAGGTGTGGTGCACTTTCTGAAAAAAATACCAAACCCGCAGGTAATAACAGAAGTCTATGGCTCAGTGCAAGTAAAGCCCCGTACACACGGTCGGACTTCTATCGGACTTTTCCGTGGTTTTTTGTCCGAACGGAGTTGGTCGGGAACACCCATAGCATACATACGCTCTGACTTTTCTGCAAACTTTCCCAAAACTTTTTGCAACATCACGTGGTTTTTCTGCTCTTTTCTGCCCTTTACCACCACCCTTTGGTCAACTTCTGCTATTGTTGGTTGATTTTAACATTAGTTGTTTTGTCCATCGAACAAAAGTCCGATGGTTTTCTGTACACACGGTCGGACTTTGCTCCATCTGACTTTTGTTGGGCAAAAGTTTGTCCGTTTGCAGACCCAACTTTTGTCCGATGAAAACAGGAAAAAAGCAAAAAAAGTTTGTCTGATGGAGCGTACACACGGTCGGATTGTTGGTCCAACTTGCTCAAAATTACGTTTGTTGGCCAAAAGTCCGACCGTGTGTACGGGGCTTTACACTGCTCAGGACCTGCGGATTAGTAATAAACTAACCTTTAATAACAGTCTTCCATTCAGGTATTGCCGGCTGTTGCTGTCTCAGGCAGAGTGCATTTGGTATCACTCCACCTGTAACAAGAGACGGTGCTATGAAGGAAGCATTGGCTTATGCGTCTCTGCTCTCTTCGCAGCCATGCTTCCTCTACCGCTGGCTCCATTCACAACACTGATGTTCTGGAATGGTGGGTCAGCAACCTGCAAACTGGGCTTGCTGATCCGCCATCCCAGAGAAGGAGGTGGCAGGCAACATCAGAGGGCTCCGGGGGCCACTGGTTGGGCACCCCACGGTGTAGGGGATGTTGGTTCTTAAAAGGATATGAACCACACTCCAAACTATGCTCTTCTGAGTTATGTTATTGGATCATCCATAATAGATATACAGCCATGGTGTTTCCAACCAAAGAAACCAACTCCACCTTGACGTGTTTCACCACAGTGTGGCTTGATTCTTGTGATCAAGCTACAGTACATTGTGGGGAAACACGTTAAGGAGGGGTTGGTTTATTTGTGTGGAGACACCATGGCTGCATATCTATTACAGAAGATCCAATAAAGTAACCCAGAAGAGCATTGTTCTAGTGCGGTTCCTATCCTTTTATTTTCATCTGACGATAAGCAAAGACAGGTTGTTGGAACCAGGACACAAAAAACAGAGATCAAATGGAAGAGTAAGCCTAGAGCAGTATGTTGGGATGGGATGTTGCTAACTAGTTGGTGTAATTTGCCACGAAGTAAAGCCTCATACACATGGTCGGACTTCAAACAAACTTTTCCGTGGATTGTTGTTTGAAGGGCGTTGGCCGTGAACTTGGTATGCATACACACGGCAGGACTTTTTCAGTAAACTTCCACCAAACCACGTGGTTTTTCTGCTCTTAACCGCCACCCTATGGTCAACTTCTGCTATTGTTGGTTGATTTTAACATTGGACTAAAGTCCGATGGACTTCTGTACACACGATAGGATTTTGCACCGTAGGACTTTTGTTGCCGAAAAGTTTGTCCGTTTGCAGAGCGAACATTTGTCTGATGAAAACCGAAAAAGTTTTTCCGATTGAGCGTACACACGGTCGGATTTTTTTGAAAACCTGCTCATTTCGAAGTTTGTTGTCAAAAAGTCCGACCGTGTGTATGGGGCTTTAGGCTGGTCCATACACGGTTAGCTGATCGATTGAATATTTTCAGACATGTCCTTTTGACATACATTATTATTTAATTAAAAGATTAAAATACAACTAAAAAGGCAAAAACTTTTTTTATTTTTTGGGGATTATAGTGGAGAGGGATTAGAATGCTTGTCCATTTTTATTGCTGTCTGTACCCCCATTAGGAAGATTCACGCTCTCCATTTGTCCTGTTTACCATAATCATAGAAAGTGAAAGTAAAAAAAAAAAATATATAAAAAAAAAAAAAAAGGGGAAACCTTTCAATGGGGACACCACTAGTTCTGGTGACCTGGGGATCCCCAAGAAATTCCCTTAATTTGCAGGGATTTCCTCTCACTTCCTGTTTGGCTATGGGACAGGAAGTGAAGAAAAATCTCTGCAATGGGACCCGGATGGTGGTGACAAGGGCCTATGTGTCAAACCCCAGGCGCACAATGAGTTAGTGGGAGACATAGTCAACAACCATAAGTATGTAAAGGGAGACTACAATTGGGCAGGCATTGGTGCCAAACAGTCCCAACCCAGCTTGTTTGCAGATAGGACAGCCACCTACCATTGATGAGAAACCCTCTCCCATCTTGTGTCATTCTCCTGGCCTGAGGCCCACTCACAACATCCCTGGCCTGAGGCCCTAATATTTTAGAATAAAGGATTGTCCACACATAAATGTATTTTCCACACTTTACTGTACCTTTTTCGTGAAACATTGACACACTAGCAGAATCTGTGGTGCGGAACGCCACATGCAATGTTTGATATTCTGTAGCAGTCATTTTAGCGCAGAGTGCAGGCATTCACCTTTAGGCTATTTTTACATTATACCTCCAATCCTCTTCTTGGGAGCACCACAGAGTTGGTTATCAGATGGCACACTCATTCCCAGGCTTCACCACTACTCAGATCAGAGGACTCTGTTCAGGCCTCCAAGGCTTTATGCACCCCGCTGCAGGACTTGCAGAAGAATGTCAGGGGAGACCAGGTGACTACAGCAATTCCTCCCATGTTCTGTACCACCTTTCCTGGGACTTCAGCCCTGCAGAGGGCCCTTTTGATTAGCACTGCAGGACACTACATCATATCAGCTCTGGGGTATCTCAAGAAGAATACAAGGCCTTGTGAAGGAGTAACTCCTGACCATATGATTGGTCGGTGTTGAAGTGGACCAGGGGGGATGGCATTGTGGGGTTTTGAACCTGCCATCTGTACACATGGTGGACAGACAATGTAGTTTTGGGTGGACATGGTGCAAAGAAGGTGCCCCCTGGAAAGCTCGGTATTCAGGCGAGTCCTTAGTGATCCAATGACTATGTGGAACAGCTAGGGAGTGTCCTACAGTCTGGCAGTGATAGCCAACCAACAGACAAACTGGTGCAGTACCAAGTTTAGAGGTAGAATTGTAGTCAAGCAGGAAAGAGGTTGAGGAATAAGCAAAGTCCAAATTAAAGGCTGGAGGTCAGATTTCGGAAGCAAAGTGTAAGAGCGGTGTGATCAGTTACTGGGTGGAGTTACTGTGTTCCCTGTGTAGGTGTTAAATAAAAGGTCAAATTTTGGCGACACTACAAAAAGTGCAAGTGCCAAAATTAGTCCAAACCATGCAGATAAAGAACAAGGAGCATGTTTTTGGATTGTGGAAGGAAAAGCACCCAAAGACACAAAACCTATACAAGTTCCATGGCCATAATGTTTTAAAGGGCAAACAAATCCCAAATCTTAGTACAACAAGACTGGGGTGCTAATCACCATACTACCAATTCAGTTGCAAAGAGATTTTATAGTTACTGTATAGCATGTTATTTCACAGCGATTTAACCTTTAATTAGGGACACGCTGAATTGTAGTTATTGGCACTGGTTATCTAATAAATTGTAGGATGTTTCTGTTACATCAGCTGCTTGCTGGGCTCTGTCCAAGCATTCCTTTATAGGACATGTGCAATCCTGCTCTGGAACACAAGAGCTTTAGGTTTTATGACCAGACAAGGAAAATAATTAACATGAATTAAACCAGTGGGAGTGAGGTGGGAAACAGAAGTCTATGACTTGAAGCCAGACTGCCATTAATGAAGGCTTGGTTAGGCAGATAAATCCTCTGGTTTTTGCAAATTTAAAGGCCCGTACACACGATTGGATTTTCCGACGGGAATTGTGTGATGGCAGGCTGTTGGCGTTTTTATGCAATACAAGTTCATGGCCAACGCCCTTTGGACAAAAGTCGAAATCCGATCGTGTGTACGAGGCTTAAAAACGGAGCTCCAGACTATTTTTAGTTTATTAAAAGTCAGCAGCTACAAAAAGTATAGCTGCTGACTTTTAATAAACAGCCACTCACCTGTCCCACGGTCCAGCGATGCGGCCACACGGATGCCCGCTCCTCTCCCCCTCCTCTCCTCGGCACCTCCATTGGAACTGTGGGCACCCGGCCGTGACAGCTTGTGGCTTCACGGCCGGGCACGCACTGCGCATGCGCGAGTCGCGCTGCACTCTCGGAGTGGATAGGTGATCTTCTGGGACCTGTCACGTGTCCCAGGAAATCGCCTACAGGGAGGGGCCGCCGAGTCGCCACCTAGGCAGCCCTCTAGGCAGAAGTGGGACAGGAAGTCCCCTTCAAAACAAAGAACCCACTCCCCCCCCCCCCAAAAAAAAATTACAAGTAAGGGGACGAGGAGTACTTAAAGTGGAAGTTCCACTTGTGTGGAACTCCGCTTTAAGTTACAAAGTTACAGGCATCAAGGCTTTGGGTGCTTTGTTAACCATTAGTGGCAGTAGTGCGATACTGTCAAATGTATTCAAATATCACTGTTAAAGGGTCAGTCCACTCAAAAGTGCTATTTCAGTTATAAGGGGAAAATGGGGGGCTGAGTCAGGCACCAGCATTCTATATGTTTTGGATTCTTGAACATCAAGTTCTTCCTGCCATAAGTTCTTACTCTGTTTTTGTCCGCCTAGGAGTGTTCCTGGATCTCCTGTTGTATTCTCTATATTAATATATGTAGCGATACCTTCAACTAAGAGGGCCGCAGATTTAGTTTGGGCCCTGAATACAGCTCCGCCAACCCCCGGCAATTTACTCGACCCCCTACTGGCACAGTTAGTTATGGCAGCAATATAATTCTTATGCTATGATTAAACTCAGACACCAAGGCAATAATGAAAGGGGTATCTAATTTACTTTAGATTGTGATGAAAAAGGTTAACAGTGGTAACAGTTTACATGAAATAGGTTGCAGAGCCCTGCAGCAATAAACATACTTATACACTAATAGAATAGTAAAAGGTGCGCCGCGTGGGCGACCGTTAACTAGGCGCCCTGTGGCGCAGCAACTAAATGAACTAACTAGCTGGCCAGGCCTGGCTCAGATATCTAAAACTCAGTCTCTAGGGGGGGGGGGGGGGGAAATGATGATTTCTTCACCGGCAAGTCTTTAAAAGGTGGTGCACATAACAGAATAACATTTGTAATCCAGTGGGAAGATTGTGATAGAACAAACACTTTACTGAAGAACCTCTGAGTTCAACTCTGATATGGATCTCCAGTGAGAGTATCAGATATAAACTTGTGGGCCACGGCAGTCTATAGGCACAGCAGCAATAAACAGTATATGGTCTGAGCATACGCTCGCTCACCCCTCCGGACGCGATCCCAGTCCGGGAACTTCCACCGACTGTGTCCTCACACACAGTGTCTCCAGCGATCGGGTCCCCGATCCAACCAAGGCTGTGGATAAGCGAAGTCAGATGCCACCCAGTCTTGCAGCGGGGTGGAAGGCTCTTTGGTGCTGCACAAGGCCTCAGGCTTCAGGCCTTGCACACCGGCACATCCGCACAGCAGGATCAGTCACTGAAGTCTCGTGTCCCAAAGAGGCCGAGCCCAGCGTCGCCTCCTCCTTTTATAACCCCTCCCATGAGTCTCTGGGGTGGAAACATTGCCGAAAGGGGTTCTGGGCAAGGTAGTCCTGGGAGTCTTAATGGGGACCCCGCTACACACACAATATATTATAAATCCATCAAAGGAGAGTGGGGCCTCTCATAATAATCATAGGAGGTGTGTAGACCTGGGAGACATGCCCAATGGAGTCCCTGAGAGAAACTCACAAGTGGCAGTACCCAGACATCACCAAAGGATCTGGCAGCGTATGGCTTACTTGAAGTATAACTAAAAAGGCAAAAATGTTGTTTTTTTTTGGATTGATTGGAGAGGGATTAGAACGCTTTTCAATTTTTGTTGCTGTATGTGCCCATCTTTAAAAGATTCACCCTCTCGATTTGTCCTGTAGCAGGGTCCTCAATTTTAAGGGAAGTGTTTGGGAGGTAGTATGCCCAAACACCTTCATTTGTCAGGGTTTACTACCATTTTTATCCACAGGGAGAGTGTTGGTGTACAGTTCCCTGTGGCCTACGGGTGGCGCTGCCATAGTAGGCTAGGGTTGAACCACCAGTACAGGGCTGTGCTTTTTGTGTCCCCTCTCAGCAAACGTACGGTAGGGCGGGGTTAACCTGCCGTGCGTGCTGGGAGAGGAGATAAAAAGGGGCAGACGCTGCCTGTTCGGGGTTAGTCGGTGCGGTCCTACCCCTGGTTCCAGTCCGTCCTGGGCGCCCTAGGCCCAGGGGCGGGTGTTCTCTGTTCCTGTTCCATCCTGGGCACCTTTAGTCCCAGGGTGAGGTACTACTCTGCTGTTCCTGTCCGTCCTGCATGCGAGGACTCGGGAATTGCAGCAAAGGCCTGGGCCCAGCACCTTTGGCTGGAGCCCATTGGGGATCGAGGAGTCTCAGGGTGCCGCCTTGCGAGGGGACCCATATCTGAGTAGAGGAGGCCGGGGGAGGAACCGTTCCGAAGGACTGATGCGGTAGTCACCGTGAAGGAAAGGGTCCCGGTAACTCTCCGGAGGGATGTCTTCTCCCTAGGCCAAGTTCACCAGGTCTGTGATAGAGGCTTTGAGTAAAGCGTGAGTGTCATTTGGCTGCTAGTCTTGTCCTAAGTAGACCATCCATTTGAGGCCGAGTCTGTTCAAGAAGCTGAACAGTGAGGTGACTAGGATTGTGCCTGGACCTCTCCCCACATCTTGTGCGGTCCTTTTCTTGCTCCAACCTTTGTTTCTATCAAGAGACTGTTAATTTCTAAAAGAAGAAACAAACTCTCTGTTAGAGTTCTAGCAAGTGTGGATATTCTATTCACTGGGGGACACAAGTTCTCAAATCTGTTATCCACAGGAGGTGAGAAAACCATTCTCTGGCTCAACTGTGACATGACCCATCAACAACACCGCTCAACCTCTTAATACAGGAGGGTACAGGCTTGTGGCATGGTGTGCCCCTTCTTCCTGCGAAGAGCTGAAGAACAAGGTAGGTAAAAGGGGGTCTGTGTGCTACAGTCCTGTTTAACATTATCATTGAAAGTGAAAGTAAAAGAAAATCCCAAATTTTGGGTTGTCCCCAGAAAAGTAATAGGAGGGGAAATCTTGCAATGGGGACACCAATTCTGGTGACCTGGGGGCCCCAAGGCATTGCCTTAATTTGCAGGGATTTCCTCTCATTTCCTGTTTGTCTATGGGACAGGAAGTGAAGGAAAATCTCTGCAATGGGACACTAATGGAGAAAAAAAAATAAAAATCTGACAGGAGTTATAACCAAAGTTTTGCCTATAGTTCTAATTTAAGCCTGCCAGAGACAATGACACAATCCTTGCAGCTCAGACTTGATAGTATTTGGCATAGCTATAACACCAGACCTTGGCAGGATTTAACAGTTGTCATATTGCCATAACAATATGTAGCACTACCCCCACCCTAAAGTGTAACTTCCGCTCATCGGAACCCTCCCCCCCTCCAGTGGCATTTGGCACCTTTCAGGGGGGAGGGTGCAGATACTTGTCGAAGACAGGTATTTGCACCCACTTCCGGGAGTCCTCTCTGCGGGTATTCCGTGGGTAGTACGTCACTTCCCGCAGAATACCCGTTGTGTTCTGGGAGACACTCGGCTCCCAGAACACAACAGGGACCAGTGAAAACGGCGCAGTGCGACTCGCATATGCGCCGTAGGGAACCGGGCAGTGAAGCCGCAAGGCTTCACTTCCTGGTTCCCTCACCGAGGATGGCGGTGGGGGCAGCAGAGTGAAGCGCAATCGCTCATCTTCTGCTGCCGACGACGCTGGACTCCGGGACAGGTAAGTGTCCTAATATTAAAAGTCAGCAGCTGCAGTATTTGTAGCTGCTGGCTTTTAATATTTCCCCCCCCCCCCCAGGGGAAAACTCTGCTTTAAGAGAGCTGCTGGTATTAATTTTGGCCTGTACCTTACTGCTGTCAACCCCCAATAAACTGGCTCTGACTCTCCGCTGGCACAGCGGCTAAACCAATGAGATTCTGTAACATACGAGTAATGGAAACCCCAATGCAGTACACATTCAGTTTAGAACTAGAGTACCTGTGCTGGCCGTCTCTCCGGAACAGTTAACACTCCACACAACGTGTTTGCTTAACCATAAAATATCTTTACTAGATATAAGAGAGGTTAGGTTAACAGACAGACATTTAAATATGCAGGGCCCTGCAAAGTCAAAGTTTCGCACAATGTAACCAATATCTAGATATACTAATCTTATACACTCTAAAATGTCTTTAATAGAACTGCGCTCGCGAGCTTCCCCCTCGTGGGCAATATGGCGCCCCAAAAAATGTCTCCGTGAGTTACAGTCACTCCAATAGAAGGGATCTTCGCTAGCAACGTTGATGCACTTTTACATTTGTAATCCAAGGGATAACACAGTTAGTTGTAATCCTATTATAGTTTTCAGCCTAAAGTCACAGGCAATGAGACGCCCAACTTTAACTGCGCAGCACACCATCACTAGGTGCGCGGCACACTGCTGTGATGGTGGTAGGCCCTATGCAAAGGATCTCAGGCCTAACAACAGTTAAGAAGTCCTGAGCAAGTGCTCTCTCACCCGACCGGACCAATCCGTTAACCGATCCTGCTGCTTGGCTTCAGCATACGATCTCCCGGTCACCCGCAGTCTCCAATCTTCCGGACAACCGATGGGGAAGGTGACTCAACCCTCGGGAACTTCAAGATGTCAGCAGGCTCTCTGGATGAGGTCTCTCTCTCCCTCTCCGACCAACAGGCTTTCTCTCGCTTGGTAGGCCCAGACTCTCCGGCTTAAACCAACACGACAGGCCCCAACAGGATCCAAGTTACTGGGCGGGCAATGTCCAAAGAGACCGCGCGTTGCTCCTCCTTCCCTTAAATAGTCCATCCCCAGCAGACCTTGCGTCGAGCAATGCACGATGGATGTTCCGTTGCACTGTGGGTATGGTAGTATGTGTAATACCCTTTTCCATTGGAGTCCAACTCTCCCGGTACCACAATTCCCACCATGCAATTCCCTTCTCATAGTCAAGCAATAGTCAGCATATTACCCAATAGGAAACCAGAGGAGATCGGGACTCACTTGATGCAATATAGTCTCTTATGAACACCATAGAGTGACACCCCGCTACAAATATAAAGTAAAAATGCTGATATGGATACTACAGCTATTGAACTGCCTTTGTTTAACTTAAACCTAAATATTACTAGATCTATACTGTATGTGGCTGTAGGTATATTCAAATCTTGAATTTTCCCCTTGAGACACCCTATTGGTCAGTGAGGCCACACATCACAGTAGTAAAGCCAGAAAAGAAACTTAGAATTAATCAAACACCATCATGTTTCAAAAACCTTGAACCTGTCTATAGTTTAAAAATATAAAAATTTCCCCAGCGGGTACACAAACTACAAAAAAAAAAAAAAAAAAACAACTGAAACAATATCTTACTATTCTATTCAAATACATAGAAATAAGCACGTTGGATTAAAATGTTTATGCACTTAAATTTCAGTATATTTTTCTTTGAACAACTTTTTGTAGCCCAAACACCAAATTAGATAATGAATGTCTATGGTTATGGCTACTGAGAATAAGTATAAAAGAGGTTCAATGACAATACTAAATTTTTGTAACTCAAATATTGCATCAACTGGAGATATCAGCAGTAGATTGTGCAACAGAAAACAAAGAGAGCACTGAATAGTATAGGTTAACACATTTTAATAGCAAAATACCAAAATAATGGCACATGCAATATGGATAGGATAGGATCATAACTCTGTGTCACGGGGTCCCATCTCAAAATATTACGGTAAATCCCTTCCCCCCCCCCCCCCTCCATTGCAAAGGCATTTTTCTATTGACACAGAACACAAATTGCATTTATAGCTATTCTTTAGGGTTCCTAAATGATATATGAATGAATTAAATCCACATTGTTTTCTGAAATGTTACTGCTACCTGTATAAATCTCTAGGTAGCCACACAGCACTGGGCACTGTGCATTTCATAGTCGTGTACAGGCGGTCCCCATGTTCAGGACAAGACTGTAGGTTTGTTCTTAATCTTAAATCAAATTTGTTTGTAAGTCAAAACAGTACAAGCCCCGTACACACGGTCGGACTTTTGGCCAACAAACTTCATTTTGAGCAAGTTGGACCAACAATCCGACCGTGTGTATGCTCCATCGGACAAACTTTTTTTTTTTTTTTTGTTTTGATCGGACAAAAAGTTGGGTCTGCAAACGGACAAACTTTTGCCCAACAAAAGTCTGATGGAGCAAAGTCCTACCGTGTGTACAGAAAACCATAGGACTTTTGTCCGATGGACAAAACAACTAATGTTAAAATCAACCAACAATAGCAGAAGTTGACCAAAGGGTGGCGGTAAAAAGCAGAAAAACCACGTGATGTTGCAAAAAGTTTTGGGAAAGTTTGCAGAAAAGTCCTGTGGTGTGTATGCCCGGCCAACTCCATTCAGACAAAAATCCAGGGAAAAGTCTGATGGAAGTCCGACCGTGTGTACGAGGCTTTAGTGTAACTCCAGCATGTGCCATGGTGTGGAATGTTCCAGGCGCTTCTGGGCATGAAGTCGTGTTATTTGGGGCTCTTGTGGCCATGGGCGTCCGCTCCATGGGGCAAGGGTGGGCGTTTGCCCCCCCCCCCCTGAAATCCAGTGCCGTGATTCTCGGGGAGGAAAACAGCGGGCAAGAAGCAAGGCGGCGGCGGGGCAAATTCAATTAGAGAGTGAGTCTCTCTCTCTCTCTCTGTATATCTCCCTCGATCGCAGAGAGAGAGAGAGAGACAGCCCGTAGCTCTCCTCTCCGTCACGGCGCAGACGCCGAGTTCTCTGGTAAATGGAGCAGCGGCGCTGTGACAGGGAGAGGAGAGCTGCGGGCTGTCTGTATATCTCCCCCGATCGACCCCTTTCTGTCAGCTGAAGCTAGAAGAGAGAGAGCGTCTCTAATTGGATTTGCCGTGCCGCCGCCCCACTTCCTGCCTGCTGTTTTCCTCCCCATGATTGGCCACAGCACAGCAGAGGGCCAATCAGAAGACTCTGGGGACATCATGGGAAATGTAGTCCCTGAAGAGTGGCGGCCCCAGCGTGTCCACAGACACCATGCTACAGCCCCCAGCATGCAAGCACTCTGCTGGGGGGGGGGGCGTTACAAGAGGAGAAAAGAGAATACTGTGCTGGGGGAAGACAGAGGAGGGAGCCACGCTATACCCACACCACCAGAGAGGGAGCCACGCTGTACCCGCACCACCAGAGAGGGAGCCACGCTGTACCCGCACCACCAGAGAGGGAGAAAGACCGAGCCACTGTCAGGGTACAGGCATGCTACAGAGTGAGCGAACCAGAGTGAGCGAACGTCCAGCCAGATAGATCACTGTTGCGGTTTCACCAGGTCTGGTAAGAGGGCCCGTTGGCCATTATCCCTTACTGTTCCCAGGTACTGAGCCATTAGGAAGTGTCTAACCTGATATCCTCCCATCTATGCTGAGGGAAATTATTGCAGAAAATGACACCAAATGCTGGGAGTTTTTAGTGTGGAAACTGACACCAGTGCTAAGGGTCATAATTATGCACACTGTCTGGTACAGATGCTGAAGTTTTTATTCTAGAAATCTGCACCGATGTGGGGGGTTATAATTGTTGCTACTGACACCAATGCTGGCGATTTTTATTGCGGAAACTGACAGCAAAGCTGGGGATTGTTATTGCAGAAACTGGCACTGATCCTGGGGGTTATTTTCTTGGGGGGGGGGGGGGACTCCATTTTTTATGATATTGTTATTCAATGTTGCTAGTTGCAGCAGGTTTCTCAAACCTTTGCATGCCTGTGCTTTATGTGATAATGACTAAGCTCCTCCCCTTCATGACATTGTCAAAAAGGAACCGAGCATGGATGACCTTAAAATGATGCCCCCCCCTGAAAAAAGTTCAGCGGACACCCATGCTTATGGCCATGCAGTACTGCAGTGTGGGATGTGTCCGGCGCTGGGAGATGGCTGCTTGGCGTTATCCAGGACCAGCATGGAGCGCAAGCAGCTGGCAGGAACTTTACGCCGCCTCCGTTCGTAAGTAGGAGTTGTTTGCAACTCGGATGTTCGTAACTCGGGGACTGCCTGTAGTCTGCTATGAGTATAGTTGTGCTGTTAAAAATATTCACAAATGGTCTTAAAAAAGGTTCACAGCTAGTTTTAGACAGTGAGCAACCTGAAAAACACTCTATCCCGTATGGGCCAGCATTGAGTTAGTGGCTGCATCTTGACTTTCTCTTTGATGTGTGATGAAGGCCCTTTTGGAGAGGTTGATGTGCCTTTTAAGATATAGGGCAGAACAATTATCCTTGAAGGCTTCTGATTCAGTTATCCTTAATGCCAACGTACATAGATTATAGCAGTTCCTTTAGCTGTCACTTTACCGTCTCTTTTCTATTTATTAAATTTTTACTCTTTGAAACCAGTTGCTATACTTGTGTAGTGGGGTCTTTAAATCTAGGGGAGTGTTTGAGTGGTAGTTGTACTCAGACACACTATTTGATAGGGCTTTGCTAAACCATTTTATAATACAGGTGGGATACTGGTGTGTAGTTCCCTGTGGCCTGTGGATGGCACTGCCATCGGAGGCTAGGGTTAAACCGCTGGTATAGTGCTGTGCCTTGGATGTCCCCTCTCGGCGGTAGTATGGTGGGCGTGTCGTCCTGCTGTGCATGCCGGGAGAGGATATAAAAAGTGGCAGACCCTGCCTGTGGGGGGGGGGGGGGGGGGGATTTCCCGGGGGTCATACCCTGGGGAAGTGTGTTGCTCTGTTCGTTGGCCACCCTGGGCACCTTTAGCCCTGGGGTGGGGTTCCTGGCCGGTACACTGGCGGATCAGTCCCAGGTACCTTTAGCCCTGGGGCTGCAACTGAAGGCCTTGGGTCCAGCACCCTTGGCTGGGCCCACCGAGGGAGGAGGAATCCCAGGGTGCTGCCTTGCGAGGAGACCCGTTTCTAGGATGAGGAGGCCGGTGGAGGACCGTTCTGAGGGACTGGTGAGAGAATCACAGTGAAGGAAGGGGCCCGGTAACTCTCTAGAGGGATGTCAATCTCCCTGAAAGAGGCCCAATACCACAAGCAAAGCTCACCGGGTCTGTGGCAGAGACCCAAAGCTCACCGGGTCTGTGGCAGAGACCCAAAGCTCACCAGATCTGTGGCAGAGTTTGTGCAGAGACTGTGTGTCATCTAGTTTGAGCATCACTCCGGCTGTTAGGATCCACTCTAATGGGAGACTATCCGGGTGAGCTAAGCCTGCTTGAGAGATAAGTAGTGAATCCTACATTTCGTTTGTGCCTGGACCTCCTCCCACACCCTTTTGCTGTCCTGTTCTCCAGCTACCTTTTTCTATCTAGTGACTGTGCATATGAGAAAATAAACTCTACGTTGGAGTTGCAACTGGTGTGGACCTTGGAGTTATTGGGGAAAATAGAGACTTGTCTTTATTGCAGTAAAGACGGGAACCATTCTCTGGAAAACCTAACCATAGAGACCCAGGTACATTTACACCGCTCAACCTCTTCACAAGGGAGGGTACAGGCATGTGGCATGGTGTGCCCCTTTTCCCACAGGTGAGCCAAAAGGTAGGGAAAAGGGATCTGGTTGCTACACTTATATGTCCCATCCATATTGTAATTGCACATGCCTTGCATTTTACTAATATAACTAAGTACTCTGCACAATCCAGTGTGCTGTGTGTTTTCCGTTTCACAACCTGTCTAAAACCAACTCGATGCAGCTGGTCAGAGCCTGCATTCATACTAAGGCTCCATTCATTCCAAGGCTCCATTCATTCCAAGCTGGAAACCAATGACAGATAAGCATGGGTGATGTAAATGCACAAGGTTGTTCCCAAACGTAAATACCATAAAAAGGCTTTGAAATCCGTAGGTTGCCACACCTTAATAAAAGTAAAGCCACTTAATGACAGACTGAGTTTAGAAGCACAGGAGAATATTTTAGGCCTCTGACTTGTCAGGGCTGGAGTGCAAAACACTGTGATCTCCGCAAAATCAAGAACAGTCTTCAAACAATCGCCAATCTAGTTCTTCGATATTGAAGGTTATCGCATTGTTTTCCTTTGATAGATGTGCAAATATAACTGTAGACACAGCAGATAAAAGCTTTACTCTTGTACACAAGGGAAGTAATCATCAGACATTCAGTGAAGCGATCCCTGTAATCCAGGTGTAGCTGTGATGGTGTATGTCATTATCTCCTGGTGCGTGTTTGTACAGTCGTATGTAAACACGGCGCTGCTATAGCTTTCCCATCATGTTTCAGAATCACTGTAAAAATTAGACATGTGCAATTCGTTTCGTTCCGAATTCGTTTTTTAACGAATTTCGACAAATATCCGAATTAACGAAAACTCATTTAACGAAGTTTAACGAATATTCGTAAATTCAAATTTACGAATGTACGAATTTACGAATTTACCAATGCACGAATTTACGAATGTACAACTATCCGGAAATTCGTAAATTTGAATTTACGAATTTCCGAATATTCGTACATTCGTAAATTTGTACATTCGTACAATCGTAAATTAGTAAATTCGGAAATCTGAAATAATAATTAACTAATAACTTAACTATTACTAACTATTCAATTATAGGTATTGTAATTTCCTTTAAAATTTGGCTGTTAGTGAACCTAACGAAGTTACGAATTGTTTTCCGACATAATGAATGCCGTATCTAAACAAATGGAACGTAATGAATTAATAATAATAATAAATAACAATAATAATAATAATAAAAACGTTTTATTATTATTATTATTATTAATTTGTTCCGTTCCATTTGTTTAGATGCGGCATTTGTTATTTCAGGTTATGCGTAACTTCAGATAAATTTGTATTCGTTACGTTCGCTAACAGCCAAATTTGAAAGGAAATTACAATACCTATAATTTAATAGTTATTTTTTCAGATTTTCGGGTTTTCGAAAATATCGAATTTCCAAATTTCCGAAATTACGAATGTATAAATTTACGAATGTATAAATTTACGAATTGCGATCATAACGAATGACCCGAAAAACGAAAAAAAAACAAAAACGAATGAAACGAAAACGAAAACTAACGAATTTTTTGGCAGTGCACATGTCTAGTAAAAATGTGTGCTTTTTTTAAAGAGGTGTCACATTATAAACATGTTTAAAGTATAACTAAAAGACAACTTTATTTGTGTTTTGCATCGAGGGGAGATGAATTAGAACCCCTGTCAGTTTTTGTTGCGGTTTCCTCGTTAGGGGAGGTTCATTCTCTCCATTTGTCCTGTTTACCATTATCACTGAAAGTAAAAGTAAAAGAAAATCCCAAATTTTGAAATGTAATAGTGGGGACAACTTTGAATTGGGACACTAGTTTTGGTGACCTGGGGGTCCCCATGAGATTCCCTTAATTTGCAGGGATTTCCTCTCACTTACTGATTTGGCTACGGGACAGGAAGTGAAGGTAAATCTTCCCAATGGGACCAAGATGGCAAAAATAAACCTTACCAGGGTTATAACGCTCCCTTTACTCTATCCAAAATGATATATAGTTCTACTTTAAGCCAAGGACATATCTGGAAAGAAGAAACTGAATAGTTGCAGCTCAATTGAGGAATACTGGTCTTCTGCTGTGACGGTGACACTTCCAGGGGTGTCGTCAATCTCTGTGGTCCCTCACAGTTCTCACTGGTTCCTCCTGCTAACTTCAACATAATTACTCTCTCCTGCTTTGAGGTGAAGGTCAACAGTCCAAACCAGTGAGAACCTCTGAGGACCACTGGGGAAGGGAGAGGGGATTATTATCCTTGTTCATTGTAGACAGTCAGTAGGATTATACTTTTAGTTAACTCTTAAAATCGAAAAGGGATATGTAGCTGCCTCACCCCCCGTCCCCTTGTAAATAAAGCGGCTTGCTTGTCTAGGGGTATGCGGGAGGAGGATGAGGTTCACTACGGCCCCTGTCCTCTAAGGTGTAGGAGGTGAAGGCCAACACTATTTTACCTTCGGGTCCTGTGTTCTGGATGGAGCCTCTGGCCCTCCTGCAGAGGGCAAGTTTGACTGTCAGTAATAGAGCCCCACACCATAAAAAGTCCAACACTCCTTTATTCTTCTTCACATATGAACAGCATCAGTTGAACTTTCAAACAAACAAACAGGGTGTGGATACGAGTAGGCCCAGGCACAATGAACTCTCCTATTCCTTCTTTGGCGAATAGGCTTGGCGCACAGTCACTGCCACCGACCGTGTGTTTGGTCGCTGCCACCGACCGGGTGAACTGTTGAGGCCCCTGCCACAGGCCTAGTAGCAGGTCTCTGCCACCGACCTGAATTGACTAGATGTACCGCTGCCACCGGTCACAGAACATGGATTACCTTCCTTTATGAATAGGCCCTTGTTGGGGAAAGATATCCATCCAAGCGGTCTCCGGAGGTCCACCCGACACTGGCAATATGCTGCACCAGCTTCACGAAGGGTCACCTCTCCGGTCCTTTACGCCCTGGATTTAGATGCCCAACACCAGGGGCACCTTAGGACAATCCCTCCCTCGCGGGACCCAGCGGAAGATACTGGGCCCCAGGCCTCCGGATGAGTACCTCACCCCAGACTGAAGGTGTCTGGGATGGAACACGAACTCCACATGTACAGGCCAAGGGCACCTGAACACCGACCACGGACAGCAGCCCTCAGGCTGAAGGTGCCTGGGACTCGGACCTCGTGGCGAAGATGTCCGCCCCCTTTATACCCTCTCCCAGCAAGCACAGCAGGTTCCCCGCCCCGCAGTACAGCTGCCGCGAGAGGTCACAAAGGGTACGGCACTGCAGTAGTGGTTCAACCCCGGCTCAGAGTGACAGCGCCACCTGCTGAGCCGCAGGGAATTACACACCACTGATGTTCTCAACCGAACAGAATACATCCCTATTCTTCCAATTAGTGCATCCTGGTCCTGCTTCCACCCAGATGCTTCCCCTAAATAGTACATGCCCGCTACAGATACATATACTGATAAACGCACATTAAATTTCATCCAGTCCAGGCTGAGAATGTTTGCTAGAAATGCAGCAGATATAAGCAAGTCTAGTTATAAAACAGCAGCAACCGTCTTGTTGTGTATAGCTGGACTAAGGCTGACCACACATTATAAAATCTGACAAAATTATATTCCTTTCACTTTACATTCACTATTATCATCCATGGTTTTCTATAAAGTAGTACAGGAGAATCATTAGATTCTTTCCACTTATCACAATGGAAGATCATGGAAAATTCCAGCTTGCCCAATTGGTAATCAGCTCTAATATCTGTCTTGCCAACAGTCACAACAGCCTCCCAAAGAAAATATTCATGTATCATATAAAAGGAGTAATAACAGTGATTAGGAAAATAAAAATGCTGAACCAAAATGATTGATTCCCCCAGATTGGCCACCCATGGTGTGCCCAATGGAAATTAACTGTTGCCCAAATCAACTGTAATCAGCTGGATCATATAATGCAAAGGGGGGCCTTTGCATTATAAAATAATAAATTATCCAGATGTTTTATGCTATGATGATAATAATAATAATAATAATAATAATAAACACCATTAATAAAAAAAAATAGCTGCCGGTAAGTGCGGGGGTCACTAACCGCCAGCTATTACTTTTTTTATTAATGGTGTTTATTATTATCATCATCATCATCATCATCGCATAAAACTGGATAAATGATAATTTTTGCTGATAGAAGACAATTATTATTCTGGAATTCTGTAGAATCTCTGTTAATGATAAAGTGCCATTTCATGATTTTTATCTTAATATATGGCCAAATAACCACACTCCATGCTGGTTGAATCACTTGGAAAATTACATCCATGTGTGGGAGGCCTACAAAAACACTTGTCATTGAAGGCCACTATGTAAATGTGACAATTGTGTCAGACATTCTGAAGTGTATACCATCTCTCTTCAATGCCAAAAAAAGAAAATGGAGATGGGTTGACAAGCCAAAGTTATAGGGCAATAAACTAGGCAAAACAAACAGCGTTTCAACAAAAGACAAAATATGACATCAGCAATTAAACTAGTACATGTGATAATTAAATATACATGGTCTGAAAAACAGAGAATAAAATGGAATTCTGACTTCTCTTCATGTTAAGTGAAAAAACTAGCTGCAAATTTTTAACAGATCACAATTGATACGAGTCATAAAAATATTAATATATCATTTAAAAGAGCAACCACTCCAACTTCTACCATACCTAAGCTATATGTGTCAGAATATCTATACCTAAATGAAAATAGTTTAGATATAGATAATCTGACACAAAGCTATGCAGTAGATATTCTAACACATAATGAATAGAAAATCCCAGATATGCAAAACAACACCCAACTAAATAGGCCACGTTTAGAAAGATCTCAAGATAATATAGGAGATGTCATTAGCATGACAATAAATTGATGAGCGAAAATTTATATGAAGGAACTAAACTGCAGATAAATGCAATAAAACTGTAAAATGTCCAAAAATGCAGAGACCCCTAGCAACCAATGGAACTTTGCAAAGAAAATATTGAGATTTGATGACGTCAAACAGGCTTAGCAGTGCTGCTCAGGTTTGCTGCAAAGCCATTAAAACAAAATTACTCAAGGTTTTACACCAGCCTTTCTCCACCTTTTTAGCTTTGAGGAACCCTTAAAATATAAAAATCTCATTTCCAGGCTCAGGGAACCCCTTCCTAATAAGTACTATATCTGAATAATGCATAAAGCTGGCCTTACATTGATCGAAATTTGTCTCTGTCCTTGTTGGACCAGCCAAATTTGATCTGTGTATGGCTCCCTTCTGGATGGTCACGGAGCATAATGCTCCTTTCATTTGTGGTAATTGGAAAGAATTCCTCCTTACAAGATTTTGTAGGTCAGTGGTTACTCATCTGAGAGGCAGACATTGCTCGCTGCTCAGGGAACCCCTGGCAACCTCCGGGAGGAACCCTAGCTGAGAAAGGCTTTGTTAAGCTGTCCATACACTAAGCGAAATTCAGCTGGTTTTAGTAGGGACTGGTTAAATTTCAATCAGTGTGTGGTCATTCCTGCCCGACAGAAGTCAATCGCTGGCTAAGGAAAAAAAAAAAAAAAAAGGCAACAACAATCTATGGCCAACTTAACACAGAAGAAGACAATGCCATCTCTTTCAGACAACTTTATATACTTGGGCAAAGACCAGATCATTTATAACTCAACATGTTGAATAATTGTCAGACTAGAACTCACAGTGTATTGTGAGATCTTCCAATATTTAATGGTTTGCTGAAATACCCATGTACAGGGCAGTGTAGAAAGAACAGAATCTACAATATTGTTCAATGACGGTGACAATAAAAGCAGTAGACTGTCACTCCCTTTTATACAAAGCATAAGTCAGAAGAAAAGTCATGTAACAAATTGATTGGCACTTAATTATTGTTGCCCTAATGCATGGGTACCTTCAGATTTAATTAAAGGATTAGCTATAGAATGAAACACTCAAGATACAGAGAAATATACCAAAAACCAACATAAATGCAAGGTAAAAAATATATAAAAAAATAGATATATAATTTATGAAGGAGTTCCTACCTGTGCTTTGTGGGCTTGGAAGCTCTCTGTGTTAAAATTCAGACGTTGTTTTCCTAAGTACAGGTGTGTCTGTATTACCTGCCTGCAGAGCTGTCAGCAAAATGTGACTCAGTTCTACCTGTGCAAGTACTGACTGAACTTGTTGCTGGAAAAGAAAGCCAAGCCCAGGTCTGAAGACTAGGCGGAGCAGAGTGTGCTGTGCCCTTTAGGGCACCAAACAGGTTTGTCCTCCAAATTCCTCTGTCCTCGTCTTTCTCTGTTTCTAAGTGGGCATTACTGCGACATTCTTCAAATTCTCACTAAAGGCGTCACTGTAAGCCTGGTATCCTGGAAACAAACACCCATCACTTTTTTTTTTTTTTTTGTCAATATTCTTCCATGGTTAGGTTGGATTGATTTATCACTTGAATTGTTCATTTACCATCATCTATTGGTTTTTCCATTAACCTGTTCTACGGCTTTTAAGAGAAAAGCAGACCTGATTTTTTTTGCAAAACTTGACATTATAATCAGCCACTATTAAAGTGTTTTGACAAATCTATTTGCAATGGGTCTAAGGCTGGATTCACACCTATGCAGTTTAAGAGCCCTTTCACACTGGGGCGGTGGGGGCGTCGGCGGTAAAGCACCGCTATTTTTAGCGGGGCATTACTGACGTTTTTGCGGCGCTATTCGGCCGCTTTAATGGTTAAGCTAGCGGCCGGAAAAGGGTTAAAACCGCCCGCAAAGCACCGCTGCAGCGGCGCTTTGCCGGCCATTCCGCGGCGCTGCCCATTGATTTCAATGGGCAGGGGTGCTTTAGGAGTAGTGTATACACCGCTCTAACAGCGCCTCAAAGATACTGCTAGCAGGACTTTTTTTAGGCTACTTTCACACTGAGGCACTTTGCAGGCGCCATAACACTAAAAATAGCGTCTGCAAAGCGCCCTGAAAGAGCCGCTCCTTTCACTCCAGTGTGAAAGCCCGAGGGCTTTCACACTGGAGCAGTGCGCTGGCAGGACGCTCAAAAAAGTCCTGCCAGCCACATCTTTGGGGTGCTGTAGGAGCGGTGAATACACCGCTCCTGAAGCGCACCCGCCCATTGAAATCAATGGGCAGCGCCTACAAACCGCCGGCAAAGCGCCATTTTAACCCTTTAATCGGCCGTTAGCGGGGGTTAAAAGCACCCCGCTAGCGAGCGAAAAGCGCTGCAAAAACGACGGTAAAGCACCGCTAAAAATTGCGGTGCTTTACCGCCAATGCCCGCGACGCTCCAGTGTGAAAGTAGCTTTAGCGTCCTGCCAGTGCATCGCTCCAGTGTGAAAGGAGAGGCTCTTTCAGGGCGCTTTGCAGGTGCTATTTTTAGCATTATAGTGCCTGTAAAGCGTCTCAGTGTGAAAGGGGTCTTAAGCCCCGTACACACGGTCGGACTTTTGCCCAACAAACTTAGTTTTAAGCAAGTTGGACCAACAATCCGACCGTGTGTACGCTCCATCGGACAAACTTTTTTTCGTTTGGTTTTGTTTTCATTGGACAAAAGTTGGGTCTGCAAACGGACAAACTTTTGCCCAACAAAAGTCCGATGGAGCAAAGTCCGACCGTGTGTACAGAAAACCATCGGACTTTTGTCCGATGAACAAAACAACTAATGTTAAAATCAACCAACAATAGCAGAAGTTGACCAAAGGGTGGCAGTAAAGAGCAGAAAAGAGCAGAAAAACCACGTGATGTTGCAAAAAGTTTTGGAAAAGTTTGCAGAAAAGTCCGAGTGTGTGTATGCTATGGGTGTGCCCGACCAACTCCGTTCGGACAAAAAACCACGGAAAAGTCCGATGGAAGTCCGACCGTGTGTACGAGGCTTTAGTGCTTTTTGCATTTTGCAGATTTAACATGGTTTCCTATGGAACACGTTCTGTAGTGCAAATCTGCAAAATGCAAAAAGCACTAAAACTGCATAGGTGTGAATCCAGCCTAAAGGCCCGTACACACGATCGGATTTTCCGACGGGAATTGTGTGATGGCAGGCTGTTGTCAGAAAATCTGACCATTTGTATGGTCCATCGGACAATTGTTGTCGGATTTTCCCCCAACAAATGTTGGATGGCAGGCTTTAAAATTTTCCGACAACAATTGTGTCTTGTCGGATTTTCTGATCGTGGGTACACAAGTCCGTCGGACAAAAATCCAAAGTACAAACACGCATGCTCAGAAGCAATGCTAACCATAACACAACATTAGCAGAAGTTGCCCAAAGGGTGGCGCTAAAGAGCTGAAAAAACTTGTAGTTTTGTGTTTGTTGGCCGACAATTCTTTGCCGTTTGTATGCAATACAAGTTCACGGCCAACGCCCTTCGGACAAAAGTCCTACGCTTGTGTAAGAGGCTTAAGAATGTGTCATAATTGATGCTATTCACACTAAAGTCTCGTATACACCCGGTACGATTGTTGGCAGGGGATTGTCTGATGACAGACTGTTGGCCTACAATCCGACCGTTAGTACGCTCCTTTAGACAATTGTAAGTCTAAATTTAAAATTAAGTAGTAAATTTTCAGCGGATAACGGTCTGTTGTCAGATTTTTGTATCGTCTGTACAAAAGTCCATCACAAAAAAGTCCAAAGTACAAACACGCATGCTCGGAATCAATGCTCACCAAACACGACATTAGCAGAAGGTGCCCCAAGCGTGGCGCTCAAGAGCTAAAATTCCATGTAGTACATCACTACATTTGTGTTTGTTGGCCGACAATTGTGTGCCGTTAGTATGCAAGACAAAATCCAGGCACATGCCCTTTTAACAAAAGTCTGACGCTCGGTTGGCCAAAAATCGGATCGTCTGTACGAGGCTTCAGTGTTCGTTCACCGGGAATTAATTGTTTGCTGCATAAAGCTTCCGGTTTCGTAAAAACTACTAGAAACTATTTTTAGAAACTCCAAAAATATTAGTATAGCCGAAACTTCTTTTTGGGGGTTTTGGGTAGAGGGGTAAAGGGCTAGAACCCCTGTCAGGTTTTTATAGCTGCCTATGTTCCTGGCTGGGGATGTTCATACTCTCGGTTTGTCCTGGTGACCACCAAATATTTCAGTTCTTGCCAGAATAAAAGGTGAAAGGAAATCTTCCAGTGGGACACAGGCAGCAAAAAATAAACTGACAAGGGTTTGAACCTTTCCTTTCTCTATCCAAAACATAAAAAGATGGCTATACATAAACCTTTAATGCATGCCCAATTCCCAAAGCATCCATGAAATAAATGGGATTAATTACTAACAATACAGTCACTAGGTGGTTGGCATTTCTGTTTTTTAGCACTGGGGTCGTTTTTCTCTCCACTGGCTCTTCCCTTTATCCCAAAAATTGTGTGTTTGGAAATTTTGATTGTTAAAGAGGAACTGCAGTCTGCTCACATCATTTGTAATAAAAACATCTGCCATTCTGAAGCTTCCTTCCAAACACTTTGCATATTATTTTATATATACTGAGATTCTGTACTTGCCAAATATGTTGCAGAAATTGCCCTCCACTGAGTCTGGCTGCATCCATTTTAACTGTGGGCAGCTGAAGCTGCTGCCTGTTCACTTCCTTGATTTAAACAGAGTCATACCTCTAGCTCTGCAGCTCTCACTGGCCCTCTTATAACTCATTCCCCCTCTCTTCCTGGCAAACTCTCATGAGAGTAAAGCCCCGTACACACGGTCTGACTTTTTGCCAACAAACTTCATTTTAAGCAAGTTTGCCGAAAAACCCGACCGTGTGTACGCTCAATCGGACAAACTTTTTTGGTTTTCACCGGACAAAAGTTCGGTCTGCAAACGGACAAACTTTTGGCCAACAAAAGTCTGATGGAGCAAAGTCCGACCGTGTGTACAGAAAACCATCTGACTTTTGTCCGATGGACAAAACAAATAATGTTAAAATCAACCAACAATAGCAGAAGTTGACCAAAGGGTGGCGGTAAAGAGCAGAAAAACCACGTGATGTTGTAAAAAGTTTAGGGAAAGTTTGCAGAAAAGTCCTGTGGTGTGTATGCTATGGGTGTGCCCGGCCAACTCCGTTCGGACAAAAATCCACGGAAAAGTCAGATGGAAGTCCGACCGTGTGTACGAGGCTTTAGAGAGAGAGCTGTACATGATGTCATAAGCCTAGGCTTTTTTCCAGACAAGAAACAGGAAGTGGGCTGTATAAGAAAAATAATGTTTTGCTATCCAAAGTTAAAACAGCAAGGGCAGAGGATTTAATAGATGGAAAGATGAAAAAATGACTCAAGTTCTGCTTTAACCACTTCAGCCCCAGAAGAATTTACCCACTTCCTGACCAGGCCATTTTTTGCAATACGGCACTACGTCGCTGACAATTGCACGGCCGTACGACGTTGTACCCAAACAAAATATGATGTCCTTTTTTTCCCTAAAAAAACTGAGCTTTCTTTTGGTGGTATTTGATCACCTCTGTGGTTTTTATTTGTGCGCTATAAACAAAAAAAAGCGTAAATTTTGAAAAAAAAAAAAAAATTTCATCAGTTTAGGCTGATATGTATTCTGCCACATATTTTTAGTAAAAAAAAAAATCGCAATAAGCGGATATTGATTGGTTTGCGCAAACGTTTTTGCGTCTACAAAATAGGGGATAGATTTATGGCATTTTGATTCTTTTTTTTTTTTTACTAGTAATGGCGGCGATCAGTAATTTTTAGCTGGACTGCGGCAGACAGATCGGATACCCAACTGACATTTTTTACACTTTTTTGGGAACCAGTGACATTATTACAGTAATCAGTGCTAAGATATGCACTGTTATTGTACTAATGACACTGGCAGGGAAGAGGTTAACATCAGGGGCGAACAAGGGGTTAAATGTGTTCCCTGCAGGTGTTTTCTAACTGTATGGGGGATGGGCTGCCTAGGGAAACAGTTGATCTGGTAGACCCGGGGTTTCTCAGTGGGTTGGTCTACCTCGAAGGAGGAACTCTCCACAGTTTGCACACCTTCCAAAAGGCCGTAGTTGCACCGCTAGACCTTGACATCTGGGACAGAGCATGCCCAGGGCCTCCGCATCTCGGCAGACATATAAAGCCGAAGCTGCCGCTAGGCTTCAGCTGGATCCCTGTGTCCGTCAGGGAGGCAGTGAGGGAAGTAATGTCCATGGTTGGGGTGGTTTGGAACATCCGAGGTCCCAATGTAACAGAAGTCCATGGAGCAGCGGCCATCTTACTTCTCCTCCAATGATCCAGCTCGTAAAACTGTCTCGAAAACTGGCTAAAAGACAGATTCTTACTCTGAATGGTCTAAGGTTCTCAGTGGTGTACCCCAAGGTTCAGTGCTGGGACCCTTACTTTTTAATATCTTTATAAATGATATTGGGTCTGGGATCAAAAGTAACATTTCAGTCTTTGCAGATGACACCAAGCTATGCAGAGGAATAACGTCCTTGCAGGATGTCGCCAATTTACAAGCCGACCTCAATGCTCTGTCTAATTGGGCGACTATGTGGCAGATGAGGTTTAATGTTGATAAATGTAAAATTATGCACTTGGGGGCTAAGAATATGAATGCATCATACATACTAGGGGGGTACAACTGGGGGGATCCATAGTGGAGAAGGATCTGGGGGTTTTGGTAGATCATAAGCTCAATAATGGCATGCAATGCCAAGCTGCGGTTTCCAAAGCGAGCAAAGTCCTTTCCTGGTGCCTCCATGGCAGCATACCTGTGATAGAGCTCCGCCTCGACTCCTCCTTCAGGACTAGTGAATAGCATAAATTAAAGGCATAGCCCCTCCCCCAACATTCTCCTTTTTTTCCTCATACCTTCTTGTGCTGGTGAAGAGTAGCAGTATGTCCATACCTCTGCAGTCGGCAGCGTCCGCCGGGTTTAGCCTTTCCCGTGCGCAGTCCCTGTTCTTGGGCCGCTCACAGCGCTGATAAGACTGGGAACCCCTCTGTGGATCTGTTGGGGTCATTTCGCAGAGTTTCCTCACAGGAACGCAGTCTGCTATCACATCCATGATGAATGCAGTGGAAGTCGCAAAAGGATCAGCTCCATCTTCCCAGGCTGGTGGTTTCCATTTTTTATTCCAGGCATTTGTGTTTTTCCCCTTTCTTTTCCTCTTCCCCTCCCCCTCCCCTTTCCTTTGCTTGTTAGGCTCCTTCAAATGATTGTTATCTTACTTTTTTGTTCCTTTAAAACTGTGCAACTGGATAGGGCAGGTGTCTCTCTGTGCAACAACATTGTGGTGCTTTTTTCTGGGTTTGGGGGGGCTACAGGTGCTCTGTACGTCCCGCCAGGTAGGAGAGTGTCACGGCGCAGCGTCCTCGCCGCCGTCTGCGCATGCGCGATTCGGGAGTGATACAGAGCCGTAGTTTCTCGGCTCTCTGTACTGGGCGACGCTGGATCTTCTGCGATTGCGCATGCACAGACGCTTGGTTCAGTGGCGGCCATCTTGGATTCTGGAAAGAAGGCTAGATTTGCCCTTTTTTTTCAATCAATTCCAAATGGTGGTTTATGGGATTAGCCCACGCACCTTGAGCCTAATTAGGTTCAGATTCAGGGATGGCTGTCAGTCTCCTCAGCTGTGCCCTGCTAGGTCTCTCTGATGCTGCTTTGTGGTAGGTACATTTTATTTTCTCAAAAAAAAAATGTTGCCGATCAGAAATGTTTATGTTAAAAAAAAAAAGAAAGATAACAATATAAAAATGTTTATGTTTAAAAAATAAAATAAAAAATAAAAACAGATGATGATATAAAAATGTTTATTTAAAAAAAAAAAAAAAAAAAGTGACGCCAAAAACTCCTGATTCTTTTCCCTTTCTTACTATATTTCTGGAGCTGATCCTTGTGCCCAACTCCGCAATGAGTCATTCATCTCGCAGCAAAGATCCTCACACTTCTATTAGGTATGTGACCAACTATACGTGAGTATTAAAAAAAAAAAGTGCGCTCACTGGTCTAGCGTGAGTTCCTTACACCGTAGCCCCACCCACTCCAAGGGGTCCCGCTCATCATGGCGTAGGTCCCATTCTTCACGTCGTAGATCAGAGAGGTCAAGATCCAGAGGACGTGATCGACCCCCCTCTCCTAGGACCTATAGGAAGAAGAGATGCTGGATATGTGGGGCTACACCGCTACCAGACAGAGTGGTCTGTAAGGACTGTTTTACGGACTATGCGTCCAACCGCGAGCTAGAAAATCAGCACGCTGTAGATCTGCTCAAGCGAACAATGAAGGACTCCTTCTCTGAGCTTTTGGCTTCGGTCCCCGCTCAACCACTTCAGCAGATATCCCAGGTTCAGGATATAGAACCTAATCTCCCTGGTCCGTCAGCAGTCAGTACACCTCTGCCGCCGTCAGGCCGACCAGCTAGAGATTTACCACCTGAAGACTCTTCAGGGGACTCTTGAGAAGAGTCAGAACCTTCTGGCTTCAGTCTCTCCTTGGTAAAGCCATTCATCCAGGCAGTCAAAACTGCAATCGCCTGGAAAGACGCAGAATAGCCTCCCCAAGAGTCTACAAGCTACTTCCCATTCCTCAAAAGGAAGCAGGTTCTTTTCCCGTTGATGGGCAAGATTAGTCAAGTCATTCAGAAGGAATGGTCAAAGACTGATAAAAATAATAATAATTTTGGGGTCGGTTCAATAAACTATATACCCCTTACCAGAGTCGGGAACGCAGTCACCGAACTCCATGCCAGTGGTAGACGCGTCCGTGGTGCGACTCGCAAAAAAACTTACTCTACCAATGGAGGATTCCACTTCCTTCAAAGACCCTCTAGACAGGCGAATCGACCTGGAGCTGAAGAGGAGCTACTTAGCCGCGGAAGCAGCATGTAAGCCAGCTATTTCCCTCACGTCAGTATCAAATGCCATAAGATCTTGGACAGATAATATTGAGATGGCTTTGCATCAGGATGTCCCCATGGAGGATATAATTAAGGCCTTAGAAGAGTTTAGATTGTCGGCAGACTTTGTCTGCGTAGCGGCCATTGACACGATCAGGTGCTCGGCAAGATCCATGTTGCATTCAGTGATGGCGAAGAGGGCCTTGTGGCTGAAACCCTGGATGGCTGACTTATCCTCCAAACAAAATGGGTGCAAAATCCCGTTTGATGGGAAAGCACTATTGGGAGACAAAATGGATAAAGCTATCTCCAGGCTGTCAGGAGGGAAGTCTGGTATGCTTCCACAGGACAGAAGTAGGCGAAGATTCAGAGGTGGTTCCTCTAGGTTCCGCCAGTCAAACCCAAGGGATTTTAGGCAGTCAAGACAGCCCAGAGACAACAAAAGACCTTGGAAAGGTACTCGGGGATCCTTTTTGAACAGGAAGATGAAAGCCCTTCCGGCTCCACAGGAGCAGAAGCAGTCTTTTTGACGCCAGAGGAACCCAGGCACTCCCGGTGGGAGCCAGGCTAAAGTTTTTTTTTTTTACCCCAGTCTGGGCCACCTGCTGCCACAACCCCTGGGTTCTGTCAACAATTCAATGGGGGCACTTTTGGAATTTTTCTCACCCTCCACCTCGGAACTCTTTCAAAGGAACAGAGATTCCATCCTCTCCACTGAAGGCTCAAGCTCTGAAAAACTTCCTAACGTCACTCCAGCTTCAGGGGGCGGCTGTTCCGGCTCCCTTGGCAGAGCGCTTCGCAGGCTTATACTCCACCCTATTTCTGGTCCCAAAGAGGACAGGGGGTGGAGGCCTGTGATAGACCTAAAGAGGCTCAACCGGTATATCCGCCCCGAAAGCTTCAAAATGGAGTCCCTGCAGATGATTATTCAGGCAGTCCAGCCATCAGATTGGATGATTTTGGTCGATCTGCAGGATGCGTACCTACATGTTCCAATTCTACCTGCATTTCAAAAATACCTGAGATTTGCAGTGGGACGGACCCACCTACAGTTTCAAGCCCTGCCTTTCGGTCTGTGCACCTCTCCCAGGGTGTTCACCAAGATACTAATATCTGCTTTAGTTCCCCTGCGGGAGAGGGGCTTGAGGATATACCACTACTTGGACGACATCCTACTCCTAGCAAGCAATCCGGATCAGTTGGTATGTCACCGGGACATTCTTCTACAGTCCCTAAAAGAGCTAGGGTGGCTGGTGAATTCCGACAAGAGTCAACTAATGCCAACACAGCAGATAATCTATGCACAATGTTCGATACTCAGGAGGGGACAGTGTCATTACCACTGCCGAAGGCAAGGATTGTCATCCAGAGAATGATCAAAGTCATCCAGAGCCCGTATCTGACGGCTTCACAATGCCTGAGCTTCATTGGCACAATGTCTTCCTGTATACCCATGGTTCCTTGGGCACATTGGCACTTGAGGTATTTCCAGACTGGTTTCTTGGCACAGTGGAAGAAACAACGACTATCTCAGACGATCCTGCTGATGGGAAAAATACGCAGGAGCCTTCACTGGTGGACAGTTCCGGAAAACCTCTCCAAGCCTCATCACCTGGTGTCACGTACCTGACGGTGACGAGCCCGGATCTGCAGAGGGAGGCCTCTCTTACGGCTTCCACCGGCGGCCCCTGGTACTGAAGACAGGAGGCACGGAGGTAGAAGGGGTACGAGTGCCTGGCAGGATGGATCAAGGTAGAGTAGAGTCTGAAGACTGGGACGGATCCAGGCATCCAGGAAGTATGGCAGGCTGAACCGGAACCAGGAACACAGCAACTGGACTGGAACTGAAGAGACTGGCTGGACTGGAACCAGGATACAGCAACTGGACTGGAACCAGGAACAAGCAACTGGACTGGAACTAGGAACAAGCAGCTGGACTGGAACTGATGAGGCTGACTGGACTGGAACCAGGACACAGCAACTGGAGAGATTGGTCGGACAAGCCGGGTCGGTAGTATTGGCTGACGGCAAGGTACTGGAGGATCAGGCAGAAGATTGGTCAAACAAAGCCGGGGGTCAGAGGCAGGCAGGAAACTGGAAGGGTCAAGGCAAGCCGGGTCGGATACAGGTAAATACACGAATCAGGTCTCTTTGGGTACTACACGCTGTAGAGCAGACAGCAGGGACTGTCTGTCACAGGCATGTTTAAATAGCTCTTCTGGCGCGCTTTGTGGAGCGTGCGCGCGCCCCCGCTAAGCGCGTGCGCGCGCACGTGCCCGCGCGCGTGGACGTGCCCGAGATTCGGAATCAGGAAGTCCAGGAATCCTGTAGCTGACAGGATTTCTATGACACCTGGGCTCCCTTCCTTGGATCACAATTACGTCCGATGCAAGCAGACAGGGCTGGGGAGCCCATTGTGGGCAAACCAGAATACAGGGGAGATGGGCATGCACCACCCAGGGAGTGGTATCCAACATCTTGGAGATGAGGGCAGCCTTCTTGGCACTGACCTCTTTGGCACCCCACATCAGAGGCCAAAGAATACTCCTACGCCTAGACAACAGAGCAGCTGTCGCTTATCTGCAGAAGCAGGGAGGCACTCGCAGCAGGTCACTCCTCAAGGAGGTAGAGCCGATCATGCTCTGGGCGGAGCAGAACCTCCTGGACCTCAGAGCGATGTATCTGCCAGGCAGGTTGAACACGGAAGCAGACACTTTATCCTGAAACTTCCTGGACAATGAGAGGGCTCTCCACCCCCATGTCTTCCTTCAGATTGCCAACATATGGGATCCCCCTCAGGTAGATCTGTTCACCTCCCCGAAGAACGCCAAGCTGGACAGGTTCTTCTCTCGGCTGCCGCATCCACAAGTCGAGGCAGTGGATGCCCTGTCATGTCCCTGGAGGTTCACCACGGCATATGCCTTTCCTCCCAGGCCATTAATATTCAAATTCCTCCTGAGGCTCCTCAGGGAGCCAGTCCAGGTGGTGGCAGTACTTCCGTATTGTGCCTCAGTGTGGGCTCTCCAATCAAGATCCCTCCTTTCCCTCAACTTCTGTCGCAGAGCAGTCTAGTTCATCCAAACCCTCAGAAGTTGAATCTTCGAATCTGGAGGTTGAGAGGCGAAGGTTCGAGTTCCTAGGGTGTTCTCCAGGAGTCATATCAACCCTTCTAAAAGCTAGGAAGCCAGCAACTAATGCCATATATTCAAGAATATGGGACAAGTTCTTGTCGTTTGTTTCCGAAAATGGATTTCATCCAATCCTTCCTTCTACATCTCATGTTCTAGGATTCCTTCAGACAGGACTTGATCTGGGACTTGGTCTGAGCTCTCTCAAAGTGCAGGTAGCAGTAATCTCTGCTGCAACAAATAAGAGATGGGCGGAGGATCCTTCAGTAGTCACTTTCCTCAGAGGTATATTGAAGATTCGCCCTCCTGTCAGACGATCATTTCCTAAGTGGGATCTGTCCCTAGTCCTGGAAGTTCTATCTGACCATCCCTTTGCTCCAGTGGAACAAGTAACAATATGGAACCTGACATTAAAGGCGTCTTTCCTGCTAGCCATTACATCTGGCAGAAGAATCTCGGAACTTCACTCTTTAGGGATAGGTGACGACCACATCTCCTTCTTCACAGAGTGGAACTTCGTCCCCTTCGGGGGTTCACACCAAAGGTTGCTACTCCAAGCCACCTGTTGGAACCCTGGGCACTACCAGTGTTTACAGACATGGATTCAGAGTCTTGTCACGAACTGGATGTATCCAGTGTGCTCAGGGCCTACCTAGAAGCCACCGGCCCCTTCATAAATTCTGAGAGACTTTTCATCGTACCGTTCGGTAAATACAGGGGCAAAGAAGCTTCCATCAGAACTCTGGCATCTTGGGTTGTAAAGTTAATCCAGAAGGCCTACAGGGTGAAGAATATGGAGCCTCCATCCCGAGTGAATGCTCATTCTACAAGGGCAGTCTCAGCTTCCTGGGCAGCAAGGGCTAATGTTTCGTTGGAGACAGTGTGCGGGGCCGCCACCTGGTCTTCTCACCATACGTTCCTCAGACACTACCATATTGATCCAGGAGCGCTCACGACTATTGAGTTTGGAAGGAGGGCAGTTCAGGCTGCTATGTCCTCTTATAATTAAACATTTATTGTTAAGCAATTATCCCACCCATGTCAGCTAGTTAGTTATCACAGGTATGCTGCCATGGAGGCACCAGGAAAACGGAAAATTGTATCATACTTACCAGTAATTTTCCTTTCCTGGTGCCTATCCATGGCAGCATACGCTCCCACCCTCGGTATTCTATATTACAGAGAATGTTGGGGGAGGGGCTATGCCTTTAATTTATGCTATTCACTAGTCCTGAAGGAGGAGTCGAGGCGGAGCTCTATCACAGGTATGCTGCCATGGATAGGCACCAGGAAAGGAAAATTACTGGTAAGTATGATACAATTTTCTGTTTTCTTGTTTAAGAGACTTATGGACTCCAGAGAGAGAGATATCATTTTGCCCCTGTACAAATCATTAGTAAGACCTCATCTGGAATATGCAGTTCAGTTTTGGGCACCAGTTCTCAAAAAGGATATCGGGGAACTGGAGAAAGTGCAGAGAAGGGCAACCAAACTGATAAGAGGCATGGAGGAGCTCAGCTATGAGGAAAGATTAGAGGAACTGAATTTATTCACTCTTGAGAAGAGGAGATTAAAGGGGGATATGATCAACATGTACAAATATATAAGGGGTCCATATAGTGAACTTGGTGTTGAGTTATTCACTTTACGGTCAACACAGAGGACAAGGGGGCACTTTTTACGTCTAGAGGAAAAGAGATTACATCTCCAAATACGGAAAGGTTTCTTCACACTAAGAGCTGTGAAAATGTGGAACAGACTCCCTCCAGAGGTGGTTCTGGCCAGCTCAGTAGATTGCTTTAAGAAAGGCCTGGATACTTTCCTAAATGTACATAATATAACTGAGTACTAACATTTATAGGTGTAGCGCTACCCCCAGTTAAGAGAGCTGCTGATATTGATTTGGGCCCTGTAGTGCACTGCTGTCAACCCCTGGCAATCGGCTCTAACCTCCCGTGGCACAGCTGGTGATAGAGGGATAGGACCGCGTGACCGCAACTGTTGGTGACGCAGTCCTATAACAAACATACACAGAATATACTTTAAAACTCCTATTAAAGTAAGCGGAACTGACACCAAATGTACTTTACCCAGATATTTTACTGAGGCTAATGGGCAAGTAATAAACAACAGTATAACAAGTTGCAGATCCCTGCAATAAACAGTAATAAAGATAAACAGAGTAATCAGAATAATAAAGTATTGCTATGCAACTCTAGCGCTGCCCTTTTACAGCTACTTCCCCTCATGGGTAGACTAACACCCAGCAATGTCTACCTATGCAGTCAGGCCTGACTGATCTAAATGGAAGTTCAGTGAAACAATATTCGCTAGCAATCTTTTCGGTGGTGCACTTGAAGAACAACTTTGTAATCCCAACGAATAGTAAAGATAAAGGATCTGTCTTTAAACAGCTCTCACCACCCGGACAAGTCCAAATCCGTTTCCTCCATCGATTCGTCTGGGAACAGGAATCCACCGACATCCAAGTCTTCAATCCTTCTGGTGTACTGCAGCAAGGAGGATTAGATGTCTCTAAGGCTCTGCTAGGCTGGCAGAGGGCTCTTTGGAAAGGAGCACACGGCCCAGGCTTCAGGCCTTGTGCACACAGCAGTTCAGCACAGAGATCCTCTTGCTAGGAGAGGGGTGTCCAAAGAGGCCGACCAAAACTCCGCCTCCCCTTTATAAAGTCTGCCCCAGCAGTCTCTGTTCTGGAGCAATGCACCCTGGGTGCTGCAAGATGTACTGGGAGATGTAGTCTCTCTCTCCTCTGCTTTCACTTCCATAATGTCTCTTTACTTCCTCCCGACTCACCTCTCACCTGGAACTTCTTGTCTCTCTGCATTAAAGGGGAACACCCCGCTACACACTCCCCCCACTTGAACTCTTTGGTCCCCAAAGATAAACTTCAACAAATACTGTTTACCATTTTGGACAATGTCGAGCATGATGTTGGCATAGGGAATTCCCACCAAAACTTTGGGATAGAACTCTCTTGCCCACAGGTCACACTACCATGAGTGGCCTGCCTAACTGTGCCAGAGAGTGAGCTGGGGTTGCCCTCCACCAAATGGACGGTGGAAGGATCAGGTTGTTCAACACTTCTCCTAGCCGTTACAACAGAGTCCTCTGAGCTCGTCCCCATTTGGGGGTAAGTTAGTTTCTTGGGAGGCCTGATGACTCTGCGAGCCCTCTGCTCTCTTGGTGCTTCTGACTCTGGCACCACAGGCTCTTCTTCAGGAGTAAGTTCAGGTAACATTGCTGGTTCTGGAACCTCTGATTCAGAAGTCGACTGACATATGGAATCTCTAGAGTCCTCCTCTGCGCAAGTGTCAGGAACATCTTCCCAGTAATCAGCTGAGGGACTGAAGGGTATGAATTCAGTAGCCTCCGGATTCAGCGTTGCATCTGGGGTATCCCCTCCATTTGGGAGATCTATGGCGGACGTTCCCAGAGGCGAGGGAGGCCACAGCCAGTCCAGTTCTCCACCTTCTTCTGTACTCAATTGGGAGGCCTCCCCATCTTTGGCTCGAGAGGTCTGGGACAGAGTGTTCGGCCTAGGAATATCCAGGATAGAGGCCGGTTCAGGGGAGTCTCTCACGGGAGGTATTCTGACTGCCTCAGCAAGTGGGAGCAGGTGGTTCCGATGCCACGTCTTCAGTGGACCCACCTTTCCTTCTGGCTTTAGTTTGTAGACAGGCAAACCGGGCAACTTCCTACAGACAACATAGGGCTCAGATCTCCACCTGTCGGCAAGCTTGTGTTTTCCAGGGACCCCCAGATTGCGTAGCAGTACTCGGTCCCCAGGCTGCAGATCTTGCACTCGAACCTTCAGATCAAAATTTCTCTTGTTGCGGGCCCCCCTTTGATCCGAAGCCACCTGGGCTTGTTCATAGGCCACCTGCAAGCTACGTCTAAGTCTGTCCACGTATCCCTTGTGGGATGTAGCTGAGGTATTGTCTATAGAAGTGCCAAAGGCCAGGTCCACAGGTAGCCTTGCTTCTCTCCCAAACATAAGTCGATAAGGGGAGTAGCCAGTGGCGTCACTTGTGGTACAGTTATAGGCATGTACTAGGGCTGATATGTGCTGACTCCAGTGTTGCTTCTTCTCTGTTTCTAAGGTTCCCAACATGTTGAGCAGGGTCCGGTTAAATCTCTCCGGCTGAGCATCTCCTTGTGGGTGGTAAGGCGTGGTTCTGGTCTTCTTTATTCCTAATGAATCCAAAAGTCTTCGGATCAACCGACTCTCAAAGTCCCTTCCTTGATCTGAGTGGAGTCTCTGTGGTAGTCCGTAATGGACAAAATACTTCTCCATAAGTATCTTGGCCACGGTGGATGCCTTCTGGTCTTTGGTTGGGAAAGCTTGAGCATAGCGGGTGAAATGGTCGGTTATTACCAGAACATTCCCCAATCCACTCAGGTCGGGTTCGAGGCAGAGAAAGTCAATGCATACCAGATCCATTGGGCCTTGACTCTGTAAGTGGCCCATTGGGGCAGCTTGATGGGGTAGGGTCTTTCTCTGAATGCATCGTGCACAGGAATGGCAATACTCCTCTACTTCTGCCCTCATGCAGGGCCAATAAAACTGATTTCTGACAAGCTGGAAGGTCCTTTCTGCCCCTAGGTGACCATGATGGTCATGCAGGGCAATTAGTACAGTCTCTCGGTGCTTCTCTGGAAGAAATAACTGCCACTTATCTTCTGAGTCAGTAGAGGGGCCCCTTCGGTAGACCACTCCCTGATGTACCTGTAGCCTGTCCAATTCCTTCCTCAACAGGCGAGCCTCCTTTGAGGGGTGATGTAGGAATTTGTTGGGATCCTGATTCTCCAGGGCTTCGAGGACCAATCTCCCCATGGGGTCTTCCAATTGGTCACACCTCAACTCCTTCTTGGACAGTCTCGGTAGGTTGTCTTCCTCCAGTTGAGTTACCCCACAATAGTGTTTGGGGACTCCTACCATGGTAACCCCTATTTCTTCTGCTCTGGAGCCTCCTCTGGCTTGGAATTCAGCCCCTTGACAAAGGGCCCGCACCCCGTCCGGTGCCACTTGGGTCCAATCTTCCCAGTCATTTGTCGTGGCATGAGACCTCCGGGACAGGGCATCTGCATCCCTATTTCCGGCTCCTGGTCTGTACTTCAGACTAAAGTTGAATCCAGACAATGCGGCCAACCACCTGTATCCGGTGGCATCTAGTTTCGCGGTGGTGAAGAGGTAGGTCAGGGGGTTGTTGTCTGTCTTCACAGTAAACTCTGCCCCATACAAGTAGTCTTTTAGCTTGTCTACTACCGCCCATTTGAGGGACAGGAATTCCAGCTTATGAGTGGGGTAATTATTTTCTGAGGGGGTCAGGCTCCTGCTCACATAGGCCACTGGTCGCAGTTGTCCTTCATGTTCTTGGTAGAGTACACCACCTAGACCCTCATGGCTGGCATCCACATGTAATTCATAAGGTCTGGTAGGGTCGGCGTAGGCCAGGACTGGGGCAGTGGTTAAGCTCCTCTTCAGAGCATGAAAGGCCTCTTCACACCTTGGGTTCCACTGATCTTGAACTGACTCACCAGGCCTCCTGGGCCCTGAGTCATCCTCTTCCCCTTCTGCCTTTAGCAATTCATTCAACGGGCGGGCAATCCGAGCAAACCCCTCCACAAACCTCCTATAATAGGAGCAGAACCCCAGGAAGGATCTGAGCTCTGTTACTGTGGTGGGTCGTGGCCAGGAAGTGACTGCTTCCAACTTCTCAGGATCTGTGGCCACCCCTTCTTCAGACACTATGTGCCCCAGATAATTCACAGAAGACTGGTAGAACCGACACTTCTCGGGGGAAAGCTTAAGTCCCTCTTCGCTGAGTCTTCTCAATACTTTCTCCAACCTGGCTTCATGTTCTTCCAAGGTTCTTCCAAAGACAATGACATCGTCCAAGTACACAAGGACTTCTATAAGATTCATGTCTCCAACAGTCTTCTCCATAAGGCGTTGAAAGGTAGCAGGAGCTCCAGACAGACCCTGAGGCATCCTATTGAATTCGAAGAATCCCACCGGGGTTATGAAGGCTGTCTTCTCCCTGTCTTCTGGGTGCATAGGGATTTGATAGTACCCACTCTTGAGGTCCATCACACTGAACCATTTGGCTCCAGACAAACTTTGTAGGGCATCTTCTATCCTTGGCGTGGTGTATTGGTCAGGGATGGTTCTCCTGTTGAGAGTCCTGTAATCGATACAAAGCCTCAACGACCCATTCTTCTTTCTGACCACCACGATTGGGGAGGCATAGGGACTTCTAGACTCCCGGATCACACCAGTCTTCTTTAGTTCTACAAGTTGTTCCCTCAGATCCTCCAGATCTGCCAGGGGGACCCGCCTGACCCTTTCTCGGAAGGGCTTATCTTCTTGGAGGCGGATCCGATGGGTGGCACTTCTTGCACACCCCACATCGAATTCATCTTCGGAAAAGATCTTTTCCCACCTGGTCAGCTGGGCCTTGGCTCTTTCTTTCCAAGCCCTGGGTAGGTTCGGGTTTTCCACGGACAGTTTCTCCCAAACATCTCCTCCGTCACCCGTCCCCTTGACTTCGGACCAAGTGACCGGGGCAGCAGGGCTCACCTGACCAAGCAACACTCTGGCAGGGATCTCCATGGGTCCTCCCGTAGTGTTCCTAACACTCACCGGAACTCTGCCATGGGCCTTCTTCAGGGCCTTGAACGGAATCACTTCTGGTATCACTTCCAGGCCTGAGGACTCTTCCCTTGGGTCTGATTCCAGCATGACAAAGGGGCCAGGTTGTTCCCACGAAAGCTTCACAGTGGCCCTAAGACAGGTTACTTCTCCGGGCTGTAGCACTACTCCTTCTCTGCCAAGTCTCCACACCTTCCCTATCCCCTCTCCCGGGGTCTTCTGCTCTAAGACCAGTCGTTGGTAGGCCGTCTTTAGCATGGGATGGATTTTGGTGGCTGAATGGTTTCTCTCTTTCACTAGAGGGGTCAGGAGTCTCCTGACTAGATCCGTGTTTGTCCCAATGATCAGGGAAATCTTGCTGGCTCCAGGCGGCCGGGGACACACAACTGCCAGGGTGTCAAACACTTCAGCCTTCCCAGCCACGGATGGGTCGAAAGTCATCTTTATGGGCAGGTACCCATCATAAGGGAAACTCTGGGTTCCAAGTCCCCATATCTCCAGCTCTTCTATCTTCTGGATAGGCAGATGACTCAAGTGCCTATCATAGAAGTCCCGGTATAGTAAAGTCACCTGTGCTCCGGTGTCCAAAAGAGCTTTAGTATAGACTCCTTCCACTTGAATGGGCACAGTAGGAGACGGGCCCACCAGTTCCTTTGGGTATGGCCGGACTGGGGTCACCTCTTTTTTTTGGCTTTCGACCCTTGCCCTGCTCCTTTTGGACTTTAATTTTTCCTGAGCCTGGCATGCATTGACTTTCTCCCTCTCAATGGGGGCACAAACCCGCTGAGGGATGTTATTGTTCCTTTTAGGTGGATGTTCCTTCTTTGGGGTGCTGTACTTCCACTGAGGGGTCTTGTCCCCTCCCTCTGGGGTACATCTTGGTGGGGGTGTACTATACCTCCTCCTAGGAGTTTTGTCTCCTCCATTCTTGGCCTTTTTTTTTAGTTTGGAGCGCACTGAAGATGATGGGCACCCGGTTGACTCCTTCACCGGGGCCCTTTGGAGTTTCCCGCCGGCTTGCAATTATCTGTTCTCTTCTTCTTTGGGCTGGAGCATACGTTAGCAAAGTGGCCACTCCCTCCGCAGTTATAGCAAATCACCTCTTCTCGGTCCTGTAGGGAGGCCGGTGCTGAGGTGTTCGGGAACAACTCCTTTCTTGGGCTTGGTTTCTCTCGTCTTCTCTGATCTTTCTCCATCAAAGAGGTCAGCATCTCCAACACTTGGGCCATTTGCGATTTCAGAGTGTCAACCTCCGCATCTCTTTCTGGGCTCTTGACCGAATGGACCAACACTGGTACAGGTGTGACATTCGCCTTGGCCACCTGCTGATCTTCCTGCAGCGCCTCTTCGTCCCTAATAATTTTTATTAGATCAGAGTAGGTTAGTGACATTCCTCCTCCTGAGGTTTTCAGGTGCAGCCAGACCGGGTCTGAGCGCCGCGCTCCCCTCATGATCTGCTTCATGCGTGCTTCATCTGCATCTTTGGGCAGCATTCCCTTCTTCAGTACAATCTTGCATAACTGCCTGTTCAGCCTTCTAACATATTCTGACAGTTTCTCATTCGGCTGCTGGAGAGTGTGTTCAATTTGATAAATCATCTCTGACACCTTCTCCAGCTGACCAAACTCTTCCTGCAGCATGGCCAGGCAATCTTGAGCTGTACAGTTTTCATTTCCAAACCGGAAGCTCTTCACCGCTTCTGCCGCGGCACCTTTCAGACTTTCTAAGACTCGCTGTCTCTTCTGTGCCTCAGGCACCTCCCATGCTTCTACTGCCTGCAATGCCTGTTCCACCCAAGTGTCAAAATCTTCCTCCCCCGCAGGGACGGGGAGCTTCCCTGAGAAGGTGCTAAGCTTCCGGTAACCGGCCTCCACATGCACCGTACTGCTTTTCTGGCACTTAATTACAAGGTCTCCTAGAGCATTCAACAATTCAGGCCCTATAGCGGCCAGCGGTGATCCCAGGCTTAATAGTTCCTTAAGCTTTTCTGCTTTAGGGGATAGTGGTGGAGATAATTGTGGGAGTGATGGCTTTGGTGTCTGAAACCATTCTTCCTTCACTGGCAGCGTATGTATCAAGTGATAGATCTGATTATCTATGGCTTGTATACTCTGACTTTTAAAATGCTCTGGGATTTCGTTTTTCCATTCTACCAGTGCGTATGTAAACGAGATCACTGGATCTGGCCTAAAATCCATCACCCATGCTTTGTGGCTCGGAGACAGTAACAATACGAGCTGTTTTATCTCCTCTTCCTTCCATCTTTCCCCCGGGAGTACAATGACTACCGCCGCGGTTGGATCGGCGCCAATCGCTGCGCACCACTGTGACATTGCCAGCGGGTCCATGCTGGTACTTCTGACCGGCTTGATTGCAGCGTGCAACGTACAAGGATCCCGGACTCGAGCCCCCACGTGTAGCGCTACCCCCAGTTAAGAGAGCCGCTGATATTGATTTGGGCCCTGTAGTGCACTGCTGTCAACCCCTGGCAATCGGCTCTAACCTCCCGTGGCACAGCTGGTGATAGAGGGATAGGACCGCGTGACCGCAACTGTTGGTGACGCAGTCCTATAACAAACATACACAGAATATACTTTAAAACTCCTATTAAAGTAAGCGGAACTGACACCAAATGTACTTTACCCAGATATTTTACTGAGGCTAATGGGCAAGTAATAAACAACAGTATAACAAGTTGCAGATCCCTGCAATAAACAGTAATAAAGATAAACAGAGTAATCAGAATAATAAAGTATTGCTATGCAACTCTAGCGCTGCCCTTTTACAGCTACTTCCCCTCATGGGTAGACTAACACCCAGCAATGTCTACCTATGCAGTCAGGCCTGACTGATCTAAATGGAAGTTCAGTGAAACAATATTCGCTAGCAATCTTTTCGGTGGTGCACTTGAAGAACAACTTTGTAATCCCAACGAATAGTAAAGATAAAGGATCTGTCTTTAAACAGCTCTCACCACCCGGACAAGTCCAAATCCGTTTCCTCCATCGATTCGTCTGGGAACAGGAATCCACCGACATCCAAGTCTTCAATCCTTCTGGTGTACTGCAGCAAGGAGGATTAGATGTCTCTAAGGCTCTGCTAGGCTGGCAGAGGGCTCTTTGGAAAGGAGCACACGGCCCAGGCTTCAGGCCTTGTGCACACAGCAGTTCAGCACAGAGATCCTCTTGCTAGGAGAGGGGTGTCCAAAGAGGCCGACCAAAACTCCACCTCCCCTTTATAAAGTCTGCCCCAGCAGTCTCTGTTCTGGAGCAATGCACCCTGGGTGCTGCAAGATGTACTGGGAGATGTAGTCTCTCTCTCCTCTGCTTTCACTTTCATAATGTCTCTTTACTTCCTCCCGACTCACCTCTCACCTGGAACTTCTTGTCTCTCTGCATTAAAGGGGAACACCCCGCTACATAGGTAAAGTTGATCCAGGGTAAATCCGATTGCCTCTCGGGGGATCAGGAAGGAATTTTTTCCCCTGCTGTAGCAAATTGGATCATGCTCTGTTGGGGTTTTTTGCCTTCCTCTGGATCAACTGTGGGTATAGAATTGGGTATATGGGATTGTACGATATTTTGTATTTTATTTTTTTATTTTTTTAATGGTTGAACTGATGGACTTTGTATTTTTTCAACCTGACTAACTATGTAACTATGTAACTATGTACTGTCCCTTTGGCGCCAATGTGCCACGTGCAACACACAAGTTGGTGGGGGCTCCTCCCCCTTCTCTATTGCTGCACGTAGCTTGCAGGCTTTTCTATATTTGAGGCACGCCCACGAACTACGCAGTTAGAAAAGTCCAGTGCAGGCCTTTAACTCCATTTTTCACACAAATGACGCAGTTCAACTTTCCCAAATGGCCGATATCTCACAGAACCACATCATACACGGGGGAAAACACAGTCCAACATCCAGGGGGGGTAGCTGCAAATATCCCGGACGAGCCCCCACGTGTAGCACATAGACCCTTTTTTCCTGCCTACCTTCACTTGCAGGAGCAAAGGCACACCATGCCACATGCCTGTATTCTCCCGGTATAAGAGGTTGAGCGGTGTTCTTGCAATTTTGGGTCCTGCAGCGAGTTACCTCTCCTCTGTTGGTTCTCATCCTTAGAATGTAGGGAAAAGTCTATTCTTCCCCGAAAGAAGGCCAATGTCCAGACAGTGTTTAAACTCCAACAAACAAGTTTATTTTCTCTTGCTTGAACAGATTGGGAAAAAGGTTGAAAGACAGCAATGAGATTAGGTAGGGAGATAGGTTCAGGCACGCGGCACCCAGTCACCCTATTCTCCACTCAAGCCTGAGTGGGTATTGCTCACCCGGATAGATCCCTCTCACAGTTCTAGCAGCCGGAGTGAAGCACAAACAGTTACTTTGATTTAGTCCCCTTCACGGACAAGTTAGAAAATCCTCTGCCACAGAATCCCTTGGTTACTGAATTAGAACTTTGAAACCCCTGTAGATTATTAGAGACCATAGGTGCCAATGGGGCACACTACAGGAGCTATCTTGCAACTCAAGAATCCTTCCCTCTGATAGGCAACCAGGCCTCTCTGAGACCGTGACTTCCTTCACTGATCCATCGGACAGTTCCTCCCCCGGTTTCCTCTGCTTCAGAGCGGGCCACCCTCCCTCGGGTTCCCTGGGACTCCCGTGGTTGGTTTCTAGACCCAGTTGAAGGTACTGGGCCTACCTGGAACTCTGTAGCCTCAGGCTAAAGGTGCCCGAGACTCCTCGACCAGTTCATGGACCCCAGGCCTGCAAGGCCAACGGGCACGACTTCGCCACCAGGGGTCCTCCTTGGAATCCCCCCCAGCACACCACACCAGATCATGGCGTCTGCCCTTTATGTACCCTCTCCCGGCATGCACAGCAGGCAAAACCCACCCACCACACGGCAGCCGAGAGAGGACACCAAATCCCACCACAATGCCACCTGTGGTTCTCCTCAAGACCTGGGCAACAGCACCACCCGCAGGTCAAGGGGAACTATACTCCAGGCAACATTACAGCAGAGCAGAGTCCAAACTAAGCAGAATTGGAGAACCTAAGCTAAACTATTGCTCAGGCTGCCCCTAAATTTAGAGCATAGCGACCCCAATTTTGGGGGTCCACTACACTAGTCATTAGGAACAGCGATCCCTCTCCTCCTCTAGTCAGTCCCATCCCCCACAGTTAGGCTACTTTCACACTGAGGCGCTTTGCAGGTGCTATAGCGCTAAAAATAGCGCCTGAAAGAGCCTCTTCTCTCTCCCTCTGGCTTTCACACTGGAGCGGTGCGCTGGCAGGACGCTCAAAAAAGTCCTGCCAGCCGCATCTTTGAGGCGCTGTAGGAGCTCCTAAAGCGCCCCTGCCCATTGAAATCAATGGGCAGCGCCGGCGAACTGCCGACAAAGCGGTGCTGCAGCGCCGCTTTGCCGGTGGTTTTAACCCTTTTATAGCGCCGCAAAAACGACAGTAAAGTGCCACTAAAAATAGCGGTGCTTTACCGCCGACGGCGCAACGCCTTAGTGTGAAAGTAGCCCTAGAAACACACATGAGGGAACACATTTATCCCCTTGATCGCCCCCTAGTGTTAACCCCTTCCCTGCCAGTGACATTTACACAGTAATCAGTGCATTTTTATAGCACTGATCGCTGTGTGTCAATGGTCCCACCCAAAAATGTGCCAAAAGTGTCCGATCTGTCCGCCGCAATGTTGCAGTCCCGCTAAAAATCGCAGATCGCTGCCATTACTAGTGAAAAAAAAAATAATAATAATAAAAATGACATAAATCTATCCCCTATTTTGCACAAACCAATCAATATACACTTATTGCAATTTTTTTTACCAAAAATATGTAGAAGAATACATATTGGCTTAAACTGATGAAAAAATTTATTTAAAAATGGGGGATATTTAGTAAAAAGTAAAAAATATTATTACTCTTTTGTCCATGGACCGACTCAGCTTCTCTATTGACAAAGTGGGTATTATCCGTTAATTAGGAGTGACTAGGCAGAAAAACTTGTAAAAAGTGTTGCATCACACCTTCTACAGTACCGCCCAGGGGGCGGACCCTCCGGGTATAACCTCTCAGTCTGCATCTTCGCAGATCAGTTTTTTTCTGTCTAGCAAGGAGTAGGACATGGCTCCCTTCGGGCCCATTAGTCCGGGGGAAAAAGATATATATTTTTTTGCTACATTTTTGTTTCCTACGATCTTCGATCAACTGCCGACTGGGTGACAGGCTGGATCCTCGATCCTTGTAGTCTCCCCAGTTTCGGCCATCGAGCGTGTGTTGACCCTAGCTACGCGCTGGGTTTTCCACGACATGCCCGTTGCTCCACGGGTGGCCGTTGAGCCTACGCTCCAGGGCCTGCATCGGACCGCTCAGCTTCGGCTGACCTTACGGCCGAGTCGCAGCAGCCTGGCCGGTGAGCTTACGCTCCAAGGCTTGCATCGGACCGCTCAGCTTCGGCTGACCTTACGGCCGAATCGCAGCAGCCTGTCCGGTGAGCGTCACGCTCCAGGGCATACATATGATCGTCCCTTTTGGGTCCAATCACAGCATGCCTGGCCAACAGTCACCTTCCGTGCGCGGACGATGACCTGTTTGGAATGTCTTCCAGCATAATACATGCAGGATAGGTAAGTAAAACTCCCCTGCCTCGGCTGGGTGATTTAGCTGGACATTCCTGGAGAGATCAAGTAAGTGGTTGTGGCCCCTTTCTTCCCTCTCTCCCTGCCTTTCCCTCCTCCCTGGGCTTCTAGCTAAAGGTTGCTGGGTGCTGGGGGTCACCTAGGGGGTTCCACTGGAGCGGGGCTGGCTGTAACTAACATTTAAAAGAAATGTCATTTCTGCTTACCTGTGTTTGTGTGCTTCCTCCTCCATGCTGTCGGCGGCCATTTTGAGGTGGTCCATGCCGAGTTCGGCCTCTTGTGACTGCCCGGCGGCCATCTTCCTGTGGTTCGGCCACACCCACTGGTCCCTATTAGCTGATCGGCGGCCATGTTTGTCCACCCTGTATGCATATATTGCCGTTCGGCGGCCATCTTTTTGTGGGCTATGGCTGCTTGACCTCTATCTTCGGTCGGCGGCCATTTTCTTAGAGCCCACATTATCTTCCATACAGACGTTTTTGACAACCATTTTGCGAGAGCCTCCGGCCTCTAGGGTGCATTACGCTGGTGCGAAAATTCACACAGGAAATGCTGATAAAAAAGCAGACTGACACAGCAGCAGGAGGACAGCATCACAGGCGCAGCACACGGCAGCATAGCAGTACCTATTCAGGGTGGTGAGTCCTCTGGGTGACCCAGCCTCTCTGCAGCACAGGAGGGTGGCCTATTGATATCTTGCCTGGAGCCCTGTGAATGTCAGCGTGTGGTCAGCATGGCATTTGAGCCAGATGTCTTCTCCCCTGAAACACCAGATTTAGCAGCTGGTGCCCCTGAGGTGTCTATGAACGCTATGACGGCAATCCTAGAGGCGTTTGCTGCCAGGGTGGAAGCAGCACACGGGAATACAGGGGGTAGTAAACGCCCCTCCCCCTGCAAGCTTCTGGGGATAATTCTGATGCAGAACCAGGTCCAGCTACGGCTCGGGCCCAGTTTCTGACGCATCAGAGACTGCAGACCGTGACCGGACAGTGAGGATGACTCCAAGTCCAGGTCAGTACGCAAGACGGCTTTGGTATCTGACCTTATTACTGCAGTGCGGGATATGCTAAAGTTGGAAAATACTGCAGAAGCAGCAGAGACTCCGGTCCACTTGGGTTTCATAGACCTGCCCGCACTGCTAAGGTGTTCCCTTGTGTGTCTTTTGATAAACTCTTATACAAGGAATGGGAGAACCCAGTGAGGGTCTTTACAGCCCCAAAGAGGTTTGCGGTACGGTACCCCTTTGAGGAGAGTTTTCTGAAGAAATGGACCTCTCCCGCTATAGTGGACCCTCCGGTGTCCAGACTTCATAGAGCCACCACAATTCCTGTAGAAGGGGCTCCTGTTTTCAAGGACCCTGTGGATAAGAAGGCTGAAGCACTCGCTTGCTACCTATACTCAGTGGTAGGCTCGGCAGTACGCCCGGCATTGGCGGGGGCCCTAGTGTCTCACACACTTACTGAATGGGCAAGATTGCTACTCCAGGGGTTAAGGAGCGAGATGCTCCTCCTGATGAGATAACATTGGCCGACCAGTTGGTCCAGGGCCTTAGGTTTGTCTGTGAGTCAGACATGAATACTATTCCCCTGCTGTCTAAAAACTTTGGTTTATGCAGTAGAAATACGCCGCCTGATCTGGCTAAAAGGCTGGTCTGCGGACCAGACTTCCAAGAAAGCCCTGTTGGATCTGCCTTTTAAGGGCGACAGACTTTTTGGGGCTTCTCTGGATGACATCATCAAGGATGCCACAGGAAGTAAAAGCACTTTGCTTCCCCAAATTAGCAAGGGTAAGGGGCCAAGCCAAGGGGCAGGGGCCCTCCTTTGCTGCACGCAAGCGTTTTTTTCGTCCCCCTAGGGCGACAGGGAAAAGACCCCAGGCCAATTAAGCGCCTGCCCAAGGACAAAAGCGTCCTTGGTCCCGCATACCCAATAAGCCTGCGGACAAATTTGCGTCCGCATGAAGGTCCACCCCCACCCAGCTCTCGGGTGGGGGGACGTCTTCGCAAATTCGCGACTTAGTGGACAGCTCTAATCTCTGACAGGTGGGTTTGCGAAGTAATCTCCTCAGGCTACAAGATAGAGTTTCTCTCTTGTCCACCGGACAAATTCAACACCTCCAGTCTCCAGCTACTACCGACCCGTCGGGAGGCCCTGTATAGGGCGGTCCAGGGTCTACTGGAACGTGGGGTAGTTATTCCAGTTCCAGAATTGGAACGGGGTTTTTACTCAAATCTGTTCTTTGTGCCGAAGAAGGAGGGGGTTCGTCCAAGCTTGGATCTCAGAGCCCTCAATTGCTTTGTGAAGGTACAAAGATTTCGGATGGAGTCGGTTCGATCTGTAGTCACGGCTCTCCATCCGGGGGACTTTCTGGCCTCCTTGGACATCAAGGACGCATACCTGCATGTCCCCATATACTCCAGACACCAGAGGTTTCTGCGATTTGCTATCGGGAAGGACCACTACCAGTTTGTGGCCCTCCCGTTGGGCCTTGCCTCAGCACCCAGGACGTTCACCAAGGTGCTCGCTCCGATTCTGGCACTTCTAAGACAGCGGGGTATCGCTATCACAGGCTACTTGGGCGACCTTCTCCTGAAGGCCCCTTCTAGCTCAGAATTAGAGGTAAGCGTGTCCATTACCTGTCAGACTCTTCGAGACTGTGGTTGGATACTAAACACGCAAAAGTCCGTATTGGTGCCCACTCAACGCCTAGTGTACCTGGGGTTGATTCTGGATTCCTCAGAGGCAAAGGTATTCCTCCCTGTGGAGAAGTTGCAGACCCTCTGGGCTGCAGTACGGCAGCTGACTTCCAGGAATTGGTCGTCACTCCGTTTTTGAATGCGAGTGTTGGGCCTCATGGTAGCCTCCTTCGAGGCGGTCCCATATGTTCAATACCACACTCGAGTGTTACAGAAGGAAGTTCTGTCCAGATGGAACAGATGCCCTTCATCTCTGGATTATCAAATCCGAGTGAGCCACCTAGTCAGGAGATCCCTGGTATGGTGGCTGACAGCACCGGCTCTAATGGCCGGTGTGACAGACCTAGCCGGGACAGAGGCTTTTGGAGGGGACTGAATGCAAGCCTCTTGCCTTGCGACCATGGGCCCTGGCATTTGGGGGAACAGTGCTCTTTGTGAGCTGTATGCCTGGGGACCCTTGAGGGGGTGTTACTTTGGATTCAGGTCCATGTCCCCCCCAAGACACACAGACTCTGGGGACCCTGTATATGCCATATTAGAGTGACTAATTCATACTGTTGGGACTTTCACACGTTCACTCTAAGGATATGCTAAAGACATCACCTCCAGCCATCTGTGAGCGAGGAGACGGGATGTCTACCCTGAAAGGTCATATCTATGAGTCACCTTGGCTGTCTAAAGGATTTAGTTAATTAGCTCATGTTAATTTATGTTCTGGTTACCTCCTCTGTTACTGTATATAAGACTTGATTTTGGTTCTAATAAAGAAGTCTCCTGTTGAACTTACATACAGCCTGCCTGGTGTTTGTTCTGAACGATCACAAATGGATTAGAATGGCATATAGCTGTAGTTTGAATCCTGGAGCACCGGATGATCCAGTAGAGCAGAGGAGTGTCGGGAGAGTGGAACCGAGCGAGCAAAGGGGCTCGTTACAGCCGGGAAGCCATTTCTTCTGGTTTACTGGATAGTGATCACGACGGACGCCAGCCTTACAGGTTGGGGGGGGAGTCTGGGGTGTCCAGTCGGCGCAAGGTCGCTGGACCCCAGAGGAAGCCCTCCTGCCGATCAATGTCCTGGAGATCCGGGCGATCAAGCTGTGTCTCTTCAAATGGCCTCAGAGGCTGCAAGGGCGTCCAGTCAGGATCCAGTCAGACAACGTCACAGCGGTGGCATATGTCAATCATCAAGGAGGAACAAGAAGCTCAGCTGCAGCATCGGAGGTTGCTCGCATCCTGTAGTGGGCAGAGAAGAGCGTACTGGCACTATCGGCCGTGTACATTCCGGGCGTGGAAAACTGGCAGGCGGACTACCTGAGCCGCCAGATGCTGGACCAGGGAAAATGGTCCTTACACCCGGAGGTGTTCCAACTCCTCTGCCAAAGATGGGGCACACCAGACGTAGATCTTCTGGCTTCCCGACTCAATCGGAAGGTATTGAGATTTGTGGCCCGGTCAAGAGACCCATGGGCAGACGCAACGGACGCTTTGGTAGCATTGTGGGGTCAGTATCGGCTAATCTATGCCTTCCCTCCCTTAAGGCTTCTTCCTCTTCTGCTCCGCAGAGTGGAGGCAGAGGGAATTCCAATGATCCTAATCGCTCCAGATTGGTCTCAGCGTCCTTGGTACGCCGATCTAGTACATCTGGTAGCAGACGTCCCCTGGCGCCTACCACTACGGAAGGACCTGCTATCGCAAGGTCCCATACTCCATCCTGCTTTACGGTCACTGGCTTTAACGGCATGGCTATTGAGAACCAGGTATTGAGAGACCGGGGCCTGTCAGATTCAGTAATCTCTACTATGAGAAGTGCTCGGAAACCGTCCTCTAGGAAGGTTTATCACCGCACTTGGAAGGCCCACATCTCCATGTGTGAGGAAATGAAATGGCATCCGCGTACTTATTTGGTTTCCAGAATCCTGCTGGTTTTACAGCATGGGGTGGACCAAAGGCTTGCCCTAAGTACGATTAAGGGACAGATATTTGCCCTGATGTCTTTTTTCAGCGACCCCTGGCGGCTCACTCTCTCTTGAGTACATTTGTGCAGGGGGTTCGACATGTGGCCCCTCCGGTCCGTCCCCCGTTACTTCCGTGGGACTTGAACCTGGTCCTCTCGGTGCTTCAGAAGGCACCGTTTGAGAATATTAGAGATATTCCCCTGTTGACACTTTCTCAGAAAGTGGTCCTTTTGGTGGCTGTTACGTCAGTTAGACGAGTCTCTGAGCTGGCAGCCTTGTCCTGCAAGGCTCCCTATTTGATTTTCCACAAGGATAAGGTGGTGCTGCGGCCGCAGCCTTCCTTTCAAAAGTCGTTTCGGCCTTTTATCTCAATGAAGACATTGTACTTCCATCCTTGTGTCCTCAGCCGTCGAATCCTAAGGAGTCGGCGTTGCATTCCTTGGACGTTGTCCGAGCTTTGAGAGTATACTTATCTGCTACTTCCCTGTTCCGGAAGTCAGACTTACTGTTTTTTTCGGTGGCTGGTCCCAAGAAAGGGCCAAGCAGTCTCATTGGCCACCATCTCTAGGTGGATCCGACAGATGGTAATCCAGACTTACGCCTTAAAGTGTCAAGCGCCCCCCTTCCCGGTCACGGCGCATTCGACCAGGGCAATAGGTGCCTCTTGGGCTTTCCGACATCAAGCGTCTGTTTCCCGATTATGTAAAGCGGTGACTTGGTCGTCCGCTCACACTTTCACAAAATTCTACCAAATTGATGTAGGTGCATCTTCGGATGCCTCTTTCGGCCGCAAGGTTTTACAAGCGGCTGTTTAGAGTTGCAGCTCCTCCGTTGGAGGAGTGCTGTTTTGTGTTTGGGGTGAAGTTTATTTTTATGCTGTTACCACCCCTCGTTTTTTCTCTGACACTGCTTTGGGACGTCCCACTTTGTCAATAGAGAAGCTGTGTCGGTCCATGGACGAAAGAGTAAATAGGATTTTTTACTCACCGTAAAATCCTTTTCTCTGAGTCCATGGACCGACACAGCACCCACCCCTCCTTTTAAGTTTGTACTGCTTTTTGACTAACTGATCTGCGAAGATGCAGACTGAGAGGTTATACCCGGAGGGTCCACCCCCTGGGCGGTACTGTAGAAGGTGTGATGCAACACTTTTTACAAGTTTTTCTGCCTAGTCACTCCTAATTAACGGATAATACCCACTTTGTCAATAGAGAAGCTGTGTCGGTCCATGGACTCAGAGATAAGGATTTTACGGTGAGTAAAAAATCCTATTTTTTTTTTCAAAATTGTCGCTCTTTTTTTGTTTAAAGCGCAAAAAATTAAAACCGCAGAGGAGATCAAATACCACCAAAAGAAAGCTCTATTTGTGGGGAAAAAAAGGACGTCAATTTTGTTTGGGTACAGCGTCGCACGACCGCACAATTGTTCAAGTGACGCAGTGCCGTACCGCACCAGCCCCCCCCCCCCCAAATATTGAGCACCTGCCACCACTGGTATCCAGGTAAATGATGCCTTTGTTTGGTGGTTAATGCTGATGGACAGCTACTCTACTTTTTTTATTATTAAAGTAAAACCTGCCCAAAATTACGATAAAACATATATGTGCACTATTTGTTGTTTGTACCCATAGTAGGGCCCAGAAACAATAGTGCACATTTTGTTTCAGTTATTCCAATTCTATTATTCAGGTATCATACATACTTTATAGACACTTTGCAGTGTAAAACTGTTTAAAATTCTCTATAATGACTCCCTTTGTAAAACAGGCTGGATTCTAATAATGTAGCACATTTCATCACAAGGGTGGATGCAGAGGCCTGGATTGGATGGACAGGTGAAGGGGCTTAAATTTTTTTTTTCATGGGGGGGTAGTGGGTCAGCTCTATCAAATTCTAAGATAATTTGGAGTTACCAGGACTGTGAAAGACATCCCAGATAGGATAACTTGCCACAAATTTATGACAGTGTTAAATTCTATAAGTCTGTTAATTTGCTGCACATTTTCACTGGCAAGTTGTACACTTGTAGAGCACTTGAAGCGCAAGTTCTAGTTGACATGTTTCCAATTTGTAGCATATTTGGATGGCAAGTCTCTAGCAAGAGCAAAGTTGCAGTGGCGAGTCTACTGCAAGAGCTCTGCAACTCTACAGCATGAAAATTCAGCCACAGTGACCCCTGTGGTGGAATGACTATCGCACAACAAAACTGGACCAGAACTTACAGAATGTTTGCAAAGAAAGTTGATCTGGAGACATGCAATGCGGATTTGCTGCAATTGTGCAACAAACCTGTGAAGCCTGGCAGGTCTAGCAATAGCTTAGCAAGTTATTTTCAAACTTGCAGCACAATTGCTTTCTATCTGGGATAGGGCACCCAGAAGAGAAGAATGAAGCAGAAGTGAAGAACAGGCTTCAAACTTGAGCCTACTCGCTGTGTACGTGGTAAAATATGCCAGTCTTTGTTCTCACAAAATATTCTTTAATTAATGTTCCAGAAGCAACAGACATGAATAAACTCCGGCACAATCACGTGCACAAGAAAGGGCCACATTCATATGGGCGTTTCTATGCAGCCACCGGATTCCTGCGACTGGAATGACCAGGGCATGCACATAGCAGCAGCCGCTCAGCCTATATAAGCTCATTACAGGCTGACAGCAGCTGCTGTTCACATGTAGCTGAACAGAGAGCAGTTACCTGTGGTTAGGAATGGATATCTGAGTTTGGACGCAGTCAGCCTGTCATTAGACTGAGCAACCACTGCTATACGCATGTCCCAGTCATTCCAGCTGCAAGAATATGCAACTCTTGCCAATCGCTCACCTTTAAATCCCCAACTCCAGCTCACCTACATCCACAGCTCTCCCCTATTTCACAGCCCATCTCTGCAGCCCTTGTCCCCTTCACTCTCTTCAGTGGTCTCCTTCCTTCCAGCAGGCTTTTTTTTTTTTACCAATTGTGGCTCCATAGCCCCAGGCTTTTCCACACTTGCATATGCCTCTGCCATGTACACCACGGTGGGGTTAATTTACTAAAACTGGAGAGTGCAAAATCTGGTGCCCCTCTGCATAAAAACCAATCAGCTTCCAGTTTTTTTTTTGGGTAAAAGAGTAATTTCCCGCCCGCCGTATGCAGAATATTTGCCGGGAAGTGGTCCAGTTATCCTGACTGGGCGTCATATGATGTCCAGCAGGATAACAAGCCAGCGTGGGGGCGCGCAGCGTGGCGTGTCAGTCTGACACACCGCATCTCCAATCTTGGTAAAGAGTCTCCGGCGTAGGCGCTTTACCACGTGAACAGCTGTGTCCAATCACAGCTGATCACAGTGTAAATAGGAAGAGCTGTTTATCGGCTTTTCCTCCACTTGCACTAACAGATGCGATTAGAGGAGAGCTGATCGGCTGCTCTCCTGACGGGGGGGGGGTCTGCGCTGATTGATTATCAGTGCAGTCCCCCTGAGGATACCCACCCAGGACCACCAGGGATGCCCACCCAGGATCAACAGTGATGCCCACCCAGGATCAACAGGGATGCCCACTAGACATGTGCACACTGAAATATTTTGTTTCGGAATTTCGTTTTCGACCGAAAAATTAATTTATTTCGTTACTCCGGAAATTCATTTTTATTTATTTCGTTTTTCGTTAGAAATTGCATTCGTCCAAAAATCTGAATTAATTAAGGTCAAATCTGTCATTGAAGGCTTATGGTGTCTGTCGAATGTTCAAAGAAGATTCGACGGAGCAGCGAAACTGTACGACACTGCAATCATACATTTCCGGTCGAATGTTCCGCCTACAAGCTATAGTAGAATTCTAATGTTGTATGACTAGTAATAATTATATTTATTAATTACTATTACTAGTCAACCAACATTAGAATTCTTCTATAGCCTATGGGCAGAGCATTTGACTGGAAATGTATGATTGCAGCGTCGTACAGTTTAGCTGCTCCGTCGAATCTTCTTAGAACTTTCGACAGACACCATAAGCCTTCAATGACAGATTCGAGGTTTGTATGTTTTTCGATGCTTTGTCAAATCTTCGTCATTCATGTTGAATTGTCAAGTTAGTTCTAGCTATTTTACTGCTCCTCCTCTTTGGTTACAATCAGCCAATAATATTCATCATCATCATTATTTTCTATTTTACTTCCCCCACCCAATTCCAGCAGTGATCTTTTCTCTCTATGTTGAATCTTTTCTCTCTATAATGTCGAATCTTTTCTCTCTATAATGTCAAATCTTTTCTCTCTATGTAGAATAATCTTGGACTAATAGAGTTAAGGTTAGGCACAATCGACCACAGGTTCGATAGACACAGATTGTTATTGTCAGCGTTACGTCGAATCTCCTGTCTATATCGAACTGTTGTCGCAACGAAAACGAAAATAAAGCATTTGTTTATGTCGGATCTTTTGGTTTTCGGATTCTGTGCTTTCGTTTTCGTTTGTTAAAACGATAACGAAAATACCTGAAATTCGGATGAAAATGCATTCGGACGAAAACGAATGCACATGTCTAACGCCCACCCAGGACCACCAGGTATGCCAATCAATGCCCAATAGGGATGGCACTCAGTGACGATCAGTGATGCCTGCCAGTGCCTCCTGATCAGTGCTGCCTAACAGTGCCACCTATCAATGCCCATCAGTGCCACCTATCAGTGCCCATCAGTGCTGCATATCAGTGCCACCTATCAGTGCCTGTCAGTGCTGCTTATCAGTGTCACCTATTAGTGCCCATCAGTGCTGCATATAAGTGCCTCATCATCAGTGCCAATCAGTACTGCCTCATCAGTGAAGGAGAAAAATGACTTATTTACAAAGTTTTGTAACAGAAACAAAGAAAAACTTAATTTTTTCTTCAAAATTTTTGGTCTTTTTTTTTTATTTGTAGCGCAAAAAATAAAAACCCCAGTGGTGATCAAATACCACCAAAAGAAAGCTCTATTTGACAGAAAAAAAATGATAAAAATTTTGTTTGGGTACAATGTTGTATGACCGCGCAATTGTCATTCAAAATGCAACAGCGCTGAAAGCTGAAAATTGGTCTGGGCAGGAAGAAGGGAAAGTGCCCTGTATTAAAGTGGTTAGGATTGGCTACCATGCACAGCTGCACCAGATATTGCACTCTCCAGTTTCAGTAAATCAACCCTAGTGAGAGATGCTCAGTAGATCCTCCACACCTTCTCCCTGGCAGTAAAGTATTTATGGTGGGATGCAGTACCCCTGCCCGGTGCAGATGCTCTGGGGGTTGGCGGGTTGTACCATTTTATACCCCCCCCAGTATATTGACCCCAGAACAAGAAAGAAAACAGTAAGGGCTCTTTCACACGGAGGTCCGTTCAGGTCCGCCTGTCAGTTTTTTAGGCGGACCTGAAACGGATCCTCCATGTACCCCTATGGAAGCACGGATGTCAGCGGAGACATGTCCGCTGACATCTGCTCCGCTCCGCCAAAGTGTGACCGAGGAAAACCCTATTTTTCCTTCCGTCGGCGGAGCGGATCGGATGACAACGGACTCTACGGTCCGTCGTCATCCGATTCCCCATAGGGGAGAGCGGCGCTCTGACAGGGCGGTCCCTGCACAGTGTGCGGGGACCACCCAGTCATCCGTCAGCTCAGCGGGGATCAACGGAGCGATCCCTGCTGAGCAAGCGGAGCTTCACGGGGCGGATCTTCACAGATCCGCCCCGTGTGAAAGGAACCTAACGAGTCAGTTGAAGAAAGAGGTAACCTCTACCATGGGTTAACATTGGGGATCTGGCACCAATAATTCCTTTGTGAGTCTCCTAACATACTCTGACTCTGCTAGATGTCTGGGGTCTTGCTGAAGCATAAGATGCTCTATATTTTCCTGGTACTGCAGGAAAATGTACCAGCTAATTTTTTATTTTTTTTAAGTACAGCCCGTCAGTTGTGTGTGTGTGTGTGTGTGTGTGTGTGTGTGTGGGAGGGGACACCTAAGACATGTATATTGCAACCTTTTTATACCAGGTCTTCATTCTCCTCTTACCACTGATTTATAGTAGATGGACAAAAGATTCCAAGATAATTTTAATTGCTGGTAAAAAAAATCATATAAAGAGACAATGCATGTCCTTGTTGTGCTCTTGGCCAGATAGGGCTGTAAGACCCAATCAGATAGTCGCACCCCACCCATGTAAATTGTTGGATTCAGTGGCACAAAGTGGCTTTTGCTCTGATGTAACTGACCCATGTCCCATTACAGCCACTTTGTCCTCTGTGTGGATAATCGTCGGCTTACATACATCTTTCTGGTCAGTAAACATGACAGCCTGCAGTTCCCCTTCCTGGTAACTTATTGATGTCCTTGGCTGTAGATGCTGTCTCTTACAAGCTGCTATAGGAGATCTTTTCAGGTTTTATGTACGGTCCCACATGTTCCTGTGGTTGTGGCATAAAAAGACCTAAAAAGCTGAACACTGGTGTAGTAGTTGTCCACACACAGGCAGTAGCCATTGAGGAAAACAAAACAAAAATCTCCTGCGCTCTCGGTGTATCGTCAAAACATAGGTGGCGTGATTCTGTCCAGAGGCAAAGTCTATAATCTTGCAGCCCTCCTCAGAACAATGGGTGTTCATATGGATAAAACCACTAAGGCTCTGATGAAAGGGGTGCGCCCCTGAAACACGTCAGCCATCTGGATGTTTTGGGGTATCGTTTGACCCTCTCTGTCATCAAGTCCCGTTGGTGAATGCCAAGATCTCCAGCCATTGTTTCCGATAAGCTTGTATATAAGCTCTGTCTGTGAGTAGGATTATTGCTTTTTAATTATATTTTAATAAACCTGTAAGTGGTAATGCACTAGGTCGGTGCGCCCTCCTGTTTTCTTTCTTCTTTTAGTAGCCATTGAGGAGAAGAAGGTGCATCAACTGCTACACAAGTTTACTGTTTATGGCTATATCTTCTGGGCAGCCCCTGGGAATGACTTGGCACTGTTGGCAGTTTTTTCCTTTTTCTATTTGCAAGGCAAATTGAGTAAGCATCACACCAAGTGAAACATGTCAGCTAATTTTTTCCTGTTGTTCACTTTATTTTGACTATTATTTTGGTTGTTTTTGGACTTTACCTACCCAATAAAGACGTCGTTTTATGGAGTGCAGCAGTCCAGGATTTCTTTCTATCCAATGCAAGGCAAATTTGTACCCTGTTGTGCATTCACACACTATGTAAATTGGAACCACAGGCACACTCGGAGGGTGTGAATAGACTAAAATGGAGTGGGCCTTTAAAAGCATCAGTGACTCATCTATAGAAATATTTTTGTCTGGGGTATATACTTTGAAAAATAGTTGGATAAAAAAAAAAAAAACTTGTGGTTTAAAATTTAAAGAGTTGATTGTGTCTGGGGTTGCTACTTGGTGGACACTGTGAATTGTTGCTGAAATGTAAAGCCTCGTACACACGGTCTGACTTTTTGCCAACAAACTTCAAAATTAGCAAGTTTGACAAAAAATCCGACCGTGTGTACGCTCCGTCGGACAAACTTTTTTGGTTTTCATCGGACAAATGTTCGGTCTGCAAACGGACAAACTTTTCGGCAACACAAGTCCGATGGAGCAAAGTCCAACCGTGTGTACAGAAAACCATTGGACTTTTGTCCGAAGGACAAATAAGCATGCCCAGAACCAATGTTAAAATCAACCAACAATAGCAGAAGTTGACCAAAGGGTGGCGGTTCCCTGTCATAGGGAACGACGATCAGTGACGTCACACGCTAATCCACGTCCCTCCACAGTAAGAAACACAAATCAGGGCACACTTAACCCCTACAGCGCCCCCTCCTGGTTAACCCCTTCACTGCCAGTGTAATTTTTACAGTAACCAGTGCATTTTTATAGCACTGATCGCTGTAAAAATGACACATGGTCACAAAATAGTGTCAAAAGTGTCCGATGTGTCCGCCATAATGTCGCAGTCACGAAAAAAATCACTGATCACCGCCATTACTAGTAAAAAAAAAAAAAATTATAATAATGCCATAAAACCCCTATTTTGTAAACGCTATAACTTTTGCGCAAACCAATCAATAACCCCTTTTTGCGATTTTTTTTTTTTTTTTACCAAAAATATGTAGAAGAATATGTATCGGCCTAAACTGAGGAAAGAAAATGTTTTTTTATATATTTTTTGGGGATATTTATTATAGCAAAAAGTAAAAAATATTGATTTTTTTTAAATTGTCGCTCTATTTTTGTTTATCGAGCAAAAACTAAAAACCGCAGAGGTGATCAAATACCACCAAAAGAAAGCTCTATTTGTGGGAAAAAAAGAACGTCAATTTTGTTTGGGAGCCACGTTGCACGACCACGCAATTGTCAGTTAAAGCGACGCAGTGCCGAATCGCAGAAATTGACCTGGTCTTTAAGCTGCATAATGGTCCGGGTCTTAAGTGGTTAAAGGAATTATTAACATTTCTACCTGCACCTTGTCATACCTCCCAACTTTCTGAGATGGGATTGAGGGACACCTATCAGCAGAAGTATGTAGGCATAGAACCCACCCCTGCCATGCCCCTTTAAAGGCAAAATATAAATAGTGCTCTTCTTTTTTTTTTTTTTTTAACACTACTATTTTTCTTTTTATTGACTTTTGAAATATACAAGTGTAGCAATTTAGAGATTGGATGAAAGGTTTAGCTCTGGGAAATACTTTTTGAAAGATAAAAAGTCCATTTTATATACAACTATACAGATCAGACCAAAATGAAGAGGGACATTGTTACAAATCAGGGACAGTCCCTCAAAATCAGGGACAGTTGGGAGGTATGCATTGTGTTTTTCACCAGCATGAGATGTGCATTGATTGTGTCGTTTCACGGTACCATTAGTTGCTCTGTACACACAGCCTATAATAGAATAAATCTTCACATTTCTCTTTTTGGTCAAGCATGATGCATGGCACTGCACAGGTTAATGCAGTCTGTAGTCTGAGAACTGACACTTCTTGTGAAGAAACTACATATCCCACAATCCCTGGGTCTCTCAACCTAGTGCTCTTCAGGTAAAAACTAGTAATTACATCTGATGCAGGCCACAAAAAAAAGTATTATACTCTGCGTATTTGCCTCGGGTCACTGACTCCAGGAGTTGAAACAAGACGGCCAATGGCCAGGTAACTAGCATTTTCAGAAGAAAAGGTTAGTAATTATAGAATCCATGTTTCTTTTAGAACAGGTTTCTTTTAAAGAAAATCTATACAAAGGTTGACACTGCTGATTTCCTTCTAAAAATGATACAGTACCTGCCTGGCGGTCTCTGGCTTCAATAATTTGGATCACTGACCTGGAACAAGCATACATCTATGATAGTCAGAGGAAAGCCAAAACTCCAAACATGTTCTGATTTTGACTAACAAAATATTGAAGCCTTTTGAACAACATAACCAGGCAATCAGAACTTTCAGGGCAGTTTAGCAAAAAAAAAAACTGACATAATTCAGCCGATTGCAGAAAAGAAAGAAATACCAGTCAATCCTGCCAGAAATCCTGTGGTCTCTGCCTGTGCTGAATGTCATCAGTTAGCACATCCTTTGTAGACTACAGAACCCCTTTCCTGTATGTTATAGAGAAGAGGGGGAGGTGTCCTGTATTCTTGTCCTAGGGTGACAATGCTGCTTCTCCACAGACACAGTTCAGTGTGTGGACAGGAAAAGAAAGATGAAATGGAAAGAAGCCTGAAAGAAATTCAGCCACCACGAATAAGGACTGGTAAACTGCAATACAAATAAAACCTTGGATTGCGAGCATAATTCGTTCCCGAAACATGCTTGTATATCAAAGCAAATTTCTCCATAAGAAATAATGGAAAATCAGATGATTTGTTCAACAACCATAAGTCCTTCAGTATATAGTCCATATAATAAGATTATAAGCCAAATCCAGCAGGAGCTACAGAGTATAAAAGAGAAGAGAGGCGCCGCTAAGTGTAGCAATATGGTTACATTTAATGAAGGTACAACATTTAGCAACTCACATGGTTGATGAATAAAAGAGGCGCATCTAATTATGCAGCCATCCGGGGTAAAGCTGTCCTCACCGCCGCCTCTCACCGCTGTCAGTCTGCAATCGTGACCGGGAAGACTACCCTGCAGTGGAGTGATCTGAAAGCGAGGCTGGAACCACTCGTGGAGTGCAGAGTGGAAGGGATGACGTTAATGGTGATGAGGAGGATGGTCTATGTGAACAGCTTTACCCCGGATACCTGCATACTTCGATGTGCTTGTTTTAGTCTTCAACCATGTGAGTTACTAAAAGTTGTACCTTCATTAAATGTAACCATATTGCTACACTTAGAGGCGCCTCTCTTCTCTTTTATACTCAGTTGTGACATGACACTACTTGTATAGCAAGTAAAAAAAAAAACAGGAAAAAAAAACATTTTTGCTCTCAAACCAAGGTTTTACTGTATATTACATTTTTGTTCTTCGTTTTAGATACACTTTGGGGCTCATGCATCCACGGGGGTAAAAAAAAAAAAAAAACACCTTTACAGGCGTTTGGATATTTTTTCTTTCTGCCTGTAAATGCACCTCTATGTTAGTCTATGCACAGCTAAGGGAAAATTTTATACTTACCTGATGGTAATTTTCCTTTCCTGATGCAAGCATGACAGCATATACGTATGGGAAGGCTCCGCCTCCCTGCCCAATTCAGGACCGGTTATATTATAAAAGTAGGTCTCCTCCCTTCCTGCAGTATTCTCGTAACTTAGTATCACTGCGAAGGCCTTTATTATATTTTCGTGATATTTTTATTTTTTTTATTTTTGGGAGGGGACCTATATGCTGTCATGCTTGCATCAGGAAAGGAAAATTACCGTCAGGTAAGTATAACATTTTCCCTTTTCCTGACACAGCATGACAGCATATACGTATGGGATGTACCAAATCACCAGACAACAAGGGTGGGTACTGCTCAAGTGTTTAAGAGGATTAGCTCTATCCCCACTAACGACTGAGATGTATTTTAGTTAAGACTGCTGGGTCCACAAGAATGGACCCCCAACGTGTTGAATGTAGACCAGGTCGTAGTTTACATATTAACTCTGGAGGAACTATTTTTGAGTTCCGTCAATGCATGCGCAATCAGACTGGAAGAGCGGTCTCTGCCCTCATCTGATGGGTTTGTCCTAGTCATCTAAGCTTCGACTAACTTGATCCGCACCACTGCGATTGTCTTCGTTAGACAGTGATTGTCTTTTTCCGATGCCGTTAGGCCTGATGAGTCTATCGTTTTTCTCCTAGAAGAAGGGCCAATTCTATGTCTCTTTTAAACCTTGACTATTTTCAATGTTCGTGGTACTTCAAACACTTTAGTTTGGATATGCCAGAAGGCTGATGTTCTATCCCAGGTTGCAAAGATACCAACCTTTGTATAGTGTTGAGGAAGAGACTAGAGCCATTTTGCCTGATAATTTCAGCAACAAGGTAGTTTATAGCTTGACACTTGGATGTCTGAGATCTTTCCAGACCTATTCGCCAAAAGGAATACTTATTCCATGTTACTGGCCATATTTAGGATGTCCTATCCCTCTAAATGTAGAGTGAGATAATGTGTCTCACACTATTTGGAAGACTAAATGGGGAAAAGAATAACTTGCCCAGGTCTTTCGGAATTGGTTGCTAAGATATGGAAACGTTACTGGATCCCACCGTTACTGGATCCCACCGTTACTGGATCCCACCGTTACTGGATCCCATAGAGTGAGGACACGACTGAGTTTCATGTATCCTTTAATGCCGTATCTAGGCTTACTTGTATACAATGCAATCCTTACAGTAAGGAGTAGAGAATTCCATCCTTTAAATTCTGTAGGTTTTTCTCGTATCTAATGTACTTGAAGTTTGGAGTAGGCGCTCTGACCTCCATAGGATTTCAAACACTAAACAGTGAGACCTCTACTTCTTGGTCTCCAGCCTCTAGATATAACTTGTATGAAATTTGGAAGATACCATTGGCTACGCTGTATGAGGTGTTGGATCTCAGGAAGGAGAATAGGAGGAGGTTCTCGGATCTGAGACTGTACCCGCGGATATTATGGCCTGCAAGCCACAGGGCAATTATTGTTATCACCACCGAATGACTGCGAATCCGGATAAGGATCCTGGAGAGTATTAGGTTTGTTGAATATACATATTGGCTAATTTGCCGACCCAGTTGGCTGTCATTAGTTTCTCTGCTTCCACCTCTGGGAAGCCACCCAGGTTACAGTCAGACCAATATCTTGATAGCCTTATTTGTTGCCGATCTCTTGACCAGCTTTTTGTTTTGGAGACCGTCTGTCATAGAAATCCTGTCAGCTCCACAAAGCGCGCCAGAAGAGCTATTTAAACATGCCTGTGACAGACAGTCCCTGCTGTCTGCTCTACAGCGTGTAGTACCCAAAGAGACCTGATTCGTGAATTTACCTGCATTCGACCCGGCTTACCTTGACCCTTCCAGTTTCCTGCCTGCCTCTGACCCCCGGCTTTGTTTGACCAATCTTCTGCCTGATCCTCCAGTACCTTGCCGCCAGCCAATTCTACCGACCCGGCTTGTCCGACCAATCTCTCCAGTTGCTGTGTCCTGGTTCCAGTCCAGTCAGCCTCATCAGTTCCAGTCCAGTTGCTGTATCCTGGTTCCAGTCCAGTCAGTCTCATCAGTTCCAGTCCAGTTGCTGTGTTCCTGGTTCCGGTTCAGCCTGCCATACTTCCTGGGTGCCTGGATCCGTCCCAGTCTTCAGACTCTACTCTACCTTGATCCATCCTGCCAGGCACTCGTACCCCTTCTACCTCCGTGCCTCCTGTCTTCAGTACCAGGGGCCGCCGGTGGAAGCCCAAGAGAGGCCTCCCTCTGCAGATCCGGGCTCGTCACCGTCAGGTACATGACACCGTCCCTTGTCATCCGACGGCTTTTGTATCTTACGCCATCTGGCCGTAAGTTCTAGAAAACCCTACTTAACGTGCTGGGAGATACATCTGACAGAAGTTGACTAGTTTTGCATTCCTTCTTGACAGCGAAGATAGGACTTCCCCATTTTGCTGAGTCTTTTCAGCATAGTTGAGGCTCTTTTGTTGCGTTTTGGAAAGACTCCAGTCTGCGACCGCTATAACTCTGACTTTTGGACACCTTGTCCTCCATTGGCATGAATACCCGACGAGTAACCACTTGGGATGATTGGTATGCCTAATAGCTGATACGCTGAAAGATTCGTTCGTTTAGCTACCTCCCCAAGAGGGGACTTTTCTCCTCTGTGGAGTTACTGTTTCTAGTGCAGGAAGTAAGTCTTTCCTTACTACAAAACCAGTTAATACAGTTGTCAACCTTCCCTTGGGCACCTCGGACCTCATGGATTACTACCGGCTACTTTATTGCTCTTGCGACCGTGGGATGCAACCAATGGGAAAGAGCCATTTGTTCAAGTGAGATACTTATACTGTTGCTCTCTCTGAGTGTAACTTTATTGTATTTTTTTCAGAGATTCAGAATTGCTTCCCGGTAGGTCATTGTTGTGATGAGACTAGTTGGTCTCTCGATGATGGTCTCTCGATGATGGTTCCTCCCAACTCGATCAGAGTCTGTACTGGGACTCTTTTCCCAGAATCTGGAAGTCATTGCGCCAGTCTGTTGTCCAGACAAGGCTCACCAGAAGTCCTTGGTCCCGCAAGTCGGCCCTTACTGGACCCAATATCCCAGGAAATGTCCGGAGTTTGTGGAAAGGTCACAGTCTGCCAGATGAAATCGTAGTGAACTCAAATTGTCAAGTGAAGGTACTTTCTGCAACATGGGTATTTTGAAGTGTGTATACAGTATACACACACACACACTTGTGGATGACCACAACATACAGGATATATAAGGTAATATCGAAATATAATCACACATAGGTTGGACTTGATGGACCTGTGTCCATCCTCAACCTCACCCCCTATGCAACCATGCAAATATACAACTTGCTAGGTCTAAAGACCATCGACAGTCTTAGCCTAGGTTTCCAATATTGTGACCTAAAATCGTGCGATTTACTGCGATTTCTATGTATCTTGAATCAATGCCTGTGTATTCTTGATGTCTATGGCCCCAAGTTAGATCACAGTGGTATTAAAAGCAGTGTAGGGACTACTTTACCATTGCAGCGACTTGGGGGGGGGGGGGGGGTTGCACCGCTATGAACGATACTCCTTGGAAATCATGGGGTATGATTTGTGGAGGTCAAGCCTTACTGACGGCAGGAGAGATTAATTGCAACGATGGCCTGTGCAATTTTTTGGATCCTTAACCTTCCGCCTGTTATTCAAGTCTTACTTTTGACTAACGATCATGTAATCACAACCCTTGTGCTCTGATGCATCATGAAGGGAATGCAATGAATTGGTAGAGAAATGAAAAAAAATTCCATTGGCTTCCTTAATGCACAGGACCCACAGATCCTAAGCTCAAATTTACATATAACTGTCAGCTGACCCTATTGGGCGGCTTGGGTTTAGGCAAATAAAGATAATTCTTGATTCTTTATTCTCCGCTATAGTTCTCCCAGGTCTAACCTGTCATTCACTCTTTGTAACTTTGCCTTTTGGCCATTCTCTGGTCATTGGTGATTAAAATAAGGAATTAATCCTCCTTCTAAATATCACCAGATCCGACTTGAACAGTCACCACTCTGACTTAAAGCGGCATGTGTTTACTTGTGGGATGGGACATAAGGGTTCACTGACCACAATGATTACTGGAGAAACCGCATATAGTTTTGTATTCGCAGTGTCTGCATCATTGGCTACTCCATTTTCAATCTAGGATCCGCCATCATAGAGAGTTTATCACTGAGCAGAGCTCTGCTTTCATCTTGTCTGGGGTCCTGACAGTCTGGCTACCGAAGTGAGCACAATCGCAGGACACAAAACACTACTTAACAGCAGTATGAACCTTCTTCATCTCTGGATCTATTTGCTGTCCCAGGGTCTCTGCAAAGGATATTGCCTCTTCTGTTGGAAGAATGGCACCCTTGGTTAATCTGATGCAGCCTGTTTGGCCAGCTGCTTTTGAGGCAGAGGTACCCTTTAGATGCCTTTGTTTGAATAGCTTAGTCCCCAAGCTCCACACAGTCAGCTTGGATGGGGTTAAAGTATCAACCTTTTGCTTCTGATATGCCAACTTGTCATAGCAATTTCCCAGAAGCAAGCTCTGAGGTAGAGGTTGCCTTTAAACAAACACAATTGTTTGATTAGGCTTGGTATGGAACCATTTAGTGACTGTAGGCCTTTTCAGGTCTTTGGCCTGCAACCTTGTTTTGCATTTTGGCCGACACACCAGTTACCACCAGACCACTATGATTACTGTAGAGACTTCTTGATCTGCCTCCACTGGCAGTTACCTACATAGTGGTTCTTTCAGGGCTGAAGAGGATCTGTCCCCTGTTGCAGAAGTAGGTTGACTGGCGTTGGTGTTGAGGGCTGGAGAGATTTACGCTCATTATGCCCATAATGTGCACTCTTTTAGGATATACCATATTCCTACCTGCCCTCACCTTAGTTAAAGTTGCTGGTCTCTAGGAAGGCTGATTGCTACTGGTTCACAGATGAGCTGAAGCCTGGAGCCATGCCTGGGGTATTTGCCATAAGTAGTAACCACTACAAACCACATATCTTTCTGTGGGGTACCCCAAATAATACAAGCAATTACATATTGCTAACAGGTAAGTACTAAGGAATATGACTAAACAGATCCTGACTTTTATTTTAGAACCAAGGTCAGCATGTAAATGCATAGAAATAAACACATCACAGTCATTCACACTGTAGAGTTAATGTAATCATAGACAAGCAGCGCAAGTTAATAGTCATCTGACAATTAGCACTAGCAGGTTAAACCTACCTTAGACACATGTACCACCAAGGATCATACCACAACCAAGCATCAATACACAGTGAGCCCAGCCTGCAGGGCCAGGCCCTGCATTAAAAGGAAAGGGCTCAATATCACCTGTTATCAGTTCAAGCATTAGCAAAACTGCAGACACAGACTCCAATCTGTGAAACATTAGTAAACAAAGTGGCACTATGGATAGCCAGTTAGATTCACATGTGTGATATATGCTTTTCAGAAATGCAAACCAACAGCATACCTGCAGAAAATAAGTCAAGACTGTAGGGCCAGGCTTGTTCAGTTAGTAGGAAGGCTTCAGCCCAGCACAGCACAGCACAGCACACCTGCTATCATCATTAGCAGTATTGCAGACACAACCACAACCCTTCAGAAATGCAAGCTTAACCACATACTTGCAGCAGTAACTGAATGGAATTGTGCACCATGTGGTGCCTTACCACCTGCATGCTTCATGTCCAAACAGAAAGTCCAATGAATGTCCATCCATGGCATCATGATAAAGGAGCACTCCCTAGAGACCAGATGCCCTCACCCCCATATCTTCCTGGATCTTGAGAGGGGGGGTGGGGTCTCCCCCATATAGGCGTTCATGTCTGCCTTTACAGCGGGGAGCTTCGTCACAGGAAAGGCTTGAACCTGTGCGGCTTGGCCAGAAGCGTCCGGCAAGGTGAGGGAAAAAAAATTCTGCTTTTTAGCAGTAGCATAACCGGCTGTAGCAGTGAGGAAAAAAAAGAGAATACCGCTGGAAGGGAGGAGACCTACTTTTATAATATAACCGGTCCTGAATTGGGCAGGGAGGCGGAGCCTTCCCATACGTATATGCTGTCATGCTGTGTCAGGAAAGGTGTTTACAGGTATATAAGAGGAGCATCTGCAGGCAGATAATAATAAAAAAAAAAAATCACCAGCACATTCAGGTATGGAGCTTTTGGGCAGTAAAAATGCTTAATGCACATAAACATCTAAATGTGCTTGAACGCTAGATGTGTTTAGCGACTGAGAGCTCAGCATTGCCAATGGCCAGAATAAAATAAATATTCTGGCCAGTGGATTCCATTCCATAAAAGCTCAAACAATGGCTGTGCCTAAACGTGTGTGCAATAGGTGACTTTAGAAACGTCTTCTTTAAGCTGCTTTTTCCTGCCAGGAGTAAAAAGCGTTCATTGGAGAAATGTAAATGCTCAGTGTGCATGAGGCCCTAAGCCTCGTACACACGGTCGGACTTCCATCTGACTTTTCTGTGGATTTTTGTCCGAAGGGAGTTGGGCGTGAACGCCCATAGCATACACACGCTCTGACTTTTTCGCCAACAAACATGAACGTAGTGACGTTTCAACGTACTGACAAGACTTCAAAAGAGGAAGTTCAATTTTCCGGCATCACCCGTTGGGCTCCTTCTGCTAAGCGCGAGTTAGTAGAGGTTTGGCGTGGGCTGATTCCTGGTTTTCATTTTCGTTAGTTTCTGAACGTCCGTTCGTGAAGCCGCCATGTTGCGCAATCCTGATAGAGAGCGTGCTATATATAGCCTTGGAGTTCTGGCTATCTCTCATGCCCAGTCCAGGTCAAGGAGTAGGAGGAGGACTGTTTGGACCAAAAATTGGTTGCTTCAACGTGACCAATTCTGTCACATGACATTGCTGAGCTACAGGAGAATAATCCTAACGATTTTAAGAACTATCTCCGGATGTCAGACTCCTGCTTTCAGCATCTTTTGTCCTTGCTGTCCCCCTATATTAGGAAGCAGGACACCTGTATGAGGACTGCGATTCCAGCAGAGAAAAGGCTCATGGCCACTTTGCGCTACTTGGCAACAGGGAGAAGTCTCCAAGATATTACATTTACAACAGGTATCTCTCCCCAGGCTCTTGGAAATATCATTCCGGAGACATGTTGTGCCATTATTCAAGTCCTGCAGAAGGACTATATTCGGGTATGTATTTTTATGTCATCTCCAATTCTATCTACTACCTTTTTTCTAATGTTTTATTATGTATGTTTTCTTACATGATTTACAGTAATGTAATTTGCTGTGAATGTCCTATATTTAGAATGTATGTTATTTTTCATGTCCTACATGCATATTTGTCTTCATTTACCTCCCCAGCATGCTATCCTGGCACATCCACATTTAGAGCATATTATCAGATTTTTTTGTTATGTTATTTTTTGTGGATTACCCTAATCACCCCCTAAACTGTGTCACATTTGTATTGTTGGGCTCAAATTCATGCAGAGTGCAAGAGATCCATTTTTTGGGTACACAAACTAATTTGTAACCCTCCCTCCCCTCCCCAAAATGCAGAATCAACTGATCCAACTACTCTATTTGATAATTTTTCCTAAGCCATACGCAGTATACCTTTTCTATTGTTGTAATCTTTCTGTCTGAATTCTCCAAAGCATGTAGTCACTATCATGTAGTACACTATTAATTTCTGCTCATCACTTCTTTTAATGTTATTTAATGCATGTAAAATAAAAATTTTTTTATTTATATATGATGCCACTTATTATCTTCCCACTGGGCTGCCAATATTTAAAAAACAGAGTGGCTTGCAAAATGTACCTTCATTTGTTCCTCATTTTGCTCTAATGGAAGTGGAGAGGGTTATTACCTGTCCCAAAACTCTACCCATTCAACCTCACCCCCCTAAAAAAATGGAATGTGCCACCAGAGGGAGTGAGTAAGCATATAATTAGAACTGTTATCCTTTTTTGTCTAAATACTGCTTTAAATGTTCTATTCATATGTTGCCACAAGAATGTATGTGTCATAATTTATTTACCTTTTATGTGCTTAAGTAGTAATTTTTTTTTTTTAAATCCACAGTTTCCTTCCAAACCCCAGCAATGGCAGGATGTGGCGGCACAGTTTTACAATTTCTGGAATTTCCCAAACTGTGGTGGTGCCATTGATGGCAAACATGTCTGGATCATCCCACCACCCAACTCCGGCTCTTACTATTTTAATTATAAGGGCTTTTGTAGTATTGTGCTGCTTGCCATAGTATCAGCGAACTACGAGTTTTTATATCTTGATGTGGGGATGAATGGGCGCCACTCAGATGGAGGTGTGATGATGCACACCAAGTTTTACCACCGTCTCCAGAATGGCACATTACATTTGCCACCTGCCCAGGACAATGTGGAGAGCCTTAATTTTGTTTTTGTAGCAGATGAGGCATTTATTCTGGGGCCTCATCTTATGAAGCCCTTTCCAATGAGGGACCTTACCCCAGAGCAGCGCATCTATAATTATAGGCTCTCTCGTGCCAGAAGGGTTGTAGAAAATGCTTTTGGCATACTATCAAATCGTTTTAGGCTTTTTTTAACAGCCATAAACTTGGCTGAATATAAACTAAATCATGTGGTGTTATGCTGCTGCATCCTCCACAATTATTTAAGGAGGAATGCCAACAACTACATAGGATCAGTGGCTACAGAGGATCCTTCTGGTTTTCTGCCAGCTGAAGAGCCAGTGATGCCAGCTCTGGAAACTGGTCATGTTGCTGTCTCCTCACAGAATGCCTGTGATGTCCGGGACCAATACAAGGATTATTTTGTGGGTAGTGGGCAGTGCCTTGGCAGTAGGGCTGGGCGATTTTCCCCCAAAAAAAAATCTGCGATTTTTTTGTAAAAAACTCGATTTACGATTCGATTTTTTTTTTATATATATTAATTGAAGTGCATCAACAAACAAAATTTCAAAGGCAAACCCTTTCTCTAACTGCAAAGTCAGTGTGCCGTGTGCAACAAAGATTGTTAAACATCCAAATTATTAATACTGTATTTGGATTTAGCTAATAAAACAACCAAAAATCTTGAGGTTACTCTTAGTTGAATTGAACTGTGCCCGTGCCTCACTGTGCCCAATGCCTCACTGGGTCCGTGCCTCACTGTGTCCGTGCCTCACTGTGCCCGTGCCTCACTGTGTCCGTGCCTCACTGTGCCCGTGCTTCAATCACTGTGCCCGTGCTTCAATCACTGTGCCCGTGCTTCAATCACTGTGCCCGTGCTTCAATCACTGTGCCCGTGCTTCAATCACTGTGCCCATACCTGATGCAGATTTTCATGGGATACGGATTTTACTGCTACACCGGCGGCCATTCCAGTATTCAAAAGCCACGCCTCCTCCTCATCTGTGATAGGCGGAACACTCAATTTCCCAGCATTCAGTGTTCCGCCTATCATGGACATCCGCTCATCCTCATAACACAGATGAGGATGAGAGGATGTCCGTGATAGGCTGAACACTGCCTGCTGTGAAATTGAGTGTTCCGCCTATCACAGACGACGAGGACTCGGGAGGCGCGGCTTTTGAACACTGCAATGGCCGCCGTCTGTCTGCATGACACGCTGATCAGGTAGGCAGACGGCGGCTTGCGGTTAGTTAGTGTTACATTACTACGGCGAGTAGATGTAATTGGGGTAACGCCGCCCAGTGCCATTCCGGATACACCCCCTGCAGCCCTGCTACGGAAACTTTGAAGGAAAAAAAAAATTAAAAATTTTATTTTTTTTTTTTAAATAAAAAAAATAAAAAATCTAAAAAAAATCGATTTTCTTCAAATCTGAATCGATTTGAACTCAAAACTCGATTCAAGATTAAAATCGATTTTTTTCCCAGCCCTACTTGGCAGCAAAATTTAGTTGAGAATATGTAATAAGCTATATTTTCTTTATAAAAAAAAAATATCTTTGAAATACTGTTGTCTGTGTTTATTATGTTTGCAAATCTCCTTATAATAATTTTTTTTTTAATGTTTTTTGCTTAAAAACCATAAGTGGAATTTATTTCCTCTAAATGTTGCCTTGAGCTATGTAGTGTATTATGTAGTGCTGTGGCTCTGCTACACACATTTTCAAATACACTGTCAATGTACGGTAACTACACCAACTGAAGAAATATACTGTTCTTATTAAGCATAGAAATAAGAAGCCACACTTTGTAAATCCCAAAGATATTTACTTTCACCACATTGAGATGTGTTTTTTTGGTTTTTACAACAAACCAACATTGTTATTTGTGTAGTAAGATTATTCTTTTGTTTCTTATCAACTTTGAGGTGGCTAAACATGCATCTTTGAAAGCAGAGCAATACACATCACCAACTCAGTACCTACAAAATCGAACGTAAAAAGGCCATACGAGACATTTTTCATTGTATTCTCAACGTGAGAATAGATTGCCTTCCTCAGGTGGAAAGAGCTCATACCTTTCCGAGCCAAGTGTTCAAGAGGCCTAAATGGAAAATTGCACTTCTGATACCCTGCCTAAAATGTGATTACATACAGATTATTAACCAAAGCCCACTGTGTCCACATGTGCTAGCTGACATCACGGGATATCACTGTTTTTGGGTTGATGGCAGCTAGCACATGTTGTCACAGTGGGGGTGTTTCAACCACTAAAAATGTTTGTGAAACTACAAGTGCACTTGCCACTGCACTTGTAGTGGCTAATTTTTTTTGGTAGTTAAAAAACACACACTGTGTTTCTTAACATTTTAAATCTTCATAGGGGCAAACCTTATTCTCAAATTTAAAATGTAAAATTCACAAGTATGAAAAACAGTATGAAAAATGTAATTTTGAGGACAGTGTTTGACAACTCTCCTTCTCCAGGTGCATTTTCATGTCTTATTTTCTCTCTTTGTAACTATAGTCACAGGTGCAGTGTTATTTTTTTTAATTACAATCCCAAAAGATTTTGTGTATACTGCCTACACTAAATCTAAAACGACGTGGTCAAGCACCTAGAGAAGGGGGTTGGAGAAACAGTGACCTCCAAACCTAAAAAAATACAACATAAATTTTTAAGGGGTTGTAAAGGTACAATTTTTGTACCCTAAATAGCTTAATTTACCTTAGTGCAGTCCTCCATTACTTACCTCATCCTTCCATTTTGCTTTTAAATGTCCTTATTTCTTCTGAGAAATCCTCACTTCCTGTTCTTTTGTCTGTAACTCCACACAGTAATGATGCAAGGCTTTCTCCCTGGTGTGGAGTGTTGTGATCGCCCCCTCCCTTGGACTACAGGAGAGTCAGGATGCTCTCTACATTGCAGATAGAGAAAGGACCTGTGTGTTAGTGGTCGTCCTGACTCTCCTGTAGTCCAAGGGAGGGGGCGAGCACGACACTCCACACCAGGGAGAAAGCATTGCATCATTACTGTGTGGAGTTACAGACAAAAGAACAGGAAGTGAGGATTTCTCAGAAGAAATAAGGACATTTAAAAGCAAAATGGAAGGATGAGGTAAGTGAAGGAGTGCACTAAGGTAAAGGAAGATATTTAGGGTACAAAAATTGTACTTTTACAACCCCTTTAAGTGAATTGTCATGCGATTTTACATGAGAAATCGCATGAAAAGACACTGCATATGGCATTGTTCATTATTAATAGGAAATCACAGTAATTCCAAGGAAGTAGTGTGATTTCGACATATCAATAATCAGAGTCTGTGCTTAAAAGTATAGTGGAAACAATAAACCAGAAATAACAAAAAAAAATAGGATTTTTATAACAGCTTACCTGTAAAATCCTTTTCTTGGAGTACATCACGGGACACAGAGCGGCATAGTCATTACTATGTGGGTTATATAGTTTACCTTCAGGTGCTGGCACTGGCAACTTCCAAACCGGAAGTACACTCCCCTATATAAGCCCCTCCCATCCGGGAGCACCTCAGTTTTGTAGCAAAGCAATAAGTGTCCCCAAAAGAGGGGTGGGAGCTCTGTGTCCCGTGATGTACTCCAAGAAAAGGATTTTACAGGTAAGCTGTTATAAAAATCCTATTTTCTTTCTCGTACATCACGGGACACAGAGTGGCATAGTCATTACTATGTGGGACGTCCCAAAGCAATGCCCAATGAGGGGGGGGGGGATACACCATACATAAGCTGAGCGCTATCAGACATGAGGATCTTTTGCGGCCTGCAACACACTGCGCCCAAAGGCGACATCCTCCTGACTTCTAATGTCCACCTGGTAGAACCTAGTAAACGTGTGTACTGAAGACCATGTTGCGGCCTTACAGATTTGAGCCAGGGAGGCCTGGTGATGCACTGCCCATGAAGTTCCAACTGCTCTCGTGGAGTGCGCCCTAACTTTGAACGGAGGCGGTCTCCTTCTCAAGCCATAGGCTTGCATAATGACCTGTCGAATCCACTTGGCTAAAGTAGATCTTGACGCTGCCTGACCCTTTCTGGGGCCTTCCGGCAGAATAAACAAAGTATCCGTTCTGCGAATCTGAGCAGTGGCTTTTAGATAAGCTTTAACTGCTCTTACTACATCCAAAGAATGTAATAACTTTTCCTCTACCGAACTAGGTTTGGGGAAAAAGGAAGGAAGAACCACATCTTGGTTCAAATGAAACCTCGATACCACCTTAGGAAGAAAGGCTGGATGAGGACGTAACACTACTCTGTCCTTATGGATAACCAGATATGGCTCTTTACAGGACATAGCGGCTAATTCCAACACTCTTTTAGCCGAACAAATGGCTACTAGAAAAATCAATTTCCTGGTGAGAAGAACCAAGGAAATGTGCTGTAATGGTTCAAATGGTTGCTTCTGTAGAACCGACAGAACCAGGTTTAAGTCCCATGGACATATGGGAATATTAACCGGAGGGCTAATACGCATCACTCCTTGTATAAAGGCTTTGACTAGTGAATGCGAAGCCAAGGGCCTTTGAAAAAATATTGACAAGGCCGAAATCTGACCCTTGATAGTACTCAAGGCAAGCTTCCTATCTACAGCCCACTGTAGGAAGTCCAGAATCCTACCTATTACGTACTTACGTGGATGCCATTTCTTGGCCTCACACCAGGCGATGTACGCCTTCCAGATTCTATAGTAGATCTGCCTGGATACCGGCTTCCTGGCATTGATCATGGTAGATACCACAGGATTAGAGAGACCTCTCTTTTTTAGAATGTGGGCTTCAGTAGCCAGGCCGTCAAACCTAGGGCTGGTAAGGAAGGGTGGTATATCGGTCCTTGCGAAAGCAGGTCCGGACGATGTGGGAGGGTCCAAGGACTCCCCACAGACATTTTTACAATCTCCGCGTACCATGCTCTTCGGGGCCACGCTGGAGCCACCAGAATCACTGGTTTCTTTTCTACCCTGATTCTGCGGAGTAATCGAGGTAACAATTGTGGCGGTGGAAATGCATATATCAGCTTGAACTGATCCCAAGGGAACACTAGGGCATCCGAGCCGCAAGCTAGGGGATCCCTTGTCCGAGAGACAAACCTGTCCACCTTTGCGTTGAATCTGGATGCTAGTAGATCTACATCCGGTGTTCCCCACCGCTGACATATTGTCCGGAAAACCTCGGGGTGAAGGGACCATTCCCCTGGGCATAATTGTTGGGGACTTAGAAAGTCCGCCTTCCAATTCTCCACTCCTGGAATGAATACTGCGGATATGGCTGGGACATATCTTTCTGCCCATTTCAGGATGCAATTCACTTCCCTCTGGGCTGCACGACTCCTGGTGCCACCCTGATGATTGATATATGCCACTGCCGTGGCATTGTCTGATTGAATTCTGACAGGGGCCCCTTGGAGTTTGGATGTCCATGCTACTAGGGCATACCGGGCTGCTCGTATCTCTAAGAGATTGATGGGCAGGGCCTTTTCTGCATCCGACCACCTGCCCTGGAGAGACCATTGCTCCAGTACTGCTCCCCAGCCTATAAGGCTGGCATCTGTAGTGACCACCTTCCAAGAAATCGGACTGAAGGATTTCCCTTTTTCCAGATTCTGGGGAACCAACCACCAACGGAGGCTCTTGCGCATGGAAGGGGACAAGGACATTGGTAAGTCTAGGGCCTGAACTTTTTTGTTCCAGGCTGACAGTATGGCCCTTTGCAAATTCCTTGAATGGAATTGACCGTAGGGTACTGCTTCGAATGATGCCACCATTTTTGCCAGCAGCCTCATGCACAGGCGTATGGATGGCTGTCTTTTTGTACCCACTAGGTGGATCAAATCTCTCAAAGACGACACCTTTTCTTGAGGCAAGAAAATTTTTCTCTGGTCTGAATCCAGCCTTAGCCCCAAGTATTCCAGACTTTTGACTGGTTTTAGGGCTGACTTGTCTCGGTTGATAATCCAACCGTGAGATTCCAGATACTCGATTGTCTCGTGAACAACCACTTCTAGTTTTTCCACTGAGTGGTCTATCAGCAACAAGTCGTGTAGATATGCCATTATCGTTACACCTCGTGTTCTTAGATTGGCCAATAATGGGGCCAGAATTTTTGTGAACACTCGTGGTGCTGTGGCCAGACCGAAGGGTAAGGCTCTGAACTGAAAATGGCGCCCTTCTACTGCAAAGCGTAGAAATTTTTGGTGGACTGGAAAGATGGGAATGTGCAAATAAGCATCTTTGATGTCGATCGAGGCTAACCATTCCTCCCCTTGTAGGGCAGTGGCCACCGATCGGATCGACTCCATCTGGAAAGTCCTGATATGTAGGAATTTGTTTAGCCCTTTTAGATTTAATATGGGCCTCATGTCCCCGTTTGGCTTCGGGACTGTAAAGAGGTTTGAGTAAAACCCGAACCCCCATTCTTTCAGGGGAACCTCCATAATTACTCCTTGGAGCAATAGTTGTTCTAGTGCCAACAGGAGGGATCCTCTCTTCCGGGGATCCCTTGGCACGTTTGACCTTATAAAATGGGAAGGAGGGGAGTCTTTTAACTCCAATTTGTATCCCAGACTTACTGCGGAGAGCACCCATCTGTCTCTGATGGTGTCCCGCCAGGTCTCTGCGAACAACTGAAGTCTTCCCCCCACCCGCTCGAGTGGGGGCAACCCTTCATGCATTTGACTTTGGGGGAGGTTTTGTACCTCTCCTGACCCAGGGTTTCTTGTTACCCTGCGATTGTCCCTGATTTTTACCCCCGGGATTTGACCGAGGAGGCAGTCGGAACTGTTTCACAGCCGATGTCCTAGGGACTGGAGAAGCAGGCCTCTTAAAAGAGGGACCTCTAACTCTGTTTTTAACCGGCAAGAGTGTACTTTTACCGCTGGAAATTTTCTGGATATATTTGTCCAGGTCTTCCCCGAATAAGCGTTCACCATGAAATGGGAAGCTGACCAGCAATTTTTTTACAGGGAGCTTCAGCAGACCAGTTTTTGAGCCATAGAAGCCTGCGCATATGTACTACAGACAGCGTAAGGCGGGAGGCCTGATGGATTGAATCCTTTATAGCGTCAACCGCAAAGCATAAGGCTCTAGGTAGATCAGCTAGGGCAAGAGCCTGCTGATCTGGCAAGTCCCTTAAGACCTGTTTCAACTGATCCTTCACTGCTTGGCAGACCCCAATAGCTGCCACTGCTGGTTGTGTCACCAAGCCTGCTGTAGAGAAAGCAGATTTTAATAAGGACTCCAATTTTTTATCTATTGGGTCCTTGAACATTTGGACATTATCTACTGGACATGTCAGTGATTTATTCACACAAGAGATGGCTGCGTCCACTGTAGGGACCCTCCATTTTTTGATGAACTTATCCTCCATGGGATAGACCACCGGAAATCTCTTGGGGGGAGTAAATATTTTATCAGGATGTTCCCAATCCTGGTAAATGAGCCCTTCCAGTAAAGGATGGATTGGAAAGGAACAAACAGTCTGGGGAGCTTTTAGCGACCCCAACGAGGAGACAGAAGTGGATGATGGCTCCGCAAGGGGCATTTTAAATGCTGATCGGACCATGTTAGTCAGGGACTGAACCCATAATCTTTCAGCATGTGATGCTGAGAATGGCTCTTCCACTGTTGATTCCTCTACAACAGAATCAACCTCATCCTGATGCCCTTCAGGTAGGTCGATCCCTGTATGGGACTGTTGCTCTGCTAACAGGTACTCTGAGGGAGGAGACGGAGATCGGGCGCGCTTTCCCTCTGACAGGGAAGCAGCGATCAATGTTGTCAATCTCTCTTCCAGTCCTCCCAGAGCTGAGGAAAAAACCTCCTCTGTTATATACACAGGAGCAGGTGAACTGAGGACAGCCACAGTACCAGGTACTCCTGAGGGTGCTCTACGGTCACTAACCTCTGATTTTTCAGGGGAGATTGGTGCAGCTGAAGCATGCCCAAGATCCTCAGAGCCCGATGGAGACCCCCTATGCTTCCTGGGATTCTTAGTCCCGGAGACTTTAGACGGCATATTCCTAAGCCCAAAGCTGAGGTATTCCAGCCGAAATACACCACTTACTGACAATAGTCTAGCACAATTGCTGCTATATAAACAGTTGGTGTCTACTAATGTGCCTTTCTATGGGGATGCCTGCATCAACCGCCTGCTGTATGCCTTTCTAAATGTTGCCAGCTCTGTTTCTGCCTTCCATAACCAGCTGACAACACCTAATTGTGCTTTTTATCATGCTGGGACGCCCGCACATGCGCAGAAGCGCTGCGGCGCGCACAGAGCGTCATCCACCAAGCTCCGCCCCTTTTTCCAGCTCACCTCTATAAATAGAGGCGCGTGCACGCGCGCGGGCACGTGCGCCTTCGGCGCTCTTTTTTGAAAGGAACTAGGGACAGAAGCCAGGGCCCTGTTTGCCACAGGGCCAGGGGGTGGACGAGCATTGCAACATGGCAGAGGAAACAAAAAATCCACATGACAAGAAAACAACGTTCCACAGCGGCCTCTAGTGGTTTAACACAGGTACCGCGGTTTAACCATTTTTTTTTTCTTGACCACTCTTAAAATTATTACATTTTTTAGTAGTTACAGGCATGCACAGATATTTAGCGGGAATACCGTTAGGTAACAGGCAGAAAGACATATTAGGCTTGGGGGTCCCCTCAATAGAACCAAGTTCCTGAGGGGCCCCCACTTACCTTTTCCCCGCCGCAGGACTCTGTTTGGTCCACAGAAGCCCAAACTTCACCTCTCACAGCAGGCATTGTAATTAAACCTTCAGGGACCAGGTTCCCAAGGATTCCACTCCCCTGGACCTGTATAGCACCCTGCACAGAAAACATCTTGGTCGTGGGTATGACCAGAGCTCTGGATCCCAGGGTCCAGCCCTCCTAAGAGAAGCATTACAGGCAAAACCTTGCTCTTCTCTGCAAGGCCCGGGTACCGACCGTTTAGCTATGAAGCTTTTTTGGTCGGATCCGGAATAGCTTACTGAGGCCCAAAAGAACCTGTACGCAAGCTCAGTGAAAAACACATGTTACTTCTTGGCCAACACCTTAGACACTGGCAAAAAACTGAGGTGCTCCCGGATGGGAGGGGCTTATATAGGGGAGGGTACTTCCGGTTTGGAAGTTGCCAGTGCCAGCACCTGAAGGTAAACTATATAACCCACATAGTAATGACTATGCCACTCTGTGTCCCGTGATGTACGAGAAAGAAAAAATAATAATTTTGCTAACAGGTCTACATAATCCTGGGTATGCCTCAGAACACCAGTGGCAGCCTCCTTTATTTGTTCAAGTTCAGTCATTGCCTGCAGTATATCAGCACTGATACGACCAATTGTGCATCTTGGTAGTTCGTGGCCTTGGAAGAAGAGAAAACATACAAATGGTAATGAAGTTCAAGTGGCTGAGGCCCTAAAAAGTTAATTATGGTCACATTAGTATTCAAGCCAATTTCGTTAAATACTAACCTAGACAGTAAATTTGATTATGAAACCTGCTTGCTCTTCAGACACCTACACTACTAGGAATGTACACACTGTAGCTACTCTATAATCTTGGTCCTGGTGCCTGTGTCTACCAAACTTGGTTACATAACAACACTGCCAGCTCATTCCACCTCCTGTCTCCTTCTACATGTTAATGTTCAATGCACTACATACTTTGCTTCTGTGTTTGGGTGTTTATTTGTAGGAAATTTAATCAATCCCTAGACATGTCTCGAGTCACATTTGAAGACATATATTCAAAATACTTACTGGGGCAAACAACAGCCTCCACCAAATCATCTTCAATTTGATGCACTACTCCACCCTCTGCATGACTTGTGTCTGGGGATGTGATGTCCACTGGAGGCTCTTTGCTGGGTCCAGCTCTCTGATCACACTCCTCCAAATGTTGGAGCTGACCACACTCACGTTCCCCTTAAAAAAACAAATAAACTTTCATTAAGCCACCCCAAATGTAAAATATTTTGCTAGAATCCCTTTAGCTGAATTAGGAGACCAACCTTGCACTAGTGACAATGTTTGCTCCAGACTAGTGGACTATCATGCGCAATATGCATTTTAGAAATAACAAAAATGCATTGTAAAGGGTAGATGATGTCATTTAAAATGATCACAAAAATGCCTATATGCCAACATATATACATACAAAAAATAATGCAGTTGACACCCACCACTCTTGTGTCCTATGGGATAGGGGATCTATGATGAACAGGCGTGACTGTGTGTCTGTGATCCCCAGGGCCTCTCCTCTACCCATGTCTACCCTGGAAAGGCGTCAGTAATGTGCAGTGATGAGAGGAAAAGCAAACCATAATAATTATTTACCCCTTATTAAAGTTACGTCCTGAGACCATGGCCTTTGTAACACCTAGAAACTCCCCTGTCGGAGGATATACATATTGAATTTGAGTGTTGACTTACGATTTGGGGATGGTGCTGGCCCTGTTGTCTCCCCTGTTGGGGCCTGGCCAAAGGATGCCTCCCTTTGTCCCCTCTGGTGGCTTGTCTGCTGGCTTTCTCTGTGCCTTTTTCCTGTGAATATCATTACATACTGTATATTAATTATTGCATCAAAAAAGGATAGTCAGAAAGAATACGTTTAATTCATATCTGCATTAACTGTAATTAACTTTCCCCCCCACAAAAAAAATATATAATTAAAAAGTCAAAAAAAATGTACAGACAGCTAATTCAAACATCAACATAATGACTACAGTCATGAATTGGGCTTACTTCTTTTTATAATGATGCAGTGAATGGAGTCCAACTGTTCTTTCTCTCTGTGTTTTAAATCTGACCATCGTTTCCGAATTTGATCTTTCGTTCGGATGAGCCCATAATCTCGTTCCAATACCGCGAGGACCTTCTCCAGAACATAGTCTTTATGGCTGTTGGGCCTGTCATAGTTCTCCAGCTTACAGTCATAATCATATTTATCAAAGATGCGCACCATTTCCACCATCTCCCCCTTGCTCATGGGGGTGGCCTTGTGTTTGCGATAATCACCACCGCGGGGCCTGGTCGTTTTCGGTGATGCCGCCATCATGTTCTCCCTCACGAATGTTCCGCCATGTATGTTGCATGCAGAAAAAAGAATGTGGGCACGCCCCAGCGTCATGACGCACTGAGAGCGGAGTTTGATGCATGCGCAGGGTATATAAATCCCTAACGACCGTTCGACGTACCGCACGCTGGAACGTAACCATAAACTTGGGAAACGAAGACAAGCCGAAGGGATATTCGAAACATTGTGACAGTGTGTGCATGGACACATAGGATAACACTGAATGAGTTCAGGGGCAGTTGAAAAAAGTGTCCAAATGCATCTGAATGCGCATTTACCAGCGTCTCGTGTGCATGGGGACTAATGTCATATACTGCTTACATAAAGGCAGGGCTGCCATTAGGGGGGTACAGACAGTACACCTGTAAGGGTCCCGGAGGTCCCCAGGGCCCCGGATGGCAACACCCCCATTTATTAAACTTGATCGTCAGCACCCAAAGCCCCCCGACCTCAACTATTTGGCGCGTCAGCACCCCCTGCTTCGCAAATCGTGGCGTCAGCACCCCCCCCCGGTTCTCATATGCTCCAGGGGGCCCATGCCTGAAGCTGTGTAAGGGGCCTCAAAATTCATGATGGCGGCCCTGCATAAAGGCCTATATTATAAGCAGGTTAGGAGCTAGAAGCTAAACATTATTGGTTTGTCTTGTGTTCTTTCTTGCAGCCATCTCATCTAATTGAAGTTAAAATGAAGGGGACCGTATTGAATACACCTGAATTCATGTCAGACTTCATCGAACAATACAGGTCTCACTCCTGTCTGTGGCAGGTAAAACACAAGGACTATTCAAATAAAAATAAAATAAAAGGCAGGCAGCAATTAATCAATTGGTGGAAGTGGCGCAGACTGTGTACCCCAGGGCAGACGAAACGACGGTCAAGACAAAAATTGGGGGCCTCATGTAAGGTACCTGTGATAGGTAGTGTCCAAAGTGGAACTTGTGTGCTGAGGATTCAGGCGAAAACGTAGTCAGGCAGATTAGGTTGGCAACAGATCAGGCAAAATGGTACACGATCGAAATCCAGAGAGTGGTCAGGCAGGCAAAGGTCATACACGAGCTGGCAGCGAAGTACAAAATCAGCAGGCTGGAGAGTAGTCAGGAATTCAGGCAGAAGTTCAACACGAAAATCAGGATCAAAAAGCAGTCACAACACCCAGGGAGCTATTCCACACAAACGGGCGCTGAGAGATAGCATCACTTCCTTTTTAAGGGCTGCTTTGATTGAAAATTGTCCACAGCTGGCAGTAGGTGGGGCTAGTGAGTCCAAGGTAATGTTTAATACTGAGAGGACATTTCCAAAAATCTAGATCTGCTCAGTAGCGCAACAGGTAAGGCTGCAGCTTTGGGACCAGGAAGATCCCGGTTCAAATACACCCAGGTACATGACAGGGCCCCCTCCCCAGTGGACCCCTCCAGTGGCCTAGCGGGGCTTAGTGGGAAAGGAGGCATGGAAGTCTCGAATAAGAGAAGGGGCATGCAGATCTTTGGCTGGAACCCAGGAACGGTCTGTGACAGGATATCCCTTCCAATGAACCAGATACCGAAGGCCACGACCCTGTCTTCTAGAATCAAGAATCTTGGAGACTTCAAACTCATTTTGTCCATCAACAAGAACAGGAGGAGGTAGCTGTTGCGTTCTGGAGTAGCGATTGAAAATTGCTTTTTTGAGGAGGGAAACGTGGAACACAGGATGAATCCGGAGAGAGGAGGGTAATTTCAACCGATAGGAGACTGGCCCGACTCGAGCAATAATTCTGTAAGGACCAATGAATCGAGGGCCCAATTTGGTAGAAGGTTGTTTCAGTCTCACATATTTGGTTGATAGCCAAACTCTGTCCCCCACCACATATGGAGGTATATGGTCAGTGAGGATAGAAAAAGGTTTGGGAGCCCCTTCCAGAAGATGTCGCCATTCAGACAATGCCAATTTGATGGCCAGTAGTTCTCGATTCCCAACATCGTAATTCATCTCCGCTGGAGAAAACTTTCTAGAAAAAAATGCTACTGGATGGATTCTACCAGACTTAGGCTGTCTCTGGGAGACCACGGCACCTGCTCCTACCTCAGAGGCATCAACCTCAACTATGTACTGGAGAACGGGATTTGGATGCTGAAGAATTGGAGCTTTGCTGAACATGTCTTTTAATTGCTGGAAAGCCGATTCTGCTTCTGAGGACCATACCTTGCAATTTGTACCTTTCTTAGTCATAGCAGTAAGGGGGGCCGCAATGGAGGCAAAACCTTTGATGAAGCGTCTGTAGTAATTTGCGAACCCTAGAAAGCTTTGGAGCCCTCTTAAAGTGGTCGGTTGGGGCCATTGCAAGACAGCGGAAAGTTTTTGAGGGTCCATTTGGAAACCGGCAGCACTTATAATGTATCCAAGGAAAGGAATACGGCTTTGATGGAAACTGCATTTCTCAATCTTCGCGTAAAGATGGTTTTCTCTCAGTCGTTGCAATACCTGCTTTACATGCGAGATGTGCTCTAGTTGAGTCTTGGAAAAGATTAAAATGTCGTCCAAGTAGATGATCACAAAACTGTTGCTGAAATCATGAAAAATTTCATTCATGAAACGTTGGAAGACAGCAGGGGCGTTACACAACCCAAATGGCATAACCAGATATTCAAAATGTCCATTACGAGTGTTGAATGCTGTCTTCCACTCGTCCCCGTCTTTAATTCGAATTAGATTATAAGCCCCTCGTAGGTCTAGCTTGGAGAAGATAACCGCCCCCTTAAGTACGTCAAACAGTTCAAGAATGAGAGGCAAAGGGTAGGAGTCTTTTACAGTGATTTGATTTAACCCTCGATAGTCTATGCATGGTCGAAGACCCCCATCTTTTTTTTCAACAAAGAAAAAACCTGCCCCTACTGGAGAAGAAGAGGGTCGGATAAAACCTCTTTCCAAGTTGTCTTTTACGTATTCCTCCATGGATTTTTGTTCAGGCAAAGACAGGGGATAGGTCCTTCCTTTGGGAAGAGGTGCTCCAGGAATCAATTTAATTGCACAGTCAAAAGAACGATGTGGAGGTAAAACCTCTGCCTTTTGCTTGCAAAATACGTCTGCAAACGCATGGTATTCATGAGGCAAGGTAGGTGGGACGGCCACGGAAGCCAACATACAAGCAGGAAGTCTTTTGGGTTGAGACAAACAGTTTGAATGACAGAACGACCCCCAAGAGGTTAGTTCTCCATTTTCCCAATCAAAAGAAGGGTTATGTTGTTGTAACCATGGGTAACCAAGGATAACAGGCAGAAGTGGAGAATCAATAAGAGACAAGACAACTTCCTCTTTGTGGAGTACGCCTACCTGAAGGGTGATTGTCATAGTCTCAAATTTTACAATGCCATCTCCCAAGGGTTGTCCATTCACGGTGGTAATGTTCAGGGGTCTAGATTTTGGAACAAATGGGATATTATTTTTTTTAGCAAAAGTGTAGTCCAAGAATATGCCAGCAGCTCCAGAATCCACAAAAGCCTCACAGGAGACAAGTTTAGAGGGTAAATGGATAATTGCAGGAATGGTAATCTTGGTCTTGGAGGATATACCTGTAAGGTCTAAGCCAGCTCCTCCAACACTGGTTAGACCCTGCCTTTTACTGGACGGGAAGGGCAGACAGATAATAAATGTCCTTTAAGTCCACAGTATAGGCATAGGCCCAGTGCACGCCTCCTTTGTTTCTCAGACTCAGTTAGGTGGAGACGGCTTACATCCATGGGTTCCACAGGTGTCTGGGGTTCAACTGAGATTTCAGGTTCTGGCTGAGGTGGTGCTTGGAAGTTAGGGGCCAAACGGTAGACTGGCCGAGGAAACCTGCGAGTTCTAAGTCTCTCTTGGCACCTTTCATGATACCGGACATCCAGACGAACACAGAGCTCTATGAATTTCTCTAGGTCTTCTGGGGAATCCTTATAGACTAATTCGTCTTTGATGCGATCTGCAAGACCTTTTCGGAAGGTTGCACGTAATGCCCTTGAGTCCCAAGTAGTCTCAGCAGCAAGGGTACGAAACTCAATAGCATATTGTGCCACAGACCTGGTGCCTTGTTGCATGTCCAAGAGTGAGTACTCAGCTGCAGAAGCTCTATCTGGCTTGTCAAATACAGTCTGGAGAGAAGCCAGAAATTTGTCAGCGTCTTGCAGCACAGGATCATTGCGTTCCAGATAAGGAGAGACCCAGGCCAGGGCCTTCCCCTTTAACAAGGAAATTACAAAAGTCACTTTGGCAGAAGAAGTGCTAAAGGTCCCAGGGTTGTTGCGGAAATGCAAACGGCAAACATTTAAAAAGCCTCTGCAGTCCTCAGTATCACCACCAAATTTGTCAGGCATAGGAAGTTTGGGTGGTACAGAAGAGGTGGGTTGGATCGTAGCAGGAGTAGGATCCAGAGTCTGGACCGTTGCAGAGGAAGCAGGCAAACAAGATTTAAGCATAGTACAAAGTTCATCTAACTTGGCGTCCAGGGAAGAAAGATGCTGTTCATGAGCTCCAATCAATTGTCCCTGACGTGAAATCGCCTTAACAATCTCAGCAGGGTCCACTGTCATTGTGGCCCGTTTGTAATGTAAGGTACCTGTGATAGGTAGTGTCCGAAGTGGAACTTGTGTGCTGAGGATTCAGGCAAAAACGTAGTCAGGCAGATTAGGTTGGCAACAGATCAGGCAAAATGGTACACGATCGAAATCCAGAGAGTGGTCAGGCAGGCAAAGGTCATACACGAGCTGGCAGTGAAGTACAAAATCAGCAGGCTGGAGAGTAGTCAGGAATTCAGCCAGAAGTTCAACACGAAAATCAGGATCAAAAAGCAGTCACAACACCCAGGGAGCTATTCCACACAAACGGGCACTGAGAGATAGCATCACTTCCTTTTTAAGGGCTGCTCTGATTGAAAATTGTCCACAGCTGGCAGTAGGTGGGGCTAGTGAGTCCAAGGTAATGTTTAATACTGAGAGGACATTTCCAAAAGTCTAGATCTGCTCAGTAGCGCAACAGGTAAGGCTGCAGCTTTGCGACCAGGAAGATCCCGGTTCAAATACACCCAGGTACATGACACCTCAGGAGTAGGGATGAGCTTCGTGTTCGAGTCGAACATCGGCTGTTCGATCGTTCGACGAAGATCGAACGATTTGGGCCGTTCGCGCCAAATTCGAGTGACGCGAACGGCCCACAATGCACTACGCCATCGCAGTGTCATCCAGGCGCTGTGATTGGCCAAGCATGCACTGTGACCCCGCATGCTTGGCCAATCACAGCGCCGGCAGCGAGGAGAGCAATGATTGGCCACAGGCAGGATGCCTGTGGCCAATTATTGCTGAGGGTGTTTAGTACACGCCCCACACTATAAAAGGCCGCCAGCACGGCGGCCTAGTGTAGTGTGTTCCGGAGCAGGGAAAGACAAGCATAGGCAGGGACAGTGACATTTATTTCTTTCTTGCTTAACCTGGATTCCTTTAGTTTAGGGAAAGAGAAGGATAGGTAGGGAGAGTGTCAGTGTGTTTTACTGTGCGAGTCCTTGTTTCTAGGGACAAAGAAGGAAAGTGAGGGGATTTCTCCTTGTGCTATAGTGTGCTTTAAAAAAACATTTTTTCTAGGGACAGAAAACTGTAGGTAGGGAGAGTGTCAGTTTCTTTCACTGTGCCAGTCCTTGTTTCTAGGGACAAAGAAGGAAAGTGAGGGGAATTCTCCTTGTGCTATAGTGTGCTTTAAAAAAACATTTTTTCTAGGGACAGAAAACTCTAGGTAGGGAGAGTGTTAGTTTCTTTCACTGTGCGAGTCCTTGTTTCTAGGGACAAAGAAGGAAAGTGAGGGGAATTCTCCTTGTGCTATAGTGTGCTTTAAAAAAACATTTTTTCTAGGGACAGAAAACTCTAGGTAGGGAGAGTGTCAGTTTCTTTCACTGTGCGAGTCCTTGTTTCTAGGGACAAAGAAGGAAAGTGAGGGGAATTCTCCTTGTGCTATAGTGTGCTTTAAAAAAACATTTTTTCTAGGGACAGAAAACTCTAGGTAGGGAGAGTGTCAGTTTCTTTCACTGTGCGAGTCCTTGTTTCTAGGAAAAAAGAAGGAAAGTGAGGGGAATTCTCCTTGTGCTATAGTGTGCTTTTAAAAAAAAAAATTTCTAGGGACAGAAAACTCTAGGTAGGGAGAGTGTCAGTTTCTTTCACTGTGCGAGTCCTTGTTTCTAGGAAAAAAGAAGGAAAGTGAGGGGAATTCTCCTTGTGCTATAGTGTGCTTTAAAAAAACATTTTTTCTAGGGACAGAAAACTCTAGGTAGGGAGAGTGTCAGTTTCTTTCACTGTGCGAGTCCTTGTTTCTAGGAAAAAAGAAGGAAAGTGAGGGGAATTCTCCTTGTGCTATAGTGTGCTTTAAAAAAAAAAAATTTCTAGGGACAGAAAACTCTAGGTAGGGAGAGTGTCAGTTTCTTTCACTGTGCGAGTCCTTGTTTCTAGGAAAAAAGAAGGAAAGTGAGGGGAATTCTCCTTGTGCTATAGTGTGCTTTAAAAAAACATTTTTTCTAGGGACAGAAAACTCTAGGTAGGGAGAGTGTCAGTTTCTTTCACTGTGCGAGTCCTTGTTTCTAGGAAAAAAGAAGGAAAGTGAGGGGAATTCTCCTTGTGCTATAGTGTGCTTTAAAAAAAAAAAAATTCTAGGGACAGAAAACTCTAGGTAGGGAGAGTGTCAGTTTCTTTCACTGTGCGAGTCCTTGTTTCTAGGAAAAAAGAAGGAAAGTGAGGGGAATTCTCCTTGTGCTATAGTGTGCTTTAAAAAAAAAAAAATTCTAGGGACAGAAAACTCTAGGTAGGGAGAGTGTCAGTTTCTTTCACTGTGCGAGTCCTTGTTTCTAGGGACAAAGAAGGAAAGTGAGGGGAATTCTCCTTGTGCTATAGTGTGCTTTAAAAAAACATTTTTTCTAGGGACAGAAAACTCTAGGTAGGGAGAGTGTCAGTTTCTTTCACTGTGCGAGTCCTTGTTTCTAGGGACAAAGAAGGAAAGTGAGGGGAATTCTCCTTGTGCTATAGTGTGCTTTAAAAAAACATTTTTTCTAGGGACAGAAAACTCTAGGTAGGGAGAGTGTCAGTTTCTTTCACTGTGCGAGTCCTTGTTTCTAGGGACAAAGAAGGAAAGTGAGGGGAATTCTCCTTGTGCTATAGTGTGCTTTAAAAAAACATTTTTTCTAGGGACAGAAAACTCTAGGTAGGGAGAGTGTCAGTTTCTTTCACTGTGCGAGTCCTTGTTTCTAGGAAAAAAGAAGGAAAGTGAGGGGAATTCTCCTTGTGCTATAGTGTGCTTTTAAAAAAAAAAATTTCTAGGGACAGAAAACTCTAGGTAGGGAGAGTGTCAGTTTCTTTCACTGTGCGAGTCCTTGTTTCTAGGAAAAAAGAAGGAAAGTGAGGGGAATTCTCCTTGTGCTATAGTGTGCTTTAAAAAAACATTTTTTCTAGGGACAGAAAACTCTAGGTAGGGAGAGTGTCAGTTTCTTTCACTGTGCGAGTCCTTGTTTCTAGGAAAAAAGAAGGAAAGTGAGGGGAATTCTCCTTGTGCTATAGTGTGCTTTAAAAAAAATTTTTTTCTAGGGACAGAAAACTCTAGGTAGGGAGAGTGTCAGTTTCTTTCACTGTGCGAGTCCTTGTTTCTAGGAAAAAAGAAGGAAAGTGAGGGGAATTCTCCTTGTGCTATAGTGTGCTTTAAAAAAACATTTTTTCTAGGGACAGAAAACTCTAGGTAGGGAGAGTGTCAGTTTCTTTCACTGTGCGAGTCCTTGTTTCTAGGGACAAAGAAGGAAAGTGAGGGGAATTCTCCTTGTGCTATAGTGTGCTTTAAAAAAACATTTTTTCTAGGGACAGAAAACTCTAGGTAGGGAGAGTGTCAGTTTCCTTCACTGTGCGAGTCCTTGTTTCTAGGAAAAAAGAAGGAAAGTGAGGGGAATTCTCCTTGTGCTATAGTGTGCTTTAAAAAAACATTTTTTCTAGGGACAGAAAACTCTAGGTAGGGAGAGTGTCAGTTTCTTTCACTGTGCGAGTCCTTGTTTCTAGGAAAAAAGAAGGAAAGTGAGGGGAATTCTCCTTGTGCTATAGTGTGCTTTAAAAAAAAAAAATTTCTAGGGACAGAAAACTCTAGGTAGGGAGAGTGTCAGTTTCTTTCACTGTGCGAGTCCTTGTTTCTAGGGACAAAGAAAGAAAGTGAGGGGAATTCTCCTTGTGCTATAGTGTGCTTTAAAAAAACATTTTTTCTAGGGACAGAAAACTCTAGGTAGGGAGAGTGTCAGTTTCTTTCACTGTGCGAGTCCTTGTTTCTAGGGACAAAGAAGGAAAGTGAGGGGAATTCTCCTTGTGCTATAGTGTGCTAAAGCATTCCTCATCAACCATCTTTGAAATCCTTGTTTTTTGGACAGTCAGGGAAATTGTCGTTGTGCTATTCTGTGCAAAAGCAATCATCCTCAACCATATTTAGAAATCCTTAAGTAAAGGGACAGAGAAGGACACCTGAAGGTAGCCCTTATTGCTTTTTTCCCATCTCCCTGCAGGCCATCTATTAGAATGTCTGGAAGGCAAACAAGGAGAGGCAGACATTCAGGAGGCAATAAAAGAGGGCAAGCAGGCTCTGTGTCTGGGGGCAACAGTGCTGGTCGTGGACGCGGTGCATTGTCATCAGCACATGGCCATGGGACACGCTTGTCCTTCTTTTCGGCAGCTGGACATGTTGAGCCACATCATGCCGAAGACTTGGTAGAGTGGATGACCAAGCCCTCCTCCTCCTCCTCATCCTCTCTCACCCAGGCTCAGGGTACTGGCAAAGCAGCTGCCAAAGCGTCCTCTTCCCTGGTATCAATGTCAGACTCATCATCAGTCACTCCTTCCCTAGACCCACCATGTCCTCCTCCTGAGGAGTCCCCCGAACTGTTTGAGCACAGTGTTGGGTACATGCTCCAGGAGGATGCCCAGCGTTTCGAAGGGTCTGATGATGAAACCCAGCTACAGGAAGGCAGTAGCATGAGAGCAGACAGAGGGGATGCTCAAGAAGGACACCAATCTGGCAGTCATGTTCCAGCAGCTGCAGCATACTGCCAGATTGGCTCCAGTGATGAGGAGGGAGGGGATGATGAGGTCACTGACTCCACGTGGGTGCCTAATAGGAGAGAGGAGGAGGAGGAGGATGAGGAGGAGGCACATCTCCAACGAGGCAGGATGCCCTTTGGTGGCCAGCGTAAGGGCAGTACACTGACGGAATCACACCGCAGAGCTCCGCCTGTGCAGGGCGCTGCCTCTGCCCGTCATTCAAAAAGTTCCTTGGTGTGGGCCTTTTTTGAGGCTAGTGCATCAGATCGCACAGCTGCTGTTTGCAACATATGTCTCAAGCGTATATCGCGTGGCCAAAACATCAGCCGCTTGGGTACCACATGCCTGACCAGACATATGTTGACCTGCCATGCAGCTCGTTGGCAAGCCTACCTCAAAGACCCACACCAAAGAACAAAGCGGACCTCTCCTTGCACCGCATCAGCTGGGATCTCCAACCCCACTATAACTTCAGTCCTCTCTGAAACATGCACTGAGAGGAATGAAGGTGTAGAATTAGGTGTGTCACAGCCAAGTACTTGCGGCCACTCTGCTAGCAGTACACCGACGTCCGATTCTAGCAGGCAAATTTCCCTGCCCCAGCTGCTGGACCGTCGAAAGAAGTTCACTCCCAGCCATCCACATGCCCAGCGGTTGAATGCTAGCTTGGCTAAATTGCTAGCGCTTCAACTGCTGCCTTTTCAGTTGGTAGACTCGGCCCCCTTCCGTGAGTTTGTGCAATGTGCGGTTCCTCAGTGGCAGGTTCCCAAACGCCACTTTTTCTCACGGAAGGCTATTCCGGCTCTCTACCGGCATGTGGAAGGCAATGTCTTGGCCTCGCTGGACAGGGCGGTCAGCGGTAAGGTGCATATTACCGCTGACTCATGGTCCAGCAGGCATGGACAGGGACGTTACCTTTCTTTCACGGCCCATTGGGTCACTCTTTTGGCAGCTGGGAAGGATGCAGGACAAGGTGCAGTAGTGTTGGAGGTTGTTCCACCGCCACGCCTCCAAAATGCTACTACTGGTTGTGACACACCTCTCTCCTCCACCCCCTCCTCTTCTTCTTCCTCCATGGCCTCTTCCTGTGGTTTGTCCTATGAACCAGCGGTGCTCCGTAGCCGTTCACGGGGCTACGCAAGTACGCAGGCAAAAAGATGCCATGCCGTGCTTGCGCTGGTGTGTTTGGGGGACAGAAGCCACACTGGGGCAGAGGTCCTGTCTGCTCTGCAGGGCCAGGCCGAGAGGTGGTTGACGCCACGCCAGCTTAAGCCAGGAATGGTGGTTTGCGACAATGGCACCAACCTCCTCTCCGCCCTCCGACAGGGACAACTGACCCATGTGCCCTGTGTGGCTCACGTCCTTAACCTGGTGGTGCAGCGGTTCTTGGGCAGGTACCCGGGCTTACAGGATGTCCTGAGGCAGGCCAGGAAAGTCTGTGTGCATTTCCGCAGATCTTATAATGCCAGTGCTCGCCTGGCTGAGCTGCAAAAGGAGTTGAACCTGCCCAAGAACCGCCTTATATGTGACATGCCCACCAGGTGGAACTCAACGTTGGCCATGCTGCAGCGGCTGCACACGCAGCAGAGGGCCATCAATGAGTACCTGTGCGACTACGGCACCAGGACAGGGTCAGGGGAGCTTGGTTTTTTTTCTCCACGCCAGTGGGGCATGATCAGGGATGCATGCACTGTCCTGGCACCATTTGAGGAGGCCACGAGGATGGTGAGCAGTGACAGTGCATGCATCAGTGACACTGTACCTCTTGTGCACCTGTTGGAGCACACGCTGCGTGGAATAATGGACAGGGCACTTGAGGCAGAACAGAGGCAGGAAGAGGAGGACTTCCTTGCCTCTCAAGGCCCCCTTTACCCAGACAGTGTTCCTTCTGTCCCACCCATCGCACAGGAAGAGGAGGAGGAGGAGGAGGAGGATTGTGTCAGCATGGAGGTGGAGGCTGGCACTCAGCATCATCAGCAGCAGTCTTTTAGGGATGATTTACAGTCCCAAGAAACCAGTGGACTTGTACGTGGCTGGGAGGAGGTGGCTGCGGATCATGTCGTCCTTAGTGACCCAGAGGACTCCGGAGCGAATGCCTCAGCAAACCTACGCTGCATGGCCTCCCTGATCCTGCAAAGTCTGCGGAAGGATCCTCGTATTCTTCGGATCAAGGAGAGGGACCATTACTGGCTGGCCACTCTCCTTGATCCACGGTACAAGGGTAAGGTTGCGGACCTTATGTTACCGTCGCAGAGGGAGCAGAGGATGAGACAACTCCGGGAGGCCTTGCAGAAAGGTCTGTGCAACGCGTTCCCAGAGACTGGGAGGTTACAAACTCCTGGTCCTGGACAACGAGTTGCTGAGGCTTCGGCCAGTCAAAGAAGGAGCGGTGGGGAAGGTGGCCGTCTGACCGATGCGTTCAGACAATTCTTTAGTCCGCAGCCCCAAAGTATGATCGGTTCCAGCAACCATCGCCAGCGTCTGATAAACATGGTGCAGGAATATCTAGGGGCAAGGTCAGACTTGGACACCTTCCCCACCGAAAATCCTCTGGCTTACTGGGTCTTGAGGATGGATCACTGGCCAGAGCTTGCACAGTATGCAATTGAGCTACTGGCCTGTCCTGCATCCAGCGTTCTTTCGGAACGCACATTCAGTGCTGCTGGAGGATTTGTCACGGATCACAGGGTGCGCCTGTCCACCGACTCGGTTGATCGACTGACTTTCATCAAGATGAACCAGTCTTGGATCACCACCAGCTACCACACACCTGATGCTGATATAACAGACTAATTGATTTTAACATGTCACATCCCTTCAAGACTGATGCTGATGCTGAGTGCCTGTGCTGTTATGTTGACTGGCTATCCTCCTCCTCCGAGTCCTCAATGATACGATTGATGATGATAGCTTGGAAGATCATTTTTGTTTATGGGTGCCGCCACCAGTGGCTAAGGCCCAATTTTTCAGCCCCTGTTTTACAGGGGCGTGTAATTACAATTTTTTTAGCAATAATTTGCCATAGGGCTCATTGCTGTGCTCCAAGTACAGTATCTGTGAGGGGTTGGAGTGTTGTGGCACCAGTGCCTAAGGCCCAATTTTTCAGCCCCTGTTTAACAGGGGCGTGTCATTACAATTTTTGAAGCAATACTTTGCAACAGGGCTCATTGCTGTGCTCCAAGTACAGTATCTGTGAGGGGTTGTAGTGTTGTGCCACCAGTGCCTAAGGCCCAATTTTTCAGCCCCTGTTCAACAGGGGCATGCAATTACAATTCTTGATCTAATAATTCACAGCAGGGCCCATTGCTGCACCCACCAAGAGTAACTGTCAGGGCTTACAGTGTTGTGGCACCAGCACCACCATCAAAGGCCCAATTTTTACTACCACTGTTCAACAATTATATGTAATTAAAATTCCTGATATAATAGTTGACAGCAGGGCGTTCCAGCACCAACCAAGAGAAACTGTGAGTGCTTACAGTGTTGTGCCAACACCAACAACTAAGGGGCCTATTTCTGCAGAGTATATACGGCAGGTCCCTACTTTCAAACATCCAACTTACAAACGACTCCTACTTGCAAACGCAAGAAGACAACAGGAAGTGAGAGGAAATCTACCACTAGGAAGGAAAATTCTCTCCTGTAAGAATAAATATGGGAGAAAGGTGTCTCCTCTGTACTGATGCTTTATCAGCAATCCTTGTTTCAAGAAAAACACCACATTTCAAAAACAGTTGTCATTGGGACGGAAAGTGAGGTGAAATGTTCTGAACAGGGGCACAGACAGCAAAACAAATGTTACAGGGGTGATAACCCTTACCTATGTTTTCCAAAAAGTTTAAAAATAGATTTTTGGGCTGGAGCTACACTTCAACAATGTACCTGTTCAAAATTACAAACACATTCTACATAAGAACAAACCTACAGTCCCTGTCTTGTATGCACCGCCTGTATACGGCTGTTCAGAGTATATAGGGCCTTTTTTATTTTATGTGCGGGGTTCCCCTTAATATCCATACAAGACCCAAAGGGGCTGGTAATGGGCTGGGGTAGGGGGGGGGGGGTCATGGGGTAGCTATGCCATTTTTCTTAAAGATTTTCATCCATATTACCGGGACCAGACATTACATTAAAGCCGCAAGCAGTTTTAAATGGCTTTTTTTTCCTTTAGAAGTGTCATTTTGTGCAGGGACAGTTCTAAACACGGGAAACACGTGGCACTTCACAGGCATACTTTAGACACCCCCCAGGTACGATATTTAAAGGAATATTTGACTTTTTTTTTTTCACTTTATGCATCATTAAAATGACTGCTCCCGAAAAACGACCGTTTTTAAAACTTCTTTTTGCATTGATACATGTCCCCTGGTGCAGAACCCGGGTTCCCAAACCCTTTTTAGGACAATAACATGCATAATAGTTGTTATAATTAGCACTTTAGAATTCGAACGTTCGCATCCATTGTATTTAATAGGGTTCTAATGTTCGTACGAACTTTCGGTCCGTTCGCGGGTTCTGGTGCGAACCGAACCCGGGGGTGTTCGGCTCATCACTACTCAGGAGTATGTACAACAGGGAGATAAAGAGGATCGAGGAATCCAAGAGATCGGGAGCAGCAGCAGAAGATGTTTATGTCCCAAAGCTGTGGTACTTCTCGAGTAGGGCTGGGAAAAAAATCGATTTTAATCTTGAATCGAGTTTTGAGCTCAAATCGATTCAGTTTTGAAGAAAATCGATTTTTTTAGATTTTTTTTAAAAAAAAATTCCCTTCAAAGTTTCCGTAGCAGGACTGCAGGGGGCGTATCCGGAATGGCACTGGGCAGCTTTACCCCAATTGCATCTACTTGCTGCAGCCGCCATCTGCCTACCTGATCAGCGTGTCATGCAGACAGACGGCGGCCATTGCAGTGTTCAAAAGCCGCGCCTCCCGAGTCCTCGTCGTCTGTGATAGGCTGAACACTCAATTTCACAGCAGGCAGTATTCAGCCTATCACGGACATCCTCTCATCCTCGTCTGTGTTATGAGGATGACCATGATAGGTGGAACACTGAATGCTGGGAAATTGAGTGTTCCGCCTATCACAGACGAGGAGGAGGCGTGGCTTTTGAATACTGGAATGGCCACCGGTGTAGCAGTAAAATCCGTATACCATGAAAATCTGCATCAGGTACGGGCACAGTGATTGAAGCATGGGCACAGTGAGACACGGGCACAGTGAGACACGGACACAGTTCAATTCAACTAAGAGTAACCTCAGGATTTTTTGTTGTTTTATTAGCTAAATCCAAATACAGTATTAATAATTTGGATGTTTAACAATCTTTGTTGCACACTGCAAAAAACAACAAAATGTCACAAGCGCTAAATTGGTGGATAAAGAAAAAAATATAATGGATGATAATAATAATAAGAAAAAAATCCCAAATATTTTGGGAAGTACAAAGTATCCAAAAGGGGGAAAAAACAGGATCCAGCGCAGCAAGAAAAAATCCGTACCCAGAAGTACAAAATACACAACATGCACACAATATAATCCAGCGCTCATGGAACATACATTATTAACTATTGAAAACTCTTGAAGAATTGATAAAAAAGCTTAGTCCATTTATCACAATAAAGAGAGGGATCCAATCCCAAATGTGCAGAGGGCAAATGAATCTTAACTCTCCAGTTGCCAGTGGTGACAAACTTGTTAAACTTGCAGTGACATCCGTGGAGCAAGGAGGGGTTAAAAAAGTCAAAACAAAGCCTGTGGCATGATCTCCGTGTGAGCACAGTACCTTGAATGATGGACAACAGGCAGACCAGCGTGTGGAGGGCCCTCCAACCCAAAAGGATGCAGAGCCAGGATCGCAGCAAGGCTGGGACAGAAGGAATCACACACAGTTTCAAGAGTTTTCAATAGTTAATAATGTATGTTCCATGAGCGCTGGAATATATTGTGTGTTTGTTGCACACTGACTTTGCAGTTAGAGAAAGGGTTTGCCTTTGCAATTTTGTTTGTTGATGCACTTTAATATAATAAAAAAAAAAAATCGAATCGTAAATCGAGTTTTTTATAAAAAAATCGCAGATATTTTTGGGGGGAAAATCTCCCAGCCCTATTCTCGAGCCTGGGATTTTTGAAGGACCAAACTGTGCCACGCAAGCATATTTCCACACTACCCTCCACATCAGCTGAGGCCACAGATACTGAGGCGGATCCGACACAGGAAGAAGAGGAGGAGGAGCTCAGCTTGCCCCAGGTATAGCATTGTCAAAAAGATAAAAAAAAAATATCCAATGATGTAAATGTGTTGTTATGATGGCTCCAAAATTATTACATAAACAAAGTGATTAGAAAAGATAAAATAGACAGAAGTTAAACTAAAAATGTGGAAAAGAAGGAGAAATGCTGGAGTCACAATGATAGCCTTTGCTTTTTGAACACATTCAAGTTGGAAAAGTAATGAGATGCTAAATGTGTTTTGGATTGATGACTAGAAAAAAATAATAATAATATTATGTTGCTTTTTCAGACCCAGGAAAATCTGACGCAAGAAGAGGCCGGGCCCAGCAGCCAAACAACGGAGTCCAGAGTGCCTACTCTGCACCCTCCTACCAAAAGGGGCAGGAAGAGGCACCACCAGGATAAGGCCACAGCCGAGTTCCTAAGTAGGGCTACGTCTGTCATCACCACAGCACCCGATAGTGCTGAAGGCTTTGGCTGTTTTACAGCAAATAAGCTCCGCAAGGTTGACGTGGATCAAAGGGAGCTATGTGAGGGGCTAATCATCCAGCTCCTCAGCAAGGCCAGGAAACGAGAGCTAACCCCAATATCACATGTGTGTGATTTGGACCACACAGCTCCTCAACAGCAAGCTTACCCACCCCAGCAAAACTACCCACCCCAGCAAGCCAACCCACTTCAGCAGCATGAGGGTCAGTGGCCACATCAGACCCTGGATCCCCAACAAGGCCAGTGGTCTGGGGAGTTTAGGGGCTACTAAGTTCCGATTATTTTCTACGTTTAATTTATTTTCATTTGTTGTTTTTATTTTTTGTAGGATCATTTAGATTTTTTAGCGACACCAATCTTTTAAGATGACAAAGAAAATGTCACGTCATTATTTTAGTTGTGTTGGAAATGCACAGTATACAAAATGGCCTCAGCTGATGTGGATCGAAGTGTGGAGAGCGATGTATGTGGTTCAGTCTGGTATGACAAAAATACCAGCCCCTTGGAGTACCACAGCCTGGGGACAGATATGTCTTCTGCTGCTGCTCCCCATCTTTTTGAGTTCACGACCTTCTTTGGGCTCCCTGTTGTATGTACTCCTCAGGTTCCCAATTTGGACATTAACTTAATTTTTGTATGCCCTGGGGTACAGAGGCCTCGCCAATTCCACCATTTGATATATTGCTGCCTTCATGTTATTATTAATTATGATATGCCATTATTCTGTTTATTTTGATTTAAATAATGAAAAAAATGGTCAAAATTTTTTTGATTTTGTTTTACAATAATAATTACAGTTTGGGAGTAGGCAGGTACATTTTTAAAATTAAGGGACACAAATATAGTAGCTGGTGGTTTCAGCATCAAAAACATAGGGGATAATGGGGTTGTGCTAACTTTACCTACTAAATAATATATAAATCTGCTTTTTTTATATAACAAAAACACTAATCCATAATAGGAAAGACGTTGGTTTTTATCTACTCCGTCAGTATCACCAGCAAAGCAGCTTATATTATTATTATGGCATTATAAAGAATAAAGAAAATGTGCGCTGCATTTCGAGAATTCATAATTGCCGCGTCACGAATGTGATATCTCCATAACGAACGCTAGTTTTACAAGACAGAAGGCTTCCGGCTGGTCCTTACTTCTGAGCATGCGCCTTCGTACCTAGGACAAAAGTCCGATGCTTTTCTGAACAGACGGTCAGACTTTGCTCCATCGGACTTTTGTTGGCCAAAAGTTTGTCCGTTTGCAAACCAAACTTTTGTCCGATGAAAACCAAAAACGTTTGTCCGATGGAGCGTACACACAGTCGGATCTTTTGGCAAACTTGCTCAAAATGAAGTTTGTTGGCAAAAAGTCAGACCGTGTGTACGAGGCTTTACTTTTCATCAAAGGCAAGTACTCACGCAACACTTTTATCAAAATAGGTAAAGGATCGGTTGCTGAAAAAGCCCCTTAGCCAGGATCAGAAGATGCAATTTCCCTGTATATCAACTAGGGATGATCCGAACACCCCCCCCGGTTCGGTTCGCACCAGAACATGCGAACAGGCCAAAAATTTGTGCGAACACCGTTAAAGTCTATGGGACACGAACATGAAAAATCAAAAGTGCTAATTTTAAAGGCTAATATGCAAGTTATTGTCATAAAAGGTGTTTGGGGACCCGGGTCCTGCCCCAGGGGACATGTATCAATGCAAAAAAAAAGTTTTAAAAACTGTTGTTTTTTCAGGAGCAGTGATTTTAATAATGCTTAAAGTGAAACAATAAAAGTGAAATATTCCTTTAAATGTGGGGGGTGTATAGTATGCCTGTAAAGTAGCGCATGTTTCCCGTGTTTAAAACTGTCCCTGCACAAAATGTCATTTCTAAAGGAAAAAAAATCATTTAAAACTACTCGCGGCTATTCATGAATTGTCGGGTCCTGGCAATACAGATCAAAGTCATTGAAAAAAAAACGGCAGGGGTTAATGTATATTAAGGTCTGGTATGGATTTTAAGGGGAACCCCGCACCAAAATAAAAAACAAAAATGGCGTGGGGTCCCCCCAAAAATCCATACCAGACCCTTATCCGAGCACACAACCTGGCAGGCCGCAGGAAAAAAGGGGGGGGGACGAGAGAGCTCCCTCCCCCTCCTGAACCGTACCAGGCCACATCCCCTCAACATGGGGGGGGGGCAAGGGCCTCATCCCCACAACCCTTGCCCGGTGGTTGTAGGGGTCTGCAGGCGAGGGGCTTATCGGAATCTGGAAGCCCCCCCTTTAACAAAGGGGACCCCCAGATTCCGTCCCCCCATGTGAATTGGTAACGGGGTACATTGTACCCTTACCATTTCACAAAGAAAGTGTCAAAAATTGTAAAAAAAAAAAAACACAGACACAGTTGGCAGAAGTCCTTTATTAAAAATTAAAATTCAAAAAAACATTCCACCAATGTAATACAGTCTGTCCAGCGTTGTTCTCTATGTCCTGCGGTGATCTGATCTCCAGCGATGCTGCAGTCTCCACTTCACACGAAACCCCCATGACGTAAGAGGGGGCGGGGTCACCCGTCACATCATTGGGTATTCCCCACTTAGTGGGGAAAGCCGGGACTTACCCTATGACATCACGGGGCGGGGTCACCTGAAGGGTCTGGTATGGGTTTTTGGGGGGGACCCCACACCACTTTATTTTGGTGCGGGGTTCCCCTTAATATCCATACCAGACCGGAAGGGCCTGATATGGAATTTGGGGGGACCCCCCACACTTTTTTTTTTTGGTTCGGGGTTCCCCTTAATATCCATACCAGACCGGAAGGGCCTGATATGGAATTTGGGGGGACCCCCCACGCTTTTTTTTTTGGTTCGGGGTTCCCCTTAATATTCATACCAGACCCAAAGGGCCTGACAATGGACTGTGGTGGGGACTCCTGCCATTTTTTTTCAATGACTTTGATCTATATTGCCGGGACCCGACAATTCATTATAGCCACGAGTAGTTTTAAACGACTTTTTTTCCCCTTTAGAAATGACATTTTGTGCAGAGACAGTTCTAAATACGGGGAAACATGCGCTACCTTACAGGCATACTATACACACCCCCCAGGTACGAAATTTAAAGGAATATTTCACTTTTATTGTTTCACTTTAAGCATTATTAAAATCACTGCTCCCGAAAAAAACAGCAGTTTTTAAAACTTTTTTTGCATTGATACATGTCCCCTGGGGCAGGACCCAGGTCCCCAAACACTTTTTTGACAATAACTTGAACATTAACCTTTAAAATTAGCACTTTAGATTTCTTCCATAGACTGTTAAAGGGTGTGCCGCGGCTTTTCGAATTTGCCGCGAACTCCCCAAATTGTTCGCTGTTCACCGAACAGCCAATGTTCGACTCGACCATAAAGCTCATCCCTAATATCAACCTAGAAAAAAAAGTGTTTTCACAGAATGGCCTTTGCAATTATGTTGGATTTTTTTTTTTTTTACAACTTGCCACCCCTGACAGCCCTAAAACCCCTAGTGTTAATGCTGGGAATAGGAAGCCAATTGGCAGTCACAGTGTTCACATGATCAGTCCAGCTGGCTCCTGATCGCAAACAGTCACTGGAGCCTAGTGGATGCTAGAGCTGCATGATTAATCGTTTAGATTGCAATCTTGATTCAACCCCCCCTCTCCCCCCCCAAAACGATCTTTATGCAGCATTTCCACGATTCATGTAACAAGTGCAGAGCAGTTCCCCTGTCCACAGCTGGCAAAAAAAAAAAAAAAAAAAAGCCGGAAATGTTTATCAACAACATTGCTCAGCACTGAAAGAGAGATAAAAAGAAACATTGTATCTTTATGTTCATTTACAGATCAAAGGGATGAACTTCAGTCTGCAAATGAAGTCCGTTTAAAGCAACCTTGTCAAGTAAAAAGAATATTATTTTTTGTTTTTTTATTAAATTGTTTCTCTATAACTCCTTTTTAGCCCTTAATTTATTCTAATTAGCCTTATTTATTCCTTATTTTCCTTCTCCATTTAATTATTTTCCCGCTGGTTTGTTTTATTTACTTCTATTTTACAAACTATTAATAAAAAAAAAATAAAAAAAAAAGTGTTCATTAATATTTTTAAACCTTTAACATATATTTACATGTTTCACATTGAAAAAAGTGCAAAAAAAATAAAAAATCAGTGTTCATTTGTAAAATAACTTTTCAATGCTTTGTACCATTGCTGACAGCTGACGTGTAAACAAAAAAGTTGCAGTAGATATTGGTATCGGCGGGGGGGGGGGGGGGGGGGGAAGACCCCAATATAAAACTTAATGGTATTTTTTTTATTACATTACATAATTTTTCATTACATTTCTTTATACTTGATTATTTTATTGCCATCTTGTCTGATAACCTAATGTTCAGGGGTTGTAAATCTTTAAAATAAAAAAAAGTTCCGAATCGTGATTTTTATTCTAAAGCAAAAAATAAAATTAAAAAAATCGTAATTCTCATTTTATCCAGAACTGTGTAGCTCTAGTGGATGCATTTGTGTGACTACTGGTCATTAAGGCCCACCCACCCTGCTGCCCCAGATACGTATACGATATGCTGGCGGGACAAGGTTAAATACTTCAATTACATTTTTATTTTTTTCCAAGAAACTGTTTAATAACAATTTGTTTCCTTTACAATAATTAAGAACATTAATCAATATAAACATATACAGCGGAGGAATAGTGAAGTAACACAACAGTAGTCACTTTCTGTATAATAGGAAATCAAATACTGGATGTGAATAGTCAATGGATGATGCAGCAACATTAATATGAACAATTATTTACACTTAAAGTGAACTTTTTCCTTACTACGCAAAAGTAACAGGTTTATGTTGGCCATACAAAGCGCCAAGGATATATTGAAGGTGCTAGTTGGAAAATTATAGTCTGAACAGTGGAGTTGATTTACTAAAACTGGTGCACACCGAATCTGATGTTGTACATAGTAACCAATCAGCTTCTAGGTTAAAAGGCCTGGTTTACACCTATGTATTTTTTTAGTGCATTTTCAGTTTTGCAGAAACACACTACAGTCCATTTAACATGGTTTCCTATGGATGTAGTTCACATCTGTGCATTTTATGGAAAGGGTCAGGGACTTTTTTTCTGGTTTTTGATTCCATAGACTTCAATGGATCAAAAACGTGTATCTAAAAATGCAAAATGCACCTGGAATATGCCAACTGCATAGGTGGGAACCAGGAGGCCTGGTTCCCACCTATGCAGGTTGCAGTTGATGCATATTCCAGGTGCATTTTGCAATACACATTTTTGATCCATTAAAGTCTATGAAACTAAAAACACAACCTGCTGATCCCTGGTCCTTTCTATAAAATGCACAGATGTGAACGAGACCCATCGGAAACCATGTTAAATGGACCGTAGTGCGTTTCTGTAAAACTGAAAATGCACTAAAAAATGCATAGGTGTGAACCAGGCCTAATTGCCAAAGCTTAACTGAACAAGCTAAAGTTAGAAGCTGATTAATTACTATAAACAGATTCTGTGTGCACCAGTTTTAGTAAATCGCCCCCAGTGACGCCATCCTATCAGATGCAGTCACTGTTTGGGTATTCAGACAGTTGTGAGTGCTGTGGCTGTTTGCATATTACAGCTCAGAGTTGAGATTTCACCATCCACACTGTTTGGCATGGATGGAGGAATGGTTTGTATGGTTCAGCCTGCCTGGTTTTGTCTTGGCAATGCCCTATTATTACACAGATGACAAACAGGAACCTATAGATGGACATTAAGTGCCTTCTGAGTAAATGACCTTGTACAAGCATGCAGCCAGTAAAGACAGATCTCATTTGCATTGTTGAACATGAACAACCGAGAACATTTTGAAGACATTAGACCAGAATGACAGCCAGGCAACTGGAATTTTCATAACTCAGCAATAGCAACCTTCATGATCTCTTGGCACAGGTTTCCTTTTAAGCAAACCTGGCGCTTTGCCCATTTTCCCTTTTGAAACTTCATATCAAATTGATAAAAAAGGGATTTTTATAACAGCTTACCTGTAAAATCCTTTTCTTGGAGTACATCACGGGACACAGAGCGACTTAGTCATTACTAATGGGTTATATAGATTACCTTCAGGTGTTGGCACTGGCCAATTCCAAACCGGAAGTACCCTCCCCTATATAAGCCCCTCCCACCCGGGAGCACCTCAGTTTTGTAGCCAAGCAATAAGTGTCCCAAAAAGAGGGGTGGGAGCTCTGTGTCCCGTGATGTACTCCAAGAAAAGGATTTTACAGGTAAGCTGTTATAAAAATCCCTTTTTCTTTTTCGTACATCACGGGACACAGAGCGACTTAGTCATTACTAATGGGACGTCCCAAAGCAATGCCAAATGAGGGGAGGGATACATAAGCTGGGCGCCATCAGGCATGAGGCTCTTTTGGGGCCTGCAACACACTGCGCCCAAAGGCGACATCCTCCTGACTTCTGACGTCTACCTGGTAGAATCTAGTAAACGTGTGTACTAAGGACCATGTTGTGGCCTTACAGTACTTGAGCCAGGGAGGCTTGGTGATGCACTGCCCATGAAGTTCCAACTGCTCTTGTGGAGTGCGCCCTAACTTTGAACGGAGGCGGTCTCCTTTTCAAGCCATAGGCTTGTATTATGACCTGTCGAATCCACTTGGCTAAAGTAGATTTTTGATGCTGCCTGACCCTTTCTGGGGCCTTCCGGCAGAACAAACAAAGTATCCGTTCTGCGAATCTGAGCAGTGGCTTTAAGATAAGCTTTAACTGCTCTTACTACATCCAAAGAATGCAAAAACTTTTCCTCTACCGAACTAGGTTTGGGGAAAAAGGAAGGAAGAACCACATCTTGGTTCAAATGGAACCTCGATACCACCTTAGGAAGAAGGCTGGATGAGGACGTCATACTACTCTGTCCTTATGGATAACCAGATATGGCTCCTTACAGGACAAGGCGGCTAATTCCGATACTCTTTTAGCCGAACAAATGGCTACTAAGAAAATCTATTTCCTGGTGAAAAGAACCAAGAAAATGTGCCGCAATGGTTCAAATGGTTGTTTCTGTAGAACCGACAGAACCAGGTTTAAGTCCCATGGACATATGGGAATACTAACCGGAGGGCTAATACGCATCACTCCTTGTATGAAAGCTTTGATTAATGAATGCAAAGCCAAGGGCCTTTGAAAAAAAAAATATTGACAAGGCCGTCTGACCCTTGATAGTACTCAAGGCAAGCTTCCTATGTACAGCCCACTGTAGGAAGTCCAGAATCCTACCTATTACGTACTTACGTGGATGCCATTTCCTGGCCTCACCCCACGTGATGTACGCCTTCTAGATCCTATAATAGATCTGCCTGGATACCGGCTTCCTGGCATTGATCATGGTAGATACCACAGGATTAGAGAGCCCTCTCTTTTTTAGAATGTGGGCTTCTATAGCCAGGCCGTCAACCTAGGGCTGGTAAGGAAGGGTAGTATATCGGTCCTTGCGAAAGCAGGTCCGGACGATGTGGGAGGGTCCAAGGACTTCCCACTGACATTTTTACAATCTCCGCGTACCATGCCCTTCGGGGCCACGCTGGAGCCACCAGAATCACTGGTTTCTTTTCTACCCTGATTCTGCGGATTAATCGCGGTGGGAATGCATATATCAGCTTGAACTGATCCCAAGGGAACACTAGGGCATCCGAACCGCAAGCTAGGGGATCCTTTGTGCGAGACACAAATCTGTCCACCTTTGCGTTGAATCTGGATGCTAGCAGATCTACATCCGGTGTTCCGCACCGCTGGCATATTGCCTGGAAAACCTCGGGGTGAAGAGACCATTCCCCCGGGCATAATTGCTGGCGACTTAAAAAAATCCGCTCTCCAATTTTCCACTCCTGGGATGAAAACCGCGGATATGGCTGTGACATACCTTTCTGCCCATTCCAGGATGCATTTCGCTTCCCTCTGGGCTGCACGACTCCTGGTGCCACCCTGGAGATTGATATATGCCACTGCTGTGGCATTGTCTGATTGAATTCTGACAGGTGACCCTTGGAGTTTGGATGTCCATGCTACTAGGGCATACCGGGCTGCTCGTATCTCTAAGAGATTGGTGGGCAGGGCCTTCTCTGCTTCTGACCACTTGCCCTGGAGAGACCATTGCTCCAGTACTGCCCCCCAGCCTATGAGGCTGGCAACTGTAGTGACCACCTTCCAAGAAACCGGACTGAAGGTTTTCCCTTCCCAGATTGTAGGGCACCAACCACCAATGGAGGCTCTTGCGAACGGAAGGGGACAGGGACATTGGTAAGTCTAAAGCCTGAACTTTTTTGTTCCAGGCTGACAGTATGGCCCTCTGCAAGTTCCTTGAATGGAATTGACCGTAGGGTACCGCTTCGAATGAAGCCACCATTTTTCCCAGCAGCCTTATACACAGGCGTATGGATGGTTTTTCTTTTTTGTACCCACTAAGTGGGTCAAATCTTTCAAAGACGACACCTTCTCTGGAGGTAAGAAAATCTTTCTCTAATTTGAATCCAGTCTTAGCCCCCAAGTATTCCAGGCTTTTGACTGGTTTTAGGGCTGACTTGTCTCGGTTGATAATGCAACCGTGAGATTCCAGATACTTGATTATCTTGTGAACGACCACTTCTAGTTTTTTTCACTGAGTGGTCTATCAGCAACAAGTCGTCTAGATATGCCATTATCGTTACACCTTGTGTTCCTAGTTTGGCCAATCGTAGGGCCAGAATTTTTGTGAACACTCGTGGTGCCGTGGCCAGACCGAAAGGTAAGGCTCTGAACTGAAAATGGCGCCCTTCTACTGCAAGGCGTAGAAATTTCTGGTGGGCCGGACAGATGGGAATATGCAAATAAGCATCCCTTATGTCGATCGAGGCTAACCATTCCTGCCCTTGTAGGGCGGTGGCCACCGATCGGATCGACTCCATCCGAAAAAAGTCCTGATATGTAGGAACTTGTTTAGCCCTTTTATATTCAATATGGGCCTCATGTCCCCATTTGGTTTGGGGACTGTGACAAGGTTCGAGTAAAACCCGAACCCGTTTTCTTTCAAGGGAACCTTCATGATTACCCTTGGGGCAATAGTTGCTCTAGTGCCAGAAGGAGGGATCCACTCTTCTGGGGATCGCTTGGCACGTTTGACCTTATAAAATGGGCAGGAGGAATGTCTTTTAACTCCAGCCTGTATCCCAGACTTACTGCGGGGATCACCCACCTCTGATGGTGTCCCGCCAGGTCTCTGTGAACAACTGAAGTCTTCCCCTCACCCGACTGAGTGGGGGCAACCCTTCATGACTTAGGGGGAGGTTTTGTACCTCTCTTGACCCAGGGTTTCTTGATACCCTGTGATTGTCCCTGATTTCTGCCCCCTGGATTTGACCGCGGAGGCCGTCGGAACTGTTTCACAGCCGATGTGCCAGGGACTGGAGAAGTAGGCCTCTTAAAAGAAGGACTTCTACCCTTGTTCTTAACCGGTAAGAGTGAACTTTTACCGGCAGAAATTTTCTGGATATATTTGTCCAGATCTTCTCCAAATAAGCGTTCTCCATGAAATGGGAAGCTAACCAGCAGTTTTTTACAGGGAGCTTCAGCAGACCAGTTTTTGAGCCACAGAAGCCTGTACTATAGACAGCGTAAAGCGGGAGGCCTGTTGGATTGTATCCTTTATGGCGTCCACCGCAAAACACAAGGCTCTAGGCAGGTCAGCTAGGGCAAGAGCCTGCTGATCTGGTAAGTCCCTTAAGACTTGTTTCAACTGATCTTTCACTGCTTGGCAGACTCCAATCGCTGCTACCGCAGGTTGTGTCACCATGCTTGCTGTAGAGAAAGCAGATTTTAGTAAAGACTCCAATTTTTTATCTATTGGGTCTTTGACATTGGAACATTATCTACTGGACATGTCAGTGATTTGTTAACAGAAGAGATGCCTGCGTCCACTGTAGGGACCCTCCATTTTTTTATGAACTTATCCTCCATGGGATAGATCACCGGAAATCTCTTGGGGGGAGCAAATATTTTATCAGGATGCTCCCAATCCTGGTAAATAAGCCCTTCTAATAAAGGGTGGATTGGGAAGGAACAGACAGCCTGGGGAGCTTTTAGCGACCCCAGCGAGGAAACCGTAGTGGATGGTGGTTCCGCCAGAGGCATTTTAAATGCTGATCGGACCATATTAGTCAGAGACTGAACCCATAATCTTTCAGCCTGAGATGCTGAGAAAGGTTCTTCCACTGTTGATTCCTCCATAACTGAATCAACCTCATCCTGATCCCCTTCAGGTAGGTCGATCTCTGGGACTGTTCCTCCACTAACAGGCACTCTGAAGGAGGAGACGGAGATCGGACGCGCTTTTCCTGAGACAGGGAAGCAGCGATCAATGCTGTTAATCTCTCTTCCAATCCTCCCAGAGTTGAGGATAAAACCTCCTCTGTTATATATACAGGAGCAGGTGGACTGGGGACAGCCGCAGCACCAGGCATTCCTGCGGGGTTTCTACGGCTACTGACCTCTGAATTCTCAGGGGAGATTGGTGCAGTACAAGCATGCCCAATATCCTCAGAGCCCGATGGAGACCCCTTTGGCTTCCTGGAAGATCTATTTCCGGAGCGTCTGGACGACATATCCTTTAAGCACAAAGCTGAGGTATTCCCGTTGTCATACACCAATTTTGCTGGTAATAATCTAACACAGGTGCTGCTATATACCAGCTGGTGTCCACTAAAGTGCCTTTCTATGGGGATGCCTGCATCAACCGCCTCTGTGTGCCACTGTTTGTTGCTAGCTCTGTTTGCATCCAGCTGACACTTGTACTGTGTCTTTTAACTATGCTGGGACGCCCGCACATGCGCAGAAGCGCCGCGGCGTGCATCGAGCGTCATCCACCCGCCCCGCCCCTTTTTTTCATAGGAGGCGCGTGCACGCGCCCGCGCGCGCGCCCGTGCGCCATTGGCGCCCTTTTCGAAATCAAACAGGGGATTAGGAGCCAGGGCCCTTTTTGCCGGAGGGCCTGTGCGGTGGATGAGCGCAGCAACAGGGCAGAGGAAGTGGATTCCCACAGAGAAACTTACCAGCTGCCTGGATCTTTTGACTTGAGAAAACCAAAGATCCACATGACAAGAAAAATGGACTACAGCGGCCTCTAGTGGTTTAACACAGGTACCGCGGTCCCCTTTTTTTTTTTTTTTTTCTTGACTACTATTAAAATTTTACATTTTCAGTAGTTACAGGCAAACACAGATATTTAGCGGGAATACCGTTAGGTAACAGACAGAAAGACAAATTAGGCTTGGGGGTCCCCCAATAGAACCAAGTTCCTGGGGGCCCCCACTTACCTGATCCCCGCCGCAGGACTTTGTTTGGTCCACAGAAGTCCAAACTTCACCTATCACGGCAGGCATTGTAATTAAACCTTCAGGGACCGGGTTCCCAAGGATTCCACTCCCCTGGACCTGTATAGCACCCTGCACAGACAACATCTTGGTCGTGGGTATGACCAGAGCTCTGGATCCCAGGGTCCAGCCCTCCTAAGAGAAGCATTACAGGCAAAACCTTGCTCTTCTGCTGCAAGGCCCGGGTACCGACCGTTTAGCTATGAAGCTTTTTTGGTGGGATCCGGAACAGCTTACTAAGGCCCAAAAGAACCTGTACGCAAGCCCAGTGAAAACACATGTTACTCTTTGGCCAACACCTTAGACACTGGCAAAAAACTGAGGTGCTCCCGGGTGGGAGGGGCTTATATAGGGGAGGGTACTTCCGGTTTGGAATTGGCCAGTGCCAACACCTGAAGGTAATCTATATAACCCATTAGTAATGACTAAGTCGCTCTGTGTCCCGTGATGTACGAAAAATAAAGTAATTGAAAGTTTTAATAGAATGACACCCTCAAATGGCTTTCCTGACAGGTAAACTGTATTAGGCAAGTCTATATACGTAATGTGGAATGCTCATGTGGTGAAAGGAATGTTCAATGACTCAACCGCACTGTTCAAACCTATTTTTATTAAAGGTCAGATATATGCCAAAATCGATAGGAAATTTCTGCAAGGGGTGCCATCTATTTTGTTACTCCTAGAACTTTGCTTTTCATTGTTTGTACACCCCAATTTATCAAGGTGTCCAAAATAGGAGTTCATTTTCTGTTTGATAAAGCTACAGTGGCCTTTAGGCCCTTCATAACCAGAACTCACTAAAGCTTAAATGCCCCAGGCCAAATTTAGCAGTGTCAGTATGCACTGGTTCTAAGGCCTGCTTCACACCTATGCAGGTTGCAGTTTGCATATTCCAGGTGCATTTTGTGGTTTTTAATATACTTTTTTGATCCATTGAAGTCTATGCAACCAAAACCCCCAAAAAAGTCTCTGGCCCTCTCCATAAAATGCACAGATGTGACCGTGACCCATGGGAAACCATGTTAAATGGAGTGTAGTGCATTTCTGCAAAACTGAAAACGCACTAAAAATGCATAGATGTGAACCAGGCCTTTCTGGAGATTTGCAATTTTCAGTGATAGTATTGTGACTACAGTCACTGACAGCTCTAGATGGAAGTTTAAAAAACAAACTGTGATCATCATGGTTGTTTGTCATGATGATTATGCGATAATGAAGCATGAGGATTGGATCCTCATTGCTAGTTGGAGATCTGGAACTATCAGAGGTGCATTCCTAGGTTTCAAAAGGAAGGCAATTTAGGTTCTCATGGCTTGTGGAATTGTGTCTGATAACGTTAATATACAGATTGTGGACATATAAGGATTAAATAATCTGTCATTACTCTGTCACAGCAAGCATGTGTGGTTCTTTTTTTAAATAAGCGAAACTAAACCCAACTCTTAAGCCCTGTACACACGATCGGATTTCCTATGGATTCTAATCTGATAAATTTTTCCATCGGAATTCCGATGAAGCTGACTTCCATCAGTCTTGCCTACACACCATCAGTCAAAAATCCCACCGTCCCAAACGCGGTGACGTAAAACACTCTGACAAGCCGAGAAAAATTAAGTTCAATGCTTCTGAGCATGCGTCGACTTGATTCTGAGCATGCGTGGGTTTTTTATCCGATGGAGTTCCACACAGACGATCAGAATTTGCTATAGTTTTTTTTGCCCATCGGATAAATTTAAAACATGTTCTATTTTTTTCTCACCGATGGAAAAAAGACTGATGGGGCCCATACACGATCGGTTTGTCTGATGAAAAAAGTCCATCGGACTGTTTTCATCAGTAAAATCGATCGTGTGTACGCGGCTTAGGAAAACTGCAAGCAGGCAGCTCTTTATTGCAGAAGAGACATGCCATGCCTTATTCTGCAATAATACATACTTACTTGCCTGCTCGCAGTTTTCTATTGAATGTACACTGAACTGCACATGCACAGCTCAGCATGCATTCCTGGAACTTTTCGGCTGTGTCGGAATGACCGACTCCCATATGTGCATGAGTGGGACGACATTAGTCCTGCCAGCCAATCAAGAGTCTGTAAACCCGGCACCAGGGAGATGACGACAGCGGCTGGCAAGGGATATAACCAATACATCACTGGAAGGTGGAGTGAATACAATTCCTGATCTTAGTTCCGCTTTAATACTTTGACCATAGATCTTTATGTCTACCATTGCGCTGGGGATGAAGTGCAATCTTGTAGGTAGTGCTATATTTCACATAAGCTGGCTGTACATTATACAAATTTATTTTAGATTTACCTTCAATGATGTAGTGCAAGGGCCTGCCTGATTGCATACAAATTGAAAGAGTTTAGGTTTGACCTCCTATTATATGGTTTTGGTAAATCTAAATTAAAATTGTATAATGTAAAGCCAGCTTTAAGCCAAAAAGATGTTGTGAGGCTAGATTAAAATGTACCTGAATGATTTAGAGCAGAGTGAAATTTGGGTTACATGGAGTAAATCCATTTTTTATTTCTGATTTATCAACTATATTGAACAAGGTTTTTTGATTTTGTATCATAGGATAGGCAGCGCTACACAGTTTATGTATATTGCAACTTTTAGTCAGTAAGTATTCTTATCTAGCGCTTTGTTCATTGATAGCCCCATTTTGGTGACTGTGAACAGCACTTGGAAGCTTTTTTTGCATCAAATACTAGCCAGTGTGTGACCAAGTGTATTTTGAGACACTTGTTAAAAAACGACAAGCAGAACTAAATGCCCCATATGATGAATTAAATTAGAAAATCTCAAAAGGCAGCAGGTAACCAAAACCTAGTTTGCTCTTCTCAAATGTGGATAACTCTGAACGGTTCTCTCAATGGCTTGGTCCAGGCTGACCACCGGTTTGTATGCCATGTCTTTCTTGGCCCGCTCACAGCTGTAATAGTGGTAGGTCCCAGCCAGCGCCACTCTCATTGGTGTAAATGTTGGTTTGATTTTGATAACTGGACTAAGAATAAACACCAAAAAGGACAAAAACAAAGCAAGGTAGTAAGCTAGCCAATAAGGAATCTTGTACTTGGGGGCGTCGTAATTCAGGCCAGTCAGGACGCGGGAAATAAACGTCCAAAATGGGAGAGGCTCATCGTTCGTTATATGGTAGGCCTAAAAAAAAGAAAGGAGAGTGTCTTAAAAAAAAAAAAAAAAGAATTAAAAAAAACAAACATAATAACCACGCATATTAACCAATCAGCTTCTAGCTTCAGCTTGTTCAGTTAAGCTTTCAAAATAAAAGCTAGAAGCTCTGCTTGGGAAAGCAATTTCTGTTTTCCTAAGCATATCTGAAATGTAAGTATCTGCATTACAATATCATGCTGTAGATTTTAATTTCCTTTTTGCATTTGTATCCTGGGAAACCGCTGTCTTGCCTTTATATCTTCTAGTCAGGGATATGCAATTAGTGGACCTCCAGCTGTTGCAAAACTACAAGTCCCATCATGCCTCTGCCTCTGGGTGTCATGCTTGCTGCTGTCAGAGTCTCGCTATGCCTCATGGGACTTGTAGTTTGGCAACAGCTGGAGGTCCGCTAATTGCATATCCCTGTTAGTCTAACCTCCTACTACATGAAGAGTGGGGACGAAACTATAACAAGATTAAAATCAGAACATGAGTCTCAACTTTTTTTTTTTTTTTTTTTTTTAAAGGTTAAAATGAGCCTGTGCCCAGACAATGAACACTAATTACCATATATACTCGAGTACAAGCCGACCCGAATATAAGCCGAGGCACCTAATTTTACCACAAAAAAACTGGTAAAACTTATTGACTCGAGTATAAGCCTAGGGTGTCCATTTGCATGCCTCACTGTGCCTCACTTTGTCCATGTGCATGCCTCACTGTGCCCATGACTAGACTGACGTTTAACATGTTAGTTAGTCTATGGAAGGGGTTCCCGGCTTTGAAAAATCGGTGCTCCCCGGCCGTAGGTCCTCCAGACAAAAAACTTTGCACACTTGTAGAGGAGTAATGGGGTTACATGTGTGCCAAGTTTAAGGTCCAGGGGACCTACGACCGTCCGGTACCGGGTCCCCAAAATCACTGGAAAAATTACAGTTTAGCATGGGAGTCTATGGAAGGGGTGCCCGGATTTGAAAAATCGGTGCTCCCCGGCTGTAGGTCTCCCAGACAACAAACTTTGCACACTTGTAGAGGAAGAGTGGGGCTACGTGTGCCAAGTTTGGGGTCCAGGGGACCTACGGCCAGCCGGTACCGGGTCCCCAAATTCCGGGAGATCAGGCGCAAAAAGGTCAGACGAGTATAAGCCGAGGGGGGCATTTTCAGCACAAAAAAAGTGCTGAAAAACTTGGCTTATATTCGAGTATATACGGTACACCTATTACATATCCAAAAAAGCTGTAAAAAAGTGCTTTACACAAGCCCTCATTCACCTCTGTAGCTATAGGCACTGTTGAGAAATTAATCTTCAAAATAGTGGGATGGAAATCACAACTTAATTTTCTATGAAAAGCAGCCCGTCAGCCATCTAATGCAACAAATACCCGGTATTTGTAAGCGGTTAGAAATTAACTAAAACCTGAGTTTAGAGTTTCCATTGTGAACTTTGAGGATGAATTTCTTGACCGTACAAACAGATATCAGGGTGATAAAGTAATAGTAAAAAAGTAATACTTTATTGCCCATAGTCTGGGCACTGGGACAAAAACAATTGGAAGAGATTATAAACCTCGCCTACTCTACTAATTGGAGTGCTTTTCTTTCCACTGTTTAACTTCCTGTCCCACTAACACTACAGGAATTGAATGAAAAATTCCCTCCCTGGGGACTTGGACAACAATAAAGACCTTAAGCAACCCATAGATTATGCAATTTTCTTTCCTTCCACCACGGAAGAAAAATGCTCGATTTGCCATCAACACAGTCGGCGTTGATGGGGGGGGAGAGAAACGCTCCTGCAGCGCTATTGTGTTCTGTCGGCAGCCATAGCCGCCAGCAGTAATAGCATGTAAATAAATCTGACAGGCTGTCGACTTGGGTACAACCAACCTGCCCATAGATGGGTCGAATCTCGGCCCCTACTGAATCGACCGAGATTTAAACCATACAAAACAGTGTTATTACCTGTTAACTACTTTTTCCAGGAATCTTCCAGGACGGCTTACAGAGAGATAGGCTCCTCCCACCTAGAACAGGAAACACATGATCCACATCATAAAAGTCTTACTCATGCATTAGCCCCTCAGTATTTAACAAATAACCGAAGGCCTCAGAATCATTAAACCTGGATCAGCGTAGCTCTATCCTTATATATGCTTTACATTGCTACTCACCTCATAAAAAGGGAGGGAACTGACGCCGTCCTGGAAGATTCCTGGAAAAAGTAGTTAACAGGTAATAACACTGTTTTTCCAAGTCATCTTCCAGGACGGCTTACAGAGAGGACAATATAGTACTACCTGATCAGGGCGGGACCACAGCCTGCAGCACTTTCCTGCCGAAAGACTGGTCCTGGCTGGCAAGCAGGTCCAGTCTGTAATGCTTCACAAAAGTCTGGAAACTGGACCAGGTTGCGGCCTTGCAGATCTGGAGGGGAGATGCTCCTGCCCTTTCAGCCCAAGAAGTAGAAACCGCTCTTGTGGAGTGAGCATTTATACCTAATGGAGGTGTGCGGGAGACTGCCTTGTATGCCTCCGCAATGGCCGACTTCATCCACCTGGCGATGGTACCTTTGGATGCCTCTTTCCCCTTGTTAAGACCTGCGAATAAAACAAACAAGCTGGTGGAGCGTCGCCACTCCTTGGTGTGCTCTATGTAGGCAATCAGGCATCTCCTGACATCTATTTTATTAAATCCTGCTTCCTTATCATTCTTTGGATTTCCGCAGAATGATGGTATCACGATTTCTTCTGACCTATGGAAGTTAGACGATACCTTGGGGAGAAAAGCTGGGTCCAGCGAGAGGATAATTTTGTCTTGTAAAATGGTGCAGAAAGGCTCGATCACTGAAAGTGCCTGGATCTCACTGACTCTCCTAGCCGAGACTAGGGCCACCAAAACTACTGTCTTCAGGGTTAACAGTTTTATGGGTAGTTCATCTATAGGTTCAAATGGTGCCCTACCGAGACCCTGTAATACTGTTGATAAGTCCCAGGGAGGGAACCTCCTTGCTTTGGGGACTCGTTTCCGGCTGATGGACACAAGAAATCTTTTGATCAGTGGTTCTTCTGACAGTCTTTGATTTAAAAAGTTGGACAGGGTGGCCACCTGAACCTTAAGAGTACTAACTGCAAGGTTTAGATCTGCTCCGGCTTGGAGGAAATCTAGAACCGCCGGGACCATGGCACCTGACACTCTGTTGTTGAGCCTGCGCCAGTCCCCAAATCTCTTCCAAATTTTATTATAAATTGTGTTAGTGGACGGCTTTCGGCTGCTAAGAATGGTATCGATTACCTTGGCCGATAACCCTCTCAGCTCTAACAGCTCCCTTTCAGAAGCCAAGCCGTCAGAGAAAGAGAGCTCAGTTCTGGATGATTCGCTTCTCCCTGGTATAAGAGGTCCGACCTGTAAGGTAGTCTCCAAGGTTCTGCAATGCTGAGTCTTAGAAGACCTGAGAACCAAGACCTCCTCGGCCAAAATGGCGCGATCAGGATGACCTTTGTGTTGGACCCTCTTATCTTCCGGATAATCCTCGGAATGAGGGCAAACGGTGGAAATGCGTACACCAGATCTGCCTCCCAAGACTGGGATAGGGCATCTAGGCCCCGACTGAGAAGATCTCTCTGTAGGGAATAGAACTGTTTCACCTGCCTGTTGTGTCTTGTAGCAAAAAGGTCTATCTGTGGGTCTCCCCACTTCTGCACTATTTCTTCGAACACTGTTCGATTCAAGCACCATTCTGTCGAAGACAGCGTCTCTCTGCTTAGGGCATCTGCCAGAGAATTTAATTCCCCTTTTAGGTGAATGGAAGATAGGGATAACAGGTTTTCTTCTGCCCATTGAAGGATCTCTCTTGCTATCCTCATCAGACCCGGGACTCTCGTACCCCCTTGCTTGTTGAGGTAACAAACCGTGGTAATGTTGTCCGAAAGGACCTGCACATGTCTTCCCCTTAGGGATGGGCAAAAGGCTACTAGGGCCTTTAGAACCGCCTTCATCTCCCTCGCATTGGAGGAGAGGCCGGCTTCCTGCCGGTTCCAGAGCCCCTGGGCTATCAGAGTGCCTGAATGGGCCCCCCAGCCCTGCCCGCTGGCGTCCGTGGTGACTGCCAGAGGACAGTGTTGGGACCAGAGTCGGCCAGCCGAGAGGTTTGCAGGGATCAACCACCATTCTATTGAGAGCTTTACTTCCTGCGGAATTTCCGTCTGTCTCTGAAGTGAATTTGTTTGTCCACCCCAGAGAGAAAGCATGAACGCCTGAAGCGCTCGAGTATGGAACTGAGCCCACTGGACTCCTGGGATGGCCGCTGTCATTAACCCAAGGACCCTCATTATACTCTGAATTGAGGTCCTTGAACAAGTGCAGAGGTTCCTCACCTCTGTCAAAATTGTCTCTACCTTTTCCTTTGTCAGGAATATCTTGGACTTCCTTGAGTCTATCAGGTATCCTAGGTATACAATGCTCTGAGTAGGTACTAATTGTGACTTCTCCTGATTTACCAGCCACCCTAGTTGCTGAAGGTGTCTGGTAGTTCTGCTCAGGTTCCGTCTGACTTCGTCTGCAAAAATCAGTAGGTCGTCCAGATAGGGGATAATCTGAATTCCCTCTGATCTCAGAGTCCCTAGCGCTTCTGCCAGTATCTTCGTAAAAATAGGATTTTTATAACAGCTTACCTGTAAAATCCTTTTCTTGGAGTACACCACGGGACACAGAGCTAGTCATTACATAATGGGTTAAGGGTCACCAGCGGTGATTGGACACTGGCACAACCAATGGAAGACAGTTCCCCTCCATATAACCCCTCCCATCAGGGAAGTACCTCAGTTTTGTAGCAAAGCAGTAAGGTTCCCATAAGAAGGGGGGGACCTCTGTGTCCCGTGGTGTACTCCAAGAAAAGGATTTTACAGGTAAGCTGTTATAAAAATCCTATTTTCTTTATCGTACACCACGGGACACAGAGCTAGTCATTACATAATGGGACGTCCCAGAGCAATGCTCATATGAAGGGGGGGAGACACAGATCAAAACAGGCCGCTTGCGGACCAGAAGCCCTATACTGCTGCCTGCAGCACACTTCGCCCAAAGGCGGAATCCTCATGTCCTTTCACATCTATTTGATAGAATTTGGAAAATGTATGGACTGAAGACCAAGTTGCAGCTTTACCGATCTGAGCCATCGAAGCCTGGTGGTGCACTGCCCATGAAGCACCTATCGCCCTGGTAGAGTGCGCCTTAACAGGAAAAGGAGGAGTCCTGTTCTTTAAACCATAAGCTTGAATAATTACTTGTCTAATCCACCTGGAAATGGTGGATTTTGATACCGCTTGGCCCTTCTTGGGCCCATCTGGTAAAATAAACAAAACATCTGTTTTACGTATCTGAGCGGTTGCTTGCAGATACACCTTTACCGCTCTCACTAGATCTAGAGAGTGTAATAATTTTTCCCCCGCCGTCCGCGGGTTTGGAAAAAAGGAAGGCAGAACAATGTCTTGATTCAAGTGAAAAGCCGACACCACCTTAGGTAGAAAAGCCGGATGGGGTCGTAGTACGATTTTGTCCTTGTGACAAATTAGATAAGGCTCTTTACAAGAAAGAGCTGCTAGCTCTGATACTCTCCTAGCAGAAGCTATAGCAATCAGAAAGGCCAACTTCCTACTTAATATAATTAAAGGAATATGGCGAATAGGTTCAAAAGGTTGCTTTTGCAACACTGACAATACCAAATTCAAATCCCATGGACACAAGGGAGTCCTAACTGGAGGATTTATCCTCAGTACCCCCTTAATGAATGTCCGAACTAGGGAGTGAGATGCCAATGGTCTCTGAAAGAAGACTGATAGAGCCGATATTTGCCCTTTGATGGTGCTAAGGGCTAAATTCATATCCACTCCTAACTGGCAAAAAGCAAGAATCCTACTTATTTCATACTTCTGAGGATTCCAACATCTGGATTCACACCAGGAAACGTATGCTCTCCAGACTCTCTGATAGATGAGTCTGGAGGCTGGCTTTCTAGCATTAATGAGCGTAGAAAGAGCCGGACCAGAGACCCCTCTCTTTTTAAAAATGTGGGTCTCAGCAGCCAGGCCGTCAACTTTAGCCTTTGTAAGGAAGGGTGGAATACTGGACCCTGTGACAGCAGGTCATGTCGGAGTGGAAACTTCCAGGGCCTTCCTATCGCCGTTTTTACAATCTCGGCGTACCAAGGCCTCCTGGGCCAGTTTGGGGCCACTAGGATTACTGGTATTCCCTCCTCCTTGATCCTGCGAAGCAGTCTTTGTAGAAGAGGGATCGGAGGGAATGCCTAGATCAGTGAGAACTGATTCCATGGAGTTATTAGAGCGTCTGTATTATTAGAGCGTCTGTCCCGTAGGCTAGAGGATCTCTCGTTCTGGACACAAAGTTGTCCAATTTCTTGTTGAACCTGGCAGCTAGCAGGTCTACATCTGGGTTTCCCCATCTCAGACATATGGCCTGAAAGATCTCGGGGTGAAGAGACCACTCCCTGGTAGCAGCTGCTGACGACTCAGGTAGTCTGCTTGCCAATTTTCTATCCCTGGAATGAAGATTGCAGAAAGGCAAGGTACATGCTCTTCTGCCCATGCCAGGATCCGGTTCACCTCTCTTTGGGCTGCCCGACTGCGGGTGCCTCCTTGGTGATTGATGTAAGCTACTGCAGTAGCATTGTCGGATTGAACCCGAACTGGGTAGCCCTGTAACCTGTATGTCCAGGTTTTGAGGGCTAGATATACCGCCCGGATCTCTAGCACATTGATGGGCAGGATCCCCTGAGTCTTGGCCCAGGTTCCCTGGGTAGAAGCCTCCTCGAATACTGCACCCCAGCCCGATAGGCTGGCATCCCTAGATACCACCTTCCAGGCCACTGGGAGGAAGGACTTTCCCTTTCGTAAATTCCTGGCTTCTAGCCACCAATCGAAGCTGTGGCGTACTTGTGAGGACAGGCGCATGGGTATATCCAGAGCTTGGCTCTTCCTGTTCCAGGAAGCTAAAATATTGCCTTGAAGTAGTCTCGAATGAAACTGGGCGTAAGGGACCGCCTCGAAGGAGGCTACCATCTTTCCCAATAGTCTCATGCAAAGGCGAATAGACGGCCTCTTGTTTGCTTTGACCTTGTGGATCAGGTCTTTCAGAGACTGTATCTTCAGTTCTGGCAGGTATACCCCGTTTTGGGCTGTATCTATGATCATGCCCAGGTACACTATCCTTCTTTGGGCCTGGAGAGAGGATTTTTGTAAATTTATAATCCATCCTAAATGCTCCAGGTATCCTACTGTAGTGTGTACAGCGTGACCCAATCCCTCCTTTGACTGATCTATTACTAGTAGATCGTCCAGATAGGCTGTTACCGCAATGCCCCGTGTTCTTAGGTTTGCTAACAGAGGAGCTAGCACCTTTGTGAATACTATGGGCGCGGTGGCTACACCAAACGGCAGAGCCACAAATTGAAAGTGGCGATCTTCTACCGCAAACCTTAGGAATCTTTGGTGAGCGGGGAGGATGGGTATGTGTAAATGTGCGTCCTTGATATCTATGGGCGCCATGAATTTTCCGCCCTTTAAAGTGGCGGCCACGGATCGGATCGTTTCCATTCGAAAATGGCGATCGTTCAGGAACCGATTTAGGGATTTTAGATCCAGGATGGGTCTGACATCTCCATTTGGCTTTGGAATCACAAAGAGGTTTGAGTAAAAACCTGAACCTCGCTCTTTTTGGGGTACGTCTGTAACTACCCCTTGAGCCATTAAGTGATTCAAACCTTTGAAGAAGGATTCTCTTTTTTGTGGATCCTTGGAGAGTCTTGAACCTCGGAATTGAGAAGGTGGGATCTCTCGAAATTCCAGTTTGTACCCTGAGGATATTGTGGATACTACCCAATTGTCCTGGATTTCTGACCACCAAGTCGCTCAGAACTGACAAAGCCTTCCTCCCACTCGGCCGAGCGGGGGCGCCCCTTCACTGAGAGGCTTTGGGGGCTTGCTTATTAGCTCTTGCACCCCACGGCTTCTTGTTCTTCTGAGCTTGCCCCTTGGCTTTTGTGGGCGGCTAAAACAGGCCGCCGCCACTGGTTGGAGTCAGATTTCCCGGGAGCTGGGGAGAGAGAGCGTTTAAAACAAGATCTCTTGTTTTCTTTCTCTCAGGTAAAAGTCGTTTTACCACTTGATATCTTCTGTATATATTTTTCTAAATCTTCCCCAAATAGGCGTTCGCCATGGAACGGGAACTTGCCAACAGCTTTTTGCATGGGGTTTCCGCTGACCAATGCTTAAGCCAAAGTACTCTGCGCATCTGTACCAGCTGGAGTGTAAGGCGTGATGCCTGTATGATAGAATCTCTCATGGCATCCACTGTGAAGCATAAGGCTTTAGGCAAATTTTCCCAATTTCTAGCCTGCTCTGAAGGCAGTTCCTTCAGCCCCTGCTTTACCTGTTGGCTGATGACCTGACACATACCGACTGCTGCTACTGCAGGTTGGGTAATTGAGCCGGCCAAAAGGAAGGAGGATTTCAACTTCCTCTCAGAAGGATCTTTTAAACCCTTGTACATTATCCACCGGACATGTCAGGTTTTTATTTACACAAGAAATAGCCGCAACTACCGCAGGCAGGCTCCATTTCTTTAAAAAAAAATTCCCCCATAGGATAAAGAATGTTAAACCTTTTTGGAGGTGAGAAACGCTTATCTGGATGTTGCCAGTTTGCGTATATTAGATCCTCTAGTAACGGATGAACCGGGAAGGAGCATGCACCTTGCAGGGATCTTAATGACCCTAGGGAGGAGACAGGTAATTCCGTTACCTCCGCAGAGGTTAACTTAAATGCACTCATCCTCTGCTGATGTAGCCTCCTCCTCCTCATCCTCCTCCCTCAGGTACTTCTGAAGGGAGGTCCAATACTGGAAGAGACCTGCTTCGCTTATTGTCCTTTTTAGAGGACTTAGCGATTAAGGTAGCAATTTTTTTCTCCAGATTATTTAGGGCAGCTGATAAAGTGTCCTCAGTGACATATACAGGCCCAGGCTTCACTGGGGAAGCCGCCATACCTGACAGAGGTAATGGCTCATCCTGAACAGGTGCATTTAGCAACACAGGAGAGAAAGGTACCGAGTCAGCACAGTTAGAGCCTCCTCTCAGGCGGTGGTGCTTTCTTATCTCTTTTTGTCCGTATTACTTCCCCTGGAAGGCTTACTGTTTAGACAAAATACAAGGTACCTAAATGCATATACTACCGTGTTTAGTTTAGCAAATACATTAAGTATGCAACTTTTAACACATAACTATGCATAACATGGATGTCTTCTAGGAAGTACCCAATCCAACCACATGGAGTCTTACGTCCCTGTATAGCTGCTGTGTTTCTCTGCCAGGAACAAGAGAACTAACGAGCTTGCTTGCTGCTGCAGTGCTTCTCACACTGACAGTCTTTTAAATTTGGCGCCGTTTCTGTGCCTGCGCGCGCCACGTGCCCGCGCACGCCTTCGCCCCCCCCTCCGATAAAGCGCGCTCCCGCGCGCGCGCGGCCCTTAGCGCTATGGCGGTGGCCATAGTGAGAGAGGACTCTCATCAGCCCTTGTTCCCACTTACCTGCATCTGCAGGTGTCTGGTCAGCCACCGAAAGGAGGATCGGGGTGCCCCAGCAAGCTCAGCAGCGGAGGTGACGAGCAGTGTACTTCGCCGAAGCCGACACTGAACAGAGTGAGGTGAGTATATTCAGCTCTTTACTCCCCCCAGTGGTGGAAAAAAAGAAGACATCCACTTTTTGAAAAAGGTCCCAACCTAGTTATGGACCTTCTAATCTCACCTTATCCACGCCGCAGGTTTTTCTGCTGAAAGATTTCAGACAGATACCAAACTTCACCCTTCACGGTGGGCTATGTGTGCCAACCTTCAGGGATATGGGTTCCTATTTAAAGGATACCTCTCCCCTGGGCCTTGTACAAGACTCTTACCAGGACTTTATAGCGAAATAGCGAAAGTGCTGGATCTTAGAGCCCAGTCCTCCGAAGAGAGACATTACAGGCGACGCCTCATGGATGAGGCCCGGATCCCATCCAGATTCAGCTCATTTGTAGGCGTCTTGGATGGATCCGAAAGCATAGCTCTTTTACCCCCAGAGGGTCTCTTTGGTAGAGCTTTCCTTTAGCACCTCCTAACGCGTCCAACACCTTTCGACACTGGCGAAAAAACTGAGGTACTTCCCTGATGGGAGGGGTTATATGGAGGGGAACTGTCTTCCATTGGTTGTGCCAGTGTCCAATCACCGCTGGTGACCCTTAACCCATTATGTAATGACTAGCTCTGTGTCCCGTGGTGTACGATAAAGAAAATGCGTGGAGCTGACGCTAGTCCGAAGGGCAGAGCATTGAATTGAAAATAGAGGGTTCTGAACCCTTTTCTTACTGCAAATCTGAGAAATTGTTGGGACTCCTCTCGAATAGGGACGTGAAGATAGGCGTCCCTTAGGTCCAATGAGACCATGAAGACCCCAGGGGTTAACAGCTCTCTGGTGGAGTAGATTGATTCCATCTTGAAACGTCTGTACTTTACGTACATGTTTACTTGTCTCAGATTTAGAATCAGTCGAAATTTTCCTGATGATTTCTTTATCAGAAAAACTTGAGAGTAGAATCCCTCTTTCCTTAGAGATGGGGGGATGAAGCTTATCACCTTCTCTTCTAGCATACTCTGCAGGAGGGAAGACATAGCTGTGGCTTTTTCCGCGTCTCTTGGGAGACTTGTTCTGAAAACATTTTGAGGGGGGCAGCCTAAAAGTTCTATCCTGTACCCTGATGCGATCAGATCTAGGATAAAACGGCTGCTGGAGATGGTCTGCCACTGTGGAAGGAATGACCCCAATCTCCCCCCCACAGGCCCGACTGAGTCACTGGGAAGTGTTCTTAGGCTGGGAGGATCTAAAGAGGAAACCTCCTCTGCCCCTTCCCCTCCTGTATTGCCAACCCCCTTTCTGGTCTTGGGCTCTGTTATTCCGTCTCCTATCCCCCCGGTGAGAGTTCCTTTCACTTGACACCTGAAAGGGACGAAAACTCCTCTTTTGATGTTGTTGTTGTTGTTGCCTCTTGGGAAAAGGGAACCCTTTCTTTTTATCGGCCGACCTCTCTAGGACGGATTCCAGCTCCTTTCCAAAGAGCAGATCTCCATCAAACGGGAGGGAACAGAGTCTTGTCTTTGAGACAGAGTCTCCTCCCCAGGTCTTCAGCCAGATAGCCCTCCTGGCTTCATTAACCAAGGCTGTGGATCTGGCCGAGAATGTGACCGACTCCGTGGATGCATCTGCTATATAGGCCACTGCCTTACTTAGCGTGGGTAAAGCATCCAGAATCTCTTCCCTAGGAGTGTCTGACTCCAGAAGAGTGCGGAGCTGTTTAAGCCATAAGTCAAGTGTACGCGCCACGCATGTGGTGGCTAGTGCGGGTCTAAAGTTGGCGGAGCAAGCTTCCCACGCCTTTTTTAAATAGCCCTCCGCCTTCCTGTCCATTGGGTCCTTCAGGATACCTGTATCCTCAAAGGAAAGTTCTGAAGCTCTAGAGACCTTGGCTATGGAAGCGTCCAGTCTGGGACATCTATCCCACAGCTTTGTATCCTCTTCCTTAAAGGGGAACCTTCTCTTTAAATTTTTAGGGAAGAATACTGCTTTCTCCGGCTTCCTCCATTCATGAAGTATGGTCTCCCTTAAGGATCCATGCACCGGAAAGGTTCTGCCCTGTCTAGGCTGAAGGCTTTCATATAGGAGGTCATGCACTGACAACTCCTGGTTCTCTGGGGACTCCAGTTCCAGGGTGTCGTAGATTGCTTTCAGGAGCTCCTCTGTCTCCTCTGAAGGAAAAAGGAATTTTTGCATCTTTTCTGGCCCTTCCTCGCTCGGGTCTATCTCCTCAGGGTCTGAGGCTGAGCCTGAGTTGTCCTCCCCGTCCTCCAGGACTCGATGCTGGTGGACTGCCCGTACCTGGGCCCTAACTTCTGGCCTCACGGTAGTACTGGTGCCTGAAGTACCTGGGCTGGGTTCAGCAAGTGTCTCTTGCTGTGTGGGCTTAAAGGACTGAAAAGTCTGTTTCATCCCTGACTTTAATGAGTCCATAAAGCCTTTGAGAACAGGGCCTGTTTCTCCCTTGATAAGTCTGTCTATGCAGTCCTGACAAGCATTCTTTTTCCACCCAATTTGCAACTTCCTGGTACATATTGGGCATCTTTTTCTAGGTGTTTCTGTTTTATCTCTGGGCTCGTGGGTCCTGTCCTGTAATACAGTAAATGACAAGCGCCTGCATATTACTTACACTGAAGTAAACACCCAAACCAGAAACACCACGTGGACTCTCTTATTCTAGTCTAAGAATTATGAGAAGTACCCACCACCAGAGCCTATGCTAGAATATGTGACGTCTGCCACCATCAGCATAGGAGAAACAAACGGTCTCTGGAATAAACAGACTCCCCCTGTGCCGCCCCCACAGGAGGGTAAGAAAAGGAAAGAAGCGGTCTGCCCCTTATTTTCTTACCTTAGGGCCCGATGCGACCGATGGCGCCTCCAGATCTGCGTCTCTGGGTCCTTCCATGTTGCGCGGCGCCATCTTTAGGTCCGGGTCCCTTAAATATGAAAGGAGTGGAGGTCCGGAGCGGCGCTGTGGATCCGACGCCGCCCCACGGCACAGCACGCCTGTTATTTTCAACTAGGCTTCCAAATGGGTGTACCAAGATGGCCGCCGCGGGACTTCCTGTCGTGTCACTTCCTGTTTTCTGCGCCGGAAGTGACACACTAGCTGTGTGCCCAGCTCCATGCTGTCCTGGAGCTAGAGACTCCCCTCTGTAGATCCATCTGCCCGGGAAGGATACCGGCTCTACGGCTGCCCGAGCCTCCGCCAGGAGGATACCCTGCTGTGCCGCGGCTGGACCCACTGGATCACCTCCTCCACCCTCACAGGCAACCTCGCTGAGGATACACCCGACTTGGGAGGTGGGGTCCCATACCATCACCCATGACCCCTGTTTCGGGTCTCCTGGGTGGCCCCAAACTGACTCATACCCCAGGGGAACTACCCCTGTTGATTGGGTATGGACGTCGGGGGGGCCCCTGCCGCCTGGCACGAAGCCCAAAAAAATAAACATCCCTTGGATAGTGCCTGTCTAGCCTGAGGAAACACAAATACTGAGGGGCTAATGCATGAGTAAGACTTTTATGATGTGGATCATGTGTTTCCTGTTCTAGGTGGGAGGAGCCTATCTCTCTGTAAGCCGTCCTGGAAGATGACTTGGAAAAAGTTAATACAATAGGCAAATGCTACAATACCTACCTTTCCACATAAAGGAGAGTCTTTTTGTAGATATTCTGCTGCCAAAATGTGACCATGTACTACATTCTCCACGTATGTAAAATCCACCAAATTCTGCCCATTCCTGGAAAAAAATTAAGAGCAATAAGCAAGGTTTTCTTTGTGGATACATGGGTGGATGTGACCAACTCTCCAACTTACTAAAAGGTTGAAAGAATTAAGAAATGGGGACTTGAAAATAAATTCCTCATGGTTGTGGGTCAAACTGAACATCCAGAACCACCGGTTTAGTGCTTATCCAGACAGGCAGTGACATACTTGTGAATTATTGGGTTTTTCTAAACACTTGTAAAGATTTTGAATGATACAATTCCCACTGTACGCTGCGTTTAAATGCGTTCAGGTTACTTGCACAGAAATCTGGGCTCCCAGGGGCAGATTAGATACTCTGAACACATGCAAACACAGATAATAGGATTTTTATAACAGCTTACCTGTAAAATCCTTTTCTTGGAGTACATCACGGGACACAGAGCGGCATAGTCATTACTATGTGGGTTATATAGATTCCTTCAGGTGCTGGCACTGGCAACTTCCAAAACCGGAAGTACCCTCCCCTATATAAGCCCCTCCCATCCGGGAGTACCTCAGTTTTGTAGCAAAGCAATAAGTGTCCCCAAAAGAGGGGTGGGAGCTCTGTGTCCCGTGATGTACTCCAAGAAAAGGATTTTACAGGTAAGCTGATATAAAAATCCTATTTTCTTTCTCGTACATCACGGGACACAGAGCGGCATAGTCATTACTATGTGGGATGTCCTAAAGCAATGCCCAATGAGGGGGGGGATACACCATACATAAGCTGAGCGCTATCAGGCATGAGGATCTTTTGCGGCCTGCAACACACTGCGCCCAAAGGCGATATCCTCCTGACTTCTAACGTCCACCTGGTAGAACCTAGTAAACGTGTGTACTGAAGACCATGTTGCGGCCTTACAGATCTGAGCCAGGGAGGCCTGGTGATGCACTGCCCATGAAGTTCCAACTGCTCTCGTGGAGTGCGCCCTAACTTTGAACGGAGGCGGTCTCCTTCTCAAGCCATAGGCTTGCATTATGACCTGTCGAATCCACTTGGCTAAAGTAGATTTTGACGCTGCCTGACCCTTTCTGGGGCCTTCCGGCAGAATAAACAAAGTATCCGTTCTGCGAATCTGAGCAGTGGCTTTTAGATAAGCTTTAACTGCTCTTACTACATCCAAAGAATGCAATAACTTTTCCTCTACCGAACTAGGTTTGGGGAAAAAAAGAAGGAAGAACCACATCTTGGTTCAAATGAAACCTCGATACCACCTTAGGAAGAAAGGCTGGATGAGGACGTAACACTACTCTGTCCTTATGGATAACCAGATATGGCTCTTTACAGGACATAGCGGCTAATTCCGACACTCTTTTAGCCGAACAAATGGCTACTAGAAAAATCAATTTCCTGGTGAGAAGAACCAAGGAAATATGCTGTAATGGTTCAAATGGTTGTTTCTGTAGAACCGACAGAACCAGGTTTAGATCCCATGGACATATGGGAATATTAACCGGAGGACGAATACGCATCACTCCTTGTATAAAGGCTTTGACTAGTGAATGCGAAGCCAAGGGCCTTTGAAAAAATATTGACAAGGCCGAAATCTGACCCTTGATAGTACTCAAGGCAAGCTTCCTATCTACAGCCCACTGTAGGAAGTCCAGAATCCTACCTATTACGTACTTACGTGGATGCCATTTCTTGGCCTCACACCAGGCGATGTACGCCTTCCAGATTCTATAGTAGATCTGCCTGGATACCGGCTTCCTGGCATTGATCATGGTAGATACCACAGGATTAGAGAGCCCTCTCTTTTTTAGAATGTGGGCTTCAATAGCCAGGCCGTCAAACCTAGGGCTGGTAAGGAAGGGTGGTATATCGGTCCTTGCGAAAGCAGGTCCGGACGATGTGGGAGAGTCCAAGGACTCCCCACTGACATTTTTACAATCTCCGCGTATCATGCTCTTCGGGGCCACGCTGGAGCCACCAGAATCACTGGTTTCTTTTCTACCCTGATTCTGCGGAGTAATCGAGGTAACAATTGTGGCGGTGGGAATGCATATATCAGCTTGAACTGATCCCAAGGGAACACTAGGGCATCCGAGCCGCAAGCTAGGGGATCCCTTGTCCAAGAGACAAACCTGTCCACCTTTGCGTTGAATCTGGATGCTAGCAGATCTACATCCGGTGTTCCCCACCGCTGACATATTGTCCGAAAAACCTCGGGGTGAAGGGACCATTCCCCTGGGCATAATTGTTGGCGACTTAGAAAGTCCGCCTTCCAATTCTCCACTCCTGGAATGAATACCGCGGATATGGCTGGGACATATCTTTCTGCCCATTTCAGGATGCAATTTACTTCCCTCTGGGCTGCACGACTCCTGGTGCCACCCTGATGATTGATATATGCCACTGCCGTGGCATTGTCTGATTGAATTCTGACAGGGGACCCTTGGAGTTTGGATGTCCATGCTACTAGGGCATACCGGGCTGCTCGTATCTCTAAGAGATTGATGGGCAGGGCCTTTTCCGCATCCGACCATCTGCCCTGGAGAGACCATTGCTCCAGTACTGCTCCCCAGCCTATAAGGCTGGCATCTGTAGTGACCACCTTCCAAGAAATCGGACTGAAGGATTTCCCTTTTTCCAGATTCTGGGGAACCAACCACCAACAGAGGCTCTTGCGAACGGAAGGGGACAAGGACATTGGTAAGTCTAGGGCCTGAACTTTCTTGTTCCAGGCTGACAGTATGGCCCTTTGCAAATTCCTTGAATGGAATTGACCGTAGGGTACTGCTTCGAATGATGCCACCATTTTTCCCAGCAGCCTCATGCACAGGTGTATGGACGGCTGTCTTTTTGTACCCACTAAGTGGATCAAATCTCTCAAAGACAACACCTTTTTTCGAGGCAAGAATATTTTCCTCTGGCCTGAATCTAGCCTTAGCCCCAAGTATTCCAGACTTTTGACTGGTTTTAGGGCCGACTTGTCTCGGTTGATAATCCAACCGTGAGATTCCAGATACTTGATTGTCTTGTGAACGACCACTTCTAGTTTTTTCACTGAGTGGTCTATCAGCAACAAGTCGTCTAGATATGCCATTATCGTTACACCTTGCGTTCTTAGATTGGCCAATAATGGGGCCAGAATTTTTGTGAACACTCGTGGTGCTGTGGCCAGACCGAAGGGTAAGGCTCTGAACTGAAAATGGCGCCCTTCTACTGCAAAGCGTAGACATTTTTGGTGGACTGGAAAGATGGGAATGTGCAAATAAGCATCTTTGATGTCGATCGAGGCTAACCATTCCTCCCCTTGTAGGGCAGTGGCCACCGATCGGATCGACTCCATCCGGAAAGTCCTGATATGCAGGAATTTGTTTAGCCCTTTTAGATTTAATATGGGCCTCACGTCCCCGTTTGGCTTCGGGACTGTAAAGAGGTTTGAGTAAAACCCGAACCCCCATTCTTCCAGGGGAACCTCCATAATTACTCCTTGGAGCAATAGTTGTTCTAGTGCCAACAGGAGGGACTCTCTCTTCCGGGGATCCCTTGGCACGTTTGACCTCATAAAATGGGAAGGAGGAGAGTCTTTTAACTCCAATCTGTATCCCAGACTTACTGCGGAGAGCACCCATCTGTCTCTGATCATGTCCCGCCAGGTCTCTGCGAACAACTGGAGTCTTCCCCCCACCCGATTGAGTGGGGGCAACCCTTCATGCATTTGACTTTGGGGGAGGTTTTGTACCTCTCCTGACCCAGGGTTTTTTATTACCCTGCGATTGTCCCTGATTTTTACCCCTGGGATTTGACCGAGGAGGCCGTCGGAACGGTTTCACAGCCGATGCCCCAGGGACTGGAGAAGCAGGCCTCTTAAAAGAGGGACCTCTAACTCTGTTTTTAACCGGCAAGAGTGTACTTTTACCGTTGGAAATTTTCTGGATATATTTGTCCAGGTCTTCCCCGAATAAGCGTTCACCATGAAATGGGAAGCTAACCAGCAATTTTTTACAGGGAGCTTCAGCAGACCAGTTTTTGAGCCATAGAAGCCTGCGCATATGTACTACAGACAGCGTAAGGCCTGATGGATTGAATCCTTTATGGCGTCAACCGCAAAGCATAAGGCTCTAGGTAGATCAGCTAGGGCAAGGGCCTGCTGATCTGGCAAGTCCCTTAAGGCCTGTTTCAACTGATCCTTCACTGCTTGGCAGACCCCAATAGCTGCCACTGCTGGTTGCGTCACCAAGCCTGCTGTAGAAAAAGCAGATTTTAATAAGGACTCCAATTTTTTATCTATTGGGTCCTTGAACATTTGGACATTATCCACTGGACATGTCAGTGATTTATTCACACAAGAGATGGCTGCGTCCACTGTAGGAACCCTCCATTTTTTGATGAACTTATCCTCCATGGGATAGACCACCGGAAATCTCTTGGGGGGAGTAAATATTTTATCAGGATGTTCCCAATCCTGGTACATGAGCCCTTCCAATAAAGGGTGAAGTGGAAAGGAACAGACAGTCTGGGGAGCTTTTAGCGACCCCAGCGAGGAGACAGTAGTGGTTGATGGTTCCGCAAGGTGCATTTTAAATGCTGATCGGACCATGTTAGTCAAAGACTGAACCCATAATCTTTCAGCTTGAGATGCTGAGAAAGGTTCCTCCACAGTTGATTCCTCTATAACAGAATCAACCTCCTCCTGATCCCCTTCAGGCAGGTCGATCCCTGTATGGGACTGTTGCTCCGCTAACAGGTACTCTGAAGGAGGAGACGGAGATTGGGCGTGCTTTCCCTGTGACAGGGAGGCAGCGATTAATGTTGACAATCTCTCTTCTAATCCTCCCAGAGCTGAGGAAAAAACCTCCTCTGTTACATACACAGGAGCAGGTGAACTGAGGACAGCCACAGTACCAGGTACTCCTGCGGGGTCTCTACGGTCACTAACCTCTGAATTTTCAGGGGAGACTGGTGCAGCAGAAGCATGACCGAGATCCCCAGAGCCCGATGGAGACCCCTTTCGCTTCCTGGAAGATTTAGTTCCGGAGCTTCTGGACGGCATATTCCTAAGCCCAAAGCTGAGGTATTCCAGCCGTAATACACCCCTTTTACTGAGAATAGTCTAGCACAATTGCTGCTATATAACAGTTGGTGTCTACTAAAGTGCCTTTCTAGGGGATGCCTGCATCAACCGCCTCTGTGTGCCTTTTTACTGTTGCTAGCTCTGTCTGTGCACTTCAATAGCCAGCTGTGATTGCCTTTAAACATGCTGGACGCCCTCACATGCGCAGAACGCGCTGCGGCGCACACCGAGCGTCATCCACCCGCTCCGCCCCTTTTTCCAGATCGCCTCTATATAGAGAGGCGCGGGCACGTGCGCCTTCGGCGCCTTTTTTGAAAAAATAAGGAGCTAGATGGGAGCCAGGGTCCCTGCCGCAGGGCCCGGGGATGGATGAGCGCAGCAACAGGGCAGAGGAGACAGCTTCCCAAAGAGAACTTACCAACTGCCTGGATTTGACTTCGGAAGAAAAAAATCCACATTACAAGAAAAAGAACCATAGCAGCCTCTAGTGTTTAACACAGGTACCGGTCTTACATTTTTTTTTTTTCTTGCCTACTATTAAAATTTTTACATTTTCTCAGTAGTAACAGGCATGCACAGAATATTAGCGGGAATACCTTAGGTAACAGGCAGAAAGACAAAATAGGTTTGGGGGTCCCCCAATAGAACCAAGTTCCTGAGGGCCCCCACTTACCTTTTCCTCGCCGCAGGACTCTGTTTGGTCCACAGAAGCCCAAACTTCACCTATCACGGCAGGCATTGTAATTAAACCTTCAGGGACCGGGTTCCCAAGGATTCCACTCCCCTGGACCTGTATAGCACCCTGCACAGAAAACATCTTGGTCGTGGGTATGACCAGAGCTCTGGATCCCAGGGTCCAGCCCTCCTAAGAGAGGCATTACAGGCAAAACCTTGCTCTTCTCTTTTGCAAGGCCCGGGTACCGACCGTTTAGCTATGAAGCTTTTTTGGTCGGATCCGGAATAGCTTACTGAGGCCCAAAAGAACCTGTACGCAAGCTCAGTGAAAAACACATGTTACTTCTTGGCCAACACCTTAGACACTGGCAAAAAACTGAGGTACTCCCGGATGGGAGGGGCTTATATAGGGGAGGGTACTTCCGGTTTTGGAAGTTGCCAGTGCCAGCACCTGAAGGTATCTATATAACCCACATAGTAATGACTATGCCGCTCTGTGTCCCGTGATGTACGAGAAAGAAAAATGTAAATGCAAGGAATGTGTCCTGAGAACTATAAAGTTTGTAAATGCAACTTCTTCTCTGTGTTTTAATAATGATATTGTGTGAATGTGACCTTATAGCGTGAATACAGGCAAATAGCCAGTTTCCATATTTGCCATATTTTTTGCAGGTAAAAAAATTTGCTTTTTTTTTCCTGGAGCCTGCAGAGCATTGCACCCGCAATCAGCCTAACACGGGTGTAACGCCAGGATCCTTCAGAATCTTACTGTTTCTGGAGAGCAGAAAGATCTATGAACTACGAGAGCAGCATCCTCGCAGTTCATTGAGAATTACAAGCCATCTGTCGCAGTGGCAGGCGGTAGTTCACAGATAGCTGTTCTTTTTAAACTGTGACAGCGGGTGATTGGAGAAGTGCAGGCAGGTGCTCTTTGGTAACATGTTGCACCCTAAATATGGGGGTAACGTGTTAGCAAAAAAACGTATGCTTTAAATAAACTATTTCCTTCAAAAACACATGCAGCAGCTGTCAGAGCTGTATGAACTTTATGTAGCCTCAGCTACATTCAGTATACAGTGCTGAGTGCTGGCAGCAAGACGCGTCCCTCTCTTGGATTAAAATTGAGATAAGCCGAGCACTGCTCAGCCATTTAGAGGAAGCTTTGTAAATACAAGGCTTCCTCTGATTCACTGAGACACAGATGGTGACATCATCCGCATCAGCCAATCCGAGGAAGCCTTGTATTCATTTACAAAATACAAAGTTTCCTGCGAATGGCTGACCAGTGCTCAACCCAACTTGATTTTATTCCAGAAGCATGACGGAAAGTTCCCATCCTGCTGCCAGAACACAGTGCTGTAAAACTGTATGAAGCTGAGGCTACATACAGCATTGACAGGCACTCCATATGTTAATGAACCCCCCCCCCCCTATCTCCCCTCCTCCCCTTTTCTTCCCCCTCCCTCTTCATTCTTAATCATTTTTGTCCCTTCTCTTTATCCCGATTGTTGATAATAATAATACCCTCATCTTATACCCCTCTATATTTTTGTTTCATCTGTAGTAGATTTTAGACACCTTTAGATGTATTTTGTACCTTTTTATATTAGGTAAATTTATATTTTGCCATGTAATAGATATTGAAGCTATATCCTTGGTTTTCGTATATATGTGTGTTCTCTGCACTACCATACTTTCTATCTATCCATAGGCGCCCATTCCTTGCCCTTTCTTAGCCCAGTGCATGGTTTTACACATGCGGTTTTCAATTCCCTCTAGATCATCTTGCTTTTTCCTTAGTGTGGCATTTATGCTTCGGGGCTTCTTTGTTTTTGCTGTATATGGACACCCAAGGGCTTCGTTATTGAAGCCCGACCCTGTGCTGTCATCTCTCTTGCCTAAGTGTTATACCACCAATGAGCAGCATTCTCTGCCTATGTTCCATCCTCTCCGCCCCTTTGGGCTGACACTTCCTTCCCCTCCCCTCATTGCCACCCACCAGCCTTGGCAATCACCTGTGACGACAGCGAATATCATTCTAGTCACCGTCACTACGGCGCATGCGTACGCCGCAGGGCATCTTGGGGACTGTAGTTTGGCGGCGGCTTCTCCCCTTATGCGTGAGAATGAGCACCATAACGTCCGCACTCGCTTGGTGTCGTCAGCACGCCCGAGCGAGCGGGGGGGTTTAAATGCCAGCGTCATCGCCATTCATCTCAGGCTGATACATGAGGGCGACCTCACCCTGTGCTTCCCTTACTCAGGTAACCGATGCTATCCTTTTCCAGGCGCTTTTATATCTTATATTGTGTTCTAAATGCTGCTGATTAATGGCACACTGCATCCCTTGGATGCACATGTCTGCCATTATTCTGAATATGCGTTTATACATACTATGATTTTTAGTGTGTATACTTTTTTCATTTTTTTTTGGTATATTTTCCTTCGGTTATATGTTTTTTATGATTGTTAATCATTTAACCATATATATCAGCATCTGAGCCTGGAATATTTTTTGAGATTATTTATCAATCAATTTTAGGTTGTATTGCACTGCTTGACAGGTCTTCCAGTCCTCGCTGTTTAGTGACACTGTGGATACTGTCTCTTTGGTCGCCCTCGTCAATATGTTCTCTCTTTAATATATCTAACAAAGTAAGTTATGTTTGAGCCTGCTGGCCCTTCTATATTATTTTATTTATTTAATTTTTTTGAACTTCATGTTTGGAAGCAATTAGTCACTAGGACTTTTCTTCCCTATAGCTGGGCCTTTTCTGCCCCCTACGGCCAAACATAGCTCCCTGCGTGGTCCTGCATTTGTGGAAAACTTTTTACATCTTAGGTGGGACCCGCATGTGTACGGTCTCCTGCTTGGGCTGAGCAAGGACTGGGCCCCTTATTGGGTAACTATGGTGGTGCAGACTATAACAAATATTTATGTGTTAACAAATGTTCATATGTAATATGTTTCTGATACCATGTCTTTTTGATCCTCTGTTAGAGCTGGTTATATAAACAATCTGGGTGGTCATAGTGTATTCCCCTGAAGAAGTCAGACCCGGGAAATATATAGGGATACAACATCACACCTGGCCCCTGCCATATTTCATTTGGGCAAACCAGCAACCCAGAAAAACCCTGTTTGTCCAAGTTGTTTTTACTACTATACTGTTTTTCATGTTTTTGTATAATATCTATAAGATATTTTAATAAAATTACAAATTTATGATATTGTTTATGTGTTAATTTCTAAAGCACCGTTATAATCCCATTTTTCTCGCTCCTTTGATATAGAAGCAAATAGTTTCTTTGGACCGGTTAGGTCCAAACAGAGTATTTAAAGTCCACTAAAACCTGGAGTTACACTTTAAATAGTTGTGTCCAGTATGACGTGGCACCATATATGTAGCATAATCTAGTAGATATAACACTGAAAATCGTTTAAAAGAGAAGTATGTTTTTTTTTTCCCTATACATACTTACCTCGGTGGATGCAGCATCAGACCGATGCTGCATCTGTCCCCCAGTGTCTCTGCACTGAGAACCGAGTTACCAAACACCGCCGATGGCTCGGTTCTCACTCCTCCCCGAGCAGAGCGATGCTGACTGACAGTCTTCTGCTCTACTTCTTCGCGCTCATCAGAGGGCTGAGCTGTGAAGGGGCGGGGAACGGCCGTCTCAGTGGGGAGCTGAGACTGCCATCAATCAAGGCAGTTGGCGGATCCAGACTTGGAAGTCAGGATGACGCGCTGCCCCGACTGATGGCAGTGACTTCAGACCGCTTTCCGCTGAAAACGGGTCACAGGAGTGCAAAACGAATTGCACTCCTGTGACCCAGAGGAGAAGCCCAGCCTAAAAAGCTCAGGCTAGACTTCCCCTTTAATGAGCAAGGTACTATAAATAAAATGTATGTACAGACATTTTTTAACTTTGTGGACAATAGTAAGGAAGGATTAGAACCCTCGTGGGGTTATTACTGCTATCTGTGTCACTGTTAGAGAAACATCATATAATTTACTGTCAGTTGAAAAAGGTTCCAACAGAGAGAAAGTAAAGGAAAATCTACAACAGGGACACAGACAGGAATAAAAAGCTGACAGGGGTTCTAGCCTTCCTCTACTCAAATTGCACCACTGCAGCAATGGAATAGAGGAGTCAACACTGCTCCTATTTATTTTTTTATCAACTCTTCCAGATTAGTAAATGTTTTCCCTTCATGGAAAGGGATGATGTTTTTTTTTAAACTATATTAGGGTTTGGTGAGCAGCATAGATGTAAATAGTGCAGAGCTCATACTTTATATGAAGCCAGGGTCAAACCCATATCCCGACTTACCCAATCATAATTTTCATTTTGCCACTTTTGGCAGTTTCCACCATTATTGGAACCAGCTGGGGGTCTCTTGGGCCAAATATACCATGAGGTCGAATAGCCACAGTCAAGAAGTTTTTTGATGGGTCATTTGCGGCCAGAACTTCCTGAAAGAAGCAAGGTAATTATGTAAATTAAGAATTATTAATATGCATTTATTACAAGGAACAATTATATTATTTTTGCAAGACTGCATGTCATAAAATACACAGTGACAGATATGCTAAATGTTGGCGCATCTTGGAAGAATTTCTTGGGATATATAGTCCAGCTAAAGCTACGGAGGTACAAGCTGCTTGTCCATTGTATCTGGTAGGTTCCACCATAGCTATTGGTAGGGCTGGGCGATTTTCCCCCCCAAAAAAATCTGCGATTTTTTTATAAAAAACTCGATTTACGATTCGATTCAATTTTTTTTTATTATATTAATTAAAGTGCATCAACAAACAAAATTGCAAAGGCAAACCCTTTCTCTAACTGCAAAGTCAGTGTGCAACAAACACACAATATATTCCAGCGCTCATGGAACATACATTATTAACTATTGAAAACTCTTGAAACTCTGTGTGTGATTCCTTCTGTCCCAGCCTTGCTGCGATCCTGGCTCTGCATCCTTTTGGGTTGGAGGGCCCTCCACACGCTGGTCTGCCTGTTGTCCATCATTCAAGGTACTGTGCTCACACGGAGATCATGCCACAGGCTTTGTTTTGACTTTTTTAACCCCTCCTTGCTCCACGGATGTCACTGCAAGTTTAACAAGTTTGTCACCACTGGCAACTGGAGAGTTAAGATTCATTTGCCCTCTGCACATTTGGGATTGGATCCCTCTCTTTATTGTGATAAATGGACTAAGCTTTTTTATCAATTCTTCAAGAGTTTTCAATAGTTAATAATGTATGTTCCATGAGCGCTGGATTATATTGTGTGCATGTTGTGTATTTTGTACTTCTGGGTACGGATTTTTTCTTGCTGCGCTGGATCCTGTTTTTTCCCCCTTTTGGATACTTTGTACTTCCCAAAATATTTGGGATTTTTTTCTTATTATTATTATCATCCATTATATTTTTTTCTTTATCCACCAATTTAGCGCTTGTGACCTTTTGTAATTTTTTGCAGTGTGCAACAAAGATTGTTAAACATCCAAATTATTAATACTGTATTTGGATTTAGCTAATAAAACAACAAAAAATCCTGAGGTTACTCTTAGTTGAATTGAACTGTGTCCATGCCTCACTGTACCCTTGTCTCACTGTGCCCGTGTCTCACTGTGCCCGTGCTTCAATCACTGTGCCCGTACCTGATGCAGATTTTCATGGTATACGGATTTTACTGCTACACCAGTGGCCATTCCAGTATTCAAAAGCCGCGCCTCCTCCTCGTCTGTGATAGGCGGAACACTCAATTTCCCAGCATTCAGTGTTCCGCCTATCATGGTCATCCTCATAACACAGACGAGGATGAGAGGATGTCCGTGATAGGCTGAATACTGCCTGCTGTGAAATTGAGTGTTCCACCTATTACAGACGACGAGGACTCAGGAGGCGCGGCTTTTGAACACTGCAATGGCCGCCGTCTGTCTGCATGACACGCTGATCAGGTAGGCAGACGGCGGCTGCAGCGAGTAGATGTAATTGTTGTAACGCTGCCCAGTGCCATTCCGGATACGCCCCCTGCAGTCCTGCTTCGGAAACTTTGAAGGAAAAAAAAAATCTAAAAAAAAAAAAAAAAAAAAAAAATATCGATTTTCTTCAAAACTGAATCAATTTGAGCTCAAAACTCGATTCAAGATTAAAATCGATTTTTTTCCCAGCCCTAGCTATTGGTTGTAACAGGAGCAATTGCTACCTAAAGAAACCTCACGAGAGGCAGGCTGATGACATCATGATCTCCCCCTCAGCCAATCGGAGGAAGCTTTGAATTCATTCACAGAATACAAAGCTGCCTATGAGTGCCACTCAGACCGACTCTGTATTGCTCCAGGTATCAGATTTGAAGTCTCTGTCTCACAGCCGGAACCCAGCACTATGTACTGTATGTAGTTAAGGTTACATGCAGTACATTCAGTGCTTAGAACCAGTGCAGCACTTAGTGAAGAGAATAGTTTGTTTGGACCAGCCTGGTCCAAACGAACTACTTAAAGTCACAGAAAACCTGGAGATCAGATTTAATCCTCTAAGGCTCAACCAGGTTGTCTTAAGCTGACCATACACTGATCGAAATTTGGGCAATTCAGCAGGGACTGGATGAAGTTCAATCAGTGTGTGGCCAGCCTTGCTTGACAGAAGTCGATCATTTGATCTTCTGTTGAAGGGATATGCTGAAAAACCTTAATCGATTAAGCTGCAGCCAATACAATGTCCCGATGGGGGAAGATTCTGTTCAATTTTTATTTTTAATTGTTTAGTCTGCTGGCTGAACCCCCCCCCAAAAAAAAACTGCTTAACAGGGGCACAGAGGGAGTCCGTAGTTTTAACCAGATAAAGTTGAAGTACATATGGGGCTTTTGACTTTACTCCAACCAGAAAACGGGGTGATGGCATAATATATAGAAAGTGAGCATAGGAAAAAGGGGGTCCAATTAACCAGTTGACTACCGGCCACATTCACCCCCCTCCTGCCCAGGCCAATTTTCAGCTTTCAGCGCTGTCGCACTTTGAAAGACAATTGCGCGGTTTGGAACACTGTACTCAAACTAAATTGTTATTTTTTATGGTACAGCGCTTTTGGTGGTATTTAACCACTTAAGGACCGGACCATTATGCAGCTTAAAGACCTGGCCACTTTTTGCGATTCGGCACTGCGTCGCTTTAACTGACAATTGCACAGTCGTGCGACGTGGCTCCCAAACAAAATTGGCGTCTTTTTATTCCCACAAATAGAGCTTTCTTTTGGTGGCATTTGATCACCTCTGCGATTTTTCTTTTTTGCGCTATAAACAAAAATAGAGCGACAATTTTGAAAAAAAAAAAAAAAAAAAAACGCAATATTTTTTACTTTTTGCTATAATAACTATCCCCCAAAAAATATATAAAAACCATTTTTTTTTCCCTCAGTTTAGGCCGATACGTATTATTCTACATATTTTTGGTAAAAAAATAAAAATAAAATAAAAAACAGAAAAAAAAAACAAAAAAAAAAACGCAATAATCGTTTATTGATTGGTTTGCGCAAAATTTATAGCGTCTACCAAATAGAGGATTAGTTTTATTAATTTTTTTTTTCTAGTAATGGCGGTGATCAGCGATTTTTATTGTGACTGCGACATTATGGCGGACACATCGGACACTTTTGACACATTTTTGGGACCATTGTCATTTTTACAGCGAACAGTGCTATAAAAATGCACTGATTACTGTAAAAATTACACTGGCAGTGTAGGGGTTAAGTGTGCCCTAATGTGTGTTTCTTACTGTGTGGGGGCGTGGCTTGGCGTGTGACGTCACTGATCGTCGTTCCCTATGACAGGGAACAGACGATCAGTGACACTCTCACTAGGAAACACGGGGAGAGGTTTGTTTACACTTACCTCTCCCCGTTCTTCAGCTCTGTGACCCGATCGCGGGACACCGGCGGCAATCGGGTCCGCTGTTCCCGTGGGGATGGTCACAGAGAAGGAGGACCGGGTCGCGAGCGTGCCGCCGCCGGCTCGCTCACGACCCACGGCTGGGATCTTAAAAAGGGGATGTGCCTGTACGCCCTTGTACCCAGCCGTGCCATTCTGCCGACGTACATCGGCGTGCGGTGGTCCTTACGTGGTTAATCACCACTTTATATTTGGTTAAGAAACGGAAAAAAACAAGAAACAAAAAAATACGTTTTTCTTAGTTTCTGTTACAAAATGTTGTAAATAAGTAATTTTTCTCCTTCGCTGATGAGGCAGCACTTATATGCTGCAATAATAGGCATCACTGATGGGCACAGTTATCAGTGCCCTGATTGCCAGTGCAGATGTCCCATGTGTGGATTTTCCAGTTTTCGGCTCTCCTATCCTCACACACTGTCAGCGTGAGGGGAGGATTCTCAATAACCAGCAAATCCTGTTTACATCTGTGAACAGCGGTGAGTGGACACAGCTGATCATGTAGTAAAGAGCCGCCGTGATTGGCTCTTTACCCCAATCTGTGATCAGCTGTGTCCGAAGGAAAAGTGATGCCACGCTGTAGCTGCAATTTGGCTATAGTGCAGTTAATTGAACCTGTTGTTTTACCCTGCATAAGCATACCCCAGGTTCACACTACAGATCAATTCAGCAAATTTTTTGGGCCTAATATATCAACAGGAGGCAACACATTTTTTAAATAAAGCTGAACACCAGGCAAACAGCTAAATACACAGATAAAAACACATCTATGGGAGCGATTTCCCCTGCCAAAGGATCTGTATCTCTGTCCATCCAGTGCTAAGATTTACAAAGCTTTGCCACACACCACAACCCCGTCTGGCAGAGCAGGCAATCCGATTTTTCTCTGCTGCAGTTAGGTTACTTCTACAGGTCTTTTCTCCTGGACGGTGAAAGGAGAAACAGCAGAATGGCAGAGAAATTAGATAATTAGTCTCTCTCCTCATATCAGCATGTTCCTTGTTAGACATGAGCACTATAGCATAGATGGCAGTCTCTCTCTCTCTCTCTCTCTCTCCCTCTCTCTCCCCCCCCTAGTCTGAGCTCTGCTGTACAGTGACTACAAGAAGCCGACATGAAGTCAAATTGAGGTACTTACACTGCTTGCATTTAAAAGGAATACATTTACTGATGTATTAATGAATACAGAGCTGCGTTGATTTGTGTCTGTTGCACTGGCCTGGAGTTCAGCATTAAAGAACACGAATGGGGGGTTATTTACTAAAACTGGAGAGTGCAAAATCTGGTACTGAAACCAATCGGCTTCCAGGTTTTATTGCCAAGGGTCAATTGTACAAGCTGAAGTTGGAGCTGATTGGCTACCATGCACAGCTGCACCAGATTCTCTGCTTAAAAGTGTTTAACAGAAAAAAAAAACAAAACAAAAAAAAAAAAAAAATTATATATATATATATATATATATATATATATATATATATATATATATATATATATATATATACATATACATATACATACACACACACACACACACACAGGAGATCCTGTTCCCTAAAGCATGTTATACAGCACATTGCTTGTGCTGTGTAACCTGCCCCTCTCTAAACTGTAAAAACCTGGCTGATCCTGTCACTTCCTGTGACCCCCTCTCTGTGCTGACCACGATAATCAGGGCTGCTGAGCCCACATCCCTCTGTCATCCACAGGCCTGCTCGCTGCTCTCCTCTCTGCCTCCTGCCTGTCAGCTCCGTGTCCATGTCTCTGTCTCCAGCCCCTCTATTATAGCCAGGCACAGCACACTTTATATGCGTTATATTAAAACGAGGCTTGTAAATACCTTTTTAGAGCAATCTTCAGGCTGGTCACATGGCTCGCGGCTGCTTTACATCTCTGATACATTGCTACTGCAGGAGGGGCTGAGCGGCCATGTGACCTCCCCGACTGACAGAGGGAGATCCCGGCCCCTCCTGCAGCAGCCATGTATCTGAGATGTAAAGCGGCTGCGAGTCATGAAGATAGCTCTAAAAAAAAAAAAAAAAAAAAAAAAAAAAAAAAAAGAAGGATATGCATGCCTCGTTTTAATACAACACATATACAGTATGCTATGCCTGGCTATAATAGAGGGGCTGCCAGCGATTTCAAATTTTGGGTTAAATACTTTAAAGTGTAAGTCCAGCCAAACACTAAAATCCCTGCATCTACAGACCACGATCTTTACAGGGATAGATAGGTTAGTATTAGAAGAAATCACTATACATACCCTTTTTGAAGCCAGTCCGGTCTCCAGCGGCGGAAGCTCTGTAAAAGGACACAGCCAACAACGGCTGTGAAATAAACGGGGGGAGTGACGTCATCCATAGACTTATAGGGCTTCCATTGTCGGCTGTGTCCTCTGCACCCGCCTCCACAGCGAAGCCGCAGCTGACAGCTCAGGCGGGATCGGGTTGGATCGGCTTCAGATGGGTTGGTATACGGATTTCTTTTTTACAGGGCTAGATCGGTTAGTGTTAGATCGTGGATATCTGCAGATGCAGGGATTTTAGTGTTGGAGTAGACTTCTACTTTAAGTTTTAGTAAATTTACCCAAATATTATACAATAAACTGCGTGAGACATAACCTTAGTTACTGTTCATTTTAGGCAGGAAATTACCATGCAGTAACCATGCATTTGCATGAACACTCACCTTCTCTTGAAGGATCTTGGTCTCTGTGTAATAGTCAATGGGTTTCTTGGCATACGGCAGATCCTCTGTCCCATTCTTTATGTCCGTACCTTCAAAGACAACACTGGCACTGCTGGTCAGCACTAGCTTCTGGAAATACACAAAAAACACACTTAAGAGCTAAAAATCTAAAGCGATTACTCTAAATTGGCTGTATAACATGTCACTTGTAAAAATGTTTAGATGCGAGAGTGAGGCGTGACACTTTACTGCACAATGGAGATGAGTCATGTACAGAGCTAACCAGCATTGCTGCTGAATCTTACGCCAAGCCAGTATAAATATTACACATTCATTTTTTTTTTGTACAATTGTCCCCCCCCCCCCCCCCGCCAAATTGATCACAGATGAGAGATTTCCAATGTCACAGGTAATCAGTATTCAGTAGTGACTTGTGACACCGTGCCCTGCCTTCCACTGTTACTCATTTCCCACACCTGTACATGTCAGTTCAGTGACAACTCCCAGCGTCCTCCACCCTGGGGTGGCAGGGACAGACACCCCAAGGATAGACTGAAACTCTTAACACCCACTGATCAGATGATCAGAAAGCACTTGCTTTATTTATAAGTTCATTGAAACAGATGGCAAAGCAATATTGTGTTGAAAAATATATACAATATTAAAACAACTACCCGATATACTCAAGTATAAGCCGAGTTTTTCAGCACTTTTTTTGTGCTGAAAATGCCCCCTCGGCTTATACTCGAGTCACCTTTTTGTGCCTGATCTTCCGAACTTTGAGGACCCGGTACTGGCCGACCGTATGTGCTCTGGACCCCAAACTTGGCACACATGTAGCCCCACTCATCCTCTACAAGTGTGCAAAGTTTGTTGTCCGGGGGAACTACGGCTGGGGAGCACAGATTTTTCAAAGCCGGGCACTCCTTCCATAGACTCCCATGTTAAAACGGTAATTTCTCTGGTGACTTTGGGGACCCGGTACCGGCCGGTCGTAGATCCTCTGGACCCGAAACTTGGCACACATGTAGCCCCATTTCTCCTCTAGTAAGTGTGCAAAGTTTTTTGTGTGGAGGAGCTACGGTCGGGGAGGACCGATTTTTCAAAGCCGGGCACCCCTTCCATAGACTCCCATGTTAAACGTCAGTCTAGTCATGGGCACAGTGAGGCATGCACATGGACACCCTAGGCTTATACTCGAGTCAATACGTTTTCCCAGTTTTTTGTGGTAAAATTAGGTGCCTCGGCTTATATTCGCGTATATACGGTACTATACATGAAGTGAATAAAGCAATATAATATTCAACTATTACTATTTTTTTCTTTCAAAATGTTCAAAGCATATAAAATGCAACAGTTAATATATGTAATTTGTATGCATCCCCGAAAGGTAGATTTTAGGGCTGTTACTGATTAAAATTTTCGTGTTCGATTAATCGATTAAAGAAAAAAAATTGATTAATCGACTAATTTCGATTAATTATAAACGCACATACAGATCCAACTACTTTTAGCTGATCTCCTTGCAGGCCGATTGATTCCCAGTGCAGCTACCAACCACTGGAAAAATGGATAGCAGGATACAAAAAAAACACACAAAAGGCAGCGCTCGATGGGAATAGCATTAAAACTTTTAGTCTTCATGTAGGTAACAAAATCAATATTGCACTGGAGATAAAATCGATGTAGCTACATAAACTGTAAAAATAGTGCGAGTAATACCAAATGGTAGCAAAAGCAGTCATAAAAACATGTAGCCAAGTATGATACTGGTATAAAAATGTGTACAACGATACCACTGCTGAATCCAGATGAGGAGGGGTTAACATCAGTCCGTCATCATGTAGATGTCCCGTGAAGGGAACTATCACAACTCCCAGTGGATGGCTGTAGAATCCCAGGTTGATAGAGAGAAGTGATAGAGGGAAGTGTAACAGCCCATGCGTGTGGCAGATAGTAAGGTCCCACCGGCATGCAGATATGAAGGCACAGCAAAGGAGCCCTTCAGATGGACATGGCAAGCCCCGCCGGTGTCTGTGGCGTCACCGGATCTCCGACAGAACTCCCTGTAGACTCGGAAGCCGGCGGAGAGGTGAGTACCGATCAAAAGAATTAATCAAGGAATTAATAGTTAATTTCCACAGCCCTAGTATATTTCAATAACCTTTTATGTTGAGTCAGCAACGCAGAAAAGTGACAGTTGCTAGAAATTACCCCCAAATCATCATATAAAGTTCTGTGCAAAATGTTTAGGCAGGTGGAATGAAATGCTGTAAATTAAGAAAGCTTTCAGAAATAATAGTTTAATTTTTATCAATTAACAATTCTAACAAATTGATCAAAATGAAAGAACAGAAGAAAAATCCAGATGAAATCAATAATTTAGTGCGACTACCCTTTGCCTTCAAACCAGCATGAATTCTTCTAGGTACACTTTCACATAGTTTTTGAAGGAACTCCATCGGTAAATTGTTCCAAACATCTTGGAGAACTAACCACAGATCTCCCGTGGACATAGGCTGCCTCAAATCCTTCTGTCTCTTCATGTAATCCCAGACAGGCTTGATGATGTTGAAAAGATCTGGGCTCTCTGGGGGCCAAATCATCACTTCCAGGACTCCTTGTTCTTTACACGGAAGATAGATCCTAATGACTATGACTGTATGTTTGGGGTCGTTGTCCTGCTGCGGAATACATTTGGGGCCAGTCACACACCTCCCTGATGGTATGGCATGATGGATAAATATATGCCTGTATTTCCCAGCATTGACACCACTGATCCTGACCAAATCTCTAACTTCATTTGCATTTTGTGAATTGATAAAATTAAATAAAAATGATTAACACTTCTATTTCTGAAAGGATTCCCAATTTACAGCTACCTAAAACTTTTACTTACATACACACACTGAAGTTCTGGCTAGCTTGCTAAAATGTGAGTAGAAGCCTAGACCGCCATCTGTTGGCTGTAATGTAAATATATTCTTATGGAATATTTCACATATGGGCTGTAGGTACAATGTGACTCTGCAGGGATCAGTTCAGGGGGAGTGGGACTGCACTTTGGAGGTCTGTGTGTTCAGGTATTTTTTTTTATGAGATGTGGAGAGGCAATTCCCTGGCAGCTTTTTTTGATCAATGTACACCTACACATTAAAAACAAATACTGCCCATTATAGAAGCCTGGTATACACATTTAAAAGCATTCTGCAGGCTACTTTTCACATATATTTCATGAAAGAAAATAAGGTAAGCCATCTGAGCTTTCATGTTTTGTCCCAGAGACCCCTAAAGCTCCAATTCAGAAATGCAAATCTAGGTTTTGCTCATCCTCGTAGCTATTTCATGTTCGTAGGTTCAAGGTATAAACATCATGTATTAATTTACCCAAATACTGTATACTGAAAAGGACAACTGTATATTGAACTTAAAGTCGTCTAACACACCCTCCCAAACTAATCTACAAGAACACCATTATCCCATTTGGTCAATACCTGAAGCTCTTTAACCACTTCAATACCAGGCACTTGCGCACCTTCCTGCCCAGGCCAATTTTCAGCTTTCAGCGCTGTCACAATTTGAATGACAATTGCGCGGTCATGCTACACTGTACCCAAACTAAATTTTTATCATTTTGTTCCCACAAATAGAGCTTTCTTTTGGTGGTATTTGATCACCTCTGCGATTATTATTTTTTGCACAACAAATAAAAAAAGACCGAAAATTTAGAAAAAAAATAAAGTTTTTGTTTCTGTTAATTTTTTTTGTAAATAAGTACGTTTTCTTCTTCAATGACGGGCACTGATATGGCTGCACTGGTGGGCGCTGATGAGGTGACACTGATGATGGTCACTGATAGTCGGCACTGATGGGCATGGATGGACACGGATGGGTGGCACTGATGATACTGATGGGTGGCATTGCTGGGCATCACATTTATTTTCGTCCATAATGTTGCCAGTCAGTGCCCATTTGTGGGAACTGATTGGCATCTATTGCGCTTATTTTTTAATATGTGGGTGGCCATGGGGTACATACCTGGCCATCCACATGTTGCCCGCTTCCCTGGTGGTCCAGTGTGGGGGGCTGCGCTGATAATCAGCGCGAACCCCCCCCTGTGAGGAGAGCTGCCGATTGGCTCTCCTCTACTCGCGTCTGTCAGATGCGAGTGAGGAAGAGCCGATCAAAGTGCAGGTCATAGTTACATAGTTAGTCAGGTTGAAAAAAAGCCACAAGTCTGTCCAGTTCAACTCACTCACTCAACTTCACCACTACACTACCGACACCCATCCAAAAAAAAAAAAACTACAAAAAGAACGAATCCTAAGAATTAGTCAACTATCAACAGAAAAAAACATTAGAGCACCACGGCAACTACAACATCTATCAAGTGCCCAAATCAACACCAGATCGGCAGTCAAAAACAGACAGGAAATCCATGATTTCAACACAACATAGCCAGCTTTCCATGATGAAGAGGCAGTCTAACACCCGACTGCAATACCATCCTAGCAGAACTAGGTAACAGAGAGATTGCAACGTAAACTAAGAACCATATATTGTTCTGCCAAGCCCCATAGACTCAAATATTAGACTATGTGGGTACAGCAATTTTGTATTAGTCTACTCACTTGGACACCAGCATCCTTGCAGGCCTCAATGACTGTCCTCGTTCCAGTGTAGTTAACTCTGTAGAATAGTTCTTTGTTATCGCTGGAGGGGGCCGGGGATGCACAATGAAAGACAGCATTCACACCCTGAAGTGCTGGCAGTAAATCCTAGTGTTATTGAGAAAAAAGTAGGATTATAAACACAAGGCAAAATTAAACACATTAGATAGATGGTGTTATGTTATATATACACGTATATGATCACTGTGATGTCCAAGACATGGAAAATATGTTTTATTATTTACTTAAGGACATGGCATGCGGTACCATGAAGTCTATTACTCTTTAACTTACTCTAAACAAGTAACCCACTGCCAGTTTAAAATGTGTTATGATAGCGTTGGGCTAATAGCACGAGCAGGACAAATCATAAGTCATGGGTGTTCTAAGACCTGTCCTGACAGATTGGAGACCCATTAATGTAGACTTGTCACAAGCATGAGCAAATCAAACTGAGCATATAATAAAGACGCATAGGCATTTCCAAAAAAAAAAAAAAATGTCAGAAACGCTCATTAGATCCTGAGATATAGGTGGCTAAAGTTGTAATAGATGTCACTTTTGAGAACTTCTGTCTATGAACTTTTTTCTCTGCTTGTTCAGATTCCACTAGCCAGGCTTGTGAGAGGTGTATAGCAAGTAGAGAAACCGTATACACATCATGCTGTCAAAATGGAGGCATCCTGGATAAAAGCTGACCAAATCTAGTTAAAGCGTTTGCTAACCAAAAAATAAATAAAAAATGGATCCTGTCCCTTTAAAGCCTTTTTTATACAGCACTGTGCTTGTGCGGTGTTATTTGGCCCCCTGTAATAACTGGCTGATCCTGCCAGTTTCTGCCCTCCCCTATGTAAACTGGCCTCGGTTCATCATGGCTGCTGAGCCCTGACACCGTGGTCAGTTTACGTGCCTCTGTCATCCGCAGCTCTCCTGTCCTCCTATGTGCTCCTGTGTCCTCATCCCCCCTCCCCGCCTGTCTGCTCCTGTGTCAGTGCCTGCCCCCTCCGCTCCTGCTGCTCTCATCACTGTTAATACTTTATATAAGCCCCTCTGTGTCCTAATAACAAGTGCTCCTGTCTGTGTGCTTTATTAAAAAAACACTTCCTTTACCGTATTTCCCTGCGATCACGTGACAGGCCGGCTCTCTCTTCCTCGCGTACTGGCTGATGTGAGCGGGGGAATCTCGGCCCTGCCCACTGCATCTGTCATCTGGGCCGGCTGGTGACGTGATGGCAGGAGACTGCTGTGAAATCCGGTAAAGTAGGCTTTTTTTTTTTTAAGTAGGTAGAAGACACATGCAGCCAGATACACTGTGGGTAGTCCAGGCAGGTGCTGACCATCTATACTGTTCAGGGAACAATACTAGCAATTGTTTGAAAGTTGTCAAACTCCAATAAAACCCTTGAGTGGTAGTCTCTTAAGCCATCTATACACAGATCAAAATTCGGGCCTGTTCAGCAGGGACCGCCCGAATTTCAAATATATGGGCTAACTTTTTCTACACAAGTTGATCTCTTGATCGACTTGCGTACAACAAGCCTATTGGACTTTTCCTGAACGATCAGTGCCACCGGCTACAGCGATTATGGTTTTCTTCCGGCTGGGAAGGCCCCCACCAGCAGAATACAATAGCTCAGCAGGAGCAATTCCCCCGACCACATTGAATTTGTGGACTGGTTAAATGAAAAGAAAGAATTATGTATGGCCTAGCTTATGCGGCCCAAACGATATCCCCGGCTGCTGTAGATAATCTGAACATGTATGTGTACCAACAGACCTCAGGCTTGTTGGCCATTCACCACTGTTGAAACAGCTGGCCAAACAAGTTAGAAAACTAAACAGAGAAAAGCCAGCACTCCAACAATGTTCCAGAATGGCCATTTACTAAAGTCTCAATGGTTTTGAGATGACGCAGACACTCTTTCGCAAGGTGATAGACAGAGTATGCAGACACCTTGGGAAAGAGAGTCTGCATACTTGCAAAACTTTTTTTTTTCCCCATTGTTGGAGGGCTGGCTTTTCCCAATATTTGGATTTGCTGTGGTATTACCACTCAGCCAAGCACTCACCCCTTAGGCCGGGTTCACGGTAGCTGCGGCCGCGGTTTTCTAACCAGGTGGTCCGGTGCGTCCCTGTTCTTCATTTCAGGTCCGAATTTTTGCCTGAATTTGGACCTGACAGAGCCAAAAGACGCACAGGACCCTTTTCTAGTGTGGACCGCGGCCACCCTGTAGGTGTGTATACCGTCTCTATTGAGAGCCGGTCACAGTCTCCTGTCATGCAAATTGGATGCGGGGGAAACCTGTATCCAATTGGCATAAGTGTGAACCCAGCCTCAAAAAGGGTTACATGGGCTCAGTGTTCTGTGATTTGATGTATTACAGGTTACATAGTTACATAGTAGGTGAGGTTGAAAAAAGACATAAGTCCAACCTATTTGTGTGATTATACGTCAGTATTACATTGTATATCCCTGTATGTTGTGGTCGTTCAGGTGCTTATCTAATAGTTTTTTGAAACTATCAATGCTCCACGCTGAGACCACCGCCTGTGGAAGGGAATTCCACATCCTTGCCGCCCTTACAGTAAAGAACATTCTATGTAGTTTAAGGTTAAGCCTCTTTTCTTCTAATTTTAATGAGTGGCCACGTGTCTTGTTAAACTCCCTTCTGCAAAAAAGTTTATCCTTGTTGTGGGGTCACCAGTATGGTATTTGTAAATTGAAATCATATCCCCTCTCAAGGAGTCTCTTCTCCAGAGAGAATAAGTTCAGTGCTCGTAATCTTTCCTTATAACTAATATCCTCCAGACCCTTTATTAGCTTTGTTGACCTTCTTTGTACTCGCTCCATTTCCAGTACATCCTTCCTGAGGACTGGTGCCCAGAACTGGACAGCATACTCTAGGTGTGGCCGGACCAGAGTCTTGTAGAGCGGGAGAATTATCGTTTTATCTCTGGAGTTGATCCCCTTTTTAATGCATAAAAAGGTTAGAAAACCCTTCCTGATTACCATTGTCCCCTGTGATAAATACAGAGCCAGCAACAACTTAGCTGAACTAAGCTTACAAGTCAATACAGTTCTCAGCCAAGAGCACGTCCTCGTAGTCACTGTGCCCAAAAGAGGACAGCTAGGGCCAAATGTTTTTAGGACTTTTAAAACCGATTTGTTTGCCCATGGTCTACATTAAAACACTGCCAGATTATAAAGACAAAAACTGATTAATTTTTTACCTGTTTGTTGCAGAGATCACCGATAAAAAACTGGACACGATCATTCTCAAAGCCCTGTCGCATATCAAACACATTAACAGAGTATCCTCTCTCTAGCAAGCGCTCCACCATGTGTTGACCAAGAAACCCTGAGCCCCCGATGACTGCGCATTTTTTGCTGGCCTGGAAAAAGACAAAAAGTGAACAAATATTAAATTGACAAAGATCTGTGATATCAACTGAGGAGGTCTTCTGGAAACTTAAAAGGGGTTGTAAAGGTACATGTTTTTTCACCTTAATGCAATGTATGCATTAAGGTGAAAAAAAACATCCGCCCCCAGCCCCCCTTTTACTTACCTGACCCATCGAAAGTCCCGCACCGTGAACGCGCAGGCTTCTCTGTCGGCTTCTCGGCTCATTCATTGGTTGATTCAAAGTAGCGCAGCCATTGGCTCGCGCTGCTGTCAATCATATCTAATGACACGGCGCGCCGGGGGGCGGGGCCGAGTGATACAGTGAGCGGCTATGGCCGCCGGCTGTATCACAGGAGCGCGCCCGCAAGGACTTTCCACCATGTGAGCTCGCTCGCATGAAGGAGGAAAGTTCTTGCGGGGGGGGGGGGCCCGAGACAGCCGCTGAGGGACCCCAGAAGACCAGGTTTGGGGCCAAAACGAGCTGCACAGTGGAGGCAAGTATAACATGTTTGTTATTTAAAAAAAAAAAAAAAAGGAAGAAGGAGTAGATAATAATATAGAGATGTTTTGGAAAAACACTTGTGCATATTTTTTTGCTGACTGCAATGTCTGTGTAGTCTCCTGCCAAAAAACCTTCCCAAATGGTGGCCATTTGTCACTTCGTCTCACTGTTCATCAAAATGTGGACAATTGGAAATTCTGGGCATCAAGAGACGTCAACTGTGCCTCTGTTGGTTGGCAACAAGGTCTTTGTCAATTTAGCGCCATTATCGTTATTCATTTATGAATCAAATGACTGATATACAAGGTGCAAAGATATCCCTTCTCCTGGTTGGTTATTTTTAAAATATCACTGCCCAGCAACAAAGCCACAAATTTCTATAGGAGACTAGGGGTATTACCTTTTTTTCTTTGCTTTTACTGTATGCATGTATCAGACAGTTACAGAACAAAAAAGGTATCCAAGAGGCGATGGGATTTTGATGCAAGTTCATAAAAAGTAGTGAGAGGGCAAAAATATTTCAAGAGCTCAATGGCTCAGGTTAGGCTTCTCAGAACAGAATGTGGTGTATAGTCTTTAATGCCCATGTAAGAGAGGTTATGTGGGACAAACAAAAAGCACAATATGGAAAAGAACTGGTGAACATTGGAGGTATATTGAGGAAGACCTATAAGTGAAAGTAAATCTGAAAAGAAAAAATAAATAAATTGACTGACAGTCACCAGCTCTCTGCTCACGAAGCACCGAGCGATCAGCAGTCTTTGATCTCTCGGTTCTTAGTCTTAGAGTCGCCAGGGGACAGATGCAGCATCGGACCAATGCTGCATCCACCTAGGTAAGTATGATTGGAAAAAAAAACAAAAAACAACCCACTTATCTTTTAATTCATCTTTCCTCTGCTCAGACAAGATTTCAAACAATGATGTGTCTGCTGTCCAGGGCTGAGGTCAAGGGCTCCCAAATACAAATCCTACCACAAATCTTTAAAAAAATGAATGGTAGCTTCTACTAGACACATGTCATATTCAGTCAGTAGATTGTTTAATTTACCTCCCCACATTGTGAATAGTAACATCAGATATTTCACTCGATCCATAGGATGTGAACATCTTTTAGTTTGGACAAACTGGCTCTTTAACCACTTCCTGTCCATTGTGCGCACGCGCGTGTGCGTGTATATATATATATATCACACACACGTCCTCCTGGACAAGAAGGGGTTATACCAGGATCATGCTATACAGCTTCCTAATCACTTTTACATGCCCCCCCCACCCACCATTCCCAGGCTCTCCTGTCACACTGAGAGAGCCCAGGACCGTTGTAAGTTGTCGGGTCAGCTGAGCACAGAGAAGGAGGAACATCTGTTTTTCCCTGTCCTCTGAAGACTGGAGCAGGAAGTGACAAGGATTTTGTCACTTCTGGTTTCAGATCTTTCGTTATCTGGCCGTAACAGGCAAATCAAACTGATCTGTGTTTGATCGGATGCCTTGGAGCGCAGAGGAGGGATCAGGGGTCTAATAGAAAAAATAAAAAAAACTGTCACTGCCCAAGCTGCTACAAGGAATGTTCATCCCTTGCGATAGCGAAGTTGAATTAAAAAATAAAATAAATGTAATAAATAAAATAAAATAAAAAGGAGGGGGGGGGGGGGGGTGATAGACTGAAGGGAGAGGGAGGAGAGGAGAAAGAAAGTGGAAAAGTAAGAAACTAAAAAATAAAAAAAAGGAGTGAAAAGTGGTCGTTGCACTTCGCCGGGCACTTAGACTGCTTTCACACTGAAATTGCTGGCCGTTAACGCTAAAGCGCCACTTTAGCACTGTTTAAGCAGGCTTTTTGTGCCGCTTTTCGGCCACTAGCGGGGCGCTTTTAACTAGAGGTCGACCGATATGGGTTTTTCGCTGGCCGATGCCGATATTTAGAAATTTGGGCGGCCGATGGCCGATTTTTGTGGCCGATTTTTGTGTGGCCGATTAAAAAAAAAAAAAAAAAAAAAAACCCTCACCCACTCCACTTCTTCCTGCTTACTCCCGTCACTCTAGCACACACTTGATGTCCTCAGTACAGATGGCACTGGCAGGTGGCACTGGTTTGGAACTGGCAGGTGGCACTGGTGTGGAACTGGCAGGTGGCACTGGTGTGGAACTGGCAGGTGGCACTGATTGGCACTAGCAGATGGCGTTGGTTTGGAACTGGCAGGTGGCACTGGTGTGGAACTGGCAGGTGGCACTGATTGGCACTAGCAGATGGCGCTGGTTTGGAACTGACAGTTGGCACTGGCAGGTGGCACTGGTTTGGAACTGGCAGGTGGCACTGGTGTGGAACTGGCAGGAGGCACTGATTAGCACTGGCAGGTGGCACTGATTGGCACTAGCAGATGGCGCTGGTTTGGAACTGACAGATGGCACTATTGGCACTGGCAGGTGGCACTGATTGGCACTAGCAGGTGGCACTGGTTTGGAACTGACAGATGGCACTGGCAGGTGGCACTGGTTTGGAACTGACAGATGGCACTATTGACACTGACTGGCACTGATTGGCACTAGCAGGTGGCACTTGTTTGGAACTGACAGATGGCACTAGTTTGGGACAGATGGCACTGATTGGCAGTGGCGCTGGCTGGCGGTGGCGCTGGCTGGCGGTGGCGGGTGGCGCTGGCTGGCGGTGGCAGGTGGCACTGGCTGGCGGTGGCGGGCGGCGCTGGCTGGCGGTGGCGGGCGGCGCTGGCTGGCGGTGGCGGGCGGCGCTGGCTGGCGGTGGCGGGCGGCGCTGGCTGGCGGTGGGTGCTGGCTGGCGGGTGGCGTTGGCTGGCGGTGGCGTTGACTGGCGGTGGCGGGTGGCACTGGCTGGAGGTGGCGGGTGGCACTGGCTGGCGGGTGGCACTGGCTGGCGGTGGCGGGTGGTGCTGACGGTGGCTGGCGGTGGCGGGTGGCACTGGCTGGCGGTGGCACTGGCTGGCGGCACTGACAGATTGCACTGATTTTGCAGACCCAGCAGCTAAATTACATCAGCCAATGATTGGGCTGCTTTAGAAAGGGGGCGGGGCCACATACACATAGCGACCCGCCCAGATACCATCCCATTAGCTGGTGTAATATAGCTGCTGGGTCCCGCCCACCCTGGCCGGGTCCCGCCCACCCCGACATCGAGCTGACAGCTCCTCTCTCTCTCTCTCCTTTCTGCTCACACACTCAGCGGCTCTGGCTGCATCAAGCGCCGCGCTGAGTGTGTGAGCAGAGAGGAGAGAGAGACAGAGAGGAGCTGTCAGCTCGATGTCGGGGTGGGCGGGACCCGGGCCGGGGTGGGCGGGACCCAGCAGCTATATTACACCAGCTAATGGGATGGTATCTGGGCGGGTCGCTACGTGTATGTGGCCCCGCCCCGTTTCTAAAGCAGCCCAATCATTGGCTGGTGTAATTTAGCTGCCGGGTCCCGCCCACCCCGGCCGGGTCCCGCCCACCTCCGACATCAAGCTGACAGCTCCTCTCTGTCTCTCTCTCCTCTCTGCTCACACACTCAGCGCGGCGCTTGATGCAGCCAGAGCCGCTGAGTGTGGAGAAGGAAGAATGAGCGGAGGTCAGTCTGAAATATCGGCCTAATCTTGATAATAAATCGGCCGATGCCGATTTATCAAAAATGGCCAAATATCGGCCGATATATCGGCCAGCCGATATATCGGTCGACCTCTACTTTTAACCCCCCAAAAAAAACCTCAAAGGCATTTTCAGCCAATTTGAAAGCGCTGCCTATTCATTCCAATGGGCAGGGCGTCTTGGGAGCACTAAATACAGCACTCCCAACCCACCCCAAAGATGCTGCTTGCAGGACTTTTTGCAGCGTCCCGCAAGCGCACCGCCCCAGTGTAAAAAGTTACACTGGAATGAATGGGAGGCGGTTTTCAGGTGCTTAGCAGAGGCTATTTCCAGCGCTGAAGCGCCTGAAAACCACCTCAGTGTGAAAGGAGTCTTAATACCGCTTTAAATCTTGGCATATTTGGTATCAATTTACTCAGCGTAACATCATCTTTTATATTCTACCAAAGATTATGCATTGCGTTTGTGTGCACTAAAATGCATTTTAGAGCCCATTCACACTTGTGTGACTTTGGACCCCAAAGTCGCATCCCATGTTTCCCAACACATATCTGTGTGACTTCAAAAAGTAGTTCCTGTACTACTTTAGTTCAACGTTCATGCGATTTGAGGTCTATAGACTTCAATGTAAGCCCTCAAAAGTCGCACCTGCATGATATAGATTGAGGGACCCGTTGCCAATTTTATCAATTATTTTTTATTGTCAGCATTCTTTTTTTAACATTCAGCTGTCAGTGGGGAAACAAGCCGACAGCTGAGGAGTCACCGGTTGTTAAGGACGTGGCGGCCGGCTTCCTGGCCCGTTCCTTAACATTCAGCTATTGTTCACATAGAATTCAAATTGGTCGATCAATTTTCCACCAATTTAAAATTCGTTCTGAAAATTTGGAATTTGTTAAGGAAAGAAAAAAAAAAAAAAAACACACACACAAAAAACAAAACTAAACAAATTTTCCCATTGTGCACATGTCTAGAGACTTTGTGGAGCACAAACAAAACAATCACATTGGTCAAAGCCAAAGTCGTAAAAAAGTCACACTCATCCATAGTCCCATCAAGTCGCAGGGTAAAATCACAATGGCAATAGCACGATTTTTAAGTCGCAAAAGCGTAAATGGACTCTGTGTATTTTTTCATGAACATTTGCTACACATCTGTGCAAATATCATGTGACATAAAAATTGCAACAGCCATAATTTCATTCTCCAGGGCCTCTGCTTTTCATAAAATATATATGGTTTGGGGGTTCTAAGCAATTTTCTAGCCCAAATAAATAAATGCTGATTTGCATGTGAAAATACAGCAATACTTGAAAATACTTACAGGCCGTAAACGCGTTGCCATTTCTGAAACAATTTATACAACTTCAACCTAGAAAAAAAATGTAAATGATAAGAATGATTCAAACTGTTTTAATTGTGCAAAAAAAAATAAAAAAATTATATTGTAATTATCTGTAGAAGAAAATCCATTTGAGATGACAGAGCCTGTAATCTGACACGGTATCACCTTTGACCACACTAGTTATACTGGTACGATTGCGATCTATGGAGAATGTCACATGACCTACTTTCAGCTCTGCCACAGAAGTCAATGACATCTCCTTGCATTCAGGCAAGACACAAACACCGGTACAATGCAGGCTGTATGAGCAATGAATAGGGTTCTGTACAGTACTGGCTGTGGCTCCATTCATCTTTGTAAAGAATTGAGGAAACAGGAGAGTGAGCAACTTATTTTTACATCAATTTCCCATATTTATTTGTATTCAATAATAGAATGTCCGGGATCTCTCAAGCATTATTTAGGTACTTACAGTATATAGATCCGTCAATTTACGCAGCGCTTTACATATACATTGAACATTCACATCGGTCCCCTACCATCAAGGAGCTTACAATCTAAGGTCCCTAACTCACATTCATATACTAGGGCTAAGTTTAGACAGAAGCCAATTAACCTACCAGCATGTCTTTGGAGTGTGGGAGGAAACCGGAGTACCTGGAGGAAACCCATGAAGGCACAGGGAGAACATGCAAACTCCGAAAAGCGGAGGTTCACTTTTTTGTGTGGACCTCCGCTTTAAGTGTTGGTGACCCCCCACATTTGGCATGTAATTTTTTTTTGGGGGGGGGGAGCGGAAACCCTTTTTTTTAGAGGCATACAGCTCCCACTTTCTCCTGTGTCTCCAGGGCGCCAGAAGGAAGTTCACCTCTCCCCCCCTTCGTCCCTGAAATCTTGCCCGGCGCCCACAGTCAGAATGCCGGCGTCGCGGAGGAGCAGGGCTTTGTTCGTTCGCATCGCTGGATCGTGGGACAGGTGAGTGTCTGATTATTAAAAAAGTCAACAGCTACACTTTTTGTAGCTGCTGACTTTTATATGGGTGGAACGCCGCTTTAACAAATAAAAAAAAAAATAAAAAAGACTGATTTTTTTTTTTTTAAATGGGTCGCCCTCCTAGAACTGGAGAGCTGTGCTGTAGCCGTGTTTTGGCCATGGCGCGGCAGGGAAGTGGTTAAAAATCAGGTGCAACCAGTCCATGGAGTGCAGCGCTGTCTTCCTGCAGCCAATTCTTCTCACCGCTGCGGGTCCACGGCGCCACCATCTTGGATTCGGAAGGTGGATGTAGCTTCTTGAGGAATCACATCCACTTTCTCTCTGCAAGCGCATGCCCAAAATCATGTGGTGCATTGAGACTGGTCCTGCAGCCTCATGTCCCAGAATTACACTGATTTAATGCCGGTAAGACACCAAGTGAGTTTAATTACCACCTAATCAGCCACAGAACCTGTGTATGTGATCGGGTTTTAAGGGATGAGGTGGCAACCCTAGCGGGGGCACGTCATTCTCACCCAGGAAGTGCGGGGATCTTACTGTAAAAAGACATTTCCCCAACAAAAAAAAAAAAATTGCAAAAGGAGGAGAGAAGTAAAGTGCTATGCAAACAGTTGGCGCCAAATAAATCCTGTATAATAATAATTTGAATGAAAAGTGAGCAAGGCAAGATAATAAAGCCCTCAGCAGTGGACACCAATGTGTTCTTATTAAAGCAATGCAGAAAAAAATGGCAGCCCTACAGAACTAAGTGAAATCAAAATAAAAACTGCCTGTATTGCCCCTAGCAACCAATCAGATGCAACGTCCATCTGAAAATGACAGCTGAGAAATGGGAGCTTCATTCTGATTGGCTTTTAGGTGAGCCCAGGAATAATGAGACTGTCCCGATGAGCCGTGTGTAGTTGTAGCAGCTCCTCACCTTTCCTATACCGTCCCACTGCGTCCCCCGGCACACAGCGAACAATAACTCACATTCCTATAATAACATCCACAGCCATGGTCTGAGAATCAGCAGACAGCAGGTGCTCACTCCCTATTGGTGGAGCTTTCACATCCCCAACCAATAGCCAAACACGATGGCTGTGTCCTTGGCAACCCACCTAAACGTCATTTTTTGGCGCCCGCTGTATACAGGAAGCGCACATGAGTTTCAAGCCTCGTTCGGACGTATAAGAATAGTTGTGTGCTTATTGGCTGGGAATCTGACAACACACCAATAGGAAATGGTATCATAAATTTCCTGCACGGTGATTGGTTGTTTATGGACGGCTTGAGTAGCGTGCGGGAGGAGGTGGGTGGGTCGCGAGAGAGTAATATCAGGCCTGTGCGATATGGTGAGTGATGTGATTGTGTAATGGGGATGTGGGTGCAGCTTGTACCTGTAGAGAGGTTTGTGCTCCATGGCATGGTACAGTGATGGACAGATCAGGGATGGTTCAGCCAGTAATGTGGGTCTACTTAGACTGGAGGAAGAAAATCGGGCTTTTCCTATCTAGACCAATTATCACTTTCCTTAATTCAGCCAAACTGTAGATCGAGAATGAAATAAGGATTCTGATTGGTTGGCCAAAAGCTCCAATTTCAAGATCCAGGTGCAGCAAGATACATTTACATAAATCACTTTGATCACACATTACTTCATATTGCACATTGATCGTAGGGGGGGATCGGTGTCACTGGGAAAATAATGAGGGGGCTGCACAATGTACATAGAAAATTATTTGGCATGGGATCCCTGTGTGTCCTTTACATCAACGACCACCAAATGGATCTGTTATTTAGAGTTCGAGCGGAACTTTACCCATAACAGCTTGATAAAAATAACGTTCTTTAGAAAGGAACATTTATTCCACTTTAATAATGATGCTACCAAAATCAGTGTGCTGTAAATTGCCTCCAGCATTGCTCCTGGTCCTTCTTGCTGGAGGCTGCCATTTGGCTGAAACTTAGAGCCCCCTGAACAGCAGTAAATCATAAAGCAGAACAAAACCCATTGATTTAAAGGTTTCAAAAAAACAGTTACTTTCCTGGAATCCCGGGATTGATAACTGTCCCATTTGCTTGTGTCCTCAACCAAACTGTCAAACCATCAAATGGGTGGTGTCATAACTGATCACATGTGCAGCACCATGGCAGTTGCAGATCAAACAGAAGCAGCTTCCTTGGCTGTAAAGGATAGAAGGGTTAAATTCTGCTTTAAAGCGGAGGCTCCGCCAATTTTTTTTTTTTTTAAAAAGCCAGCAGCTACAAATACTGCAGCTGTTGACTTTGAAAAAATAGACACTTACCTGTCCAGCGCGCCCGCGATGTCGGCAGACGAGGTCGAGTAGTTGCTCGGTCCTCAGATGCTGACGCCGCGGCCATTCTCGGTGAGGGAATCAGGATGCCTGGTTCCCTACTGCACATGCGTGAGTAGCGCGGCGCGCCGTCACTGGTCCCCGCTTTCTCCTGGGAACAGTGTGTTTCCCAGAAGACAGCGGGGGGGGGGGGGTGAGGTGAAGGGGCGTGACTGCCGTAGGAGTGTATTCCCAGAAGTGGGTGCAAGTACCTGCACCCCCTCCCCCCTGAAAGGTGCTAAATGTGACACCGGAGGGGGGGAGGGTTCCAAAAAGCGGAAGTTCTATTTTTGGGTAGGACTCTACTTTAATGCTGTCAGCAGATCGGCCTTTACAAACTTGGTACACGTTCAATGGCTCCCGCTGCTGCCAAAAGCCAATCAGGAGTGCGAGAGGCAAGGCTCTTGTGGACATCGCTGGATGGAGAGAGGGCTCAGGTAAGTATTGGGGGGCATAGAATGCATGAACGTAAAAAACCTTGCGCCTTTACAACCACTTTAATAAATGATAAGCTGGGCTTCTCCATTGCATGTTAATGAGAACCGGAATCAGCCAGTCCACAATGTTTCTATTGGGACAGGTCACAATAAACTTGCAGTCAGCCATGACACCTTCCCCTAACACACATCTGAAAGGAATGCTCTGCGGTTCTGACAATTCCAGGAGCAGCAAATCTGATCCCTCACCTCCTTCCTCCTATTCAAATATTTTCCTAATACCTCCTCAAACCCTGTGACAGTGGGGTCACTTTGGACACAGGGTGAATAAAAGAAACCCCCGATATGGTCTGTGATAGCCATATTCAAGGCTGTATATACATTGTATATAGATTGGATGTATACTGTGTGTGGGGGTTATGTAATCATTGCTGTGAGGAATTAAGGTGTTTTGCATTCTATTGTTCATTAAGTCTGTCCTTGTGTGTATTGTAAAGTGCCAGACAGACTGGCTGCCAACCCTTTGTGAGAAGATGTGTATTGTGTGGGATCTTTTGAAGCCTAGCAGACGTCAGGATGAGGTGTTGAGTCTTGGGATGTGTGGGTGGAGCTGGGCCCTTGTTCATGTTAAATCCTGTGTATTGAATTGTGTATAAAGTTACAATGTTTCTCAATAATAAAGGGATTCCTATTACAGAAGAAGACAGAGTGCGTCTCGTTTTCTTCCAGAGGGATTGGTTCCTATGGGAAAGGGTCGTTTAGCTGTGGATATTGGTAGCGAGTGGATGTGTGTCTAGGAGAGGGAACATCGTAAACGGCGTTTTACTCCTTTTATATTGGGGTGCTGTTACATTGGTTGGCAGCAGCGGGATTTTCCCTCCAGTTCCTGGGACACTCCAAGCCACCACAGTGAATGACCAGCTATGCAGCCTGCAGGAAAGTCACGCTGAAAGACTTACTTGAGAGCTGAGATGGACCAGAGAGATGGTGATGCAGGACCCCGGTCAGTTGAAAATTTGTTTCAGCAACGAGTGCGACATCGGTTGGCATTATATGGTGCTAACCCATCAGAGACCGCCATTCAGGAAGCCATTAGAGGCATCCAGCTGCAGGATGCGCGACAAAAGAGAGAACTAGAGCGGCAACATGAGTGGAGAATGGCGGAAGTACGACAATCGGAGATCGCCTACAGACAGCTGCTAGAATCTGCTCAGCAGCAGGGTGGGGCTACCTTTGCCTGGGACTATCAGGAAATACCAGTTGACAACTATGAAATCCTGGCTGAAGAATCAGCAGTGGAAAATCTGAAGATGGCCATCCCTAAAGCCGAAGTGAATGATACAGAGTTCCAGGGAGCTAGCCTGGCTGAAGAATCGGCAGTGGAAAAGCTGAAGATTGCCCTCCCTAAAGCCGAAGTGGATGATATGGAGTTCCAGGGAGCTAGGGCAGTTGGCTCATCTCCCCAGCCACAGATTACAGAAGGTATGGACTTAAGGGACTGTTCAGAGGATGTTAGGGATTATGCATCGCCTGCCCAAGTACTGGCAGCAGGACAGAGTACTGCAGACCCCTGCTATACACCCGTGGCAGTTTTGGAGGCCCGAGTTGAGAAGGTGATGGTTCCTCTTTCCGAGTGGATTTCAGAGATGCAGGGAGGAGAAGCAGCCATTTTCCCTCCCCAACAGCTAGCCAGAGCAGATGGTGTGGAGTCCCCAGCAGAAGTGCTGGCAACAGGGCAGAGTGATAGCAACCTCTGCCCAGCACCGGAAACAACTGGAGAGTTTCAGGAAGCCGGGGCAGTTGGCCCCTCTCTCCAGCAACAAGCTGAGGGGGTAAAGCTTTCACCCCCAGCTGAATCACTGGCAGCAGGGCAGAATGCTACTGGCCGCTGCACACAACTGCCACTTGAGCGGATATCGGTGGATGGGACTGCGGTCTCCACTCACAGCAACCCAGCAGAAGAGCTGGCAACAGAGCCGAGTGCCACGGGCCTCTGCTCTCAACTAACAGAAGAGGGAGTTCCTGTGGTAGTAGATGGGACTTCAGTCCTCACTGACACAACCCCAGAAAATGGTGTGACACTGAGACAGGAGGATGTCAGCCTTGCTTTGCAAGCACTGGGGGACTTCCACCTACCACAAGTGGATGGGACTTCAGTCTCCACTTGTATACCCCAGGGATGCCGGGCAGTCGACCCAGATCCCCAACAGCATGACGGACTGAGCCCAGTCACCCTGTCTTCTCCCCAGCGGCGGGTATGTTCTCTGAGAGAGGCAGAGGTTGGCTGGGTAAGTAATGCTCTGCTTGGAGCAATTCATTTGTGGTACTGGGTGGATACCAGCATTGGAAGAATGGACCCATGGACTAACTTCGGAGTAGACCCGTCTGGGGTCCCCTCCTCTGTTAGTCCCCTGCCGAAAGGGGAGATGTGTGACAGTGGGGTCACTTTGGACACAGGGTGAATAAAAGAAACCCCCGATATGGTCTGTGATAGCCATATTCAAGGCTGTATATACATTGTATATAGATTGGATGTATACTGTGTGTGGGGGTTATGTAATCATTGCTGTGAGGAATTAAGGTGTTTTGCATTCTATTGTTCATTAAGTCTGTCCTTGTGTGTATTGTAAAGTGCCAGACAGACTGGCTGCCAACCCTTTGTGAGAAGATGTGTATTGTGTGGGATCTTTTGAAGCCTAGCAGACGTCAGGATGAGGTGTTGAGTCTTGGGATGTGTGGGTGGAGCTGGGCCCTTGTTCATGTTAAATCCTGTGTATTGAATTGTGTATAAAGTTACAATGTTTCTCAATAATAGAGATTCCTATTACAGAAGAAGACAGAGTGCGTCTCGTTTTCTTCCAGAGGGATTGGTTCCTATGGGAAAAGGTCGTTTAGCTGTGGATATTGGTAGCGAATGGATGTGTGTCTAGGAGAGGGAACATCGTAAACGGCGTTTTACTCCTTTATATTGGGGTGCCGTTACAAACCCCTTTTAGCTTTACCTGAGCCGCCCATCCATGTCCCTCACTGGCACCTCTTCCAGGATCGGTGATTCAGAGCTGCACTATGTGTCAGTGTCTTGTCACATTCGGCTCCCCATCACAGATTGCTCTGGAAGTGACGTTCCGTCGCCGCCATCTTGCTACACCCCACACTCCTGCACAGTAATGATAGAGTGAGAAGGGGGCAAGTGGACATCTTGTTACACCCACCGGAACTTTAGATTTCACAGTTATTTTCAACACAAAACGGAGCTTATAGGCTTAATACAGTATTTGGAAATCCGACGGACTGTTTACATGTTAAATTTTAAAAGCAGCTGCAAACCTGCTGACCTTACATGGTTGCTAATGTGACAGAACACCTCCTGATTTTCACATTTAACATGTAAACAGTCCGTTGGATTTCCAAATACTGTATTAAGCATATAAGCTCCGTTTTGTGTTGAAAATAACTGTGAAATCTAAAGTTCCGGTGGGTGTAACAAGATGCCCGCTTTCCCCTTCTCACTCTATCATTACTGTGCAAGAGGGTGGGGTGTAGCAAGATGGCGGCGACGGAACGTCACTTCCGGAGCAATCTGTGATGGGGAGCCTAATGTGACGAGACACCGACATTGACTGGTTTTCCTGTGGTGGCATCACTGTAATTGTGGGGCCTAGTAGGCCCTTGCAGTTGGACAGCCAGTGGGGAGTGTCCACATAACCCAGGCATTGCCATGGGCACCTGAAGAAAAACCCTCACACTCTGCACTCTGGAAGATAGAAGACTTGAGACCCGGCGTGTCACATGACCATGGATTTAGGCAAGTCTTTGGGACTGGGGGGGGGGTTAAAACTTTGCTCCAGTGATTAGCCAGAAGAGAAGGGGGGATGATTTGTGGGGTTGGGGGACCTTGCCAGAGGGGAGACTTTAAAGTGTATGTAAACCCTAACAAGGAGTTTCTGTTTCATGAATGCAAGAGCTGATAACTTGCTGTGCTCTCTGTCTGTGCTGCACTGTTATCAGTTATATTGTTCTGAGGACTACCACACCACACCAGTCTGTTATGTACAAGATGACAGAGGGAGTTCCCAATAGTCCTGTCCTGTATTTTTATTTTAGTCCTCCAAGATTGGTGTATAAGGCCTGTTTACCTACTGAAATTTGAAGTAGACAGTTTAGGAGACCCTGGGCCTCATCACCTTCTCATTACCTTCTTGGCCCATGGGGTAGGTGGTAGAGAGAGCCTAAGCAACGTCAGACCTTTTTTTTCTGTTCTAATGTGAAGTCGGTCACTCCAGTATATCACATCTTTTGGTGTGAGAATGATTAACATATGTTAGCAGATTTTTTTTTTTTTTTTTTACAGTATGGTTAAAGCGGAACCTTCAGTCATTTTTTAAACTTTCCATCTATTAAATCTTCTGCCCCTGTTGTTTTAACTTTGGATAGTAAAACATTGTTTTTCTGCCAGTAAATACCTTATACAGCCCACTTCCTGTTTCTTGTCATCAGCCTAGGCTTATGACATCATGCACAGCTCTCTCACTCTTGTGAGAGTTTGCCAGGAAGGGAGGGGGGTGAGTCATAAGAGGGCCAATGAGAGCTTCAGAGCTGGAGGTGTGCCTCCTGTGTAAATCCAGGAAGTGAAGCCGCAGCAGCTTCAGCTGCCCAAAGTTAAAATGGTTGCAGCCAGACTCAGTGGAGGGAGATTTCTGCAGCATATTTTTGCAAATACAGAATCGCAGTATATATAAAATAATATGCAACGTAGTTGGAGGGAAGCTTCAGAATAGCAAAGATGTTTTTATTACAAATTATGCGAGCTGACTGCAGTTCCTCTTTAAACTAAACTCTGGAGAAAAAAAAAATAAACTACCTCTATTAAAGTAGAACTATAGGCATTTGTTTCCATTTTCGATAGAGTAAGGGAGGGTTATAACCCCTGTCAGATTTTTTTTTGCCAGTTGTGTTCCAATAGGGAGATTTCCCTTCACTTCCTGTCCCATAGCCAAAACAGGAAGTGAGAGAAAATCCCTACAAATTAAGGGAATTACTTAGGGACCCCCAGGACTAATGTCCCTATTGGAAGATTTTCCCCTCTATTACTTTTCTGGGGACAACCCAAAATTTGGGATTTTTTTTTAACTTTCAATGATGATGGTAATCAGCACAAATAGAAAACGGGAATCTCCATAATGGGGGCACAGACAGCAATAAAAACTGACAGGGGTTCTAATCCTTCTCCATTCCACTAAAAAAGTTTTGTCTTTAGTTCTACTTTAATGCCTGTCCTATGTGTGGATGCTGCCGTGTTTGGTAAACTGTTAGGCTGCACTCACCCTGTGTCAAACCTGTGTTTATATGAACTAATGACTTGTACACATGATCGGATTTACCGATGAAAGAAGTCCGATGGACATGTTTCATCGGAAATTCCGATCGTGTGTGGGCCTAATCGGAGTAAAAAAATAGAACATGTTTTAAAATTTTCCGATGGGGAAATTCCGATCGTCTGTGTGGAATTCCATCGGAGAAAAATCCATGCATGCTCAGAATCAAATCGGCGCATGCTCGGAAGCATTGAACTTCATTTTTCTCGACTCGTCGAGGTGTTTTACGTCACCGCGTTTTGGACGGTCGGAATTTAGTCTGACAGTGTGTATGCAAGACTGATGGAAGTCAGCTTCATCGGAATTCCGACGGAAAATTCCATTGGATTAGAGCACTTCTAAATGCAAATACATGTAATCATTTACAATTAAACAAATAAAATAATTCCTGCACTTAGTGTATGAAGGAACAAATGACCCAAAAGATATGAATACAAGACCAGCAAGAATTCGAAACACAAAAATGGTGTTTTAAAAACAAATACTACCAAAAAAAAAAAGGGGGGGGGGACACTCATCTCCCCCTTTATATCTCCCATTCCCTCCTTTTTTTTGTTTTTTCTTTTATATCCCCTTGAGGGGTTATTTGTTGCTTTCCATTTATAAATATTCTATCATACTTGTCGAGAACCGAAATTCTTCCCATTTTTTCCATATTCCTGGCATTTGATTTTTTATGTAACCTTCTTCTCTTATCTGTCTCTCCATATATTGTATTTGGTTCATTTCACATATCCATTCTGTTATCATCTGACTTTTATGCCCTGTACACACGATCGGTTTTACCGATTAAAACAGTCCGATGGACTTTTTTCATCGGACAACCCGATCGTGTATGGGCCCCATCTGTCTTTTTTCCATTGGTGAGGAAAAAATAGAACCTGTTTTAAATTTATCCTATGGAAAAAAATACGATAGCAAATTCCGATCGTCTGTGTGGAACTCCATCGGAGAAAAAACCCGCGCATGCTCAGAATCAAGTCGACGCATGCTCAGAAGCATTGAACTTCATTTTTCTCGGCTCGTAGGAGTGTTTTATGTCACAGCGTTTGGGACGGTCGGATTTTTGACTGATGGTGTCTGTGTAGGCAAGACTGGTGAAAGTCATCTTCATCGGTTTTCCGATGGAAAAATCCATCGGATTTGAATCCATAGGAAATCCGATCGTGTGTACAGGGCTTTAGTTTCTCTCCACTTACGAGCTATTATTGTTCTGGCTGCAGTTGTCATATGGTGAAGAATATCCGTTTTAATACTCTCCATTGAATCTGACATCGGAGACAATAATGAAATATCTATACTTGGATTCCTCTCCACTCCCGTCACTTTCTGATGGAATTCCTCTCCACTCCCGTCACTTTCTGATGGAATTCCTCTCCACTCCCGTCACTTTTTGATGGAATTCCTCTCCACTCCCGTCACTTTCTGATGGAATTCCTCTCCACTCCCGTCACTTTCTGATGGAATTCCTCTCCACTCCCGTCACTTTTTGATGGAATTCCTCTCCACTCCCGTCACTTTCTGATGGAATTCCTCTCCACTCCCGTCACTTTCTGATGGAATTCCTCTCCACTCCCGTCACTTTCTGATGGAATTCCTCTCCACTCCCGTCACTTTCTGATGGAATTCCTCTCCACTCCCGTCACTTTCTGATGGAATTCCTCTCCACTCCCAACTCTTTCTGATGGAATTCCTCTCCACTCCCAACTCTTTCTGATGGAATTCCTCTCCACTCCCGTCACTTTCTGATGGAATTCCTCTCCACTCCCAACTCTTTCTGATGGAATTCCTCTCCACTCCCGTCACTTTCTGATGGAATTCCTCTCCACTCCCGTCACTTTCTGATGGAATTCCTCTCCACTCCCGTCACTTTCTGATGGAATTCCTCTCCACTCCCGTCACTTTCTGATGGAATTCCTCTCCACTCCCGTCACTTTCTGATGGAATTCCTCTCCACTCCCAACTCTTTCTGATGGAATTCCTCTCCACTCCCGTCACTTTCTGATGGAATTCCTCTCCACTCCCGTCACTTTCTGATGGAATTCCTCTCCACTCCCGTCACTTTCTGATGGAATTCCTCTCCACTCCCGTCACTTTCTGATGGAATTCCTCTCCACTCCCGTCACTTTCTGATGGAATTCCTCTCCACTCCCGTCACTTTCTGATGGAATTCCTCTCCACTCCCGTCACTTTCTGATGGAATTCCTCTCCACTCCCGTCACTTTCTGATGGAATTCCTCTCCACTCCCGTCACTTTCTGATGGAATTCCTCTCCACTCCCGTCACTTTCTGATGGAATTCCCCTCCACTCCCGTCACTTTCTGATGGAATTCCCCTCCACTCCTGTCACTTTCTGATGGAATTCCTCTCCACTCCCGTCACTTTCTGATGGAATTCCTCTCCACTCCCGTCACTTTCTGATGGAATTCCTCTCCACTCCCGTCACTTTCTGATGGAATTCCTCTCCACTCCCGTCACTTTCTGATGGAATTCCTCTCCACTCCCGTCACTTTCTGATGGAATTCCTCTCCACTCCCGTCACTTTCTGATGGAATTCCTCTCCACTCCCGTCACTTTCTGATGGAATTCCTCTCCACTCCCGTCACTTTCTGATGGAATTCCTCTCCACTCCCGTCACTTTCTGATGGAATTCCTCTCCACTCCCGTCACTTTCTGATGGAATTCCTCTCCACTCCCGTCACTTTCTGATGGAATTCCTCTCCACTCCCGTCACTTTCTGATGGAATTCCTCTCCACTCCCGTCACTTTCTGATGGAATTCCTCTCCACTCCCGTCACTTTCTGATGGAATTCCTCTCCACTCCCGAACACTTTCTGATGGAATTCCTCTCCACTCCCGACACTTTCTGATGGAATTCCTCTCCACTCCCGACACTTTCTGATGGAATTCCTCTCCACTCCCGACACTTTCTGATGGAATTCCTCTCCACTCCCGACACTTTCTGATGGAATTCCTCTCCACTCCCGTCACTTTCTGATGGAATTCCTCTCCACTCCCGTCACTTTCTGATGGAATTCCTCTCCACTCCCGTCACTTTCTGATGGAATTCCTCTCCACTCCCAACTCTTTCTGATGGAATTCCTCTCCACTCCCAACTCTTTCTGATGGAATTCCTCTCCACTCCCGACACTTTCTGATGGAATTCCTCTCCACTCCCGACACTTTCTGATGGAATTCCTCTCCACTCCCGACACTTTCTGATGGAATTCCTCTCCACTCCCGACACTTTCTGATGGAATTCCTCTCCACTCCCGACACTTTCTGATGGAATTCCTCTCCACTCCCGACACTTTCTGATGGAATTCCTCTCCACTCCCGACACTTTCTTTGCCGGCGGTTTTAACCATTTTTCGGCCGTTAGCGGGGGTTAAAAGCACCCCGCTAGCGGCCAAATAGCGCCGCAAAAACGACGGTAAAGCGCCGCTAAAAATAGCGGCGTTTTACCGCTGGTGGCGCAACGCCCCAGTATGAAAGTAGCCTAAATCTACTTTTGAAGTGAGGAGCAAGCTGACTAGAACATAATAAACTACATTACAAGTACATGTCTTCATATTTTATATAAATAAGCAATAATAACATAAAAGTGTAAAAACGTAATCTTACTAGCTTTTTTTTATGTGTACTTATTTTACTGACATGCAGGCGTCCAATTTCATAAAACCAGCGTTGGGAGTGACAACTCAGAGGAAAAAGACTGTCCCAAAGCCGGAAATGACTGAGGAGCAGAAGCAGGAGATTCGAGAGGCTTTTGATCTGTTTGATACTGATGGCACAGGAACGATCGATGTTAAGGAACTGAAGGTGAAGGTTCAAATACAAATCAGTTGCACAAATATACACGTTCAATGCAAATATCAAATTAATGGTCAAAAGGAAATCTCTCTTAGTTTTGGGTCGCTTAGCTGTTTTTTTCTCACATATTTTTTCATCACCATTATTAATTTTAATTATTGTTAATTTCTGTACAAAGTCCACATTATAAACAAGGGTGTATCTATAGAGAAACATTTGAGTGACAAGTATGTCAACAAGAATAGCAAAACATCAATTACAAAAATGAGTTTTGGTGGTAGTGAGATCCTTACTGAGCTTTCAGTGAACATGATATTCCAAGACCGATAGAGGTTCAGTCACCAGGATACTAACTTTTTGTTGAGGATCATGTATGCAAACACTGGTTGGAGTATAGCAAGTTAACCACTTCAGCCCCGGAAGGAATTACCCCCTTAATGACCAGGCCATTTTTTGCGATATGGCACTACGTCACTTTAACTGACAATTGCGCGGTCGTGCGACATTGTGCCCAAACAAACTTGATGTCCTTTTTTTCCCACAAATAGAGCTTTCTTTTGGTGATATTTGATCATCGCTGCGGTTTTTATTTTTTGCACTATAAACAAAAAAATAGCGACAATTTTGAAAAAAAACTTTTTTACTTTCCGCTATAAAACATTTCCAAAAAAAGTTAAAAAAATAATTTATTCATCAGTTTAGGCCAATATGTATTCTGCTACATGTTTTTAGTAAAACAAAATCCCAATAAGGATATATTGATTGATATTCGTAAAAGTTATCACGTCTACAAAATAGGGGATAGATTTATGGCATTTTTATTATTCGTTTTCTTTTACTAGTAATGGCGGCGATCAGTGATTTGTAGCGGGACTGCGACATTGTGGCGGACAGATTGGACACCTAACGGACGTTTTTGACACTTTAATGGGAACCAGTGACATTACTACAGTAATCAGTGCTATAAATATGCACCGTTATTGTACGAATGACACTGGTAGGGAAGGGGTTAACATCAGGGGCTCACTGGGACAACACACAGATTCATCTTCCTGCATAGCAGAAAGACAGGATGTGTGTGATCTCCCCTGTTGGAACAGAGATCTGCCTTGTTTACACAGGCAGATCCCTGTACTGTCACTACGGGGAATAATCTCGGGTGGCCGGCGGACATCGAGTCCGCTGGACCCGCTGATTGGCTCCCCTGCTGACCATTGGGAGCATGCGCGCGTACACATTTTCCAAGGATGAGGGCTGCTCTCCAAGACATAGACTGGGAGGGAATATTGGCATCGATGAACACAGAACAGAAATGGGAATTTTTCAAAAAGACTGTATGCAAACTCCCTGCAAAATCTATATTCCCATGGGCAATAAGTTTAAAAGACTAAAAATAAAACCTATGTGGCTCACGGCAAAAGTTAAAAAAGCTATAAATAATAAGAAAAGAGCTTAAACATATAAAAATGTAATCATTTAAATGTTACAAAGAATATAACAGAATATGTAAAAATGGAAATCAAGGACGCAAAAATTCAAAACGAATGACAGATTACAAAAGACAAACCCCCAAAAATTCTTCAAATATATTAATAGTAAAAAGGTCAGGTCTCAGCATGTAGGCCCTTTACAAAATAATCTAGAGTGGGTGACTGGGGACAAAGAGAAGGCTAATTTATTAAATACTTTCTTCAGCTCTGTGTATACAAAGGAGCATAGTAGGGGAGCTCAAATCCATAATGGGGATGGTATTGACAGAGCCCCAAATGATCCACAATGGCTCAAAAGTGATATGGTCTAGAAATATTTAGACAGAATAAGGCTTGATTCACATCTATGCATGTTGCTTTTGAGAGTTTCTGCAGTGCTTTTTGCGGTGCTTGCCGCATTTTTGGACACACATTTTTGCTTCGATTTGCCCCCAAAATCCATACCAGACCCTCTTCCGTGTGCAGCCCAGCAGGTCAAGAAAGGGAGGGGATGAGCGAGCGCCCCCCCCTCCCCCTCTTGAACCATACCAGGCCGCATGCCCTCAACATGGGGGGATGGGTGCTTTGGGGCAGGGGGGGGCTCTGCGCCCCCCCACCCCAAAGCACCTTGTCCCCATGTCCTCCTCATCATTATCATCATCCTCATCATCATCCTCATCCTCATCATCCTCAGTGTGAATAGAGCCTAAAGGTGGATAAAGCACAGGGACCAGATGGTTTACACCCACGGATCCTAAAAGAATTGAGCTCTGTAATTTCAAAGCCATTGTATCTAATTTTTAAGGACTCATTAATGACAGGAATAGTACCACTGGATTGGCGCAGGGCCAATGTGGTGCCTATATTTAAAAAGGGATCAAAGTCTTTACCAAGTAATTATAGACCTGTTAGATTAACTTCTATAGTTGGGAAGATACTGGAGAGATTAATAAAAGATCACATAGATGAGTTCTTGCTGGGAAAAAATATTTTAAACAACAGACAGCATGGATTCATGAAAGACAGAAATTGTCAAACAAATCTGATTTCTTTTTATGAAGAGGTAAGTGAAACCTTGGACAGAGGGGTGGCTGTGGACGTGGTATACTTGGATTTTGTGTTTGACACAGTTCCCCACACATGACTAATGTGTAAGGTAAAGTCTACAGGCTTTCACACTCTGAATGGTCTAAGGTTATCAGTGGTGTACCCCAAGAGTCAGTGCTGGGACCCTTACTTTTTAATATCCGTGTAGCGGCCTCACCCCATCTCTTTTGTCTAGGGGTATCTCGTACGACAGGGTGAGATGCACTACGGCCCATGTCCTCCCCATAGCTGTGGGTGAGGTGAAGGCCAGTACCAGTTATTTTTCTCGGGCCTGTGTGTTTTAGTTAAGGATCAAGTCTTACTGTGCCAACACTTCCCTTTGCTCCCATTAACCAGAGTTCCACACACCGATCACAGTCCAACTCTTGTTTTATTGCAAAGCTCACAATAAACAGTGCTTCAGTAGCCAACTGGTTGAGACCCAATAACAGTTCAATACGGTGGGATGAGCAGGTCGAGGCACTATCCTGATTGTACGCTAAACCACTGTGATCTCACCAGCGGTTACTATAGCCTTGGCTAGAGAGAACTTAGAACTTGTGAGTCTCTACCAGCGACTCAATAGAATGTAGATAGGAGTACCTTCGCTGCGTTGCGGCCCCTGTCAGGGGAAGATGTCCCTCCAAGGGAGTTACCAGAGGCCCATCCGTCACCGGGTTGATGCTGCTCCGGACTCTCCGGACGGCTAACCTCCCCGGCCTCCTCACCTCAGACATAGGCCCCATCCTCAGGGACCCTCGGACTTCTCCACCCTCGCGGGACCCAGTCAAAGTCACTGGGCCCCAGGCCTCCTACCTAGTACCTCACCCCAGGCTGAAGGTGCCTGGGATGGACTCCAACTCTGTTCCGGCTAGGGCGCCTGGGCTGGAACTCCGAACCGCCCGCACCCAGGCCTAAGGTGCCTGGGCGCGTGAAGAAGAAGATCCTGAAGACCTCGTGGTTAGGGCGTCTCCCCCTTTTATCCCCTCCCTTGACGTCACGGCAGGATTCCCGCCCTTGCCGTACCATCTCCGGAAAGGGACAAAAAGGACAGCACTGCTGCAGAAATTCTACCTTGAACCTGCGGGCACAACGCCACCCACAGGTCAAGGAGAATAATACACCACCCAGTCCTCCACGAACACAAATGGTCCAAACCTCTCATGATTTACACACCTGGGTCATACTATTACCCAGGTGCATCCCAACTAAATTTAAAGACCCCGCTACATCTTTATAAATGATATTGGGTCTGGGATTAAAAGTAAAATTTCTGTCTTTGCAGATGACACTAAGCTATGCAGTGGAATAACGTCCTTACAGGATGTCTCCAACTTACAAGCCGACCTCAATGCACTGTCTAATTTTTAATAAATTTGCAAAGATTTCAAACAAACTTCTTTCACATTGTCATTATTAGGGGTGCAACGGATCAAAACACTCATGGATCGGATCATTTTTCGGATCGGCAAAAAAAAAAAAGACAAATCTTCTTGTTACACCCACCGGAGTTTTAGATTTCAGTTATTTTCAACACAAAACTGAGCTTATAAGCTTAAATACAGTATTTGTAAATCTGACGGACTCTTTACATGTTCAATTTTAAAAGCAGCAGCAAACCTGCTGACCTTACATGGTTGCTAATGTGACACAACACCTCCTGATTTTCACATTTAACTAAATGTTAAAGCGGAGCTCCGCCGGAAAAAAAAATATTAAAAGCCAGCAGCTACAGCTACAGCAGCTGCTGGCTTTTAATATTTGGACACTTACCTGTCCTGGAGTCCAGCGACGTCCGCAGCAAAGGACGAGCGACCGCTCGTCGCTCTGCTGCTCCCTCCGCCATCCTCGCTGAGGGAACCAGGAAGTGAAGCCCTGCGGCTTCATGCCCGGTTCCCTACGGCGCATGCGCGAGTCGCGCTGCGCCGTTCTGATTGGTGCTCCTGTGTTCTGGGAGCCGAGTGTCTCCCAGAACACCAAGGGAAGTCTGCGGGAAGTGACGTCACTCCCGCAGATTCCCGGAGAGAGGACTCCCGGATGTGGGTGAAAATACCTGTCTTAGACAGGTATCTTCACCCCCCTCCCCCCTTAAAGGTGTCAATTGTGACACCGGAGGGGGGGGGAGGGTTCCAAATAGCAAAAGTTGCTATTTAGGGTGGAGCTCCACTTTAAATGTGAAAATCAGAGGTGTTCTGTCACATTAGCAAGCATGTAAGGTTTGCTGCTGCTTTTAAAATTTAACATGTAAACAGTCCATCGGATTTCCAAATACTGTATTTAACACCTTCCTTACTGGGCACATATACCCCCTTCCTGCCCAGGCGAAATTTCAGCTTTCGGCACTGCGTCGCTTTATCTGACAATTGCGCGGTCGTGCGACGTGGCTCCCAAACAAAATTGACGTCCTTTTTTCCCACAAATAGAGCTTTCTTTTTGTGGTATTTGATCACCTCTGCGGTTTTTATTTTTTGCGCTATAAACCAAAAAAGAGCGACAATTTTGAAAAAAAACACAATATTTTTTGATTTTTGCTATAATAAATATCCCAATTTTTTTTAAAAAAAACTTTTTTTCTCAGTTTAGGCTGATACGTGTTCTTCTACATATTTTTGGTTAAAAAAAAAATCGCAATAAGCGTATAGTGATTGGTTTGCGCAAAAGTTATAGCGTCTACAAAATAGGGGCTAGAATTCTGACTTTTTTTTTTTTTTTACTAGTAATGGCGGCGATCTGCGATTTTTGTCAGGACTGCGATATTGCGGCGGACACATCGGACACTTTTGACACATTTTTGGGACCATTCACATTTATACAGCGATTAGTGCTATAAAACTGCACTGATTACTGTATAAATGTGACTGGCAGGGAAGGGGTTAACACTAGGGGGCGAGGAAGGGGTTAAATGTATGCCCTATGAGTGATTGCTACTGTGGGGGGGGGGGACTGACTGGGGGAGGTGACCGATCTGTGTCCCTATGTACAAGGGACACAGCATCGGTCTCCTCTCCCTGACAGGACATGGATCTCTGTGTTTACACACAGAGATCCATGTCCTTGTCTGTGTACAGGCCGATCGCGGGTGCCTGGCGGACATCGCGGCCGGCAGGCACGCGCATCGGCATCTCAGTGATGCGCCCTAGTGGCCGAAAGAGCGGAGGCCGTATAATGACGGCCTCCCGGCATTTAAGAACCACTTTGCGGCTGTCATTAGTCGTATGACGGGCGCGAAGTGGTTAAGCATGTATGCTCAGTTTTGTGTTGAAAATAACTGAAGTCTAAAACTCCGTTGGGTGTAACAAGATGTTCGCTTGGCCCCTTCACACTGTCATTACTGTGCAGGAGTGTGGGGTGGAGCAAGATGGCGGCGACGAAACGTCACTACAGCGGACGTCGCCGGGTGTACCAAGATGGCCGGAGCTAGGCCGAAGCCGCGACCTTTCCTATGGCCGAGGCTCCGGAGCTCTCCACGGATCGCGTGGTGTGCCGATCCGAACAGGGTGACCCGTTCGGATCACGGATCGGTGGCGATCCGTTGCACCACTAGTCATTATGGGTTATTATTTGTAGAATTTTGAGGAAAATAATGAATTGAATCCATTTTAGAATAAGGCTGTAACATAACAAAGTGAAGGAAAAGGTGAAATGTTGTGTATACTTTCCGGATGCACTGTATGTACATCACAAGATGATGGTTTCCTTATCTTTCGGTCGGCCTCTTGTCTGAACTAACGAGAGGAAGGGAGAGATGGTATATATTTTCTGGACCATAAAGATTCTGATTCTTCTCCACACCTCCTGCACCTAAGTTGTATTGCTGCATTCATCTATAAATACCCAGAGGGGATCAGTGTAACAGAAAAGGTATCTTATTTTGTACATTTAGATGCTTGGTGCTTCCTCCTATATGCTCCTGTCTCAGGCACTGGTCCATGAATGCCTCCATGATACTGTACATACACCCCGACTATCGGCATGCCTTTTAAGAGGCACTAAGCTCCACTGCACAGCTGTAAGTTGTGAACAGGAAAAAACAGACGAACAATACATCATAGTGGGGCATTATATGTGATAAATTTATTGTCATTGATAAATTATTATACAGTAGTTTGCCTGTTTTTGAAGCTGTGGATGCATTTCACTGTTGTAAATGAGGCTTTAAAATGTGAGCATTTGCATGAATGATTGTAAGCACAGGAGATCAGTTTTTCCCTTGAATGCTAACCTATTAGAACCATTTCAGGTTGCCATGCGAGCCCTTGGATTTGAGCCCAAGAAGGAGGAAATAAAGAAGATGGTTTCAGATATTGATAAGGAGGGGACCGGCAAAATCAGCTTCAGTGATTTCCAGTCTTCAATGACCCAGAAGATGGTAAGTTCTACATACTGACTTTAAGGCCTCATGCACACTGGACGTTAAAATAACGTTATAAAAACGCCAGTAGCTTTGCAGTGAGTTTTTCAACGTTTTTGCAATAGATATTTTTAGCGTTTTTTTTTTTTTTTCAATGGATCAACAACCCTAAATGCTGGTGAGCGACGTTTTTGAGTGTTTATCAACGTTTATCAGCGTTAGAGCGTTTTTACAGCTGAAAAATGTCTCTCAGAACCCACTAGTTTGGGGTATTTTTTACTGCTCAAAAACGCCACTGCCCAAAACTGCTGATAACAGCCTATGTGTGCATGGACGCATAGGATAACATGATGGAGAGTTTAATGACTGTAGAAAAAAACGTCTACAGACAAACAGCTGCTGTAAAAACATCCAAAAACGTCCAGTGTGCATGAGGCCTAATGCGTCGTAGACACGATCCGAATATCGTACGACAGATCGGACAACTTTTTTCGCTTAATAGTCACAAGTAGGAATTAAATAGGTTATTAAAGTCACGAAAATTCTCGTACGACAGAAAAAAAAAATCGGAAGTGATGTCATGTGTTTGTATTGTATTTCTTTCTCGTACATCACGGGACACAGAGCGGCATAGTCATTACTATGTGGGTTATATAGATACCTTCAGGTGCTGGCACTGGCAACTTCCAAAACCAGAAGTACCCTCCCCTATATAAGCCCCTCCCATCCGGGAGTACCTCAGTTTTTTGCCAGTGTCTAAGGTGTTGGCCAAGAAGTAACATGTGTTTTTCACTGAGCTTGCGTACAGGTTCTTTTGGGCCTCAGTAAGCTATTCCGGATCCGACCAAAAAAGCTTCATAGCTAAATGGTCGGTACCCGGGCCTTGCAAGAGAAGAGCAAGGTTTTGCCTGTAATGCCTCTCTTAGGAGGGCTGGACCCTGGGATCCAGAGCTCTGGTCATACCCACAACCAAGATGTTTTCTGTGCAGGGTGCTATACAGGTCCAGGGGAGTGGAATCCTTGGGAACCCGGTCCCTGAAGGTTTAATTACAATGCCTGCCGTGATAGGTGAAGTTTGGGCTTCTGTGGACCAAACAGAGTCCTGCGGCGAGGAAAAGGTAAGTGGGGGCCCTCAGGAACTTGGTTCTATTGGGGGACCCCAAGCCTATTTTGTCTTTCTGCCTTTTACCTAAGGTATTCCCGCTAATATTCTGTGCATGCCTGTTACTACTGAGAAAATGTAAAAATTTTAATAGTAGGCAAGAGAAAAAAAAAAAAAACAATGTAAGACCGCGGTACCTGTGTTAAACACTAGAGGCCGCTATGGTTCTTTTTCTTGTAATGTGGATTTTTTTCTTCCGAAGTCAAATCCAGGCAGTTGGTAAGTTCTCTTTGGGAAGCTGTCTCCTCTGCCCTGTTGCTGCGCTCATCCATCCCCGGGCCCTGCGGCAGGGACCCTGGCTCCCATCTAGCTCCTTATTTTTTTCAAAAAAGGCGCACGTGCCTGCGCGCGTGCGCATGCACGCGCCTCTCTATATAGAGGCGATCTGGAAAAAGGGGCGGGGCGGGTGGATGACGCTCGGTGTGCGGCGCTACTGCGCATGTGCGGGCGTCCAGCATGTTTAAAGGCACAATCACAGCTGGCTATTGAAGTGCACAGACAGAGCTAGCAACAGTAAAAAGGCACACAGAGGCGGTTGATGCAGGCATCCCCTAGAAAGGCACTTTAGTAGACACCAACTGTTATATAGCAGCAATTGTGCTAGACTATTCTCGGTAAAAGTGGTGTATTACGGCTGGAATACCTCAGCTTTGGGCTTAGGAATATGCCGTCCAGAAGCTCCGGAACTAAATCTTCCAGGAAGCGTAGGGGGTCTCCATCGGGCTCGGAGGATCTTGGGCATGCTTCTGCTGCACCAGTCTCCCCTGAAAATTCAGAGGTTAGTGACCGTAGAGACCCTGCAGGAGTACCTGGTACTGTGGCTGTCCTCAGTTCACCTGCTCCTGTGTATGTAACAGAGGAGGTTTTTTCCTCAGCTCTGGGAGGATTAGAAGAGAGATTGTCAACATTAATCGCTGCCTCCCTGTTACAGGGAAAGCACGCCCGATCTCCGTCTCCTCCTTCAGAGTACCTGTTAGCGGAGCAACAGTCCCATACAGGGATCGACCTGCCTGAAGGGGATCAGGAGGAGGTTGATTCTGTTATAGAGGAATCAACAGTGGAGGAACCTTTCTCAGCATCTCAAGCTGAAAGATTATGGGTTCAGTCTTTGACTAACATGGTCCGATCAGCATTTAAAATGCACCTTGCGGAACCATCAACCACTACTGTCTCCTCGCTGGGGTCGCTAAAAGCTCCCCAGACTGTCTGTTCCTTTCCACTTCACCCTTTATTGGAAGGGCTCATGTACCAGAATTGGGAACATCCTGATAAAATATTTACTCCCCCCAAGAGATTTCCGGTGGTCTATCCCATGGAGGATAAGTTCATCAAAAAATGGAGGGTCCCTACAGTGGACGCAGCCATCTCTTGTGTGAATAAATCACTGACATGTCCAGTGGATAATGTCCAAATGTTCAAGGACCCAATAGATAAAAAATTGGAGTCCTTATTAAAATCTGCTTTTTCTACAGCAGGCTTGGTGACACAACCAGCAGTGGCAGCTATTGGGGTCTGCCAAGCAGTGAAGGATCAGTTGAAACAGGTCTTAAGGGACTTGCCAGATCAGCAGGCCCTTGCCCTAGCTGATCTACCTAGAGCCTTATGCTTTGCGGTTGACGCCATAAAGGATTCAATCCATCAGGCCTCCCGCCTTATGCTGTCTGTAGTACATATTGCGCAGGCTTCTATGGCTAAAAAACTGGTCTGCTGAAGCTCCCTGTAAAAAATTGCTGGTTAGCTTCCCATTTCATGGTGAACGCTTATTCGGGGAAGACCTGGACAAATATATCCAGAAAATTTCCAACGGTAAAAGTACACTCTTGCCGGTTAAAAACAGAGTTAGAGGTCCCTCTTTTAAGAGGCCTGCTTCTCCAGTCCCTGGGGCATCGGCTGTGAAACAGTTCCGACGGCCTCCTCGGTCAAATCCCGGGGGTAAAAATCAGGGACAATAATAAGAAACCCTGGGTCAGGAGAGGTACAAAACCTCCCCCAAAGTCAAATGCATGAAGGGTTGCCCCCACTCAATCGGGTGGGGGGAAGACTCTAGTTGTTCGCAGAGACCTGGCGGGACACGATCAGAGACCAATGGGTGCTCTCCGCAGTAAGTCTGGGATACAGATTGGAGTTAAAAGACTCTCCTCCTTCCCATTTTATGAGATCAAACGTGCCAAGGGATCCCCGGAAGAGAGAGTCCCTCCTGTTGGCACTAGAACAACTATTGCTCCAAGGAGTAATTATGGAGGTTCCCCTGGAAGAATGGGGGTTCGGGTTTTACTCAAACCTCTTTACAGTCCCGAAGCCAAACGGGGACGTGAGGCCCATATTAAATCTAAAAGGGCTAAACAAATTCCTACATATCAGGACTTTCCGGATGGAGTCGATCCGATCGGTGGCCACTGCCCTACAAGGGGAGGAATGGTTAGCCTCGATCGACATCAAAGATGCTTATTTGCACATTCCCATCTTTCCAGTCCACCAAAAATTTCTACGCTTTGCAGTAGAAGGGCGTCATTTTCAGTTCAGAGCCTTACCCTTCGGTCTGGCCACAGCACCACGAGTGTTCACAAAAATTCGGGCCCCATTATTGGCCAATCTAAGAACGCAAGGTGTAACGATAATGGCATATCTAGACGACTTGTTGCTGATAGACCACTCAGTGAAAAAACTAGAAGTGGTCGTTCACAAGACAATCAAGTATCTGGAATCTCACGGTTGGATTATCAACCGAGACAAGTCAGCCCTAAAACCAGTCAAAAGTCTGGAATACTTGGGGCTAAGGCTAGATTCAGGCCAGAGGAAAATATTCTTGCCTCGAAAAAAGGTGTTGTCTTTGAGAGATTTGATCCACTTAGTGGGTACAAAAGGACAGCCGTCCATACGCCTGTGCATGAGGCTGCTGGGAAAAATGGTGGCATCATTCGAAGCAGTACCCTACGGTCAATTCCATTCAAGGAATTTGCAAAGGGCCATACTGTCAGCCTGGAACAAGAAAGTTCAGGCCCTAGACTTACCAATGTCCTTGTCCCCTTCCGTTTGCAAGAGCCTCCGTTGGTGGTTGGTTCCCCAGAATCTGGAAAAAGGGAAATCCTTCAGTCCGATTTCTTGGAAGGTGGTCACTACAGATGCCAGCCTTATAGGCTGGGGAGCAGTACTGGAGCAATGGTCTCTCCAGGGCAGATGGTCGGATACGGAAAAGGCCCTGCCCATCAATCTCTTAGAGATACGAGCAGCCCGCTATGCCCTAGTAGCATGGACATCCAAACTCCAAGGGTCCCCTGTCAGAATTCAATCAGACAATGCCACGGCAGTGGCATATATCAATCATCAGGGTGGCACCAGGAGTCGTGCAGCCCAGAGGGAGGTAAATTGCATCCTGAAATGGGCAGAAAGATATGTCCCAGCCATATCCGCGGTATTCATTCCAGGAGTGGAGAATTGGAAGGCGGACTTTCTAAGTCGCCAACAATTATGCCCAGGGGAATGGTCCCTTCACCCCGAGGTTTTTCGGACAATATGTCAGAGGTGGGGAACACCGGATGTAGATCTGCTAGCATCCAGGTTCAACGCAAAGGTGGACAGGTTTGTCTCTTGGACAAGGGATCCCCTAGCTTGCGGCTCGGATGCCCTAGTGTTCCCTTGGGATCAGTTCAAGCTGATATATGCATTCCCACCGCCACAATTGTTACCTCGATTACTCCGCAGAATCAGGGTAGAAAAGAAACCAGTGATTCTGGTGGCTCCAGCGTGGCCCCGAAGAGCATGGTACGCGGAGATTGTAAAAATGTCTGTGGGGAGTCCTTGGACCCTCCCACATCGTCCGGACCTGCTTTCGCAAGGACCGATATACCACCCTTCCTTACCAGCCCTAGGTTTGACGGCCTGGCTATTGAAGCCCACATTCTAAAAAAGAGAGGTCTCTCTAATCCTGTGGTATCTACCATGATCAATGCCAGGAAGCCGGTATCCAGGCAGATCTACTATAGAATCTGGAAGGCGTACATCGCCTGGTGTGAGGCCAAGAAATGGCATCCACGAAAGTACGTAATAGGTAGGATTCTGGACTTCCTACAGTGGGCTGTAGATAGGAAGCTTGCCTTGAGTACTATCAAGGGTCAGATTTCGGCCTTGTCAATATTTTTTCAGAGGCCCTTGGCTTCGCATTCACTAGTCAAAGCCTTTATACAAGGAGTGATGCGTATTAGCCCTCCGGTTAATATTCCCATATGTCCATGGGACTTAAACCTGGTTCTGTCGGTTCTACAGAAACAACCATTTGAACCATTACAGCATATTTCCCTGGTTCTTCTCACCAGAAAATAGATTTTTCTAGTAGCCATTTGTTCGGCTAAAAGAGTGTCGGAATTAGCCGCTATGTCCTGTAGGGAGCCATATCTGGTTATCCATAAGGACAGAGTAGTGTTACGTCCTCATCCAGCCTTTCTTCCTAACGTGGTATCAAGGTTTTCATTTGAACCAAGATGTGGTTCTTCCTTCTTCTTTTTTCCCCAAACCTAGTTCGGTAGAGGAAAAGTTATTGCATTCTTTGGATGTAGTAAGAGCAGTTAAAGCTTATCTAAAAGCCACTGCTCAGATTCGCAGAACGGATACTTTGTTTATTCTGCCGGAAGGCCCCAGAAGGGGTCAGGCAGCGTCAAAATCTACTTTAGCCAAGTGGATTCGACAGGTCATAATGCAAGCCTATGGCTTGAGAAGGAGACCGCCTCCGTTCAAAGTTAGGGCGCACTCCACGAGAGCAGTTGGAACTTCATGGGCAGTGCATCACCAGGCCTCCCTGGCTCAAATCTGTAAGGCCGCAACATGGTCTTCAGTACACACGTTTACTAGGTTCTACCAGGTGGACGTTAGAAGTCAAGAGGATATCGCCTTTGGGCGCAGTGTGTTGCAGGCCGCAAAAGATCCTCATGTCTGATAGCGCTCAGCTTATGTATGGTGTATCCCCCCCCTCATTGGGCATTGCTTTAGGACATCCCACATAGTAATGACTATGCCGCTCTGTGTCCCGTGATGTACGAGAAAGAAAATAGGATTTTTATAACAGCTTACCTGTAAAATCCTTTTCTTGGAGTACATCACGGGACACAGAGCTCCCACCCCTCTTTAGGGACACTTATTGCTTTGCTACAAAACTGAGGTGCTCCCGGATGGGAGGGGCTTATATAGGGGAGGGTACTTCCGGTTTTGGAAGTTGCCAGTGCCAGCACCTGAAGGTATCTATATAACCCATTAGTAATGACTATGTCGCTCTGTGTCCCGTGATGTACTCCAAGAAAAGGATTTTACAGGTAAGCTGTTATAAAAATCCTATTTTTCGGACGACAACTGTACTGACTAAACAAAAATCGTACGATCTGGTATCGTACGAGGAAAATTTTCGTGCATTTTCGATAAAATAATATCGGATGAACTGTCATGATCGGCTCTCGGAAGCTCTGTACTAACGATCCGATTATCGTCCGATTCTTCCTCGGACAACATTTTTCGTACGATATTCGGATGGTGTGTACGGGCCATAAGGAAGAGAGAAAACATTTCCAGAACACAAAGTGGGAGATTTACTACAGCTGGTGAACACAGAATCTGGTGCAGCTGTGCATAGTAACCAATCAGCTTCTAGGTTTATTGCCAAAACGTAATTAGGTGAAATTAGAAGCTGATTGGTTACTCTGCACAGCTGTACCAGATTCTGAGTACACCAGCTTTAGTAAGGCTGGGTTCACATATATGCAAATTGGATGCATTTTTAACCGCATTCAATTCGCATAACGTGAACGGCTTTCAATGCAGCCGGTTCACACATGTGCAAGGCGGCCGCGGTGCAATTTCAAAAAGTGTCTTGTGTGTTTTTTGAATCTGGTTCAGGTGCAATTTCAGGTAAAAATTCACACCTGAATCGTACCAGAACTAGTGAATAGAAACGTACCGGACTGCCGCACTGAAACCGCAGCCGCATATGTGTGAACCCGGCCCTAAAGTGATTGTAAACAATCCCCATGTAATACAATCCATTCATTTTAAAATAGAAATGAAAGGCAAAACATTTTGGTGTGTGTATGTATGTATGTATGTATGTGTATATATATATATATATATATATATATATATATATATATATATATATATATATATAAAATGATATAACTTTTTTCCCATTTTTATAAGTGATCACATTCCCTCTGTTTTCAGCTGCATTAACCGCTTAACCACCACTTAAGCCCCGGACCAATACACAGCATAAAGACCTGGCCCCTTTTTGCGATTCGGCACTGCATCGCTTTAACTGACAATTGCGTGGTCGTGCAACGTGGCTCCCAAATAAAATTGACGTCCTTTTTTTCCCACAAATAGAGCTTTCTTTTGGTGGTATTTGATCACCTCTGCGGTTTTTATTTTTTGCGCTATAAACAAAAATAGAGAACTTTTTGCTATAATAAATATCCCCAAAAAATATATAAAAATTTTTTTTTTTCCTCAGTTTAGGCCGGTACGTATTCTTCTACATATTTTTGGTAAAAAAAAATCACAATCGGCAATTATTGATTGGTTTGCGCAAAAGTTATAGCGTTTACAAAATAGGGGGTAGTTTTATGGCATTTTTATACATTTTTATACTTTTTTATTTTTATTTTTTTACTAGTAATGGCGGCGATCAGCGTTTTTTTTTTTTTTTTGGGACTGCGACATTATGGCGGACACATCGGACACTTTTGACACATTTTTGAGACCATTGTCATTTTTGAAGCGATCAGTGCTATAAAAATGCACTGGTTACTGTGAAAATGACACTGGCAGTGAAGGGGTTAACCACTGGGTGGTGCTGAAGGGGTTAAGTGTGCCTAGGGGAGTGATTACTACTGCGTGGCTACGAGTGTCACGTCACCGATCTCCGCTCTGATTACACAGAGCGGAGATCGGTGACATTGTCAATAGGGGAGCGGGGAGATGTTGTGTTTACACTGATATCTCCCCGCCTCTGTGAGACGATCGCGGGGATCCCCGCGGCGATAGAAGGCAGGGGGGGGGAAGGCAGGGGGGTCGCTAGCATGCTCGATCCCGACGTCGGGCAGTTAAAGGGGACGTACATGTACGTGATTGTGCCTGTACGAACCATTCTGCCGACATATATACAGTGGCTGGTCCTTAAGTGGTTAAAGACTGCCGCACAAACTTATACGTCGACAGAATGGCACTGCTGGGCAAATGGGGGTATATATACGTCCCCTTTAATTTGCAGCCGTGTGGTTGCGCACGCGCCGCCGGCAGCGCGCTCGCGACCCTTTTGCAAGCTCCCTGTCCGTGCCCGTGGGATCCGCGGACTCTGTCCGCCGATGTCCGCGATCTGTCTGGTCACAGAGCTGAAGAACGGGGAGATGTCAGTGTAAACGCATCTCCCGGTTCTTCCTAGTGACATGTCACTGATCGAATGTTCCCTCTCATTGGGAGCAGCGATCAGTGATGTGTCCCTCGTAGCCACGCCCCCTAACAGTTAGAATCACTCCCTAGGACACACTTAACCCCTTCAGCGTCCCCTACAGGTTAACCCCTTCACTGCCAGTGTCATTTTTACAGTAATTAGTGCATTTTTATAGCGCTGATCATTGTAAAAATGACAATGGTCCCAAAAAATGTGTCAAAAGTGTCCGATGTGTCCGCCATAATGTCACAGTCACGATAAAAATCACTGATCGCCGCCATTACTAGTAAAAAAAAAATTATTAATAAAAGTGCCATAAAACGATCCCCTATTTTGTAGACGCTATAACTTTTGCGCAAACCAATCAATAAACGCTTATTGCGATTTTTTTTGATTTTTTTTACCAAAAATATGTAGAAGAATACATATCGGCCTAAACTGAGGATTTTTATATATATATATATATATATATATATATATATATATATATATATATATATATATATATATATATATTATATATATATTTATTATTTTTTTGGGGGATATTTATTATAGCAAAAAGTAAAAAATATTGCATTTTTTTTCAAAATTGTCGCTCTATTTTTGTTTATAGCGCAAACAATAAATACCACAGAGGTGATCAAATACCACCAAAAGAAAGCTCTATTAGTGGCAAAAAAGGACGTACATTTTGTTTGGAAGCCACGTCGCACGACCGCGCAATTGTCAGTAAAGCGACGCAGTGCCGAATCGCAAAAAGTGGCCCGGTCTTTGGCCAGCCAAATGGTCCGGGGCTTAAGTGGTTAAAGTAATTTGTAAAGATTTTTTTTAAAATAACAAACATGTATATACTTACCACCTCTGTGCAAGGGTTTTGCACAGAGCGGCCGCGATCCTCCATTTCTGCGGTCCCCCATTGGCGCTCCTGGCTCCTCCTCCTCCGCATCGAGTGCCCTCATGGAGAGCCGCTTTCCATGGGGGCACTCGAGCGGGTGCGCTCCTGAGTCCTTCTGCTGCGTCCATTGACTCGGCCCCGCCCCCCGACTCCCTTGGCACTGGATTTGATTGACAGCAGCGGGAGCCAATTGCTCCTGCTATCAATCTATCCAATGAGGACCTGAGACAGTGGCTGAAGCTGCTGGGCTCGTTTTCGTCTCTGGAAAGATCGGGTTCAGGTAAGTAAAGGGGGTCTCTGGGGGGGCAGCTGTAAGCAAAAGGGTTTTCACCTTAATGCACAGAATGCATTAAGGTGAAAAACCTTGAGACTTTACAACTCCTTTAATGCTGGGGAGAGGAGAAGCAGCAGCAGCACACTGAGCTTCCCAGTGACAGGCTGTGCAAGGGAGGCATTTCAGGACAAGTCTGATTATTGGAGGAGAGCAGGCTGAGTTCCCAGCACAGCTAGAGAACTGAGCACAGTGTGGTTAGTATTTAATAGGAAAGCAGAGGGACTGGCAGGAACACCAGGGGTTTCATACAAGGGAAGCAATACAAAGAGAACAGGATACTTTTTCCTACAGGTACATGGTACAGCAGGCATATATCGGGAATATGACATGTTGGGGTAACAAACACTTTAATATCCCCCCCAAAGGGTCTCCTGTATCCACAGCACACAATTGCTTTCCAGCTTTTGTTTGTCCAGGGATCAATTGTAACGAACATATACAGTAAGTGTGTTATATCTAATCTAGTACCAGTTTGTTGTGAAAATGGTTGGGTCTAGGGTTCGGGGCTGAAATAAGTTTTGGGGGAAGCTCTGGAGTTAGGTTGAGTTTAGGAATCAGGTTAAAAGAACCATATCATGAGAGAAACATGGAAACTTCTATTCCTGATCTTTCTTGAAAATGCAGATTTCCTAGCTGTGATTCTAAAACTAAACCAAAGAAAATTCCCAACTCAACTTACCAACTGGCCTGCAACAACTGAATTATCCTGTCCTAACAGTATGCGTTAAAAACGGGGGTTTAGCTTGCACACATTTGCAAGGGTTAAGCTGCAGAGCCACTTCACGGCACCCCAATATTATTTGCAGTCCTAACTCTATGGGGTGCCGTAAAGGGGCTCTGCAGCTTACCCATATATTTGCAAATGTGTGCAAACGAAACCCCTGTTTTTAACGCATATTGTTGGACAGGATAATTTGGTTTGTTGCAGGTTGGTCGGTAAGTTAAGCTAGGAATTTTCTTTTGGTTTTGTTTGACATGCGTCGCCTTTCATGTGCTCCTTGCTACGAAGGTCAGTTATAGGTGAGCACAGTGGCCATTTGTTTGTACTGTGATTCTAAAACTCTGGCTACTGTACTTTGAGTTACTGATTAAAAAAAAGGTATGCAAATAAGGACTTCTAACTTCCCCAATCAATATTTGTTCAATGGCTGAGAGGGGAGGGTCAGCATAGCATCCAGGGAACTATCATTTTCAGAAGCTCAGCATGGCAGCTCCCATATTTCCTCTCATAACAGGTTATGCTTAAAGCGGTAGTAAACTTGTAAAAAAAAAAATGATTTAATCAATATTACAATCCACATATGTATTGAGAATAAAATGGGCACCAAGAGTAAGCCCAAAAATCGTTCTTACTGTTAAAAGACTGTATATTTAAAACGCTGCTGCTCTGTGTTAGCCATCGCCATATCAACTGTGGTCTTCCGTGTCTGTATTCAGATTTACTTCCGCCCGCGTTACATTTTTCTCTCCGTAATCTCGCGCATGCGCACTAATTGCAGTGTCCAAACCTCTTCTTAGTTTCCGGTTACTATGGAAACGAACGTTGAGCGAATCAGAGAGACCTCCTGTTGCTGGCATCGCGGGATGTCGGGGCTGACACTGACAATAGGAAATGACCCAGCCTCGGCATAGACACTGCATTTTTCCGGCAGGGTCTCGGCCTGCCGGAAAGTTTGGACAAATGGCGCATGCGCAGGCTACGTCATGAGCCACAATTATACATATATCTCGCAAGGAAGGCAGGTAAGGAGACAATCTTCTAATGCAAATGGATATAAAACCTGCCAGTGTCCACATAAAGAAAAGTAATCAGAATGGGTATACAACCGCTTTAAAGTGATTGTAAACCCTTACATATAGCCAGTGAAGTGACTATCCTCAGGTAATACACAGAGATAAAACAAATCTCCCTACATAAGATATTCCTGTGTATCTGCTGTCTTCTGTTCTCTACAACCGTTCAAAGTTCAGAATTTATAAAACTTGTCTGCTCTTTTAAAAAAAACGGGCAGAGAGCTGAAATTACACTCTGCAGAGTTCAGTTAGGAGAGCTCTGAGAGCTGATTGGAGGGAAGGGACACACCCCCTGCACACAGGAACAGAGCTGAGGCTGTCAATCACAGGCTGTGTGCTGGAGGTCCCTCCCCTGTCACTTTTTTTCTCTTGGTGTCAGGAAAACATGTCAGGAGTGATTCATGCAGATAGAAGAGGAACAAAGCAGCAGACAAAAATGACACTTGGTGATCCTAATTGAGACAATAAAGTACACACTATAGAGTTATGCTTTGTTCATATCTCATGTCTGAAGTTTACAACCGCTTTGAACTAAAGGCAATTTTTTATTTCATTTTGGATAGAGTAAGGCCTCGTACACACGACAGGTTTTCTCGGCAAGAAACTACAAGACTGCTGGGAGAGCTTTCTTGCCAAGAAAACCGTTTGTGTGTATGGTTTCTCATCGGGAAAACTGCCGGGAATCACAACGAGAAAAATAGAGAACCTGCTCTCTATTTTCTCGTCGGGATTCTCGTCGGCCTGTTTCCCGACGAGAAAACTCTGTGTGTGTGTGTGTGTGTGTGCGCGTGCGTGTGCGGCAACAAGCTTACCTGTCCTCCGGTAAGGCCGCACATGCTCAAAATGACTTTGACGCATGCGCGGTAGCTTCCTAGGCATAGGTAGTGTGTAGCAAGATGGCGGCGACGGCATCGAATGTGACGAGCGCATGGTTCTTTTGAATCTTGTCAAGAATCTCATCAGGAAAAACGACGTGTTTTTTTCCTGACAAGAATCTCGGCCGTGTGTACAGGGCTTGAGGGACGGTTATAATCCTTGTCGGTTTTTTTTTTTTTTTTTTGCTTTATGTGCCTCACTGGGGAGATTTCTCTTCCCTTTCTATCTTCTAGCCAAAACGGGAAGTGAGAGGAAATCCCTGGTACGAGTGTCTCTGTTTTAAGATTTCTCCTATTTTTACTATTCTCAGGACCACCCTAAAATTTGGACTTTCTTTCACTTTTTCCTTTCCGTGATAATAGTGGACATAAGAAATAGAGAGGGCGAATCTACCTTTTTAGTTTCCTTTCACAAGGGGCGGATCAGTTTTAACGGACTCTGCTTGCTCAGTAGGGATCTCTCCGTTGATCCCCGCTGAGCAGGCGGATGACAGGTCAGTCTACGCTCACTGTGCAGAGATGGACCTGTCAGAGCCCCGCTCTCCTTTATGGGGAGATTGGAAGAAAACGGACCGCCTGTCTGTTTTCATCTGATCCGACCCGCTGGACAGATGGCAAATGTATAGCCATACGTCTGTTTTCAGCAGATCGGATGCCAGGTTGACACATATCCACTGACATCCGCCTCCCCAAAGAGGACAATAAGTGACCCGATCGGGTCCGCCTGAAAAACAGACAGGTGGACCCGATTGGTCCGATCGTGTGTAAGGGGCCTTATGGGGACCCAGACAGCAATGAAAACTTGACAGTTGTTTTAATCCCTCCCCACTCTTTAAAAAAAAAAAAAAAATTATCTTTAGTCATAATTTAAGCGACACTGTTGTAAAAAGAAATAATATATGCTTCCCCCTGCAATGAAGACGTGTAATTATCGCCTCTCCTGATGCTCTGCAGCAGTGAAGTGAAAATGCAGACACTTCTGGGAATGTAGGATCCTATGAAAAAAGTAAACTAAATTGCAGCGCTGACAATGAACCAGGTGAACAGTGTATCCAATAATGAAATTGAGAGATTCAAAACAATTTAAAGTGCAGTGAAGCCAAGTCTAAGTGAAATAGACATAAGTGTATCGTGAAAAGCGATAAAAATAAATAATATTAGAGGCAGCAAGTACTTCAAAAAACAGTCCCGCAAGTATCAACTTGAACAAAAATATCCCTCTGAAGATCCACTCACCATTGGATGCTTGTCCTCTGCTCCTTGAAAAGAAACTAGATGGCTTGTTCGCAGATGGGAAGGATTGAAAATTAGATAACCTGCTGGATGCTCAGAAATAAAGTAAATTGCATAAGAGAAAAGAAAATCCTGGACAAGTCTGGAACGTTGACTATACGTTCGTGGCACTGGATGGCATAGGCAGGCATTCAGTAAGAAAAAATTTGATACTTGTGGGACTGTTTTTTTTAAGTACTTGCTGCCTCTAATATTTATTTTTATCACTTTTCATGATAGACATAAGTGTATTTCACTTAGACTTGGCTTCACTGCACTTTAAATTGTTTTGAATCTCTCAATTTCATTATTGGATACACTGTTCACCTGGTTCATTGTCAGCGCTGCAATTTAATTTACTTTTTTCATATTTTTCAAGTTTTAGTACTTGCTGCTCAGCCGCTACAAATATTTACTCTTTCGTCCATGGACCGACACAGCCTCTCTATTGACAAAGTGGGTATTATCCGTTAATTAGGAGTGACTAGGCAGAAAACTTGTAAAAAGTGTTGCATCACACCTTCTACAGTACCGCCCAGGGGGCGGACCCTCTGGGTATATCACCTCAGTCTGCATCTCGCAGATCAGTTTTTTTCTGTCTAGCAAGGAGTAGGACATGGCTCCCTTCGGGCCCATTGGTCCGGGGGAAAAAGATATTTTTTTTGCTACATTTTTTGTTTACTGCGATCTTCGATCAACTGCCGCCTGGGTGACAGGCTGGATCCTCGATCCTTGTAGTCTCCCCAGTTCGGCCATCGAGCGTGTGCCGACCCTAGCTACGCGCTGGGTTTTCCACGACATGCCCATTGCTCCATGGGTGGCCGGTGAGCCTACGCTCCAGGGCCTGCATCGGACCGCTCAGCTTCGGCTGACCTTACGGCCCAGTCGCAGCAGCCTAGCCAGTGAGCTTACGCTCCAAGGCTTGCATTGGACCGCTCAGCTTCGGCTGACCTTACGGCCGAGTCACAGCAGCCTGTCCGGTGAGCGTCACGCTCCAGGGCATACATATGATCGTCCCCTTGGGTCCAATCACAGCATGCCTGGCCAATAGTCACCTTCTGTGCGCGGACGATAAATCTGTTTGGAATGTCTTCCAGCATGATACATGCAGGATAGGTAAGTAAACTCCCCTGCCTCGGCTGGGTGATTTGGCTGGACATTCCTGGAGAGATCAATTAAGTGGTTGTGGCCCCTTTCTTTCCTCTCTCCCTGCCTTCCCTCTCCTCCCTGGGCTTCTAGCTAAAGGTTGCTGGGTGCTGGGGGTCACCTAAGGGGTTCCACTGGAGCGGGGCTGGCTGTAACTAACATTTTAAAGGAAATGTCATTTCTGCTTACCTGTGTGTGCTTCCTCCTCCATGCCGTCGGCGGCCATTTTGTGGTGGTCCATGCCGGGTTCGGCCTCTAGTGACTGCCCAGCGGCCATCTTCCTGTGGTTTCGGCGCCATTTTCTTGTAGTCCACACCCACTGGCCTCTATCAACTGATCGGCGGCCATGTTTGTCCACCCTGTATGTATATATTGCCGTTTGGCGGCCATCTTTTTGTGGGCTACGGCTGCTTGGCCTCTATCTTCGGCTCGGCGGCCATTTTCTTAGAGCCCACATTATCTTCCATACAGATGTTTTTGGCGGCCATTTTGTGAGAGTCTCCAGCCTCTAGGGTGCGTTACACTGGCGCGAAAATTCACACAGAAAGCGCTGATGAAAGAAACAGACTGACACAGCAGCAGTGGGACAGCATCACAGGCGCAGCACACGGCAGCATAGCAGTACCGGTCCAGGGTGGTGAGTCCTCTGGGTAACCCAGCATCTCTGCAGCGCAGGAAGGTGGCCTATTGATATCTTGCCTGGAGCCCTGTGGGTGTCAGCGTGTGGTCAGCATGGCATCTGAGCCAGATGTCTTCTCCCCTGAAACACCAGAGTTAGCAGCTGGTGCCCCTGGGGTGTCCATGAACGCTATGGTGGCAATCCTAGAGGCGTTTGCTGCCAGGGTGGAAGCAGCACACGAGAATACAGGGGGTAGTAAACGCCCCCGTCCCCTGCAAGCTTCTGGGGATAATTCTCATGCAGAACCAGGTCCAGCTACGGCTCAGGGCCCAGATTCTTTTGCATCAGAGACTGCAGACCGTGACCGGACAGTGAGGATGACTCCAAGTCCAGGTCAGTACGCGAGACGGCTTGGTATCTGACCTTATTACTGCAGTGCGGGATACGCTAAAGTTGGAAAATACTGCAGAAGCAGCAGAGACTCCGTTCCACTTTGGGTTTCATAAACCTGTCAGCACTGCTAAGGTGTTCCCTTGTGTGTCTTATTTTGATAAACTCGTATACAAGGAAGGGGAGAACCCACTGAGGGTCTTTACAGCCCCAAAGAGGTTTGCGGTACAGGTTTGTGGTACGGTACCCCTTTGAGGAGAGTTTTCTGAAGAAATGGACCTCTCCCCCTATAGTGGACCCTCCGGTGTCCAGACTTAATAGAGCCACCACAATTCCAGTAGAAGGGGCTCCTGTTTTCAAGGACCCTGTGGATAAGAGGGCTGAAGCACTCGCTCGCTACCTATACTCAGTGGTAGGCTCGGCAGTATGCCCGGCATTGGCGGTGGCCCCGGTGTCTCAGACACTTACTGAATGGGCAAGATTGCTACTCCAGGGGTTAAGGAGCGAGATGCTCCTCCTGATGAGATAACATTGGCCGACCAATTGGTCCAGGGCCTTAGGTTTGTCTGCGAGTCAGACATGGATACTATTCCCCTGCTGTCAAAAGCTTTGGTTTATGCAGTAGCAATTCGCCGCCTGATCTGGCTAAAGGGCTGGTCTGCGGACCAGACCTCCAAGAAAGCCCTGTTGGATCTGCCTTTTAAGGGCGACAGACTTTTTTGGGCCTCTATGGATGACATCATCAAGGATGCCACAGGAGGTAAAAGCACTTTGCTTCCTCAAACTAGCAAGGGTAGGGGCCACGCCAAGGGCAAGGGCCCTCCTTTACTGCACGCAAGTGTTTTTTTCGTCCCCCTAGGGCGACAGGGAAAAGACCCCAGGCCGACAAGGCGCCTGCCCAAGGACAAAAGCGTCCTTGGTCCTGCAGACCCAACTAGCCTGCGGACAGATCTGCGTCCGCATGAAGGTCCGCCCCCACCCAGCTCTCGGGTGGGGGGACGTCTTCGCAAATTCGCGACTCAGGGGACAGCTCTTGTCTCCGACAGGTGGGTTTGCGAAGTAATATCCTCAGGCTACAAGATAGAATTTCTGTCTTGTCCACCAGGCAGATTCGTCACCTCCAATCTCCAGCTACTACCGACCCGTCGGGAGGCCCTGTATGGGGCGGTCCAGGGTCTACTGGAACGCGGGGTAGTTATTTCAGTTACAGAACAGGAACGGGGTCAGGGTTTTTACTCAAATCTGTTAATTGTGCCGAAGAAGGAGGGGGTTCGTCCAATCTTGGATCTCAGAGCCCTCAATTGCTTTGTGAAGGTACAAAGATTTCGGATGGAGTCGGTTCGATCTGTAGTCACGGCTCTCCATCCGGGGGACTTTCTGGCCCCCTTGGACATCAAGGACGCATACCTGCATGTCCCCATAGACTCCAGACACCAGTGGTTTCTGGGATTTGCTATAGGGAAGAACCACTACCAGTTTGTGGCCCTCCCGTTTGGCCTTGCCTCATCACCCAGGACGTTCACCAAGGTGCTCGCTCCGATTCTGGCACTTCTAAGACAGCGGGGTATCGCTATCATGGGCTACTTGGACGACCTTCTACTGAAGGCCCCTTCAAGCTCAGAATTAGAGGTAAGCGTGTCCATTACCTGTCAGACTCTTTGAGACTGTGGTTGGATACTAAACACGCATAAGTCAGTATTGGTGCCCACTCAACACCTAGTGTACCTGGGGTTGATTCTGGATTCCTCAGAGGCAAAGGTATTCCTCCCTGTGGAGAAGTAGCAGACCCTCCGGGCTGCAATACGGCAGCTGACTTCCAGGAATTGGTCGTCACTCCGTTTTTGCATGCGAGTGTTGGGCCTCATGGTAGCCTCCTTCGAGGCGTTCCCATATGCTCAATACCACACTCGAGTGTTACAGAAGGAAGTTCTGTCCAGATGGAACAGATGCCCTTCATCTCTGGATTATCAAATCCGAGTGAGCCACCTAGTCAGGAGATCCCTGGTATGGTGGCTGACAGCACCGGCTCTAATGGCCGGGGAGTCATTTCTTCCGGTTTACTGGATAGTGATCACGACGGACGCCAGCCTTACAGGTTGGGGGGGAGTCTGGGGTGTTCAGCCGGCGCAAGGTCGCTGGACCCCACAGGAAGCCCTCCTGCCGATCAATGTCCTGGAAATCCGGGCGATCAGGCTGTGCCTCTTCAAATGGTCTCAGAGGCTGCAAGGGCGTCCAGTCAGGATCCAGTCAGACAACGCCACAGCAGTGGCATATGTCAATCATCAAGGAGGAACAAGAAGCTCCGCTGCAGCATCGGAGGTCACTCGCATCCTGAAGTGGGCAGAGAGGAGCGTACCGGCACTGTTGGCCGTGTACATTCCGGGTGTGGAAAACTGGCAGGCGGACTACCTGAGCCGCCAGATGCTGGACCAGGGAGAATGGTCCTTACACCCGGAGTTGTTCCAACTCCTCTGCCAAAGATGGGGCACACCAGACGTAGATCTTCTGGCTTCCCGACTCAATCGGAAGATATTGAGGTTTGTGGCCCGGTCAAGAGACCCATGGGCAGACGCAACGGACGCGTTGGTGGCATCGTGGGGTAAGTATCGGCTAATCTATGCCTTCCCTCCCTTTAAGGCTTCTTCCTCTTCTGCTCCGCAGAGTGGAGGCAGAAGGAATTCCAATGATCCTAATCGCTCTAGATTGGCCTCAGTGTCCTTGGTACGCCGATCTAGTACATCTGGTAGCAGACGTCCCCTGGCGCCTACCACTACGGAGGGACCTGCTATCGCAAGGTCCCATACTCCATCCTGCTTTACAGTCACTGGCTTTAACGGCATGGCTGTTGAGAACCAGGTACTGAGAGACCGGGGCCTATCAGATTCAGTAATCTCTACTATGAGAAGTGCTCAGAAACCGTCCTCTAGGAAGGTTTATCACCGCACTTGGAAGGCCTACATCTCCATGTGTGAGGAAATGAAATGGCATCCGCGTACTTATTTGGTTTCCAGAATCCTGCTGTTTTTACAGCATGGGCTGGACCAAAGGCTTGCCTTAAGTATGATTTAAGGGACAGATATCTGCCCTGGCTGTCTTTTTTCAGCGATCCCTGGCGACTCACTCTCTCGTGAGTACATTTGTACAAGGGGTTCGACATGTGGCCCCTCCGGTCCGTCCCCCACTACCTCCGTGGGTCTTGAACCTGGTCCTCTCGGTGCTTCAGAAGGCACCGTTTGAGAATATTAGAGATATTCCCCTGTTGACACTTTCTCAGAAAGTGGTCCTTTTGGTGGCTGTTACGTCAGTTAGACGAGTCTCTGAGCTGGTAGCCTTGTCCTGCAAGGCTCCCTATTTGATTTTCTTTATCGTACACCACGGGACACAGAGCTAGTCAATACATAATGGGTTAAGGGTCACCAGCGGTGATTGGACACTGGCACAACCAATGGAAGACAGTTCCCCTCCATATAACCCCTCCCATCAGGGAAGTACCTCAGTTTTTTCGCCAGTGTCGAAAGGTGTTGGACGCGTTAGGAGGTGCTAAAGGAAAGCTCTACCAAAGAGACCCTCTGGGGGTAAAAGAGCTATGCTTTCGGATCCATCCAAGATGCCTACAAGTTAAGCCAAAACTGGATGGGATCCGGGCCTCATCCCTGAGGCAGCGCCTGTAATGTCTCTCTTCGGAGGACTGGGCTCTAAGATCCAGCACTTTCGCTATTTCGCTAAAAGTCCTGGTAAGAGTCTTGTACAAGGCCCAGGGGAGAGGTATCCTTTAAATAGGAACCCATATCCCTGAAGGTTGGCACACATAGCCCACCGTGAAGGGTGAAGTTTGGTATCTGTCTGAAAATTTTCAGCAGAAAAAACCTGCGGCGTGGATAAGGTAAGATTAAAAGGTCCATAACTAGGTTTGGGACCTTTTTCAAGAAGTGGATGTCTTCTCTTTTTCCGCCACTGGGGGGAGTAAAGAGCTGAATATACTCACCTCACTCTGTTCAGTGTCGGCTTCGGCGAAGTACACTGCTCGTCACCTCCGCTGCTGAGCTTGCTTGGGCACCCCGCTCCTCCTTTTGGTGGCCGACACAGACACCTGCAGGTGCAAGTAAGTGGGAACAGGGGCTGATGAGAGTCCTCTCTCACTAGGGCCACCGCCATAGCGGTAAGAGCCGCGTGCGCGCGTGGGAGCGCGCTTTATCGGAGGGGGGCCGAAGGCGGGCACGTGGGCGCGCGCAGGCACAGAAACGGCGCCAAATTTAAAGACTGTCAGTGTGAGGCACTGCAGCAGCAAGCAAGCTCGTTTGTTCTCTTATTCCTGGCAGAGAAACACAGCAGCTATACAGGGACGTAAGACTCCATGTGGTTGGACTGGGTACTTCCTAGAAGACATCCATGTCATGCATAGCTATGTGTTTAAAAGTTGCATACTTAATGTAAATTGCTAAACTAAGCACGGTAGTATATGCATTTAGGTACCTTGTATTTTGTCTAAACAGTAAGTCTTCCAGGGGAAGTAATGCGGACAAAAAGAGATAAAAGAGCACCGCCGCCTGAGACAGGAGGCTCTAGCTGTGCTGACTCGGTACCTTCCTCTCCTGTGTTGCCAAATGCACCTATACAGGATAAGCCATTACCTCTGTCAGGTATGGTGGCTTCCCCAGTGAAGCCTGGGCCTGCATATGTCACTGAGGACACTTTATCAGCTGCCCTAAATAATCTGGAGGAAAAAATTGCTACCTTAATCGCTAAATCCTCTAAAAAGGACAATAAGCGAAGCAGATCTCCTCCAGTATTGGACCTCCCTTCAGAAGTACCTGAAGAGGAGGAGGATGAGGAGGCTACATCAGCAGAGGATGAGGAGTCAGACGGATCAGGGATATCGGATGAGCCTTTTTCGGTATCTCAGATTTTAAAGTCACAGGTGCAATGCTATGCAGGAGCTGTGCGATCTGCATTTAAGTTACCCTCTTCGGAGGTAACGGAATCACCTGTCTCCTCCCTAGGATCATTAAGATCCCTGCAAGGTGCATGCTCCTTCCCGGTTCATCCGTTACTAGAGGATCTAATGTACGCAGACTGGCAACATCCAGATAAGCGTTTCTCACCTCCAAAAAAGTTTAACATTCTTTATCCTATGGAGGAATTTTTTTTAAAGAAATGGAGCCTGCCTGCGGTAGATGCGGCTATTTCTTGTGTAAATAAAAACCTGACATGTCCAGTGGATAATGCACAAGTGTTTAAAGATCCTTCTGAGAAGAAGTTGGAATCCCTACTGAAATCCTCCTTCCTTTTGGCTGGCTCAATTATCCAACCTGCAGTAGCAGCAGTCGGTATGTGTCAGGTCATCAGCCAACAGGTAAAGCAGGGGCTGAAGGAGCTGCCTTCAGAGCAGGCTAAAAATTGGGAGAATTTACCTAAAGCCTTATGCTTCACAGTGGATGCCATGAGAGATTCTATCATACAGGCATCACGCCTTACACTCCAGCTGGTACAGATGCGCAGAGTACTTTGGCTTAAGCATTGGTCAGCGGAAGCCCCATGCAAAAAGTTGTTGGCAAGTTTCCCGTTCCATGGCGAACGCCTATTTGGGGAAGATTTAGAAAGATATATCCAAAAGATATCAAGTGGTAAAACGACACTTTTACCTGAGAGAAAGAAAAACAAGAGACCTTGTTTTAAACGCTCTCTCTCCCCAGCTCCCGGGAAATCTGACTCCAGCCAGTGGCGACGGCCTTTTCAGCCGCCCACAAAAGCCAAGGGGCCGGCTCAGAAGAACAAGAAGCCGTGGGGTGCAAGAGCTAATAAGCAAGCCCCCAAATCCTCTCAGTGAAGGGGCGCCCCCGCTCGGCCGAGTGGGGGGAAGGCTTCGTCAGTTCTCAGCGACTTGGCGGTCAGAAACCCAGGACAAATGGGTGGTATCCACAATATCCTCAGGGTACAAACTGGAATTTCGAGAGATCCCATCTTCTCAATTCCGAGGTTCAAGACTCTCCAAGGATCCACAAAAAAGAGAATCCTTCTTCAAAGGTTTGAATCACTTAATGGCTCAAGGGGTAGTTACAGAGGTACCCCAAAAAGAGCAAGGTTCAGGGTTTTACTCAAACCTCTTTGTAATTCCAAAGCCAAATGGAGATGTCAGACCCATCCTGGATCTAAAATCCCTAAATCGGTTTCTGAACGTTCGCCATTTTCGAATGGAAACGATCCGATCCGTGGTCGCCACTCTAAAGGGCGGAGAATTCATGGCGTCCATAGATATCAAGGACGCATATTTACACATACCCATCCTCCCCGCTCACCAAAGATTCCTAAGGTTTGCGGTAGAAGATCGCCACTTTCAATTTGTGGCCCTGCCGTTTGGTGTAGCCACCGCGCCCAGAGTATTCACAAAAGTGCTAGCTCCTCTGTTAGCAAACCTGAGAACACGGGGCATTGCGGTAACAGCCTATCTAGACGATCTACTAGTAATAGATCAGTCAACGGAGGGATTGGATCACGCTGTACACACTACAGTAAGATACCTGGAGCATTTAGGATGGATTATAAATTTACAAAAATCCTCTCTCCAGGCCCAAAGAAGGATAGGGTACCTGGGCATGATCATAGATACAGCCCAAAACAGGGTATACCTGCCAGAGCCAAAGATACAGTCTCTGAAAGACCTGATCCACAAGGTCAAAGCAAACAAAAGGCCGTCTATTCGCCTTTGCATGAGACTTTTGGGAAAGATGGTAGCCTCCTTCGAGGCGGTCCCTTACGCCCAGTTTCATTCGAGACTACTTCAAGGCAATATTTTAGCCTCCTGGAACAGGAAGAGCCAAGCTCTGGATATACCCATGCGCCTGTCCTCACAAGTACGCCACAGCTTCAATTGGTGGCTAGAAGCCAAGAATTTACGGAAGGGAAAGTGCTTCCTCCCAGTGGTCTGGAAGGTGGTGTCTACGGATGCCAGCCTATCGGGCTGGGGTGCAGTATTCGAGGAGGCTTCTACCCAGGGAACCTGGGCCAAGACTCAGGGGATACTGCCCATCAATGTGCTAGAGATCCGGGCAGTATATCTAGCCCTCAAAACCTGGACATACAGGTTACAGGGCTACCCAGTTCGGGTTCAATCCGACAATGCTACTGCAGTAGCTTACATCAATCACCAAGGAGGCACCCGCAGTCGGGCAGCCCAAAGAGAGGTGAACCAGATCTTGGCATGGGCAGAAGAGCATGTACCTTGCATTTCTGCAATCTTCATTCCAGGGATAGAAAACTGGCAAGCAGACTTCCTGAGTCGTCAGCAGCTGCTACCAGGGGAGTGGTCTCTTCACCCCGAGATCTTTCAGGCCATATGTCTGAGATGGGGAAACCCAGATGTAGACCTGCTAGCTTCCAGGTTCAACAAGAAATTGGACAACTTTGTGTCCAGAATGAGAGATCCTCTAGCCTACGGGACAGATGCTCTAATAATTCCATGGAATCAGTTCTCACTGATCTATGCATTCCCTCCGATCCCTCTTCTACAAAGACTGCTTCGCAGGATCAAGGAGGAGGGAATACCAGTAATCCTAGTGGCCCCAAACTGGCCCAGGAGGCCTTGGTACGCCGAGATCGTAAAAATGGCGATAGGAAGGCCCTGGAAGCTTCCACTTCGACACGACCTGCTGTCACAGGGTCCAGTATTCCACCCTTCCTTACAAAGGCTAAATTTGACGGCCTGGCTGCTGAGACCCACATTTTGAAAAAGAGAGGGGTCTCTGGTCCGGCTCTTTCTATGCTTATTAATGCTAGAAAGCCAGCCTCCAGACTCATCTATCATAGAGTCTGGAAAGCATACGTTTCCTGGTGTGAATCCAGAAGTTGGAATCCTCAGAAATATGAAATAAGCAGGATTCTTGCTTTTTGCCAGTTAGGAGTGGATATGAAATTAGCCCTTAGCACCATCAAGGGGCAAATATCGGCTCTATCAGTCTTCTTTCAGAGACCATTGGCATCTCATTCCCTAGTTCGGACATTCATTCAGGGGGTACTGAGGATAAATCCTCCAGTTAGGTCTCCCTTGTGTCCATGGGATTTGAATTTGGTATTGTCAGTGTTGCAAAAGCAACCTTTTGAACCTATTCGCCATATTCCGTTAATTATATTAAGTAGGAAATTGGCCTTTCTGATTGCTATAGCTTCTGCTAGGAGAGTATCAGAGCTAGCAGCTCTTTCTTGTAAAGAGCCTTATCTAATTTGTCACAAGGACAAAATCGTACTACGACCCCATCCGGCTTTTCTGCCTAAGGTGGTGTCGGCTTTTCACTTGAATCAAGACATTGTTCTGCCTTCCTTTTTTCCAAACCCGCGGACGGCGGGGGAAAAATTATTACACTCTCTAGATCTAGTGAGAGCGGTAAGGGTGTATCTGGAAGCAACCGCTCAGATACGTAAAACAGATGTTTTGTTTATTTTACCAGATGGTCCCAAGAAGGGCCAAGCGGTATCAAAATCCACCATTTCCAGGTGGATTAGACAAGTAATTGTTCGAGCTTATGGTTTAAAGAACAGGACTCCTCCTTTTCCTGTTAAGGCACACTCTACCAGGGCGATAAGTGCTTCATGGGCAGTGCACCACCAGGCTTCGATGGCTCAGATCTGTAAAGCTGCAACTTGGTCTTCAGTCCATACATTTTCCAAATTCTATCAAATAGATGTGAAAGGACATGAGGATTCCGCCTTCGGGCGAAGTGTGCTGCAGGCAGCAGTATAGGGCTTCTGGTCCGCAAGCAGCCTGTTTGATCTGTGTCTCCCCCCCTTCATATGAGCATTGCTCTGGGACGTCCCATTATGTAATGACTAGCTCTGTGTCCCGTGGTGTACGATAAAGAAAGTAGGATTTTTATAACAGCTTACCTGTAAAATCCTTTTCTTGGAGTACACCACGGGACACAGAGGTCCCCCCCTTCTTATGGGAACCTTACTGCTTTGCTACAAAACTGAGGTACTTCCCTGATGGGAGGGGTTATATGGAGGGGAACTGTCTTCCATTGGTTGTGCCAGTGTCCAATCACCGCTGGTGACCCTTAACCCATTATGTAATGACTAGCTCTGTGTCCCGTGGTGTACTCCATGAAAAGGATTTTACAGGTAAGCTGTTATAAAAATCCTACTTTCCACAAGGATAAAGTGGTGCTGCGGCCGCACCCTTCCCTTCTTCCGAAGGTCGTTTCGGCTTTTCATCTCAACGAAGACATTGTACTTCCATCCTTGTGTCCTCACCCGTCAAATCTTAAGGAGTCGGCGTTGTATTCCTTGGACGTTGTCCGAGCTTTGAGAGTATACCTATCTGCTACTTCCCTGTTCCGGAAGTCAGACTCACTGTTTGTTTCGGTGGCTGGTCCCAAGAAGGGCCAAGCAGTCTTGTCGGCCACCATCTCTAGGTGGATCCGACAGATAGTAATCCAGGCTTACGCCTTAAAGGGTCAAGCGCCCGCCTTTCCGGTCACGGCGCATTGGACCAGGGCAATAGGTGCCTCTTGGGCTTTCCGACATCAAGCGTCTGTTTCCCAGTTATGTAAAGCGGCGACTTGGTCGTCCGCTCACACTTTCACAAAATTCTACAAAGTTGATGTAGGTGCTTCTTCGGATGCCTCTTTCGGCCGCAAGATTTTGCAAGCGGCTGTTTAGAGTTGCAACTCCTCCGTTGGAGGAGTGCTGTTTTGTGTTTGGGGTGAAGTTTATTTTTATGCTGTTACCACCCCTCGTTTTTCTCTGACACTGCTTTGGGGCGTCCCACTTTGTCAATAGAGAGGCTGTGTCGGTCCATGGACGAAAGAGTAAATAGGATTTTTGTACTCACCGTAAAATCCTTTTCTCTGAGTCCATGGACCGACACAGCACCCACCCCTCCTTTTTAAGTTTGTACTGCTTTTTGACGAACTCATCTGCAAGATGCAGACTGAGGTGATATACCCAGAGGATCCGCCCCCTGGGCGGTACTGTAGAAGGTGTGACGCAACACTTTTTACAAGTTTTCTGCGTAGTCACTCCTAATTAACGGATAATATCCACTTTGTCAATAGAGAAGCTGTGTCGATCCATGGACTCAGAGAAAAGGATTTTACAGTGAGTACAAAAATCCTATTTTTTTCACCAGAAAAAAATTTATCACACTTTTTTCTCAGCGCCAGCTTTGTTTTTGTTTTTATATTTTTAATGTAGGATCCTGGCCCACTGACACATGCTATGGTTTCTTCCACCGGCTCCTATGTCCTTACAGGACACAGTAGTGATGTAGAGGCTGGTAGATTAAACCATTGAGGTAATTGGGAGGCCAGAAATCCTACGTTCCCAGAAATGTCGGATTCTGGAAGATCTTCAGCTAACAGTTAAGGCCCTTACACACGGTCAGACTTTTTGCCAACAAACTTCAAAATGAGCAAGTTTACCAAAAAATCAGACCGTGTGTACGTTCCATCGGACAAACTTTTTCGGTTTTCATCGGACAAAAGTTCACTCTGCAAACAGACAAACTTTTCGGCAACAAAAGTCCGATGGTGCAAAGTCCGACCGTGTGTACAGAAATACATCAGACTTTTGTCCGAAGTACAAATACGCATACCCAGAACCAATGTTAAAATCAACCAACAATAGCAGAAGTTGACCAAAGGGTGGCAGTAAAGAGCAGAAAAACCACGTGATGTTGGGGAAGTCTGGGGAAAGTTTGCAGAAAAGTCCTGCCGTGTGTATGCTATGGGTGTGCCTGGCCAACTCCCGGACAAAAATACACGGAAAAGTTTGTTTGAAGTCCGACCGTGTGTACAAGGCTTTACTCTTTACTGCTGCAGAGACTGTTTGGTGCAGGTAGCTGAAGAGGTGAGTATTTCTATGTGTTCATTGCAGGGATGCAGTTTCGAATATTTTATTTTAATGAAAGAGGTCGGTGGGCATCATTATGTCACCGATGCTCTCTTAAACAAAGTTATCTCAACAAGTATTAGTTCAGCTAGTAAACTTTCTGTAGGCTACAATATATTAATGGTAGCCATGGTAATTGATGAATGAAAACAAAAAATATGGCAGGCAATCTAAAATTCAAAAATTGCTTTCTTATCAGTTATTGTTTCAACTGTAAGAACAGGAGCAATTAAAACCCAACTCTGGGCTTAGTCCAAGTAGCCAATCACTTGCATTCATTTTGTGTATTTTGTGACCAGCCTGAGGACTTTGGAAAGAGGTTTGTAAGTGATTGGCTAACCTCGGACTAAGTCCAGAGTTGGGTTATAATTGCTCCTGTTCTTACAGTTTAAACAATAACTGATAAGAAAGCAATTTCTTTCTCGTACATCAAGGGACACAGAGCGACATAGTCATTACTAATGGGTTATATAGATACCTTCAGGTGCTGGCACTGGCAACTTCCAAAACCGGAAGTACCCTCCCCTATATAAGCCCCTCCCATCCGGGAGCACCGCAGTTTTTTGCCAGTGTCTAAGGTGTTGGCCAAGAAGAAACATGTGTTTTTCACTGAGCTTGCGTACAGGTTCTTTTGGGCCTCAGTAAGCTATTCCGGATCCGACCAAAAAAGCTTCATAGCTAAACGGTCGGTACCCGGGCCTTGCAGAGAAGAGCAAGGTTTTGCCTGTAATGCTTCTCTTAGGAGAGCTGGACCCTGGGATCCAGAGCTCTGGTCATACCCATGACCAAGATGTTTTCTGTGCAGGGTGCTATACAGGTCCAGGGGAGTGGAATCCTTGGGAACCCGGTCCCTGAAGGTTTAATTACAATGCCTGCCGTGATAGGTGAAGTTTGGGCTTCTGTGGACCAAACAAAGTCCTGCGGCGGGGAACAGGTAAGTGGGGGCCCCCAGGAACTTGGTTCTATTGGGGGACCCCCAAGCCTAATTTGTCTTTCTGTCTGTTACCTAACGGTATTCCCTCTAATATCTGTGCATGCCTGTAACTACTAAAAAATGTAATAATTTTAATAGTGGTCAAGAAAAAAAAAAAAAAAAAAATTATATATATATATATATATTTAATATATTAAACTGCGGTACCTGTGTTAATCCACTAGAGGCCGCTGTGGAACGTTTCTTGTCATGTGGACTAGTTTCTTTTTATCAGAGCAAGTCCAGGCAGATGGTGAGTTCTCTTGTGGGAAACTGCTTCCTCTGCCATGTTGCAATGCTCGTCCATCCCCCGGCCTGCGGCAAAAGGGGCCCTGGCTCTTGTCCCTGGTTTCCTTTTCAAAATTAGCGCCGAAGGCGCGCGTGCGCGTGCACGCGCCTCTATATATAGAGGTGAGCCGGGAAAGGGGGCGGAGCTTGGGGGATGACGCTCTGTGCGCGCCGCAGCGCTTCTGCGCATGTGCGGGCGTCCCAGCATGTTAAAAACCACAATTATGTGTTGTGAGCTGGCTATGGAGTGCAGAGACAGAGCTGGCAACATTTAAAAAAAAAAAAAAAAAAAGGCATACAGCAAGCGGTTGATGCAGGCATCCCCATAGAAAGGCACATTAGTAGACACCAACTGTTTTTATAGCAGCATTTGTGCTAGACTATTTTCAGTAAGTGGTGTATTTCGGCTGGAATACCTCAGCTTTGGGCTTAGGAATAATGCCGTCTAAAAACTCCGGGACTAAAAATTCCAGGAAGCATAGGGGGTCTCCATCGGGCTCTGAGGATCTTGGGCATGCTTCGGCTGCACCAGTCTCCCCTGAAGAATCAGAGGTTAGTGACCGTAGAGCACCCTCAGGAGTACCTGGTACTGTGGCTGTCCTCAGTTCACCTGCTCCTGTGTATGTAACAGAGGAGGTTTTTTCCTCAGCTCTGGGAGGGCTGGAAGAGAGATTGTCAGCATTGATCGCTGCTTCCCTGTCACAGGAAAAAAGCGCTCGATCTCCGTCTCCTCCCTCAGAGTGCCTGTTAGCAGAGCAACAGTCCCATACAGGGATCGACCTGCCTGAAGGGGATCAGGATGAGGTCGATTCTGTTGTAGAGGAATCAACAGTGGAAGAGCCATTCTCAGCATCACATGCTGAAAGGTTATGGGTCCAGTCCCTGACTAATATGGTCCGATCAGCATTTAAAATGCCCCTTGCGGAGCCATCATCCACTTCTGTCTCCTCGTTGGGGTCGCTAAAAGCTCCCCAGACTGTTTGTTCCTTTCCGATCCATCCTTTACTGGAAGGGCTCATTTACCAGGATTGGGAGCATCCTGATAAAATATTTACTCCTCCCAAGAGATTTCAAGTGGTCTATCCCATGGAGGATAAGTTCATCAAAAAATGGAGGGTCCCTACAGTGGACGCAGCCATCTCTTGTGTGAATAAATCACTGACATGTCCAGTGGATAATGTCCAAATGTTCAAGGACCCAATAGATAAAAAATTAGAGTCCTTATTAAAATCTGCTTTACTCTTTCGTCCATGGACCGACACAGCTTCTCTATTGACAAAGTGGGTATTATCCGTTAATTAGGAGTGACTAGGCAGAAAAACTTGTAAAAAGTGTTGCATCACACCTTCTACAGTACCGCCCAGGGGGCGGACCCTCTGGGTATACCCTCTCAGTCTGCACATCGCAGATCAGTTTTTTTCTGTCTAGCAAGGAGTAGGACATGGCTCCCTTCGGGCTCATTGGTCCGGGGAAAAAAGATATATATATTTTTATTTTTTTGCTACATTTGTTGTTTCCTGCGATCTTCGATCAACTGCCGACTGGGTGACAGGCTGGATCCTCGATCCTTGTAGTCTCCCCAGTTTCGGCCATCGAGCGTGTGCCGACCCTAGCTACGCGCTGGGTTTTCCACGACATGCCCGTCGCTCCACGGGTGGCCGGTGAGCCTACGCTCCAGGGCCTGCATCGGACCGCTCAGCTTCGGCTGACCTTACGGCCGAGTCGCAGCAGCCTGGCCGGTGAGCTTACGATCCAAGGCTTGCATCGGACCGCTCAGCTTCGGCTGACCTTACGGCCGAGTCGCAGCAGCCTGTCCGGTGAGCGTCATGCTCCAGGGCATACATATGATCGTCCCTTCTGGGTCCAATCACAGCATGCCTGGCCAACAGTCACCTTCCGTGCGCGGACGATGATCTGTTTGGAATGTCTTCCAGCAGAATACATGCAGGATAGGTAAGTAAAACTCCCCTGCCTCGGCTGGGTGATTTAGCTGGACATTCCTGGAGAGATCAAGTAAGTGGTTGTGGCCCCTTTCTTCCCTCTCTCCCTGCCTTTCCCTCCTCCCTGGGCTTCTAGCTAAAGGTTGCTGGGTGCTGGGGGTCACCTAGGGGGTCCCACTGGAGCGGGGCTGGCTGTAACTAACATTTAAAAGAAATGTCATTTTTGCTTACCTGTGTTTCTGTGTCTCCATGCTGTCGGCGGCCATTTTGAGGTGGTCCATGCCAAGTTTGGCCTCTTGTAACTGCCTGGCGGCCATCTTCCTGTAGTTCGGCCACACCCACTGGCCCCTATCAGGTGATCGGCGGCCATGTTTGTCCACCCTGTATGCAGATATTGCCGTTCGGTGGCCATCTTTTTTGTGGGCTATGGCTGCCTGACCTCTATCTTCTGTCGGCGGCCATTTTCTTAGAGCCCACATTATCTTCCATACAGACGGTTTTGGCAACCATTTTGCGAGAGCCTCCGGCCTCTAGGGTGCATTACACTGGCGCGAAAATTCACACAGGAAGTGCTGATAAAAGAAGCAGACTGACACAGCAGCAAGGGGACAGCATCATAGGCGCAGCATAGCAGTACCTATCCAGGGTGGTGAGTCCTCTGGGTGACCCAGCATCTCTGCAGCGCAGGAGGGTGGCCTATTGATATCTTGCCTGGAGCCCTGTGAGTGTCAGCGTGTGGTCAGCATGGCATCTGAGCCAGATGTCTTCTCCCCTGAAACACCAGATTTAGCAGCTGGTGTCCCTGAGGTGTCTATGGACACTATGTCGGCAATCCTAGAGGCGTTTGCTGCCAGGGTGGAAGCAGCACACGGGAATACAGGGGGTAGTAAACGCCCCATCCCCTGCAAGCTTCTGGGGATAATTCTGGTGCAGAACCAGGTCCAGCTATGGCTCGGGGCCCAGATTCTGACGCACCAGAGACTGCAGACCGTGACCGGACAGTGAGAATGACTCAAAGTCCAGGTCAGTACGCGAGACGGCTTTGGTATCTGACCTTATTACTGCAGTGCGGGATATGCTAAAATTGGAAAATACTGCAGAAGCAGCAGAGACTCCGGTCCACTTGGGTTTCATAGACCTGCCCGCACTGCTAAGGTGTTCCCTTGTGTGTCTTTTGATAAACTCTTATACAAGGAATGGGAGAACCCACTGAGGGTCTTTACAGCCCCAAAGAGGTTTGCGGTACGGTACCCCTTTTGAGGAGAGTTTTCTGAAGAAATGGACCTCTCCCCCCTATAGTGGACCCTCCGGTGTCCAGACTTAATAGAGCCACCACAATTCCTGTAGAAGGGGCTCCTGTTTTCTAGGACCCTGTGGATAAGAAGGCTGAAGCACTCGCTTGCTACCTATACTCAGTGGTAGGCTCGGCAGTACGCCCGGCATTGGCGGGGGCCCTAGTGTCTCACACACTTACTGAATGGGCAAGATTGCTACTCCAGGGGTTAAGGAGCGAGATGCTCCTCCTGATGAGATAACATTGGCCGACCTGTTGGTCCAGGGCCTTAGGTTTGTCTGCGAGTCAGACATGAATACTATTCCCCTGCTGTCTAAAACTTCGGTTTATGCAGTAGCAATACGCCACCTGATCTGGCTAAAAGGCTGGTCTGCGGACCAGACTTCCAAGAAAGCCCTGTTGGATCTGCCTTTTAAGGGCGACAGACTTTTTGGGGCTTCTCTGGATGACATCATCAAGGATGCCACAGGAAGTAAAAGCACTTTGCTTCCCCAAATTAGCAAGGGTAAGGGGCCACGCCAAGGGCAAGGGCCCTCCTTTACTGCACACAAGTGGTTTTTTCGTCCCCCTAGGGCGACAGGGAAAAGACCCCAGGCCGATAAAGCGCCTGCCCAAGGACAAAAGCGTCCCTGGTCCCGCATACCCAATAAGCCTGCGGACAAATTTGCGTCCGCATGAAGGTCCACCCCCACCCAGCTCTCGGGTGGGGAGACGTCTTCGCAAATTCGCGACTCAGTGGACAGCACTAATCTCCGACAGGTGTGTTTGCGAAGTAATCTCCTCAGGCTACAAGATAGTTTCTCTCTTGTCCACCGGACAGATTCAACACCTCCAATCTCCAGCTACTACCGACCCGTCGGGAGGCCCTGTATGGGGCGGTCCAGGGTCTACTGGAACGCGGGGTAGTTATTCCAGTTCCAGAACTAGAACGGGGTTTTTACTCAAATCTGTTCATTGTGCCGAAGAAGGAGGGGGTTCGTCCAAGCTTGGATCTCAGAGCCCTCAATTGCTTTGTGAAGGTACAAAGTTTTCGGATGGAGTCGGTTCGATCTGTAGTCACGGCTCTCCATCCGGGGGACTTTCTGGCCTCCTTGGACATCAAGGACGCATACCTGCATGTCCCCATATACTCCAGACACCAGAGGTTTCTGCGATTTGCTATCGGGAAGAACCACTACCAGTTTGTGGCCCTCCCGTTTGGCCTTGCCTCAGCACCCAGGACGTTCACCAAGGTGCTCGCTCCGATTCTGGCACTTCTAAGACAGCGGGGTATCGCTATCACAGGTTACTTGGACGACCTTCTGCTGAAGGGCCCTTCAAGCTCAGAATTAGAGGTAAGCGTGTCCATTACCTGTCAGACTCTTCGAGACTGTGGTTGGATACTAAACACGCAAAAGTCAGTATTGGTGCCCACTCAACGCCTAGTGTACCTGGGGTTGATTCTGGATTCCTCAGAGGCAAAGGTATTCCTCCCTGTGGAGAAGTTGCAGACCCTCCGGGCTGCAGTACGGCAGCTGACTTCCAGGAATTGGTCGTCACTCCGTTTTTGCATGCGAGTGTTGGGCCTCATGGTAGCCTCCTTCGAGGCGGTCCCATATGCTCAATACCACACTCGAGTGTTACAGAGGGAAGTTCTGTCCAGATGGAACAGATGCCCTTCATCTCTGGATTATCAAATCCGAGTGAGCCACCTAGTCAGGAGATCCCTGGTATGGTGGCTGACAGCACCGGCTCTAATGGCCGGGAAGTCATTTCTTCCGGTTTACTGGATAGTGATCACGACGGACGCCAGCCTTACAGGTTGGGGGGGAGTCTGGGGTGTCCAGTCGGCGCAAGGTCGCTGGACCCCAGAGGAAGCCCTCCTGCCGATCAATGTCCTGGAGATCCGGGCGATCAAGCTGTGCCTCTTCAAATGGTCTCAGAGACTGCAAGGGCGTCCAGTCAGGATCCAGTCAGACAACGCCACAGCAGTGGCATATGTCAATCATCAAGGAGGAACAAGAAGCTCAGCTGCAGCATCGGAGATCGCTCGCATCCTGAAGTGGGCAGAGAGGAGCGTACCGGCACTGTCGGCCGTGTACATTCCGGGTGTGGAAAACTGGCAGGCGGACTACCTGAGCCGCCAGATGCTGGACCAGGGAGAATGGTCCTTACACCCGGAGGTGTTCCAACTCCTCTGCCAAAGATGGGGCACACCAGACGTAGATCTTCTGGCTTCCCGACTCAATCGGAAGGTATTGAGGTTTGTGGCCCGGTCAAGAGACCCATGGGCAGACGCAACGGACGCGTTGGTAGCATCGTGGGGCCAGTATCGGCTAATCTATGCCTTCCCTCCCTTAAGGCTTCTTCCTCTTCTGCTCCGCAGAGTGGAGGCAGAGGGAATTCCAATGATCCTAATCGCTCCAGATTGGCCTCAGCGTCCTTGGTACGCCGATCTAGTACGTCTGGTAGCAGACGTCCCCTGGCGCCTACCACTACGGAAGGACCTGCTGTCGCAAGGTCCCATATTCCATCCTGCTTTACAGTCATTGGCTTTAACGGCATGGCTGTTGAGAACCAGGTACTGAGAGACCGGGGCCTGTCAGACTCAGTAATTTCTACTATGAGAAGTGCTCGGAAACCGTCCTCTAGGAAGGTCTATCACCGCACTTGGAGGGCCTACATCTCCATGTGTGAGGAAATGAAATGGCATCCGCGTACCTATTTGGTTTCCAGAATCCTGCTGTTTTTACAGCATGGGGTAGACCAAAGGCTTGCCCTAAGTACGAGTAAGGGACAGATATCTGCCCTGGCTGTCTTTTTTCAGCGACCCCTGGCGACTCACTCTCTCGTGAGTACATTTGTGCAGGGGGTTCGACATGTGGCCCCTCCGGTCCGCCCCCCGTTACCTCCGTGGGACTTGAACCTGGTCCTCTCGGTGCTTCAGAAGGCACCGTTTGAGAATATTAGAGATATTCCCCTGTTGACACTTTCTCAGAAGGTGGTCTTTTTGGTGGCTGTTACGTCAGTTAGACGAGTCTCTGAGCTGGCAGCCTTGTCCTGCAAGGCTCCCTATTTGATTTTCCACAAGGATAAGGTGGTGCTGCGGCCGCAGCCTTCCTTTCTTCCGAAGGTCGTTTCGGCTTTTCATCTCAACGAAGACATTGTACTTCCATCCTTGTGTCCTCAGCCGTCGAATCCTAAGGAGTCGGCGTTGCATTCCTTGGACGTTGTCCGAGCTTTGAGAGTATACATATCTGCTACTTCCCTGTTCCGGAAGTCAGACTCACTGTTTGTTTCGGTGGCTGGTCCCAAGAAGGGCCAAGCAGTCTCATCGGCCACCATCTCTAGGTGGATCCGACAGATAGTAATCCAGGCTTACGCCTTAAAGGGTCAGGCGCCCCCCTTTCCTGTCACGGCGCATTCGACCAGGGCAATAGGTGCCTCTTGGGCTTTCCGACATCAAGCGTCTGTTTCCCAACTATGTAAAGCGGCGACTTGGTCGTCCGCTCACACTTTCACAAAATTCTACAAAGTTGATGTAGGTGCATCTTCGGATGCCTCTTTCGGCCGCAAGGTTTTGCAGGCGGCTGTTTAGAGTTGCAACTCCTCCGTTGGAGGAGTGCTGTTTTGTGTTTTGGGGTGAAGTTTGTTTTTATGCTGTTACCACCCCTCGTTTTTTTCTCTGACACTGCTTTGGGACGTCCCACTTTGTCAATAGAGAAGCTGTGTCGGTCCATGGACGAAAGAGTAAATAGGATTTTTTACTCTCCGTAAAATCCTTTTCTCTGAGTCCATGGACCGACACAGCACCCACCCCTCCTTTTAAGTTTGTACTGCTTTTTGACGAACTGATCTGCGATGTGCAGACTGAGAGGGTATACCCAGAGGGTCCGCCCCCTGGGCGGTACTGTAGAAGGTGTGATGCAACACTTTTTACAAGTTTTTCTGCCTAGTCACTCCTAATTAACGGATAATACCCACTTTGTCAATAGAGAAGCTGTGTCGGTCCATGGACTCAGAGAAAAGGATTTTACGGAGAGTAAAAAATCCTATTTTTCTACAGCAGGATTGGTGACACAACCAGCAGTGGCAGCTATTGGGGTCTGCCAAGCAGTGAAGGATCAGTTGAAACAGGTCTTAAGGGACTTGCCAGATCAGCAGGCTCTTGCCCTAGCTGATCTACCTAGAGCCTTATGCTTTGCGGTGGACGCTATAAAGGATTCAATCCATCAGGCCTCCCGCCTTACGCTGTCTGTAGTACATATGCGCAGGCTTTTATGGCTCAAAAACTGGTCTGCTGAAGCTCCCTGTAAAAAATTGCTGGTCAGCTTCCCATTTCATGGTGAACGCTTATTCGGGGAAGACCTGGACAAATATATCCAGAGAATTTCCAGCGGTAAAAGTACACTTTTGCCGGTTAAAAACAGAGTTAGAGGTCCCTCTTTTAAGAGGCCTGCTTCTCCAGTCCCTAGGACATCGGCTGTGAAACAGTTCCGACGGCCTCCTCGGTCAAATCCCGGAGGTAAAAATCAGGGACAATTGCAGGGTAACAAGAAGCCCTGGAGCAGGAGAGGTACAAAACCTCCCCCAAAGTCAAATGCATGAAGGGTTGCCCCCACTCAATCGGGTGGGGGGAAGACTTCAGTTGTTCACAGAGACCTGGCGGGACACGATCAGAGACAGATGGGTGCTCTCCGCAGTAAATCTGGGATACAAATTGGAGTTAAAAGACTCCCCTCCTTCCCACTTTATAAGGTCAAACGTGCCAAGGGATCCCCAGAAGAGAGGATCCCTCCTGTTGGCACTAGAACAATTATTGCTCCAAGCAGTAATTATAGAGGTTCCCCTGGAAGAATGGGGGTTCGGGTTTTACTCAAACCTCTTTACAGTCCCGAAGCCAAACGGGGACGTGAGGCCCATATTAAATCTAAAAGGGCTAAACAAATTCCTACATATCAGGACTTTCCGGATGGAGTCGATCCGGTCGGTGGCCACTGCCCTACAAGGGGAGGAATGGTTAGCCTCGATCGACATCAAAGATGCTTATTTGCACATTCCCATCTTTCCAGCCCACCAAAAATTTCTACGCTTTGCGGTAGAAGGGCGCCATTTTCAGTTCAGAGCCTTACCCTTCGGTCTGGCCACAGCACCACGAGTGTTCACAAAAATTCTGGCCCCATTATTGGCCAATCTAAGAACACGAGGTGTAACGATAATGGCATATCTAGACGACTTGTTGCTGATAGACCACTCAGTGGAAAAACTAGAAGTGGTTGTTCACGAGACAATCAAGTATCTGGAATATCACGATTGGATTATCAACCGAGACAAGTCAGCCCTAAAACCAGTCAAAAGTCTGGAATACTTGGGGCTAAGGCTGGATTCAGACCAGAGAAAAATTTTCTTGCCTCAAGAAAAGGGGTCGTCTTTGAGAGATTTGATCCACTTAGTGGGTTCAAAAAGACAGCCATCCATACGCCTGTGCATGAGGCTGCTGGGAAAAATGGTGGCATCATTCGAAGCAGTACCCTACGGTCAATTCCATTCAAGGAATTTGCAAAGGGCCATACTGTCAGCCTGGAACAAAAAAGTTCAGGCTCTGGACTTACCAATGTCCTTGTCCCCTTCCGTTCGCAAGAGCCTCCGCTGGTGGTTGGTTCCCCAGAATCTGGAAAGAGGGAAATCCTTCAGTCCGATTTCTTGGAAGGTGGTCACTACAGATGCCAGCCTTATAGGCTGGGGAGCAGTACTGGAGCAATGGTCTCTCCAGGGCAGATGGTCGGATGCAGAAAAGGCCCTGCCCATCAATCTCTTAGAGATACGAGCAGCCCGGTATGCCCTAGTAGCATGGACATCCAAACTCCAAGGGTCCCCTGTCAGAATTCAATCAGACAATGCCACAGCAGTGGCATATATCAATCATCAGGGGGGCACCAGGAGTCGTGCAGCCCAGAGGGAAGTAAATTACATCCTGAGATGGGCAGAAAGATATGTCCCAGCCATATCTGCGGTATTCATTCCAGGAGTGGAGAATTGGAAGGCGGACTTTCTAAGTCGCCAACAATTATGCCCAGGGGAATGGTCCCTTCATCCCGAGGTTTTCCGGACAATATGTCAGCGGTGGGGAACACCGGATGTAGATCTGCTAGCATCCAGATTCAACGCAAAAGTGGACAGGTTTGTCTCTTGGACAAGGGATCCCCTAGCTTGCGGCTCGGATGCCCTAATGCTCCCTTGGGATCAGGTCAAGCTGATATATGCATTTCCACCGCCACAATTGTTACCTCGATTACTCCGCAGAATCAGGGTAGAAAAGAAACCAGTGATTCTGGTGGCTCCAGCGTGGCCCCGAAGAGCATGGTACGCGGAGATTGTAAAGATGTCTGTGGGGAGTCCTTGGACCCTCCCACATCGTCCGGACCTGCTTTCGCAAGGACCGATATACCACCCTTCCTTACCAGCCCTAGGTTTGACGGCCTGGCTATTGAAGCCCACATTCTAAAAAAGAGAGGGCTCTCTAATGCTGTGGTATCTACCATGATCAATGCCAGGAAGCCGGTATCCAGGCAGATCTACTATAGAATCTGGAAGGCGTACATCGCCTGGTGTGAGGCCAAGAAATGGCATCCACGTAAATACGTAATAGGTAGGATTCTGGACTTCCTACAATGGGCTGTAGATAGGAAGCTTGCCTTGAGTACTATCAAGGGTCAGATTTCGGCCTTGTCAATATTTTTTCAAAGGCCCTTGGCTTCGCATTCACTAGTCAAAGCCTTTATACAAAGGAGTGATGCGTATTAGTCCTCCGGTTAATATTCCCATATGTCCATGGGATCTAAACTTGGTTCTGTCGGTTCTACAGAAACAACCATTTGAACCATTACAGCATATTTCTTTGGTTCTTCTCACCAGGAAATTGATTTTTCTAGTAGCCATTTGTTCGGCTAAAAGAGTGTCGGAATTAGCAGCTATGTCCTGTAGGGAGCCATATCTGGTTATCCATAAGGACAGAGTAGTGTTACGTCCTCATCCAGCCTTTCTTCCTAAGGTGGTATCGAGGTTTCATTTGAACCAAGATGTGGTTCTTCCTTCTTTTTTCCCCAAACCTACTTCGGTAGAGGAAAAGTTATTGCATTCTTTGGATGTAGTAAGAGCACTTAAAGCTTATCTAAAAGCCACTGCTCAGATTCGCAGAACGGATACTTTGTTTATTCTGCCGGAAGGCCCCAGAAGGGGTCAGGCAGCGTCAAAATCTACTTTAGCCAAGTGGATTCGACAGGTCATAATGCAAGCCTATGGCTTGAGAAGGAGACCGCCTCCGTTCAAAGTTAGGGCGCACTCCACGAGAGCAGTTGGAACTTCATGGGCAGTGCATCACCAGGCCTCCCTGGCTCAAATCTGTAAGGCCGCAACATGGTCTTCAGTACACACGTTTACTAGGTTCTACCAGGTGGACGTTAGAAGTCAGGAGGATGTCGCCTTTGGGCGCAGTGTGTTGCAGGCCGCAAAAGATCCTCATGTCTGATAGCGCTCAGCTTATGTATGGTGTATCCCCCCCCTCGTTGGGCATTGCTTTAGGACATCCCATTAGTAATGACTATGTCGCTCTGTGTCCCGTGATGTACGAGAAAGAAAATAGGATTTTTATAACAGCTTACCTGTAAAATCCTTTTCTTGGAGTACATCACGGGACACAGAGCTCCCACCCCTCTTTGGGGACACTTATTGCTTTGCTACAAAACTGAGGTGCTCCCGGATGGGAGGGGCTTATATAGGGGAGGGTACTTCCGGTTTTGGAAGTTGCCAGTGCCAGCACCTGAAGGTATCTATATAACCCATTAGTAATGACTATGTCGCTCTGTGTCCCGTGATGTACTCCAAGAAAAGGATTTTACAGGTAAGCTGTTATAAAAATCCTATTTTTTGAATTTTAGTTTGCCTGTCTTTTTTTTTTTTCGTTAATCAATTTCAATGGCTACTATCAACATATTGTAACATACAGAAAGTTTACTAGCTCAACTATAACATGTTGCGATAACTTTGTGGTTGAATCATTAATTGCTATCAGTTTATAAAATCCCCCTTTTTTTTTTTTTTTTTCTCCAGGCCGAAAAAGATTCAAAAGAAGAGATCATGAAAGCTTTTCGGTTGTTTGATGATGATGAAACTGGAAAGATCTCTTTTAAAAATCTTAAAAGAGTTGCAAAGGAGCTTGGGGAAAATCTGACAGATGAAGAGCTGCAGGTTTGTTATTGATTGATTATTATTTGGAACTATATTTTTTCTTTTAATAGCCTGATTCCATCTTTTTTTTTTTTTTTGCTTTTGACCAAGACCAGCTTCACACTGGAGCGGTATTCAGGTGCTTTATAGCTAGAAATGGCCTCTAAGCACGTGAAAACTGCCTCCCATTCATTCCAGTGTGACTTTTTACACTGGGGCGGTGCGCTTGCGGACGTTCGGAAAAGTCCTGCAAGCAGCATCTTTGGGGCAGGTTGGCACTCCTAAAATGCCCTGCCCATTGGAATGAATGGGCAGTGCTTTCAAAGCCCTTGAAAAGCGTTTTGAAATCGCTTCAAAATGGGACTTTTTACGCTTTAGCACTAATGACCAGCGCTTTCAGTGTGAAAGCAGCCTTAGTGAACATTTTGATAAGGGTGGTAGTAACTGAGTTTACACAGCAGAGGGCAGCAGTTTTCAGAATTTGAAGATTGGTGACTGCAGGAACACACTGAAGTCTAACATCTTATTACTTTGCTGTATTAAAGCGGAGCCTGGCGACCAATCTTTTTTTTTTTTACAGACATTCAGACACTTTACCTGTCCTAACACAATACTCACAATTTTGGTCTTTTTTAATCAGCTGCTGTCCATTTTCGTATGGAAGAAGAATTTATAAAATGAGCTCCCGGCTGTTTCCTCTTGCTTGTGGGCATGTGAAGCCCACAAGCATTGTGTTCCGGGATGCGGTAAATGCTGAATTTCCAGCATTCATTGCTCGTTCCCGCGCATGCTCTGTAGTTTACGGTGAGCAGCGCTGTAAACTACAGGGTTGCCATCACAACGGGTGGCGGCGTCGGAAGTTACCGCCCCGTTGTGATGGCAATCAAACTGAAAACTGCCCCTTGCTGTAGAGAGCGGCGTGTATAACCAAGCAAAAATGCACTGCTCAATATCACATCCGCCCCTTGCTGTATAGAGCGGCGTGTAGTATAGAGCGGCGTGAATAAACAAGCATTGGGAGCGAGCGCCGAACAGCTGTTCAGGCTCTGAGATTTCCGTAGCCTCTGACTGCGCAGGCGCTGCGCCTGCGCAGTCGAGGCCGGAACCTATCCGATAGGGGAACCATCTCGACAAAACTGCGGCAGGCCTCCGCAATGACACAAGCTCCCAGGAGACAGTGCGGGTAAAGGAAATGACAGAATACCCGCCCATATCCGCAGAATCCAGAGACAGGAAACAGAGAGACACGGCAAGATAATACAGGTACCATTAAAAAAAAAAAAAACACCTTCCGTTTGTAACTTTATTCATTGCTGCAAATACGATTAAGCTAATGTTTTAAAAGAGGGTGGAGATCCGCTTTAAGCAGTCATTAGCCAATTTAGTAGAATAAAGATAGCATGTAATGCATTATAGTTGTAACAATGAAGTATGGGTTACATTCTGGTTTTTAAAGCTGAAATCCAAATAGCTAAATACAGTGCGTTGAAAAAGTATTCATGCGCCTTGAAATACACATTTTGTCATGTTACAACCAAAAACGTAAATGTATTTTATGTGATAGACCAACACAAAGTGGCACATAATTGTGAAGTGGAAGGAAAATTATGAATGTTTTTCAACATTTTTTACAAATAAATATCTGAAAAGTGTGGCGTGCATTTGTATTCAGCCCCCTTTACTCTGATACCTCTAACTAAAATATAGTGGAACCAATTGCCTTCAAAAGTTGCCTAATTATTAAATAGAGTCCACATGTGTGTAATTTAACATCAGTATAAATACAGCTGTTCTGTGAAGCCCTCAGTGGTTTGTTCGAGAACCTTAGTGAACAAACAGCATCATGAAGGCCAAGACACACTCCAGACAGGTCAGGGAGAAAGTTTTGGAGAAGTTTTAAAGCAGGATCAGGTTAAAAAAAAAACATCTCATGGAGCACTGTTCAATCCATCATCCGAAAATGGAAGGAGTATGGCACAACTGCAAACCTACCAAGATATGGCCGTCCACCTAAACTGACAGGCCGGGCGTGGAGAGCATTAATCAGAGAAGCAGTTAAGTGGCCCATGGTAACTCTGGAGGAGCTTCAGAGATCCACAGCTCAGGTGGGAGAATCTGTCCACAGGACAACTATTACTTGTGCACTCCACAAATCTGGCCTTTATGGAAGAGTGGCAAGAAGAAAACCATTGTTGAAAGAAATCCAGAAGAAGTCCCATTTGCAGTTGTGAGAAGCCATGTGGGGGACACAGCAAACATGTGGAAGAAGGTGCTCTGGTCACATGAGACCAAAATTTTACTTTTTGGCCTAAAAGCAAAATGCTATGTGTGGCAGAAAACTAACACTGCACATCACCCTGAACACACCATCCCCACCGTGAAACTTTGTGCTATATTTTCCGTGTACATTAATCTTTAAATATTTTTTTGTTCTTTATTGATGTTTTTTTTATATTTTATTATTTACTACGACTCTGTCGAATGTGTATATGTATAGCCTGTTTGCATCTCAATAAAGTTGGATTTTTCTGGTTTAAAGAAAAAAAAAAAAGAAAGGTTGGGTTATAAAAAAAATATCCCAAGCTTTGAACATCTCACAGAGCACTGTTCAATCCATCACCTGAAAATGGAAAGAGTATGGCACAACTGCAAACCTACCAAGACATGGGGGTCCACCTAAACTGACAGGCCGGGCAAGGAGAGCATTAATCAGAGAAGCAGCCAAGAGGCCCATGGTAACTCTGGAGGAGCTGCGGAGGTGGGAGAATCTGTCTACAGGACAACTATTAGTCGTGCACTCCACCCACAAATCTGGCCTTTTTAGAAGAGTGGCAAGATGAAATCCATTGTTGAAAGAAAGCCATAAGAAGTCCAGTTTGCAGTTTATGAGAAACCATGTGGAAGAAGGTGCTCTGGTCAGATGAGACCAAAATTGAACTTTTTGGTCTAAAAGCAAAACGCTATGTGTGGAGGAAAACAAACACTGCACATCACCCTGAACACACCATCCCCACCGTGAAACATGGTGGTGGCAGCATCATGTTGTTGGGACAGGGAAGCTGGACAGAGTTGATGTGAAGATGGATGGAGCCAAATACAGGGCAATTTTAGAAAAAAAAACTGTTATGCCCCGTACACACAATCGTTTTTCATGCCGTTAAAACTGCCATTTTAAAAAATGGCCCTGAAAAATGATCGTGTGTATGCTCCAGAGCATTTTTAACGACGTGAAAAACGGCCATTAAAAATTCCGGACATGCTCTCTTTTTTCACATCGTTTTTCATGTCGTTTTTTTTAACGACGTGAAAAACGATAGTGTGTATGCTTTAACGACGTGAAAAAAAACGCGCATGCTCAGAATCAAGTATGAGATGGGAGCGCTCGTTCTGGTAAAACTAGCGTTCGTAATGGAGATAGCACATTCATTACACAGTAACGGACTGAAAAGCGCGAATCGTCGCCCAAAAAAACTTTACTAACATGAAGGGTGGCGCCATTCGAACGGAACTCCCCCTTTATAGTGCCGTCGTACGTGTTGAACGTCACTGCGCTTTGCTTGATCGTTTTTTTTAATGATGGTGTGTACGCAAGGCAGGCTTGAGAGGAAACATGAAAAAAAACGAGGAGAAAAACGTCTGTTTAAAAAATGACATTAAAAACGATCGTGTGTACGGGGCATTAGAGTCTGCAAAAAACTTGAGACTGGGGGGTGGTTCACCTCCCAGCAGAACAGCGACCTTACACATACAGCCAGAGCTACAATGGAATGGTTTAAATCAAAGCATATTCATCTGTTAGAATGGCCAAGTCCATATCCAGACCTAAATCCAATTGAGAATCTGTGGCAAGACTTGAAAATTGCTGTTCACAGAAGCTTTCCATCTAATCTGACAGAGCTTGAGCTATTTTGCAAAGAAGAATGGGAAAAAATGTCACTCTCTCTAGATGTGCAAAGCTGGTAGAGACATCCCTAAAAAGACTTGCAGCTGTAAGTGCAGAAAAAGGTTGTTCTACAAAGTATTGACTCAGGGGTGCTGAATACAAATGCACGCCACACTTTTTGCATATTTATTTGTAAAAATGTTGAAAACCATTTATCATTTTCCTTCCACTTCACAATTTTGTGCCACTTTGTGTTGGACTATCGCATAAAATCCCAATAAAATACATTGGTTGTGACATGACAAAAGGTGGAAAATTTCAAGGATTATGAATACTTTTTCAAGGCACTGTACACATTGGGGATATATGCAATAAGTCCTGCATATCTAGCCTGCTCATTGGACAATGAAGGATTAGCAGCAAAGTGATGGGTCACCCCTCCACTCATTTTGGTCTCCTCCTTTCAGCATGTTACCTCTAGCTACATACAGTATGTATTGCAGCAAAGTGTCAGTGTCTTCTTTTGCTGGCCCTTCTTCCCGCAGCCTTTGTCCTGCTGTGCATGGGGTTTACAGAATGCTGATTTCAAAGCGGTTTCAGGTACTTTTTAAGTGAACCTCTGCCCAGACTGTGCTCATTAAAGTATTCAGATATTCAAAACAAATCGTAACATCACTTTGAAACAAACCCTCAATCTCTCTAGCTGTAGGGATTGTGGAGAACTTCACCTTCAAAGTCCACAACCGAGACAACTGAAATCATAGTTCCTTTCCTTTTATCTTCTATTACCGCAGAAACTTTGGTGCCTGTCAGCCCTCTGGTGGTGTAAACAAAAAAACAGCAGCTGCCAAGATGTTAAAAAAAGTATGAAAACCAGCTTCAGAGTCTCTGTTGTGATCTTTGAGGATGAATGACCTCACAGTACATGCAGCTAGAGGGGTCAGTGATAGCTTATTTTAAAGCCTTTTTAGTGCTTAGTAAGAATTTTATATTGAATACAGAACATGTAAGAATGTTAATGTCTATAGTCTGGGTACAGGTGCACTTTAAAGGAGTTGTAAACCCTCAAGGTTTTTCACCTTAATGCATACAATGCATTAAGGTGAAAAACCTCCTGTGATGCATCAGCCCCCCAGAGCCCCCCTTTTACTTACCTGGACCAGGTCTTGACAGGGACAAGCTCACCAGCTCCAGCCGGTGTCTCGGGTCCTGATTGGATAGATTGATAGCAGCAAAGCCATTGGCTACTTCTGCTGTCAATCAAATCCAACGACGCGGGGGGCGGGGCCGAATCCTGCTGTATGTGTCCATGGACGCGGCAGCAGGACACGGGAGCGCGACCGCACAAGTGCCCCGAAGGAGAGCAGCTCTCAAACGGGGAACTCGAGAAGAGGAGGAGCCAGGAGCAACGCTGAGGGACCCCAGAAGAGGAGGATTGGGGCCACTCTGTGCAAAACCAACTGCACAGAGGAGGTAAGTATGATATATATATATATATATATATATATATATATAAAAAATATATATTTTTTTTAAGAGCCTTTACATATCCTTTAAGCTATTTGAATTTATAGAAACATTTACTCAATACATTAATTGCCATTTCTTAAATTTTTTCAAAGCTCATTTGGCTGTACTTCTGTGATCCACAGCAGAAGTGCAGTTCGTTTAGTAGACAGTGAGCTGAAGCTGACATTACAGAGCCGGTCCAGACTCGGGAAGGATCGTGACCATATAGTCGGCATCCGCCTAGATCCCTGGACCGGCATCCGACTCAGCCTCTCAGCGAGACGCTGAGAGGCTAAGCCGACTTCTCCCCTCCCCTCCACAGCCCAGCGCTCCAGTGAGCGAGGAGGGGACAGAACAGAGAGCTGGTGACTGACCATCGCCAGCTCTCTGCTCAGGGAACACTGAGAACTGAGCGATCAGCAGTGTTTGATCGCTCGGTTCTCAGCCTTAGAGCCGGAGTGGGACAGATGCAGCATCAGACTCATTCAAGGAAGAAGGAATCCGCCGCTCCAGGTGTGTGCAATGACACAAATGAACCAAGTAGGAGTGCTGGCCCCGGCCCGCCTCTGTGGGATCCTTGGAAAAAGAAGAATGGCTGCACATCCAAAGGTACCAAAATAAAGTGCCTTTATTGAAAATCACCAGGATACACCAGGGACATCAGATTTTTAGTTTCACACATCCAACCCCAGTAAAAGCCAGTGATAACTGTGATAGAAATCCTCCCCTTTTACTGTTTGTTGTGACTGTTGGAACTGTTTTAGGATGATTTAGAATGACCTGTCCAACAGTATTCTCAGCACTATATTGCCAGCTGTATCAATTTAATTAGTCCTCTTTTTTTTCTTTTTTCTGTAGGAGATGATTGAGGAAGCTGACCGCGATGGAGATGGGGAAGTGAATGAACAGGAGTTCCTCAGAATAATGAAGAAGACCAGTCTGTACTGAGCTGTCCTACAAGACATGATTCCACCACCCTTCTGCCTCAATGATAAGCATGTCTTCAATATACAGGAACTGAGATATGAAGCACAACTGTGTCCTTCTACCAACCTCTCGTACTTTGACAGTCGGTCTTATAGCACAGCTGGCATCTTCGCACCACTTAATGTGCCAATCAAAACAGTCTGCCATGTTTTGTTTAAAAAAAAAAAAGCAAAATTATATTACATGTATCCATGGTATTGGTGATTGTGGCCAGGTAACTTAAGCTTAATCGTCCTTGCCTAAAAGTGCTTTCCTCGAACTGTTCAACCAAATGGAGAACACAGTGCTGTGTTCAATAACAGTGTTCAGAGATTAGAAGTGACACTGGCAGCCAATTATAGAGCAGCATTTATTAAAGTGATTCTAAAGGTTGTATTTTTATATATATATATATATATATATATATATATATATATATATAAAAATACAATCACACACACACACACACACACACACACACACACACACACACACACACACACACACATACACACACGCCATACCTACCTGCTCTGTGCAATGGTTTTGCACAGAGCAGACACAATCCTCTTCTTTTTGGTTCCTGCCCGCGGCCCTGGCTCCTTCACCCTGCCAAGTGCACCCTATAGTAAGCCTCTTGGGGGGCACTCGAGCAGACACGCTCCTGAGCTACGCTCCTGTGAATTGACATTGTCCATTTACACACAGAGCGTGGCTCGTCCCCGCCCCATGCTCTCTCCTCATTGTTTCACTGGCTGTTTTTTGACAGCGGCAGGAGCCAATGAGGAGAGAGAGACCCGGGAGAGCCACTGCTTTCATGCACATTGCTGGATTGAGATGGGTCTCAGGTAAGTATAAAGGGGGGCTTGGAGGGGAAGCCTCACCCAGAAGGTTTTTTTCTGCCTTTTAGAACCACTTTAAGCTGGCCATACACTAGGGGAATTTATTAGAAATTTTTTGTGTTAAGAAAATTTGTTCAATTTTCTAATTGCTAGTAGGGCCAAATTGACATTAATTTTTGACCACAGTGACGAGAAAATTTGAAGGTGCATGTTTGATTAACAACATTCGTCAAGTCATCAAAATGTACAGAGAATTTTTGTTTAAACGTTTGTATGAAGGTTCATTTGAAAATCTACTAGTGTATGGCCAAGTTTAGACAACCCAAATGGGTGTAAACGAAATTCTTATACATATCCTGTATATCCGTAAAGGTATATATTTGTTAGATGTGTTGCAGAAACGTAAAGTGCCTGCAGCAGCTTTTCATTGCCTGGTCTACACCCAAATGTATTTTCTGAATAGACAAAGCTCGGACACTTCCTGCTAATGTCAGAGCTTTCTTGCTCCCTGCGGGCCCCACATATTTGTATTGGCCCATCACTAAGATGGGCTGCCTCACTGGCCAATGGAAAGATGTAGTAAAGCCCAGAGTATTACTGACTCAGAATGGCTCCACAAGTAGGTGTTGATTAGGCAATGTATGGGAAAGTAGCAGGTTCTTTTAAAGAGGAAGTAAACACTCTAAAACTTTTCCTAAAAAAAAAACCTGCAAGAGAAAGGCATAATGAGCTAGTATGCATAGCATACTAGCTCATTATGAATTACTTACCTGAGATCGAAGCCCCCGCAGCGACTCTCGTTCCTCTCCTCCGCCGCCGCCATGATACCCGAGTGACTTCCGGGTATTGCTGCTCTGGCACTGTGACTGGCCGGAGCAGCGATGACGTCACTCCCGCACATGCGTGTGGGAGCCACTAGTGACGGCATGATCGCCTTCACTAACGGCACGCCCAGTGCGCCTGCGCCGTAGACATCGGTGCAGTCTTTTCTGCAAATATCTCCTTAACCATGTAGGTTAAGGAGATATTTCTTGCACCTACAGGTAAGCCTTAATCTAGGCTTACCTGTAGGGCCAAGTGGTCTGTAAGGGTTTACAACCACTTTAATAGCCCTCATCTGTTTCTGATACTTGTAGTCCCTGCACTCCCTCAAGATTTTGTTCACCTGCTGGAACCCTGTTGAATACTTAGTACTTCCAGGTATGGCAGAATTGTGAGTCTCTTTGTTTCCTTCTACAATGCAGTGCTATGTACCTGAGCGGCCAATTAGCAAGCTTGACTGTTGTCAGATAAGAACGTTCCCTTAGATCTGTATAAACCCAGAGCAGGCTTATCTGGATTTTTCACAGGGCTTTGTGGGTGAGCAAGGAAGTGTGGGTATGCAGGGAAGGTGCATTTTATCAATGGATGGGCATGGCTATCATACAAGCCAGCTACTTTGCCTTGAATTGAAAAGTATAGGTTCCCCTCAAACAAAATTTAAAAGAGCTTTTCCACTTTTAGTTGTTCCAAGTTGGCTTCTCACCTCTCTCTGCATATGGCAGTATCCTCAGCTCCCTGGCTGCTTACAAAAAGCCTAACATGCAGGTGAAATAGTTTTACATTTTTTGTTCATTAAGGCCCCTTTCAGACGAGTGGACTCCAAGTGTATCCGCCTGCTCAATAGGGGATATCTCCGCTGAGTAGGCAGATGGCAGGTCCGTGTCTGCTCCACTATGTTGAGCGGACACAGCCTGCTGTTCTCTATGGGATGGTCAGATGGTAACGGACTGCCTGTCCATTTTCATTCGACTGTCATCCGATCTGATCTGCCTGGCGGATGGGGCTTTGATTCCCATCCGTTTGTTCTTAGCGGCTTAGATGCTGGCAGGTATCAGCTGACAGAAAGAGCTATGGATGATCTGATCGGGTACGCCAGAAAAACTGCACAACTGAAAAACTAAGGTGGGCTTAGGGGCCCATTCACACCAGGACGCGATGCAGAAAACCCATGAGTCTGCTGCAGTAGTCAATAGATTCCTAACGACACTCCAAACCCAGATCGCAAATGCAGTGCGTTTGCCCACACCAGATCACATGGTACCACAGTTCCATGTAATTTGGTTGCAGTGCGTTTTTAAAAGTAGCACATGCACTACTTTTGTTGCATTTTCTGAAAACCAACTGTCCCAGGAATGTAGAGCGCGTTTCTGTGCGATTCTGGTGTGAACGGGCACTTGGGTTTAATGATCTTAAATTAAATATATTGTTTCTGAACAGTCCTGTTGTATCTGAACACTTCCTATTGCCCCTTATAATGAACCTGTGACTGGAGAGAATCCTGACAGGTGAACTGCTCAAAGTGTGAAGAACCATTTATCTTCATTTCTTAAACCAGACAACTTTCTTTAACTGCCTTTTTGGCTGTGTTTCAAAATGGTCACTTCTGCTTTTACAGTATATATGTAATGTATTTGTTTTGAGTGGTGATGTTATTGCAGATGCATTTAAAAAATGTTGGACGTTTGCATTGACCAAAAATGTCTGGATGTGTGTGGTACCTTTTTTAAACTGTATTATTTTTGTACAAAAATGTGATTCTTTTTTTTTTTTCACACTGCCATAAGTAATCGAGTCTATGGAGAATTTCAGAAAACTGTGCTGCAAATGTGTTTTTAAATATTTATATGTATGTTATTCAGAAGATGCCTGTACAGATATTTATCTGGTATTATATAAATGTTACATTTTTCTTTTACTTGCTCAAAGATCTTGTGGTTTTTCTATTGTACAGTAAATTACATAATCTTTATTGTTACATAATATATACTGTACATATATTTACATACAGTAATCCTAACCAGCTTCAGCTGTGGGTCTATTTGATAATATTGTTATTACTTTAAGGTATATACGTGATATAGTGTGTGTGTAAAGTGCATCTTTTATATCAAAAAAATTGGGAAAGTTACAGTATATACAGGAAGTCTGATAGTTTCGAGATAGGGATTATAGTTTTCAGAGGCAGTGTGGTTTTAATGTGGATTAGCAAATGTATTCAACAAAAAGCTTTGTTTTTAACCTGAATACAAAGAGAGAGGGAATGTATATCCTATATATACTGGGACTTTAAAGAGGTTGTAAACCCTTGAACCCCCCGCCCCCCCCAAAAAAAAAAAAAAAAACAACCTGCAAGACAAAGGCATAATGAGCTAGTATGCATCGCATACTAGCTCATTATGAAATACTTACCTTAAAACAAAGCTGTTGCAGTGGTCCCCAAACACTGCTGTCACGGCCGACATTTTTCCTGGAGCTTCTTCCAGGTTTGCGGGCTCCGACACTGTGATTGGCCAGAGCAGTGATGACGTCACTCCCACACATGTGTGCGGGAGCCGTCGTTCGCGGCATGGGCTCTGGAAGGAACGGCACCCGTGGGACAATTCTTTAGAGCCCATGCGCCAGTGATGTCACTGGCTGCATGCACTGGAAATATCTCCTAAACTGTACAGGTTTAGGAGATATTTTCAATACGGTGGTCCCGGTACTTGAAGTCCATTAATACATCCTCCTAGCTCTCCAACTGAAAGTTTGGTACAGAAAAAAGAGCAGGAGGAAGAGTCTGCAGGAGCCTGGCATTGCACCCGTGATCATGGTTGTAATGCTTTGCAGGCTCATTAGCAAAAAACAAAAACAAATGCACATTTTATTGCAAAAGGTGGACTTAGCCTTTAAAGGGTCTGTTTGTAAAAAAATGAAACAAAAGAACACTGGATGAATGTAACAAATTTCCCCTATTGCTTGTCTAATGTCTTTGTCATTTATTTGCTGTGATCATTGGCTCTACCTTGAGGCCATAATGCAATATTTTTCTAAATGAGATAATTCATGGAAATGTCACATTATTGCGAATGGATGAAGCTGCCAATCATAGAAAATAAACAGGGAAAAGTTATTTCAGCTCGGTGAATACTTTTGATGTTAGTCCAGCATTTTTTTTAATTACAAATAGACCCCTATTTTTATTTTTTTTTGTATTTAGTGTAATCATTGAAAATTGATAAATTTTGCTTAAAACCACTTGAGATTCAAGGGGTACGTCCTTGAATTTGAGCCGGGATATCTGAATGATGCCTGCAGCTACAGGCACCATTCAGATATCATTTTTTAGAGCCGGCGATTCTGTGCACCATAAGAATGATCACAGCGGCTGTTCCGCTCGTACGCAGAAGCGAACGCATACGCAAGTCCTGCCCACATATGAAAACGGTGTTCAGAACACACATGTGAGGTATCGCAGCGAACGTTAGAGCGAGAGAAATAATTCTAGCCCCAGACCTCCTCTGTAACTCAAAACATGTAACCAGTAAAAAAAATTAAAGCGTCGCTCATGAGGATTTTTAAGTAGCGAAGTTTGGCGCCATTCCACGAGTGTGTGTAATTTTGAATGGTGACATGTTAGGTATCTATTTACTCTGCGTAACTTCATCTTTCACATTATGCAAAAAAATTGGGCTAACTTTAATGTTTTAATATTTTTTAATTCGTGAAACTGTTTTTTTCCCCAAAAAATGTGTTTGAAAAAATTATTGCGCAACTACCGTGCGAGATAAAAAGTTGCAATGACCGCCATTGTATTCTCTAGGGTCTTTGCTAAAAAAAAAATATATATATATATATATATATATATATATATATATATATAGTGTTTGGGGGTTCTATGTAATTTTCTAGCAAAAAGGAGCGAAGTGTCAGAATTGGCCCGGATGCGAAGTGGTTAAAGCTGAATTCCAGGAAATTAGCTCTTTTGTAAATAATGAAGGCACACTATGAGTTAAGTCTAGCGAGGTGCATGACACCTCCTGGACTTAGCTATATTATTTACAGTATATCTGAGAGCTTTATAGTACCCCCAGAAGATGGCTATTGCTGTAGTTATGGGAGAGTGACGCTCATCCTTCTGAGCTCTGCATCTTGAACAGGAGAGTCACTGCAGCCACTATGCCTGCCCCTCCCCTCTGCTGCCCATTCACAGAAGCCTTTGTATTTTGCAACTGTGTTCACATAATACAAAGGTTTCTGTAAATTGGCAGGAGAAAGGGAGGGACGGGCATAGCTGCTGCAGCGACTCCTGTTCAAGATGCAGAGCTCAGGATGGGCGTCACACTCCTGTAACTACAGCAATAGCTGTCCTCCGGGAGTACTATAAAGCTCTCAGATATACTGTAAATAATAGAGCTAAGCCCAGGAGGTGTCATGCACCTCATAGTGTGAATAAGTGTAAAAACAATAATTAAAAGGAGTTGTAAAGGTACATTTTTTATTTTCTAAATAGGTTCCTTTAAGCTAGTGCATTGTTGCTTCACTTACCTTTTCCTTAGATTTCCCTTCTAAATATTTTTTTTCTTTGTTTTCTTTGTCTGAATTTCTCACTTCCTGTTCCTCCTCAGTAAGCTGTTCAGTAAGCTGTTCTGGATGACTCCACACCACTCGGATGATGGTGTGGAGTTCAGTGAGGAGAAACAGGAAGTGAGAAATTCTGACAAAGAAAACAAACCTTTAGAAGGTAAATCAAAGGAAAAGGTAAGTGAAGCAACAATGCACTAGCTTAAAGGAACCCATTTAGAAAATAAAAAATGTACCTTTACAACTCCTTTAATAAACAATTGTGATTGGAAATATCCTAGATGAGTGGATATACACCTCAAATGTAACAATAATAGGTGGCACAAATGGGAAAGACAGAAATCTCAAGTGTGCCACATTAAGAAATTATAGTCCAAAAAATAATATTGTGACCCTGGTCAAAGGGTTAAAGTTCATGGAAATGATCAAACCACAAATTAGTGACTGTAATACATAAATTGGAAGATGGGTACACCCGTGCAGGAAAAAGTCTATAATGGAATTCCTCCGTAGAAAAATCCTCTCATTGGGAAGAAACCGTGAAATCCACCACCGAATTGAAGGTAATGCCTGCTTACCAGAGTTCCATGACCCCTCCACAACAGAGTATCAGGAGAAGCTTTGAATAAAAAGCACGATCTACTCCAGATAAATCCAAAGTGGATGCAGTCTCAATCAGCGTGTTCCACGAATATTCAATGAATCCCAGACTTGTGTACCAAGCCATGTAAAAGACATATAGCTTCCATAGTGTAAAACAGTTTAGATTTATTTGGTATAAAAAGAATCACACTTACAATTATGCAGCGTAAAAACAGCCTTAAAGGGGTTGTAAAGTTTTTTTGTTTTTTATTTTCTAAATAGGTTCCTTTAAGCTAGTGCATTGTTGGTTCACTTACCTTTTCCTTCGATTTCCCTTCTAAATGTTTTTTTTTCTTTGTCTGAATTTCTCACTTCCTGTTTCTCCTCAGTAAACTTCACACCATCATCCGAGCGGTGTTTAGTCAGCCAGAACAGCTTACTGAACAGCTTACTGAGGAGAAACAGGAAGTGAGAATTTCAGACAAGGAAAACAGAAAAAAAACATTTAGAAGGGAAATCGAAGGGAAAGGTTAGTGAACCAACAATGCACTAGCTTAAAGGAACCTACTTAGAAAATAAAAAACAAACCTTTACAACCCCTTTAAGCCTGCGGTGCCGGCTGGACACTCACAGGCAAACCCATCCTGCTGGATGGTGAGTATGGTGGGTGGTGACGTCGATGCGCTGCTCCGTATTAGGCCCTTTTCACAACGCTTTTTCATCCATCCGTTTACGGATGAAAAAGGGACATACATTGGTCCCTATGAGATAACGGGTGTCAGTGGATGAACATCCGCTGACACCCGATCTTCTCCGTGTCCACAATCCCCCGATTCTGCAGACGGAGGAAAATCCTATTTTTCTATCCGTCTGCAGAGCGGATCGGGAGAACACGGACAGACGGTCCATAGGGAAGAGCGGAGATCTGACAGGGCGGTCCCTGCACAGTGTGCGGGGACCGCCCTGTCATCCGCCGGCTCAGCGGGGATCAGCAGAGCGATCCCCGCTGAGCAAGCGGAGGTTCACGGGGCGGATCCTCACGGATCCGTCCCGTGTGAAAGGGGCCTTACAGTCACTAATTTGTGGTTTGATCATTTCCATGAACTTTAACCCTTTGACCAGGGTCACAATATTATTTTTTGGACTATAATTTCTTAATGTGGCACACTTGGTATTTCTGTCATTCCCATTTGTGCCACCTATTGTCACATTTGAGGTGTATATCCACTCATCTAGGATATCTCCAATCACAATTGTTTATTAATTATTGTGTTTACACTTATTCACATTTATGTTGATGTTTCACAATGTTCCTGCATTAACATGCACTTAGTTGTGTTACTTCTATAGGGTTAGCGCAACCATATTTTTTCCATTTGTTTTCACTGTTTTTGTTTGCAGAAGGTTTGCAGCTTCCCAACATTTATCTCATTTATAACATTTATTTTGGGATCTGAGACCAACCATTTCTCAGCACAGTTTCTTTTCCCAATTTTCCTTAACTCCTTAGTGTGCCTTCATTATTTACAAAAGAGCTGAATTCCTGGAATTCACCTTTAAGCAAAATGTATCGATTTTCTTTGATAACGCTAATTCCTTGGTCCTTAACTGGTTAATGTAAACCAGTAAGGTAAATTAAAAGGACATCTAGATTGGTTTCCGGTCAATTTTGTTTTTATACTTTTTTTTTTAAGTTTATCTGATGTAAACTAATAGGCATTCTGACGTTTCACTACACATCAGGCGAAAACTGTTTCCTGCAAAAGCATACGCATTATATTAGCCCCTCTGGAGGGTCAAGTATCCAAACTTCTCTGCCTTTTAGCATTTCAGCCTCCATAAAACTCTTTGGAATTCAACGTTTCCAGGAGTGTCACCTCATTGAGATATAATTCCTTCTTCCAACCCCATGTCACTACAAGACACAGCAGCGGCGCAAGGGTTGGGGGAAGGATCCAGAGCATGTCATGGGGAACACAATTATCCTGAAGCTTTTGTGAGTGTTGAATGCAGAAGCGTTAGTCCAAAATACATGCAAGAGATTATACAGTGCCTTGAAAAAGTATTCATACCCCTTTTATATTTTCCACATTTTGTCATGTTACAATCAAAAACGTAAATTGGGATTTTATGTGATAGACCAACACACAGTGGCACATATTTGTGACGTAGAAGGAAGATGATAAATGGTTTTCAATTTTTCTTACAAATGGAAGGCTGACTGCAGGTCAGCCTGATTTTGTAGGAGGAGTCGGGAGGTATTTAAACCCGCCCTCCATCCTCCTCCTGTTGTCGGTTCTCTCGTGTACAGGCGCTACTTCCGGTTTGTGAGGTCAGAGCGCCGACAGGTCCTCCAGGTGTCGCACGCTTCGCTTGCTGATGGCCACATCGCGGGAGGTCTCTTCATTCAGGACACAGCAGAGTGTCCTTACGGTTCGGGCGTTCGCTCCACCCACAGGTTACATTGTCGGGGCATTGCTTAGGAGTACCTGCTCGTCCTCACAGGTTTTGCATCTGGGGGGTTGGGGGGGCTGTTTGGTTGCTCTCTGCGGTGGAGTTTTGTGGGGGGAGCGTGTGTTTGCTCTTGGTAGCTGGGGGGCTTGGCTGAGTGGTTGTGGGGGTCCCCCGGTCGGGGGGAGTATGGGCGGGGGAGGGGCAGTACGAGATCCGCTCGTTTCTTGGTGTAACTTAGGGGGTGGGGGGGGGGGCAGAGCAAGGTCCGCTCCACATGGCGTCAGGGGGGAGGGGTGGGATCTGTGGCTGCTAGGATGCTAAGGCAAGGTTTTGTCATTTGTTACCTATACCATATACAGCTCTGATGATATGTACAGCTCTCATTTATATGCTACATATATTACGCAGCTCCGATATACATTTCATATGTATGTACAGCTCTGTATATATGCAGCATATACTACTTGTACAGCTCTGACATATATTTCATATATTACATGTACAGCTCTTAATATATACTCCATATACTACACGTTCAGCTCTGAAATACACTGCTGGCCATGCGTCATCTGTCATGCCCCTTCCCTTAATTGACTGCAGACTTGTTCCAACTTTTGTCTCAGTACAGTACAAGGTATAGATAAGATAGTACGTCCTTCCTTCCCCAATAGTAGGTACTGGCAGTGATTGGACTTACCGGACACACCCTTGTCTTTCGGCTTCTACGTTCAATCTCCCCCTGTCTCGGGATTCTGGTTGGAGTGTGTATGTGATCAGTGTTCAGTTAGTGAGCTCTGTAAGTGTATGTATTTAGTCAGATACGGTATGCTATTCAATTCACATTTCTCATGCTTTTTATGTTTCTCATGTTTTTTTTTTTTAAGTTTCTCATGTGATTACATTTCTCATGCGATTACGTTTCTAATGCAATTTTTACATTTCTCATGCTATTTATGTTCTCATGCGGCACGTTTCTCATGCGGTTTACGTTTCTCATGCGATTTTGTTTCTCATGCAATTTTACGTTACTCGTGCGATTACGTTTTCATGCGACTCACGTTTACGTCATGCAGGTTTCAGTCATGATGTTTTCCTGGTTGGTAGCATTGACATGTTCGCGTTAGATTCATGGCGTTTCACCGGTGGGGGGGTCACCCATCACGTTTATGGGCGCTTACGGTTTGAGATGAGCGTTTCTAATTGGCTTGTGCAGTGGGAAGTCTCCTCTTCCGTATCTACGGTTCATGTACGTTTCATGCATCTTGACATTTCACTACTCATATAATGGCCTGACACGTCTTCAGGTTCATCAGGCCTGAGTATACGTTTTTAATTTGCCTGCTACGCCTCAGGTTGCTCGGCCTTTGTAAATTCATGGGATTGTCACATTTTCAGTCCTGCTCATACTTTGTATTGTCTGTACGTTTGGTTCATTCTTCACATTGTAGGTTTTACAACATCACACCACGGCAGGGTTCCTATCACGTTATTCCCGAGGCTGTCACGGTTAGTCCTGCACTTCCGTACATTTCATTTTCTTTGTCGTTGTATACATGTCAGGTTCATATTTTCACGTTTAGATCTTATGGCTACACTCCACTGCTGGTTACCTATCACGTTTATGGGTACTGACGGATTGAGATGTTCGATTTCTAATTGGTTTGTGCGGTTGCAAGTCCCCTCATCCGTTTCTCACGGCTTTCATTATGATTTCATACGTCATGTTACCTCACTACTCCTATCATTTGCCTGACACGTCTTCAGGTTCATAGGCTTGAGTGTTACGTTTTTTAATTGGCCTGATTTGCCTCAGGTAGCTCAGCCTTGCTAGTTTCTTGAGACTGACACGTTTTCAGTCTTGTGCAACGTATACTTTCCTGCAGGACGTTACTGCGTCTTTTAATCATGGTCACCTGCATAAGTAGCGGTAAGGGAAGGAAGAGTTTTCCCTTTTTTCTTGAGGTAAGTTTGGGTTCGTTGGTTATTTCTTGTTTATAACGGTGTTGTTCTTGTTTGCATAGGTCATGTCAAGGGCAGCAGATATCGAAGACTTTGCCGCCATCCGTCCTTCTCTGGTTAGGGGTTCTGAACATGGTAGCCCGCCCTCCTTGAAACCTCCCAATTCGGCCGTCACTCTGGCAGTGGCATAGGGTTAGGTGGAAGGTTCTGGGTCCTAAAGCAGCCATTGGATACCTACGCAGGGGCACTTGGCTGGATGTTCTCCCATGTAGTATGCTGTCAGTTAGTTGTCCACTGTTGGGGCGATTTTTTCCTCGTCGAAGTTTCCAAACGGGGTCCTGCCGATCTACGGAAACTGATGTCACTTTTCTCTGCGCTTAACGTCCTGATGGCTAGGAATATGGTAGGCCCAGTTATGGCACGGATAATCGGTCTACCTCAGGAATTGTTCTTAGGCAGATCTAGGTCTTTACTCCTTGTTGCGTGTTGACTGATTTGGCTGCCCTTTCAATTCCATGTTTTCACAGTCACTTTAGGTTCATCAGTGGGGTAGAGAATACAGCAGGAGCAGTCATTTTAACCACTTGCCACTTTATAGCGGATTGACGTCGGCAAAGTGGTTTTAAAATCCTGACTGGACGTTTAAGCCGCTGCGCGCCCCGGGGGCGCGCATCGCGGCGATCATTGTTGCAGGGTGTCAGTCTGACACCCCGCAACACCGATCTAGGTAAAGAGTCTCCGTTGTGTCCAATCACGGCTGATCACATTGCAGAGACTGAAGGAAAAGCTTGGACAGCCGCACTCCAAAAATTGGTTGTTTTTATTTTTTTTAAAAAGGGAAAAGATCACATCAACACAAAATCACAGCAATGGAGCTGACGCGTTTCGCACTACAGATCAGTGCTTATTCATAGCCAGCTATGAATAAGCACTGATCTGTAGTGCGAAGCGCGTCAGCTCCTTTGCTGTCTTTTGCTGTGATTTTGTGTTGATGTGATCTTTTCCCTTTTTAAAAAAACAACCAATTTTTGGAGTGCGGCTGTCCAAGCTTTTCCTTCAGTCTCTGCATTACCATATGCAATTGCCTGCACCCTATGCTGAGGATCTAGTGAGCAGAACAACAGCTTCTTTTGAGCGGTAACTTTCTCTCACGGCTGATCACATGTAAACAGGAAAAGCCGGTAATCGGCTTTTCCTCACTCGCGTCTGTCAGACGCGTGTAGAGGAGAGCCGATCGGCTGCTCCTCTGACAGGGGGGGTTTGTGCTGATTAATTATCAGCACAGCCCCCCCGAGGATGCCCACACTGGACCACCAGGGATGCCACTGGACCACCAGGGATGTCCATTACCAGGTATGCCTCCCTAGACCACCAGGGATGTCAATCAGTGCCCCTTAATGGATGCCAATCAGTGCCCCTAATGGATGCCAATCAGTGCCCACAATGGGCATCACTGATTGGCAGGCATTATTATTTGGCACTGATTGGCATCCATTAACACATTACAGTGTCACCTATCAGTGCCCATCCATGCCACCTATCAGTGCCCATCCATGCCACCTATCAGTGCCCATCCATGCCCATCCGTGCCATCTATCAGTGCCCATCCATGCCATCTATCAGTGCCCATCCGTGCCGCCTATCGGTCCCCATCTGTGCCGCCTATCTGTGCCCATCGGTGCCCATCCCCGCTGCCTATCGGAGCCCATCCGCGCTGCCTATCAGTGCCCATCCGCGCTGCCTATCAGTGCCCATCCGCGCTGCCTATCAGTGCCCATCCACGCCGCCTCATCGGTGCCCATCCGTGCCGCCTCATCGGTGCCCATCCGCGCCGCCTCATCGGTGCCCATCAGTGCCGCCTCATCGGTGCCCATCAGTGCAGCCCCATCAGTGCCCATCAGTGAAGGAGAAAACGTATTTATTTACAAAGTTTTGTAACTGAAACAAAAAAAAATTTTTTTTTCAAAATTTTCGGTCTTTTTTAAATTATTTTAGCAGAAAATAAAAATCACAGAGGTGATCAAACACCACCAAAAGAAAGCTCTATGTGTGGGAACAAAATGATAAAAATTTAGTTTGGTTACAGTGTAGCACAACCGCGCACTTGTCATTCAAAGTGCAACAGCGCCGAAAGCTGAAAATTGGTCTGGGCAGGAAGCTGTATAAGTGCCCAGTATAGAAGTGGTTAATGATGCATAAAGTGAAAAAAAAAGTCAAATATTCCTTTAAATATCGTACCTGGGGGGTGTCTAAAGTATGCCTGTGAAGTGCCACGTGTTTCCCGTGTTTAGAACTGTCCCTGCACAAAATGACATTTCTAAAAGAAAAAAAATCCATTTAAAACTGCTTGCGGCTTTAATGTAATGTCTGGTCCCGGTAATATGGATGAAAATCTTTGAGAAAAATGGCATAGCTACCCCATCACCCCCCACCCCAGCCCATTACCAGCCCCTTTGGGTCTTGTATGGATATTAAGGGGAACCCCGCACACAAAATAAAAAAGGCCCTATATACTCTGAACAGCCGTATACAGGCGGTGCATACAAGACAGGGACTGTAGGTTTGTTCTTATGTAGAATCTGTTTGTAATTTTGAACAGGTACATTGTTTAAGTGTAGCTCCAGCCCAAAAAAAGAATTTTTAAGCTTTTTGGAAAACATAGGGAAGGGTTATCACCCCTGTAACATTTGTTTTGCTGTCTGTGCCCCTGTTCAGGACATTTCACCTCACTTTCCGTCCCAATGACAAATGTTTTTGAAAAGTGGGGTTTTTATTGAAACAAGGATTGGTGATAAAGCATCAGTAGAGAGGAGACACCTTTTTCCATATTAACTCTTACAGGAGAAAATTTCCCTTCCTAGGGGTAGATTTTCTCTCACTTCCTGTTGTCTCCTTCCGTTTGCAAGTAGGAGTCGTTTGTAAGTTGGATGTTTGAAAGTAGGGGCCTGCCATATATACTCTGCTGAAATTTGCCCCTTACATGTTGGTGTTGCCACAACACTGTAAGCCCTCACAGTTACTCTTGGTGGGCGCATGAATGGGCACTGCTGTGAATTATTAGAACAAGAAATGTAATTGCATGCCCCTGTTGAACAGGGGCTGAAAAATTGGGCCTTTGGTGGTGGTGTTGACACAACACTGTAAGCCCTCACAGTTACTCTTGGTTTGCGCATGAATGGGCCCTGCTGTGAATTATTAGATCAAGAATTGTAATTGCATGCCCCTGTTGAACAGGAGCTGAAAAATTGGGCCTTTGGTGGTGGTGGTGTTGACACAACACTGTAAGGCCTCACAGTTACTCTTGGTGGGCGCAGGAATGGGCCCTGCTGTGAATTATTAGATCAAGAATTGTAATTACATGCCCCTGTTAAACAGGGGCAGAAAAATTGGGCCTTAGGCACTGGTGCCACAACACTGCAACCCTGTAAGGTACCTGTGATAGGTAGTGTCCGAAGTGGAACTTGTGTGCTGAGGATTCAGGCGAAAACGTAGATTAGGTTGGCAACAGATCAGGCAAAATGGTACACGATCGAAATCCAGAGAGTGGTCAGGCAGGCAAAGGTCATACACGAGCTGGCAGTGAAGTACAAAATCAGCAGGCTGGAGAGTAGTCAGGAATTCAGGCAGAAGTTCAACACGAAAATCAGGATCAAAAAGCAGTCACAACACCCAGGGAGCTATTCCACACAAACGGGCGCTGAGAGATAGCATCACTTCCTTTTTAAGGGCTGCTTTGATTGAAAATTGTCCACAGCTGGCAGTAGGTGGGGCTGGTGAGTCCAAGGTAATGTTTAATACTGAGAGGACATTTCCAAAAGTCTAGATCTGCTCAGTAGCGCAACAGGTAAGGCTGCAGCATTGGGACCAGGAAGATCCCGGTTCAAATACACCCAGGTACATGACAAACCCACAGTACTTGGAGCACAGCAATGAGCCCTGTTGCAAAGTATTGCATCAAAAATTGTAATTACACGCCCCTGTTAAACAGGGGCTGAAAAATTGGGCCTTAGGCACTGGTGCTGGTCCCATGACACTGCAACCTCTCCCAGATACTCTAGTTGGAGTGCAGGAATGAGCCCTGCTGCAAAGCATTGCATAAAAAATTGTAATTACATGCCCCTGTTAAACAGGGGCTGAAAAATTGGGCCTTAGGCACTGGTGCTGGTGCCACGACACTGCAACCTCTCCCAGATACTCTAGTTGGAGTGCAGGAATGAGCCCTGCTGCAAAGCATTGCATAAAAATTTTTAATTACATGCCCCTGTTAAACAGGGGCTGAAAAATTGGGCCTTAGGCACTGGTGCCCAGAAACAAAAATGTTCTTCCAAGCTATCATCATCATTCGGATCATTGAGGAGGAGGAGGATAGTCAGTCAACATAACAGGACAGTCACTCAGCATCAGCATAGGCAGTCTTGAAGGGATGTGACATTTGAAAATAAATTAGTCTGTTATATCAGCTTCAGGTGTTTGGTAGCTGGTGGTGATCCAAGACTGGTTCATCTTTATGAAGGTCAGTCGATCAACCGAGTCTGTGGACAGGCGCACCCTGTGATCCGTGACAAATCCTCCAGCAGCACTGAATGTGCGTTCTGAAAGAACGCTGGATGCAGGACAGGCCAGTAGCTCAATTGCATTTTGTGCAAGCTCTGGCCAGTGATCCATCCTCAAGACCCAGTAAGCCAGAGGATTTTCGGTGGGGAAGGTGTCCAAGTCTGACCTTGCCCCTAGGTATTCCTGCACCATGTATATCAGACGCTGGCGATGGTTGCTGGAACCAATCATACCTTGGGGCTGCGGACTAAAGAATTGCCTGAACGCATCGGTCAGACAGCCACCTTCCCCACCGCTCCTTCTTTGACTGACCGAAGCCTCAGCAACTCGTTGTCCAGGACCAGGAGTTTGTAACCTCCAAGTCTCCGGGAACGCGTTGCATAGACCTTTCTGCAAGGCCTCCCGGAGTTGTCTCATCCTCTGCTCCCTCTGCGACGGTAAGATAAGGTCCGCAACCTTACCCTTGTACCGTGGATCAAGGAGAGTGGCCAGCCAGTAATGGTCCCTCTCCTTTATCCGAAGAATACGAGGATCCTTCCGCAGACTTTGCAGGATCAGGGAGGCCATGCAGCGTAGGTTAGCTGAGGAATTCGGTCCGGTGTCCTCTGGGTCACTAAGGACGACATGATCCGCAGCCACCTCCTCCCAGCCACGTACAAGTCCACGGGTTTCTTGGGACTGTAAATCATCTCTAAAAGACTGCTGCTGTTGATGCTGAGTGCCAGGCTCATCCTCCATGCTGACACAATCCTCCTCCTCCTTGTCCTCTTCCTGTGTGATGGGTGGGACACAAGGAACACTGTCTGGGTAAAGGGGGCCTTGAGAGGCAAGGAAGTCCTCCTCTTCCTGCCTCTGTTCTGCCTCAAGTGCCCTGTCCATTATTCCACGCAGCAGATGCTCCAACAGGTGGACAAGAGGTACAGTGTCACTGATGCATGCACTGTCACTGCTCTCCATCCTCGTGGCCTCCTCAAATGGTGCCAGGACAGTGCATGCATCCCTGATCATGCCCCACTGGCGTGGTGAAAAAAACCAGAGCTCCCCTGACCCTGTCCTGGTGCCGTAGTCGCACAGGTACTCATTGATGGCCCTCTGCTGCGTGTGCAGCCGCTGCAGCATGGCCAACGTTGAGTTCCACCTGGTGGGCATGTCACATATAAGGCGGTTCTTGGGCAGGTTCAACTCCTTTTGAAGCTCAGCCAGGTGAGCACTGGCATTAAAAGATCTGCGGAAATGCACACAGACTTTCCTGGCCTGCCTCAGGACATCCTGTAAGCCCGGGTACCTGCCCAAGAACCGCTGCACCACCAGGTTAAGGACGTGAGCCACACAGGGCACATGGGTCAGTTGTCCCTGTCGGAGGGCGGAGAGGAGGTTGGTGCCATTGTCACAAACCACCATTCCTGGCTTAAGCTGGCGTGGCGTCAACCACCTCTCGGCCTGCCCCTGCAGAGCAGACAGAACCTCTGCCCCAGTGTGGCTCCTGTCCCCCAAACACACCAGCGCAAGCACGGCATGGCATCTTTTTGCCTGCGTACTTGCGTAGCCCCTTGAACGCCTACGGAGCACCGCTGGTTCCGAGGACAAAGCACAGGAAGAGGCCATGGAGGAAGAAGAAGAGGGGGTGGAGGAGAGAGGTGTGTCACAACCAGTAGTAGCATTTTGGAGGCGTGGCGGCGGAACAACCTCCAACACTACTGCACCTTGTCCTGCATCCTTCCCAGCTGCCAAAAGAGTGACCCAATGGGCCGTGAAAGAAAGGTAACGCCCCTGTCCATGCCTGCTGGACCATGAGTCAGCGGTAATATGCACCTGACCGCCCTGTCCAGCGAGGCCAAGACATTGCCTTCCACATGCCGGTAGAGAGCCGGAATCGCCTTCCGTGAGAAAAAGTGGCGTTTGGGAACCTGCCACTGAGGAACCGCACATTGCACAAACTCACGGAAGGGGGCCGAGTCTACCAACTGAAAAGGCAGCAGTTGAAGCGCTAGCAATTTAGCCAAGCTAGCATTCAACCGCTGGGCATGTGGATGGCTGGAAGTGAACTTCTTTCGACGGTCCAGCAGCTGGGGCAGGGAAATTTGCCTGCTAGAATCGGACGTCGGTGTACTGCTAGCAGAGTGCCCGCAAGTACTTGGCTGTGACACACCTAATTCTACACCTTCATTCCTCTCAGTGCAGGTTTCAAAGAGGACTGAAGGTAGGCTTGCCAACGAGCTGCATGGCAGGTCAACATATGTCTGGTCAAGCATATGGTGCCCAAGCGGCTGATGTTTTGGCCACGCGATATACGCTTGAGACATATGTTGCAAAGAGCAGCTGTGCGATCTGATGCACTAGACTCAAAAAAGGCCCACACCAAAGAACTTTTTGAATAACGGGCAGAGGCAGCGCCCTGCACAGGCGGAGCTCTGCGGTGTGATTCAGTCGGTGTGCTGCCCTTACGCTGGCCCCCCGAGGGCATCCTGCCTCGTTGGAGATGTGCCTCCTCCTCATCCTCCTCCTCTCTCCTATTAGGCACCTACGTGGAGTCAGTGACCTCATAATCCCCTCCCTCCTCATCACTGGAGCCAATCTGGCAGTATGCTGCAGCTGCTGGAACATGACTGCCAGATTGGTGTCCTTCTTGAGCATCCCCTCTCTCTGCTCTCACGCTACGGCCTTCCTCTAGCTGGGTATCATCATCAGACCCTTCGAAACGCTGGGCATCCTCCTGGAGCATGTACCCAACACTGTGCTCAAACAGTTCGGGGGACTCCTCAGGAGGACATGGTGGGTCTAGGGAAAGAGTGACTGATGATGACATTGATACCAGGGAAGAGGACGCTTTGGCAGCTGCTTTGCCAGTACCCTGAGCCTGGGTGAGAGAGGATGAGGAGGATGAGGAGGGCTTGGTCATCCACTCTACCAAGTCTTCGGCATGATGCGGCTCAACACGTCCAGCTGCCGAAAAGAAGGACAAGCGTGTCCCATGGCCATGTGCTGATGACAATGCACCGCGTCCATGACCAGCACTGTTGCCCCCAGACACGGAGCCTGCTTGCCCTCTTTTATTGGCTCGTGACTGTCTGCCTCTCTTTGTTGGCCTTCCAGACATAGCAATGGCCTGCAGGGAGATGGGAAAACCAGCAATAAGGGGTAGCTTTAGGTGTATATTTTGCAGGAAGCACACAACGCCCGCTGTAAGTGCTGCAGATGACTGCCTGTGTTACACAACAGGAAAAAACAGCAATAAGGGCTAGCTTCAGGTGTTTATTTTGCAGGAAGCACACTCCGCCCGCTGTAAGTGCTGCAAATGCCTGTTAGTGTAACACAAAATAAAAAAAGCTTGAGCAATAAGGGCTAGCTTCATGTGTATAATGTGCAGGAGGCACACTCCGCCCGCTGTAAGTGCTGCAAATGCCTGTTAGTGTAACACACCAGGAAAACACAGCAATACGGGCTAGCTTCAGGTGTATAATGTGCAGGAGGCACACTCCGCCCGCTGTAAGTGCTGCAAATGCCTGTTAGTGTAACACACCAGAAAAACACAGCAATACGGGCTAGCTTCAGGTGTATAATGTGCAGGAGGCACACTCCGCCCGCTGTAAGTGCTGCAAATGCCTGTTAGTGTAACACACCAGGAAAACACAGCAATAAGGGCTAGCTTCAGGTGTATACTGTGCAGGAGGCTTAGCAACAATGACACTGACACTGTCCCCTGCCTATTCTTCTCTCTCCCTGCACACAAGGTTTATCAAAGTATATGACACTGACACTTTCCCTGCCTATCCTTCTCTCTCCCTGCACACAAGGTTTAGCAAAGAATATGACACTGACACTGTCCCCTGCCTATCCTTCTCTCTCCCTGCACACAAGGTTTAGCAAAGAATATGACACTGACACTCTCCCTGCCTATCCTTCTCTCTCCCTGCACACAAGGTTTAGCAAAGAATATGACACTGATACTGTCCCCTGCCTATCCTTCTCTCTCCCTGCCCTAAGGTTTAGCAAAGAATATGACACTGACACTCTCCCTGCCTATCCTTCTCTCTCCCTACACACAAGAATAGCACAAAGAATAGCACAATGACACTGTCCCTGCCTATCATTCTCTTTCCCTGCGCCAGAACACACTACACAAGGCCGCCGCGCTGACGGCCTTTTATAGTGTGGGGCGTGTGCTAAACCCCCTGAGCTATAATTGGCCACAGGCAACCTGCCTTTGGCCAATTATGGCTCTCCTAGCTGCCGGCGCTGTGATTGGCCAAGCATGCGGGGTCACAGTGCATGCTTGGCCAATCAAAGCGCCGGCATTGCACTGCGATGGCGCAGTGTATTGTGGGCCGTTCGCGTCACTCAAATTTGGCACGAACGACCCAAATAGTTCGATCTTCGTCGAACGATCGAACAGCCGATGTTTGAGTCGAACGTATGTTCGACTCGAACACCGAGCTCATCCCTATTTAGAAGTTAGGTTGGTGGGATTCAGCATTCATTTCCGGACATATCCCGGATCCACATGTTGAGTGGTCATGGGCTTTCTTGCGTTGGATGCTCAATGTTATATACGGTTACTTTCATTTTTAATCTCTTTGCTAGCTCATCCTACTGTCTTATTTTTGCCCCCTTTTAGGCATACTGACCACGTAACCCCGGCTCACCCCAGGTCACTTTCCCTGTTTCCCCTCAGACCTTTGTTAGCACGATTACCTGAGACTCCGAGTACAAATGGAAGGCTGACCGCAGGTCAGTATGATTTTGTAGGAGGAGTTAGGAGGTATTTAAACCCGCCCTCCATCCTCCTTCTCCTGTCGTCGGTTCTCTCGTGTCCCACCCACCCGTCCCCTTTTTTCTTGCTATTTCTTCTCTTTTACTTCTATTTGGGTATGCCTCCTTTTAGGCATACTGAACATGTGATCCCAGGACACCCCAGGTCACTTTCCCTGTTTCCCCTCAGACCTTTCTTAGCATGATTACCTGAGACTCCGAGTACAAATAAATATGTGAAAAGTGTGGCGTGCATTTGTATTCAGCCCCCCTGAGTCAATACTTTGTAGAACCACCTTTGACTGCAATTACAGCTGCAAGTCTATTTGGGGATGTATCTACCAGCTTTGCACATCTAGAGAACGATATTTTTGTCTGTTCTTCTTTGGAAAATAGCTCAAGCTCTGTCAGATTGGATGGAGAGCTTTTGTGAACAACAATTTTCAATTTTTGCCACAGATTCTCAATTGGATTTAGGTCTGGACTTTGACTGGGCCATTCTAACACACGAATATGCTTTGATTTTAACCATTTCATTCATGGCTGTATGTTTAGGGCTGTTGTCCTGCTGGAACGTAAACCTCCCCCCAGTCTCAAGTCTTTTGCAGACTCTAACCGGTTTTCTTCTAAGATTGCCCTGTATTTGGCTCCATCCATCTTCATATCAACTCTGACCAGCTTCCCTGTCCCTGCTGAAGAAAAGCATCCCCACAACATGATGCTGCCACCACCATGTTTCACGGTGGGGATGGTGTGTTTAGGGTGATGTGCAGTGTTTGTTTTCCTCCACACATAGCGTTTTGCTTTTAGACCAAAAAGTTCAATTTTGGTCTCATCTGACCAGAGCACCTTCTTATGGCTTTCTTTCAACAATGGATTTCATCTTACCACTCTTCCATAAAGGCCAGATTTGTGGAGTGCACGACTAATAGTTGTCCTGTAGACAGATTCTCCTACCTGAGCTGTGGATCTCCGCAGCTCCTCCAGAGTTACCATGGGCCTCTTGGCTGCTTCTCTGATTAATGCTCTCTTTGCCAGCCCTGTCAGTTTAAGTGGACGGCCATGTCTTGGTAGGTTTGCAGTTGTGCCATACTCTTTCCATTTTCAGGTGATGGATTGAACAGTGCTCTGTGAGATGTTCAAAGCTTGGGATATTTTTTTATAACCCAACCTTGCTTTTTTTTTTTTAAACCAGAAAAATCCAACTTTATTGAGATGCAAACATGCTATACATATACACATTCGACAGAGTCGTAGTAAATAATAAAATATAAAAAAAACATCAATAAAGAACAAAAAAAATATAAAGATTAAAGTACACGGAAAATATAGCACAAAGTTACAGTGATTTTAGTCCTAAGTTTCCCACACACCTAGGTACGGGTTGATTAAAGCCCCGTACACACGATCGGTTTGACTGATGAAAACCGTCCGATGGATGGTTTTCATCAGACCAACCGATCGTGTATGGTACCCATCGGTCTTTTTTCCATCGGTTGTAAAAAATAGAACTTGTTTTAAAATTTTCCGATGGATAAAAAACCGATGGGAATTTTCGATCGTCTATGGGCAAGTCCATCGGTTAAAAAACCCACGCATGCTTAGAATCAAGTCGACGCATGCTCAGAAGCATTAAACTTCATTTTTCTCGGCTCATCGGAGTGTTTTACGTCACCGCGTTTGGAACGGTCGGTTTTTAGACTGATGGTGTGTGGCCAAGACTGATGAAAAACAGTTTCATCGGATTTCCGATGGACAAATCCATCGTACGAAAATCCATAGGTTATCCGATCGTGTGTACGGGGCTTTAGTGCAAGTCTCGCCATCTTCCAGCCATCTATCCCAAACCCTAGAGAATTTCTGCGGGCGACCTCTGTGGGTGTATATCATTTTCCTATAAAGGAGGGTATCATTAATTTATCTTTTCCAACCCTGCAGTGTTGGGAGCAATGCCTGCATCCACACCTTGGCAACAACGTTTAGTGCTATAAATAGGGTCTCCTATATAAATATAATTTGATATTTATCCACATCAGTGTCAGGCAATAGGCCCAGTAGGCATAACTTTGGGTCAAGTCCCACAGGAGAACCCATAATATCGTGTAGAAATTGGACCACCTGTAGCCAGTAAGTCTGTACGTTCGGGCAACTCCATATCAAATGGTAAAATGTACCTGGAGCCCGCGTGCATAAGGGGCATAAGGGGCTCCTCGTATTCTGAAACTTGGCTAGTTTCAGAGGTGTTAAATATGCACGATGTACAATATACAGTTGTGTCAGTCTGTCTGATATTTTAGGGGACGCTGTCTTAACACTTTCTACTATTTCCTCCCAGTCTGAGTCATCTATAAGTCCTACATCTTGCTCCCATGCTATTTTAGCTGTCTGGGTAATCTTATGCACCCTGTGAAGTCGGAGGACGTAATATAAAATGGATATGAGCTTAGTCGGTTCTGCCCCAAATATGATATTAAGGACCGGCGGAGTGTCGAGAGCGAGAGTAGTATTAACAGACTGCCCACGGACAGCATGCCTGAGTTGCAGATACTGAAACAGTAAGTGGCTTGGAAGTGAGAATTCTTCCTTGAGTGTTTGGAAGTTTTTGGGTCCAGTCTCCGTCAGGACTTGGGACAGGTATATACCGTAAACAGCCCAGAGCTGCGGATCAGGTACAGTACTCAACTCAGGCAAGTGGCTGTTAAACCAGAATGGGGTGTGTGAATGGATGTGTGACCGATTCTGCTTCTTTAATGCAATTTCCCATATTCTCTGATGATGTGATAACATCCCTGTATTATAGCGGGGAGATTTGTGACTGCATTGCCCTTTTCGGAGAATGGTCTGAATAGGGGTGTACAAGGGGTTTCCCGATTTGTCGCACACTAAAGTCCTATAACGCTGAGTTGTATTAAAGTAATACAGGTGTGAGAGTTGTGAGGCCAAATAATAGTCTTCAATATCTGGGAGGGAACACCCACCTTCCATTGTGGGGTTTTTAAGAACATGTCATGCTAATTTATCCCTACACTGACCCCATACAAATGAGTTTAGAATAGCTTCCATCTGTTTAAAGATTTTAAGAGGGATATACAGGGGGGCGTGCCAGACCATATATAAAATTTTAGGCAACAAAATCATTTTTATTAAATTAATTCTACCCATCACCCCTAGGGGTAGTTTTGACCAGGTCTGAGTTTTGGATTTGAGGACCGCAAATAAGGGCTCTACATTAAGCGAGATAAAATCCTTGAGGTTTCTGGTAACCTTCACTCTCAGGTGTTTAATCTCTGCCACCCTCTTTAAGGGTAGTTCGGGGAGCACAAAAGATGGAGGAAAATGATCCAATGGGAGAATTTGAGACTTGTCCCAGTTAATTCGTAGTCCTGAGTATTTACCCATTGTCTCTATTATAGTTAATGCTGCTTGTAGTGAGGGTCCCTGGTCAGCTAGATAAAGTACTGTATCGTCAGCGTAAAGGCCTATTTTTTCCCAGAAGTCTCCCTGTCTGAGGCCTATTATGTTCGGGCTCGCTCTAATGGCTATAGCCACTTAGCCAGGGGTTCTGCTGCAAGGGCATATAGTAGCAGTGATAGGGGGCAGCCCTGTCTTGTGCCCCTCTCAAGGGAGATTTGATCTGATAGCCACCCATTTACGAACAGCCGCGCCTTAGGGGTCTGATAGAGAAGCTGCACCCATTTGATAAAGTTCGGGCCAAACCCATAATAGCGCAGGCACTCCCACAGATAAATACACTCGACAGAGTCGAATGCCTTGGCCGTGTCTAGGGCCACCACCACCCTAGTTCCCGCATTGTCATGTTGAGCTTGAATGTTCATAAGCAATCTCCTAATATTCATTGCCGTGTTTCTCCCCGGCATAAACCCGGTTTGGTCCGGGTCTATCAGGGAAAGTATTACTGTGTTTAAACGAACCTAACCATGCTTTAACCACCTCAATACAGGGCACTTTCACCCCCTTCCTGCCCAGGCCATTTTTCAGCTTTCAGCGCTGTCACACTTTGAATGACAATTGCCCGGTCATGCTACACTGTAACCATGTGAAAATTTTATCATTTTCTTCACACAAATAGAGCTTTTGTTTGATGGTATTTACTCACTTCTGGGTTTTTATTTTTTCCTAAAAAAAAAAAAAAGACACCAAAAAAAAAAAAAAAAAAAAAAAGTTTCTCTTTCGTCCATGGACGGACATAGCTCCTTTAGTCTTGACAAGTGTGTTATGTTCTGTGTATTAGGAGAGGACTAGGCAGACATGTTAGATATACAAAAACATGTAATTATACCAAAGCTAAACAGCCCCGCCCAGGGGGTGGTCCCTCTGGTCATAACCCCTCACCCTGCACTCAGCAGCTCAGTTTTTTTCGGCCTAGTGTAGGAGAAGGACCTGGCTCCCTAGGGGCCCATTGGTCCTGGAGAACTTTTTAATTTTTTTTATTTTCAATTTTGGATTCTGAGGTTTTTACATTGGCTGGACCTCTAGCGCTGGTTTGTCATTCTGAACGGCGCTGTGCAGGAGTTTAGTGCGGACGGCAGCACTGAAGCAGTGCCTGGGTAAGGGTGGTGAGTCCTCTGGGAATACCCCTCGATCTGGGCAGCTAGGAGGGTGGGCCTTTTCTTGTACCTTGACTTATTCCCTGAGTGGCTGTCAAGTGTGTGGGTCAGCATGGCGTCAGAAGCTGGCGTTTCTTCCCCAGACATTCTGGTGGTAGCAACCGGTGCCCCTGCACCTGCAGTACCTGTGGACGCTTTGTCGGCGGTCCTGGAATCATTTGTTGCCAGGGTGGAAGCGGTGTGCGGGCGCAAGGGGGGTAAAAAACACCCCCTTCTCCCCACCATCTTCTGGGGAAAACTCTGACTCAGACTCGGGCCTGGCTGTGAAACAGGACCCCTGTTCTGAAGGGTCAGAGTATGCAGACTAGGACCATTCGGACAGCGAGGAAGACTTTGTGTCCGGGTCAGCCCAGGACAAGGCGCTTGTGGGAGCACTTATCACTGCAGTACGGGAAACCCTAAAACTTGAGGAAACGGCTGGGACATCTGCTGAGGTGTCGGTCCCTTTTGGGTCCCACAAGCCGACCCGCACTACTAAGGTGTTTCCTTATGTAACTTATTTTGATAAGTTTATAGACAAGGAATGGGAACGACCGCAGAGGACCTTTTCCGTCCCAAAACGCATGGCGGTCCGTTACCCTTTTGAGGAGAGCCTTCTGAAAAAATGGGCATCTCCCCCGGTTGTGGAGCCCCCGGTATCCCGGTTAAACAAAGTAACCACTATTCCGGTTGAGGGGACCCCTGCATTTAAGGACCCTGCGGATAGGAGGTCCAAGGCGGTGGCCCGGTCCATGTTTACCATGCTGGGATCTGCATTACGGCCAGTTTTGGTTGTCGCTCTGGTGTCACAGACACTTACAGAATGGGCTAAAATTTTGCACCAGGAGTTGGAAAGACAACAGGTTTCCCCGGTCTGCGTAGAAATGGCTGACCAGTTGGTGCATGGCCTCAAATATGTCTGTGATGCAGCCCTGGACACAGCTCCCCTTCTTTCTAGAGCCTCAGTATCTGCTGTGGTACTGTGTCGCCTGATTTGGCTAAAATGCTGGTCCGCGGACCAGATTTCCAAGAAGGCTCTGGCTGATTTGCCTTTCCGGGGTGGAAGGCTATTTGGAGCCTCGCTGGATGACATTATTAAGGATGTCACTGGGGGTAAGAGCACACTGCTCCCACAATCCAGAAAAGGTAAGGAGCTACGCCGCAGGCCTGGGCCCTCCTTTTCCGCTCAGATGCGTTTTTTTCGTCAGTCCGGGCCCGCAGGTAAGCGTTCCCAGGCCGACAAGGGGCCAGCTGAGGGACAAAAGTGTCCCTGAGTTCGCAAGCCAAACAAGCCCGCGAACAAATCTGCTACTGCATTAAGGTTTGCCCCTGCCTGACTCTCCGGTGGGGGGTCGCCTTCACGAGTTTGCAGCTTGGTGGACCTCCCTGCTTTCCGACCAGTGGGTTTGCGAAGTGGTTTCATCAGGGTACAAGATAGAATTTCTTTCTTGTCAACCAAACAGATTTTTTCCCTCAAACCTTCATCATCTGTTTGGGGCAGTGCAGGACCTGCTGAAGTGCGGGGTGATATTACCTGTGCCGCTGCCGGAAAGGTTTCAGGGATTTTACTCCAATCTGTTTGTAGTCCCAAAGAAGGACGGGGTCTGTCCAATCCTGGATCTCAAGGCCCTCAACACCTTTGTAAAGGTGTGAAGGTTCAGGATGGAATCAGTTCGCTCTGTGGTCGCTGCACTCAATCCGGGGGATTTTGTAGCGTCATTGGACATCAAGGACGCATACTTGCATGTCCCCATATGTATCAGGCATTAGAGATTGTTGAGTTTTTGCAGTCGGGGACGATCACTACCAATTTGTGGCTCTCCCTTTTGGCCTGGCATCGGCACCAAGGGTTTTCACCAAGGTGCTCGCCCCGATTCTGGCCTTGCTGAGACAGCGAGGTATCGCTATCGTGGGCTAACTGGACGACTTCCTTCTGAGAGTTGCTTTAGACTCAGAATTAGAGGAGGATGTAGCGATTACCAGTCAGACCCTTCAAGAATTTGGTTGGGTGCTGAACCTCCAGAAGTCGGTGTTGGTGCCGACTCAGCGCCTGGAATACCTGGGCTTGATCCTGGACTCCTTGGAGGCGAAGGTTTTTCTCCCTTTAGAAAAATTGGTGGTCGTCGCTGCGCTTTTGCATGCGAGTCCTGGGTCTCATAGTGGCCTCCTTCGAGGCGGTACCGTATGCTCCATTCCACACTCGAGTCTTGCAGAAGGAGATCCTGTCCAAGTGGGACAATTCTCCGTTGTCCCTGGATTGTGAAATCCGGGTGAGCCAACTAGTAAGGACTTCCCTGGTCTGGTGGCTGACATCTCCGGCCCTTCAGTCCGGAAAGTTGTTCCTTCCCTTTCACTGGACGGTCATCACGACGGACGCCAGCCTGACCAGTTGGGGGGGTGTTTGGGGGGTCCAGTCGACACAAGGTCGCTGGACACAGGAAGAATCCTGCCTACCGATCAATGTACTGGATCTTCGGGCGATCAGGCAGTGCCTCTCCACATGGTCACAGTGGCTACAGGGGCGTCCAGTCGGACAACTCTATCGGCCGTATACATTCCGGGCGTAGAAAATTGGCAGGCGGACTACCTAAGTTGCCAGATGCTGGACCAAGGAGAATGGTCGCTTCACCCGGACGTGTTTCAACTCCTTTGCCTAAAATGGGGCACGCCAGACGTGGATTTCCTGGCTTCTCGACTCAATCGGAAGGTATTGAGGTTTGTGGCCAGGTCAAAAGATCTCTGGGTGGATGCAACGGATGCATTGGTGGCCCTGTGGGGACAGTATCGGCTGATCTATGCTTTTCCCCCACTGAAACTTCTTCCTCGTCTACTCCGCAGAGTGGAGACCGAGGGGATTCCGGTAATCCTAATTGCCCCAGATTGGCCTCAGCGTCCCTGGTACGCCGACCTGGTACGTCTGGTGGCGGATGCTCCTTGGCAACTGCCAATGCGGGAGGACCTTCTGTCGCAAGGTCCCATACTTCACCCTGCTTTACAGTTGCTGGCTTTAACGGCATGGCTATTGAAAGCCAGGTACTAAGGGACCGAGGCCTGTCGGATTCAGTCATTTCCACTATGCTGAGGGCACGGAAGTCATCTTCTCGGAAGATCTACCATCGAACATGGAAGGCATACATCTCTATGTGTGAGGAGATAGAGTGGCGTCCACGGGCATATTCGGTTTCCAGGATCCTGCTGTTTCTACAGTGTGGAGTGGATCAGAAACTTGCCTTAAGCACCATTAAGGGGCAGATTTCAGCCTTGGCTGTTTTCTTTCAACGACCCCTGGCGGCTCATTCACTGGTGAGTACGTTTGTGCAAGGGGTCCGACATATGGCTCCTCCGGTTCGACTATCACTACCTCCGTGGGATTTGAATCTGGTGCTCTCGGTACTTCAGAAACCTTCCTTTGAGAACATCAGAGAGATTCCTCTTATGACACTCTCTCAGAAAGTTGCTTTTCTGGTGGCCATCACATCTGTCAGGAGGGTTTCTGAGTTGGCGGCCTTGTCTTGCAAGTCCCCCTACTTGATCCTCCATAAGGATAAAGCGGTGCTAGGCCCGCAGCCTTCGTTTCTTCCGAAGGGGGTTTTGGCTTTTCATCTGAATGAGGACATTGTAATTCCATCCTTGTGTGATATGTTGAGCCTTGAAATAAAGGACATCCACGCCAATAGAACTGCATTCGTCTTAAATGTATGTTTACTGGAGAATATACGATGTATACAAAGGATCACCTCTTCCAAGGGAGAGTGATACAGAATACAATTTGTTACAGGCTTTTATAGGAAATCTTAACATAGATGTCTATGGTGGGCACATGCCCAAATTACAAAATACACAACACATTCTTTAATAATTGTTTCAACATTACATCTGGTCAGCGTGACCTAACTAGGGCGATAAGAGAAGGGTTATTATGACAATAAGAAAGATGGATTATGGCAAGGGAGTAATTATCTATGAAAAGGGACTTTTTATATCAACATCCTTTCCGAGAATCTTATCATATTATTGGCAGTACATTTCATGTCAGCCAGAGAGCAAACAAGACACAAACATGTAGCAATACCAGAAGAATTCAGAAACATTTAGAGAGAAATATATTTTCCATTATTTAGGAAGAACTCTAAGTGATCAATAAGAAGTGCTTCATATATTTCACATCTTCACAATCCCTCCTGTGTTTAGAATTCTCAGGTATCCATTTCTTTGACGTTGTCTGTGTCTTTGGGTTGCTCTACTGTGTCTTGTGGTTTCTCCGCTGGAATACGGATTACCATCTCATGGGCAGTTTTAACTCGAGACCTTGAGGGCTCAAAAGATCCAGTATTAATACAAGCTTTACAGGCATTCGTAGTTACCTTTAAACAACATTTGCATAACATAGGTGCACATTTTATAATAATGATTATAAATACAATAACTCCAACAATATAGAGAAGACCATGTAAAAGACCAGAAAACCATCCTGCAATACCGGAGAACCAATTGAGTGGATTGAGCCAAGAAAGCCAGCTTCCCCCGCTCCCTTCAACCCAAGCGGTTTCAGTATGCTCTTTGCGAAAATTGACCTTTAATTGTTGCACCTTCTCTACATGCGAAATGATGGCATCTTCTGCCTTAGTATCATTTCCAATGTAATTGCAACAGGCAGTTCCCACTATGGTACATATCCCTCCTTGACTGGCCGTGAGATAGTCCAACACCAGCCGGTGTTGCAGAATCTCCTTTTTAATCATTTTTAACTCGGTAGCCATGGTAATAAAGTTTCTGTCATATAGGGCAGTAACATTATCCATTAGGTCGGCTAATTCAATGATAAAACTGAAAGCCTTTTTAATGCAACATCTATTTACCCAAGGAATGGAAAACAATGGTTTGATTTCCCTATCATGTGATTCAATGTCAGTGTCATCATTATTAGGCCCAGAATATAATGGCGTGGGAATGGCTGTAGGAAAAGGTGGTATTTCGAGGTTAGTCTCCTTTTCTTCCTTATCTTCGAAATCCTCATCCTCACCCATGTTCCTCTCTTCATCTTTTCCTTGATCCGGAACAGCTTGAACAGCTAAATCTCTTTTAATGAAGTGTATGGGAATTTTATGTGCTTGTGTTTCTTTGAATTCATTGTCACTCATATACCAGGTAGCAGGTATGACTCTCCCAAAGTAACAAATCCCCATGGAATTTAGCGGAATCCAGGTATAAGCCTTCTTTCCGCACACGAAATAATATCCGGGGGGCGTGGCACAACCTTTATTAAAGTTATACCCTTGTAGGCACATTAACAACTTCATATTATTTTGGCGAGAGTGTTGACGATGTGTGTGATCATGCAATTCCTGATATCGGGACGTACTCCATGCAGTGTCCTTACCATCAAACCAATACCTGATGTCGGCTTTTTCCATGCAGTTGGAGTTTCCAATATGTCGGGTAGTACTCTGAAAACCCTGTGCGAGTAATTCAGGTGGGTAGATTCGAGTAAAGTTAATACAAACTGCAGGCGTTCTCATGGGAGCATTAGTAAACAGCAGGAATGAGACAGGCTTATCAACCATGTTCTTACTGACTTCACCAAAATCTGCACTATCTTCAATCTCCGCTAGAGTGCTAGGAATACCTAATAATGGTATCGTCTTATGTGAGATAGGTGCGTGAGTGCATATCCAGCAGTTAGTAATATTCAGTCTTTTAGCTGCTTGTAGGTGCATGGAAACAAAAGAGTTATGGAACGGCTCAGCCAGCTTGGCTTGATACTCATGTATATCCCTTCTTAACCTTTGTTCAGGATCTGTAAATTGTAACAGTTCTTCCATTATGGTAGCATTCAAAAGGAAAGTGTCATGTATCTTACCCTGTTCCTTGTGCTGAGACCATTCATAAGTCATTACTGTAAGCCATACCAGAGCGCCTCCTCCGAGGATAACGCTCCATAACTTTATGTCAGCTTTAGGTCCTAGAAGATTCATCTTTCTGTCTTCTGGCTCGGGCACAAGTCAGTGGTGGAGACCTGGAAGGCAAAGGCACAGAACAAGTTTTGCCAGCAGAAGGCTGGCTTAAATTCTGTTTCGGAGCTACAGTTTTTTTACAGTGTGAACCGTGCACCCAGTATTTGTAGTCTTTCAGTTTTACAGCAGTAGGAGACACAAGAATTATCTGGAACGGTCCTTTCCACTTAGGAGATAGAGTGGTTCGGGGTGTGTGGTTCTTGATGTACACCCAATCTCCTGAGTTTAGTCCGTGAGTCTTTTCACTCGCGTCCACGGGTTGTCCTGCTTTGGCTCTGGAAAAGGTATCAGAAAACACATTTGCTAATTTGTGCACATAATCTAGCATGGCATCTTGACCAGTTATTAACGTGACTGTCTCTGGCTGAATAGGGTTTGTAGGAAGTCTCTTAGGTGGTCGTCCAAACAATATATCAAAAGGTGATAAACCATGTTTCTCCTTTGGGGTGGTTCTGATGGTTGCCAAGGCTATTGGTAGTGCCTCTACCCATGTACTTTTTCCATTGGCGGTTATCTTGGCCAGGTACCTTTTTATAGTTTGATTGCTGCGTTCCACCATTCCACTAGCTTGGGGCCTATAGGGAGTATGCAATTGTTGCCTTAACCCCAAGATTTTTACCACCTCTGCCATGAGTTTATTGTCAAAATGTGGGCCTCTATCCGAAGAGAATACCGCCCCTAGGCCAAATCTAGGAATCAATTCCCTAGTAAGACATTTTACTACTGTTCTAGCATCATTCCGCACTGTTGGGTATGCTTCAACCCAACCCGAGAATTGATCCACACAAACTAAAAGGTATTTGAAACGGCCACAAGGGGGCATATCCGAGAAGTCAATTTGCACAATTTGAAATGGCTCCTCAGTATGTGGGACATGCCTCATTGGAGTGGGAACTGGTTTTCCAGCATTATGCATTTGGCATATTGCACATTCTTTGAGCTGTTTAGCAGCATAGGTATAAAACCCTGGAGCCCACCATTGATTGTTCACTGCCCGACTCATCCCTCCTGTTGAGACATGGCAAGGCCCATGGTTCAAAGCAAACAGTGAAGGAAAAAGAGTTGGGGGAGCAATCAATTTATCTTTCATGCGCCACAGACCATCCGATCCACAAATAGCTCCTTTTGTGGCCCAGGAGGTTCTGTGAGGTGAGCTTGTTTGTAAGGCCGACAAAACCTCCAAATCTACTTGGAGATCCAGTACTGCAAATGCACTAACTTTTGTCGGCCGATGGGCATATATCGTTTCTTTGGCATATTCGTCAGCCAAAGCATTTCCCATAGATATACTGTCATCTGACTTAGTGTGTGCTTTGCATTTTATTACCGCAACTTTAAGTGGCAACTGTACAGCTGTTAGTAGTCTAACAATTAACTCTTTATGCTGAATTGGAGTTCCTGCTGCTGTCAGAAAACCTCTTTCCTGCCACAACTGTGCGAAACTATGTAGGATGCCCACTGCATAGGCAGAATCGCTGTATATATTTACAGTGTCACCCTCTGCTAGTTCTAACGCAACACAGAGAGCAGTAAGTTCCGCTGCCTGAGCCGATCTAGAATCCTGCAGAACCTCAGTATGCAGCAGTGCATTTTCACCATTCACTACTGCACATGCAGCTAGGGTAAGTCCGTCAGGCCTTCTAAGGGCTGAGCCATCTACAAAGAGATCGGCACATAGGGGTAAACCCACAATGGGGTCATCCTGTAGGTCAGGTCTAGGCTTAGTTACTTCATCAATAAAGGTTGCACAGTCATGTTTCAAGTAATCAGGATCCTCAATCTCCTCGCTGCCAATTTCCGGTAAAAAACTGGCCGGGTTCAATGTCTGACAGCGCTGGATTTTGAGGTTGGAAGCTGATAATAAAACCAAATGATAATGTGTAATTCTTTGCACAGAAAAATGTTTAGTGTATGCACTATTCAACATAGCTTCCAAATCATGTGGACACATTAGGTACAGCGTATTGCCCAGAACAATGTCAACAGTTTTTTCGACCAGTAGCGCAGCCGCTGCTACTGATTTCAAACAACCAGGAAGTCCCCTAGCTACACTATCTAGGGGATAACTGTAATACCCGACCGGGCGGTGTCGGGCACAGAAATATTGTGTCAATACACCATTAGCATGTCCATTTACCTCTGTACAGAAAAGGTAATAATCTTTACTATAGTCTGGTAAGCCTAAGCTGGGCACCGTCAGTAAAGACCTCTTTACTAGTTTAAATGCTTCTCGGACTGCTGGGGTCAATTCATCTGAAGTGAATTTGTAACTACTCTTTGTGTGTCCTTTCAGTAATTCCTGGAGGGGACCGATTATTGTGGAATATTGGGGCAAAAATTGCCTGCAATACCCCACTAATCCTAGGAATGCTCGTAATTGCTTTAAGGTGGCAGGCATCTGTTGTTTAGCTATCACCTTTTTACGTTTATCAGTCAAATGTTTGATTCCCTGGGAAATACAATGACCTAGGTACTGGACTTTTTCTCTTACCCATTGTACTTTGGAGGCATCTACCTTTTGTCCAATTTTAGCCAGGAAATTCAACAAAGAAATCGAATCATCAGTGCAAGCTTGTTCATCAGAAGAAGCCAACAATAAATCATCCACATATTGCACTAGTATTGATCCCTTCGGGGGTTGCCACTCATCCAATTTATCCTTCAACGCCTGAGAAAAACAACTAGGTGACTCATGGTACCCCATAGGTAACCTTGTCCAGGTAAGTTGTATTTTCTCAAACGTGAAGGCTAGTAGCCATTGATCATCTGGATGAATAGGAACACTGAAAAAGGCTGAAGCTAGATCGATTACAGTAAAGTGCGTAGCTGAGGGGGGTATCGTTGCCAAGATAGTTGAAGGATTTGGTACTACTGGCACCGAAGGTATAATTACCTTGTTAACCGCTCGTAGATCATGTACTAATCTCCAGCGACAGCTGTCTTCTCCAGCTTTGATAGGTTTAGGCACAGGGTAGATAGGGGTGTTGGCTTGACTTCTACATGGTGTAAGAACGCCCTCCTGTAGTAGCTCCTCTATCACTGGTCTAATACCCTCTACTGAGTCAGGGGATAATGGGTACTGAGGTAGTCTAGGCACTGGCAGTGTGGGGTCTCTTTTTAAACGCACAGGGGAAACCTGCATGAGCCCGGGGTTGTTTGCTCCCGTCACCCATAGAGAAGGTTCTATATGCTGTCTAACTTCTTCAGGGATCCCCCCTTTTATGTCAGTTACTAGTAATGGCATGAACAGAAGGTCTGTGGCTTCTTGCTCGAATCTGTGAGGTATGTCGATAGAAGTTTTTTCCGGTGATAAAGCTATAGTTACCCCCATTTTTGCCAACAAATCTCTTCCTAGTAAATTACATGGGGAATGTGGAGACAATACAAAAGAATGTTTGGTCGATTGCTCTCCCAATGTTACCGGCACAGATTGAGTTACCGCTGCCGAAATTACATTATTGCTTACTCCAACCAGAGAAACCTTCTCCTTCGAGAGTGGCAGTTTCGGGTCATAAACATTGAGAAGAGAACGAGACGCACCTGTATCAACGAGACATTGGAGGTCAAGCCCATTAACATTTATCTCAACCATTGGCTCATGTACCGAATCAATTTCGATCAGAGCCAATGCCTGACACAGTTCGAATTGTCCTATATTGTCACCACATTCCACCTCATCCTATCCGCTTCTACAGTCCCGCGCTAAATGGCCTTCTCGTCCGCACTTAAAACAGACGGGTGAGACACGGGGTTGCGGGGCTGGCTGTCTAGCCCTGTTGGGTATGACCTGTTGGTATCGGGATTGGATCCTAGGGTTCCGACGTTGACCCTCATTTGGTCTCCAGTTATCCCGTTTACCCTGAGGGACCCCATAGTTAGATATGTATACTACTCCTGAGGGTGGATAAGGGGGTGCAGCCACTGGCACTCCTTGAGGTGTCACCTGTACTGTGGACACTGGTACTCCTTTTGATTCAAGAGTCTTTTCCCTAACTTCCGGGGTTTGCATATTCATTATCTTAGTTTTCTCTTTTTTCTCTATTTTGTCCTTTCTTTTCAGTAAGACCTCATAAGCTACTTGAGCTATCTCGATTAATTCTGGCGCAGCTTTCTTTCTCCATCCTACTGTACGGAGTTCTATTTCTTCTCTAACTTCTGGCAACATTCCACCTACCAACACATTCACCAACTCTGGTCGCTTCATGTCATTCTCATCATCAGTTATCCAATCAGTATGCTTCTGTATAGCATCTTTAAATCTATTCCAATAATCTAATACAACTTCCTCGGCCGTCGCATCCCAAAGAGGTTGTGTTACATTCCTTAGACGTGGTACGTGCTCTGCGGGTGTATCTGTCTGCTACGGCTCCGTTTCGGAGGTCAGACTCACTGTTTGTGTCGGTGACTGGTCCAAAGAAAGGCCTGGCGGTCTCGTCGGTCACCATTTCTTGGTGGATCAGACAGATTGTGATTCAGGCTTATGCCCTTAAAGGGCGGGTGCCTCCCTTTCCTGTCACTGCGCATTCAACCAGGTGCCTCCTGGGCTTTTTGACATCAAGCGTCTGTCTCACAGGTATGTAAGGCGGTGACCTGGTCTTCCGTTCACACCTTCACTAAATTTTACAAGGTTGATGTGCATGCATCTGCGAGTGCTTGCTTCAGCCGCAAGGTTTTGCAGGCGGCTGTTTAAGGTTGCAACTCCTCCGTTGAGGAGCTCTGTTTGTTTGGGGTAAAGTTTGTTTGCTTGCTGTTTCCACCCCTCGTTTTTTTGACACTGCTTGGGGATGTCCCACTTGTCAAGACTAAAGGAGCTGTGTCCGTCCATGGATGAAAGAGAAAATAGAATTTTTGTACTCCCCGTAAAATCCCTTTCTCTGAAGTCCATGGATGGACACAGCACCCACCCCTCCTGTTTAAGTTTGTACTGCTTTTTGATGACCTGGGCTTCTGAGTGCAGGGTGAGGGGTTGTGACCAGAGGGACCGCCCCCTGGTCGGTGCTGTTCAGCTTTGGTATAATTCCTTTTTTTTTTTATATCTAACATGTCTGCCTAGTTCTCTCCTAATAGACGGAACATAACCCACTTGTCAAGACTAAAGGAGCCGTGTCCGTCCATGGACTTCAGAGAAAAGGATATTACGGTGAGTACAAAAATCCTATTTTTTCTTAGTTTGTAAGTAAATTTTGTAAATAAGTAATTTTCTCCTTCACTGATGGGCACTGATAAGGCGGCACTGATGGGCACTGATAGGCTTCACTGATGGGCACTGATGAGGTGGCATTTATGAGCATTGATGAGGCAGCACTTATGGGCACTGATTAGGTAGCACTGATGAGGAGGCAAGAATATGCCGCACTGATAGGTGGCACTGATGAACACTGATAGGTGGCACAGATGGGTGACACTGGTGGGCACAGATAGGCAGCACTGTTGGGTTGCACTGATTGGCATTGGTGGGTGTCATTAATGGGCAGCAGTGCTAGCCAGCACTGACTGGCATCACTAATGGGCACTTATTGCTGGCACTTGTGGGCACTTATTGCTGGCACTGGTGGGAACTCATTGATGGCACTGGTGGGCACTCATTGATGGCACTGGTGGGCACTCATTGCTGGCACTGGTGGGCACTTATTGCTTGAACTGTGGGGGCTTTATTGTAATAAAGGCACTGATGATCAGTGCCCTGATTACATACCTAGATGTCCTGTGTTAGGAGGTGCTCCTGATCGGCTCTCCTCTCCTCACACTATGTCCTAACAACACTGCGCGGCCACGATTGCTTTAATTTGACGGTGGGCCGGCTCCAAGTGGTTAAAGGGGTTGTAAGGCTTTGATTAAAAAGACAAAAAACAAACAAACATGTCATACTTGCCTCCACTGTGCAGTTTGTTTTGCACAGATTGGCCCCAAACACCGTCTTCTGGGGTCCCTCTGTGGCTTTCATGGCTCCTCCCCGCATCAGATAACCCCCCTAGGAGAAGCGCTCTCCCAGGGGGTTACCTTGTGGGCGCGCTCCCGAGTCATTCATTCGGCAACCATAGCCGCTGAATGAATGACTCGGCTGCACCCCCTGCGCCCGGGAGCCAATGGCTGCGCTGCTATCAATCTATCCAATCAAGAGCCGGAACACGTCCCCGCCGAGGCAAATTCGGGGCTCAGGTAAGTAAAACGAGGGGGCTGTGGGGCCGGTAACTGCCAGAAGTTTTTTCACCTTAATGCATAGGATGCATTAAGGTGAAAAAACACAAGGGTTTACAAACCCTTTAAACTTCTTCACAACCTGACCTGTCTGGTGTGTTCCTTGGCCTGTTTATACTTGGCATGATACTGTTTGTTCACTAAGGTTCTCTAATAAACCTCTGAGGGCTTCACTGAACAGTTGTATTTATACTGAGATTATACTGAGATTAAATTACACACAGGTGGACTCTAGTTACTAATTAGGTGACTTGGAAGGCAATTGGTTCCACTAGATTTTAGTTAGGGGTATCAAAGTAAAGGGGGATGAATACAAATGTACGCCACACTTTTCAGATATTTATTTGTAAAATATTTTGAAAACCATTTATCATTTTCCTTCCCCTTCACAATTATGTGCCACTTTGTGTTGGTCTATCACATAAAATCCCAATAAAATACATTACAATTTTTGACCAAACGTGGAACATTTCAACGGGTATGAATACTTTTTCAAGGCACTGTAGAGTGCATGCATGGACCTTGCCAGAAAGAGTTTGGCACCTAGAGGGGTTGATGGCCCTCAAAAACCTACAAGAATGTTGTTGGATTGTGAGTAGAAGCTGGAGCATTTCTAGAAGTACTACTATGCATGGTTCAAACTGTATGCAAATAGTAAAGATCCAAGTCAATCAGGGAATGCAGTTCCATGCCTGTAAAGACAATGAAAAATTGAGATGACTTGTAATATACTTTTTATTTTACATACAGTATATATTTGTTATATTTTATACATAATATGTAATCTTTTATCATACAGTATGTTTGATAGGGGTAACAATTTTTTTTGTGTTTACAAACTTTTTTTTATTAAGTGCAAAAGGTGGTACAAAACCGACATAGCATAAGTAAAATGAAAGTTACAGAGAGTCAGTTATAAACATGGACAATATGACATACATATGTATCAGTAATACATTTTGTTATATAAGAAAAATGAAGACAGGTATTATAATCATTGTTACAGTGATTTATATGCATTTTTAATCTACAAGTTATGGAGGGGTATGTTAATCTGAGTTAAAGGTGGTACTATACCCCAATCAAACTCCACACCATTTTCCCTACTTCCTCCCCATCATGCTTTAGAGAATGCGACTCCACTGGATCATTCTCACACATCTTTTGGAATTGCGAAAAAATCACTTATATCTGGAAACAATTAGAAAAATTTGCCTCCAAAATCTCAGATGATAATATTACTTTAACCTTACACAATAGCCTTCTCTTCTCTCCCATTATAGGTCTCTCTACCCACGATATGAGATTAATACACACTATATGTGTAGCAATCCACTGGCTAATTGCATTTCACTGGAAAGCAACAACTGTCCCATTAGTACATCTCAAAACGAGAATTAGAATTAGTAACATTAATTTAATGGAAAAAATTTCCCACACTGTTCAGAACACGAGCCATCTATATAAAAATAAAATGGGATCCCTGGTTCGAACACAGCAACGGGTAACAATTTTTTTTAACCACTCCGTCGTCAAAAGTCGGTACATTGACATTGAATACTGTTGTTATAGCAGCAGATAGCTGCAATAACTCCAGTATTTTCTGAAATAGCGGGTGGTCTGCTTTAAGATAAAAGTGGTTTCAGGGGCGGATTCCCCCGCGAGATCACTTTTATCTGGATGGGCACCTCTCCCGCCGCGCTCTGGTCGTCTCCGCCGCTTGTCGTAGCCGTCGGTAGTGGCGGAGATGATCCAATCCTTTCCCCTCAGAGGCACTAAGTCGAGTGAGGGAATGATGGCCCCCACTCGACTCACTGACGTTGGATGACAGAAGCAACGTCAAATGTCACTTCCGCCCAAAGGGACTTTTTTTTTTTTATTGCATTTAAGTGTAAATGTGAGATTTGAGGTCTTTTTGACCCCAGATCTCACATTAACTACATGCCGATTTACGTCGGCAGAATGGCACAGGCAGGCAAAGGGCGTACCCGTACGTCCCGTTGAAATTCCGATGTTCGTCGGCGGCCCGCGATTGCGGTGAGGAGAGGCAGAATGGGGAGATCCCAATGTAAACAAGGCATTTCCCTGTTCTGCCTAACAACATGACAGGGATCTACTGCTCCCTGTCATCAGGAGCAGTGATCTCTGTCATGTTGTAGTGAGCCCATCCCCCCTACAGTTAGAACACATCCAGGGAACACACTTAACCCCTTGATTACCCCCTAGTGTTTAACCCCTTCCCTGCCAGTGACATTTATACAGTAATCAGTGGCTATTTTTAGCTCTGATCACTGTATAAATGTCAATGGTTCCAAAATAGTGTCAAAAGTGTCCGATCTGTCCGCCGCAATGTCGCAGTCAGGATAAAAATTGTGGATCGCCGCCATTACTAGTAATAAAAAAAATTATAATAAAAATGCCATAAATCTATCCCTTATTTTGTAGACGCTATAACTTTTGCACAAACCAATCTATATACACTTATTGCGATTTTTTTTTCAACAAAAATATGTAAAAGAATAATATTAGCCTAAATTGTGGAAGAAATTAGTTTTTTTATATATTTTATGTGGATATTTATTATAGCAAAAAAGTAAAAAATATTGCTTTTTTTTCAAAATTGTCACTCTTTTTTTGTTTATGGTGCAAAAAATAAAAACCTCAGAGGTGATCAAATACCAACAAAAGAAAGCTCTATTTGTGGGAAAAAAAGGACGTCAATTTTGTTTGGGTACAACGTGGCAAGGCCACGCAATTGTCAGCTAAAGTAATGTTTTTTCTATTACAAGGGATGTTTACATTCCTTGTAATAGGAATAAAAGTGATCCAAAAAATGTTTTTTAAAGGGACAGTGTAAAAATAAAAAGTAAAATAAATATGATATTTTTTTTAAAGCACACCGTTCCCCTGTGCTCGCACGCAGAAGTGAACGCATACTTAAGTTGCGCCCGCATATGTAAATGGTGTTTAAGCCACACATGTGAGGTATTGCCACGATCGTTAGAGCGAGAGCAAAAATTCTAGCAAAAGACCTCCTCTTTAACTCAAAACTGGCAACCTGTAGAAATTTGTAAACATCGCCTATGGAGAATTTTTAAGTGTCAAAATTTGTCACTACTCCATGAGCGTGCGCAATTTTGAAGCATGACATGTTGGGTATCAATTTACTCGGTGTAACATTATCTTTCACAATATGAAAAAGAATTGGGCTTACTTTAGTGTTTTCTTATTTTTTAATGCAAACAAGTGTATTTTGTCCCCAAAAATTGCGCTTGTAAGACCGCTACGCAAATACATTGGGACATAAAGTATTGCAATGACCGCCATTTTATTCTCTAGGGTGTCTGAAAAAAATATATATAATGTTTGGGGGTTCTAAGTAATTTTCTAGCAATAAAAAAATTATTTTAAGTTTACAAAATAGGCCTGGTACTTAAGTGGTTAAACTGCGTAAACCTAACAGTTAATAAGTTAGCTAGTTGTCTGGGTTTCCCCCCCTCCCCAAGAACACATACTGCCAATTTTTCATTAGAAAACTCTAAGGACACTTACGTTTATCAGCACAGCAAATGCACTGGGAACATGCAGTTTCAATTGTATAATGGTTCCTCAGTTTTTCTATCAAATTACAGTTTGTTTGGGGCTCTACGGAATTAATCTACTGGAATAACGCTCATTAGCCTGAAAGAAAAAATAGATAAAATTAATGAGTCTTTTGTTTCTCATGGGAATAATTATTTGGTACAGATCTAAAAATCCCAGATGCACTAACTGAAAAAAAAAAACGTTTGCGATGAAGTCTTGTTTTATTTGTACCATTAAAGGAATAGAGATTATTTAATGATCATGTGTATTGATGATGAATGGATGCATCAAAATCCTCAGATTCTTTTAGTCATTTTTAAAGGAAAATTATAATAGTGTTGAGTTACCTTAGGTTTATTTTATTTCATTTTTTTATGTAATATTTTTTGTTTATATTAAATCTTTAGTGTACAAGTACAATTCTTATTTGTACATCACAGGACGCAGAGAAGTTCAAAATCAAGACTACTTGGCTTATGTTGCCACCTTTAGGTGAATGGAGACTCGTAAAAAAAAGACAGGAATGCCTGCCCAGACATAACCTTTTACAGCTCAGCTAACCCTCCATTTTGTGCTAGTATTCTTAGGTGATGGATGTTCCTCCCTATGTCTCTTTAAAGATCTCTGTCATAGACTTTGTTTCCATATATTCAGGACTGTTCCTTACACCCCTGGTGAAGCAAAGGTGGGCTCTATCCAGATCAGTCACAACGGCCAGCAGGCAAAGGAGGACTATACTGGGAACCCATATGTAAGGGCGGGAATAGTCCATAATGTCTGTCGGGCAGCTTCTCTCCAGTAGGAGCAGATCTGCAGCCTGTAGTGGGACTTTGTCAAGCCCTTAATGTTTGGGTAAAGTGTGTGCTCTTTTCCAGAGAATAAGAATCAGAAGATCCTGACATTTGGCAACTCCTGGAAGACTTTCTGAGAGCTTACAGTTTTTCAGTAGATGCCTTGGAAGGCTTCATAAGGCAGCTATCACAAGTGGCCCTATATCTGTCCACATGAAGTAATAAAGTGTTGTTTGGCAGAACTTCTCTGCAAGCAGTATACGAACGACTGCCCTTTGAGGGTGAACGCTAATTTGGACTACCCTTAGAAAGCCTCATCCAGAAGGTGACTAGGGAAACGCATGCTTTTCCCCTTTAAGGAGAAGGTTACAAGTCAGAAACCAGAGACACCTTCAGAATACCATTGTCAGGGATAGACAAATCTTAATAGCTCCACTAAGGGGACTGGGACTGAGTATGCTTTATATGAGATGTATTATATTGAAACAAAATCCTTCCAAACACTAGCACACAGCAAACATGAAAGTATAAATGAGCCAAAAAACCCTGTGACAGAATACCTGACTTATAACTAACAAACAGAAGCCTAACCCCTACTATATACAGTATATACAAAATGGGGAACACAGAAAAGCTGTGAAAACTGGAGGAGGAAGGAGCAGATGGAAAGGAGAAACAAAAACTGGGATCAGAAACAAGTGAGAGCACGTACAAGGCAACAGGGTAAAGGGCAGGAGCAAGAGCAGGATCACAGTTAGCAGTATCTGGCACTAACAAAACACTGGAGCAAAAGGCACTTAGCATGGGAGGACATAAATGCCTTGCCAGCAACCAGCATCAGGGAGACATCCGCTGGTGGACACTGGAATTGCAACCTTCTGCCCAGGGAACTACAGTGCTACCAGCAGTGATCCAGGTCCTGACAGTCCCCCCCCCCCTTAGGAGTGGCCCCTGTGATTTCCACTGTGCCCCCCCCCACTGGGATCTGGAAGCTGACTGGGTATACCAGCTGGGCAGCAGCTAGGGAATCAGCAAAGTCCATCTGGGCAGCAGCCCAGGAATTAGCAAAGTCCGGCTGGGCAAGGACCAGGGAATCAGCGCTGGCCGATTTGACAGATTACAGTGGATCCTCACAGGCCAACTTGGCAGCAGACAGTGGACCATCAGTGGCAGGCTTGGCAGCAAACTGCGGACCACCAGAGGCAGGCTTGGTAAAAGACAGCGGACCACCAGAGACAGGCTTGGCAGCAGACCACCAGGGGCAAGCTTGGCAGCAGACAGCAGACCACCAAAGGCAGGCTTGGCAGTGGGTATTGAGGCAGACTGAACCCCATCAGCAGACATTGAGGCAGACTGAACCCCATCAGCAGGCATTGAGACAGGCTAAACCCGATCAGCAAGCATTGAGGCAGACTGACCCCATCAGCAGGTGTTGAGGCAAACTGAACCCCATCGGCAGGCATCTTGGAGGGGGACTGGACCCCATCGGCAGGCAGCATGGAGGCAGACTGGATCCATCGGCAGGCAGCATGGAGAAGTACTGGACCCCATCAGCAGGCAGCATGGAGGCAGACTGGACCACACTGGCAGGCAGTACGGAATCAGGAACTGGCTGAATAATGGTTGAGGCAGCAGTGGATAGTGGCAAAGTTGTATGAGTAGAAAATAACTTTTTTTCTTTTTTAGTTTAAATGCTGGAGTCCTGCAGGTTGTTACAGGGTGCTGACCAGATTGTGTTGCTGATGAGAAAGTAGTAACAAAACTGGGGAGCATAGAGGAAAAGTTAGCAGAAGCAGAGGAAAGTATCTGAGAGGTTGCCATGGGTGACCAAACTGTAGGGGAGTCCTCAATAGGTTAAATGCCGGGGAAGTGTGGTTAATGAAAGCAGAGTACTGGTATACAGCAGGTAAGGAACACTTAGCAGCTGTAATTGTTAAGGGTAACAAAGGAAGAGATTCTTGATGTTCAAAAGCAGGTCTGAATTGGTGTGAATCAACTGAAACTGGGGATAGAATCTCTGACCAGGCTTGGAACTACGGCTGAACAACGTTACAGTTACCTTGTCTGATTAGGGAAAGCACATCTGTAGCACAGTCCAACAGGAGGCTTTGTGAATAAGCTGAGTAAGCTGTGACATTTTCCAGCAACATACCAAAGATTCAACCTAAAGCATATTAAAGGGAGGAATTAAAACATCATGGCCATCAGATGTAGCAGGCAAAGCTAATTCAGAACCAATCAAGAATTGTATTTCAATAAATGAAAATCTACCCTAATCAACCAAGGTATGGGCTACCTTAATGTACTCCAGCAATCTTTCACTAGTGCAATCCTGCCAAATCAAGCGGCAAAGATCTTTTTGTTCTAACACCAATTTCACATGGCTAAAAACCTTCCCTGGAATTCATCTTAATATAAAATACAGAAAATACTAAATGCAATATCTCCCAGTTCCCAAGTTCAGCAAATATGGTCTTTAGTGTAGCTCCAGTCTTATGTCCAGAATTAGAAACAGGGATGGCCAAATCTGCGTAGCTACGCTCAGGAAACTGAGGCCAGACTGTGTATGCTTTAAGTGAGAGTTACAGCGAAACAAAATCCATCCAAACACCAGCACACGCAAAAACATAAAAATATAAGTGAACCAAAAAACCCAGTGACAAAATACCTAACAAACAGGAAGCCTAACTACAAATAACTATATACTGTATACAAAATGGGGAACAAAGAAAAGCAGGGAAAACTGGAGGAGCAGGGAGCAGATGGGAAGCAGGGGAAAGAAACTGAAATCAGGAACAAGTGAGAGCAGGTACAAGGCAGCAGGGGACAGAGGACAGGGCAGGAACATCTGCAGGATCAGAGCTAGCAGTATCTGGCAGCAAGGAAAACAATGGAGCAAGAGGCACTTAGTAGGGGAGGACCCAAATGCCCTCTCAGCAGCCAGCATCAGGTGGAAACTGAGACACCCGCTGGTGAACACTGTGATTACAACCGTCCACCCAGGGAATCACAGTGCCACTAGCAGATGATCTAGGTCCTACCAAGGGGTCATTAAACCTCTGCCAGCAAAGGGGAGATCTCACGGCTCCTATTCCAACCTGTTCACGGTTCAACAGCAAATGGAAACATCTGGCCCATTATGGACCGCAAGGGTCCATAGTTCCTAAAAATAAAAAAACTGCAGGATGGAGTCCACCCAGTCAGTGATTGCTTTGCTTCATCAACTACACTTCCCAGCATCAGTGGATATCAAGGATGCACATTCCAATTTTCCTGCCTCACCAACAGTTTCTGCGATTCACAGTGGAGGATTGTCACTATTAGTTTGTGGTGCTACCCTTCAGTTAGGCCATATTCCTACGGTATTTACCAATGTGTTGTCCCCAGTTCTAGGGTTGTTGAGAACCCAGGGTATACCCATTGTGGTGTACCTGGACGGCCTTATAATGGAACAGAAAATGAAGTCCACTGTCAAGCAGACTGTACAAGTACTGGAGAGGTTCGGCTGAGTGCTGAACTTTCAGAAGTCAGTCTTGGTTCTGCCTCCTCTGGAGAACCTAGGCTTAGTTCTCGATACTGCTCAAGCAAAGGTACTGCTCTTGCAGAGGAAATGCCTGCCTCCTTAAAGCCAGGTGTAGACTCTGAGGTTGATGGAAGGTCTTTCAACTTCACCATGTATGAAAGTGCTGGGGAAGATGGTGCCGCCTTTGATGCGGTCACCTATGCCCAGTTTCACTCTGCAGCTTGGTATTCTGTGTAGTTCTCTGTTCTGTTTCAGGATTTTAGGCATGTTGGCCCCATTGCTGTGTTGCCCACCCTTCACGTTTTTGTTTCCAGAATAGTCATGAATTTAAACTCCTCTGTGTCCTGTGATGTATAATTAAGAAATTAAGATTTTTGGTTTACCTGTAAAATGCATTTCCTGGAGTACATCACAGGAAACAGAGATCTCTACCCTATTTTCTGCTCCTCATTGCTTGCTACAAAACTGAGGTTTTGCATAGCTGGGAGAGGTTATGCTTGGGAGGGAATACCTGCCTTTTTTTGGTCAGTGTACAATAACCTGAAGGTGTCAGCATAACCCAAGTAGCCATGAATATAAACTATTGTGTCCTATGATATACTCCAAGAAAGGGATTTTACAGGTAAACCAAAAATCCTAATATTTTATAAAGAGTGTAGCCATGACACAGGTTTGATGGGAAAAGTCTGAGTTCTCTAAAGAAAGAGCGAAGTAGTAGATTTTACCTTTGTCAATCTCCCCAGAGACACAAAGCAACAGAGCAGGCAAGGAGAAGAAGGAAGGGAAGGATGGGATTCATTCTGATAACTCATTCAGCCACGTGTAATTTGATCTTCAGCCGTGAAAATAACAGGAACAGGATTATTTTTAGCAAAACAATTAAGATGAGCCTGGTGAACATTAGAAAATGTTAAAGAAGCCTAGCACTCCAACTGCTGGCTGGAAATGAAAACATATGGAATTATCATGAGCAAGATTTCATAAAACTGAAAACTCCTCCATTACCCTCCTGAAAACCTGGAAATTCTCCTCCTCCTCATTCTTTCTGCAGCGCCTAGGACAGATTATAACGATTCTCATTGGTCAGTTTCCACACAGTCAGTTCAATCGTCCAGGGATTTGAAACTACCACTCTTCTCCCTATTCTCTCTGCAGTGTTTCAAAGATGGATCACAGCAATGTTTTGTGCTGAGACTGACTAATCAGAACCGTTCTGATCCGTCCTGGATGCTGCAGAAAAAAGAGGGAGAAGAGCGAGGATTTCGAATCCCTGGTCCGCTCCACCAGGAGGAGGGTGTACAGTGTTAGTTTACAATTTTTTCTGAAAAGGTGAACTTACACTTTAAGCTGACCGGGGTTTAGCTTTTAATCATATATGCATTAGATCATTAATTCACTCAGATACATTCTATCTGTAGGGCTGCATGTTTTTTTGTTTTGGGAGTCATTATTCATTGTCTGAGAACAACGTGTGTTATAGGTCTACTGGGTATTGTTCCCAAAGGTACAGAAATTGTAGGATGTTAATTTACACAAATGATATATTCCCAAATGCCCTAATGTAGAGCTATTTATACTTGAACAAACAACGCATATTGCCTGTTACACTCTCCCTGACTGGTACATGTGCTGTGTTTATGTGACAGAAACAGGAATCCTTATTGTTCCAATTCTTTTAATTTTCTACAGGTCTCCTTTATCACACCTTCCTAGGTTGACAAGTACTCTGATTTCAGAATTCATATTAGAGTGCCTAAAAACAACCTTAGAGCTTGATTTACAGTTTTAAAAGCTTCATATAATATAAAACCCAAAGTTTTTTGAGACCTTTAAGGAACACTTTAGTTACAGTATAAATTAAAATGAATCCTAGAAATGCATACAGAAAGTATTGCCTACCTGCAGAGTTTTTTTAACATTTTATCCAGACATTGCTACATTGCACCAGTCTACCCCATCCTAACTTGTCTGTAATCTTGTGATCCTGGAACACACCTGCTGGGGATGCTGGAACTCCCTTCAGAAAGCAAGATCTATAAAACGCCAGACTAATGGCCCGTACACACGATCCGAATATCAGACGAAAACGGTCGTCCGAGGAAGAATCGTGTGATTTTCGGATCGTGTGTACACTACTTTCAAGAGCCGATCACGACAGTTCATCCGATATTATTAGAACGGACAAGTATGAAAATTTTCCTTGTACGGTACCAGATCGTACGATTTTCGTTTAGTCAGTATAGTTGTCGTCCGAAAATACAATACAAATACATTACAACACATGACATCACTTCCGATTTTTTTTTTCTGTCGTATGAGAATTTTCGTGACTTTTGTAACCTATTCAATTTCTACTTGCGACTATTAAGCGAAAAAAGTCGTACGATCTGTCGTACAACATTCGGATCTTGTGTACGGGCCATTAGATGAATCCCTCTGCTACCAACCAGATTATAATCTACTTTAGAAGCTTGAATGTGATTGGTGTTGAAGAGAGAATGGAAAATACACAGCACAAGCTTCAGGAAGGACACTTTTACTGATCCTATATACAAACTTGTGTGCTTATTCTGCTGGGGATTGCACAAAACTCAGAGATAAAAGAAAGGCAAATTAACTTTCTTACTGTAGCACAGTTGCTGTGCATACTGGTTGTGGTTTTTTAAATGGTATACGTGCAAATGGTTGTCATGCATTTTACAAACAAGGTGCATTTTAACAAATAAGCAACATTTATAATAATATTTTCTGTTCAATCAAGGTTCACTGCCCACCAGATGGCAAAAATAAATACGTATATATTTTTTTCAGTCTTCATTCAAATTTATTATTTTTTTTTCTAATCTTTATTAGGTTTTTAAAACAATAAGAAAAGGCAAACGTTTTATACACTCTCTCCCCATAGTGATTCACAAAATTACAATTCACACCAAGTAAAAGAAAATAATAACATAAAAAATAAAGAAAAGAAAAAAGAAGAGAGAAAAAATGGTTTCTTGTCTTTTTTTCTGTCTTCATTCTAATTAACCGATCAAACTCTTTTTTGTAGTAAAGAAAGCTGCAGTGTATGCAGCCCTTTAGGAGTGGATGAGTACTACTATTTCATATACATATAGGGATTGATTTACTAAAGGTAAATAGACTGTGCACTTTTGCAAGTGCAGTTGCTACAGAGCTTAGTAAATGAGCAGACTGCCATCATCCAATCATGTGCAAGCAAAGATGTTTTTATTTTTTATTTTCCTTGCATGTGATTGGGTGTTCTTTGTAAAGAGAAGCTTTACCTCATTTACTAAGCTCTGGAGCAACTGCACTTTCAAAAGTGCACAGTCTATTTGCCTTTAGTCAATCAACCCCATAGTGTACAGATCACCCCCAGGCTGCCATATTACAAAGAAGGGGCATTTTAATTGTTTTGGTAGCTTTAGAAAATCACAATGGGGAGATTTACTATAACTGGTGCACTCAGAATTTGGTGCAGATGTGCATGGTAACCCAGTGTTTCTCAACTCCAGTCCTCAAGGCGCCCCAACAGGTCATATTTTCAGGATTTCCCTCAGATGAAACAGCTGTCGTAATTACTAAGGCAGTGAGAAATCATCTGTGCAAAATAATGGCAAGCCTGAAAACATGACCTGTGGGGGCGCCTTGAGGACTGGAGTTGTGAAACACTGTGGTAACCAACCAACTTCTAACTTCAGCTTGTTCATTTAAGCTTTAGCAATAAAACCTGGAAGCTGATTGGTTTCTATGCAGAGCTGAACCAGATTTTGCACTCACCAGTTTTAGTAAATAACCCTCAATGACTTCAGATTGAAATATAAATTGTTTAATAGTATTATATTTTAAAATAGCTTGTGTAGCAAGTATATAGTATATCATTTTGTGGAGTTTTTCTTTCTTTATAACACCCAGTACATGCATAGATTGGGGTTAAAATGCATTTCATATTATATCATTTCCTTTTCTTTTTTTTTTCAGCAAATTAGGGAAGGCCTTCATGCAGGCTGCTAAAAGTCAGGTTGCTTTAGAGAAGCAGGAACCAACATTACAATCCCAGTATTCTGATGTAATACACTAAATAAAGAGGATCTTCAGTTGAGGCATTACATTGTGCCAAAAAACAAACATAATGGCTTCCTCTCTATATTAGTATTTTGTTGCTGGCTGTACTTATGGAGCACATCCTTAATTGCACGCTCTGCAATCTGATAATATAAAGGACATGCTATAATTCCAAGAATTACACCTGAATACATGTGCTGGGAACAGGGTTTTACACGTTGGTACAAGTCTTCTAACTTACATTTTTTAATCAAAAAAAAAAGACCAAATCTACCCCCTTAAGTGAGTACTAAACAACCACTGAAACAACTAACACTGTTGCCTGTTGCAGCATTTTCTACTGTCACTGGGTTTAACTTCCAGGAACTTTCAGGTCTGACAGGTGACTTTTCCTCTTCCCTTCCACAATGCAGTGGCCATTCACCTGTCCCAAACCTTCTCAGGGCAGGATTAACATAGGGGCTATTGGAGTTGTAGCTCCAGGCCTCTACCTTAAAATAAGCCCAGCACAGTGAGTCACTAATGCGTTTGTACATGGGATTAATATGTAATTTGCGGACTGTATTGATATTCAAATCGTAGGCGGCATTGATATGTAAATCATGAGGTGCCACATTACTACTCTACTTAAGCTACACAGAGGCACCCTCTCTCTAACCCCCTCTTTCACACCCACACCCCCCCCTCACCTGCCCTGACCCTCCTCTCCTCTGTTTAATTTGTTTTAATAATGAATTTATTTTAACAAATTGTTTGTTTTTATTTTATTTATTCCCAAAGTGAAGTGAAGTAGACACCAATGACGGACTGAGACTGAGTGCCAGCGCGGCTCCATATTGGCAGAGTTTTACATGATCCATTCTTTGTATGAGTGAGTTTTGGAGACCATTTATCGACTGAGGAGTCTTAGAGAAGGACCTTACGTGAAGACAACATCTTACCACTACCCTAGTCAAGGGACAGCATGATTGACCTTCTGTTTGCTCAGAGGTCCATATGTTCAGGTGAGCGGTTTGTACTTCTGGGGGAGGAGACGCTTATGTCTGGATGTATAGTGATTGATTGAAGCACCCCATTTTCCACCTAAGAAGTTCTGCACCTTTGTTGCCTTTCAACATCCTCTGGCCTCATCTTGCTGCATATTGTTTTGGACTTTTGATGCTTTTTTTAGTTTAGTCTTTAGCGCTGCACTACTTTTTTATATGTATTCCCAAAAACGTCCCACCAAAATCCTCAGCACCAGGCCCGTGATGCTCTCAATCCAGCCCTGAACCTTCTTACATAGGGGCCTAGCAGTTTTTAAAGGTAGGACAGATTTTGTGTAGGATCTATTTGGGGCGATAACAGAAATGGGAACAGTGGTCAGCTTGTACAATGTGATGTTATGTAGATGTGTTTTTGTTAAAAACAGGTAATAGATGTGAATGGATTATTTCTGAAAAATAAGAATATTTAGTGACACTTTAAGTGCGCTCCATATGTTAAATATCAGTCACTACTAATGTACTTAAAAAACATATGTATCAACCAAAATTTATTAATAGTTTCATATTTTTCTAATTGTCACTTTACTTCTATCAGGATCATCCTTATACTCTAAGCAACTAAAAAGCGATACTTTTTTGTAGATGAATTCTAGATGGAAGTTGCCAGTAAATGTACGGTAGATCATCAAAAGACCTTTCTTGTTGGTAAGCGATTACACCCATCCCATTCTTTTCTGTGTTTTCTATATTGTGTTATTATTCTTCCTTCAATGGTAAAGATAAATAAGAGTATATTAAGGATGCAGTTTGGCCACCTCAGTAAATTACATTCATCACCCAACACCTAAAATTGTAATGAAGAGGTTTGTATCACATAGATACCGGAGGTCCAAGCTGAAATGGAGAACGAAACCGCTATTACAGAATTTATTCTCCTGGGTTTTTCTGTCATAGATGAATCAAGATTTTTTCTTTTCCTTCTTATATTTACCGTATACATAGTTACTATCTCAGCTAACATCTTCATCATCATTCTTATTAAAACTGATATACGTCTCCATAAGCCCATGTACTTCTTCATTGGTGGACTATCTTTTTTAGAGATCTGGTATCCATCTGTCACTGTTCCTAGGCTTTTCTGGTCTCTTCTGACAAAAGAAGATTCTATATCTTTTGTTGGTTGCTTGACCCAGTTTTATTTCCACTTTTCCTTTGGTGCGATAGAAAATTTCCTTCTTGCTATCATGGCCTACGATCGCTATGTTGCTGTCTGCATCCCTTTGAGATATCTGTTAATCATGCGTCCCGATGTTTGTTTTAAGCTTCTATGGGGTTCATGGGTTTTTGGCTTTATTGTAATCATTGTGCTCAGTCTGCAAATCTTCAATCTCTCATTTTGCTTCCATAACAAAATCGATCACTATTACTGCGACTTTGCACCCTTGGTCAAACTGTCCTGTTCAGAGACATCAAATGTAGAAAAACTTTTTTTTGCTACTGCTTGCTTTGTAATTTTTAGCTGTTTTCTGGTTATTATCATGTCATACATCTGTATCATAAGAACCACAATGAGGGTTCCATCTTCAGAGGGTAGACACAAGACTGTTTCTACATGTGCCTCTCATCTTGCTGTTGTTCTTTTGTTTTACAGTACATCTATCTTCATGTTTATTCGACCTAATGCAGATGATCTCATACATTTAAATAAAATATTCTCAATCTTTCCATCAATTGTAACTCCTCTGCTAAACCCTCTCATCTACACCTTACGGAATCAAGAGGTTAAAAATGCCATCAAAAAAGCAGTGAAAAGGATAAAAATGTAAAGTGTGAAAGAAGCTACAATAAAATCAGTTAAAGAGTAATAACTTAAACAGGAACAGCAGAATTAATAGTTAATGGGTCCATAAAACAAAATAAACTGATTAAGGAGCTTTTAAAGTGGAAGAAACACCTAAGTTTAACTATTCTTTATTATATATATATTTTTTTTAAATGCTCCTTCTCCCCCTCCTCCTTCCTTCACACCAAGGAGATTGCCTATCATTCATGGGCTCCAGACTCACGTACATCCATCCTATTGTTTTTGGTACTGCAACGTTGACTGTTTTTTCTGGAAACTGTAAGGCACACTTTTTATGGAATAAAAATGTATGTTTCTTTCATCCAAGGAATGTTCATTTGTGAATTTGCTACGGCACAGCACTTTTCCTAATTTTTTGGTCTCTATTACCTATTCTGCCTACCCTGTATAAAAGAAAATCTGTATACTTACCTATTTTTAATCTGCTCTGGTCTGGTCAGGGAGAGCTTGAGAACCACTGGGAATTCTGGGTGCCATGACATCACCCATAGGCTCCCATTTCCCAGCCATTGTCAGTGCTTCCTTCTCTCCCCTGCAGCAGCTGCTCACTGACACAGGGATAACAGAGTTGTAGGATCATGTAACCAGAACAGAGCAGATTAAAAAAAAAGGTTAGTACACTTTTTTTTATAAGATAGGTAGGAGGAGGAGGCATCTTTAAGAATAGACAGTGTTAAGCTGGGTACACACGGCCAAAAATCGGTCAGTGTGTATGGCTGTCCATTCGACAGAAGCCAGTCTAACGGCCAGCTTTTGTCAAAGGGACATGCTAGAAAACCAGCATCTGAACAGTGCTGATCTGTGAATTCTGGCGAGGGAAGGGGGGAACGGGAGAGCTTCTCCTCAGTCAGAACTCAACAGAACAGCAGGGAAGATCGCTGCACTAACATCGCTTGTGATGGTACGGCGAACTGTCAATTTCTTTTTGTTCATCCCACAGGGTTGATTCTATCAGTGTGTATCCAGCTTTAGGCTTTTCTTCTACTTTAACTTCAAGGAGATCTGAGCCTAATTACTAAATCCTAGTATAAGTATAGTATAGTATAGTATAGTTGTGATGTGACATGTGACGTTGTTTTCAGTCTTTTGAAATCTGCAGCTTTCATTAAACAAATGTGTGGTGATCCTGCCATGAAAGTCCTTGTTCAGGTACTGTCTGTTATGCCCCACAACTAGTGTCATTTGTCAGCCACAAAAAACTACTCTTCTGATGCATACAAGTGTCACTGTGTTCAATAAGTCATGTGAGCCAGGGAGGTTGATTTACTAATAGAAAGTAGGCTAATCGCTCTGCAAGTCATTTTCCCCTAAGTTAAGTGAATGTAGTTGTAGTGTAATGGAGTTCTGCTGAAGTTTTGGGCAATGAAGTTTTGCAGTTCTTCATCATCCACTTATGTGCTAAAGTACTGTTTTTTTTTTTATTATGTGCAAATAAAATCAGTTTTTGATGCAAATTGTTAGACGGTGTAATTTGACAGGCTAGCTGGTCAGTTTAAAAGAAAATCTCCTATTTTGTTTGTTTTGTTCTTTTTTCAAATTTTCCTTGCACGACTGGGTATTTTTTGCAAAGTGTATTTTTTTCGCATTCTCCAAGCTAAGTGACAATTTCCCTGCAAAGTTAAAATTCACTTTGCAAACTGGACATGCTCTACTTTGGGGTGCCATTAAGAATTAATGGCATATAAGCGTGCCACACATTTTAGCACGTTTTTCTGTTACACCCAAGTGCGAACGGGGGCCTTAAACGTACAGTTTCATTTTGTATATGGGAACACTATTTTCCTTCCAGGGGATTTGTAGTTCTGTGCCATCAAGGTACTAAATGAGACAGAATAGCTGGATCCTTGACTGCCACTGTAGCTGTTCAATTTAGTCAAGAACACATTGCCACTCCAGCCTGCGGAGTGGCAGCATAGTGATGAGGCATCAGCTCCGCTCTTTTTCTCCTCTCCGTTTCCGGTCAACACATGGACTTCAATGGATTCTACTGATCCTCCTTTACTTCTGCATTGCATTCATTTGTGGTTTTTTTCTATGGCTGGAGTTCAACTTTACAAAGTACCAATAAATATTTTTTTTAATTATTTGGTTACGTTGTACTACAAAATCCTTTATAAGCCAACTTTGTACATTGTTTAGAGCAGGGGTTTCTAACTTTTTGATAATTACAAACTCCCACTGATTGCCCATTATTTCTTCATACGCTTTTCGCCACACTGTTTAAATTATCATCATCAGTTCTATTAGCTACCAGTATGACTTCAAAAGATGCCAATAGCTTGATTTTCTTTACAAATGCATAACTGGGAACAGAACAGCCAATAGAAAATCATCAGGATTTTATTAAATGTATTTATAGAAAAAAGTCAAATCACAAATATACAAACTAGCTAAAAGCATAAGAGTTTTTCTGCTCTTTCTGTGCATGGAAAACATGGAAAGGAGGTACAGTTATTGACAATGTTACTTGTTTGACACCTAACGCATGGAAGTTGATTTACTAAAGGCAAATAGACTGCTAATTTTGCAAAGGAAGTTTCACTTTGCAAGATAATTTTTTTCCAGTGAATGAGGTGAAGTTTTACTGACTTCCATCATCCGATTGTGTGCAGAAATGCTGCTTTTTTGTTTTCCTTGCAATTGATTGGGTATTGATGTGATCAAGTTAAGAAGCTTTTTTGTAAAAATGTGATTTTTGCAGAGTTATCTTTCATGATTGTACATCTTACATATTGTTGTTAGTCATCAAATAAATGTTTGGAAACACAGAGAGTAAAGAGCATCCTTCTAAAATATGCAAGCATATAGTATGTGTTCTTAATGTTAGATTGTATCTCTGGAAGGAAGGAATTTGTATATTCCTTACAATATGAAGGGGTCAAAGAGTCCAACAAAGCAGTAATAAGGAAATTAATGATGGGTTAGATTTATATATATCCAGGGCTTTTTTTCTCAGACAATAGGTGCAGGAACTCCCCCTTTCTGAGTAACCCCTTTTCTCCACCCTCTACCCACCTCCCAGTACCGTCCCTTTTAGACAATATAGAACCAAGTATAATTTTGTGGTGCTAAGTAATTTGTATGGAATTTGGTAATGATATCAAGAAAAGCAGTAAAATAGATCCCCTGCAGCCAGCAACAATAGATCCCCCTAACAAAAATGGACCACCTACAACAAAATTTCCCTGCCAGCAACATATCTCCGCACAGCCAGCAATAATAGACTCTCTGGCTGCCATCAACAATAGACCCCTCCCCCAACAGTAGATCTCTTTCAGCAACAACTAACCCCCCAGCAACATAAGACCCCTCCAGCAACAATAGGTCCCCCATCAGGAACAATAGACCTCCCCAGTAACAATAGACCCCCCTGCAAAAATAGATCCCCAGCAGTGAGCATCAATACCCTGCAGCACACCCCAGTACCCCTTGCCATTACATACAATCAGTCCAGGAGGTGCCGGAACTGCGTTCCCCCGCGTTCCTGCTGAAAAAAAGCCCTGTATATATCTAATAAATAGATTCTCAACCTTCTTTATGAAGTGCTATAAATGCAGCCTATTGATAGTTATTTCTTTGCTATTAGACACTCAGAACTGATATCATTCATAATAAACTATGATAAATCTAGATCAGGGTTTCTCAACCAGGAACCCTATTGTTTATCCAGAGGTTTCTAGGGGTTCCTTAAGCAATGAGCAATTTCTGCCTCTCGAATAAGTTTCACGCTGACACTAATGATCATTTTAGCTCTCCGTAAAGGGCTAATTCTTCCCAATGATGACAAGTATAAGGAGCATTCGTGTAGATATAGTCATTTTTAGCAGAGGTTCCCTTACACTAGAAAAATATTTCAAATGCTTTCTCTGTGTTGAAAAGTTTGAGAAAAGGCTGATCTAGACCATCAGAAGATTTTGTAATTTCTTGTCTGGTCAAACATTTACACAGGTAAGCTGATATATGTATCATCCTTGTTTTAAGCCTAGTACACACAATCAGAAAATCGTATAAAAATTACCGCTTTTGAAGCGATTATATGATAATCTGATCATTGGTTCACAGCTTTCGAGAGCCAATCAGGACAGGTCATGCGAAATTATCAGATAGGAAAAGCACAAACATTTTTAAAATCTTGTACGATACCAGATTGTATAATTTTTGTTTATTCAGTACAGTTTTCGTCCGAAAATACTATACAAATACAATGCAATACTTTACAACACTTCCGAATTGTTATTCTGTCACACAGGAATTTTTGTAACTTTAGTAAATGCTTCATTTTCAATATGGAGACTAGCATGCAAAAAAAAAAAAGGACAATCATTTGTCCGATAATCTCATTGCGTGCACCAGGCTTCACTGCCCAAGGGAGCATAATTCTATTTCGAGAGGTTCCCCGCTAGGCAGTCTGCCAGTTGTGGCCATGGTATAAACAGAAAATGTGGCAAATACCTGACAGTGCTCAGTTGAGTACTATACTCCGACCTGACATCCTTATTTTGTGTGGCACCTCCCTAGTGTAGAACCAATTTCCACTGCTGAAATCTGCATTCATGCCTGAAAAATTTATATGCCTAAATCAACATTTTGGGTGCAGTGGGCTTATTCTCTGATCAGAAAGGTTCATCTTTAAAGCAGAGCGCAAAATCCAAAGTTATACATTTCATGGCTTCCCAAAAACTCTCATCATTTCACACAGGTTAGAACTTTTAATTAAACCAATATTTTTTTATAATCGGTACAACTCCATCATTATAATCAATAAATGGTAATATACACAATTATGATTTCTTTTCAATATTCCTTAGACAGAATCTCAACAATTCCTTTATATCCATATTCCATACCGCTCCTGATTTGCCTTCTCTGTACTTTAAAGCCCTGTACACACGATCGGTTTTACCGATGAAAACAGTCCGATGGACTTTTTTCATCGGACAAACCAATCGTGTGTGGGCCCCATCGGTCTTTTTTCCATCGGTATAAAAAAATAGAACATGTTTTAAATTTTACCAATGGAAAAAAAAAACGATAGCAAATTCCGATCGTCTGTGGGGAACTCCATCGGAGAAAAAACCCACGCATGCTCAGAATCAAGTCGACACATGCTCAGAAGCATTGAACTTCATTTTTCTCGGCTCTTCGGAGTGTTTTACGTCACTGCGTTTGGGACGGTTGGTTTTTTGACTGATGGTGTGTAGGCAAGACTGATGGAAGTCAGCTTCATCGGATTACCGATGGAAAAGTCCATCGGTTTAAAATCCATAGGACATCCGATCGTGTGTACAGGGCTAAAGAATCATATAGTTTCTCTCTAAATTCCTTCTTCAATTACTTCACCTGTTTTCATACAGCTCCCTGCATAAACTGTTCTGTCAGTATTTAACAAACTGACATTTTGGGTTAACAATGGTCCATGCTGACAATTTTGGCCAGGGACAAATTTGTAGCAATCAGGATTATGGAAGGTTTCCATTCTGATTCTCCCCTCTTCTACTTTAATTGCTAAATCTAAAAAGATAATTTGTTTATGACTATAAAAAATAGCAATTCTAAATTCCACTGTTTATCACTCAAGGTGATGTAATGGGCTAGCACTATGAGAAAAGCATTGTTTTGCATGAAAAGAGTATCTGACCAAGTGTGAAAATAATTGACAGGTAGGTATTGGCCCACAAAAGGCAATCACTCTGCCTGGTCAAGGCTCTTCCCTCGGAAGTGTTCTGTGTGAACAGACACTGGGAGAATGTTTCTGGCCTCAAGGATAAGTGATCTGACCAGACCATCACTTGACAGAGACAGTGTTTGAATAGGCAGGAGCCTGTATAACCCAAACTGGGCAGTTCGTTATGCGCAACAGTGAGATTAACTAGTGAGTCTCTGTGGAGAGAAGCACAGGGACTACACAGTCCAGACAGCCAGGAGGCTGACCAATTCTGTATCATTGTGATGCTGAAAACCCTGCATGGGCAACCTTTTTTCTGTAAAGGGACTTTCTTTTAAATAAAACTGAGGGGGAAAAATGCCTTAAAAGTAAGTTGGTAAATGAACCTGGGTCCTGAAAAGCACTGCACTGGAGCTGAACCCTCACAGTAGGAAGGAGGAGGAGGACTTGGATCATCTCTGCCCTACTTCACGATGGCCCTCCAAAGCTCACAGGAAATCCTGTTGAATTCAGCATGCAGTGCCATCTTAGTGCCAACTTAGTGCTGGATCAGGCAATGAATGGGAATAAATCTTCCAGGATCAGCATGCAGCCATTAAAACCAGGAGTAATAATAAAACAAAGCTCAGATGAGGAAGTGCATTTGTAGTGCAATTCAAAAAGGGTGATAGGGACACAAGTAGTTAAGAATAGGTCAGATGTGGTATCTCCCATATTTATATCCCAACAGGCTCCTTTTAAGCATGCTTTCTATATTAAAGTATATCTAATGCCAAAGCTTTTTTTTTTTTTTGAGTGGTAAGGAGTTAGAACAGGTTTTCATTGCCGTGTGAATATTTGCTGGGAATATTTACTCTTTTTCTCTGTTTGTTCTGGTGACTATTTGAGATTAATGGAAAATCCTCACTTTCAACTTGTCACTAGGGATGAGCTTCGTGTTCGAGTCGAACATCGGCTGTTCGATCGTTCGACGAAGATCAAACGATTTGGGCCGTTCGCGCCAAATTCGAGTGACGCGAACGGCCCACAATGCATTACGCCATCGCAGTGTCATCCAGGCGCTGTGATTGGCCAAGCATGCACTGTGACCCCGCATGCTTGGCCAATCACAGCGCCGGCAGCGAGGAGAGCAATGATTGGCCACAGGCAGGATGCCTGTGGCCAATTATTGCTGAGAGTGTTTAGTACACGCCCCACACTATAAAAGGCCGCCAGCACGGCGGCCTAGTGTAGTGTGTTCCGGAGCAGGGAAAGAGAAGCATAGGCAGGGACAGTGACATTTATTTTTTTCTTGTTTAACCTGGATTCCTTTAGTTTAGGGAAAGAGAAGGATAGGTAGGGAGAGTGTCAGTGTGTTTTACTGTGCGAATCCTTGTTTCTTGGGACAGGGAAGGACAGTGAGGGAATTCTCCTTGTGCTATAGTGTGCTTTAAAAAAACATTTTTTCTAGGGACAGAAAACTATAGGTAGGGAGAGTGTCAGTGTGTTTTACTGTGCGAATCCTTGTTTCTAGGGACAGGGAAGGACAGTGAGGGAATTCTCCTTGTGCTATAGTGTGCTTTAAAAAAACATTTTTTCTAGGGACAGAAAACTATAGGTAGGGAGAGTGTCAGTGTGTTTTACTGTGCGAATCCTTGTTTCTAGGGACAGGGAAGGACAGTGAGGGAATTCTCCTTGTGCTATAGTGTGCTTTAAAAAAACATTTTTTCTAGGGACAGAAAACTATAGGTAGGAAGAGTGTCAGTTTCTTTCACTGTGATAATCCTTGTTTCTAGGGACAAAGAAGGAAAGTGAGGGAAATTCTCCTTGTGCTATAGTGTGCTTTAAAAAAACATTTTTTCTAGGGACAGAAAACTATAGGTAGGGAGAGTGTCAGTGTGTTTTACTGTGCGAATCCTTGTTTCTAGGGACAGGGAAGGACAGTGAGGGAATTCTCCTTGTGCTATAGTGTGCTTTAAAAAAAACATTTTTTCTAGGGACAGAAAACTATAGGTAGGAAGAGTGTCAGTTTCTTTCACTGTGATAATCCTTGTTTCTAGGGACAGGGAAGGAAAGTGAGGGAAATTCTCCTTGTGCTATAGTGTGCTTTAAAAAAACATTTTTTCTAGGGACAGAAAACTATAGGCAGGGAGAGTGTCAGTGTGTTTTACTGTGCGAATCCTTGTTTCTAGGGACAGGGAAGGACAGTGAGGAAATTCTCCTTGTGCTATAGTGTGCTTTAAAAAAAACATTTTTTCTAGGGACAGAAAACTATAGGAAGGAAGAGTGTCAGTTTCTTTCACTGTGATAATCCTTGTTTCTAGGGACAAAGAAGGAAAGTGAGGGAAATTCTCCTTGTGCTATAGTGTGCTTTAAAAAAACATTTTTTCTAGGGACAGAAAACTATAGGTAGGAAGAGTGTCAGTTTCTTTCACTGTGATAATCCTTGTTTCTAGGGACAGGGAAGGAAAGTGAGGGAAATTCTCCTTGTGCTATAGTGTGCTTTAAAAAAACATTTTTTCTAGGGACAGAAAACTATAGGTAGGGAGAGTGTCAGTGTGTTTTACTGTGCGAATCCTTGTTTCTAGGGACAGGGAAGGACAGTGAGGGAATTCTCCTTGTGCTATAGTGTGCTTTAAAAAAACATTTTTTCTAGGGACAGAAAACTATAGGTAGGAAGAGTGTCAGTTTCTTTCACTGTGATAATCCTTGTTTCTAGGGACAGGGAAGGAAAGTGAGGGAAATTCTCCTTGTGCTATAGTGTGCTTTAAAAAAACATTTTTTCTAGGGACAGAAAACTATAGGTAGGGAGAGTGTCAGTGTGTTTTACTGTGCGAATCCTTGTTTCTAGGGACAGGGAAGGACAGTGAGGGAATTCTCCTTGTGCTATAGTGTGCTTTAAAAAAACATTTTTTCTAGGGACAGAAAACTATAGGTAGGGAGAGTGTCAGTGTGTTTTACTGTGCGAATCCTTGTTTCTAGGGACAGGGAAGGACAGTGAGGGAATTCTCCTTGTGCTATAGTGTGCTTTAAAAAAACATTTTTTCTAGGGACAGAAAACTATAGGAAGGAAGAGTGTCAGTTTCTTTCACTGTGATAATCCTTGTTTCTAGGGACAAAGAAGGAAAGTGAGGGAAATTCTCCTTGTGCTATAGTGTGCTTTAAAAAAACATTTTTTCTAGGGACAGAAAACTATAGGTAGGAAGAGTGTCAGTTTCTTTCACTGTGATAATCCTTGTTTCTAGGGACAGGGAAGGAAAGTGAGGGAAATTCTCCTTGTGCTATAGTGTGCTTTAAGAAAACATTTTTTCTAGGGACAGAAAACTATAGGTAGGGAGAGTGTCAGTGTGTTTTACTGTGCGAATCCTTGTTTCTAGGGACAGGGAAGGACAGTGAGGGAATTCTCCTTGTGCTATAGTGTGCTTTAAAAAAACATTTTTTCTAGGGACAGAAAACTATAGGTAGGGAGAGTGTCAGTGTGTTTTACTGTGCGAATCCTTGTTTCTAGGGACAGGGAAGGACAGTGAGGGAATTCTCCTTGTGCTATAGTGTGCTTTAAAAAAAAATTTTTTCAAGGGACAGAAAACTATAGGTAGGAAGAGTGTCAGTTTCTTTCACTGTGATAATCCTTGTTTCTAGGGACAAAGAAGGAAAGTGAGGGAAATTCTCCTTGTGCTATAGTGTGCTTTAAAAAAACATTTTTTCTAGGGACAGAAAACTATAGGTAGGGAGAGTGTCAGTGTGTTTTACTGTGCAAATCCTTGTTTCTAGGGACAGGAAAGGACAGTGAGGGAATTCTCCTTGTGCTATAGTGTGCTTTAAAAAAACATTTTTTCTAGGGACAGAAAACTATAGGTAGGAAGAGTGTCAGTTTCTTTCACTGTGATAATCCTTGTTTCTAGGGACAGGGAAGGAAAGTGAGGGAAATTCTCCTTGTGCTATAGTGTGCTTTAAAAAAACATTTTTTCTAGGGACAGAAAACTATAGGTAGGGAGAGTGTCAGTGTGTTTTACTGTGCGAATCCTTGTTTCTAGGGACAGGGAAGGACAGTGAGGGAATTCTCCTTGTGCTATAGTGTGCTTTAAAAAAACATTTTTTCAAGGGACAGAAAACTATAGGTAGGAAGAGTGTCAGTTTCTTTCACTGTGATAATCCTTGTTTCTAGGGACAAAGAAGGAAAGTGAGGGAAATTCTCCTTGTGCTATAGTGTGCTTTAAAAAAACATTTTTTTCTAGGGACAGAAAACTATAGGTAGGGAGAGTGTCAGTGTGTTTTACTGTGCGAATCCTTGTTTCTAGGGACAGGAAAGGACAGTGAGGGAATTCTCCTTGTGCTATAGTGTGCTTTAAAAAAACATTTTTTCTAGGGACAGAAAACTATAGGTAGGAAGAGTGTCAGTTTCTTTCACTGTGATAATCCTTGTTTCTAGGGACAAAGAAGGAAAGTGAGGGAAATTCTCCTTGTGCTATAGTGTGCTTTAAAAAAACATTTTTTCTAGGGACAGAAAACTATAGGTAGGGAGAGTGTCAGTGTCTTTTACTGTGCAAATCCTTGTTTCTAGGGACAGGGAAGGACAGTGAGGGAATTCTCCTTGTGCTATAGTGTGCTTTAAAAAAACATTTTTTCTAGGGACAGAAAACTATAGGAAGGAAGAGTGTCAGTTTCTTTCACTGTGATAATCCTTGTTTCTAGGGACAAAGAAGGAAAGTGAGGGAAATTCTCCTTGTGCTATAGTGTGCTTTAAAAAAACATTTTTTCTAGGGACAGAAAACTATAGGTAGGAAGAGTGTCAGTTTCTTTCACTGTGATAATCCTTCTTTCTAGGGACAGGGAAGGAAAGTGAGGGAAATTCTCCTTGTGCTATAGTGTGCTTTAAAAAAACATTTTTTCTAGGGACAGAAAACTATAGGTAGGGAGAGTGTCAGTGTGTTTTACTGTGCGAATCCTTGTTTCTAGGGACAGGGAAGGACAGTGAGGGAATTCTCCTTGTGCTATAGTGTGCTTTAAAAAAACATTTTTTCAAGGGACAGAAAACTATAGGTAGGAAGAGTGTCAGTTTCTTTCACTGTGATAATCCTTGTTTCTAGGGACAAAGAAGGAAAGTGAGGGAAATTCTCCTTGTGCTATAGTGTGCTTTAAAAAAACATTTTTTCTAGGGACAGAAAACTATAGGTAGGGAGAGTGTCAGTGTGTTTTACTGTGCGAATCCTTGTTTCTAGGGACAGGGAAGGACAGTGAGGGAATTCTCCTTGTGCTATAGTGTGCTTTAAAAAAACATTTTTTCTAGGGACAGAAAACTATAGGAAGGAAGAGTGTCAGTTTCTTTCACTGTGATAATCCTTGTTTCTAGGGACAAAGAAGGAAAGTGAGGGAAATTCTGCTTGTGCTATTGTGTGCTTTAAAAAAACATTTTTTCTAGGGACAGAAAACTATAGGTAGGGAGAGTGTCAGTTTCTTTTACTGTGATAATCCTTGTTTCTAGGGACAGGGAAGGACAGTGAGGAAAATTCTCCTTGTGCTATAGTGTGCTTTAAAAAAAAATTTTTCTAGGGACAGAAAACTATAGGTAGGAAGAGTGTCAGTTTCTTTCACTGTGATAATCCTTGTTTCTAGGGACAGGGAAGGACAGTGAGGGAAATTCTCCTTGTGCTATAGTGTGCTAAAGCATTCCTCATCAACCATCTTTGAAATCCTTGTTTTTTTGGACAGTCAGGGAAATTGTCGTTGTGCTATTCTGTGCAAAAGCAATCATCCTCAACCATATTTAGAAATTCTTAAGTAAAGGGACAGAGAAGGACACCTGAAGGTAGCCCTTATTGCTTTTTTCCCATCTCCCTGCAGGCCATCTATTAGAATGTCTGGAAGGCAAACAAGGAGAGGCAGACAGTCAGGAGGCAATAAAAGAGGGCAAGCAGGCTCTGTGTCTGGGGGCAACAGTGCTGGTCGTGGACGCGGTGCATTGTCATCAGCACATGGCCATGGGACACGCTTGTCCTTCTTTTCGGCAGCTGGACATGTTGAGCCACATCATGCCGAAGACTTGGTAGAGTGGATGACCAAGCCCTCCTCCTCCTCCTCATCCTCTCTCACCCAGGCTCAGGGTACTGGAAAAGCAGCTGCCAAAGCGTCCTCTTCCCTGGTATCAATGTCAGACTCATCATCAGTCACTCCTTCCCTAGACCCACCATGTCCTCCTCCTGAGGAGTCCCCCGAACTGTTTGAGCACAGTGTTGGGTACATGCTCCAGGAGGATGCCCAGCGTTTCGAAGGGTCTGATGATGAAACCCAGCTACAGGAAGGCAGTAGCGTGAGAGCAGACAGAGGGGATGCTCAAGAAGGACACCAATCTGGCAGTCATGTTCCAGCAGCTGCAGCATACTGCCAGATTGGCTCCAGTGATGAGGAGGGAGGGGATGATGAGGTCACTGACTCCACGTGGGTGCCTAATAGGAGAGAGGAGGAGGAGGAGGATGAGGAGGAGGCACATCTCCAACGAGGCAGGATGCCCTTTGGTGGCCAGCGTAAGGGCAGTACACCGAGGGAATCACACCGCAGAGCTCCGCCTGTGCAGGGCGCTGCCTCTGCCCGTCATTCAAAAAGTTCTTTGGTGTGGGCCTTTTTTGAGGCTAGTGCATCAGATCGCACAGCTGCTGTTTGCAACATATGTCTCAAGCGTATATCGCGTGGCCAAAACATCAGCCGCTTGGGTACCACATGCCTGACCAGACATATGTTGACCTGCCATGCAGCTCGTTGGCAAGCCTACCTCAAAGACCCACACCAAAGAACAAAGCGGACCTCTCCTTGCACCGCATCAGCTGGGATCTCCAACCCCACTATAACTTCAGTCCTCTCTGAAACATGCACTGAGAGGAATGAAGGTGTAGAATTAGGTGTGTCACAGCCAAGTACTTGCGGCCACTCTGCTAGCAGTACACCGACGTCCGATTCTAGCAGGCAAATTTCCCTGCCCCAGCTGCTGGTCCGTCGAAAGAAGTTCACTCCCAGCCATCCACATGCCCAGCGGTTGAATGCTAGCTTGGCTAAATTGCTAGCGCTTCAACTGCTGCCTTTTCAGTTGGTAGACTCGGCCCCCTTCCGTGAGTTTGTGCAATGTGCGGTTCCTCAGTGGCAGGTTCCCAAACGCCACTTTTTCTCACGGAAGGCTATTCCGGCTCTCTACCGGCATGTGGAAGGCAATGTCTTGGCCTCGCTGGACAGGGCGGTCAGCGGTAAGGTGCATATTACCGCTGACTCATGGTCCAGCAGGCATGGACAGGGACGTTACCTTTCTTTCACGGCCCATTGGGTCACTCTTTTGGCAGCTGGGAAGGATGCAGGACAAGGTGCAGTAGTGTTGGAGGTTGTTCCACCGCCACGCCTCCAAAATGCTACTACTGGTTGTGACACACCTCTCTCCTCCACCCCCTCCTCTTCTTCTTCCTCCATGGCCTCTTCCTGTGGTTTGTCCTCGGAACCAGCGGTGCTCCGTAGGCGTTCAAGGGGCTACGCAAGTACGCAGGCAAAAAGATGCCATGCCGTGCTTGCGCTGGTGTGTTTGGGGGACAGAAGCCACACTGGGGCAGAGGTCCTGTCTGCTCTGCAGGGCCAGGCCGAGAGGTGGTTGACGCCACGCCAGCTTAAGCCAGGAATGGTGGTTTGCGACAATGGCACCAACCTCCTCTCCGCCCTCCGACAGGGACAACTGACCCATGTGCCCTGTGTGGCTCACGTCCTTAACCTGGTGGTGCAGCGGTTCTTGGGCAGGTACCCGGGCTTACAGGATGTCCTGAGGCAGGCCAGGAAAGTCTGTGTGCATTTCCGCAGATCTTATAATGCCAGTGCTCGCCTGGCTGAGCTGCAAAAGGAGTTGAACCTGCCCAAGAACCGCCTTATATGTGACATGCCCACCAGGTGGAACTCAACGTTGGCCATGCTGCAGCGGCTGCACACGCAGCAGAGGGCCATCAATGAGTACCTGTGCGACTACGGCACCAGGACAGGGTCAGGGGAGCTTGGTTTTTTTTCTCCACGCCAGTGGGGCATGATCAGGGATGCATGCACTGTCCTGGCACCATTTGAGGAGGCCACGAGGATGGTGAGCAGTGACAGTGCATGCATCAGTGACACTGTACCTCTTGTCCACCTGTTGGAGCACAAGCTGCGTGGAATAATGGACAGGGCACTTGAGGCAGAACAGAGGCAGGAAGAGGAGGACTTCCTTGCCTCTCAAGGCCCCCTTTACCCAGACAGTGTTCCTTCTGTCCCACCCATCGCACAGGAAGAGGAAGAGGAGGAGGAGGAGGAGGAGGATTGTGTCAGCATGGAGGTGGAGGCTGGCACTCAGCATCATCAGCAGCAGTCTTTTAGGGATGATTTACAGTCCCAAGAAACCAGTGGACTTGTACGTGGCTGGGAGGAGGTGGCTGCGGATCATGTCGTCCTTAGTGACCCAGAGGACTCCGGAGCGAATGCCTCAGCAAACCTACGCTGCATGGCCTCCCTGATCCTGCAAAGTCTGCGGAAGGATCCTCGTATTCTTCGGATCAAGGAGAGGGACCATTACTGGCTGGCCACTCTCCTTGATCCACGGTACAAGGGTAAGGTTGCGGACCTTATGTTACCGTCGCAGAGGGAGCAGAGGATGAGACAACTCCGGGAGGCCTTGCAGAAAGGTCTGTGCAACGCGTTCCCAGAGACTGGGAGGTTACAAACTCCTGGTCCTGGACAACGAGTTGCTGAGGCTTCGGCCAGTCAAAGAAGGAGCGGTGGGGAAGGTGGCCGTCTGACCGATGCGTTCAGACAATTCTTTAGTCCGCAGCCCCAAAGTATGATCGGTTCCAGCAACCATCGCCAGCGTCTGATAAACATGGTGCAGGAATATCTAGGGGCAAGGTCAGACTTGGACACCTTCCCCACCGAAAATCCTCTGGCTTACTGGGTCTTGAGGATGGATCACTGGCCAGAGCTTGCACAGTATGCAATTGAGCTACTGGCCTGTCCTGCATCCAGCGTTCTTTCGGAACGCACATTCAGTGCTGCTGGAGGATTTGTCACGGATCACAGGGTGCGCCTGTCCACCGACTCGGTTGATCGACTGACTTTCATCAAGATGAACCAGTCTTGGATCACCACCAGCTACCACACACCTGATGCTGATATAACAGACTAATTGATTTTAACATGTCACATCCCTTCAAGACTGATGCTGATGCTGAGTGCCTGTGCTATTATGTTGACTGGCTATCCTCCTCCTCCGAGTCCTCAATGATACGATTGATGATGATAGCTTGGAAGATCATTTTTGTTTATGGGTGCCGCCACCAGTGGCTAAGGCCCAATTTTTCAGCCCCTGTTTTACAGGGGCGTGTAATTACAATTTTTTTAGCAATAATTTGCCATAGGGCTCATTGCTGTGCTCCAAGTACAGTATCTGTGAGGGGTTGGAGTGTTGTGGCACCAGTGCCTAAGGCCCAATTTTTCAGCCCCTGTTTAACAGGGGCGTGTCATTACAATTTTTGAAGCAATACTTTGCAACAGGGCTCATTGCTGTGCTCCAAGTACAGTATCTGTGAGGGGTTGTAGTGTTGTGCCACCAGTGCCTAAGGCCCAATTTTTCAGCCCCTGTTCAACAGGGGCATGCAATTACAATTCTTGATCTAATAATTCACAGCAGGGCCCATTGCTGCACCCACCAAGAGTAACTCTGAGGGCTTACAGTGTTGTGGCAACGCCACCACCACCACCACCACGAAAGGCCCAATTTTTCAGCCCCTGTTCAAAAGGGGCATGTAATTACAATTCTTGATCTAATAATTCACAGCAGGGCCCATTGCTGCACCCACCAAGAGTAACTCTGAGGGCTTACAGTGTTGTGGCAACACCACCACCACCACCACCACCACGAAAGGCCCAATTTTTCAGCCCCTGTTCAACAGGGGCATGCAATTACAATTCTTGATCTAATAATTCACAGCAGGGCCCATTGCTGCACCCACCGAGAGTAACTCTGAGGGCTTACAGTGTTGTGGCAACGCCACCACCACCACCACCACGAAAGGCCCAATTTTTCAGCCCCTGTTCAAAAGGGGCATGTAATTACAATTCTTGATCTAATAATTCACAGCAGGGCCCATTGCTGCACCCACCAAGAGTAACTGTGAGGGCTTACAGTGTTGTGGCAACACCACCACCACCACCACCACCACGAAAGGCCCAATTTTTCAGCCCCTGTTCAACAGGGGCATGCAATTACAATTCTTGATCTAATAATTCACAGCAGGGCCCATTGCTGCACCCACCAAGAGTAACTCTGAGGGCTTACAGTGTTGTGGCAACGCCACCACCACCACCACCACGAAAGACCCAATTTTTCAGCCCCTGTTCAAAAGGGGCATGTAATTACAATTCTTGATCTAATAATTCACAGCAGGGCCCATTGCTGCACCCACCAAGAGTAACTCTGAGGGCTTACAGTGTTGTGGCAACACCACCACCACCACCACCACCACGAAAGGCCCAATTTTTCAGCCCCTGTTCAACAGGGGCATGCAATTACAATTCTTGATCTAATAATTCACAGCAGGGCCCATTGCTGCACCCACCAAGAGTAACTCTGAGGGCTTACAGTGTTGTGGCAACGCCACCACCACCACCACCACGAAAGGCCCAATTTTTCAGCCCCTGTTCAAAAGGGGCATGTAATTACAATTCTTGATCTAATAATTCACAGCAGGGCCCATTGCTGCACCCACCAAGAGTAACTCTGAGGTCTTACAGTGTTGTGGCAACACCACCACCACCACCACCACCACGAAAGGCCCAATTTTTCAGCCCCTGTTCAACAGGGGCATGCAATTACAATTCTTGATCTAATAATTCACAGCAGGGCCCATTGCTGCACCCACCAAGAGTAACTCTGAGGGCTTACAGTGTTGTGGCAACGCCACCACCACCACCACCACCACGAAAGGCCCAATTTTTCAGCCCCTGTTCAAAAGGGGCATGTAATTACAATTCTTGATCTAATAATTCACAGCAGGGCCCATTGCTGCACCCACCAGGAGTAACTCTGAGGGCTTACAGTGTTGTGGCAACGCCACCACCACCACCACCACGAAAGGCCCAATTTTTCAGCCCCTGTTCAAAAGGGGCATGTAATTACAATTCTTGATCTAATAATTCACAGCAGGGCCCATTGCTGCACCCACCAAGAGTAACTGTCAGGGCTTACAGTGTTGTGGCACCAGCACCACCATCAAAGGCCCAATTTTTACTACCACTGTTCAACAATTATATGTAATTAAAATTCCTGATATAATAGTTGACAGCAGGGCGTTCCAGCACCAACCAAGAGTAACTGTGAGTGCTTACAGTGTTGTGCCAACACCAACAACTAAGGGGCCTATTTCTGCAGAGTATATACGGCAGGTCCCTACTTTCAAACATCCAACTTACAAACGACTCCTACTTGCAAACGCAAGAAGACAACAGGAAGTGAGAGGAAATCTACCACTAGGAAGGAAAATTCTCTCCTGTAAGAATAAATATGGGAGAAAGGTGTCTCCTCTGTACTGATGCTTTATCAGCAATCCTTGTTTCAAGAAAAACACCACATTTCAAAAACAGTTGTCATTGGGACGGAAAGTGAGGTGAAATGTTCTGAACAGGGGCACAGACAGCAAAACAAATGTTACAGGGGTGATAACCCTTACCTATGTTTTCCAAAAAGTTTAAAAATAGATTTTTGGGCTGGAGCTACACTTCAACAATGTACCTGTTCAAAATTACAAACAGATTCTACATAAGAACAAACCTACAGTCCCTGTCTTGTATGCACCGCCTGTATACGGCTGTTCAGAGTATATAGGGCCTTTTTTTATTTTATGTGCGGGGTTCCCCTTAATATCCATACAAGACCCAAAGGGGCTGGTAATGGGCTGGGATAGGGGGGGGGGGGGTCATGGGGTAGCTATGCCATTTTTCTTAAAGATTTTCATCCATATTACCGGGACCAGACATTACATTAAAGCCGCAAGCAGTTTTAAATGGCTTTTTTTTCCTTTAGAAGTGTCATTTTGTGCAGGGACAGTTCTAAACACGGGAAACACGTGGCACTTCACAGGCATACTTTAGACACCCCCCAGGTACGATATTTAAAGGAATATTTGACTTTTTTTTTTTCACTTTATGCATCATTAAAATGACTGCTCCCGAAAAACGACCGTTTTTAAAACTTCTTTTTGCATTGATACATGTCCCCTGGTGCACAACCCGGGTTCCCAAACCCTTTTTAGGACAATAACATGCATAATAGTTGTTATAATTAGCACTTTAGAATTCGAACGTTCGCATCCATTGTATTTAATAGGGTTCTAATGTTCGTACGAACTTTCGGTCCGTTCGCGGGTTCTGGTGCGAACCGAACCCGGGGGTGTTCGGCTCATCACTACTTGTCACCAGAAGTGCAGAGGGGAAATCCTCCAATGAAGGCACTTGTTCTTGTGACAGCTAAAGAGCGGATTTTCCTTATTTTGTATTGATATCCTCTCATTTTTGGAGATGTTCACAGTTCAGGAAGTGGAGGGGTACATATCAAATGACACTTAGATATCAGAGGTTTAAGCCCATAAAATGTTTTTGCTGCTGTCCAAAATGTTCCATCCAGAGTAGAGGCACCCTAAGAAGGGAAATGTGTCACTGGCCAGATCATAATACAGGAAAAAAGCCCCCCCCCCCAAAAACGAATGTAGCCACCACATTTACGGACTGGTAAGCTGCATTATATAAAATTTTTGATTTTGCGTTTAACCACTCTATAGCTAGTTTCTCCAGCGGTGGGCGTGTTTTGTGACCGATGTGTCCTTCAGACACAGCTGATCACAGATCGGGGTAAAGGGCCAATCACAGCGGCCATTTACCACATGATCAGCTGTGTCCAATCACAGCTGATCACATGTAAACAGACTTGCAGGTTATCGGCAGTCCTTTTCTCCCATTCTGTGTCTGTGGGAGGAAAGGAGAGTAGTTAACCAGCAAGCCTGTCAGCACATCGTTTATGCTGATAATCAGGGCATTAATCATCAGTGCCCTGATTATCAGTGCAGCCCCATCAGTGAAGCCTATCAGTGCCCATCAGTGCAGCCTATCAGTGCCCATCAGTGCTTCCTATCAGTGCTGCCTATCAGTGCACATGAGTGCTGCCTATCAGTGCCCATCAGAGCTGCCTATTAGTGCCCATCATTGCTGAGTATCAGTGCTTTCTCATCAGTGTTCATCAGTCCCGTCTATCAATGCCCATGAGTGCCGACTACCAGTGACCATCAGTGCTTCCTAACAGTGCCCATCAGTGTCGGCTATCAGTACCCATAAATGCTGCCTAACAGTGCAGCCTCGTCAGTGCCTCCTCATCAGTGCCCATCAGTGCTGCCTCATCAGTGCCTCCTCACCAGTGCCCATCAGTGCTGCCTCATCAGTGCCGCCTCATCAGTACCTATCAGTGCCCTTCATTGCAGCACATCAGTGCCCATCAGTGCAGCCGGCTTAGTTATCACACATCATTGAAGAGAAAAAATTACTTATTTGCAAAATTTCATAACAGATACTAAGAAAAACATATTTTTTTTAAAACTTTCGGTCTTTTTATGTTTGTTTAGCAAAAAATAAACAACCTGTGGTTAATAAATACCACCAAAAAAAGCTCTATTTGTATGAAAAAAACATGATAACATTTTTTATTTGGGTACACTGTTGCTGCCGCGCAATTGTCATTCAAATTGCGACATCGCTGAAAGCTGAAAATTGGCCTGGGCAGGAAGGGGGTGAAAGTGCCCTGTATTAAAGGGGATAATATGGCTTTAATAAATCATTATATATACAGGTCTGAGCAAAAAGAAAGAAATACAAATTAAATAAAACAAACAACGGTTTTGTTATCACAGTGAAATAAAACATGTTTATCCCCCAATAGACAGCTTTTTAAATGTGTCAATTATACCTATATCTGCAAATATTTAACAATTATATGCTAATATTCAAACCGTTCTTCATAAAAATTCTTCAAATTTTTGTGTAGCATAGCTCGTATATTTGCACATTCATATTATATATTTGCACATTAAGGTATCATTGACACATTTATAGTGCTGTCTATTGGGGGTTATATAAAATTATTCCCTGCAGTGATTTCACTGGGAACAGAGTGAAATATCTGGAGTATATTTCTAGATAGGTAAAAACATTATGCTTACCGATTTAAGTCTAAACGAAGGCAACCATTTCTTATTGGCACTTCCTACTAATAGGACGCAGTGTACAATGTGTACAATGGTGCAATCTTGTGGAATCTATTAGGGATGAACAATGGAAAGTTTGCCCAAACTGGGCTCATAATTAGCCAATTATATCTACGGTATAGGAATTATTCCTCCACACAATTGGATGGTTGAAGTGAGCACAGCTTGTTTTGCATGAACATTCTACTATTTGAATAAATCAGCCCTATTGCATGTGCATATCCTTCATCAATATACCTAAAGGTAAAATATTTGCTCAGTTCTAAAACAAGTGCAGGTACTCTATAGTGACCAAGACATGGTCCTAAAATAATAAGCAATGCCTAATCATTGGTACATTTGAATATTCTTTTGATTTGTTCTTCAATTTTAAAATTAAAAACATGCTCAGTATTGTCCTTGTAGCTTGACCAATTGGCACTTTCATAAAGAGTGTAAAGACATTTTTAATTTTAGTTTCTAAACTTTTTTAGTTTTTCTAAAAACACCTGTTTGGCGCACACTAGCCATTTTTGGAGAACAACTGTGACAACTGAAATTTCTAGGTCAACAGATTTCCCTTGAAACAGTAGTTGTGTAGACTTTTCTTTGTGGAAATTCTTAGAAGTAATTATATATATATATATATATATATATATATATATATATATATATATATCAAATTATTGTGCGTTCGTGGACTTTTCTTAACAGATCACCATGGTAGCAAAGGATCAGTTTAACCAGTCAGTTATAACTGACTTTCTTCTTTTAGGGTTTTCTATTGAGGGGAAGAGAAGATTTTGGCTTTTTGTCGTTTTATTAATTATCTACATTGCCACCATTACAGCAAACATTTTCATCATTGTCATTATCAAAGCAGACTCACGTCTACATAAACCAATGTACTTATTCATCGGTGGACTGTCGTTCCTTGAGCTCTGGTATCCCTCTGTCACAGTCCCTAGACTCCTGTGGTCTCTTAAAACAGAAGACCAACACATTTCTTCAGCTGGTTGCCTGGCTCAGTTTTATTTCCATTTTTCTCTTGGAGCAACAGAAATGTATCTCTTGACTGCAATGGGGTATGATCGCTATGTCGCTATTTGCAATCCATTGCGTTATTTGATTATCATAAGTCCCAATGTTTGCACTATGCTCATACTGGGGTCATGGGTATGTGGATTCGCTGGAGTGATCGTTCCATGCTTGAGACTATCCACACTTTGGTACTGTAAGGGGAATAAGATAGATCATTACTATTGTGATTTGATCCCAATGATGCGATTGTCCTGCTCTGATACAACGAAAGCTGAGAATGCGTCTTTCTATTCAATTTGTTTTGTAACTTTTGGGTGTCTTTTCTTAACTTTGATATCTTATGCATGTATTACCCGAATGGTAATCAAATTGTCTTCTGCGTCAGCAAGACGTAAAGTGTTTTCCACTTTTGCCTCCCATTTATTTGTTGTTATCCTTTTCTATGGTACTATATTGTTCATGTTCATCAGACCAGCTAGTGGTGATTCCCTTCACTTTAATAAGAAAGTTTCTGTTGTCCCATCCATAGTGACTCCTCTTCTGAATCCTATTATCTACACCTTACGGAACCAAGAAATGAGAGAGGCTGTGCTGAAAACAGCCCACACAACAATGGCTTGGTCAAAGGGTTGTAAGTAAGTAGACCACTTATTACAACCAGGCAACTATTATTTTCAGAAGGAGGGGTCAGAAATGGTAGATTGTGTTTCCTTGATTACAGATTTCCTTCAATCATTCTCTCTTTTTTGATTTTGTTCACCATAACAAGCCTTAGGGCCCCTTTACATTGATCAATTTTTCTTCTGTTTTTGCTTTACCAAAAGCGGAAGAAAAATACATGACAATTAGATCCTCTGGAACTCTTTGCACCAGTCAGTTGTGGGTTGGTTGCATTTTTAAAAGTCCTGCATGCTACAATTTTGGTGCATGATTGGTGCTGTAACAAAAAGGCACCACAAATGCACCTCCCTAATGAAATAAATGGAAATGCGGCAAAGACACATCAAAAATGCACCCACAGTTACTTTTTGGGTGTGGTTTTTAAGTCACATGTCCTTTTTTACAGGTACAAAATGCACTAGAAATGCGGCAAAAATGCGTATGGGTTTTTACTGCATTTTTGCAATGGAGCAGTGTGAAATCAGCCCTAAAAGGTATGTAAACCCTAAAAATGAACTTCACTTATTTGGTTCCATTGGGGCTGATTTACTAAAAATGGAGAGTGCAAAATCTGATGTGTCCGACTTTAACTTGATTTTTACTGAATCAGAGCAAGTGTCCGGAAAACCTAGAAGAAGGTGCTCTGGGTCTGGAATGAGACTAGCATTACACAAGTAATCTGTTGTCTGCTGGACATTGTTGTGCTTTTCTCAAGGGCCCCAACTTTGCCAGCCAATGTTTCTTTTTCATTATTCACTGGCCAGTGGAATAAAACAGAGACTGTTAGAGCAAATTAGGACTGTCTTTATATATACTGTTGCTAGGTAAAAGCAATGCAAATCTGTTTATTACTGATAGGCAGAATACAGCAGGATTGTAACCATATCGCTCAGAGTAGCATTATTGTCATATTGATACTTTGTATAAGTTCACTTGCTAATTCACACTTCTTTTAGACTAATGGCCTAAATAATTCTCTGAAATACCTTAACCACTTAAGGACAGAGCCTCGTTTTGAGATTTAGGAGGTTATTTACGAAAGGCAAATCCACTTTGCACTACAAGTGCAAACTACAAGTGAAAAGTGCACTTGAAATTGCACTGAAAGTGCACTTGGAAGTGCAGTCACTGTAAATCTGAGGGGTAGATCTGAAACGAGGGGAAGCTCTGCTGATTTTATTATCCAATCATGTGCAAACTAAAATGCTGTTTTTTTATTTTCCTTGCATGTCCCCCTCGGCTCTACAGCGACTGCACTTCCAAGTGCACTTTTAGTGCAATTTCAAGTGCACTTTGCACTTGTAGTTTGCACTTGTAGTGCAAAGTGGATTTGCCTTTAGTAAATAACCCCCTTAGTGTTTACAAGGTAAAATAAGGAAGGTATGCAAGGCCCTGACCTCAGGCCTTGCACTGCAACAGATCTGCACAGGGAGTCCTATTGATTGCAGTGCTGTGTCCAAAGAAGCCGAGCTTAGCCTCGCCCTTTCCTTTTATAGCCCCACCCATGAGTCTCTGCGGTGGCCAAATGCACCCTGGGTGCCAAACGGGGTTCTGGGTAACGTAGTCCATAGGGCCTTAAAAGAGACCCCGCTACACACTCCCCCCACTTGAACTCTTTGGTCCCCAAAGATAACTTATTAACAAACACTACTCACAACGTTTGACAAAGCTGCGTATGATGTCGGCAGAGGAAGTTCCCACCAAAAACGAGGGGCTGGACTTCCTTTCCTATAGGTCACACTGTCACTAGTGGCCTGCCTAACTGTGCCAGAGGGCGAGTTGGGGTTGCCCTCCACTAAAAAAACAGTGGAGGGATCAGGGTCTTCCACACTCCTCCTGACAGTAACCACAGTATCTTCTGAGCTCTCCCCCGCTTGTGGGTAAGTCAATCTTCGGGGAGGCCTTATGGTCCTTTTTATCCTTTGTTCTCTTGGAATGTCTGGTTCAGGTATTGCAGGTTCCTCTCTTGGAACAGACTTGGGGGTTTCCACTGGTTCTGGAGCACTTGACCCATGAGCAGGGAGATACATGGAGTCTCTTGGATCCTCCTCTGAGAGTGAGTCACAGGCATCCTCTCAAAAATCAGTTAAGGGACTGGACGGGATGAACTCAATAGCTTCTGCATTCAGTTTGGAGCTCACTGTCGAAGATGGGCATCCGGTTGACTCCTTCACCGAGGCCCTCTGAAGTTTTCCGCCGGCTTGCGATTATTCAGCTTCTTTTTCTTGGGACTGGAACGCACTTTCGCGACATGGCCAACTCCTCCGCAGTTGAAACAAACCGTATCCCCCAATCTTGTAGGGAAGCGGGCGCTGAGGCATTTGGGAACAGTTCCTTCTTTGGTCCTTCCCTTTCTGGTACCCGTAAATCCTTTGCCATCAAAGAGGTCAGCATTTCCAATACCTGGGACATCTGTGACTTCAGGGTATCCACCTCTGAGTCTCTATCGGGGGTAATGGCCGACCTGACTATCACCACCGGAGGGTTGGTTGGTTCGACTGGTTGGCTCCTCCTCTTGTCTTCCAACATAGCCTCTTCTTCTCTGACCACTCGGATTAAGTCGGGGTATTCCAGGCTCTTCCCGTCCTGTCGGGTGCGTATCGCTAATGCGATGGGATCCAGGGGCTGAGCTCCCCTCAATACCTGCTGGACACGGGCCTCATCCACTCTCCCTGGGTCGATCCCTTTTTTTTGTATAATCTTATGCAGGATCTTATCCAGACGTCTCATAAACTCTGACAGTTTCTCCCTCGTCTTTTGGTAGCAGTGCTCTAGCTGATAAGTGAGCTCAGTTACTTTTTCTGTTCCGCTGAACATTTTCTGCAGAATGTCCAGATAATCCTGTGCATCACAGTCTTTCTTGCGCAGCTTAAGGTTGCGTATGGCCTCCAGAGCAGGCCCCTTCAAACTCTCAGTGATTCTTTGTTTTTTTCGGTGTTCTGGGACTTCCCATTCCTCTAGGGCCTGGACAGCGCTGTCTAGCCACTCCTCAAATCCCTCTTCTCCCGAAGGTACAGGTTTCCTTCCCGAGAATATCCTCAGTTTTCTGTATCCCGACATCGGGTAATCTGCGGGATCCTTCTTACACTGGGCTACAATCTCCCCTAGGACAGCACATAGTTCTGCGCTGAGGGTGGCCGGTGGTGATCCGGGACTCCCTGTACCCTTCTGCTTTCCTGTTTTAGGGGATGGCAGTGGAGATATTTGTGGGGGTGATGGTTTTGGTGTTTGGAACCATTCTCCCTTGAGTGGCAGCGCATGTATCAAGTTATAGGTCTGATCGTCCATTGTTTGTATGTTTGGACTTCTGAAATGCTCAGGTATTTCGTTCTTCCATTCTACTAATGCGTGGGTACGCGAGGAATTTGACCTTACATCCGTCACCCATGCTTTCTGGCATGAGGATAGTGTCATTATTAACTGCTTTATCGCTCCTTCCTGTCAGATCCCCGGGAGTTCAATAGCTACTGCCGCGGCTGAATCAGCGCCAGCGGGTCCATGCCAGTACTTTTTGGCGTGTTACTTGCTGTATAAGGATCCCGGCCGAGGCCCCCATGTGTAGCGCTACCCCCAGTTAAGAGAGCCACTGGTTTTCTTTAGGTTCGGGCCCTGTATACAGCACAGCCAACCCCCGGCAATCTACTCAACCCTCTATGGCACAGTTAGTCTAGGGAATGTTTCCTTCATGTAATTCTATACCTGGTAATACACAATCTCACAGCAGGATAGGCAGATAACATACAATGATAGACACCGATTCAGGAGTGGTAAACTATATCTGATTTACTTAGGTATAAAGGTATAGGTTAAACATAACACATAGCATACATGCAGAGCCCTGCAGCAATAAGCATACTAATCAGTGATAGTGCAGAGTGATCACACGCCACGTGCAGCTAGCTTCTCTTTACGCAATGTGGCGCACCAACAAAGTTTTAAACCCCTGGTCAGGCCTGACTCAGATAAAGCTCAGTCTCTGTGAAAACAACTCTTCGCATGCAGATGAACGGTGGTGCACATACAGTAACAGTATTTGTAATCAAACTTTACCGGAGACTACACAACTCAGTTCCGCCACTAGTCTCCGGCGGGATAATAACTACAGCACGATGGGCCAAGGCAGTCACTGGGCCTAAACACAGTATAAGTCAAATAAGTGAGCAGATGCTCGCTCACCCCTCCGGACGCGATCCCAGTCCGGGCTTCCACCACTGTGTTTTCACACACACAGTGTCTGCAACGGTCCGGCTTCTGGTTCAACTGATGTCAGCAACTCAAAGCAATCAGGTGTCCACCCAGGCTCAGCAGTGGGGTGGAAGGCTCTTTGGAAGGTATGCAAGGCCATGACCTCAGGCCTTGCACTGCAACAGATCCGCACAGGGAGTCCTATTGATTGCAGCATGGTGTCCAAAGAGGCCGAGCTTAGCCTCACCCTTTCCTTTTATAGCCCCACCCATGAGTCTCTGCGGTGGCCAAATGCACCCTGGGTGCCAAACGGGGTTCTGGGTAACGTAGTCCATAGGGCCTTAAAGGAGACCCCGCTACATATATATTGTGGAAGATAATGTTACACCGAGTAAATTGATACCCAACATGTCACGGTTCAAAATTGCATCCGCTTGTGGAATGGCGACAAATTTAAAAAAAATTACAGAGGAGGTCTAGTGCTAGAATTATTGCTCCTACTCTAAAGATCGCGGCGATACCACACATGTGTGATTTGAACACCGTTTTCATATGCGGGCGCAAAATATATATGCATTCACTTCTGCGTGGGAGCTCGACGGGACGCTTTAAAAAAAAAATCAAATTTTCTTATATATTTTCCTTTTTTTTTTTTTTACACTGTCATTTTCAAAAAAATATTGGGTCGCTTTTATTCTTATTATAATTACTTTTATTCCTATTCCTAGAAAAAAAGCATGACAGGACCTCTTTAATGTGAGATTTGGGAGTGAAAAGGACCTCAAATCTCACATTTACACTAAAATGCAATAAAAAAATAAATAAATAAGAATAAAAATAATTTCCCCTTTAAGAGCACTGGGCGGAAGCGACGTTTGACGTCGCTTCTGCCATCCAATGCTATGGAGCCGAGCGGGGGCCATCTTTCCCTCCCTCGGCATCCAGCCTATGAGGGAACAGGACTCAATCGTCTCTGCCACTACCGACGACTTCTGGTAAGCGGCAAAGATGACCGGAGAAGAGGATACTGGGGTTATGGCAGCTAGCTGCTTCCATACAACAATATTCCTCTTCAAACAGCCGCTGTATAATGACGGCGGGCAGTCGGTAGGGGGTTAAGATGTGTCGGTAAGTGCTGGGTGAGCGAGATGTGTCATCTTCAGGTGTACAAAAAATCTTTGTAAATAATCCAACACATTTACTTCCCTGAATTCTGTGACATATATTCAATATGTCCTGTAAGGAAGGCACTACTGTGTCACAAATTTAACAGAGCCTGCCTCCTAAACAAGATATGTGCTGGGAGGGAGAGTTTTAGGAGGCAGGGCAAGTACAGGAATCACTGCTTGCAGGCAGCAAGGTACCGTGGGATATATAGTCCTCAGAAATCAAAAGTAGCGTAGGAGAAAAGCATGCAGGAAATACAGGAAGTTGTGGGAAGAGGTGGTCAGTAGACAGGCAGCACTCATAACATGAAAGGAGATTTATCTAGTAAGCTTATATTGCATTGTCAAGTATAACTATTATATAACTATTATTATATTGTACTGTTATTACTAGGGATGAGCAGAACACCCCCGGTTCGGTTCGCACCAGAACCTTCGAACGGACCGAAAGTTCGCACGAACGTTAGAACCCTATTAAATACAATGGACGCGAACGTTCGAAATCTAAAGTGCTAATTATAACGACTAATATGCATGTTATTGTCCTAAAAAGGGTTTGGGGACTAAAGTATGCCTGTGAAGTGGCATGTGTTTCCCGTGTTTAGAACTGTCCCTGCCCAAAATGTAAAGGAAAAAAAGCCATTTAAAACTGCTTGCGGCTTTAATGTAATATCTGGTCCCGGTAATATGGATGAAAATCTTTGATAAAAATAAAAATGGCATGGCTACCCCATCACCCCCCCCCCTACCCCAGCCCATTACCAGCCCCTTTGGGTCTTGTATGGATATTAAGGGGAACCCCGCACCCAAAATAAAAAAAGGCCCTATATACTCTGAACAGCAGTAAACAGACGGTGCAAACAAGACAGGGACTGTAGGTTTGTTCTTAAGTAGAATCTGTTTGTAATTTTGAACAGGTACATTGTTTAAGTGTAGCTCCAGCCAAAAAATCTATTTTTAAGCTTTTTGGAAAACATAGGGAAGGGTTATCACCCCTGTAACGTTTGTTTTGCTGTCTGTGCACCTGTTCAGAACATTTCACCTAACTTTCCGTCCCAATGACAAATGTTTTTGAAAAGTGGGGTTTTTATTGAAACAAGGATTGGTGATAAAGCATCAGTAGAGAGGAGACACCTTTTTCCCATATTAACTCTTACAGGAGAGAATTTTCCTTCCTAGGGGTAGATTTCCTCTCACTTCCTGTTGTCTCCTTCTGTTTGCAAGTAGGAGTCGTTTGTAAGTTGGATGTTTGAAAGTAGGGGCCTGCCGTATATACTCTGCTGAAATTTGCCCCTTACATGTTGGTGTTGCCACAACACTGTGAGCCCTCACAGTTACTCTTGGTGGGCGCTGGAACGCCCTGCTGTGAGCTATTATATCAGGAATTGTAATTACATGCCATTGTTGAACAGTGGTAGGAAAAATTAGGCCTTTGGTGGTGTTGCTGGTGCTACAACACTGTCAGCCCGCACAGTTACTCTTGGTGGGCGCATGAATGGGCCCTACTGTAGTTTATTAGATCAAGAATTGTAATTGCATGCCCCTGTTGAAGAGGGGCAGAAAAATTGGGCCTTTGGTGGTGGTGGTGGTGTTGCCACAACACTGTAAGCCCTCACAGTTACTCTTGGTGGGTGCAGGAATGGGCCCTGCTGTGAATTATTAGATCAAGAATTGTAATTACATGCCCCTGTTGAACAGGGGAAGAAAAATTGGGCCTTAGGCACTGGTGCCAAAACACTGCAACCCCTCACAGATACTGTACTTGGAGCACAGCAATGAGCCCTGTTGCAAAGTATTGCATAACATTTTTTAATTACACGCCCCTGTTAAACAGGGGCTGAAAAATTGGGCCTTAAGCTCTGGTGCCACAACACTGCAACCCCTCACAGATACTGTACTTGGAGCACAGCAATGAGCCCTGTTGCAAAGTATTGCATCAAAAATTGTAATTACATGCCCCTGTTAAACAGGGGCTGAAAAATTGGGCCTTAGCCACTGGTGGCGGCACCCAGAAACAAAAATGTTCTTCCAAGCTATCATCATCAATCGGATCATTGAGGAGGAGGAGGATAGTCAGTCAACATAACAGGACAGTCACTCAGCATCAGCATGGGCAGTCTTGAAGGGATGTGACATTTCAAAATAAATTATTCTGTTATATCAGCTTCAGGTGCTTGGTAGCTGGTGGTGATCCAAGACTGGTTTATCTTTATGAAGGTCAGTTGATCAACCGAGTCGGTGGACAGGCGCACCCTGTGATCCGTGACAAAGCCTCCAGCAGAACGCTGGATGCAGGACAGGCCAGTAGCTCAATTGCATACTATGCAAGCTCTGGCCAGTGATCCATCCTCAAGACCCAGTAAGCCAGAGGATTTTCGGTGGGAAAGGTGTCCAAGTCTGACCTTGCCCCTAGGTATTCCTGCACCATGTATATCAGACGGTGGAGATGGTTGCTGGAACCGATCATACCTTGGGGCTGTGGACTAAAAAATTGTCTGAACGCATCGGTCAGACGGCCACCTTCTCCACCGCTCCTTCTGCTACTGACCGAAGCCTCAGCAACTCTTTGTCCAGGACCAGGAGTTTGTAACCTCCCAGCCTCTGGGAACGCGTTGCACAGACCTTTCTGCAAGGCCTCCCGGAGTTGTCTCATCCTCTGCTCCCTCTGCAACGTCAAGATAAGGTCCGCAACCTTACCCTTGTACCGTGGATCAAGGAGATTGGCCAGCCAGTAATGGTCCCTCTCCTTGATCCGAAGAACACGAGGATCCTTATGCAGACTTTGCAGGATCAGGGAGGCCATGCAGCGTAGGTTAGCTGAGGCATTCGGTCCGGAGTCCTCTGGGTCACTAAGGACGACATGATCCGCAGCCACCTCCTCCCAGCCACGTACAAGTCCACGGGTTTGTTGGGACTGTAAATCATCCCTAAAAGACTGCTGCTGTTGATGCTGAGTGCCATGCTCCACCTCCATGCTGACACAATCCTCCTCCTCCTCCTCCTCTTCCTGTGTGATGGGTGGGACAGAAGGAACACTGTCTGGGTAAAGGGGGCCTTGAGAGGCAAGGAAGTCCTCCTCTTCCTGCCTCTGTTCTGCCTCAAGTGCCCTGTCCATTATTCCACGCAGCGTATGCTCCAACAGGTGGACAAGAGGTACAGTGTCACTGATGCATGCACTGTCACTGTTCACCATCCTCGTGGCCTCTTCAAATGGTGCCGGGACAGTGCATGCATCCCTGATCATGCCCCACTGGCGTGGTGAAAAAAAAACCGAGCTCTCCTGACCCTGTCCTGGTGCCGTAGTCACACAGGTACTCATTGATTGCCCTCTGCTGCGTTTGCAGCCGCTGGTCAGTTGTCCCTGTCGGAGGGCGGAGAGAAGGTTGGTGCCATTGTCGCAAACCACCATTCCTGGCTTAAGCTGGCGTGGCGTCAACCTCCTCTCGGCCTGCCCCTGCAGAGCTGACAGAACCTCTGCCCCAGTGTGGCTCCTGTCCCCCAAACACACCAGCGCAAGCACGGCATGGCATCTTTTTGCCTGCGTACTTGCGTAGCCCCTTGAACACCTACGGAGCACCGCTTGTTCAGAGGACAAAGCACAGGAAAAGGCCATGGAGGAAGAAGAAGAGGAGGGGGTGGAGGAGAGAGGTGTGTCACAACCAGTAGTAGCATTTTGGAGGCGTGGCGACGGAACAACCTCCAACACTACTGCACCTTGTCCTGCATCCTTCCCAGCTGCCAAAAGAGTGACCCAATGGGCCGTGAAAGAAAGGTAGCGTCCCTGTCCATGCCTGCTGGACCATGAGTCAGCGGTAATATGCACCTTACCACTGACCGCTCTGTCTAGCGAGGCATGGACATTGCCTTCCACATGCCGGTAGAGAGCCGGAATCGCCTTCCGTGAGAAAAAGTGGCGTTTGGGAACCTGCCACTGAGGAACTGCACATTGCACAAACTCACGGAAGGGGGCCAAGTCTACCAACTGAAAAGTCAGCAGTTGAAGTGCTAGCAATTTAGCCAAGCTAGCATTCAACCGCTGGGCATGTGGATGGCTGGGAGTTAACTTCTTTCGATGGTCCAGCAGCTGGGGCAGGGAAATTTGCCTGCTATAATCGGACGTCGGTGTACTGCTAGCAGAGTGCCCGCAAGTACTTGGCTGTGACACACCTAATTCTACACCTTCATTCCTCTCAGTGCAGGTTTCAGAGAGGACTGAAAGTACAGTGGGGTTGGAGATCCCAGCTGATGAGGAGCAAGGAGAGGTCCGCTTTGTTCTTTGGTGTGGGTCTTTAAGGTACATTGCCAATGAGCTGCATGGCAGGCCAACATATGTCTGGTCAAGCATGTGGTGCCCAAGCGGCTGATGTTTTGGCCACGCGAGATACGCTTGAGACATGTTGCAAACATCAGCGGTGCGATCTGATGCACTCGACTCAAAAAAGGCCCACACCAAAGAACTTTTGGAATAACGGGCAGAGGCAGCACCCTGCACAGGCGGAGCTCTGCGGTGTGATTCAGTCGGTGTGCTGCCCTTATGCTGGCCCCCGGAGGGCATCCTGCCTCGTTGGAGATGTGCCTCCTCCTCATCCTCCTCCTCTCTCCTATCAGGCACCCACGTGGAGTCAGTGACCTCATCATCCCCTCCCTCCTCATCACTGGAGCCAATCTGGCAGTATGCTGCAGCTGCTGGAACATGACTGCAGATTGCTGTCCTTCTTGAGCATCCCCTCTCTCTGCTCTGACGCTACTGCCTTCCTCTAGCTGGGTATCATCTTCAGACCCTTCGAAACGCTGGACATCCTCCTGGAGCATGTACCCAACACTGTGCTCAAACAGTTCGGGGGACACCTCAGGAGGATACGGTGGGTCTAGGGAAGGAGTGACTGATGATGACATTGATACGAGGGAAGAGGACCCTTTGGCAGCTGCTTTGCTAGTACCCTGAGCCTGGGTGAGAGAGGATGAGGAGGATGAGGAGGGCTTGGTCATCCACTCTACCAAGTCTTCGGCATGATGCGACTCAACACGTCCAGCTGCCAAAAATAAGGACAAGCGTGTCCCATGGCCACGTGCTGATGACGATGCACCGCGTCCACGACCAGCACTGTTGTCTCTAGACACAGAGCCTGCTTGCCCTCTTTTATTGGCTCGTGACTGTCTGCCTCTCCTTGTTGGCCTTCCAGACATAGTAATGGCCTGCAGGGAGATGGGAAAACCAGCAATTGGGTAATGTATATTGTGCTGGAGGCACACAACACCCACTAACTCCAGCAGATGCCTTTATTAGAGAACAGCAATGACGGGTATATACAAGTGTATACTGTACTAGGGCACACAACACCCACTAACTCCAGCAGATGCCTTTATTAGAGAACAGCAATGACGGGTATATACAGGTGTATACTGTACTAGGGCACACAACACCCACTAACTCCAGCAGATGCCTTTATTAGAGAACAGCAATGACGGGTATATACAGGTGTATACTGTACTAGGGCACACAACACCCACTAACTCCAGCAGATGCCTTTATTAGAGACCAGCAATGACGGGTATATACAGGTGTATACTGTACTAGGGCACACAACACCCACTAACTCCAGCAGATGCCTTTATTAGAGAACAGCAATGACGGGTATATACAGGTGTATACTGTACTAGGGCACACAACACCCACTAACTCCAGCAGATGCCTTTATTAGAGAACAGAAATGACGGGTATATACAGGTGTATACTGTACTAGGGCACACAATACCCACTAACTCCAGCAGATGCCTTTATTAGAGAACAGCAATGACGGGTATATACAGGTGTATACTGTACTAGGGCACACAACACCCACTAACTCCAGCAGATGCCTTTATTAGAGAACAGCAATGACGGGTATATACAGGTGTATACTGTACTAGGGCACACAACACCCACTAACTCCAGCAGATGCCTTTATTAGAGAACAGCAATGACGGGTATATACAGGTGTATACTGTACTAGGGCACACAACACCCACTAACTCCAGCAGATGCCTTTATTAGAGAACAGCAATGACGGGTATATACAGGTGTATGCTGTACTAGGGCACACAACACCCACTAACTCCAGCAGATGCCTTTATTAGAGACCAGCAATGACGGGTATATACAGGTGTATACTGTACTAGGGCACACAACACCCACTAACTCCAGCAGATGCCTTTATTAGAGAACAGCAATGACGGGTATATACAGGTGTATACTGTACTAGGGCACACAACACCCACTAACTCCAGCAGATGCCTTTATTAGAGAACAGAAATGACGGGTATATACAGGTGTATACTGTACTAGGGCACACAATACCCACTAACTCCAGCAGATGCCTTTATTAGAGAACAGCAATGACGGGTATATACAGGTGTATACTGTACTAGGGCACACAACACCCACTAACTCCAGCAGATGCCTTTATTAGAGAACAGCAATGACGGGTATATACAGGTGTATACTGTACTAGGGCACACAACACCCACTAACTCCAGCAGATGCCTTTATTAGAGAACAGCAATGACGGGTATATACAGGTGTATACTGTACTAGGGCACACAACACCCACTAACTCCAGCAGATGCCTTTATTAGAGAACAGCAATGACGGGTATATACAGGTGTATACTGTACTAGGGCACACAACACCCACTAACTCCAGCAGATGCCTTTATTAGAGAACAGCAATGACGGGTATATACAGGTGTATACTGTACTAGGGCACACAACACCCACTAACTCCAGCAGATGCCTTTATTAGAGACCAGCAATGACGGGTATATACAGGTGTATACTGTACTAGGGCACACAACACCCACTAACTCCAGCAGATGCCTTTATTAGAGAACAGCAATGACGGGTATATACAGGTGTATACTGTACTAGGGCACATAACACCCACTAACTGCTGCAAATGCCTGAGAAAAGAACACACTGTCCCTGCCTGCCTATCTAGCTTAGAGAACAGCAATGACGGGTATATACAGGTGTATACTGTGCTGGGGCACACAACACCCACTAACTGCTGCAGATGCCTGAGAAAAGAACACACTGTCCCTGCCTGCCTATCTAGCTTAGAGAACAGAAATTAATAGCAACTCCTGCAGATGCCTGAGAAAAGAACACACTGTCCCTGCCTGCTTATCTAGCTTAGAGAACAGCAATGAACAGCAACTCCTGCAGATGCCTGAGAAAATAACACACTGTCCCTGCCTGCCTATCTATCTTAGAGAACAGCAATGAACAGCAACTCCTGCAGATGCCTGAGAAAAGAACACAACGTAGAACACACTGTCCCTGCCTATGTAGCTCTTTCCCTGCACGCCGGAACACACTGCACAAGGCCGCCGTGCTGGCGGCCTTTTATAGTGTGGGGCGTGTGCTAAACCCCCCTGAGCTATGATTGGCCACAGGCATCGTGCCTGTGGCCAATTATGGCTCTCCTCGCTGCCGGCGCTGTGATTGGCCAAGCATGCGGGGTCACAGTGCATGCTTGGCCAATCACATCGCCGGGATTGCACTGCGATGGCGCAGTGTATTGTGGGCCATTCGCGTCACTCGAATTTGACGCGAACGGCCCATAACGTTCGATCTTCGTCGAACGATCGAACAGCCAATGTTCGAGTCGAACGTGTGTTCGACTCGAACACAAAGCTCATCCCTAGTTATTACAATGCTCATGTTATAAAATAAAAATGTATGCTGTGATCATCGATATCCCTAAAGGAAGTATGTCAGTTTAGTCATGTACTTTATGTAATACATATAATAATTATTTCTATTATGATGGTTCTTTTTCTTTACCTTTGTTATTTTCTGTATAATAATAAAATGTATTCTATGTAATAAAGCTTGACTTCAACTAAGTGAACTATAAACCCTATAAGCCAAATCTCTGCAAGTTTTTGTATCAGTTTACAGTCAGGTCCATAAATATTGGGACATTGACACAATTCTAATCTTTTTGGCTCTATACACCAGCACAATGGATTTAAAATGAAAAACACAAGATGTGCTTTAACTGCAGACTTCCAGATTTAATTTGAGGGCATTAACATCCAAATCAGGTGAACGGTGTAGGAATTACAACAGTTTGTATCTGTGCCTTCCACTTTTTAAGGGACCAAAAGTAATGGGACAATTGGCTGCTCAGCTGTTCCATGGCCAGGTGTGTGTTATTCCCTCATTATCTCATTTAAAAGGAGAAGATAAAAGGTCCAGAGTTCATTTCAAGTGTGCCATTTGCATTTGGAATCTGTTGCTGTCAACTCTCAATATGAGATCCAAAGAGCTGTCACTATCGGTGAAGAAAGCCATCATTAGGCTGAAAAAACAAACCAAACCCATCAGAGAGATAGCAAAAACATTAGGTGTGGCCAAATCAACTGTCTGGAACATCCTTAAAAAGAAAGAATGCACCGGTGAGCCCAGCAACACCAAAAGACCCGGAAGACAACTGTGGTGGATGACCAAAGAATTCTTTCCCTGGTGAAGAAAACACCCTTCACAACAGTTGGCAGGATCAAGAACACTCTCCAGGAGGTAGGTGACCATAGGCGATGGGCGGATACATTCTTGGGGAGGCAGGGGATTAATGGCAGGGCTGGAATGTTGTGGCTTGGCTAAGTTCCGGACATCTGACCATGCCTGTAGCACAGGTTGAGCAAAAACTGTCTTACACACAGCCTGTCCAACCAGGGATTGCACTGAATGGATGCAATCGGACAACACCTGCTGGGAACAGGAGGAATAGTGTTCCCAAAAATAGGCTGGATCATCCTCTAACAACCACACTAAGGATTCAACCTGGTCAAAACTGAAAGGGGGTGAAAAATCGTCACTACCATCGGGAATAGATGACAGGGCTGGCTTTTCACATAACCAAACTAACGGCTGAATATCCTCAAAAGATATATAACCCTGCCCCACTAGGGAATAAGCTGATCGGATGGTTTCTATCAGCTATTCACTGGTCCAATCTTTTAGAATCAAACAGGAACAGGGAGGGGGACGGCTGGATTGGCTGCAGAGCAGGGATCCAGTTAACAGGAGGGACAGATGCAGGATGGGCTCAAGGTAGGGATCAGGTCGGATCGGATCAAGCAGCATGCAGGTTCAAGTCCAGGTCACAGGTCCTAGATCAGGGAGACAGCTACCAGGGCAAGGAGTGTTTGTATTTGCTGGGTATTTATAGAAAGTCTTCAGGTCACAGCTGAGCACAGGAAGTGCTGCCTGTCCCACACTGCCGGAATACATCCGCTGGTGGACGCCGGTACTACAGTCCATGGATCATGCATTACCACCAGCAGGTGAGATCCTCCAACAAAGATATTGGCTGCAAGAGGACACCTGCTGGCGGACACTAGTATTGCAGTCCATAGGACCAACAGCACCACCAGCAGGTGAAGCCTTTCCTGACACAGTGCTGCCTAACAGTGCCCATCAGTGTCGGCTATCAGTACCCATAAATGCTGCCTAACAGTGCAGCCTCATCAGTGCCTCCTCATCAGTGCCCATCAGTGCTGCCTCATCAGTGCCACCTCACCAGTGCTGCCTCATCGGTGCCCATCAGTGCTGCCTCATCAGTGCCTCCTCATCGGTGCCCATCGATGCTTATCAGTGCCCTTCATTGCAGCACATCAGTGCCCATCAGTGCAGCATCCTCAGCACACATCATTAAAGAGAAAAAATTACTTATTTGCAAAATTTCATAACAGAAACTAAGAAAAACATTTTTTTTTTTTTAAAACTTTCGGTCTTTTTATGTTTGTTTAGCAAAAAAATAAACAACCTGTGGTTATTAAATACCACCAAAAAAAAGCTCTATTTGTGTGAAAAAAACATGATAAAAAATGTAATTTGGGTACAGTGTTGCATGACCGCGCAATTGTCATTCAAATTGCGACATCGCTGAAAGCTGAAAATTGGCCTGGGCAGGAAGGGGGTGAAAGTGCCCTGTATTAAAGGGGATAATATGGCTTTAGGAAATCATTATATATACAGGTCTGAGCAAAAAGAAAAAAATACAAATTAAATAAAACAAACAACGGTTTTGTTATCACAGTAAAATAAATCATATTTATCCCCCAATAGACAGCTTTTTAAATGTGTCAATTATACCTATATTTGCAAATATTTAACAATAATATGCTAATATTCAAACCGCGCTTCATAAAAATTCTTCAAATTTTTGTGGAGCATAGCTCGTATATTTGCACATTCATATTATATATTTGCACATTAAGGTATCATTGATACATTTATAGTTCTGTCTATTGGGGGATACATAAAAATGTATATTTATTGTATATAAAATTATTCCCTGCAGGGATTACACTGGGAACAGAGTGAAATATCTGGAGTATATTTCTAGATAGGTAAAAACATTATGCTTACCTATTTAAGTCTAAACGAAGGCAACCATTTCTTATTGGCACTTCCTACTAATAGGACGCAGTGTACAATGTGTACAATGGTGCAATCTTGTGGAATCTATTAGGGATGAACAATGGAAAGTTTGCCCAAACTGGGCTCATAATTATCCAATCATATCTACGGTATAGGAATTATTCCTCCACACAATTGGATGGTTGAAGTGAGCACAGCTTGTTTTGCATGAACATTCTACTATTTGAATAAATCAGCCCTATTGCATGTGCATATCCTTCATCAATATACCTAAAGGTAAAATATTTGCTCAGTTCTAAAACAAGTGCAGGTACTCTATAGTGACCAAGACATGGTCATAAAATAATAAGCAATGCCTAATCATTGGTACATTTGAATATTCTTTTGATTTGTTCTTCAATTTTAAAATTAAAAACATGCTCAGTATTGTCCTTGTAGCTTGACCAATTGGCACTTTCATAAAGAGTGTAAAGACATTTTTAATTTTAGTTTCTAAACTTTTTTAGTTTTTCTAAAAACACCTGTTTGGCGCACACTAGCCATTTTTGGAGAACAACTGTGACAACTGAAATTTCTAGGTCAACAGATTTCCCTTGAAACAGTAGTTGTGTAGACTTTTCTTTGTGGAAATTCTTAGAAGTAATAATATATATATATATATATATATATATATATATATATAATTATTGTGCGTTTGTAGTCTTTTCAGATTACCATGGTAGCAAAGGATCAGTTTAACCAGTCAGTTATAACTGACTTTCTTCTTTTAGGGTTTTCTATTGAGGGGAAGAGAAGATTTTGGCTTTTTGTTGTTTTATTAATTATCTACATTGCCACCATTACAGCAAACATTTTCATCATTGTCATTATTAAAGCAGACCCTCATCTACATAAACCAATGTACTTCTTCATCGGTGGACTGTCGTTCCTTGAGCTCTGGTATCCCTCTGTCACAGTCCCTAGACTCCTGTGGTCTCTTAAAACAGAAGACCAACACACTTCTTCAGCTGGTTGCCTGGCTCAGTCTTATTTCCATTTTTCTCTTGGAGCAACAGAAATGTATCTCTTGACTGCAATGGGGTATGATCGCTATGTCGCTATTTGCAATCCATTGCGTTATTTGATTATCATAAGTCCCAATGTTTGCACCATGCTCATACTGGGGTCATGGGTATGTGGATTCGCTGGAGTGATCGTTCCATGCTTGAGACTATCCACACTTTGGTACTGTAAGGGGAATAAGATAGATCATTACTATTGTGATTTGATCCCAATGATGCGATTGTCCTGCTCTGATACAACGAAAGCTGAGAATGCGTCTTTCTATTCGATATGTTTTGTAACTTTTGGGTGTCTTTTCTTAACTTTTATATCTTATGCATGTATTACCCGAATGGTAATCAAATTGTCTTCTGCGTCAGCAAGACGTAAAGCGTTTTCCACTTTTGCCTCCCATTTATTTGTTGTTATCCTTTTCTATGGTACTATATTGTTCATGTTCATCAGACCAGCTAGTGGTGATTCCCTTCACTTTAATAAGAAAGTTTCTGTTGTCCCATCTATAGTGACTCCTCTTCTGAATCCTATTATCTACACCTTACGGAACCAAGAAGTGAGAAAGGCTGTGCTGAAAACAGCCCACACAACAATGGCTTGGTCAAAGGGTTGTAAGTAAGTAGACCACTTATTACAACCAGGCAACTATTATTTTCAGAAAGAGGGGTCAGAAATGGTAGATTGTGTTTCCTTGATTACAGATTTCCTTCAATCATTCTCTCTTTTTTGGTTTTGTTCACCATAACAAGCCTTAGGTCCCCTTCACATTGATCAATTTTTCTTCCGTTTTTGCTTTACCAAAAGCGGAAGAAAAATACATGACAATTAGATCCTCTGGAACTCTTTACACCAGTCAGTTGTGGGTTGGTTGCATTTTTAAAAGTCCTGCATGCTAAATTTTTGGTGCATGATTGGTGCTGTAACAAAAAAGGCACCACAAATGCACCTCCCTATTGAAATAAATGGAAATGCGGCAAAGACACATCAAAAACGCACCAACGGTTGCATTTTGGGTGTGGGTTTTAAGTCACATGTCCTTTTTTACAGGTACAAAATGCACTAGAAATGCGGCAAAAATGCGTATAGGTTTTTACTGCATTTTTGCAATGGGGCAGTGTGAAATCAGCCCTAAAAGGTATGTAAACCCTAAAAATTAACTTCTCTTATTTGGTTCCATTGGGGAGGATTTACTAAAAATGGAGAGTGCAAAATCTGATGCGTCCGACTTTAACTTGATTTTTACTGAATCAGAGCAAGTGTCCGGAAAACCTAGAAGAAGGTGTTCTGGGTCTGGAATGAGACTAGCATTACACAAGTAATCTGTTGTCTGCTGGACATTGTTGTGCTTTTCTCAAGGGCCCCAACTTTGCCAGCCAATGTTTCTTTTTCATTATTCACTGGCCAGTGGGATAAAACAGAGACTGTTAGAGCAAATTAGGACTGTCTTTATATATACTGTTGCTAGGTAAAAGCAATGCAAATCTGTTTATTACTGATAGGCAGAATACAGCAGGATTTTAACCATATTGCTCAGAGTAGCATTATTGTCATATTGATACTTTGTATAAGTTCACTTGCTAATTCACACTTCTTTTAGACTAATGGCCTAAATAATTCTCTGAAATACCTTAACCACTTAAGGACAGAGCCTCATTTTGAGATTTAGGAGGTTATTTACGAAAGGCAAATCCACTTTGCACTACAAGTGCAAACTACAAGTGCAAAGTGCACTTGAAATTGCACGAAAGTGCACTTGGAAGTGCAGTCGCTGTAAATCTGAGGGGTAGATCTGGAATGAGCGGAAGCTCTGCTGATTTTATTATCCAATCATGTGCAAACTAAAATGCTGTTTTTTTATGTCCCCCCTCAGATCTACAGAAACTGCACTTCCAAGTGCACGTTCAGTGCAATTTCAAGTGCACTTTGCACTTGTAGTGCAAAGTGGATTTGCCTTTAGTCAGTGGTGTATTTAGATTTTGTGCTGCCCTAGGCCTGACTAAACACGTGCAACCCCTAATTTGAATATGACCCACCCCTTCCTGTCAAGGTCACACCCCTTCCTGTTTAAGACCTGCCCTGAAGTTTTCCAGTGGGGACACTAGTTCCGAGGGTCTTGGGGAGGGGGGAGGGATTCTCTTAATCTGCAGAGATTTTCTCTCACTTCCTGTTTGGCTATGGGGCAGGAAATGAAGGGAAATGAATGGATGACATAAACTTTTTTTTACAGGGGCTCTAACCATCCCTTACTCAATCCTATAGTTCTACTTTAAGCACAAATTTCTGCTAACTTTATGGAGGACTAAGAGTATATAACATGCCAGTGGTGGAGCAGAAAACACATAGCACAGTGATGAAGGTTTGTGGTCCAGGCAGTGAGCAAAGGAAGGATTGGGGGCAGGAACAAATAAATCCATTGTTTTTTTTTTCTTATCAGCAATCAACAGAAATAAAATTAAGATTCCATAATATGTACAACTGACACAAGCAAAGGATTGCAGGAGAGTCCTACTACCTACATCAGTCAGTGTCCCTTGTGTCTGCGCCATCCCTATCATATTGGCACCAGTGCGGCCGCTTTATGGGGGCTCCAGACGGATTTGTCTTGCGGCCCAGTCCACCTCATAAGACTAGCGCTACACTAAATGTGTAGCACAAGCCGGCGGGGACTCTTTTCATGCTGCCCCCCTGCAAAGTGCTGCCCTAGGCCTGGGCCTTGTTGGCCTAGGCCAAGATACAGCGTTGCCTTTAGTAAACAACCCCCTTAGTGTTTACAAAGTAAAATACATTTTTTTTTTGCTCAAAAATAACTTAGAACCCTAAACATTTTATATATATATATATATATATATATATATATATATATATATATTTTTTTTTTTCAGACACCCTAGAGAATAAAATGGCGGTTGTTGCAAGACTTTATGTCACATCGTATTTGCGCAGTGGTCTCACAAGCGCAATTTTTGGGAAAAAATAAAAAATTTGGACATAAAAAATAAGACAACAGTAAAGTTAGTACATTTTTTTTTTATATTGTGGAAGTTAATGTTACACCGAATAAATTGATACCCAACATGTCACGGTTTAAAATTGCACCCGCTTGTGGAATGGCGACAAACTTAAAAAAAAAATTACAGAGGAGGTCTAGTGCTAGAATTAATGCTCCTGCTCTAACGATCGCGGCAATACCTCACATGTGGGATTTGAACACCGTTTTCATATGCGGCGCAACCTACATATGCATTCACTTCTGCGTGGGAGCTCGACGGGACGTGGCGCTTTAACCACTTAACGACCGCCCACCGCCGATTTACGTCGGCAGAATGGCACGGACAGGCAGAATCACGTAGATCTACGTGATCGCCTTTGTGCAGTTGGGGGGTCCATCCGGACCCCCCTTCACTGCAGTGAGCGGCCGTTAAGTGTTCGGGAGCGATCAGGCATGAGGGGGCGGCCGCTCGATTCCGCCCCCCCCCTCGCGATCGCTCCCGGCCAATGAAAATGCTTCCTCCGCCATGTGATGTAAACAAGGCTGGAGGAAGTGATGTCATCTCCCTCGCCGCGGTCTTTTCGTTCCCGGCGCCGAGCAGAGAAGAAGCAGGTTAGTGCACCAACAGTCCACTGACACGTAGGTACTGTGACAGCAGGAAGGTAAAGTCACCTGGTTGCATCCAGGGGGGTAGATATATTTCGCCCAGATTCAGGCTTTACGCCGACTTATACAACTAGGTGGAGTGTTGTATAAGCCCAGCTGAGGCTAGTGGGCTCATGGATGACTCATACCTCTAGGGAGAGTGTGGGGCGTCGCGCAGACAGGGACTTGATGAGACCAGCTGAAGCTTGTCAGCTCATTCAGGCCTCTATAAGAACTCCCAGCTTCATTAGATGTTAGCTCATGCCTGGAACCAGACCTGTGTGGACTGTCTGGAGAGAGTGAACCCCTGTGCGGTGAGAAAAAGCCTGTGTGGCTATTTGCTTGGACATTTAAAACCAGGGACTTAGGGACTAGGACAGCCCTAGGCTGATCCCAGTTGTTAGTTAGGAAACCTGTATGTTTAGTCAGAGGTCAACTTGACCAGGATTTATTTTGTTTATGTTTCTTTTGCTTTGCTGTGTTTTGTCACTGTAAATAGAAAATAAACCGCACCTTTTTGATTTTGAAAACCACAACCTCCGTTTGCTGGGCCTGTTTTGTGTGGGGAGCCCATCCCGGGGGTCACACACACCCGCTGCCGAGCTAACCCCCTCACAGTTGGTGGAGAACCAGTGGCAGTTTTTTTTAAGCCAGCATGGAGGAGATACTGAAGCAGCTGGCTCTAGCAAATGCCAATCAACAGCAGACAAATGCAGGTTTGCAAAAGAGCCTTGCAGCTCATCAACAGAGCCTTGCAGCTCAACAACAGAACTTCGCAGCCCAGCAGCAAGCTCATCAACAGAGCCTTGCAGCCCAGCAGCAGACAAACGCAACTTTGCAACAGAGTCTGGAGGCTCAGCAACGAGCCCAGCAGCAATCTGAGGCCCGCTTCATAGACCTGTTGCAGAAGCAAGAGCAGAGACTACAACAACAGATGGAAGCAGTAATGCAGCAACGTCCGCAGACCAGTGAGGAAAGCCGTCCCACTAATACCGCGTCCTTTGGGGTGAGTCGTTTATTGACAAAAATGACTGGAGAGGATGATCCAGAGGTATTTTTGACCACATTTGAAAGGACCGCTGAAAGAGAAAAGTGGCCTGAGGAGCAGTGGGCTGGACTGGTGGCTCCTCTGTTAACTGGTGAATCGCAGAAAGCTTACTATGACCTAGAGCCTAACCAAGCAAAAGACTATGTGATGCTAAAAGCTGAAATATTGGCAAGGCTGGGTGTCACCCAGGCTGTCCGGGCTCAGCGTGTGCATAACTGGACTTTCCAGCTTGGAAAACCCCCCAGGTCTCAAATGTATGATCTCATTCACCTGAGCAGAAAGTGGCTACAGCCAGAGACTTTGTCCGCACCAAAGATTGTGGAACGTGTTGTAATGGATCGGTTTTTGAGAGCTCTTCCTACTGCCATCCAAAAGTGGGTAAGCCATGGAGACCCAGAGACGGCCGATGGTCTTGTGGATCGTGTGGAGAAATACTTGGCTACAGAGAACCTGACGGCCTCTTCCAGAGACACTCGGACTTTCCACCCTAAGACCAGACCATCCCCAGGGGCGGATAAGAGGATTCCAAGGGGTGAGGGTGGAGAGAGTGAGAGGGTGGGAGCTCTACCCCAAGTTTGGCGAGAACAGCCTGGGAAATCAGCGGCTCAAGAGGCGGCAAGAAGGATCGTTTGCTACCGCTGCCGGCAAGCGGGACATATTGCAGCCAATTGCCCGGTTGTGGAGGAACCCATGCAGTGTGACTTTCTGACGGGCAGACGTCAGTCGCTGTGTGCGACAGTCGCATGCACTGCCATTCGAGGAACTGAGAAACATTTATGCAAAATGTGTGTTAATGGTAGAAATGTTGTGGTATTGCTGGATTCAGGTAGCCTTGTGATCCTGATAAAGGCTGAGTTAGTTAAAACAGAGGTCTCTGGGAATAGCAAGGTAGCTGTTATTTGTGTGCATGGGGACACCCGAGAGTATCCAGTGACTACAGTGTGTTTCGAGACCCCCAAAGGTACCCTCTCTCATCCAGTGGGCTTAGTATCTCAGTTACCGCATGACGCCATTGTGGGAAGGGATTTTCCGAAGTTCTGGGAACTGTGGGATGATCCTGAGCCCCTCACTGGTGCCCCTATGTACCAGGAATGTGATAGCCAGAACTCCCCTGAGAGTGGTGAGGACTCTCCGGAATTTCCCTTATCAGTATTGGCAGGGGAGACTCAAGAAACTGGAGAGGAGCCCACCTCCTCAGACGAAAACCTACCGTCTGTGGAGTTTTCTGATCTTGAGGTTCACAGGGAAAACTTTGCCACAGAACAGTTGAAAGACCCCGCCCTAATAAAGGCACGGGAAAACGTAGTGAAAATAGATGGCGAGTTAGTGAACCCAGATAATACCTGCACTTACCCATACTTCAGCGTAGAGAAGGACCTACTGTATCGGGTGGCAAAAAGGGCAGAAGAAACCGTTGAGCAGCTTGTGGTGCCCAAACCTTACAGGAAGTTGGTGTTGGAGTTGGCCCATGGGCACATTCTTGGAGGTCATCTGGGGACAGAGAAAACCCGAGAGAGGGTATTACAGAGATTCTATTGGCCGGGGGTGATGAAGGACGTAGAAAATTATTGTTCCTCCTGCCCTGTGTGTCAGAGGTCGGCCCCGATGCCACATTTCCGTAGCCCGCTGGTCCCTCTACCCATCATTGAGGTCCCGTTTGAGAGGATCGCCATGGATTTGGTAGGTCCTATAATCAAGTCCGCTAGGGGGCACCAGTACATATTAGTTATAATGGACTATGCCACCCGTTATCCAGAAGCGATCCCTCTCCGAAATACCTCGGCCAAAACCATAGCCAAAGAGCTATCTCTTGTGTTTAGCCGGGTGGGTATTTGTAAAGAACTGCTTACGGACCAAGGTACACCCTTTATGTCCCGGGTTATGAAGGAGCTGTGTAAATTATTCAAAGTGACGCAATTACGTACATCTGTGTATCACCCCCAAACCGATGGGCTGGTTGAAAGATTCAACAAAACCCTAAAACAAATGTTGAAGAAAGTGGTGGATAGAGATGGAAAGGATTGGGACTGTCTACTTCCTTATCTGATGTTTGCTATTAGGGAGGTGCCCCAATCCTCTACGGGATTCTCCCCCTTTGAGTTACTGTATGGGAGACACCCAAGAGGGCTGTTGGATATTGCCAAGGAAACTTGGGAAAGTGAGAGTTCTCCCCACAGGAGTGTGATTGAGCATGTCGCCCTGATGCAAGACCGAATTGCACAGGTAATGCCCATTGTGAAGGAACATTTGGCCCAAGCGCAGTTAGCACAGCAGAGAGTGTACAACCGTGGAGCCAAGACCCGTACCTTTTCCCCGGGGGATAGGATACTGGTACTTGTCCCTACGGTTGAAAGTAAATTCCTTGCCAAATGGCAAGGCCCCTACGAGATAATGGAAAAAGTGAGCGAAGTGAATTACAAGGTCAGACAACCAGGAAGGCGAAAGCCCGAACAGATCTATCACGTTAATCTGTTGAAAGCCTGGAGGGATAGAGAGTCCCTAGTTGCAGACACTTGGTCACCAGCTCAAACTGGTTGCGTGATTCCTGAGGTTGGAATAGCAGCCACCTTGTCACAACCCCAACAACAGGAGGTTAAGGAGTTTGTGCTTCGCAACAAGGAGGTATTCTCTGAGCTGCCGGGACAAACATCTGGGGTAGAGCATGACATCATTACCCCGCCCGGTGAAAGGGTGAAGTTAAAACCCTATCGGATCCCAGAGGCCCGACGGGAGGCAATATGGGAGGAAGTACAGAAAATGCTGAACTTAGGGGTGATAGAGGAGTCCCAAAGTGATTGGTCTAGTCCCATCGTGTTGGTGCCTAAACCGGATGGGAGCTGGCGATTTTGTAACGATTTTCGTCAGTTGAACAAAGTTACAAAATTTGACACCTACCCCATGCCACGTATAGATGAGTTGATCGACCGGCTGGGAACAGCCCGATACATGACGACTCTTGACCTCACAAAAGGGTATTGGCAAATCCCCCTGGCCAAGTCGGCCAAAGAGAAAACCGCATTTGTAACCCCAGACGGGGCGTTCCAATATAAAAGAATGCCGTTCGGGTTACAGAATGCGCCGGCCACATTCCAGCGGAAAATGGACCAGATGCTGAGGCCCCATCGGAAGTATGCTGTGGCTTACCTGGATGACGTAATTGTCCATAGCACAGATTGGGCCTCACATCTGCCAAAAGTGCAAGCAGTCCTGGACTCTGTTCGGGAAGCGGGGTTTACGGCTAACCCCAAGAAGTGTACCATTGGGCAGGAGGAGGCCAAATATCTTGGGTACACCATTGGGAGGGGAGTAATAAAACCCCAACTCAACAAAGTCGAGGCCATCCAGAGTTGGCCACGTCCCAACAGCAAGAAGCAGGTACGAGCCTTTCTGGGAATCGCTGGGTATTATCGGCGATTCATTCCCCACTTTGCTTCTAAGGCTGTGCCCCTAACCAACCTGACGAAGGGGAAAGGATCGGTCATGATTAAATGGACCCCCGAGGCTGAGGCAGCATTCCAATTCTTGAAACAAGCCTTATGTAGCCAGCCAGTGTTGTACTCACCCGACTTCTCTAAAGACTTTGTTGTACAAAGTGATGCGTCAGATGTGGGGTTAGGAGCAGTATTGTCCCAGGTCTGGAACGGGGAAGAGCACCCAGTCATTTACCTCAGCAGGAAGTTGAAGTCCCATGAGGTAAATTACGCCACCGTTGAAAAGGAGTGTTTAGCGGTGAAGTGGGCTCTAGATTCCCTTCGGTACTACCTGCTAGGTAGGCACTTTGACATGGTTACGGATCACGCTCCGTTAAAGTGGATGGCTCAAAACAAGGAAACAAATAGAAGAGTGAATAGGTGGTTCCTGGCCCTCCAGGAATTCAACTTCACAGTAAAGCATCGCCCTGGCGTTCAAATGGGGAATGTGGATGCTTTGTCTCGAGTACATGAATGCCTGATTGCTGGTGTTCCAACCCCGAGGTTAAAACAAGAGGGGGGGGGTATGTGACAGCAGGAAGGTAAAGTCACCTGGTTGCATCCAGGGGGGTAGATATATTTCGCCCAGATTCAGGCTTTACGCCGACTTATACAACTAGGTGGAGTGTTGTATAAGCCCAGCTGAGGCTAGTGGGCTCATGGATGACTCATACCTCTAGGGAGAGTGTGGGGCGTCGCGCAGACAGGGACTTGATGAGACCAGCTGAAGCTTGTCAGCTCATTCAGGCCTCTATAAGAACTCCCAGCTTCATTAGATGTTAGCTCATGCCTGGAACCAGACCTGTGTGGACTGTCTGGAGAGAGTGAACCCCTGTGCGGTGAGAAAAAGCCTGTGTGGCTATTTGCTTGGACATTTAAAACCAGGGACTTAGGGACTAGGACAGCCCTAGGCTGATCCCAGTTGTTAGTTAGGAAACCTGTATGTTTAGTCAGAGGTCAACTTGACCAGGATTTATTTTGTTTATGTTTCTTTTGCTTTGCTGTGTTTTGTCACTGTAAATAGAAAATAAACCGCACCTTTTTGATTTTGAAAACCACAACCTCCGTTTGCTGGGCCTGTTTTGTGTGGGGAGCCCATCCCGGGGGTCACACACACCCGCTGCCGAGCTAACCCCCTCACAGTACACATAGGCACACAAATCACCCCCCAGTCACCCCCAGATCACCCCCCAGGTCACCCCAAAGCCCCCAATCACAGTGTCACTGATTGCAGTGATCATTTATTTTACTGATCACTGCATTTAGTGTCATCTGTGATTGTAAAAAGTTGCAGGGCAGTTAGGATTAGGCCCCTTTAGGTCCAGGGTAGCCCCCTAACCCCCCCCTAATAAAGGTTTAACCCCTTGATCACCCCCCAGGTAACCCTTTCACCCCCTAACTTCAGCGTCACTAAGCGATTGTTTTTCCGATCGCTGTATTCGTGTCGCTGGTGTTTTAGATTATTAGTTTTTTTTTTTAGGTTCGCCGCAGGTTTTTATTAGTGTCAGGTACCCCCATATATTATTTTAACCCCCTGATTGCCCCTAGAGTTAACCCTTTCACCAGTGATCGCCGTATAAGCGTCACTGGTGTCACTGGTTAGCCAGTAAGTTATTTAGTTATTTAGGTTACCCGTCAGGTTTTTATATAGTGTCAGGTACCCCCATATTTAACCTAATAAAGGTTTTAACCCCCTGATTGCCCCTAGTTAACCCTTTCACCAGTGATCACCATATAAAGGTTACGGGTGACGCTGGTTGATTAGTTTGCTTTTTATAGCATCAGGGCACCCGCCGTATATAACCCAATAAAGGTTTAACCCCCCTGATCGCCCGGCGGGTGAGATCAATTAGGTTTTAGCGCCAGAGAGGGTCTGCGTCGCCCCAGGCAGTGTTAGGTTAGTGCCAGTAACGCTAACACCCACGCGCAAAGCATACACCCCCCTTAGTGGTATAGTATCTGATCAGATCTATACTAGCATCCCCAGCGGTTTAGGGTTCCCAAAAACGCAGTGTTAGCGGGATCAGCCCAGATACCTGCTAGCGCCTGCGTTTAGCCCCTCCGCCCAGCCCAGCCCACCCAAGTGCAGTATCGATCGATCACTGTCACTTACCAAACACAACACACATAACTGCAGCGTTCGCAGAGACAGGCCTGATCCATATCAACCAGTCCATAGCAAACGTCCATAGCAACCAGTCCATAGCAACCGTCCATAGCAACCATCCATAGCAACCAGTCTATAGCAACTGTCCATAGCAACCATCCATTGCAACCAGTCCATAGCAACCGTCCATAGCAACTGTCCATAGCAACCATCCATAGCAACTATCCATAGCATCCAGTCCATAGCAACTGTCCATGGCAACCAATCCATAGCAACCGTCCATAACAACCAATCCGTAGCAACCGTCCATAGCAACTGTCCATAGCAACCATCCATAGCAACCAGTCCATAGCAACCATCAATATCAACCAGTCCAAGGTGAATGTTTTGAACGCTACCACTCAAAAGTGAAGTTTTAGCGTAGGGTACAGCATTTCACAGACAAGGACACACTTACACAGGGTCTCCCAAGATGCCATTACATTTTGAGAGACCCGAACCATTACAGTTGTAAAGTTACAAAAAAAAGTGTAAAAAAGAAAAAAAAAACGTAAAAAACAAAACACAAAAAAAATATAAAATAAAAAAAACAAAAATAGTTGTCGTTTTATTGTTCTCTCTCTCTCTATTTTCTCTCTATTGTTCTGCTCTTTTTTACTGTATTCTATTCTGCAATGTTTTATCATGCTTGCTTTTCAGGTATGTAATTTTTTGTTTTCAGGTGCGCCATTCAACTGCAGCGCGGAATTATTTATCTTGACAGCAACAGAGTTTGCTCCCACGATACATAAAGCCGTGACACCACAGTTAAAAAAAAGAGCATATATGCCGAAGCATGGGGGCAGCAGGGGCGGAGGAGCGATTTTGCTCCTAATGCCGCGTACATACGGTCGAAATTCCGACGGAGGCCTGCCCGTGGAAAATTCCGACCGTGTGTACGCGGCATAACTTTTTTGCGGGAGGATGCCCCCATGCTTCGGCATATATATATTTTAGGCACAGGTTGCGTTAAAACATTTTTTTATTTTTTACTAGGTTTTGTTTTGGTATTTGCTTTGCAGGTATGGCATGGTAAGGTCTTACTGTTGTACTGTAATGTTACTTTGTTTTAATGTTAACCACCATTTGCTTAGCAGGTACGCCATTCAGTTGCAGCGCAGATCTATTTATCTTGACAGCCGTGACTCCAACGCTGTAGGAGGTGATTTCACCACCACAGTTAAAAAAAAGAGCATATATGCCGAAGCATGGGGGCAGCAGGGGCGGAGGAGCGATTTTGCTCCTAATGCCGCGTATATACGGTCGAAATTCCAACGGAGGCTTGCCCGTGGAAAAGTCCGACCGTGTGTACGCGGCATAACCTTTTATGCCGCGTACATACGGTCGAAATTCCGACGAAGGCTTGACCGTGTGTACGCGGCATAACTTTTTTGCGGGAGGATGCCCCCATGCTTCGGCATATTTGCCCATCATTAGAAGTGGGTGGATGAAGGGAGGTATTCTAATGGTGGGCATACCCACCAATCAATCTCTTTTTTTCGTTCAGCCAATAGGCTGTATGAAAAAAAATATTACAATACATGTCCAACAAGGACCAGCAACGTACTGGTATGTTGCTGGACTTTGAATGTTTATACCAGAATGATGCCTGCGGGTTTAGGTATCATCTTGGTATCATTCTTTTCAGCCAGCAGCCGGCTTTCATGTAAAAGCAATTCTAGCAGATAATTAGCCTCTAGACTGCTTTTACAAGCAGTGGGAGGGAATGTCCCCCCCCCGGATATAAAAAGCGCCATTGGGAAATTGGGAAAGCATTTTATCACACCGATCTTGGTGTGGTCAGATGCTTTGAGGGCAGAGGAAAGATCTAGGGTCTAACCCCCCAATTTTTTTCAAAAAAAGAGTACCTGTCACTACTTATTGCTATCATAGGGGATATTTACATTCCCTGAGATAACGATAAAAATGGTAAAAAAATAAAATATGGAAGGCACAGTTTAAAAATAAAATAAAAAAGCCAAATAAATAAAAAAAAAAAAAAAAAAAAGCACCGCTGCCCCCCCTGCTCTTGCGCAAAGGCGAACGCAAGCGTCGGTCTAGCGTCATATGTAAACAGCAATTGCATCATGCATGTGAGGTATCACCGCGAAGGTCAGATCGAGGGCAGTCATTTTAGCAGTAGACCTCCTCTGTAAATCTAACGTGGTAACCTGTAAAGGCTTTTAAATGCTTTTAAAAATGAATGTAGTTTGTCGCCGCTGCGCGTTTGTGCGCAATTTTAAAGCATGTCGTGTTTGGTATCCATGTACTCGGCCTATGATCATCTTTTTTATTTCATCAAACATTTGGGCAATATAGTGTTTTTTAGTGCATTAAAAATAAAAAAAGTGTGTTTTTCCCCCAAAAAATGCGTTTGAAAAATCGCTGCGCAAATACTGTGTGGAAAAAAAAAATGCAACACCCACTATTTTAATCTGTAGGGCCTTTGCTTTAAAAAAATATATAATGTTTGGGGGTTCAACATAATTTTCTTGCAAAAAAATTTTTTTTTTCATGTAAACAAAAAGTGTCAGAAAGGGCTTTGTCTTCAAGTGGTTAGAAGAGTGGATGATGTGTGACATAAGCTTCCTAATGTTGTGCATAAAATGCCAGGACAGTTCAAAACCCCCCCAAATGACCCCATTTTGTAAAGTAGACACCTCAAGCTATTTGCTGAGAGGCATGTTGAGCCCATTGAATATTTTTTTTTTTGTCCCAAGTGATTGAATAATGACCAAAAAAAAATAAAAATGTACAAAAAGTTGTCACTAAATTATATATTGCTCAAACATGCCATGGGCATATGTGGAATTACACCCCAAAATACATTCTGTTGCTTCTCCTGAGTACGGGGATACCACATGTGTGGGACTTTTTGGGAGCCTAGTCGCGTACGGGACCCCAAAAACCAAGCACCGCCTTCAGGATTTCTATGGGTGTAAATTTTTGATTTCACTCCTCACTGCCTATCACAGTTTCGGAGGCCATGGAATGCCCAGATGGCACAAAACCCCCCCAAATGACCCCATTTTGGAAAGTAGACACCCCAAGCTATTTGCTGAGAGGTATGTTGAGTATTTTGCAGATCTCGCTTTTTGTCACAAAGTTTTGAAAATGTAAAAAAAGAAAAAAAAAAAGAAAAAAAAATGTCTTTCTTAATTTTCAAAAACAAATGAGAGCTGTAAAATACTCACCATGCCTCTCAGCAAATAGCTTGGGGTGTCTACTTTCCAAAATGGGGTCATTTGTGGGGGTTTTGTGCTATTTTGACATTTTATGGCCTTCAAAACTGTGATAGGTAGTGAGGAGTGAAATCAAAAATTTATGCCCTTAGAAACCTTGAAGGCGGTGCTTGGTTTTTGGGGTCCCGTACGCGGCTAGGCTCCCAAAAAGTCCCACACATGTGGTATCCCCGTACTCAGGAGAAGCAGCAGAATGTATTTTGGGGTGTAATTTCACATATAACCATGGCATGTGTGAGCAATATATCATTTAGTGACAACTTTTTGTACATTTTTTTTTTTTTCTTTTTGTCATTATTCAATCATTTGGGACAAAAAAAAGAAATATTCAATGGGCTCAACATGCCTCTCAGCAAATAGCTTGGGGTGTCTACTTTCCAAAATGGGGTCATTTGGGGGGGTTTTGTGCCATCTTGGCATTTTATGGCCTTCAAAACTGTGATAGGTAGTGAGGAGCGAAATCAAAAATTTATGCCCTTAGAAACCTTGAAGGCGGTGCTTGGTTTTTGGGGTCCCGTACGCGGCTAGGCTTCCAAAAAGTCCCACACATGTGGTATCCCCGTACTCAGGAGTAGCAGCAGAATGTATTTTGGGGTTTAATTTCACATATGCCCATGGCATGTGTGAGCAATATATCATTTAGTGACAACTTTGTGCAAAAAAAAAAAAGTTTGTCATATTCCCGCAACCTGTGGCAAAATATAAAATATTCCATGGACTCAACATGCCTCTCAGCAAATAGCTTGGGGTGTCTACTTTCCAAAATGGGGTCATTTGGGGGGGGTTGTGCTATTTTGGCATTTTATGGCCTTCGAAACTGTGATAGGTATGTATTTTGGGGTGCAATTCCACATATAACCATGGCATGTGTGAGCAATATATCATTTAGTGACAACTTTTTGTAATTTTTTTTTTTTTTTTTGTCATTATTCAATCACTTGGGACAAAAAAAATAAAAAATTCAATGGGCTCAACATGCCTCTCAGCAATTTCCTTCGGGTGTCTACTTTCCAAAATGGGGTCATTTGGGGGGGTTTTGTACTGCCCTGCCATTTTAGCACCTCAAGAAATGAGATAGGCAGTCATAAATTTAAAGCTGTGTAAATTTCAGAAAATGTACCCTAGTTTGTAAACGCTATAACTTTTGCGCAAACCAATAAATATACGCTTATTGACATTTTTTTTACTAAAGACATGTGGCTGAATACATTTTGGCCTAAATGTATGACTAAAATTGAGTTTATTCGATTTTTCTTATAACAAAAAGTAGAAAATATCATTTTTTTTCAAAATTTTCGGTCTTTTTCTGTTTATATCGCAAAAAATAAAAATCGCAGAGGCAATCAAATACCATTAAAAGAAAGCTCTATTTGTGGGAAGAAAAGGACGCAAATTTCATTTGGGTACAACATTGCATGTCCGCCAGGGCCGGCCCAAGACATTGTGCTGCCTGGGACCAAGAATGAAATGCTGCCCCCCCCCCCAAAAAAAATAATCACGCCCACCAAAAGGCCCCCACATTCATTATTTTATATCATGATAACTAGGGGGGACCCGTTATGGCTCTATACATGTATAGGAGTAAAAAGAGGACCTGTTGTGGCTCTATACATGTATAAAGAGGACCTGTCATGGCTCTATACATGTATAAAGGATAATAAAGAGGACCTGTCGTGGCTCTATACATGTATAAATGAGTATAAAGAGGACCTGTCATGGCTCTATACATGTATAAAGGAGTATAAAGAGGACCTGTCATGGCTCTATACAAGGATAATAAAGAGGACCTGTCGTGGCTCTATACATGTATAAATGAGTATAAAGAGGACCTGTCATGGCTCTATACATGTATAAAGGAGTATAAAGAGGACCTGTCATGGCTCTATACGTGCATATAGGTGTATAAAAGGACCTGTCAGGGCTCTATACATGTATATAGGAGTATAAAGGGACCTGTGCATGGCGGGCGGCCGCAATGTCTTTTGCGCAAACTAATCAATGTACGCTAATTATGTTTTTTTTGGTACCAAAAATATGTAGAAGAATACATATTGGCCTAAACTGATGAAGAAATTATTTTTTTATACATTTTTTGGATATTTATTATAGCAAAAAGTAAAAAATATTGTTTGTTTGTTTTTTTTAATTGTTGCTCGTTTGTTGTTTATAGTGCAATAAATAAAAACCGCAGAGGTGATCAAATATCACCAAAAAAAAGCTCTATTTGTGGGAAAAAAAGGACGCCAATTTTATTTGGGTACAGTGTCGCATTACCGCGCAATTGTCAGTTAAAGCGACACAGTGCCGTATCGCAAAAAATGGCCTGGTTATTAAAGGGTTTGTAAAGGTTCGTGATTTTTCACCTTAATGCATCAAGGTGAAAAAACACCTGGCAATGACTGCCCCCCAGCCCCCCTGTTTTACTTACCTGAGCCCATTCACTTGCTGTGCACGTCCCCCGGCGTCCTCTTCTCCACGGAGTCTGGCCGTTAATTGGCTAGATTGATAGCAGTGCAGCCATTGGCTCGCGCTGCTGTCAATCACATCCAATGACCCGGGCCCTGGGGGGGGCGGGAACGAGTCATACACGTTGTGTCTATGGACGCAGCGTGCATAACAGTGAGCGCGCCCGCAAGCTAACCCCCTTGGGAGAGTGCTTCCCAGAAGGGGGTTAGCTGATGCAGGGAGGAGCCAAGACAGCCGCCGAGGGACCAGAGAATCGGGGCCACTCTTTTCCAAACGCACTGCACAGTGGAGGTAAGTATAACATGTTTGTTATTTAAAAAAACAAAAAAAACAAAGCCATACAACCGCTTTAAGTGGGCAAATCTTTCCGGTCCTTAAGTGGTTAATCAGGGCTGGGCAAGGCAAGTCCCTCTCAGAGGCTCTCATGTCTCATACAACTTGTGATGTGTGTTTGTACTTACAGTTTTGCTTCGGACTCCACCACCAGATGCGGGTTGTCACCTGCCACACGTTGCGGATTGTCGGCTGCCACATGTTGCGCATGGTCACTTATGTCACCTGCCACACGTTGCAGGTTGCCACTTGCCACACGTTGCGGATTGTCACTTGCCACGTCACCTGCCACACGTTGCGGATTGTCATCTGCCACACGTTGCGGGTTGTCTCTTGCCACGTCACATGCCACAACATCACCTGCCACACGTTGCGCATTGTCACTTGCCACAACGTCACCTGCCACACGTTGCGGATTGTCACTTGCCACAACGTCACCTGCCACACATTGCGGATAGTCCCGTGCCACACATTGCGGATTGTCACTTGCCACGGCGTCACCTGCCACACGTTGCATATTGTCACTTGCCACAACGTCACCTGCCACACATTGCGGATAGTCCCGTGCCACACATTGCGGATAGTCCCGTGCCACACATTGCGGATTGTCACTTGCCACGGCGTCACCTGCCACACGTTGCATATTGTCACTTGCCACAACGTCACCTGCCACACATTGCGGATAGTCCCGTGCCACACGTTGCGGATTGTCACTTGCCAAGTGTCACCTGCCACACCTTGCGTATTGTCACTTGCCACATGTTGCGGATTGTCACGACGTCACCTGTCACACGTTGCGCATTGTCACTTTCCACAACGTCACCTGCCACACGTTGCAGATTGTCACTTGCCACAACATCACCTGCCACACGTTGCAGATTGTCACTTGCCACAACATCACCTGCCACACGTTGCAGATTGTCACTTGCCACAACGTCACCTGCCACACGTTGCGGATTGTCACTTGCCACGGCGTCACCTGCCACACGTTGCGGATAGTCCCGTGCCACACGTTGCGGATTGTCACTTGCCAAGCGTCACCTGCCACACGTTGCGTATTGTCACTTGCCACACGTTGCGGATTGTCACTTGCCAAGCGTCACCTGCCACACGTTGCGTATTGTCACTTGCCACACGTTGCGGATTGTCACGACATCACCTGTCACACGTTGCGGGTTGTCACTTGCTGTGTCCCAAAGTGAAGGCAGGCAGCAGAGAGATGATATAATCTCTCTGCTGCCCATGGCTGCACAGTGAGGGTGAAACTGTGGTGATGCAGGGCGGCGGGGAGAGATGACATCATCACTCTGCTCCGCTGCCCGCTCACTTGCTGACTGCTCCCAACCCCCCCCCCTGCGAGTGCTCTGTCCGCCCCTGTCACCAACAGCAGCGGCGCCGGGCTCCTCACAGGGAGCGGTGCCTGCAGTGCTCACTCGCTGACTGCCCCCTCCCCTCGCCTGTGAGTGTCCTCACAGGCAGCGGCGCCGGTACACTGGGCTCCTCACAGGGAGCGGCGCCTGCCCATGCCTGCTCACTCGCTGACTGCCCCCCCGCCTGTGAGTGTCCTCAGCGGCGCCGGGCTCCTCACAGGCAGCGGAGCTGGCTGGCGGGCGTCAGTTTGCCGCCCCCCTAACAGTGCCGCCTGGTACCATGGTACCACCCGGTCCCATCATAGGGCCGGCCCTGCCTGGCATTGTTCAGAGTCGTAGAAAAACAGCAAGTATCTGCTTTATGGTAAGCTTTTATTTGCCTTATAGACAACAAATGACCACTTATTTTCCTTTCAGATCAGGCAAAGATCTAATGTGTATGTGGTACCTGTAGACACCCCCAGATGAGGATTCCCAGAGGAGGGTGTAGCGATTATATGGTTATAAAACCTGATCTTACCACAATTCCCTGATAAGCAGACATTGGAGGGTTCGGCAGTGCGCCTCCTCCACCTCTCTGCAAAGGTTGCGGCTACCATCCATGTTTAGGGACCTGACAACGGCACACGTGCCTGGGGGGAGTTTGGATCATGTTTGGACATCTGCCCGCCCTCTACTGTATATTAGAAAAAAAACATATATAACAGTAGAGGGAGTACTGGACCAAAATGATAAAGGTCCAAATTTATTTATTGGTTTGCACTAAAAGACAGCCAACATGTTTCAGGGGTCAGAAAACACTCCCCCTTCATCAGGGCTGCAACAAAAAATAGAATATAGATGTAATTGGTATAATCACAAAATCGGACAACATAAAAGATCATGGGTAACACACACACACACACACACACACACACATAGTGTGTAATATAATATATATATATATATATTGTGACAGCAGGAAGGTAAAGTCACCTGGTTGCATCCAGGGGGGTAGATATATTTCGCCCAGATTCAGGCTTTACGCCGACTTATACAACTAGGGAGTTGATGAAGCTCAGCTGAGGCTAGTGGGCTCATGGATGACTCATACCTCTAGGGAGAGGGCTGGGCGTCCTGCAGGCAGGGAGTTGATGAGACCAGCTGAAGCTTGTCAGCTCATTTAAAGGCCTCTATAAAAACTCCCAGCTTCATTAGATGTTAGCTCATGCCTGGAACCAGACCTGTGTGGACTGTCTAGGGAGAGTGAACCCCTGTGCGGTGAGGCAAAGCCTGTGTGGCTATTTGTTTGGACTTTTACTAAACCAGGGACTTAGGGACTAGGACAGCACCAGGCTGATCCCAGTTGTTAGTTTAGGAAACCTGCATGTTTAGTCAGAGGTCAAACTGACCAGGATTTATTTTGTTTATGTTTCTTTTTGGCTTTGCTGTGTTTTTGTCACTGTACATAGAGAAATAAACCGCACCTTTTGATTTTGAAAACCACAACCTCCGTCTGCTGGCCCTGTTTTTGTGTGGGGAGCCCAACCAGGGGGTCACACACACCAGCTACCGAGTTAACCCCCTCACAGTTGGTGGAGAATGCGGGCAGTTTTTTTTAAGCCAGCATGGAGGAGATACTGAAACAGCTGGCTCTAGCAAATGCCAATCAACAGCAGACAAATGCAGGTTTGCAAAGGAGCCTTGCAGCCCAGCAGCAAGCTCATCAACAAGCCCAGCAGCAATCTGAGGCCCGCTTCATAGACCTGTTACAGAAGCAAGAGCAGAGACTACAACAAATGGAAGCAGTAATGCAGCAACGTCCGCAGACCAGTGAGGAAAGCCGTCCCACTAATACCGCGTCCTTTGGGGTGAGTCGTTTATTGACAAAAATGACTGGAAGAGGATGATCCAGAGGTATTTTTGACCACATTTGAAAGGACTGCTGAAAGAGAAAAGTGGCCTGAGGAGCAGTGGGCTGGACTGGTGGCTCCTCTGTTAACTGGTGAATCGCAGAAGGCTTACTATGACCTAGAGCCTGACCAAGCAAAAGACTATGTGATGCTAAAAGCTGAAATATTGGCAAGGCTGGGTGTCACCCTGGCTGTCCGGGCTCAGCGTGTGCATAACTGGACTTTCCAGCTTGGAAAACCCCCCAGGTCTCAAATGTATGATCTCATTCACCTGAGCAGGAAGTGGCTACAGCCAGAGACTTTGTCCGCACCAGAGATTGTGGAACGTGTTGTAATGGATCGGTTTTTGAGAGCTCTTCCTACTGCCATCCAAAAGTGGGTAAGCCATGGAGACCCAGAAACGGCCGGTGGTCTTGTGGATCGTGTAGAGAAATACTTGGCTACAGAGAACCTGACGGCCTCTTCCAGAGACTCTCGGACTTTCCACCCTAAGACCAGACCATCCCCAGGGGCGGATAAGAGGATTCCAAGGGGTGAGGGTGGAGAGAGTGAGAGGGTGGGAGCTCTACCCAAAGTTTGGCGAGAACAGCCTGGGAAGTCAGGGGCTCAAGAGGCAGCCAAATGGATTGTTTGCTACCGCTGCCGGCAAGCGGGACATATTGCAGCAAATTGCCCGGTTGTGGAGGAACCCATGCAATGTGACTTTCTGATGGACAGACGTCAGTCGCTGTGTGCGACAGTCGCATGCACTGCCATTCGGGGAACTGAGAAACATTTATGCAAAATGTGTATTAATGGTAGAAATGTTGTGGTATTACTGGATTCAGGTAGCCTTGTGACCCTGATAAAGGCTGAATTAGTTAAAACAGAGGTCTCTGGGAATAGCAAGGTAGCTGTTATTTGTGTGCATGGGGACACCCGAGAGTATCCAGTGACTACAGTGTGTTTCGAGACCCCCAAAGGTACCCTCTCTCATCCAGTGGGGTTAGTATCTCAATTACCGCATGATGCCATTGTGGGAAGGGATTTTCCGAAGTTCTGGGAACTGTGGGATGATCCTGAGCCCCCCACTGGTGCCCCTATGTACCAGGAATGTGATAGCCAGAACTCCCTGAGAGTGGTGAGGACTCTCCAGAATTTCCCTTGTCAGTATTGGCAGGGGAGACTCAAGAAACTGGAGAGGAGCCCACCTCCTCAGACGAAAACCTACCGTCTGTGGAGTTTTCTGATCTGGAGGTTCACAGGGAAAATTTTGCCACAGAACAGTTAAAAGACCCCGCCCTAATAAAGGCACGGGAAAACGTAGTGGAAATAGATGGCGAGTCAGTGAACCCAGATAATACCTGCACTTACCCATACTTCAGCGTAGAGAAGGACCTACTGTATCGGGTGGCAAAAAGGGCAGAAGAAACCGTTGAGCAGCTTGTGGTGCCCAAACCTTACAGGAAGTTGGTGTTGGAGTTGGCCCATGGGCACATTCTTGGAGGTCATCTGGGGACAGAGAAAACCCGAGAGAGGGTATTACAGAGATTCTATTGGCCTGGGGTGATGAAGGACATAGAAAATTATTGTTCCTCCTGCCCTGTGTGTCAGAGGTCGGCCCCGATGCCACATTTCCGTAGCCCGCTGGTCCCTCTACCCATCATTGAGGTCCCGTTTGAGAGAATCGCAATGGATTTGGTAGGTCCTATAATCAAGTCCGCTAGGGGGCACCAGTACATATTGGTTATAATGGACTATGCCACCCGTTATCCAGAAGCAATCCCTCTCAGAAATACCTCGGCCAAAACCATAGCCAAAGAGCTATCTCTTGTTTTTAGCCGGGTGGGTATTTGTAAAGAACTGCTTACGGACCAAGGTACACCCTTTATGTCCCGGGTTATGAAAGAGCTGTGTAAATTGCTCAAAGTGACGCAATTGCGTACATCTGTGTATCACCCCCAAACCGATGGGCTGGTTGAAAGATTCAACAAAACCCTAAAACAAATGTTGAAGAAAGTGGTGGATAGAGATGGAAAGGATTGGGACTGTCTACTTCCTTATTTGATGTTTGCTATTAGGGAGGTGCCCCAATCCTCTACGGGATTCTCCCCCTTTGAGTTACTGTATGGGAGACACCCAAGAGGGCTGTTGGATATTGCCAAGGAAACTTGGGAAAGTGAGAGTTCTCCCCACAGGAGTGTGATTGAGCATGTCGCCCTGATGCAAGATCGAATTGCACAGGTAATGCCCATCGTGAAGGAACATTTGGCCCAAGCGCAGTTGGCACAGCAGAGAGTGTACAACCGTGGAGCAAAGACCCGTACCTTTTCCCCGGGGGATAGGATATTGGTACTTGTCCCTACGGTTGAAAGTAAATTCCTTGCCAAATGGCAAGGCCCCTACGAGATAATGGAAAAAGTGAGCGAAGTGAATTACAAGGTCAGACAACCAGGAAGGCGAAAGCCCGAACAGATATATCACGTTAATCTGTTGAAAGCCTGGAGGGATAGAGAGTCCCTAGTCGCAGAAACTTGGTCACCAGCTCAAACTGGTTGCGTGATTCCGGAGGTTGGAATAGCAGCCACCTTGTCACAACCCCAACAACAGGAGGTTAAGGAGTTTGTGCTTCGCAACAAGGAGGTGTTCTCTGAGCTGCCGGGACAAACATCTGGGGTAGAGCATGATATTATTACCCCGCCCGGTGAAAGGGTGAAGTTAAAACCCTATCGGATCCCAGAGGCCCGACGGGAGGCAATACGGGAGGAAGTACAGAAAATGCTGAACTTAGGGGTGATAGAGGAGTCCCAAAGTGATTGGTCTAGTCCCATTGTGTTGGTGCCTAAACCGGATGGGAGCTGGCGATTTTGTAACGATTTTCGTCTGTTGAACAAAGTTACAAAATTTGACACCTACCCCATGCCACGTATAGATGAGTTGATCGACTGGCTGGGAACAGCCCGATACATGACGACTCTTGACCTCACAAAAGGGTATTGGCAAATTCCCCTGGCCAAGTCGGCCAAAGAGAAAACCGCATTTGTAACCCCAGACGGGGCGTTCCAATATAAGAGAATGCCGTTCGGGTTACAGAATGCGCCGGCCACATTCCAGCGGAAAATGGACCAGATACTGAGGCCCCATCGGAAGTATGCTGCGGCTTACCTGGATGACGTAATTGTCCATAGCACAGATTGGGCCTCACATCTGCCAAAAGTGCAAGCAGTCCTAGACTCTATCCGGGAAGCGGGGTTTACGGCTAACCCCAAGAAGTGTACCATTGGGCAGGAGGAGGCCAAATATCTTGGGTACACCATTGGCAGGGGAGTGATAAAACCCCAACTCAACAAAGTCGAGGCCATCCAGAGTTGGCCACGTCCCAACAGCAAGAAGCAGGTACGGGCCTTTCTGGGAATCGCGGGTTATTATCGGCGCTTCATTCCCCACTTTGCTTCTAAGGCTGTGCCCCTAACCAACCTGACGAAAGGGAAAGGGTCGGTCATGATTAAATGGACCCCCGAGGCTGAGGCAGCATTCCAATTCTTGAAACAAGCCTTATGTAGCCAGCCAGTGTTGTACTCACCCGACTTCTCTAAAGACTTTGTCGTACAAAGTGATGCGTCAGATGTGGGGTTAGGAGCAGTATTGTCCCAGGTCTGGAACGGGGAAGAGCACCCAGTCATTTACCTCAGCAGGAAGTTGAAGTCCCATGAGGTAAATTACGCCACGGTTGAAAAGGAGTGTTTAGCGGTGAAGTGGGCTCTAGATTCCCTTCGGTACTATCTGCTAGGTAGGCACTTTGACATGGTTACGGATCACGCTCCGTTAAAGTGGATGGCTCAAAACAAGGAAACAAATAGAAGAGTGAATAGGTGGTTCCTGGCCCTCCAGGAATTCAACTTCACAGTAAAGCATCGCCCTGGCGTTCAAATGGGGAATGTGGATGCTTTGTCTCGAGTACATGAATGCCTGATTGCTGGTGTTCCAACCCCGAGGTTAAAACAAGAGGGGGGGGTATGTGACAGCAGGAAGGTAAAGTCACCTGGTTGCATCCAGGGGGGTAGATATATTTCGCCCAGATTCAGGCTTTACGCCGACTTATACAACTAGGGAGTTGATGAAGCTCAGCTGAGGCTAGTGGGCTCATGGATGACTCATACCTCTAGGGAGAGGGCTGGGCGTCGTGCAGGCAGGGAGTTGATGAGACCAGCTGAAGCTTGTCAGCTCATTTAAAGGCCTCTATAAAAACTCCCAGCTTCATTAGATGTTAGCTCATGCCTGGAACCAGACCTGTGTGGACTGTCTAGGGAGAGTGAACCCCTGTGCGGTGAGGCAAAGCCTGTGTGGCTATTTGTTTGGACTTTTACTAAACCAGGGACTTAGGGACTAGGACAGCACCAGGCTGATCCCAGTTGTTAGTTTAGGAAACCTGCATGTTTAGTCAGAGGTCAAACTGACCAGGATTTATTTTGTTTATGTTTCTTTTTGGCTTTGCTGTGTTTTTGTCACTGTACATAGAGAAATAAACCGCACCTTTTGATTTTGAAAACCACAACCTCCGTCTGCTGGCCCTGTTTTTGTGTGGGGAGCCCAACCAGGGGGTCACACACACCCGCTACCGAGTTAACCCCCTCACAATATATATATATATATATATTGTGAGGGGGTTAGCTCGGCAGCGGGTGTGTGTGACCCCCGGGATGGGCTCCCCACACAAAAACAGGCCCAGCAAACGGAGGTTGTGGTTTTCAAAATCAAAAAGGTGCGGTTTATTTTCTATTTACAGTGACAAAACACAGCAAAGCAAAAGAAACATAAATAAAATAAATCCTGGTCAACTTGACCTCTGAGTAAACATACAGGTTTCCTAACTAACAACTGGGATCAGCCTAGTGCTGTCCTAGTCCCTAAGTCCCTGGTTTTAAATGTCCAAGCAAATAGCCACACAGGCTTTGTCTCACCGCACAGGGGTTCACTCTCCCTAGACAGTCCACACAGGTCTGGTTCCAGGCATGAGCAAACACCTAATGAATCTGGGAGTTCTTATAGAGGCCTAAATGAGCTGCCAAGCTTCAGCTGGTCTCATCAACTCCCTGTCTGCACGACGCCCCACACTCTCCCTAGAGGTATGAGTCATCCATGAGCCCACTAGCCTCAGCTGGGCTTATACAACTCTCCACCTAGTTGTATAAGTCGGCGTAAAGCCTGAATCTGGGCGAAATATATCTACCCCCCTGGATGCAACCAGGTGACTTTACCTTCCTGCTGTCACATACCCCCCCCCTCTTGTTTTAACCTCGGGGTTGGAACACCAGCAATCAGGCATTCATGTACTCGAGACAAAGCATCCACATTCCCCATTTGAACGCCAGGGCGATGCTTTACTGTGAAGTTGAATTCCTGGAGGGCCAGGAACCACCTATTCACTCTTCTATTTGTTTCCTTGTTTTGAGCCATCCACTTTAACGGAGCGTGATCCGTAACCATGTCAAAGTGCCTACCTAGCAGGTAGTACCAAAGGGAATCTAGAGCCCACTTCACCGCTAAACACTCCTTTTCAACGGTGGCGTAATTTACCTCATGGGACTTCAACTTCCTGCTGAGGTAAATGACTGGGTGCTCTTCCCCGTTCCAGACCTGGGACAATACTGCTCCTAACCCCACATCTGATGCATCACTTTGTACGACAAAGTCTTTAGAGAAGTCGGGTGAGTACAACACTGGCTGGCTACATAAGGCTTGTTTCAAGAATTGGAATGCTGCCTCAGCCTCGGGGGTCCATTTAATCATGACCGACCCTTTCCCCTTCGTCAGGTTGGTTAGGGGCACAGCCTTAGAAGCAAAGTGGGGAATGAATCGCCGATAATACCCAGCGATTCCCAGAAAGGCTCGTACCTGCTTCTTGCTGTTGGGACGTGGCCAACTCAGGATGGCCTCGATTTTGTTGAGTTGGGGTTTTATTACTCCCCTCCCAATGGTGTACCCAAGATATTTGGCCTCCTCCTGCCCAATGGTACACTTCTTGGGGTTAGCCGTAAACCCCGCTTCCCGAACAGAGTCCAGGACTGCTTGCACTTTTGGCAGATGTGAGGCCCAATCTGTGCTATGGACAATTACGTCATCCAGGTAAGCCGCAGCATACTTCCGATGGGGCCTCAGCATCTGGTCCATTTTCCGCTGGAATGTGGCCGGCGCATTCTGTAACCCGAACGGCATTCTTTTATATTGGAACGCCCCGTCTGGGGTTACAAATGCGGTTTTCTCTTTGGCCGACTTGGCCAGGGGGATTTGCCAGTACCCTTTTGTGAGGTCAAGAGTCGTCATGTATCGGGCTGTTCCCAGCCGGTCGATCAACTCATCAATACGTGGCATGGGGTAGGTGTCAAATTTTGTAACTTTGTTCAACAGACGAAAATCGTTACAAAATCGCCAGCTCCCATCCGGTTTAGGCACCAACACAATGGGACTAGACCAATCACTTTGGGACTCCTCTATCACCCCTAAGTTCAGCATTTTCTGTACTTCCTCCCGTATTGCCTCCCGTCGGGCCTCTGGGATCCGATAGGGTTTTAACTTCACCCTTTCACCGGGTGGGGTAATGATGTCATGCTCTACCCCAGATGTTTGTCCCGGCAGCTCAGAGAATGCCTTCTTGTTGCGAAGCACAAACTCCTTAACCTCCTGTTGTTGGGGTTGTGACAAGGTGGCTGCTATTCCAACCTCAGGAATCACGCAACCAGTTTGAGCTGGTGACCTAGTGTTTGAGACTAGGGACTCTCTATCCCTCCAGGCTTTCAACAGATTAACGTGATAGATCTGTTCGGGCTTTCGCCTTCCTGGTTGTCTGACCTTGTAATTCACTTCGCTCACTTTTTCCATTATCTCATAGGGGCCTTGCCATTTGGCAAGGAATTTACTTTCAACCGTAGGGACAAGTACCAGTATCCTATCCCCCGGGGAAAAGGTACGGGTCTTGGCTCCACGGTTGTACACTCTCTGCTGTGCTAACTGCGCTTGGGCCAAATGTTCCTTCACGATGGGCATTACCTGTGCAATTCGGTCTTGCATCAGGGCGACATGCTCAATCACACTCCTGTGGGGAGAACTCTCACTTTCCCAAGTTTCCTTGGCAATATCCAACAGCCCTCTTGGGTGTCTCCCATACAGTAACTCAAAGGGGGAGAATCCCGTAGAGGATTGGGGCACCTCCCTAATAGCAAACATCAAATAAGGAAGTAGACAGTCCCAATCCTTTCCATCTCTATCCACCACTTTCTTCAACATTTGTTTTAGGGTTTTGTTGAATCTTTTAACCAGCCCATCGGTTTGGGGGTGATACACAGATGTACGCAATTGCGTCACTTTGAACAATTTACACAGCTCTTTCATAACCCGGGACATAAAGGGTGTACCTTGGTCCGTAAGCAGTTCTTTACAAATACCCACCCGGCTAAAAACAAGAGATAGCTCTTTGGCTATGGTTTTGGCCGAGGTATTTCTGAGAGGGATCGCTTCTGGATAACGGGTGGCATAGTCCATTATAACCAATATGTACTGGTGCCCCCTAGCGGACTTGATTATAGGACCTACCAAATCCATTGCGATTCTCTCAAACGGGACCTCAATGATGGGTAGAGGGACCAGCGGGCTACGGAAATGTGGCATCGGGGCCGACCTCTGACACACAGGGCAGTAGGAACAATAATTTTCTATGTCCTTCATCACCCCAGGCCAATAGAATCTCTGTAATACCCTCTCTCGGGTTTTCTCTGTCCCCAGATGACCTCCAAGAATGTGCCCATGGGCCAACTCCAACACCAACTTCCTGTAAGGTTTGGGCACCACAAGCTGCTCAACGGTTTCTTCTGCCCTTTTTGCCACCCGATACAGTAGGTCCTTCTCTACGCTGAAGTATGGGTAAGTGCAGGTATTATCTGGGTTCACTAACTCGCCATCTATTTCCACTACGTTTTCCCGTGCCTTTATTAGGGCGGGGTCTTTTAACTGTTCTGTGGCAAAATTTTCCCTGTGAACCTCCAGATCAGAAAACTCCACAGACGGTAGGTTTTCGTCTGAGGAGGTGGGCTCCTCTCCAGTTTCTTGAGTCTCCCCTGCCAATACTGACAAGGGAAATTCTGGAGAGTCCTCACCACTCTCAGAGGAGTTCTGGCTATCACATTCCTGGTACATAGGGGCACCAGTGGGGGGCTCAGGATCATCCCACAGTTCCCAGAACTTCGGAAAATCCCTTCCCACAATGGCATCATGCGGTAATTGAGATACTAACCCCACTGGATGAGAGAGGGTACCTTTGGGGGTCTCGAAACACACTGTAGTCACTGGATACTCTCGGGTGTCCCCATGCACACAAATAACAGCTACCTTGCTATTCCCAGAGACCTCTGTTTTAACTAATTCAGCCTTTATCAGGGTCACAAGGCTACCTGAATCCAGCAATACCACAACATTTCTACCATTAACACACATTTTGCATAAATGTTTCTCAGTTCCTCGAATGGCAGTGCATGCGACTGTCGCACACAGCGACTGACGTCTGCCCGTCAGAAAGTCACACTGCATGGGTTCCTCCACAACCGGGCAATTGGCTGCAATATGTCCCGCTTGCCGGCAGCGGTAGCAAACGATCCTTCTTGCCGCCTCTTGAGCCGCTGATTTCCCAGGCTGTTCTCGCCAAACTTGGGGTAGAGCTCCCACCCTCTCACTCTCTCCACCCTCACCCCTTGGAATCCTCTTATCCGCCCCTGGGGATGGTCTGGTCTTAGGGTGGAAAGTCCGAGTGTCTCTGGAAGAGGCCGTCAGGTTCTCTGTAGCCAAGTATTTCTCCACACGATCCACAAGACCATCGGCCGTCTCTGGGTCTCCATGGCTTACCCACTTTTGGATGGCAGTAGGAAGAGCTCTCAAAAACCGATCCATTACAACACGTTCCACAATCTTTGGTGCGGACAAAGTCTCTGGCTGTAGCCACTTTCTGCTCAGGTGAATGAGATCATACATTTGAGACCTGGGGGGTTTTCCAAGCTGGAAAGTCCAGTTATGCACACGCTGAGCCCGGACAGCCTGGGTGACACCCAGCCTTGCCAAAATTTCAGCTTTTAGCATCACATAGTCTTTTGCTTGGTTAGGCTCTAGGTCATAGTAAGCTTTCTGCGATTCACCAGTTAACAGAGGAGCCACCAGTCCAGCCCACTGCTCCTCAGGCCACTTTTCTCTTTCAGCGGTCCTTTCAAATGTGGTCAAAAATACCTCTGGATCATCCTCTCCAGTCATTTTTGTCAATAAACGACTCACCCCAAAGGACGCGGTATTAGTGGGACGGCTTTCCTCACTGGTCTGCGGACGTTGCTGCATTACTGCTTCCATTTGTTGTAGTCTCTGCTCTTGCTTCTGTAACAGGTCTATGAAGCGGGCCTCAGATTGCTGCTGGGCTTGTTGCTGAGCTTCCAGACTCTGTTGGTGAGCTTGCTGCTGGGCTGCAAGGCTCCTTTGCAAACCTGCATTTGTCTGCTGTTGATTGGCATTTGCTAGAGCCAGCTGTTTCAGTATCTCCTCCATGCTGGCTTAAAAAAAACTGCCACTGGTTCTCCACCAACTGTGAGGGGGTTAGCTCGGCAGCGGGTGTGTGTGACCCCCGGGATGGGCTCCCCACACAAAAACAGGCCCAGCAAACGGAGGTTGTGGTTTTCAAAATCAAAAAGGTGCGGTTTATTTTCTATTTACAGTGACAAAACACAGCAAAGCAAAAGAAACATAAATAAAATAAATCCTGGTCAACTTGACCTCTGAGTAAACATACAGGTTTCCTAACTAACAACTGGGATCAGCCTAGTGCTGTCCTAGTCCCTAAGTCCCTGGTTTTAAATGTCCAAGCAAATAGCCACACAGGCTTTGTCTCACCGCACAGGGGTTCACTCTCCCTAGACAGTCCACACAGGTCTGGTTCCAGGCATGAGCAAACACCTAATGAATCTGGGAGTTCTTATAGAGGCCTAAATGAGCTGCCAAGCTTCAGCTGGTCTCATCAACTCCCTGTCTGCACGACGCCCCACACTCTCCCTAGAGGTATGAGTCATCCATGAGCCCACTAGCCTCAGCTGGGCTTATACAACTCTCCACCTAGTTGTATAAGTCGGCGTAAAGCCTGAATCTGGGCGAAATATATCTACCCCCCTGGATGCAACCAGGTGACTTTACCTTCCTGCTGTCACAATATATATAAAAAAAATAGTGTGTGTGTGTGTGTGTGTGTGTGTACACACACACACTATATTATATATATATATATATATAAATAAATTTTAGAGGGTCCTCTGATTCCTCCTGTATTGAGTTGTATTGTGTCTGTACTATCTGCCCTCATGTTGTAAAGTGCTGCGCAAACTGTTGGCGGTATATAAATCCTCTATAATACTAATAATAATAATAAACAATAATACAAATATTAGCAGCTTATATCTATACTTTAACATTTATAACCTTTAGCACTTACCCTGCCCTCATAAAGGCGCTCAATACTTTCGTCGATCCACTTCTCCACGTCCAGCCTCTTCTGTAGCTCTTTGCGGTCATATTTGACCGTGACCCGGGCTTGTCTCCTCTGTATGGCATGTCCTCCTGAGTCTCTGCTCCTGGACGGAGAGTGGGTTTTATTAATCATCCTCTTCCCAACCTTATTCGCTGCCATCCTCCTAAGTCCTGTTTTGGCCGTCGGGGGTCAGTCAGTGGTCCTTCCTGCTCAGAGCAACAAAAATCATACAAATGAAAATTACAATCGCTTGACTTAAGCCAGAACAACAGCTTCAGGTGTGAAATTCTGTTTAGAAATAAAGTTTGGCTTAAACTGAAAAGTCAATTTAAAAAAAATAAAATAATGAATAACGATAATCAGGCATTAAGTACAGTCTTATTAAGCTGGAAAGTATTGATCTCCAGTTTTAGTGATCGGTCTTGTGATCCAGTCACTGACTTAAAGATAAATCCATTATCAGATGTGCAATCAGACCTCAGAGTGCTGTCTCCACGTGTGCAGGGAATTCTGAGCGGTACAATGGTCCTATTGTGCTGGATGGAGCGGTGGTCCTCCGCTTTGCTCCCAGTGTTGGGTTGCTGTGTTCCTGGGGTGCTCTTAGTCAGCCTCCTCTATCACATGCTGGTTTTGGTGCTGCTCTGTGCCGTAGCCATGTACACCCCAGCCCAGCTGCTCTTAGACTGACACTGCATAGCCCTGCACAATGTCTCTGAGTCTAAGGGGAGGGGCCCTTGTAAAAAAAAAAAATCATTGTATTGTGCAGCAAATGCTGCTATATGTCCCTAGACAGCAGGACACAGACCTCCCTTCTCTTTGTACACAGAGAGCAGGGCCGGCCCAAGACATTGTGCTGCCTGGGACCAAGAATGAAATGCTGCCCCCCCCCCCCCAAAAAAAATAATCACGCCCACCAAAAGGCCCCCACATTCATTATTTTATATCATGATAACTAGGGGGGACCCGTTATGGCTCTATACATGTATAGGAGTAAAAAGAGGACCTGTTGTGGCTCTATACATGTATAAAGAGGACCTGTCATGGCTCTATACATGTATAAAGGATAATAAAGAGGACCTGTCGTGGCTCTATACATGTATAAATGAGTATAAAGAGGACCTGTCATGGCTCTATACATGTATAAAGGAGTATAAAGAGGACCTGTCATGGCTCTATACAAGGATAATAAAGAGGACCTGTCGTGGCTCTATACATGTATAAATGAGTATAAAGAGGACCTGTCATGGCTCTATACATGTATAAAGGAGTATAAAGAGGACCTGTCATGGCTCTATACGTGCATATAGGTGTATAAAAGGACCTGTCAGGGCTCTATACATGTATATAGGAGTATAAAGGGACCTGTGCATGGCGGGCGGCCGCAATGTCTTTTGCGCAAACTAATCAATGTACGCTAATTATGTTTTTTTTGGTACCAAAAATATGTAGAAGAATACATATTGGCCTAAACTGATGAAGAAATTATTTTTTTATACATTTTTTGGATATTTATTATAGCAAAAAGTAAAAAATATTGTTTGTTTGTTTTTTTTAATTGTTGCTCGTTTGTTGTTTATAGTGCAATAAATAAAACCCGCAGAGGTGATCAAATATCACCAAAAGAAAGCTCTATTTGTGGGAAAAAAAGGACGCCAATTTTATTTGGGTACAGTGTCGCATTACCGCGCAATTGTCAGTTAAAGCGACACAGTGCCGTATCGCAAAAAATGGCCTGGTTATTAAAGGGTTTGTAAAGGTTCGTGATTTTTCACCTTAATGCATCAAGGTGAAAAAACACCTGGCAATGACTGCCCCCCAGCCCCCCTGTTTTACTTACCTGAGCCCGTTCACTTGCTGTGCACGTCCCCCGGCGTCCTCTTCTCCACGGAGTCTGGCCGTTAATTGGCTAGATTGATAGCAGTGCAGCCATTGGCTCGCGCTGCTGTCAATCACATCCAATGACCCGGGCCCTGGGGGGGGGGCGGGAACGAGTCATACACGTTGTGTCTATGGACGCAGCGTGCATAACAGGGAGCGCGCCCGCAAGCTAACCCCCTTGGGAGAGTGCTTCCCAGAAGGGGGTTAGCTGATGCAGGGAGGAGCCAAGACAGCCGCCGAGGGACCAGAGAATCGGGGCCACTCTTTTCCAAACGCACTGCACAGTGGAGGTAAGTATAACATGTTTGTTATTTAAAAAAACAAAAAAAACAAAGCCATACAACCGCTTTAAGTGGGCAAATCTTTCCGGTCCTTAAGTGGTTAATCAGGGCTGGGCAAGGCAAGTCCCTCTCAGAGGCTCTCATGTCTCATACAACTTGTGATGTGTGTTTGTACTTACAGTTTTGCTTCGGACTCCACCACCAGATGCGGGTTGTCACCTGCCACACGTTGCGGATTGTCGGCTGCCACATGTTGCGCATGGTCACTTATGTCACCTGCCACACGTTGCGGATTGTCACTTGCCACGTCACCTGCCACACGTTGCGGATTGTCATCTGCCACACGTTGCGGGTTGTCTCTTGCCACGTCACATGCCACAACATCACCTGCCACACGTTGCGCATTGTCACTTGCCACAACGTCACCTGCCACACGTTGCGGATTGTCACTTGCCACAACGTCACCTGCCACACATTGCGGATAGTCCCGTGCCACACATTGTGGATTGTCACTTGCCACGGCGTCACCTGCCACACGTTGCATATTGTCACTTGCCACAACGTCACCTGCCACACATTGCGGATAGTCCCGTGCCACACGTTGCGGATTGTCACTTGCCAAGCGTCACCTGCCACACCTTGCGTATTGTCACTTGCCACATGTTGCGGATTGTCACGACGTCACCTGTCACACGTTGCGCATTGTCACTTTCCACAACGTCACCTGCCACACGTTGCAGATTGTCACTTGCCACAACATCACCTGCCACACGTTGCAGATTGTCACTTGCCACAACATCACCTGCCACACGTTGCAGATTGTCACTTGCCACAACGTCACCTGCCACACGTTGCGGATTGTCACTTGCCACGGCGTCACCTGCCACACGTTGCGGATAGTCCCATGCCACACGTTGCGGATTGTCACTTGCCAAGCGTCACCTGCCACACGTTGCGTATTGTCACTTGCCACACGTTGCGGATTGTCACTTGCCAAGCGTCACCTGCCACACGTTGCGTATTGTCACTTGCCACACGTTGCGGATTGTCACGACATCACCTGTCACACGTTGCGGGTTGTCACTTGCTGTGTCCCAAAGTGAAGGCAGGCAGCAGAGAGATGATATAATCTCTCTGCTGCCCATGGCTGCACAGTGAGGGTGAAACTGTGGTGATGCAGGGCGGCGGGGAGAGATGACATCATCACTCTGCTCCGCTGCCCGCTCACTTGCTGACTGCTCCCACCCCCCCCCCTGCGAGTGCTCTGTCCGCCCCTGTCACCAACAGCAGCGGCGCCGGGCTCCTCACAGGGAGCGGTGCCTGCAGTGCTCACTCGCTGACTGCCCCCTCCCCTCGCCTGTGAGTGTCCTCACAGGCAGCGGCGCCGGTACACTGGGCTCCTCACAGGGAGCGGCGCCTGCCCATGCCTGCTCACTCGCTGACTGCCCCCCCCCGCCTGTGAGTGTCCTCAGCGGCGCCGGGCTCCTCACAGGCAGCGGAGCTGGCTGGCGGGCGTCAGTTTGCCGCCCCCCTAACAGTGCCGCCTGGTACCATGGTACCACCCGGTCCCATCATAGGGCCGGCCCTGATGTCCGCACAATTTACAGTTAAAGCAGCGCAGTGCCGAATCCCAAAAACAGGCCTGGTCCTAATGGCCCGAAATGGTCCGGGGCTTAAGTGGTTAAAAAATAAAATAAATAAATTCTTATTTATTTTCCTTTTTTTTTTTTTTTTTTACACTGTCTTTTTAAAAAAAAGATTGGGTCACTTTTATTCCTATTACAATTACTTTTATTCCTATTCCTAGAAAAGAAGCATGACAGGACCTCTTTAATGTGAGATTTGGGAGTCAAAAAGACCTCAGATCTCACATTTCCACTAAAATGCAATAAAAAAATAAATAAAAAATAATGATAATAATTGCCCCTTTAAGAGCATTGGGCGGAAGTGACGTTTGACGTTGCTTCCGCCATCCAATGCTATGGAGCCGAGCGGGGGCCATCTTTCCCTCCCTCGGCATCCAGGCTATAAGGGAACAGGACTCAATCGTCACCGACGACGTCTGGTAAACGGCGAAGATGACCAGAGTGTGGCAGGAGGGGGGTACTTTTTCCTGCCCCCGATAAAAGTAATCTCGCGGTGAATCTGACGCTGAGACCCCTTTTATCTGAAACCTGACCGCCCGCTGAAGAAGAGGATACTGGGGTTATGGCAGCTAGCTGCTGCCATAACAACGCTATTCCTCTTCAAACAGCCGTCGTATAATGACGGCGGGCAGTCGGTAAGGGGTTAAGATGTGTCGGTAAGTGCTGGGTGAGCGAGATGTGTCATCTTCAGGTGTGCAAAAAATCTTTGTAAATAATCCAACACAATTACTTCCCTGAATTCTGTGACATATATTCAATATGTCCTGTAAGGAAGGCACTACTGTGTCACAAATTTAACAGAGCCTGCCTCCTAAACTAGATATCTGCTGGGAGGAAGAGTTTTAGGAGGCAGGGTAAGTACAGGAATCACTGCTTGCAGGCAGCAAGGTACCATGGGATATATAGTCCTCAGAAATCAAAAGTAGCGTAGGAGAAAAGCATGCAGGAAATCCAGCAAGTTGTGGGAAGAGGTGGTCAGTGGTCAGTAGACACCACTCAAAACATGAAAGGAGATTTATCTAGTAAGCTTATATTGCATTGTCAAGTATAAGTATTATATAACTATTATTATATTGTACTGTTATTACAATGCTCATGTTATAAAATAAAAATGTATGCTGTGATCATCGATATCCCTAAAGGAACTATGTCAGTTTAGTCATGTACGTTATGTAATACATATAATAATTATTTCTATTATGATGGTTCTTTTTCTTTACCTTTGTTATTTTCTGTATAACAATAAAACATATTCTATGTAATAAAGCTTGACTTCAACTAAGTGAACTATAAACCCTATAAGCCAAATCTCTGCAAGTTTTTATATCAGTGTATATTGTACTCCTTGAATTTCCCATGACTTGCACTTCTAAAGACACACAAGGAAAATGGGAATTGTTTAAACTCTCAAATTGTCTACATATTCATACGTCACTATAAATCAGGTCAGGAAAGGTCCTGATGGGAGAAGAACTTTTTAATGTTCCACAGTAGGGCATTTAGCAAGTGGATGGATTATAGATGTCGATTTTGAGCTGAAACGCTTCTGAGTATATTTTATTGACTGTTCACAGTACATTGGCAAGGAATTGGCATTGTTATATTTATGTAATTTTGGTTTGCCTTTTTGTTTTATTGGGTGTATTATTTCCTTTATATATTTGGTACTTACAGTTTTTATTTCCCCTTTCCTTTGGTGCAATAGAAGATTTCCTCCTTGCTATCATGGCCTACGATCGCTATGTTGCTGTCTGCATCCCTTTGAGATATCCGTTACTCATGAATCCCAAAGCTTGTTTTATACTTCTATGGGGATCTACCAAATGTATTTGGACACCTGCCTTTACACGCACATGAACTTTAATGGCACCCCAGTCTTAGTCCGTAGGGTTCAATATTGAGTTGGCCCACCCTATGCAGCTATAACAGCTTCAACTTTTCTGGGAAGTCTGTCCACAAGTTTTAGGAGTGTGTCTATGGGAATGTTTGACCATTCTAATTCATCCCAAAAGTGTTCTATCTGGTTGAGGTCAGGACTGGCAAGCTCACGCATCCATGTCTTTATGGACCTTGCTTTGCGCACTGGTCCAAATCATTTGGTGAAGAGTGGATTATGATGTGGGTTGTTTTTCAGGGGCTGAGATTGCCCCCTTAGTTTAAGTGAAGGAAAATCTTAAGGCATCAGCATGCCAAGACATTTTGGACATTATCATGCTCCCAACTTTGTGGGAACAGTTTGGGGATGGCCCCTTCCTGTTCGCGGATGACAGTGCGTTGCGGGTTGTCACTTGCTGTGTCCCAAAGTGAAGGCAGGCAGCAGAGAGATGATATAATCTCTCTGCTGCCCATGGCTGCACAGTGAGGGTGAAACTGTGGTGATGCAGGGCGGCGGGGAGAGATGACATCATCACTCTGCTCCGCTGCCCGCTCACTTGCTGACTGCTCCCAACCCCCCCCCTGCGAGTGCTCTGTCCGCCCCTGTCACCAACAGCAGCGGCGCCGGGCTCCTCACAGGGAGCGGTGCCTGCAGTGCTCACTCGCTGACTGCCCCCTCCCCTCGCCTGTGAGTGTCCTCACAGGCAGCGGCGCCGGTACACTGGGCTCCTCACAGGGAGCGGCGCCTGCCCATGCCTGCTCACTCGCTGACTGCCCCCCCCGCCTGTGAGTGTCCTCAGCGGCGCCGGGCTCCTCACAGGCAGCGGAGCTGGCTGGCGGGCGTCAGTTTGCCGCCCCCCTAACAGTGCCGCCTGGTACCATGGTACCACCCGGTCCCATCATAGGGCCGGCCCTGATGTCCGCACAATTTACAGTTAAAGCAGCGCAGTGCCGAATCCCAAAAACAGGCCTGGTCCTAATGGCCCGAAATGGTCCGGGGCTTAAGTGGTTAAAAAATAAAATAAATAAATTCTTATTTATTTTCCTTTTTCTTTTTTTTTTTTACACTGTCTTTTTAAAAAAAAGATTGGGTCACTTTTATTCCTATTACAATTACTTTTATTCCTATTCCTAGAAAAGAAGCATGACAGGACCTCTTTAATGTGAGATTTGGGAGTCAAAAAGACCTCAGATCTCACATTTCCACTAAAATGCAATAAAAAAATAAATAAAAAATAATAATAATAATTGCCCCTTTAAGAGCATTGGGCGGAAGTGACGTTTGACGTTGCTTCCGCCATCCAATGCTATGGAGCCGAGCGGGGGCCATCTTTCCCTCCCTCGGCATCCAGGCTATAAGGGAACAGGACTCAATCGTCACCGACGACGTCTGGTAAACGGCGAAGATGACCAGAGTGTGGCAGGAGGGGGGTACTTTTTCCTGCCCCCGATAAAAGTAATCTCGCGGTGAATCTGACGCTGAGACCCCTTTTATCTGAAACCTGACCGCCCGCTGAAGAAGAGGATACTGGGGTTATGGCAGCTAGCTGCTGCCATAACAACGCTATTCCTCTTCAAACAGCCATCGTATAATGACGGCGGGCAGTCGGTAAGGGGTTAAGATGTGTCGGTAAGTGCTGGGTGAGCGAGATGTGTCATCTTCAGGTGTGCAAAAAATCTTTGTAAATAATCCAACACAATTACTTCCCTGAATTCTGTGACATATATTCAATATGTCCTGTAAGGAAGGCACTACTGTGTCACAAATTTAACAGAGCCTGCCTCCTAAACTAGATATCTGCTGGGAGGAAGAGTTTTAGGAGGCAGGGTAAGTACAGGAATCACTGCTTGCAGGCAGCAAGGTACCATGGGATATATAGTCCTCAGAAATCAAAAGTAGCGTAGGAGAAAAGCATGCAGGAAATCCAGCAAGTTGTGGGAAGAGGTGGTCAGTGGTCAGTAGACACCACTCAAAACATGAAAGGAGATTTATCTAGTAAGCTTATATTGCATTGTCAAGTATAAGTATTATATAACTATTATTATATTGTACTGTTATTACAATGCTCATTAGGGATGAGCTTCGTGTTCGAATCGAACATACGTTCGACTTGAACATCGGCTGTTCGATCGTTCGACGAAGATCGAACGATTTGGGCCGTTCGCGCCAAATTCGAGTGACGCGAACGGCCCACAATGCACTACGCCATCGCAGTGTCATCCAGGCGCTGTGATTGGCCAAGCATGCACTGTGACCCCGCATGCTTGGCCAATCACAGCGCCGGCAGCGAGGAGAGCAATGATTGGCCACAGGCAGGATGCCTGTGGCCAATTATTGCTGAGGGTGTTTAGTACACGCCCCACACTATAAAAGGCCGCCAGCACGGCGGCCTAGTGTAGTGTGTTCCGGAGCAGGGATAGAGCAGCATAGGCAGGGACAGTGACTTTTATTTCTTTCTTGCTTAACCTGGATTCCTTTAGTTTAGGGAAAGAGAAGGATAGGTAGGGAGAGTGTCAGTGTGTTTTGTGCTTGTGCTATAGTGTGCTTAAAAAAAACATTTTTTCTAGGGACAGAAAACTGTAGGTAGGGAGAGTGTCAGTTTCTTTCACTGTGTAAGTCCTTGTTTCTAGGGACCTGGAAGGACAGTGAGTGAATTCTCCTTGTGCTATATTGTGCTTAAAAAAAACATTTTTTCTAGGGACAGAAAACTGTAGGTAGGGAGAGTGTCAGTTTCTTTCACTGTGCAAGTCCTTGTTTCCAGGGACCTGGAAGGACAGTGAGTGAATTCTCCTTGTGCTATATTGTGCTTAAAAAAAACATTTTTTCTAGGGACAGAAAACTGTAGGTAGGGAGAGTGTCAGTTTCTTTCACTGTGCAAGTCCTTGTTTCTAGGGACCTGGAAGGACAGTGAGTGAATTCTCCTTGTGCTATATTGTGCTTAAAAAAAACATTTTTTCTAGGGACAGAAAACTGTAGGTAGGGAGAGTGTCAGTTTCTTTCACTGTGCAAGTCCTTGTTTCTAGGGACTGGGAAGGACAGTGAGTGAATTCTCCTTGTGCTATAGTGTGCTTAAAAAAAACATTTTTTCTAGGGACAGAAAACTGTAGGTAGGGAGAGTGTCAGTTTCTTTCACTGTGCAAGTCCTTGTTTCTAGGGACCTGGAAGGACAGTGAGTGAATTCTCCTTGTGCTATATTGTGCTTAAAAAAAACATTTTTTCTAGGGACAGAAAACTGTAGGTAGGGAGAGTGTCAGTTTCTTTCACTGTGCAAGTCCTTGTTTCCAGGGACCTGGAAGGACAGTGAGTGAATTCTCCTTGTGCTATATTGTGCTTAAAAAAACATTTTTTCTAGGGACAGAAAACTGTAGGTAGGGAGAGTGTCAGTTTCTTTCACTGTGTAAGTCCTTGTTTCTAGGGACCTGGAAGGACAGTGAGTGAATTCTCCTTGTGCTATATTGTGCTTAAAAAAAACATTTTTTCTAGGGACAGAAAACTGTAGGTAGGGAGAGTGTCAGTTTCTTTCACTGTGCAAGTCCTTGTTTCCAGGGACCTGGAAGGACAGTGAGTGAATTCTCCTTGTGCTATATTGTGCTTAAAAAAAACATTTTTTCTAGGGACAGAAAACTGTAGGTAGGGAGAGTGTCAGTTTCTTTCACTGTGCAAGTCCTTGTTTCTAGGGACTGGGAAGGACAGTGAGTGAATTCTCCTTGTGCTATAGTGTGCTTAAAAAAAACATTTTTTCTAGGGACAGAAAACTGTAGGTAGGGAGAGTGTCAGTTTCTTTCACTGTGCAAGTCCTTGTTTCTAGGGACCTGGAAGGACAGTGAGTGAATTCTCCTTGTGCTATATTGTGCTTAAAAAAAACATTTTTTCTAGGGACAGAAAACTGTAGGTAGGGAGAGTGTCAGTTTCTTTCACTGTGCAAGTCCTTGTTTCTAGGGACCTGGAAGGACAGTGAGTGAATTCTCCTTGTGCTATATTGTGCTTAAAAAAAACATTTTTTCTAGGGACAGAAAACTGTAGGTAGGGAGAGTGTCAGTTTCTTTCACTGTGCAAGTCCTTGTTTCTAGGGACCTGGAAGGACAGTGAGTGAATTCTCCTTGTGCTATATTGTGCTTAAAAAAAACATTTTTTCTAGGGACAGAAAACTGTAGGTAGGGAGAGTGTCAGTTTCTTTCACTGTGTAAGTCCTTGTTTCTAGGGACCTGGAAGGACAGTGAGTGAATTCTCCTTGTGCTATATTGTGCTTAAAAAAACATTTTTTCTAGGGACAGAAAACTGTAGGTAGGGAGAGTGTCAGTTTCTTTCACTGTGCAAGTCCTTGTTTCTAGGGACCTGGAAGGACAGTGAGTGAATTCTCCTTGTGCTATATTGTGCTTAAAACAAACATTTTTTCTAGGGACAGAAAACTGTAGGTAGGGAGAGTGTCAGTTTCTTTCACTGTGCAAGTCCTTGTTTCTAGGGACCTGGAAGGACAGTGAGTGAATTCTCCTTGTGCTATATTGTGCTTAAAAAAAACATTTTTTCTAGGGACAGAAAACTGTAGGTAGGGAGAGTGTCAGTTTCTTTCACTGTGCAAGTCCTTGTTTCTAGGGACCTGGAAGGACAGTGAGTGCATTCTCCTTGTGCTATATTGTGCTTAAAAAAAACATTTTTTCTAGGGACAGAAAACTGTAGGTAGGGAGAGTGTCAGTTTCTTTCACTGTGCAAGTCCTTGTTTCTAGGGACCTGGAAGGACAGTGAGTGAATTCTCCTTGTGCTATATTGTGCTTAAAAAAAACATTTTTTCTAGGGACAGAAAACTGTAGGTAGGGAGAGTGTCAGTTTCTTTCACTGTGCAAGTCCTTGTTTCTAGGGACCTGGAAGGACAGTGAGTGAATTCTCCTTGTGCTATATTGTGCTTAAAAAAAACATTTTTTCTAGGGACAGAAAACTGTAGGTAGGGAGAGTGTCAGTTTCTTTCACTGTGCAAGTCCTTGTTTCTAGGGACCTGGAAGGACAGTGAGTGAATTCTCCTTGTGCTATATTGTGCTTAAAAAAAACATTTTTTCTAGGGACAGAAAACTGTAGGTAGGGAGAGTGTCAGTTTCTTTCACTGTGCAAGTCCTTGTTTCTAGGGACCTGGAAGGACAGTGAGTGAATTCTCCTTGTGCTATATTGTGCTTAAAAAAAACATTTTTTCTAGGGACAGAAAACTGTAGGTAGGGAGAGTGTCAGTTTCTTTCACTGTGCAAGTCCTTGTTTCTAGGGACCTGGAAGGACAGTGAGTGCATTCTCCTTGTGCTATATTGTGCTTAAAAAAAACATTTTTTCTAGGGACAGAAAACTGTAGGTAGGGAGAGTGTCAGTTTCTTTCACTGTGCAAGTCCTTGTTTCTAGGGACCTGGAAGGACAGTGAGTGAATTCTCCTTGTGCTATATTGTGCTTAAAAAAAACATTTTTTCTAGGGACAGAAAACTGTAGGTAGGGAGAGTGTCAGTTTCTTTCACTGTGCAAGTCCTTGTTTCTAGGGACCTGGAAGGACAGTGAGTGAATTCTCCTTGTGCTATAGTGTGCTTAAAAAAAACATTTTTTCTAGGGACAGAAAACTGTAGGTAGGGAGAGTGTCAGTTTCTTTCACTGTGCAAGTCCTTGTTTCTAGGGACCTGGAAGGACAGTGAGTGCATTCTCCTTGTGCTATATTGTGCTGAAAAAAAACATTTTTTCTAGGGACAGAAAACTGTAGGTAGGGAGAGTGTCAGTTTCTTTCACTGTGCAAGTCCTTGTTTCTAGGGACCTGGAAGGACAGTGAGTGAATTCTCCTTGTGCTATATTGTGCTTAAAAAAAACATTTTTTCTAGGGACAGAAAACTGTAGGTAGGGAGAGTGTCAGTTTCTTTCACTGTGCAAGTCCTTGTTTCTATGGACCTGGAAGGACAGTGAGTGAATTCTCCTTGTGCTATATTGTGCTTAAAAAAAACATTTTTTCTAGGGACAGAAAACTGTAGGTAGGGAGAGTGTCAGTTTCTTTCACTGTGCAAGTCCTTGTTTCTAGGGACCTGGAAGGACAGTGAGTGAATTCTCCTTGTGCTATATTGTGCTTAAAACAAACATTTTTTCTAGGGACAGAAAACTGTAGGTAGGGAGAGTGTCAGTTTCTTTCACTGTGCAAGTCCTTGTTTCTAGGGACCTGGAAGGACAGTGAGTGAATTCTCCTTGTGCTATATTGTGCTTAAAAAAAACATTTTTTCTAGGGACAGAAAACTGTAGGTAGGGAGAGTGTCAGTTTCTTTCACTGTGCAAGTCCTTGTTTCAAGGGACAGAGAAGGACACCTGAAGGTAGCCCTTATTGCTTTTTTCCCATCTCCCTGCAGGCCATCTATTAGAATGTCTGGAAGGCAAACAAGGAGAGGCAGACAGTCAGGAGGCAATAAAAGAGGGCAAGCAGGCTCTGTGTCTGGGGGCAACAGTGCTGGTCGTGGACGCGGTGCATTGTCATCAGCACATGGCCATGGGACACGCTTGTCCTTCTTTTCCGCAGCTGGACATGTTGAGCCACATCATGCCGAAGACTTGGTAGAGTGGATGACCAAGCCCTCCTCCTCCTCCTCATCCTCTCTCACCCAGGCTCAGGGTACTGGCAAAGCAGCTGCCAAAGCGTCCTCTTCCCTGGTATCAATGTCAGACTCATCATCAGTCACTCCTTCCCTAGACCCACCATGTCCTCCTCCTGAGGAGTCCCCCGAACTGTTTGAGCACAGTGTTGGGTACATGCTCCAGGAGGATGCCCAGCGTTTCGAAGGGTCTGATGATGAAACCCAGCTACAGGAAGGCAGTAGGGTGAGAGCAGACAGAGGGGATGCTCAAGAAGGACACCAATCTGGCAGTCATGTTCCAGCAGCTGCAGCATACTGCCAGATTGGCTCCAGTGATGAGGAGGGAGGGGATGATGAGGTCACTGACTCCACGTGGGTGCCTAATAGGAGAGAGGAGGAGGAGGATGAGGAGGAGGCACATCTCCAACGAGACAGGATGCCCTTTGGTGGCCAGCGTAAGGGCAGTACACCGACGGAATCACACCGCAGAGCTCCGCCTGTGCAGGGCGCTGCCTCTGCCCGTCATTCAAAAAGTTCCTTGGTGTGGGCCTTTTTTGAGGCTAGTGCATCAGATCGCACAGCTGCTGTTTGCAACATATGTCTCAAGCGTATATCGCGTGGCCAAAACATCAGCCGCTTGGGTACCACATGCCTGACCAGACATATGTTGACCTGCCATGCAGCTCGTTGGCAAGCCTACCTCAAAGACCCACACCAAAGAACAAAGCGGACCTCTCCTTGCACCGCATCAGCTGGGATTTCCAACCCCACTATAACTTCAGTCCTCTCTGAAACATGCACTGAGAGGAATGAAGGTGTAGAATTAGGTGTGTCACAGCCAAGTACTTGCGGCCACTCTGCTAGCAGTACACCGACGTCCGATTCTAGCAGGCAAATTTCCCTGCCCCAGCTGCTGGACCGTCGAAAGAAGTTCACTCCCAGCCATCCACATGCCCAGCGGTTGAATGCTAGCTTGGCTAAATTGCTAGCGCTTCAACTGCTGCCTTTTCAGTTGGTAGACTCGGCCCCCTTCCGTGAGTTTGTGCAATGTGCGGTTCCTCAGTGGCAGGTTCCCAAACGCCACTTTTTCTCACGGAAGGCTATTCCGGCTCTCTACCGGCATGTGGAAGGCAATGTCTTGGCCTCGCTGGACAGGGCGGTCAGCGGTAAGGTGCATATTACCGCTGACTCATGGTCCAGCAGGCATGGACAGGGACGTTACCTTTCTTTCACGGCCCATTGGGTCACTCTTTTGGCAGCTGGGAAGGATGCAGGACAAGGTGCAGTAGTGTTGGAGGTTGTCCCACCGCCACGCCTCCAAAATGCTACTACTGGTTGTGACACACCTCTCTCCTCCACCCCCTCCTCTTCTTCTTCCTCCATGGCCTCTTCCTGTGGTTTGTCCTATGAACCAGCGGTGCTCCGTAGCCGTTCACGGGGCTACGCAAGTACGCAGGCAAAAAGATGCCATGCCGTGCTTGCGCTGGTGTGTTTGGGGGACAGAAGCCACACTGGGGCAGAGGTCCTGTCTGCTCTGCAGGGCCAGGCCGAGAGGTGGTTGACGCCACGCCAGCTTAAGCCAGGAATGGTGGTTTGCGACAATGGCACCAACCTCCTCTCCGCCCTCCGACAGGGACAACTGACCCATGTGCCCTGTGTGGCTCACGTCCTTAACCTGGTGGTGCAGCGGTTCTTGGGCAGGTACCCGGGCTTACAGGATGTCCTGAGGCAGGCCAGGAAAGTCTGTGTGCATTTCCGCAGATCTTATAATGCCAGTGCTCGCCTGGCTGAGCTGCAAAAGGAGTTGAACCTGCCCAAGAACCGCCTTATATGTGACATGCCCACCAGGTGGAACTCAACGTTGGCCATGCTGCAGCGGCTGCACACGCAGCAGAGGGCCATCAATGAGTACCTGTGCGACTACGGCACCAGGACAGGGTCAGGGGAGCTTGGTTTTTTTTCTCCACGCCAGTGGGGCATGATCAGGGATGCATGCACTGTCCTGGCACCATTTGAGGAGGCCACGAGGATGGTGAGCAGTGACAGTGCATGCATCAGTGACACTGTACCTCTTGTCCACCTGTTGGAGCACACGCTGCATGGAATAATGGACAGGGCACTTGAGGCAGAACAGAGGCAGGAAGAGGAGGACTTCCTTGCCTCTCAAGGCCCCCTTTACCCAGACAGTGTTCCTTCTGTCCCACCCATCGCACAGGAAGAGGAAGAGGAGGAGGAGGAGGAGGAGGAGGAGGATTGTGTCAGCATGGAGGTGGAGGCTGGCACTCAGCATCATCAGCAGCAGTCTTTTAGGATGATTTACAGTCCCAAGAAACCAGTGGACTTGTACGTGGCTGGGAGGAGGTGACTGCGGATCATGTCGTCCTTAGTGACCCAGAGGACTCCGGAGCGAATGCCTCAGCAAACCTACGCTGCATGGCCTCCCTGATCCTGCAAAGTCTGCGGAAGATCCTCGTATTCTTCGGATCAAGGAGAGGGACCATTACTGGCTGGCCACTCTCCTTGATCCACGGTACAAGGGTAAGGGTTGCGGACCTTATGTTACCATCGCAGAGGGAGCAGAGGATGAGACAACTCCGGGAGGCCTTGCAGAAAGGTCTGTGCAACGCGTTCCCAGAGACTGGGAGGTTACAAACTCCTGGTCCTGGACAACGAGTTGCTGAGGCTTCGGCCAGTCAAAGAAGGAGCGGTGGGGAAGGTGGCCGTCTGACCGATGCGTTCAGACAATTCTTTAGTCCGCAGCCCCAAAGTATGATTGGTTCCAGCAACCATCGCCAGCGTCTGATAAACATGGTGCAGGAATATCTAGGGGCAAGGTCAGACTTGGACACCTTCCCCACCGAAAATCCTCTGGCTTACTGGGTCTTGAGGATGGATCACTGGCCAGAGCTTTGCACAGTATGCAATTGAGCTACTGGCCTGTCCTGCATCCAGCGTTCTTTCGGAACGCACATTCAGTGCTGCTGGAGGATTTGTCACGGATCACAGGGTGCGCCTGTCCACCGACTCGGTTGATCGACTGACTTTCATCAAGATGAACCAGTCTTGGATCACCACCAGCTACCACACACCTGATGCTGATATAACAGACTAATTGATTTTAACATGTCACATCCCTTCAAGACTGATGCTGATGCTGAGTGTCTGTGCTGTTATGTTGACTGGCTATCCTCCTCCTCCGAGTCCTCAATGATACGATTGATGATGATAGCTTGGAAGATCATTTTTGTTTATGGGTGCCGCCACCAGTGGCTAAGGCCCAATTTTTCAGCCCCTGTTTTACAGGGGCGTGTAATTACAATTTTTTTAGCAATAATTTGCCATAGGGCTCATTGCTGTGCTCCAAGTACAGTATCTGTGAGGGGTTGGAGTGTTGTGGCACCAGTGCCTAAGGCCCAATTTTTCAGCCCCTGTTTAACAGGGGCGTGTCATTACAATTTTTGAAGCAATACTTTGCAACAGGGCTCATTGCTGTGCTCCAAGTACAGTATCTGTGAGGGGTTGTAGTGTTGTGCCACCAGTGCCTAAGGCCCAATTTTTCAGCCCCTGTTCAACAGGGGCATGTAATTACAATTCTTGATCTAATAATTCACAGCAGGGCCCATTCCTGCACCCACCAAGAGTAACTCTGAGGGCTTACAGTGTTGTGTCAACACCACCACCACCACCAAAGGCCCAATTTTTCAGCCCCTGTTCAACAGGGGCATGCAATTACAATTCTTGATCTAATAATTCACAGCAGGGCCCATTGCTGCACCCACCAAGAGTAACTGTCAGGGCTTACAGTGTTGTGGCACCAGCACCACCATCAAAGGCCCAATTTTTACTACCACTGTTCAACAATTATATGTAATTACAATTCCTGATATAATAGTTGACAGCAGGGCGTTCCAGCACCAACCAAGAGTAACTGTGAGTGCTTACAGTGTTGTGCCAACACCAACAACTAAGGGGCCTATTTCTGCAGAGTATCTACGGCAGGTCCCTACTTTCAAACATCCAACTTACAAACGACTCCTACTTGCAAACGCAAGAAGACAACAGGAAGTGAGAGGAAATCTACCCCTAGGAAGGAAAATTCTCTCCTGTAAGAATTAATATGGGAGAAAGGTGTCTCCTCTGTACTGATGCTTTATCAGCAATCCTTGTTTCAAGAAAAACACCACATTTCAAAAACAGTTGTCATTGGGACGGAAAGTGAGGTGAAATGTTCTGAACAGGGGCACAGACAGCAAAACAAATGTTACAGGGGTGATAACCCTTACCTATGTTTTCCAAAAAGTTTAAAAATAGATTTTTGGGCTGGAGCTACACTTAAACAATGTACCTGTTCAAAATTACAAACAGATTCTACATAAGAACAAACCTACAGTCCCTGTCTTGTATGCACCGCCTGTATACGGCTGTTCAGAGTATATAGGGCCTTTTTTATTTTATGTGCGGGGTTCCCCTTAATATCCATACAAGACCCAAAGGGGCTGGTAATGGGCTGGGGTAGGGGGGGGGTCATGGGGTAGCTATGCCATTTTTCTTAAAGCTTTTCATCCATATTACCGGGACCAGACATTACATTAAAGCCGCAAGCAGTTTTAAATGGCTTTTTTTTCCTTTAGAAGTGTCATTTTGTGCAGGGACAGTTCTAAACACGGGAAACACGTGGCACTTCACAGGCATACTTTAGACACCCCCCAGGTACGATATTTAAAGGAATATTTGACTTTTTTTTTTTCACTTTATGCATCATTAAAATGACTGCTCCCGAAAAACGACCGTTTTTAAAACTTCTTTTTGCATTGATACATGTCCCCTGGTGCAGAACCCGGGTTCCCAAACCCTTTTTAGGACAATAACATGCATAATAGTTGTTATAATTAGCACTTTAGAATTCGAACGTTCACATCCATTGTATTTAATAGGGTTCTAATGTTCGTACGAACTTTCGGTCCGTTCGCGGGTTCTGGTGCGAACCGAACCCGGGGGTGTTCGGCTCATCACTAATGCTCATGTTATAAAATAAAAATGTATGCTGTGATCATCGATATCCCTAAAGGAACTATGTCAGTTTAGTCATGTACGTTATGTAATACATATAATAATTATTTCTATTATGATGGTTCTTTTTCTTTACCTTTGTTATTTTCTGTATAACAATAAAACGTATTCTATGTAATAAAGCTTGACTTCAACTAAGTGAACTATAAACCCTATAAGCCAAATCTCTGCAAGTTTTTATATCAGTGTATATTGTACTCCTTGAATTTCCCATGACTTGCACTTCTAAAGACACACAAGGAAAATGGGAATTGTTTAAACTCTCAAATTGTCTACATATTCATACGTCACTATAAATCAGGTCAGGAAAGGTCCTGATGGGAGAAGAACTTTTTAATGTTCCACAGTAGGGCATTTAGCAAGTGGATGGATTATAGATGTCGATTTTGAGCTGAAACGCTTCTGAGTATATTTTATTGACTGTTCACAGTACATTGGCAAGGAATTGGCATTGTTATATTTATGTAATTTTGGTTTGCCTTTTTGTTTTATTGGGTGTATTATTTCCTTTATATATTTGGTACTTACAGTTTTTATTTCCCCTTTCCTTTGGTGCAATAGAAGATTTCCTCCTTGCTATCATGGCCTACGATCGCTATGTTGCTGTCTGCATCCCTTTGAGATATCCGTTACTCATGAATCCCAAAGCTTGTTTTATACTTCTATGGGGATCTACCAAATGTATTTGGACACCTGCCTTTACACGCACATGAACTTTAATGGCACCCCAGTCTTAGTCCGTAGGGTTCAATATTGAGTTGGCCCACCCTATGCAGCTATAACAGCTTCAACTTTTCTGGGAAGTCTGTCCACAAGTTTTAGGAGTGTGTCTATAGGAATGTTTGACCATTCTAATTCATCCCAAAAGTGTTCTATCTGGTTGAGGTCAGGACTGGCAAGCTCACGCATCCATGTCTTTATGGACCTTGCTTTGCGCACTGGTCCAAATCATTTGGTGAAGAGTGGATTATGATGTGGGTTGTTTTTCAGGGGCTGAGATTGTCCCCTTAGTTTAAGTGAAGGAAAATCTTAAGGCATCAGCATGCCAAGACATTTTGGACATTATCATGCTCCCAACTTTGTGGGAACAGTTTGGGGATGGCCCCTTCCTGTTCGCGGATGACAGTGCGTTGCGGGTTGTCACTTGCTGTGTCCCAAAGTGAAGGCAGGCAGCAGAGAGATGATATAATCTCTCTGCTGCCCATGGCTGCACAGTGAGGGTGAAACTGTGGTGATGCAGGGCGGCGGGGAGAGATGACATCATCACTCTGCTCCACTGCCCGCTCACTTGCTGACTGCTCCCAACCCCCCCCCTGCGAGTGCTCTGTCCGCCCCTGTCACCAACAGCAGCGGCGCCGGGCTCCTCACAGGGAGCGGTGCCTGCAGTGCTCACTCGCTGACTGCCCCCTCCCCTCGCCTGTGAGTGTCCTCACAGGCAGCGGCGCCGGTACACTGGGCTCCTCACAGGGAGCGGCGCCTGCCCATGCCTGCTCACTCGCTGACTGCCCCCCCCGCCTGTGAGTGTCCTCAGCGGCGCCGGGCTCCTCACAGGCAGCGGAGCTGGCTGGCGGGCGTCAGTTTGCCGCCCCCCTAACAGTGCCGCCTGGTACCATGGTACCACCCGGTCCCATCATAGGGCCGGCCCTGATGTCCGCACAATTTACAGTTAAAGCAGCGCAGTGCCGAATCCCAAAAACAGGCCTGGTCCTAATGGCCCGAAATGGTCCGGGGCTTAAGTGGTTAAAAAATAAAATAAATAAATTCTTATTTATTTTCCTTTTTCTTTCTTTTTTTTACACTGTCTTTTTAAAAAAAAGATTGGGTCACTTTTATTCCTATTACAATTACTTTTATTCCTATTCCTAGAAAAGAAGCATGACAGGACCTCTTTAATGTGAGATTTGGGAGTCAAAAAGACCTCAGATCTCACATTTCCACTAAAATGCAATAAAAAAATAAATAAAAAATAATAATAATAATTGCCCCTTTAAGAGCATTGGGCGGAAGTGACGTTTGACGTTGCTTCCGCCATCCAATGCTATGGAGCCGAGCGGGGGCCATCTTTCCCTCCCTCGGCATCCAGGCTATAAGGGAACAGGACTCAATCGTCACCGACGACGTCTGGTAAACGGCGAAGATGACCAGAGTGTGGCAGGAGGGGGGTACTTTTTCCTGCCCCCGATAAAAGTAATCTCGCGGTGAATCTGACGCTGAGACCCCTTTTATCTGAAACCTGACCGCCCGCTGAAGAAGAGGATACTGGGGTTATGGCAGCTAGCTGCTGCCATAACAACGCTATTCCTCTTCTAACAGCCGTCGTATAATGACGGCGGGCAGTCGGTAAGGGGTTAAGATGTGTCGGTAAGTGCTGGGTGAGCGAGATGTGTCATCTTCAGGTGTGCAAAAAATCTTTGTAAATAATCCAACACAATTACTTCCCTGAATTCTGTGACATATATTCAATATGTCCTGTAAGGAAGGCACTACTGTGTCACAAATTTAACAGAGCCTGCCTCCTAAACTAGATATCTGCTGGGAGGAAGAGTTTTAGGAGGCAGGGTAAGTACAGGAATCACTGCTTGCAGGCAGCAAGGTACCATGGGATATATAGTCCTCAGAAATCAAAAGTAGCGTAGGAGAAAAGCATGCAGGAAATCCAGCAAGTTGTGGGAAGAGGTGGTCAGTGGTCAGTAGACACCACTCAAAACATGAAAGGAGATTTATCTAGTAAGCTTATATTGCATTGTCAAGTATAAGTATTATATAACTATTATTATATTGTACTGTTATTACAATGCTCATGTTATAAAATAAAAATGTATGCTGTGATCATCGATATCCCTAAAGGAACTATGTCAGTTTAGTCATGTACGTTATGTAATACATATAATAATTATTTCTATTATGATGGTTCTTTTTCTTTACCTTTGTTATTTTCTGTATAACAATAAAACATATTCTATGTAATAAAGCTTGACTTCAACTAAGTGAACTATAAACCCTATAAGCCAAATCTCTGCAAGTTTTTATATCAGTGTATATTGTACTCCTTGAATTTCCCATGACTTGCACTTCTAAAGACACACAAGGAAAATGGGAATTGTTTAAACTCTCAAATTGTCTACATATTCATACGTCACTATAAATCAGGTCAGGAAAGGTCCTGATGGGAGAAGAACTTTTTAATGTTCCACAGTAGGGCATTTAGCAAGTGGATGGATTATAGATGTCGATTTTGAGCTGAAACGCTTCTGAGTATATTTTATTGACTGTTCACAGTACATTGGCAAGGAATTGGCATTGTTATATTTATGTAATTTTGGTTTGCCTTTTTGTTTTATTGGGTGTATTATTTCCTTTATATATTTGGTACTTACAGTTTTTATTTCCCCTTTCCTTTGGTGCAATAGAAGATTTCCTCCTTGCTATCATGGCCTACGATCGCTATGTTGCTGTCTGCATCCCTTTGAGATATCCGTTACTCATGAATCCCAAAGCTTGTTTTATACTTCTATGGGGATCTACCAAATGTATTTGGACACCTGCCTTTACACGCACATGAACTTTAATGGCACCCCAGTCTTAGTCCGTAGGGTTCAATATTGAGTTGGCCCACCCTATGCAGCTATAACAGCTTCAACTTTTCTGGGAAGTCTGTCCACAAGTTTTAGGAGTGTGTCTATGGGAATGTTTGACCATTCTAATTCATCCCAAAAGTGTTCTATCTGGTTGAGGTCAGGACTGGCAAGCTCACGCATCCATGTCTTTATGGACCTTGCTTTGCGCACTGGTCCAAATCATTTGGTGAAGAGTGGATTATGATGTGGGTTGTTTTTCAGGGGCTGAGATTGCCCCCTTAGTTTAAGTGAAGGAAAATCTTAAGGCATCAGCATGCCAAGACATTTTGGACATTATCATGCTCCCAACTTTGTGGGAACAGTTTGGGGATGGCCCCTTCCTGTTCGCGGATGACAGTGCACCAGTGCACAAAGCAAGGTCCATAAAGACATAGCTGAGCGAGCTTCGGGGGGAAAAACTTGTCCTGACCTCAACCTGATAGAACACATTTTGGATGAATTAGAGCGTAGACTGCGAGCCAGGCCTTCTCGTCCAATATCAGTGCCCGATCCCACAAATGCGCTTCTGGAAGAATGGTCAAACATTCCCATAGACACACTCCTAAACCTTGTGGACAGCCTTCCCAAAAGAGTTTAAGCTGTTATAGCTGCAAAGGTTGGGCCAACTCAATATTGAACCCTACAGACTAAGACTTGGATGCCATTAAAGTTCATATGCATGTAAAGGCAGGCATCCTAATTTTGGTAATATAGCGTAGTTGTACATAAGGGGTCACTCGCTTATCACTGTGTTTATTCACAGAACATCTTGTATTTGTTCAATGAATATAAAGTGTTCTCTGAATGAGCGAGGTGGAGAGACAGCATGGTGAAGTCACTGCTCCATTGAATATCCTGAGAATCTACTGTATATTGGCAATCTATTTCACAGGACCAGAGACGGATTAAGCAGTGCCGGCCCAAGACATTGTGCTGCCTGGTACCAAGAATGAAATGCTGCCCCCCCCCCCAAAAAAAAAATCACGCCCACCAAAATGCCCCCACATCCATCATTTTATATCATGATAACTAAAGTGGACCTGTCATGGCTCTATAAAAAGGACCTGTTATGGCTCTATTCATGTATACAGGAGTATAAAGAGGTCATGGCATTATACGTGTATATAGAAGTATAATGAGGACCTGTCATGGCTCTATACATGTACCGTATTTTTCCTGTCTATAAGACGCCCCCATGTACAAGATTTTTCCAACCCAAAATTAAGAAATCAATATTTTACACATAGGTAAAACAGAACACATTTTTATTTAGTAATTACCGCAGGTAACGTTTAAATACTAGTATATTATGCAGCGGTTGTTCTTCCTGTTTTCTCCACTGTCTGATCATATACTCAGTGGAGGCAAGTCCAAACTGTTTCTCTGCAGCTCTATTCCCATGCTCTTTTTTGCATAGCTGGCTACATTTGGTTTGATTTGGTAGAGTAAGACAATCACTTACTTTTATTAGTTTCTGACATCTTGGTCCCAGAACACTCCGGTCCCTGTTGCATCTGTGCATCTCCACTTCCAACAGGATTGCATCCAATCACTCTCCACCTCCACCCCCAGCTCTATCTGACGTCAGTAACATACGGCTCGTGATTGGAGGAAGCCGCTTGACAAGCTATGGGCCGCGACGCACCTGCGCGGCTGTCTCCCAGGCTGACTGACCGTGTATAAGACGCTGTTCGATTTACAGGCTATTATTTTAGGAAAAAAAAGCGTCTTATACACGGAAAAATACGGTATATAGAAATATAAAGAGGACCTGTCATGGCTCTATACATGTATGTAGGAGTATAAAGAGGACCTGTCATGGCTCTATACATGTATGTAGGAGTATAAAGAGGACCTGTCATGGCTCTATACATGTATGTAGGAGTATAAAGAGGACCTGTCATGGCTCTATACATGTATGTAGGAGTATAAAGAGGACCTGTCATGGCTCTATACATGTATGTAGGAGTATAAAGAGGACCTGTCATGGCTCTATACATGTATATAGGAATATAAAAGGACCTGTGCGTGGCCGGCGGCCGCGATGTCACCGGCCACACGTAGTGGATTGTCACTTGCCATGACGCCACCTGTCACACATTGCGGATTGTCACTTGCCACGACGTCACCTGCCACACGTTGCAGATTGTCACTTGCCACAACGCCACCTGCCACACATTGCGGATTGTCACTTGCCACAACGTCACCTGCCACACGTTGCAGATTGTCACTTGCCACTTGCTGTGTCCCAGAGTAAAGGCAGGCAGCAGAGAGATAATGTAATCTCTCTGCTGCCCGCACAGTGGGGGCGGAACTGCAGTGATGCAGGGCGGGCAGTGAGAGATGATGTCATCTCTCTGCTCCCCCGCCCGCTGTTTGGCCAGCAAGCCCACTCACCTGCTGACTGTCCCGCCCGCTGACTGTTCCCCTGTTCTGCCCGCACGCTCCATTCACCTGGGCCCAAAGCCCAGGTGAATGGAGCGCGCGGGGAGCGGAGCGGGCTGGCCGGCATCCAATTTGCCTCACAGTGGAGCGCGGAGCAGGTGGAACGGGTTGGCGACAATTTGCCTCACAGTGCAGCGTAGGGTTGCCACCTTTTCGTCAAGCCAAACCCGAACACATTAGCAGCGCACGCCAATATATATATTTTTTTGTAGTACATTAAATTCATTACCTCTGTACAAAGCAATGCACAGCTAATTTTTTTTATTTAGTATACACTGTACATATATTTTTGTGATTAAATAAAATTTCTAATCATATGGAGTTAATCACAAGAGTCCCCCTTTATATCAGAGTCAACAGAGTTCTCCTTTAGATCTGAATCCACAGAGTTCCCCTTTACATCTGAATGCACAGGGTTCTGCAGAAGAGAAGTGCAGAGGGTAAGATGGGGGCAGTATGTACAGGAGAGGAGTGCAGAGGGTATGATGGGGGCAGTATGCATAGGAGAGAAGTGTGGAGGGTATGATGGAGCAGTATGTATAGAAGAGGAGTTGGGAGGGTATGAGGGGGGCGGTTTGTACAGGAGAGGAGTGTGGAGGGGATGATGGGGGACAGTATGTACAGGAGAGGAATGCGGAAGGGATGATGGGGCGGTATGTACAGGAGAGGAGTGTAGAGGGTATGATGGGGGCAGTATGTACAGGAGAGGAGTTCGGAGGGTATGATGGGTGCAGTTAATACAGGAGAGGAGTTCGGAGGGTATGATGGGTGCAGTTAGTACAGGGGAGGAGTTCGGAGGGTATTATGGGTGCAGTTAGTACAGGAGAGGAGTGTGGAGGGTATGATGGGGCGGTATGTTCAGGAGAGAAGTGTGGAGGGTATGATAGGTGCAGTTAGTACAGGAGAGGAGTTTGGAGGGTATGATGGGTGCAGTTAGTACAGGGGAGGAGTTCGGAGGGTATGATGGGTGCAGTTAGTACAGGAGAGGAGTTCGGAGGGTATGATGGGTGCAGTTGGTACAGGAGAGGAGTTCGGAGGGTATGATGGGTGCAGTTGGTACAGGAGAGGACTTCGGAGTGTATGGCGGTGGCAGAATGGGGAGGGATTTCTTGCGGTGTCTATGGGGTGACCAGGGAGTGATGTTGGGAAGATAGGGGAAGAAAAGTGACCATGAAATGATGTCCCTCAGCTGGGGGGGGGGGTAGGAAGCAGCTCTGAGTGACGTCTGTATAAAGTGGTCTGGGGGGGGGGTGATGCCAGCTGGGGGGAGTTGAGAAGTGGTCAGGTCGTGATGTATATAATAAAAAAAAAACTCATCCACTAAAAACATACAACAATAAATCATACAACAGTACTACTAATCCAGCTCCCAGCACTCTGTATACCCAGATAATGTGAAGGTAATTGATGACCATTCATATAACCCTGTGGTATCCAGGCTCTGAGTGTACAATCAGAGGTGTGAACTCACCACATATATACAGGTTACATTAATGGTTATAAATGACTTCTTCACATTATCAAGTCTGAACAATTGGATTGGAGGATGTTTGCACAGACTGTTCATGCTTAGAAGTGATCTGTTAAATGTGATAGGGCTGGTGCAGACCCCCCTCCCCCCCCACATTCAAACTCACTATCTCCTCCGATTCTTCTGTCAACTTAACCCTTCACTGCATCTCCTGAAGAAAAAAACACTTTGAAAGCAACTACTATCCACCCTAGAAAACTTCTCCCAGAAAAAGTCAGCTCACCTCCTCCCTTCCTCTGGCCAGCCCGACAGGAGATCCAGTGAGCTCCGCCTCCCAGTTCTCTCAACACTCCGCACTGGTGATTGGAGGGGGAGAGGTTGATGTCAGAGATAACAGGGACCCCGCACGGCAGGAGACTGGAGGGAGGGGGAAGAGACAGGAAGGAGCTTTGAATCCCAAACACACACAGCAGCCGCAGGCACAGTGTATTCTTTACAATGCCGCTGCTGCTGTTTCACAGTGATAGGTGGAGTGGGGGAGAGGAGCGGGCAGGTGGCAATTTGCCGCCCCCCTGATTGTGCCGCCTGGTACAATGGTACCATCGGGTCCCATGGTAGGGCCGGCCCTGGGATTAAGACAAAATGAGGTCCTTGGCAAGGTAACAGCTTTGCCCGCATCTCTTTTACTGGCATTGATAAGGATTGCAATAGGCACAGAGATGTCCTCTTATGTGCATTGTTTGTACTGGCCCCATCAAACACCAACTAGTACATCCTCTCTTGTGGAGTGACAGTCATGTGCAGAGTTTTGACCAATTAGCTATCCCCCTTGCTTACTGCAGGAGCATGAATGTTGTAGCTGGGTTTCTTTGACATTGGGTCCTACTCTACTGCCTATGTTGCCTTGTGGTTGACATGGCTCACCTCAGAAAAAGGGAACTGGTAAAGGCCAATTGGAGCCTTAAAATAATGGAAGCCACTAGTTGATTTACCAAAGCAGGGCCGGTGCTACCACTAGGCGGACTAGGCAACAGCCTAGGGTGCACGGCTGCCCGGCCGCTGGTTATTCTACTCCCGCACTGTACACAGAGCTTGCAACTATTTACTAGACCGCTCTCTCCGTTCTGACATCATGTGTCCAGCAACCACCCAGCCCCCCCAGCAGGGCGCTCTCTCTGGTGTGTATCCAGAAATCCCCCCTCTCCACTCTGAGATCATAATGTCACATCAGCTACACACTTCTCCCGAGTCCTGTCCCTCCTGTGCGCTCCGTCTGTGAAGGAGGTGGGCGGGAAGATTAAAAACAAGCAGCCAACAGCCACACCGAAAAACTGCTGAATGAACCAGTGAGCCCCTGGGGGCCATTCAAAGTGAGTGAGCTCTTTCACTGACCAGACTCTACTCCCTTCTCTTTCTCTCCCTGACCCTCTCTCTCTCCCTGACCCCCCTCTCTCTCCCTGACCCCCCTCTCTCCCTGACCCCCCTCTCTCTCCCTGACCCCCTCTCTCTCCCTGACCCCCCTCTCTCTCCATGACCCCCCTCTCTCTCCCTGATCCCCCCTCTCTCTCCCTGACCCCCCTCTCTCCCTGAACCCCCTCTCTCTCCCTGACCCCCTCTCTCTCCCTGACCCCCCTCTCTCTCCCTTACCCCCATCTCTCTCTCTCCCTGACCCCCCTTTCTCTCTCTCTATCTCCCTGACCCCCCATCTCTCCCTGACCCCCCTCTCTCCCTGACCCCCCTCGCTCCCTCTTTCCTTGCCAGCACTGGAAGTAGCTTTACTCCAGTCTGTTTATCTCCTGTTTTAACTCCTTCCTTACCATCATCTGCCTATACATTGATGTATAACAGAATTACTTGATTAACTTTATCCTCTTAAAGTGGTATTAAAGCAAAGCAAAATATTTATTACACTGCAGCTTACCAATTCTTAAGGCCCATACACACGATCGGACTTTTTGACAACCAACGTCCGACGGACCTGTTTTTTTTTTTTATAATCACTTTTTTTCCTTTATTATAATAAATTTCAGCATACAACATAAAAATACACATTAGACAAAATGTCTATACAGGTACAGTCATTAACATAAAACACAGAACACAGATGACCCTCCTCCCCGATAGTACACTAGGTCCTAGATCTTATCAAAAAAAAAAGAAAAACGCACAAAAAAAAACCAACCTGTTTTGTGACCCCATATTCAAAATGTGTTTAAGAAAGGAGCTTAATAGCGCCTTATTACGTGTTTCAAAAAAAAAAACGAATTTAATAAAAAAAAAAAATTATACTATTGGTGTCGTTTTATTGTATAATTATCAAAATTTCACCCCGTTTAACCACTTAAGCCCCGGACCAATACGCAGCATAAAGACCAGAGGTGTTTTTACAATTTGGCACTGCGCTGCTTTAACTGGTAGTTGCGCAGTCATGCAATGTTGTACCCAAACAAAATTTGTGTCCTTTTCTTCCCACAAATAGAGCTTTCTTTTAATGGTATTTGATTGTCTCTGCTATTTTTATTTTTTGCGATATAAACGGAAAAAGACTGAAAATTTTGAAAAAGAATGATATTTTCTACTTTTTGTTATAAGAAAAATCTAATAAACTCAATTTTAGTCATACATTTAGGCCAAAATGTATTCAGCCACATGTCTTTAGTAAAAAAAATGTCAATAAGCATATATTTATTGGTTTGTGCAAAAGTTATAGCGTCTACAAACTAGGGTACATTTTCTGGAGTTTACACAGCTTTTAATTTATGACTTCCTATCTAATTTCTTGAGGTGCTAAAATGGCAGGGCAGTACAAACCCCCCCAAATGACCCCATTTTGGAAAGTAGACACCCCAAGGAAATTGCTGAGAGGCATGCTGCGCCCATTGAATATATATTTTTTTGTCCCAAGTGATTGAATAATGACAAAAAAAAAAAATGTTTTACAAAAAGTTGTCACTAAATTATATATTGCTCACACATGCCATGGACATATGTGGAATTACACCCCAAAATACATTTTACTGCTTCTCCTGAGTACAGGGATATGACATGTGTGGGACTTTTTGGGAGCCTAGCCGTGTACGGGGCCCCGAAAACTAATCACCGCCTTCAGGATTTCTAAGGGCGCAAATTTTTAATTTCACTCCTCACTACCCATCACAGTTTTGAAGGCCATAAAATGCCAAGATATCACAAAACCCCCCCAAATGACCCCATTTTGGAAAGTAGACACCCCAAGCTATTTTCTGAGAGGCATGGTGAGTATTTTACAGCTCTCATTTGTTTTTTCAATTTTCAAAACTTTGTGACAAAAAGCGAGATCTGCAAAATACTCACCATACCTCTCAGCAAATAGCTTGGGGTGTCTACTTTCCAAAATGGGGTCATTTGGGGGGGGGGGTTGTGCCATCTGGGCATTCCATGGCCTCTGAAACTGTGATAGGCAGTGAGGAGTGAAATCAAAAATGTACACTCCTAGAAATCCTGAAGGCGGGTGCTTGGTTTTTGGGGTCCTGTACGCATCTAGGCTCCCAAAAAGTCTCACACATGTGGTATCCCCGTACTCAGGAGAAGCAACAGAATGTATTTTGGGGTGTAATTCCACATATGCCCATGGCATGTTTGAGCAATATATCATTTAGTGACAACTTTGTGCAAAAAAAAATAAAAAATTGTATTTTTCCCGCAACTTGTGTCAAAATATAAAATATTCCATGGACTCGACATGCCTCTCAGCAAATAGCTTGGGGTGTCTACTTTCCAAAATAGGGTCATTTGGGGGAGTTTTGAACTGTCCTGGCATTTTATGCACAACATTAGGAAGCTTATGTCACACATCATCCACTCTTCTAACCACTTGAAGACAAAGCCCTTTCTAACACTTTTTGTTTACAGGAAAACATATTTTTTTTTGCAAGAAAATTAAGTTGAACCCCCAAACATCATATATTTTTTTAAAGCAAAGGCCCTATAGATTAAAATGGTGGGTGTTTTTTTTTTTTCCACACACTATTTGCGCAGCAATTTTTCAAACGCATTTTTGGGGGAAAAAATATACTTTTTTTAATTTTAATGCACTAAAACACACTATATTGCCCAAATGTTTGATGAAATAAAAAAGATGATCTTAGGCCGAGTACATGGATACCAAACATGACATGCTTTAAAATTTCGCACAAACGCGCAGTGGCGACAAACTACATACATTTTTAAAAGCCTTTAAAAGCCTTTACAGGTTACCACATTCGATTTACAGAGGAGGTCTACTGCTAGGTACTCTTTTTTTGAAAAAATTGGGGTCTATTAGACCCTAGATCTTTCCTCTGCCCTCAAAGCATCTGACCATACCAAGATCGGTGTGATAAAATGCTTTCCCAATTTCCCAATGGCGCATTTTATATCCGGGGGGGGGGACATTCCCTCCCACTGCTTGTAAAAGCAGTCCAGAGGCTAATAAGCCGCTAGGATTGCTTTTACATGAAATCCGGCCGCTGGTTGAAAAGAATGATACCAAGATGATACCTAAACCCGCAGGCATCATTCTGGTTTAACCATTCAAAGTCCAGCAACATACCAGTACTTTGCTGGTCCTTGTTGGGCATGTATTGTAATCTTTTTTTCCATGCAGCCTGTTGGCTGAACGAAAAAAAAAATTGATCGGTGGGTATGCCCAACCATTAGAATACCTCCCTTCATCCACCCACTTCTAATGATGGGCATACATGCACCATTTATACATGCCGAACCATGGGGGCATCCTCCCGCAAAAGTTATGCCGCGTACACACGGTCAGATTTTTCCACGGGCAAGCCTCCGTTGGAATTTCAACCGTATGTACGCGGCATTAGGAGCAAAATCGCTCCTCCGCCCCTGCTGCCCCTATGCTTCGGCATATATGCTCTTTTTTTTAACTGTGGTGGTGAAATCACCCCCTATGATCAGGGGGTTAAACCTTTATTGGGTTATATACGGCGGGTGCCCTGATGCTATAAAAAGCAAACTAACTAACTAGCATCACCCGTAACACTTATACGGTGATCACTGGTGAAAGGGTTAACTAGGGGCAATCAGAGGGTTAAAACTTTTATTAGGTAATATATGGGGGTACCTGACGCTATATAAAAACCTGACAGGGAACCTAAATAACAAAATAACTAACTGGCTAACCAGTGTCACCAGTGACACTTATACGGTGATCACTGGTGAAAGGGTTAACTCTAGGGGCAATCAGGGGGTTAAAACCTTTAATAGGTTGTATATGGGGGTACCTGATGCTATAAAAACCTGGCAGCGAACCTAAAAAAATAACTGGCTACCTAGCGGCACCAGCGACACTAATACAGCGATCAGAAAAAGGATTGCTTAGTGACACTGGTGATAGGGGGTGAAAGGGTTACCTGGGGGGGCGATCAAGGGGTTAAACCTTTATTAGGTAATATATGGGGGTACCTGGCGCTATATAAAAACCTGACGGGGAACCTAAATAACTAAATAACTAACTGGCTAACCAGTGTCACCAGTGACACTTATACGGTGATCACTGGTGAAAGGGTTAACTCTAGGGGCAATCAGGGGGTTAAAACCTTTATTAGATAATATATGGGGGTACCCGATGCTATAAAAACCTGGCGGCGAACCTAAAAAAATAACTGGCTACCTAGCGGCACCAGCGACACTAATACAGCGATCAGAAAAACGATTGCTTAGTGACACTGGTGATAGGGGGTGAAAGGGTTACCTGGGGGGGGGGCGATCAAGGGGTTAAACCTTTATTAGATAATATATGGGGGTACCTGATGCTATAAAAACCTGTCGGCAAACCTAAAAAAATAACTGGCTACCTAGCGGCACCAGCGACACTAATACAGCGATCAGAAAAACGATCGCTTAGTGACACTGGTGATAGGGGTGAAAGGGTTACCTGGGGGCGATCAAGGGGTTAAACCTTTATTAGGGGGGGTTAAAGGGACCTAACAATAACTGCCCTGACACTTTTACTATCACAAATGTCACTGATTGCAGTGATCAGTAAATAAATGATCACTGCAATCAGTGACACTGTAAATGGGGGCTGGAGGGTGATCTGGGGGGTGATCTGGGGGTGACTGGGGGGGGTGGAAAGTGTGCCTATGTGTCCTGGTGTCAGTGGGCTCTTGGTGCACTAACCTGATGTCTTATCTCCTCGGCGCTCTGGACGAATAGAGCGCCGCACGGAGAGATTACATCACATCCTCCTGCCTGTGTTTACATTACACAGGCAGGGGAAGCATCTCATTCGCCGGGAGCGATTGCGAGGGGGTGGCCAGAAACCAATGGCCGCCCCCTCATCACGGATCGCTCCTGAAGCGATACCGACCGCCCCATGTACCGTGAGGGGGTCCGATCGGACCCCCCACCTGCGCGAAAGCAGGCACGTACAGGTATTTGATTGTGCCTGTCCGTGCCATTCTGCCGACGTATATGTACATGGGGCGGTCGTTAAGTGAGGAAAAAAAAAAAAAAAGGGGGAGAAAAAAAATAGGTAATTTCCAATGTATAAAGTGCCAAAATTTCACCCCGTAAAGTAAGAAAAAAAAGAAAAAAATTATATTATTCAAAATGTATTTAAGAAAGAAGCTTAATAGCACCTTATTACGTGTTTCCAAAAGCCCTAGATAAAAAAGAAAAAAAAAGAAGAAAAAAAGGAATGTTGAATTTAGTGTAGATTTCTATAAAACCTCCCCCTACTTCCCGTGACCTTTCCCCACCCTTTAGCCTTCCCCCTCCCCCTCTTACCTCCCCACTCCCCCCCCCAATCGCTACCCCCTTCTTTATGTGATTTTACATATTACCTATTCCGTGCCTTACTATTCTCCCACATTTACTACTGCAAAAAATATGTACTACTATACCCTGTGAGCAAATTATATAAAATAATTAAATCATAAATAACCAATATGTATAATATATAGATCTTCCTTCTCTTTCAATGATGTCAATCTTTTCTCCAATGCACTTCCCCAGGGGGAGAAGGAAAAAAAAAAGGGGAAGAAAAAAATAATAAAAGAAAAGAAAAGCCCATCTTCTCTCCACCCCCCCCCCCCTAATCCCCCACATCCCCCAAGCCATTCAGTCCAAGGGGTTTAATCTGTCCCTATTTCAGAGGAGTAGTAGAGCCGTTCCGCCCATATATCTTTAAATTTATTCTGTTGGTCCTTGACCGTATGTACCCATCTCTCTGCCTCTATTATCCTCTCCACCTCCTTTTTCCAGTCCATTTTAGTGGGGCATCTGGATTGTTTCCAGAACCTAGGTATCAATGCCTTTGCTGCATTTAACAAATGTGGGGTAAAGCTTCTTTTATAAAACTTAATGGATGATGGCATCCCATGGAACAGGAAATATAGTGGAGATAATTCTATGGGTCTGAGTGCCATTTTTTTAATCCAGGGGGCTATCTCTTCCCAAAATATCTTAATCTTGGGACAATACCACCATAGGTGGAGAAAAGAGCCCCTTTGGTTATACCCCCTCCAACAATTGGCATCTATTGATGGATATATCTGAGCCAATCGGATCGGTGTGCGATACCATCTGGTTAAAAACTTGTAAGACATCTCTTGTATATAAGAACTTATTGAGGAGTGTTGTGTTGTTTCCATCAGCCTTTTGACTTGCACTGATGTAAAGTTATGGCCCAACTGCCTTTCCCATTCAAGGATGAAATAAGGAGTTGTCACACTTTGGGCAATCAGGACCAGCCTGTATATTCGAGATAACATATGCCCCGGCTCTGATAAATTAACACACCACTCCTCAAAAATAGTCAAAGGGTTTGCTGGTCTCATCTGATACTTCCACTTATTAAACCAGTCCGCCAGCTGGCGGTGTTTCCACTCGGCCATTGATACTTCCCCCAACTTCTGTACCAGGTCTCCCAGTGATAGCAATTTCCCTTGTGGGGCCACTCCAGCACAATTTCCCTCTCCATCCCTTCTCCAACACTCTAAACTTCCCTTCTCCTCCCCCGGGGGAAACCAGGGAAATCCCTCCAAAGGTGTTATGGGCGAAATTGGGGGGCATACCTTCCTGTCTGGTTCATTCTGTCCCAAGTAGAAAGCGCTGTCTTTGTCAATGGTGATGTATATTCCGACAACCGCCTATATGAGGCCTGAGTCCAGGGTGCTCCCGCCAGGTTCCTTCCTGCTAATGTTTTCTCCAAGGGTACTCAAAGTTTACTAGCAGAGTCGTGGCGCCAGTTCATAATGCGAACCAGGGCCATGGCTCTATAATAGGATGCTATGTCTGGGAGGCCTACCCCCTCCCCCTTTGGTCTCCTCAAAATCTCATATGCCAGCCTGGGATGCTTATCTCCCCATACGAAGGTCATAAAGGCCCTCCTTTTTTGTTTTAAAAATATCTGTGGGAGAGTTATGGGAATGGCATGCAGAACATAGATAAGCCTGGGGATTATACTAATTTTAAGCTCATTTACCCTCCTGAACCACGTCAGGGTGTGGCTTCTCCACTTCTGCAAATCTTTTAATATAGATACAAACAGGGGTCCATAGTTTAGATCATATAGGCGTTTTACATCCGGGGTTATATGAGGCCGAAATCACTCCACCTAACTCTTCGGTGGAGATGGCTTTTTCCATTTCCTCCAGGGCCCCAGATGATATGGCCTGTTACCCTGAGGCTTCAAGTTATTCCCGAATCCTGTCCTCCTGCCCACCCTCCACTGCCCCCCTAGAGGCCGGATCTATATTATATAGAGACGAGTAAAAGCAATGGAATTCGGCTGCTTTTGCCTGGGAGTCTACTATCTGCTTATTGCCCATCTTTCTTGTATGTACATGACGTACATCCTGTTGTTTCTTTAGTTGTCTAGCCAGTAATCTCCCACTCTTATTCCCCTATTCATAGAAGCGGTGGGCAAAAAATCTATGTTTGTTTTGGGCTTTCCGATCGAGAAGCTGTTTTAAATCTATCTGCAACTTCTCTAATCTCTGCGCATCTCCTGGCTTTAAATGGGCTTTATGGTTAATTTCTATTTTATGCATATCTTCTAAGAGCGCCACCATTTCCTTCTGTCTCTCTTTTTTAATACGCAATCCCATTGGGAATAACTCCCCTCTAATGACCGCCTTATGGACTTCCCATACCATCTGGTCAGACACCCCCTCTGACATATTCGTCTCAAAATATGATACAAATGTGCGGGACAGAGATTCCATATTCTGTTTGTCATTCAAAATGGATTCATTTAATCGTCAAGTTCTTTCCATGTTCCCAATCAATACCGGATTCACCGATAAGCTTATTGAGGCATGGTCTGATATAGTGATCGATTCGATGGTCGATGAGTCCACATGACTTAAATAATATTGATCGATCAAAAACATATCAATCCTTGAATAGACATAGTGGGGGTTATTTACGAAAGGCAAATCCACTTTGCACTACAAGTGCACTGAAAGTGCACTTGGAAGTGCAGTCACTGTAGATCCGAGGGGGACATGCAAGGAAAATAAAAAACATAATTTTAGCTTGCACATGATTGGATGATAAAATCAGCAGAGCTTCCCCTCATTTCAGATCTTCCCTTCAGATCTACAGCGACTGAACTTCCAAGTGCACTTTCAGTGCACGTGTAGTGCAAAGTGGATTTGCCTTTCGTAAATAACCCCCTATGTGTTTTAGAATAGTAGCTGTAGTCCCTGTCCTGTTCATGGAGCACTCTCCAGCTGTCCACCAAATGCAGAGAGCGGAGGAGTCGTTTAACACATCTTAACGCCTTATGCGACAAAAAAGTTTTCCCAGAGGAGGTGTCTAAGCTAAGGTCTAGGGTAATATTGAAATCCCCTCCCATAATCAATAAACCTTCCCTGAATTTATCCAAAATATCTAAAGTTTTAATTAGGAATTCGACAGTATGGCTATTAGGGCCAAAAATCGTGGCAAGGGTGTAGCACTGACCCAGGATCTTTCCCTTAACAAAAAGGTATCGGCCTTCAGGCCTTCAGGGTCTTCTTGTATTTCTATAGGTATTAAGGGACATTGTTTATGTACTGCAATTGTAACCCCTCTTGCCCTAGGAATAGGTGAGGGTGCATGGAACCACTGACTGTATGGAAAAAGATGCATACGAGGGGTCAACACTGCCACGAAGTGCGTCTCCTGCAAGAAAACAATATTCGCCTTCATGTGACACAGTTCGTGCCAGAGACGCCCCCCTCTTGCCACTCGAGCAAAGACCTCTTACATTGTACGATATAATTTTAACTCTGCCTGACATTTTCCTATACCTTCCATGGATCTCTTCTGTACTGTCCTATCTCACCCTGGATGTGTCCAATGGGGGGAGGAGAGAGAGAGGGAGAGGGGAGAAAAAAGGGCATAAAAAAAAAAAGGGGAAAAAACACCACATCTTCCACAACATAAAACATGACATACCACTATATATGCATATAGCAAATAAGAAAATAGTGTGTTTCCGCGCTAATTACTAACACACAAAAAAGTGAAGCAAAAATACGAACAAATGATTGTAAATGACACTAATATCTAAATAGTGCATGTGGACATATAGGAAAATTAATAATAAAAAATGTATAATAAAATCCTTAATATAAAGTGCCTGTGCAATACAAAAACAAGTGAAAAAATATAAATAGTATGAATATATGTATATATACGTGAACGTAAATCAATAATTCAAATATTACGAATAAATATTGATGATCCAGTGAAACAGTGACCCTAAATCAATGTGTCCATAATGGGACAAAAATTGTGAGGATTAAATCTCTTAATCAAATAGCAATGATGGATATCTAGATGTCTCGATATGTAGAAGAAATTGACTCCAAACTAAAGTCTCACAGGACTCTCACCTTCAGTTAAACAACTGTGGGCAAATCTGTATAATTTCTCTCTTGTGTGTTAGTCCCTCCAGCGTTTCTATATGTATCCTTCTCCTTCTCACCTCCACCGATCCTGTCACTGTAGTGATCCTAAATGAAGGGGGAAGAGGGGAGGGAGGAACGGGGGATCGGTTCCAATGAGGAATTGGCTCCGAGTTCGAGAGAGAGAAAGAGAGTCTCCAATAGTGTGATATTGTTTGAATAAGGGAATTTATTAAGAATAAAAATGCTCATACACATTAAAAGAATCAAGCCAGCATGAAAGGTTGGAGCGGCGCAATCGCCGTCTTACTGTTAGTCCAAGTACTTCCAGATTGAGAGGCACCGCAGACCGGAAGTACTTGGACTAACAGTAAGACGGCGATTGCGCCGCTCCAACCTTTCATGCTGGCTTGATTCTTTTAATGTGTACGAGCATTTTTATTCTTAATAAATTCCCTTATTCAAACAATATCACACTATTGGAGACTCTCTTTCTCTCTCTCGAACTCGGAGCCAATTCCTCATTGGAACCGATCCCCCATTCCTCCCTCCCCTCTTCCCCCCTCCCCCTTCATTTAGAATCACTACAGTGACAGGATCGGTGGAGGTGAGAAGGAGAAGGATACATATAGAAACGCTGGAGGGACTAACACACAAGAGAGAAATTATACAGATTTGCCCACAGTTGTTTATCTGAAGGTGAGAGTCCTGTGAGACTTTAGTGTGGAGTCAATTTCTTCTACATATCGAGACATCTAGATATCCATCATTGCTATTTGATTAAGAGATTTAATCCTCACAATTTTTGTCCCATTATGGACACATTGATTTAGGGACACTGTTTCACTGGATCATCAATATTTATTTGTAATATTTGAATTATTGATTTACGTTCACGTATATATACATATATTCATACTATTTATATTTTTTCACTTGTTTTTGTATTGCACAGGCACTTTATATTAAGGATTTTATTATTATTTTTTTATTATTAATTTTCCTATATGTCCACATGCACTATTTAGATATTAGTGTCATTTACAATCATTTGTTCGTATTTTTGCTTCACTTTTTTGTGTGTTAGTAATTAGCGCGGAAACACACTATTTTCTTATTTATCAATCATTGTGTAAGGTGAACACGTTTAGTTTCTGCAGCTTTTTACACATTGTCACTTTTTAGATATTTCATTACTCACCATTAGCGCGAAAGAATTATTTATTTATGCATATAGCAAACCCCCTAGGGGGGTGGCGAGTCCGGACAGGGGTATACCAACCATGTCCGGAATCCCCATCCCTTCTGCTGCTTGGCAGAAAACCAAGTCCCTTGTCTCGGGACCTACCTAATGGGGGAAAAATTGTAAAAAAAATTGTAAAAAACATGTGCTGAGCACCTCCTGCTCCCTGGGTTCCTATTTTCGTGCCTATGCCATTCTTATTTTATCTTACTTCTTAATTTTACTTCAGAGCTATTCAACAAGTGGGAGGGGGGAGGATAAGAAAGAGAGGTGGAAAATAGGGGGGGGGGGGCGGGGGAGAGGCAACAAAAAAAGAAAGAAAAATATAAAAAAATCTAACAACAAACAGTCCCCTGGTTCTATATGTGAGAGTTTTAGCTCTCAGATGCATTCCGCCTAGAGGAGCACACAGGAGCTCAGTGCCTCGCGCTACTGCTCGGCGCCATGTTGTGGCTCCTCCCCCCAACGGACCTGTTTTAGCGGACAATCCGACCGTGTGTACGCTCCATCCAACTTTTTCGCTTTTTCATTGGACAAATGTTCGCTGTGCAAACAGACAAACTTTCCGGCAACAAATGTCCGATGGAGCAAAATCCGATCGTTTGTACACAAGTCCATAGGACTAAAGTCCAAAGTACAAACACGCATGCTCAGAACCAATGCTAAAGGTCAACCAGCAATAGCAGAAGTTGCCCAAAGGGTGGCAGTAAAGAGCAGAAAAACAACGTGCTTTGGTGAAAGTTGGCTGAAAAAGTCCTGCCGTGTGTATGCATACCAAGTTCACGGCCAACGCCCTTCGGACCAAAATCCACAGAAAAGTCAGAGGGAAGTCCGATCGTGTGCATGAGTCTTAAGTTGAATCAAACCATTTAACACTGGCAAAGGGGGTGGATTCAGGGGCGGACCCAGAGGGGGCGGCAAAATGAGGTTTCGCCTAGGGTGTCAAAAATCCTTGCACCGGCCCTGTACCAAAGGAATAGTGGCTCTTAAGAGAGAAATATGGGAATGGCAACAAAAAAAAAATCATACTCACCTAGATAGATAATCCCAAATGCAGCTGCCCTGCCACTGGATCTACTCTGAGAACTGAGCGAGCAAACACCACTGATGGATCAGTTCTAATGCTCTGCTCTAAGCAGAGAGCGGTGACTGGCAGCTCTGGGCTGTGGAGAGGGAGAGATGGGCTCGCTTAGGCTTTCAGCGGCATGCTGAGAGGCTGAGCCAGCTGCCTGTCCAGGCATTAGGGTGGGTCCCGACTGCTGGAGGCAATAAAGGGGTCAGAGGTATGCAGGACGAACTGCACTCCTGTGACCCATAGGAGAAGTATAGCCAAAATAGCAAAAAAAATAAAAAATTACAACCATTCATCATTTTCCTTCCACTTCAAATTATTGTTTTGGTCTATCACATAAAATCCCTATAAAATACATTTACGTTTTTGGTTGTAACATGACAAAATGTGGAAAATTTCAAGGGGTATGGATACCTTTTCAAGGCACTGTATTACCTGATAAACTTGTGCACTGGAATACAAGTTATTTAGAAGAGAAGTTTGTGCAAAAGAAGGTCCATTGAGACAAACAATTAACATACAGTACATTTTTCATTTCTTATAACTGTATTCCCATCTGTGTGTACATGTAACGTTTTTTTCAGAGTTGCATATTCATGAGTAAAGGCCATTGTTACCTAGTTATATAAAGAGTGTTTATTTATGCAGAATGTCATTTGAAAAATGTGAAGCTGGAGTATCTTACAAAAAATCCCAAAACCTTTATAGGTAAAGAATATAAATATAAATAATTGTAATGTTTTCTTAAAAATATTTTTCAATATTCAATATATGTGATGTTAATTATTTACAGCCATACCATTCCATATGTATATAGGTAACAATAAAAAATTAGACAATAAAAAATTAGACAATTATAATGTTTGGTACTAATTGTGAAAAAAATGTATTATGTGTATATTTGCAAATAGAAGATATAATATTAAATACTATGTGCTTTATTTGGTAAATGTCAAAAGATCTGTTAGACCAAAAAGTGTGTTTTATGTTACATCCTGCAATGAGAGATTATAGAGGCTGCTACTTCTGGCTTTATTTTCCGGAAATAATAGTTGCCTGGCTGTTATACTGTTCCAGTGGCTCCAGTAATTCTGAGACACTGGGGTCAGAGTAGAGGTTGTTCTCTCAGCAAAGTGAATGTTCACTGAGTTTTGTAAATTGGGAAAAGCTCTGTTCACTTCAATCACCCAATCATTTGGTAGCAGTATCCTGTCTTTTTACTTTTCTTTTTCCATATGGTTGGATATTCAAAAAGAACACTTTTTTGCTAATATTCACTATGCTAACTGGACTATCTCAATTCTTTTTGTAAAATATCCAACTGATTTATATGTAAATCGAAGACTAAATAATAGTAGCTTGCTACTGTATAGTATAAAATGTATAAGTAAAGCACTTTGATTTTTAACTATGCAAAACAAATTATGTTCTGTTTTATAAATTTATACATACAAACCAAAAACACCTTGTAAATACGTTCTTTTTGTATTAGACAACTGGGACATTTTCCTAATGTCTAATTTTATTTTCCTAAATAGTTCATTTCTTGCCTAAAAAACAAGAAAATGGGTTTCTTATTTCTAGAAGTGTTCTCACAGTTCTACTCTGAGCCTAGGTATCATGGTAGAGGTTATGCAATTGTTATGTTCACAAGAGATTCATTAGCGAAAACAAATGCTACTCTAAAGTGAATGTTATGGCAAAAAAAAAAAAAAAAATTTCTAGTTTTGAACAGAGTGGGGAAGGATTAGAGTCCCATCAGGTTTGTACTACTACCCACATCTCGGTTAAAGAGATTTAAAGATTTTAGAGCCCCAGACAACAGTAAACACCTCACAGGCATTCTAATCCTTCCCCACTCTCTCCAGTAAAAAATAAATAAATATCAGTGGATGAGGGTAGGGAGTGTAATGAAGTGTGCTAGACTAACCTCTGTGAAAACAAAGGATGTAAACTGCACTCCTTTCAGTGTTTGACTTTGGTAATAGATGGAGGCTTATAGTTGCTGTAACGGATGGCACCACATAAATCACTGTATAATGATGAGATCTCAACTGCAAACCATTGAAGACATATACAGTACAATCTTATCAGTGCAATGTAATAGTAGTCAAAAAATCCAACATTTCGGGACTGCGCAGGGTCCTTTGTTCAAGTTCAAGGCAACATGGTGACGTCCACAATCCAACTTATTGCACTCTGGTTTACAGATGTCTGGATGACAGGGTATTTCACACAGATTTCTAAGTGGCTAATTACCGGGAGTGGAAGAGTACTTGTGCCGCAAATTTCAAAATTAAGATATGGGATTGGAGGAATGTATATGTATGTAAAGCACATTATTAGTCTCAATTAATTTTGATCGAGGGGCTTGGACCTACCTGGACCTCTTTTTAATACAATAACAATTGTTACTGTATTAAACAATGGTAAATGTATTAACATCTGTATTTGATATTGTTTGGCTCCTAAACAACTTAGCCTGTGAATATATTCTTTGTGGCCTAATCGTCACCATTAATTATATTCTGCTCAGTCTTTCACTGCCTGTCCCTTCTTTTAGACATTGCAGAGAGAGTAGGCAGAGAAGCTATGCTGGGGCTGGACCGTATGAAAAGGGGAAAATAGAAGATACCCATGTGATCTACTACTGCAGTACATAGAAAAGTAAGCAGGAGGCATCAAACTAAGGTTGAGTTCCTGAAACCTTTCAATGCAGGTCCTGAATGGTGGGCATGCAGGCTGGTTTGTATGGCGTGGGGTGCAGGTCTACAGAAACAGAGCTGGGAGAGCTACGCAAACCAGGGTTGCCAACTTTCATTAAATTTACGAACAGTTTGTAAAATCTGTACTTTTTGCATCTGTCCTTGAATGTCCATTACAGACATGTAGGCTGCATGTCCGTAACTGACATTCATGGACAGATGCAATAATTATGGATTTTACAAACCGTTTGTAAATTTACATATTTTTTGGATGTGGTAGGGAAGTTTCAAAATTTCTGTCAGGTTTTTGTGTCTGTTGCTGACCCAACTGGGGAGGTTTTCCTTCACTTCTTCCCAGTGGCACCTGTACAAAAAAGAGGTGCGGTCATCACTAGAATAGGAAGGCAAACACAGTGATAAAAGCATTTTCAGAAGTTTTTATTCCTCCTCCTTCTTTGCTTAAAAATAGAATTTGATTTCCTATTACTTATTGTCCTCACAGGAAGGGAGGAGAAATCTCTCCAATGAGGTCACATGTGGCAATAAAAACCTGGTGGAGGCTCTAACTCAGGGGTAAACAACCTTGGCCCTCCAGCTGTGGTGAAACTACAAATCCCATCATGCCTCGGCCTCTAGGAGTCATGCCTGTGATTGTCAGGGTTTTGCAATGTCTCATGGTATTTGTAGTTTCAAAACAGATGGAGGGCCGAGGTTTCCTACCCCTGCTCTAACTGTTCCCCTATCTAGCCAAGTTTTGTCTAAATTTGGGCTTCAAGTGCATCGGTGTCCAGACTATGAAAATAAAAATTATTAATGATAGCCATTGGTTTGAAACAAGACCATCCTGTTCTTTGTAGCTGCAGGCACTATGGAAATTATTTTTTTCTGAAGTTCACAATCACAGCTCCTCTTTCATTAGACCAGTGATGGCGAACCTTGGCGTCCCAGATGTTTTGGAACTACATTTCCCATGATGTTCATGCACTCTTCAGTGTAGTTGAGCATCATGGGAAATGTACTGTATATACTCGAGTATAAGTCGAGTTTTTCAGCACATTTTTTTGTGCTGAAAATGCCCCCCTCGGCTTATACTCGAGTTAACTTTTTGCGCCTGATCTCCCGGACTTTGGGACCCCGTATAGCCCCACTCTTCCTCTACAAGTGTGCAAAGTTTGTTGTCCAGGGGACCTACAGCCGGGGAGCACTGATTTTTCAAAACCCGGGCACCCCTTCCATTGGCTCCCATGTTAAATGGTAATTTCTCTGGTGACTTTGGGGACCCGGTACTGGCGGGTCATAGGTCCCCTGGAACAGAAACTTAGCACACATGTAGCCCCATTTATCCTCTATAAGTGTGCAAAGTTTGTTATCTGGAGGACCTACGGCAGGGGAGCACCGATTTTTCAAAGCCGGTCACCCCTTCCATAGACTCCCATGTTTAACGTCAGTCTAGTCATGGACACAGTGAGGCATGGGCACAGTGAGGCATGGGCACAGTGAGGCATGCACATGGACACCCCAGGTTTATACTCGAGTCAATACGTTTTCCCATTTTTTTGTGGTAAAATTAGGTGCCTGGGCTTATATTCGGGTCGGCTTATACTCGAGTATATACGGTAGTTCCAAAACATCTGGGGTGCCAAGGTTCGCCATCACTGCCTTATTCCGTGTACACACAATCAGTTTTACAGATTAAAACAGTCCGATGGACTTTTCTCATCGGACACACCGATCTTGTATGGGCCCCCTCGGTCTTTTTCCATCGGTGAGAAAAAATAGAACATGTTTTAAATTTATCCGATGGGAAAAAAACTATAGCCAATTCTGATCGTCTGTGTGGAACTCCATCGGACAAAAAACCCACGCATGCTCAGAATCAAGTCGACGCATGCTCAGAATCAAGTCGACGCATGCTCAGAAGCATTGAACTTATTTTTTCTCGGCTTGTCGGAGTGTTTTACGTCACAGAGTTTGGGACAGTCGGATTTTTGACTGATGGTGTGTAGGCGAGACTGATGGAAGTCAGCTTCATCGGATTTCCGATGGAAAAATCTATCGGATTCGAATCCATATGAAATCCGATCGTGTGTACAGGGCTTTAGACTGATGTCACACTTGCAATCACCATGAAAGAAATTGCAAGGAGGTGAAATACTAACCTGGAATGCAGGTGAGTGTTCTCCTTGCATATCCTAGCGATCCTGTCGCTGGTGAGTTCTTTCCACATGACGTTGGCCTCATTTTTTCCAGCAGCTTGGTCTTGGCACCCTGACAGCTTTATAATCTAAACAGCACATACTGTAAGTTGTTAGAAACTGACTGAAAACCAACTTTGAGTGTCTTTTACAATCTTTAAAAGAGAAATATGCCCACCGCTTATTTGGCCATACTTCTATTAGCTGACATGACCGAGCCACTTCAGGCTCTGGAAGGATCCCAATAGTTTTGCTTAGATTCACTCAGCTGTCTAACAGCTGGCTCTGCCTTTCAGCATGAGGCTGAGATTTAGATTTAGAACACACCCCCTCCCCAGCTCGGTGTTCCAGTGAACGCAGGAAGAGCAAAGTGGTGACTGACACTCTGAGCAGACCGAAAAAGAAGCATTCACATGATTCCTTAGGGCTTGGTGCTGGCATGGGGCAGCTGCAACAGTCACTAAAGCTGCAACATAGAGCTGAGTATGTGTGTTTTGTTTTTTTTAGAAACCACAAACTTCTGCTTTAAGGTTTAATTACTCCACAATACTTGCAGCTACAGAGGCCAGTGAAGGCTTGTTTCGAAGATTTTGTATTGCTTGTTAAGCACATGTACATATTTGTATTGTTTAGTATTGTCATCAACTCTCATATCCTCTCTGTGAGCCCAAGTTATAAACTGTTTTACTCACTAAAGGAAGGTGAAGAAATCAATCCATACTTGAGAAATTGCAGGTTTCTCCACATTGCAATCAGATGAGCCTGAAGTAACCTTGTGACACATATCTGTAATGATATCATCATGTGAAACATAATGAAAACATGATGGCTCCACAACACCAACAGACCATATCATATTCTTTTTGTCTTCTTTGTCTTATTTGTAGTCCATCATGTTGTCAGAAGAACATAACAATGAAACAGTCATAAAAGAATTTCTTCTCATTGGATTCTCCATTCTAAAAGAGGCAAGATATTATCTCTTCATAATCATTTCAATTATTTATGTTGTTACATTAACAGCCAATGTCTTTATTATTATCATTGTCAAAAGTGAAAGACGTCTTCACAAACCTATGTACTTCTTCATTGGTGGACTTTCCTTCCTTGAGATCTGGTACCCTTCAGTCACTGTCCCCAGGCTCTTGTGGTATCTTAAAACTAAAGATGAAGCAATATCCCCAGCTGGGTGCATGGCACAATTTTATTTCCATTTTTCTCTTGGAGCAACTGAAATCTTCCTCCTTACCGTGATGGCTTATGATCGTTATGTGGCCATCTGCAACCCTCTTTACTATTTAATTATTATAAGTCCTAGGGTTTGCACCCTACTCATACTTGGGTCGTGGGCCTGTGGTTTTCTTGCAGTGATTACTCCATGTGTACAGATTGCAAACCTATCATTTTGTAGGGAGAACCAAATTGATCATTACTACTGTGACTTGGCCCCCTTGCTTAAACTGTCTTGCTCAGAGACTTTGAGCATTGAAAAGCTGTTTTTCTGCCTTAGCTTGTTCATAATATTGGGATGTTTTTTCCTAATTATTATCTCCTATATTTGTATAATACAAACAACTCTGATGTTTCCGACAGCTTTTAGAAGACGCAAAACATTTTCTACTTTTGCCTCACACCTTGTTGTTGTTTTGCTGTTTTATGGCACCATCATCTTTATGTTCGTCAGACCCAGCACAGGTGACCTCATACACCTTAATAAAATAGTTTCCATCATCCCATCAATAGTGACTCCTCTTTTAAACCCAATTATCTACACTTTGCGCAACCAGGAGGTACACCATGCCATGAAGAAAACTGTTCAAAGATTTATTTTCCAATTTAAAAAAATACACTAATTGGCAGTGCTTTTTTTTCAGCTGGAACTTGGTAGAACTCAGTTCCACCACCTCTGGCTCAGGCCCTCTGGTCTCTGCTCGCCACCATCACTTGTAAACACAGAAGTCCATCTTCTGTGTTTACAAGTGACGGCTTGTCTCCCAAAGGCTCCCATAGATCTGATCTCCTGAGCAGCTCCCACGGAGTGCAGGATGAGGAAAAGGGAGATGCAGATGTTCAGGGTGCAGTGCGGATGCTGACACCCCCATGTGGAAGATGGTGGAGGGGGGAGAATAAGGGGGCGGTGGGGGGATTGCATGCAGAGGTCGGAGCTGAAGAGGGGTGAAAGTGAGATGTGGATGGGGCATGCAGAGGTAAGCAGCTGTAAAAGAAGGGTGAACTCTGCACTCTGTGTAGCTCACTCCGAACTCTGCCCTCTGTACGTAATGCACTCCTGGTATTTAATGCCCCCTTTAAGACCCTCCCATTGTGAAATTTGACCACACACACTATTTGATGGAGGGTGTGAGAGGGGGATTTGGGGGGTCGTGGTTGAGTGCCTGCGCCTATTTTCAAAGAAAAAAAGGCCTGCTAATTGGCATATACTTACAGAGATAAGCATACCACTTAGAGCTGAGTACACAGAAAGTGAACTTTCTCTGATGCTGTGCCAAGAAGGGACATCTTTTAAACTAATCTGCAAAGTATTAATCTTAAATCAGGCTTTGCATTTAAAATGCACGGTGCGCCAATCTTATAGGAGCCCCCCCCCAATTTACAAACAGTTACATATGGTATTAAAAATACTTTCAAATACAACTATTTTATTATTACATTTTTTTTAGAGTTATTTAAAAGTCAATTTAATTATACACTATATTACCAAAAGTATTGGGACACCTGCCTTTACACGCATGTGAACTTTAATGGTATCCCAGTCTTAGTCCGTAGGGTTCAATATGGAGTTGGCCTGCCCTGTGCAGCTATAACAGCTTCAACTCTTCTGGGAAGGCTGTCCACAAGTTTTAGGAGTGTGTCTTTGGGAATGTGTGACCATTCTTCCAGAAGCGCATTTGTGAGGTCAGGCACTGATGTGGACGAGAAGGCCTGGCTTACAGTCTCCGCTCTAATTCATCCCAAAGGTGTTCTATCGGGTTGAGGTAAGGACTGACAAACTCACTCATTCATGTCTTTATGGACCTTGCTTTGTGCACTGGTCCAAATCATTTGGTGAAGAGTGGATTATGATGTGGGGTTGTTTTTCAGGGGCTGGGATTGGCCTCTTAGTTTCAGTAAAGGGAACTCTTAAGGCATCAGCATACCAAGACATTTTGGACAGTTTCATGCTCCCAAATTTATGGGAACAGTTTGGGGATGGCCCCTTCCTGTTCCAGCATGATTGTGCACCAGTGCACAAAGCAAGGTCCATAAAGACATAGCTGAATAAGTTTTGGGTGGATGAACTTGTCCTTACCTCAACCCGATAGAACACATTTTGGATGAATTAGAGTGGAGACTGCGAGCCAGGCCTTCTCGTCCAATATCAGTACCTGACCTCACAAATGTGCTTCTGGAAGAATGGTCAAACATTCCCATAGACTCACTCCTAATCCTTGTGGACAGCCTTCCCAGAAGAGTTGAAGCTGTTATATCTGCAAAGGGTGGGCCAACTCAATATTGAACCCTACAGACTATAACTTGGATGCTATTAAAGTTCATGTGCATGTAAAGGCAAGCGTCCTAATTTTGGTAATATAGCGTAGTTGTACATAGGCTGTTTTTTTTGGTTTATATAATTTTCCATTCAGATGGCTGCAAGCATGTCTGGATCTCTGGAGGGGAAGCACAGAAGCGCCACTCTAAGTGCAGTATGTTAGTACATTTTAATGAATAAAAGCATGGAGAGCATATATACTCACAAACAAGGAGTTACAATAGGCATATAGAGACTGAGGAGTCCGTGTCTCATCTCCGTGCAGGACAAAGGCGTGGAGCAGGTTGCGCCGGTGAAAGCCGACGCTTCCTGGGCTGCAGGCACTGGGATGTAAGGAGATGCAGGGACGAGAAGTTCCTTTTGCGGTCGGTAAGCCGGGTGGCTGTCCGTGACTTCCGGGTACTTAGTAGGGGACCAATAGGTTAACGTGCTTTTGGAGCATGCGCTCCTTCTTCAGACCTAGGCTAGGACAAATGTTAGTATGAATATCTCATACCTGAGCGATTCCTGTGGAAGCTTCAAATCACTGCTGTAGCCTGTGCTACAACAGTGGTACCAGCAGTCTTAAGGGTCCAGTGATGAGTGGCTTCCCTTTCTACATCACAGGGGGTCACTCGCTCGTCACTGTGCTATTTGTTTAATGAATATAAAGTGTTCTCTGAATGGGCAAGGTGGAGAGGCAGCATGGTGACGTCACTACTTCATTGAAGATCTTGAGAATCTACTGTATATTGGCAATCTATTTCACAGGACCAGAGACGGACTAAGACAAAATGAGGTCCTTGGCAAGGTAACAGCTTTGCCCCATCTCTTTTACTGGCATTTATAAGGATTGCAATAGGCACAGAGATGTCCTCTTATGTGCATTGTTTGTACTGGCCCCATCAAACACCAACTAGTACATCCTCTCTTGTGGAGTGACAGTCATGTGCAGAGCTTTGACCCATTAGCTATCCCCCTTGCTTACAGCAGAAGCATGAATGTTGTAGCTGGGTTTCTTTGACATTGGGTCCTCCTCTACTGCCTATGTTGCCTGTTGGTTGACACGGCTCACCTGAGAAAAAGGGAACTGCTAAAGGCCCATTGGAGCCTTAAAATAAAGGAAGCCACTAGTTGATTTACCAAAGGAATAGTGGCTCTTAAGACAGGAGTATGGGAATGCCAAAAAAATAAATCATACTCACCTAGATAGATGCAGCACACCAATCCCAGCTGCAGCAGCCGCCCCCCCCCACTGGCTCTTCTCCGATAACTGTGCGAGCAAACAAAACTGATGGATCAGTTCTACTGCTCTGCTCTGAGCAGAGAACGGTGACTGGCAGCCCTGGGCTGTGGAGAGGGAGGGAGGCTTAGGCTTTCAGCGGCATGCTGAGAGGCTGAGCCAGCTTCCTGTCCAGGCATCTGGGTGGGTCCGGACTGCTGGAGGCTTTAAAAGAGGTCAGAGGTATGCAGAACGAACTGCACTCCTGTGATCTCCTGTGATCCATAGGAGAAGTATTGCCAAAATAGCTTTGGCTACACTTCTCTATAAATTAAAAAAGTGAATGGTCACATAGCTTAGTAAATAAGGTGAGATTATGTTCACTTTAACCTCCCTGGCGGTATTCCCGAGTGTGGCTCGGGGTTAAATTTCAGTACCATTAGCAGCAACCCCGATTGCATCTCAGGATCCTGGTGCAGTGTACTTAGCTTGTCCCCAGGATCCTGTGATGTCCACCCGGTGTGTCTGCGGGCTGTGTCCTCCGTCTGATGCCTCTGTCTGATGGCCTCCGCTCCTTGCGGGCACCACGACACATAGGGGCAGAGCCCAGCGGCAAAGTACAAAATTCATAACACATACAGTACACTGTAATCTTACAGCTTACATTACTGCATGAAATCATTTCACCTCCATTTTGTACCTAGTGCTTTGTCCAGTGCCCTGCATGCAGTTTATATTATATACAGTGGAGCCTTGGATTACGAGCATAATCCGTTACAGGAGAATGCTTGTAATCCAAAGCACTCACATATCAAAGTGAGTTTCCCCATAGAAGTCAATGGAAACTAAAATAATTTGTTCCACATTGACTTCTATGGCCTGCAATACCGCATGTGGCCAGAGGTGGGGGGCGCCGGAGAGACTCGGAAATACTCGGAGACCTTTCGGCTGCATTCGGAAACCCTCAGACAGGCTCGGAAACACTCGGGAACTTAGTATTTACGAGTGTTTCTGAGTTTTTTGGAACGGCTCTGAATGGATCTGATCGGCTCCAGCGTCCCCGCACCTCTGGCCAAATGTGGGACTGCATACCGCAGAGGCTTGAATCCTGCTCATGTTGCGGGACAAACTTTTTTTTAAAATAATTGCTCGTGTTGCGAAACGCTCGTTAACCGCATTTCTGGTAATCCGAGGTTCCACTGTATACTGTTATTTCTGCCTGGAAATTTGAGATTGTCCATGGCAACCAAAAAGTGTCCCTTTACGTCAAAAGTGGTTTTAGACCAGCTAGAAAACAGCAATAGTAAATTAGAACACTTGCAGAATTGAGTGATAGTGAATCGTGGGGAAATAATTTTATTATTATTATATTATTATTTTTTTATAATTATTTATAGTTATTTATTATATTTATAACTTATGATTTTGTGTTTCAAACTTTATCATACCCGGGATGTCTACTAGACTCTTGTTTGGACAGATTTAAGTGAGTTATTCCTAAGAATTACAGGCCTACAACATAAAACGCCAAATTTCTATGCAAAACAATGTACCGCTTTGAGACGCAAAAAGCTGACATAGTCATACCGCCAGGGTGGCTACATACCCAATCATGTCCAAGAAAAAAACCAAAGTGTTTGTTTGCATGTGATTGGGTGTCTAAGTTAGGTATATATACATTCACTCTTCTAAGTGAACAGTCTCTATTCTTTTAGAAAATCAACCCCATAGTCTAATCTGGCTTTATGATGTATAGTAAATTAATTGTTATGGTGTTCCATAAATTGGTCATTTTCTCAACTGATCTCACAAAGGACTCAGCCTTCAAATATGATGTTGTAAGCATTTAAATATACATTCATCACAAGTTTTCTACCCTGTTTGGGTAATCTCTACCATGCTGCCATACAAATATCCACATGCTAATAAACAAAGATGGCATACAGGCAATTTGTAAAACAAAAAATACACTATGTTAACCCACTTTACATATTAAACTGAAATAAAAAACAATAACTAATTGAAGAGTTTTGATTTTACTTTGACAATCTTTGAAAGTAATATTTGTGTTCTGATTACATCAGTTTTATTAATTATTCCCATCCACATCATAATAAAAATACATTTTCTAATTAGTGAAATTAAATATCTCAGACTTATTTACACTCTACTGATTAGTCCCATGATCATTTATTATCTGCAGACACAAAGAGGTAAATAATTATGCTTTGCCAGAAATAATTTTAAGTAGTAACAAGGGACACAGAAAATATTTATTGTTAAAGAAAGGAGTATTAACAGCCAAGAACATAACTTAAACAGAAATAAGTAAATTAAAATTACATAAATTAACTTTATACAATGCTTTATAAAATAGAAAGTTCAGGTGATACCTTTTATTGGTGCTCTTATAGTATAACTATAGGCAAATCGTTTTTTTTTGTTTTGTATAGAGTGGAGAGGGATAAGGACACTCGTCAGATTTTATTGCTGTCTGTGGCCCTGTTATGGAGATTCACCCTCTCTACTTGTCCTGTTTACCATTATCATCAAAAGTAAAAAAAATCCCAAATTTGGGTTGTCCCCAGGAAAGTACTAGAGGAGAAATCTTTCAATGGGTACACTAGTTCTGGTATTCCATTAACTTTCAGAGATTTCCTCTCACTGGCTGATTTGGCTATGGGACAGGAAGCAAAGGCAAATTGCGCCAATGGGAGACAGATGGCAGAAAAAAAGTCTGACAAGGGTTATTCAAAAAATAAAATAAAAATAGTTTTGCTTATACTTCTACTTTAGGTTACTAATAGCTGCACCTACCTGCTACGCTGTCTGGTTCTCCAGGGAGCACTGGAGGAGCAGAGTGGAGAGCAATGACTGACAGTCACTGCTCCCTGCTCTGAGCCCTTTAAGAGCTGAGTGATCAGTGGTCATGTGATCGCTCAGTTTTCAGATCTAAGATGACGTGGGACAGCTGCAGCATCACATCGAAGCATAGAGGTGAGTATGTGTGTTTGTTTTTTTTAAAAACCCAAATTTCTTCTTTAATTAAGAATTAGATGTTGACATAATAATTTGATCATGTTTCTTTGTAAATTAGTTTTTCTTATTATTAATATTTACAGTTGCTTTTATTTTTAGAAAAAGTGTTTCTTTTAATATATTATTTTATTATAATATATACTGTATGTGAATACCTTATGACATAAAAGGTAACACTTGCAGCCCCAAAAAATAAACTAAAGTTTATCAATGAAACATACAGTAAATGTTACAATCAAAACAGAAACAAAACAAATGTGTTTCAAAACATGAAGTGCTACAATCAAAGCTAGAGATGGCCTTGCGGTTCGCCCCGCAGTCGGTTTGCGGCGAACTTTGCACGTTCGCTATTCGCCAAACCGGCGGACATATGGCGCTGTTCGCGGCCGCCATATTCTTTTACATTGTGGAGAACTTTGACCCATGACACATCCATCATGTGGTACAGGACAGCCAATTTCAGCAGATGGACATAACCCCTACCTTATAAATAGACCTGATCTGGCTGCCATTTTACATTCTGTTATTTGTCAGTGTAGGCAAAGGTTGCTGTGTGGAGCAGGGACAGACTGTATCACTAGCTATTAGGTCCACAAAAGTCCTTTTAAGGACTGGTATAGGTGTACTATTGTTTGGTGTGCAGTATAAAGGGTTGTAATACACTTTTAATATACTTTCAAATATAGGAAGCATATTATAGTGCATCATTGTGACTGCAGTGCTGAGCGATTCTGCAGCTGTCTTTTGTCAGTGTAGGGAGGGAGAGGTTGCTGTGCTGTGTATCAGGGACAGACTGTAATCACTAACTGGACAAAAAGAAAACTGCGCTAATAAATAAAAAAATTAAAAAATTAAAAAATAGGCAGCAATAATAGTGGTATAAACACAAGCAAAATATAAAACAGAAAAAATTGTGCCAAAAACAACAACCAGGGGCTGATCTGTGTGAAGCACCGCGCAAGGCACAGATAATCAGCCAAGAACAGTTTTGTAGAAAAAGTCCAAAGGTTGGCTAATGTGAAAAACCAAAGAACTAATCCAATCAATTCAGTCCTGTATGCAGCTATAGAACATCCAATGAGATAGTTTTCACTGATGATTAGTGACAAACAGCACCCGGTGATCACAGCGACAGACAGTGCCCTCCACCACATAGATTGGCAGCTTACCAGAGGTAAGCCCATGGATAACAGTCGGCTGTGACCCAGCCGCGGCCTTGGTTTGATATATCAGCAGGATGGCATACAGCACCGCAACACCTCTTCCCCCGATCCTCCCGATCATGGGTATTCAATAAGCAGGACCTTAGACACATGTACCCCCAAGGCCCCTACCACAACCAAGCATCAATACACCGTATACCAGTATACCAAATACTGCGCCTGTATGCAGAGGCGGCTCTCTAATTGGGCAAATTAGGTGGCTGCCTAAGGCCTCGCACTCACAGGGGCCTCGCGGCCGCCTAATTTGCCTGTGATTAAGCACCGGCGATTATAGCGCCGGCGGCTAACCCTACCCCTGCTGGGACCCCGCGCGGCCTCGTCATGCAGCATCCGGTCCGGCGGTGGCAGCAGGTGCAGGACAGCAAAGGCCTCTAGGTGGCGGCAGTGCCCGGATGGCTCCAGGTGCCATCTCCACAAGACGTGCGTGCAGCATGTCCAGCTCCTTCAGCCGTGCCGCCGCTCCACACCTGCCCAGCCACCTATTCTAATCAGCAGTCGGACTCGGTCCCCATGACTATGAAGAGGAGGAAGGGACGGATCTCTTGATGCTGCCTGCCTGGGTGACCCCCGCGGCCGATGAGAAAGTAAGTGCCCGTGCAGTGCCCCCGTGCCTGGATAGGAGGAGCAGTGGGTGGCTGCATATAGAGGAATTGAGATTTTCATATTCCTTCATGCACCCGCTGAATGCTTGAAGGAGGGAGAGGAGGAGAATCAAGCATTCAGCAGGTGCATGGAGGAATATGGAAAGCTGAATTCCTCTATATGCATATCCCCCCCCCCAGTGCTCTCCATCCCCCCCAGTGCTTTCCGTCTCCCCCAGTGCTCTCCAGCCCCCCCTGCTCTCCATCCCTGTTCTTTCTGGCCCCACCAGTGCTCTTTAGCTCTCCCCATCACTCTCCAGCCCCCACCCCTGTGCTCTCCACCCCCCAGACTCTCCACTCCCTCCCAGTTCTCTCCAGCCCCCCATGCTCTCCACCCCTATTCTTTCTGCCCCCCAGTGCTCTCCAGCTCTCCCCATCGCTCTCCGACCCCCCATGCACTCCACCCCAGTTCTTTCTCCCCCCAGTGCTCTCTAGCTCTCCCAATCGCTCTCCAGCCCCCCATGCTCTCCACCCCTGTTCTTTCTTCCCCCCTAGTGCTCTCCAGTTCTCCCCATCACTCTACAGCCCCCACCCCTGTGCTCTTCACCCCCATTCTCTCCAACTCCTCCCAGTGCGCTCCGCCCCCCGTGCTCTCTGCTCCCTCCTGCTCTTTGTCCCCCCCTGCTCTCCACCCCTGTTCTTTCTGGCCCCCCAGTGCTCTCCAGTTCTCCCCATCGCTCTCCAGCCCCCACCCCAGTGCTCTCCCCCCCTCCCAGTGCCCTCCACCCCCCCCAGTGCTCTCTGCTTTCCCCTGCTCTTTGTCCACCCCAGTGCTCTCCACCCCTGTTCTTTCTGGCCCTCCCAATGCTCTCTAGCTCTCCCCAGCCCCCACCCCTGTGTTCTCCAGCCCCCCCAATGCGCTCAAGCTCCCCCCGTCGATCTCCAGCCCCCACCCTTGCATTTTCCAGCCCCCGTGCTCTCCACCCCTGTTCTTTTTGCCCCCCAGTGCTCTCCACCCCCCCAGTGCTCTCCACCCCGGTTCTTTTTGGCTCCCCCCAGTGCTCTCCATTCCCCACTCCTGTGCTCTCCACTCCCCCCTGCTCTTTGTCCCCCCCATGTGCTCTCCATGTGCTCTCCAACCCTGCCAGTGCTGTCCACTACCTCCAGTTCTCTCCACTCCCCCAGTGCTCTCCACCACCCCTGTGCTCTTTCCTGGCTCCCCCTCACTCCCTGCAGCTCTGCTAGGTTCCCCCCTCCTTTCTCCCACCGGCTGCTGAAGGGGATCTGTCAGGATGGAGAGCGGCGAAGAGACCAGTATCATAGGCTTCTCAGTCTAAAATGCGGGGCCTATTTTTTTGTCCCAGTGCGTGCCTGGCAAGGAAAATGAGCTGTGAGGGCAGCAAGCACCGATAGCCTTGGAGGGAGAAGATGGTTATATGTGCAAATTAACAAATATATTGGGGGCGCTGAGAAACTAATGAATAACTAACAATAAAATATATTAGAAAACATAATAATAAATTGATAATGGTTTAAATATACACACCAGCAAAAGTGAGTAAAATTGGGTCACAATGATCATTCTATGGCTATCCAACCAATAAACACAATACCATGTGCAATCTCCTTAATGGATTAGCAATAATGACCCATCAAATGAAAATCAAATCAATGAATTAATGTGACACTGGGTGCAAAAAAAAACCTTTGAAAATTGTGATGCCAATATTGATAATTAGATGTCCCACATTGATTGAAACAAATATCAGCAATATAGTATATAATACAATGTGCAATATCAATAATGACAACTAAATGTCCCAAAGTTGTGCAAATGTTAGAATAAATAAGAGTCCATAAGTAAAACAATATATGAATCCTAGTGCAAAAAGCTTATTCCATCAAAGATATTGCTTGAAGTGATAACCTTCACCAATTCAGTGTGAAACACCCGATAGTGCTCGTGGTAAATAAAGCAGCTTACCAGATGTTGTTGACTCTTTTAATTAAAAAGGAGTCATATACGCTTTTAGCAAGTTCCACTTGCTAACATGGATATTGATGTCAGATATAGGCATGGAAAATCTCTGCCTCCCGGAGGCTCGGATGGAGATGTATAAACCACAAGAAAAAGAAATGGAGCGGAAATAGTGTAATTCCGTTTAATAAAAAAAATTTATAGTAACAACATGGCAGCCAAATGCCCCCTTACTTGGATAGTGCCTTGAGCCCGGCACTGAGGCTGATGAGCGTGGACTAGTAGGGCTAGTGACCCGAATAGAGATGAGCCGGCGTGCGTTCCACCTTGTTTGGAGGAAGAACCAGCAGGACCGGAAGTGTCGTCAGAACGTAGTCTAGCGTCGCCTCGACAGCCGTTTCGTATTGCACGTCGTCAGGAAGCGACTGGAGGGAGAAGAGCTTAGAAGACCTCCAAGGACAGGCTGACTGGGGCCAGAAAATGAGGACGGGTAGAAGGTTCAGGTGGTCAGGGACCACTCCATCTCACACCAAACAGATCCTCTAGAAGGAGCAGAACAAACCCTACCTGCTGCTCGCCGTCATGGATATCTTACTGGCATGGAAGGTACCGTACCAAGCATCACACCTACAGACTGGTACATGGGGCACAGGAGTGGCTGCAGACAGGGACAGAGTTAGAGATCTCTCTCCCCCTCTCTCCCCTCTCTCTCTCCCCCTCTCTCTCTCCCCCTTCTCTCTCCCCCTCTCTCCTTTCCCCCTCTCTCTCTCCCCCTCTCTCTCTCCCCCTCTCTCCTTTCCCCCTCTCTCTCTCTCCCCTCTCTCTTTCCCCCTCCCTCTCCCCCCTCTCGCTCTCCCCCTCTCTCCCCCTCTCTCTCTCCCCCTTTCTCTCCCCCATCTCTCTCCCCCTCTCTCTCTCCCCCTCTCTCCCCTCTCTCCCCCTCTCTCTCTCCCTCTCTCTCTTTCCCCTCTCTCCCCTTCCCATCTCCCCCCTCTCTCTCCCCTCCCTCTCTCCCCTCTCCCTCTCCCCCCTCTCTCCACCCCTCTCTCTCCCTCTCTCTCCCTCTTCCCCCTCTCTCTTCCCCCTCTCTCTCCCCCTTCCTCTCTCTCCCCTCCCTCTCCCCCTCTTTTTCCCCCTCTCCCTCTCTCCCCCTCTCTCTCCCCCCCTCTCTCTCCCCCCTCTTTCTCTCTCTCCCCTCTCTCCCCCTCTCTCCGTCTCCCCTCTCTCTCCCCCTCTCTCTCTCCCCCTCTCTCTCCCCCTCTCTCTCACCTCTTTCTCCCCCTCTCCCTCTCTCCCTCTCCCCCTCTCCCCCTCTCCCTCTCCCCCTCTCCCTTTCCCCCTCTCTCTCTCTCTCCCCCTCTCTCTATCCCCCTCTCTCCCCCCTCTCTCCCCCTTTCTCTCTCCCTCCCCCTCTCTCCTTCCCCTGTGGATGTAGACTGACTCGGTTACACCCCACCTCAGTCTCCCAAGGCATATGGAAGATTCCTGGAGGGGTTGTCACCTTGCCAGGTTCCAGATGTTTTATTGGCTGCATATGTTTTACGGGTGAGAAGGGCGCCCTGGAAGTGCTGTTGATGAACTGTGAGCATTATGGGTGTGAGTGGGGCCTCATGTCTACGTTTTTCCTAAGGTCTCACAAAGCCTAGAGCCGCCTCTGCCTGTATGCACCAAAGTATAATCATTATTGTGATTCCAACAGCCAAACACTGCACCCAAATAGTTGCAAGATTAGTTTCCTTTGCTTGAGATTCTACCAGCACCAATCAACTCTGATCACAGGGAAGTTTCTCAATTTTCCTCCATGTCCCAATACTCAGTGCTTCATCACTGCTGACCAGACCTTTTCTGGAACTTTTTGTTTACAAGTTAAAATTAGTGTTTTTTGCTCGGAAACTATTTAGAACACCCAAACATCATTTCTTTTTTTTTTTTGCAGAGACCCTAGAAAATAAAATGGCGATCGTTGCAATATTTTATGTCACACTGTATTTGGGCAGCAGTCTTTCAAATTAAAATTTTTGGCCAAAATTACAATGAATTAAAAAAAAAAAAACACAATAGTTACCCTTGTATAATGGAGTGTTATGCCAAGTTAATAGATATCTAACATGTCATGCTTTAAAATTGCTCACGCTCGTGAAATGGCGGCAAACTACGGTACTTAAAGAGGAAGTAAACCCTCTTTTTTTTTTTTTTAAACCCTGCAAGAGAAAGGCATAATGAGCTAGTATGCATAGCATACTAGCTCATTATGAATGACTTACCTGAGAAAGAAGCCCCCAAAGCGCTCCTCGTTCCCCTCCGCCGCCATCATGCCTTCGAGTCCCTTCTGTGTATCACCGCTCCGGCGCTGTGATTGGCCGGAGCGGCGATGATGTCACTCCCGCGCATGCGCGCGGGACCGGCACGATCCCGCGCATGCACGCGGGACCGGCATAATCCCGGCATGTCCCATTCATAAAACCGGGACGCTCAGTGCGCCTGCGCCGTTGTCTATGGTTAGTGCAGTGTTTTCTGCAAATATCTCCTTAACCGTGTAGGTTAAGGAGACATTTCTTGCACCTACAGGTAAGCCTTAATCTAGGCTTACCTGTAGGTGCAAGTTCTCAGAGTGGGTTTACAACCACTTTAAAGATCTCCATAGGCAGCGCTTTAATTTTTTTTACAGGTTACATGTTTAGAGATACAGAGGAGGTCTTGTGCTAGAATTATTGCTCTCGCTGTAACGATCGTGGCGATACCTCACATATGTGATACTTCATATTCCCATTGCACACATTCCTGGATGAGCTCTCGAATTTGGTGCTGTAGCAACAACCAGCTGGATACTGGTACAAGTCACAATGAGGATATTTGCCAGCACACCATGGAACAACGTAAATAGCGTCCAAACAGATGATTTATTGCATGATCACAACACAAGGAGAATGCAACGTTTCGGAGCCACGCAGGACCCCTTCGTCGGGCATGTGATAAATGTGGGGTTACAGTGTGTAACATTTAAAGAACCATCAACCAATCAAAAAAGCCAGAAAAAGAAAAAAACACAAGAAAACCCAAGCTCCTCCCACCCCCAGACTGGTATGACGTCACAAATCCTGCCAGAAAACACTTTAAAATAATGTCACAAATATTACAAAAACATATATCAAAAAAAGGATATGGTAAAAAGACATATTGAACATGCCTTTAAGGTACCTTTATGTTGCTGTGATGACATGTGTCCACAATCACTGTGTGGACGAACCAGTCGCTGAGGGACATCTTGTGCAGTGTGCGATCATGTAGGAGATCGGCGCCAGTGCAGGGTCTAAGGGCTGTAGGGCTGATCACAGCAGCGATTGCAGACCGTGCTTCTGCATTGCAGCAGCGGTGTCTAGGCATCCAGAGACGCTCTTGTGCCGAGATGCCACAACGTGGAGAACGTGTGACGTCGGCAGTGCGGGGATGCTGTGTTTTCAATAGAAAAAGAAAAAATTTTTGATCGTCGTTCAAGTCAGGAACACAGGTCAGTTATCTCTCATTCAGGAAGCATGTAAATGATAGGTTGGCATTGAGTCCTCCAGGGTGCACCGTGCCCAGGGTGTGGATCCAATAGGCTTCACGTTGTAACAGTTGCCGGTCACGGTCGCCACTTCTAATGGGCTGTTGGACATGTTCAATGACCATTCCCCTTAGGTCATGTGTTTGATGTCTGTATTTGAAAAAATGCATGGCCACTGGTTTATTATGGTCAATTTGCACATCCTCCTCTGACAGGGCGAGTCTAATGTCGCTTCTATGTTTTTGAAACCTCCTTTTAAAATGGCCAATTGTTTTACCGACATAGGTAGTGCGCATGGGCATTTAAGGATGTAAACGCAGTAGTCAGTATTGCAGTATTGCAGTATTGCAGTTTAGGTACTCTTTATTGTGATAGCGGTTACCCCTATGTTCCTGAATGTTCCTGAAATTTGCTTAAAAGAAAGCCTGCCGTGTCAGTCTTCGCCACTTGACTTTCATTTGACAGTAGCGATAAAAGAAGAAATATGGAAAGCAGATTTCATTGATTTACTATCATTACTTCCGTCCAACAAAGATTTCATTAAAAGTGATAAAGATAAATCTGACACTGAGGATAGAAGAAGGCCTGTTGCCAGGAATTTTAATAACTGGCTCCAGGCCTTTTGCATTTATGCAAGTATAATATGCGAAAAATATTCGGAACGTAGCAAGGGTCTATTCCATCACATAGACATTATTTTAGAAGCATATAAAAATTTCGGTGGATTTGGTTGGTTCATTTATGATGAACAATTTAGACAAAAACTGGCAGTACATAAAAACCTTCCTTGGGGTAGCAAAGATATTAGCTTATGGCTCAATCTTTTGCTACCTCAAAGACCTCAGATGGTACGTCCTTTGCCTTTACAAGTGAACTGTAATGCTATGTCTTATAAAAAAGGCATTTGTTTCGTGTTTCACGACGCTCAATGTAAATGGTCAACTAATTGCTAATATAGGCATGAATGTGCATTTTGTTCTGGTCCACATTCAGTGATGAAATGCTTTAAGAAAATGGCTTCCAACCAGACTCAGAACAAGGAGCCCTTTCTTAAGAGCTCCATCGCCGGTGAGTATTCAAAACATGCTGCCATGGCTACACAAGTATCCAGATCAGCGGACGGCAATCATGCTCTATAAAGGTTTTACTGATGGTTTTGAGTTGCCATCATTTAATGGAAAAGGTTGTAAAATTGTAAAAAATATGAATACAGTTGATTCTTTAAAAAATATTGTAAGAGAAAAAATTGATAGTGAAATTAAAAGTCAAGGAATTGCAGGGCCTTTTGAAAGTCCACCCTTTGTGGATTTTCGAATCTCTCCTTTAGGAATTTTGCCTAAAAAAATAACCTAACAAATTTAGGGTGATTCATCATCTATCATTCCTGGGCGATAAGTCCCTTAATGATCAAATTCCTGATGAAATGTGTTCAGTTGAATATGCATCTTGTGAAGATGCGATACTAATGGTAAGAAAATTAGTCCCAAATGCGTTATTGACAAAAACAGATGTAAAATCTGCATTTAGATTGTTGCCTATTCACCCGAACAGTTTTAAATCTTTAGGTTTTTATTTTGATCAAAAATACTATTTTGATAAATGCTTGCTGATGGGGTGTTCCCTTTCATGTAGGTATTTTGAGGCATTTTCTAGTTTTGTAGAATGGGTAGTAAAATAAATTTCAGGATCCCCATACATACTACATTATCTAGATGATATCTTATTTCTAGGAGCATATGAGTCAGAAGAGTGTATGAACCTTCTGAAGTTATTTTTTGAAATTTGTGAAGTGTTTGGTATTCCTTTAGTAAAAGAAAAGACAGTATTGCCAGTCAATTGCCTTGAATTTTTAGGAATTACAATTGACACAGCCAAGATGGAATTTAGGCTCCCACTGGAAAAATTAGAAGTTATTTCTGCACTTCTCATTGCTTTAATTCGTAAGAAGAAGGTGTTACTAAAAGAAATGCAAAAGCTACTAGGGTTGTTGGCTTTTGCAACACGCATTTTACCGGTAGGAATAATTATTTCCAGAAGGCTGTATTTTGCTATAGCAGGTTTTAAAAACCCTTATTCTCATATTCGTATACCTTTTGACATGAGAGAAGATATGATTGTGTGGATAAAATTTTTGTCACACTTTAATGGACGAACCATATTGCAGCATGCATTTGTTTCGGATAAAGATTTTTGCTTGTCAACCGATTCTGCGGGATCGGTTGGTTTTGCTGCAATATGGAACAATCATTGGTGTGCTGAGAAATGTCCGGTAAGATGGGAACACCTTGGTTTGCTGAAGAATAGTGTCTTATTGGAGCTATTCCCTATTATAGTAGCTATAGAAATATGGGGAGAATATTTTAGTGACCATCGCCTGCTTATTAGTACTGGTAATAAGGGAGTGATGTTTGCAATTAACTGTTTGGCATCGAAATCGCCTCCAGTTAATAAACTGTTACGGTACTTGGTGTCACAATACATATTACTAGATATTTGGTTAAAAGAAAAATATATCCCAGGTAAGGACAACATTGTAGCGGATGCTCTTTCTCGATTACAGATGACACGATTTTTCAAGCTGCTCCCAGAGGCGGCCAAGATGGGTATGGTATGTCCGCGCAGTCTTTAGGAAATAGTGTAATCTATGAAAATATAAAACAATCTTTAGCACCCAAGACTTGGTTAGGATACTCTTCCGCTTGGTTTTCTTGGATATCTTATTTTAGTGAACAAGATATACCTTGGTTATCTTTTAATGAAAACATGGCTCTTTCTTTTCTTAATAGTTTGATGGAGAAGAAATTCTCATGATCGCATATTAATAAAAAAATATATGGAATCTCATTTTTTCTAAAATTGAACGGTTTTCCTTTGCTTTTTAGTTTTTTCTCTTTAAGTCAGGCAATGAAAGGTTACAAGAAAGCAAACTTTTCCGTGGATTCTAGACATCCGATTTAATCTGAGCTGTTAGAAAAACTAATTACGGATAGTATTTGTTTTTCTAAATATGAAGCCCAATTATTCAAAGCGGCTTTTTCTATTTGTTTTTTCGCAGCCTTGAGAATTTCTGAATTAATACCTAACAACAAGTCAGCAATAAATGGCCTTCGGTTTGAATCAATTAAAAATAGCGAAAATTGCATGCGCATTTTGCTACTGGGATCAAAAACTGATCAATTAGGCAAGGGTGCATGGATAACTCTATATCGCTGTAATAATTCTATAGTTTGCCCAGTTCAACTTTTAAATAATTATATGCGTTCTCGTCCAGTTGGTCATGAATTGTTGATTGTTCATGAGAATAGTGTTCCATTGACTAGATTTCAATTCAGTAGAGTGATGAAAAAATGTCTGCATGCTCTTAAATTGGACAAATTACAATTGTCCTGCCAGTCATTTAGAATTGGTGCTGCATCAGAGGCAGCCAGACTTGGTTTGAATAAAAATAAGATAAAAAACATTGGTCGATGGAAATCGAATGCTTATGTTTCTTATGTGAGACCTAATGTCTAGTTTTGAATTTCAGGTATTCCAAAAGTTATATGGATCGTCGGACACTCATTTGTGTTCTGGGCAAATAGGAGGGCATTGAACAGAATTTATAGAGAAAACTTGGATTTGGATCCGAAAGTGTTTAACATTTTTTGGTTTGGTAAAGGAGGGATGATTTGGGAGGAATTGATGTCTGTATTCTGATTATTCACCTAGGAGGTAATGATATTGGCAAATTTAAAACCTTAAATGTATTATTTCAAATCCGATCGGCCATCAAAGAATTAAAATCTGCTTCTCCTAAGACCGTCATTGTTTTCTCAGAAATCATTCCTCGCTTAATTTGGTTGCAAGTTGATGGGTTTTCAGTTTTTGACAAAGTCAGGAAGAGAATTAACAGAAGAATAGAAAAGTTCATGTCCTTAGGATATGGCTTATCATTTCGACATGTAGATTTGGAAGGAGGTATTCCAGGACTATATAGGAAGGATGGAATTTATCTTTCGGATGTAGGCCTGGATATCTTGAATTAAAATTTTCAGACAGTCATCGAAACTGCCGTGGTTTGGGGTAGGTAGGCAGGAGGCTTGTTATGGCTCCTGTCTTTTTGGGGACAATTTATGATTAAAGTTATGCTTGTTATACAACTTGAGCTATAATGGCTGAGTTGTTCAGTTTTATATTGGTATTTATGATAAAAAAGTTATTGGTGAATTCTGATAAAAAATTATTTATGGATTTGTTTAATAAAAGTTATTTTGAATGGTAAACCAATAAATAAGCCGCGGCCAATAAAATAAATAAAATATTTTTATTAATCCAAAAATATTTTATTGTTGTTTTTTATTCAATTGACTGTTCTGGAAAAAATTAATTTAGCTGCTTACTGTCCCATGTGAGGGAAAAGGGATAGGGGGTTTCAAATCCCCCCGGCCCCCTTTTCTAATGGGACAGTGGCAGCTAAAGGAGTTTCAAGGCTCCCCCTTGAAAGTAGGTCAGGGCTCCCTGAAAAGTAGGTCAGGGTGCTTTGAAACAGTGGGGAGGGGGACCCTTGAAACCAGTAAAGGAAGATTCTAGAAGCCTGAGGGGACCCCTATATAAAGGAGGTTATGCTTGAGGCAAACTGCCAGTCACCTCAGGAGGTCATCAGCGGCGGAGCTCCCCTCCCACCCTCCCTGGACTGTCGCGGCTAAATATTTATGTGGTTTGGGTCACCTTTTCTAATGAAGAGGGGGACAATTTATGATTAAAGTTTTGCTTGTTATACAACTTGAGCTATAATGGCTGAGTTGTTCAGTTTTATATTGGTATTTATGATAAAAAAGTTATTGGTGAATTCTGATAAAAAAATTATTTATGGATTTGTTTAATAAGAGTTATTTTGAATGATAAACCAATAAATAAGCCGCGGCCAATAAAATAAATAAAATTATTTTATTAATCCAAAAATATTTTATTGTTGTTTTTTATTCAATTGACTGTTCTGGAAAAAAATTATTTAGCTGCTTACTGTCCCATTACACACATTGCAATTGTGACATCTATAACAGCCGGTCTTCTGAGAGATTCTCAGTATGGTTTTAGCATATTTATGTCTAGGATCAGCTTATACGAGAAAGTCACAAAGTGTTTTGTTAAGTCTATGTGCCATTAGAGGCACTGTTTTAAGTTCAAATGCCAATGTGTTGTCAGCTTGTAGAATGTGCAGATTTTTAGTCATGGCCTGTTTGATGTGGTCAGACTCACAGTTAAATGTGTGAATGAACAGTGGTCGATCCAAAGGCCCGGAGGGCTTGGTATGAGTAGTCTTAGTCAGTCTCTTAGTCAGTCTCAATCTCTTCCTGGCTGTATATGTGGCCAAACCTTCTGTCAGGTTGAGAGGTAACCTTGTCAGATTCCATCTGTGTTCTTGGAAGGATGATCGATAAGGTAGATCAGTGAATGTCGAGTCCCACTGTGTATGGGCATGGTTGAATGAAAAACCCTCAGAATGGGGGAGCCGTCAGGGGTGCAGATGTGGAATCCAATCACAAGTCATACTTCATATTCCCATCGCACACATTCCTGGATGAGCTCTCGAATTTGAGTGCTGTAGCAACAACCAGCTGGATACTGGTACAAGTCACAATGAGGATATTTGCCAGCACACCATGGAACAACGTAAATAGCGTCCAAACGGATGATTTATTGCATGATCACAACACAAGGAGAGTGCAACTTTTCGGAGCCACGCAGGACCCCTTCGTCAGGCATGTGATAAATGTGGGGTTACAGTGTGCAAAATTTAAAGAACCATCAACCAATCAAAAAAGCCAGAAAAATAAAAAAACACAAGAAAACCCAAGCTCCTCTCACCCCCAGACTGGTATGATGTCACAAATCCCGCCAGAAAACAGCTCAAAACACTTTAAATACATTAGTATAATGTCACAAATATTACAAAAACATATATCAAAAAAAGGATATGGTAAAAAGACATATTAAACATGCCTTTAAAGAGGAGTTCCACCCAAATTTGGAACTTCCGCTAAATCCACTCCTCGCCCCCTTACATGCCACATTTGGCATGTAATTTTTTTTGGGGGGGAGTGGGGGCTTCAGTAGGAGTGGGACTTCTTTTCCCACTTCCTCCTTCCGCCCTGGGGTTGCCTAGGCTATACGTCATATCGCCTTTTGGCGGCCCCTCCCTGTAGGCGAGCACCTGGGACGTGACAGGTCCCAGGCGATCGCCTGTCCACTCAGAGAGCGCTGTGCCGTTCGCGCATGTGCAGTGAGTGCCTGGTCGTGAAGCCGAAAGGTGCAGGCGGAGAAGGGGGGAGAGGAGCGGAGCTCCGGGCGTCGCTGGACAGTGGAACAGGTAAGTGTATGTTTATTAAAAGGCAGCAGCTACACTTTTTGCAGCTGACTTTTAATAAACATAAACATAAAAAAAGTCTGGAACTCCCCTTTAAGGTACCTTTATGTTGCTGTGATGACATGTGTCCTCAATCACTGTGTGGACGAACCAGTTCCTGAGGGACATCTGTATGCAGTGTGCGATCGTGTAGTAGATTGGCGCCAGTGCAGGGTCTAAGGGCTGTAGGGCTGATCGCAGCAGCGATTGAAGACTGCGCTTCTGCATTGCAGCGGCAGTGTTTAGGCAACCAGAGACGCTCTTGTGCCGAGACCCCACAACGTGGAGAACGTGTGACGTCGGCAGTGCAGGGATGCTGTGTTTACAATAGCCACCGCCCTGAGTGGCTGGGGCCACCGATGTCATGGTTTGAACACCGTTTACATATGCAAGCACGGAGGTATGGGGCACTTTAAAAAAAAAATCTTATTTATTTTACTTTTTATTTTTACACTGTCCCTTTAATTTTTTTTAATCACTTTTATTCCTATTACAAGGAATATAAACATCCCTAGAAATAAGCATGGCAGGTCCCCTTTATTAAGAGATCATGGGTCAAAAAGACCTAAGCCGTGTACACACGATCGGATATCCTATGGTTTCTAGTCCGATGGATTTGTCCATCGGAAATCCGATGAAACTGTTTTCCATCAATCTTGCCCACACACCATCAGTCAAAAAACCGACCGCACCAAAACGACGTGACGTACAACACGTACAACGGCGCTATAAAAGGGAAGTTCAAATCTAATGGTGCCACCCCTTGGGCTGCTTTTGCTGATTTTGTGTTACCACGTGTTAGTAAAAGTTTGGTGAGAGCCGATTCGCGCTTTTCAGTCTCCGTGCTTTGCAGATCGTTTCCTGGTGTTCAGTTTGTGCTTGTGGGTTCGTATTTGTTATTCAGTGCATGCAGTCAGGTCGTTACTGTTTTGCAGTGCCTTCTTGGCCGCTCGTTTACTGTTTTTCAGGTCGTTCTTCTCAGACCTTGCTGTTCCACGGTGCGTTCTGTTTGAGTTCGTTCTGACCAGCCGACCGGTTTAAGACCATGTTTGAAGCGCGTTCTCGTTCTCGAGCTCGTGCTGGCTATGGACTTGGTGTTGCGGTTAACACTGTAACCCGAGTTCAGTCTGTGAACAGGGTGAGGAGGAGTTTATGGACCAAGAATTGGTTGCTCCAGCGGGACCAATTCTCTCATATGCCTCTGCTGCGGGAAATCCATGAGAATAATCCTGATGATTTCAGGAATTATCTCAGGATGACGGACCCCGTTTTTCACCGTCTGTTGGATTTGCTGTCCCCCTATGTCACGAGGCAGGACACTGTGATGCGCCAGGCCATCACTGCCGAGCAGAGGCTTATTGCCACGTTAAGATACCTGGCGACAGGGAGAAGCTTGCAGGACCTCAAGTTCACAACAGGCATCTCCCCCCAGGCTCTCTGGATCATTATCCCTGAAATGTGTTCTGCCATCATTCAGGTCCTGCAGAAGGACTATATGAAGGTAAGTTTGCTCCTTTAACATCACATTATATGTTTTGATTGTTTGCTAATGTATTGTATTTCTTTCCTCCTTCCCAAATTACCCTGATTGTAATATGCTGGGAATGTCCCCTTTCTCCCCATGCATGTTTTTACTTCTAATGGCCTTTTTTGGGGCCTACATGCCTATTTCCCTTCACTAACCTCTCCAGCATGCTATCCTGGGCCCAAACACAGCTAGCCTAGTTACTACCGTTTTTTTGGTCAGTGCCATAGTAGTTTTGAACCCCCTAAAATGTGTCCAAATGTTTTAGTTCTCATTCAAGTTCAGCAGAGTGGTAGAGCCTTTATTTGGGGCCCACAAAATCACCTCAAACACCCCCCCCCCCTTAGAATATTTTCTAATGTCCCCTCAGCGGGCGTGAGTCATCTGATAAGTGGGCCTTCTATTTTTGTGTTTAAATACTCCTTAAAATAATAAATGTTATACTGATGTTGGTCAACAATGTCTTTGTGTAATCTGCTTGCAATGTAAAGTGAAAAAGTACTAATGTATTCTTTTTGTTTGACTCCACAGTTTCCTTGCACACCACAGGAATGGCAGACTGTGGCTGATCAATTTGCCCAGCGGTGGGACTTCCCCAACTGTGGAGGGGCAATTGATGGCAAGCACGTCCACATAGTGCCGCCACCCCGTTCGGGGTCATACTATTTTAATTATAAAGGTTTTAATAGTCTAGTGTTAATGGCGGTGGTGTCGGCACGGTATGAGTTGCTGTATGTGGACGTGGGGAAGAACGGCCGGATGTCCGATGGCGGAGTGTTCGCTCAGACGGAGTTCGCTCACCGTCTGCAGTCTGGGGGTCTGGCACTGCCTCCAGATGCAGACAATGTGGATGGACTACCGTTTGTTTTTATCGCGGATGAAGCATTTGGACTGGGACCACACCTGATGTGGCCATTTCCCCAACGCACCCTCACCCCAGAGAGGAGGGTTTTTAATTACCGGCTGGCCAGAGCCCAGAGAGTTGTGGAGAATACCTTCGGGATAATGGCAAGCCGGTTCCGCCTGTTTCAGACAGCTATCCACATGGCGGAATACAAGCTCAACCATCTAATTTACTGCTGCTGCATTTTGCACAATTTTTAAGACATTTCTCAGCTACATATGTTTCTACAGTTGGGCCTGAGGCCGGTCCATCTGAGATGAACATTCTGACCGGCCTGGACACTGCCCGTACTGGCTTGGCCCCCCAAAGTGCCCGTGAAGTACATGATAAATATGTTGAGTACTTCATGGGTAGGGGGGCCATCGCAATGCCAGACCATATCTGACCTTTTTATAAAGAAAATAAAAGATAATTATATATTTTCAAATCTTGTTTTGTCATTCTTGTTTTTTTTATTATGTGTCTCCCAGGTTCTTGTAGTGCCAAGTGTATTTGTCTTTAGTAAATAGCCACAATTGTCACTATAAAAAACATGGAATTAGCATTTTCAGAACTGCTATTGAGCATAGAAAGAACAAGCCACACCTTTTTGAGTGTCCAAGATAGTTTAAGGGCTCTTTCACACGGAGGTCCGTTCAGGTCCGCCTGTCAGTTTTTTAGGCAGACCTGAAACGGATCCTCCATGCACCCCTATGGAAGCACGGATGTCAGCGGTGACATGTCCGCTGACATCCGCTCCGCTCCGCTCCAAAAAAGTGTGACGGAGGAAAATCCTATTTTTCCTTCCGTCTGCGGAGCGGATCGGATGACAACGGACTCTACAGTCCGTTGTCATCCGATTCCCCATAGGGGAGAGCGGCGCTCTGACAGGGCGGTCCCTGCACAGTGTGCGGGGACCGCCCAGTCATCCGTCGGCTCAGCGGGGATCAACGGATCTTCACGGGGCGGATCTGCACGGATCCGCCCCGTGTGAAAGAGGCCTTACTCTGTGCACCACAGTTTTTTGTTTTTTTTAAGAAATACAATGTAGAAAGTTTTACCTCCACATTTTGTGTTTTACTGATGTTGGTCAACAATGTCTTTGTGTAATCTGCTTGCAATGTAAAGTGAAAAAGTACTATGGTATTCTTTTTGAGTGTCCAAGATAGTTTTTACTCTGTGCACCACAGTTTTTTTTTTTTTTTTAGAAATACAATGTAGAAAGTTTTACCTCCACATTTTTATTTATTTTTTTGTTTTGTTTTGCAGAAACATGCATGGGTCAAAATAGTAAGCATTTTAAAACAATGGAAATAGAAAATTTCAATATGAAAACGAGAAACCTGAGATGGGGTGATGTCACCCCTGATCCATCCCAAATGTGAAGATCCCCACTTATTTTTGTGGCTCAAATGGGGATTTTCAAAATGATCCCATGGCTAAAGTAAACATGTGCTATCTGCCATCATGGGGGATCAATGGACGTGCTTTGGGTGTGCAAACCCTTCCTCTCACCTACTTGAGTAGGAAGGAAGAGGTTGCACCCCCAAAACAGGGACATAGATATCCTGTGACGGCAGATAGCACATGTTGACACACTGTGTGCATCTTCACATTTTGGCTGGTGGGAATACCAGTGCAAATTTGGTAGGCGACAAAATACACAAAAACAGGGGGGGGGGGGGTCAGACTATTCGCCCCAAAATATCTATAATGTTTTTATATTTTTGCTCAATCACATTCATCCTATTCCTCATAATGGCCATTTCGCTACTACATTCCATTATTTATTGAATAATTATTTTGGCACTAGCACTTGAGAATGGAGGATTTGGAGTTCCAGACACACCACCACGTTCATCCCCTAGAAAAAAAAAAGGAATTTAGAAATATGCAGGCCTACATCTGTATTTACCTTGAAGTTGTGGTGACAGACACTAACCTGTTGTGGTGATAAGCTCCACCTCTCCTTCCTCCACCTCTCCTTCCTCCACCTCCGCTTCCTCCACCTCCGCTCCCTCCACATGCTGATCTTGGGGTGCTTTTGGATCTTCAGGGTGTTTATGTGGTCTGTGCTTTCTAGGCTCCTCAGATTGGTGTCCTCCCAGTCTCCTCTCCCCTATGAGAATGCAAAAAACAAAAGGTATCCTTTAGCACACAGAGATTTGAGGGCAGAAATTGAAAACATTGCTTGGAAGTGGGGTACAATTGATATTTGGGCCTGAGTTCCAAGATGAACACATGAGATCTTGAGAATTCTACAAAGCTGGAATACATTTATTTTTGGGCCTAAAAAACACACTTGGAGACACACCAAGGTATCCACTGGAGCACCAGTGTCTGACACCCTTAAAAAGTTGTTCATGTGGCACACACTATAGTATAGAGTTAAAAGCTGGGTAACCAACTGCTTGAGTGTCATCTCCTTTACACAGAATCCAGTTTAGCCTTTCATTCACATTCTACTTTACTTACAACACATCATCTAGCCAACAATGTGTAGAAACGTTGTTTTATTAAAAAGAGGCATGACCACATGTGGTTTACGTGTATATATGTGCAAAACATGTGTAGCGGGTACTTGAATTTAGGGGAAGCATCTGGGTGGTAGTGTAACCCAGATGCCTTGATTGTTAGGAAATTCAAGGTTCTCTTTGTGAGTCTTGGAGGACTCTGGTGGTGTGAAGTCCCCACCGGCCTATAGGTGGCGTTGTTGCCTTGGACCGGGGTTGGGCTCACACCACAAGACTGTACCTTTTTGTCCTCCCCTGGAGCTGGTACAGCGGGGCGGGGAACCCGCTGTGGCGCGAAGGGAGAGGTCATAAAAGGGGCGGACGCCCTGATCACGGGGTTAGAGTCCGGAGCCAGAAGATGCGGCCGCACCCAGGCACCTTCAGCCTGGGTGCTGGCGTTCCGGTGTTCCAGGCCTAGGTGTCCTTGACTTAGCCGGAGCGGAGATGGAGTCCATCTCAGGCACCTTTAGCCTGGGGTAAGGTACTATGGCGGATGCCTGGGGCTCAGTACCTTCGACTGAGTTCCGCGAGGGTGGAGGAATCCGAGGGGGCCCTAACTCCTTGGGTGCCCGTGTCTGAGTTTGTGAGGACTGGTGTGCAGTAACTTCTCTGAAGAGTCCGGCGCAGCATCGCTGGTGACGGAGAGGCCTCCATTTCTCCCTTGGACGGATTTCTTCCTCTGACAGGGGCAGAGTGAGCGAAGGTAATTCACGTTCTATATCACCTAGTCAGTGGCAGTGACTATTCACCACTGGTGACAGCACAGTGGTCAGCAGCAGAAGGGAAAGGATTGTGCCTCGATCTGTCCCCATTTTCCAAAGTAAAGAGACTGTTTTATTGCTTGGCAAGAAGAATAAAACTGAGTTGGACCTATTCACTGTGTGGAACTCTGGTTACTAGAAGCAAAGGAGTCAGAGACGAAGTACTGGACTTGACTCTAGGACACCTACACAAAAACCCAATTTGCTGGCCTTCACCTTCTAGCTATGGAGGACATGGGCCGTGGTGTGTCTTATCCCTCTCTCCAAGGTACCCCTAGACAACAGCCAAATAACCGATAAAGATAGAGAGAGGAGGGAGCGGCCCCGCTACACATGTTTTTGTGAAGACGAACAAGTGTTTACTACGAAACATTACCAAATAAGTGGACACTCAACTTAACATAAAAGTTTCCATTTTACAATGAGAAACCAGTCAATCCAAGCACATGGAGCAAAACATGCAAGAATACATATTACAATGTGAAAGAACACAGTAAAAATAAAAGCTTACTTTTTTCTATGCTTTTGATAAGCTTCCTATACTGCTCCGGCTCCCTCAGCTTCAGGTCAGACCACCTTTTACGGAGCTGCTCCTTGGATCTCCTGACCCCATATTTCTGATAGAGACTCCTCGCCACTTTGTCCATTATTTGCGACTTCCGGAGATTAGGGGTGTCGTATGGCCCATGCTTCCCATCGTAATCTTTCCTCCGCAGGATGCCCACCATCTCCGCCATCTCAGCAAATGACATATTAGTCGCCTTGTATCTTTTAGTCCTGGATCGGGACGTTCCCGCCTCTGGGCTTTCCTCGTCGGTACTTTCTTATAAAGCACGCACCTGTGTCACGACATGTCGTCATCTCCCACTGTGCGCCGAACGAGAAGGGGCGGGGAAATGCAGAAAAAGACCGTCATGGGCGGGCGACGCGGGTGGAGTTACACGCATGCGCAGGGTATAAAAATGGGAAAGAAGTTATTAGGGTTGCGCGGAGTAAGAACAACCGGAAGTGCAGAAAAGACAACAACTAAGGTAAGAAGGGAACTTGGGCCTGCAATGGCCTATAATGGTTCATGATTGTAAAGGCCAATATTGGGATAAGATTAGGAGAATGGAATCTGACCTCTACTGTTTTTTTCATGTGTTTTAACTTGCAGACATTCAAATGCATAAATTAAGGGAGCCGGAGATAATGTTGGTGTTCATTGAAAAGTATAAAGAACTGCGCAACCTGTGGGAGCTCAAACATCCAGCTTACCACAAGAGTGGTGTATGTCGGTCAACTATTGAAAAAATAGCGGATTATATGAAGCCCTGGGTCCCAGAGGCAGACTACAGTATGATGAACAATAAGATAAACAACATGCGGAATGCTTATAAAAAAAACTACACAGCAGTCCGCGCTTCGATGAGATCAGGAGCAGCAGCAGACGATGTAGTACAGCCCAAGCTGTGGTACTACAAACATCTTCAATTTCTGGAAGACCAGATTGATGCCAGGGAATCAATTTCTAGCCTTCCCTCCAGCGTTCCTTCCACCCTTCCCTCCAGTGTTCCTTCCACCCTTCCCTCCACCCCTGCAGAGGGGGAGGAGGAGCCACCTGTGCTTGAAGAGCCGGATCTGCGCATCTTCAGCCAGGTATAGTATTTTATAACATAATTATTGGCCTCAAAGTACTATTGTGATGAACTAGAATTTTTCTCCACAAATGATTACATTTACCCCCCCCCCCCACAGAAAAAAAAAAAAGGGAACATAAATGATTGGTAAAGTATCTAAAAAGGACGGGGACAGAATGAAACTCTTTTCTATTTTTATAACAAGCAAATTGCAACAGTCATGAGATAAAAATTGTGTGTGATTGATTCCCCAAAATATCAAACTATGTCCCTTTTTCCTACACAGGATGAGGCCAGCCAGGAGGAAGAGGCTTAGGAATGTGGCAGGCAGGAGGAGGCAGGGGTGAGTGTCAACAAGGAGGAGGCAGGGCCAAGTGGCACACAGCAGGTCCCCAGGCCTAGTGGCAGCACAGTGTCACAAGTGGCTCCCCTCCACGTCAGACCGAAAAAACATCGGCGGATGACACAGGTGGAGGAGGAGTCACTTAAGATTATCCGTGACGCTGCTGCCATCATGAGAGCCCCCCTCAACCCTGTTGAGGGGTTTAGTACCTATCTTTCAGAAAAATTGCTACAAATGGAGGCGGGACAACGTGCCCTCTGTGAGCACCTGATATACACGGCCATACACATGGGGGTGAGGGGGCAGCTGACAGAGGCCACACATCTCTCTCATCAGGCCAATCCTTCTCCTCCTTCTCCTCCTCCTCCTGCCACATTACTACCGAGAGTGGCCCAGCCTGCAAGGGTGCGTGGACGGGGCCGTGGAGGGAACACTGCAGGGAAGTGTACAGGGAAGAGCAGAAGGTGATTCTCTGGCTTCGAGCTTCTCTTCCAGAAGTTGCAGTTTGATGGAGTACCACAGCTTGGGATGATGTATGTCTTTGGCTGCTGCTTCTGATTTCATGCTGTTGTTTATCTTATTGTTCATCATAGTCATGTCTGCCTTTGGGGTCCAATGTCTTCATATTTTCCGCTAATTTTCCAATTGTTGCCCTTCGTGTTTATTTATATATTTTGCCAGAATAAATGGAGATTTAATTTCAGCCAAAATACTTGCCTGATGTGTTTTTATTGTGAGTAGCAATAACATTTCATAAATACAATGTGTAATTAATAACAAGGGACACCAACCTCCATGAGGGAAAAAAAAAGAAACATATGTTGTTGTGAGAAATTGACACCAAAAAAAAGCCCCAAAAAAAAAAAAAAGGATTGTAAATCATTTTTAAAATTAGTGAGGTCTGGCTTTATTAATAAATCAAATTATTCAGAAGATCACAACAAACAAGAAAGACATAAGTTTGTCAGAACTCGGGATAAATATCTGCAGCAAAAAATAAATTTTAAACACCATTCTAAAGAAAAAAAAAATGCGCTGCATTAAACGAGGCAATAACTTGCAGAATGACGAATGTGCTCTCTCCATTAGGAACGCTAGTTTTACCAGAACGAGCGCTCCCTTCTCCTAATTCAGTCTGAGCATGCGTAGGTTTTTTATTCGATGGACTTGCCCATAGACGATCAGAATTTGCTATTGGTTTTGGATCCATCGGAAAAATTTAAAACATGTTCTATTTTTTAAAACCGATGAAAAAAATACAGATGGGTCCCATACACGATCGGTTTGTCTGATGAAAACAGTCAATCGGACTGTTTTCATCGGTAAAACCGATCGTGTGTACTCGGCTCTACAGTAATTTACCTTGAAAAGCAAAAGCAAAAAAATATTTTCTTTTACATTTTGACAAAAATAAAATAAAAAATAATTTGTTTATGCCTAAGAACCGGAAGTGAAGTCAGAGGTCGCTTGGGTCCTCCAAGAGCATAGAGCTGAGTGGGGGCCATCTTGCCCTCACTTGATTTCCTGCCCAGGCATCGGCCACATTGGATTGCTTCTGGAAATTATCAACAGCTCCGGTAAGCCTGGAAATGACCAGGAAGCGGCGGGGGAGCAAATCTCTTGCCGCTTCTAAAAGTGATCTTGCGGCGAATCTGCCACTGGGATCACTTTTATCAAAAAGCCAGCCGCCTAAGGGAAAAAAAAACTATTCTGGGGTTATGGCATTTGGCTGCAGCCATAATCCCGGTATTTAATGTAAAAACCTGCTTCTCATTAAATGGTATTTAAAAAAAATGCTTTCTACATTGGTACATATACCCCATGTCAGTGTCCAGCTACCCATGAAATTTTTTCCCAAAAGCTTGCAAACTGGCCTTGAAAAAGGTGCGAAAAAAAGTAAGATTCGGATCCAATACACTCCAGTAAGCGTTTTGGTGCTGTGTTTGTGATTTGTGGATTTTGCCAATTGTTCTGTGAACATCCAGTGTACCGAATTTTGATTAGTTAATCTCTAGTCAACATAGTTAGTACACTACCAGGAGGAAGTTGTGCTTTGTATAAAAGTTATATTTGTAGTAGCAATATTAATATTAATAATAACCATAGTTATATTTTAGCCTCTTCACGCCGACAGTACATTTTGTATGCAAATATGCCGCCACTCGGCGTCAAGGCCCACCCGCCAAGCGGCCGCATATTTGCATACCAAAATGTAAACAGACCTGTGCCACCCTGTGCACTCCCGTCACAGATACCAGCGCCTAACAAAAAGCTCCGATCACTACTTGCTTTTTTTGTAGAACTAAAAATGTCAACTGTCTTTTAACATTTTAGCAGAAGAGAAACTGTGATTTTTGATTGCTTTGGGTATATAGGGTAAAGTTTTGTAGTTCAACTGCAGCAAAGGGGCAAAAAATCTACATTGTGTAATAAGAAGAATTTGCTTTTCTGTCTTAGCAGAGGGTGATCTCTGACTGGGATGATTAGGTCTGACTTCAGCCCTTCTATTTTGGAAACTTCACACTTTAAAAACCTCCCCCTCTTACCCTAGGCCACAGAGAAGCAGCATGGGCTGCTATGGCTATTGGTTTGCATCACAGAAGTGATTATATTTGCCACTTAAACAACGCTGTATCCTGGCCTAGGGCAGCACTTTGCAGGGGGGCAGCATCGAAAGAGTCCCCGCCGGCTTGCGCACCATTGGCATGGTTATATCTTCTTAGTGCTCTCCATAAAATTATCAGAAATTCGTGCCTAAAGTAGAACGATAGGTTTATTTTTTACCATCCCTGTCCCATTGCAGAGATTTCCCTTCACTTCCTGCCCCATAGCCAGACAGGAAGTGAGAGGAAATCTATGCAAATTTAGGGAATCTATTGCCCCTTCCAGGCGCTCAGAACTAGGTGTAGCCTTGATAGGAAGGGGTGGGTCATATTTAAATTAGGGGGTGCACTAGTTTAGTCAGGCCTAGGGCAGCACAAAACCTAAATACACTACTGCACTTAAAGCAGAACTACACTGCATCTAAGCACCAGAACACAAAAATGCTATTTAATTCTTTCTTAATATTCAAAGCAAACTCGCCAATCCATCCATGTCTCCAAGCTTTATTTTGCTGAGAAATTATTTTGAAAAATACTCTGCAGCATTTCTGACCATTTCCACCTTTAGTTAGGGCAGCTGATTCATGTAGCATTTACTTCCTGGAATCCATCTGCCCTTAGCTCAGCCAGGCAGGCAGGAAGGTGTGCTTAGCTGAGAAAACCCCTCCTCACCTACTGAAGACTACTGGGATGTATGGCATCATTTGCCTAGGCCAGAAACCAGGAAGTAACTGAAGAAATGTAAAAAAAGACATTTAAAACAAGTAAATATAATATACAGTGCCTTGAAAAAGTATTCATACCCCTTGGAATTTTCCACATTTTGTCACGTTACAACCAAAAATGTAAATGTATTTTATAGGGATTTTATGTGATAGACCAACACAAAGTGGCACATAATTGTAAAGTGAAAGGAAAATGATAAATGCTTTTCAACATTTTTTATGAAAAAATATCTGAAAAGTGTGGCATGCATTTGTATTCAGCCACCCTGTGTCAATACTTTGTATAACCACCTTTTTCTGCAATTACAGCTGCAAGTCTTTTTGGGGATGTCTCTACCAGCTTTGCACATCTAGGAAGTGAATTTTTTGCCCATTTTTCTTTGCAAAATAACTCAAGCTCCATCAGATTGGATGGAGAGCGTCTGTGAATAGCAATTTTCAAGTCTTGCAACAGATTCTTAATTGGATTTAGTTCTGGACTTTGACTGGGCCATTCTAACACATAAATATGCTTTAATCTAAACCATTCCGTTGTAGCCCTGGCTGTACTTTTAGGGTCGTTGTCCTGCTTGAAGGTGAACCTCTGCCCCAGTCTCAAGTCTTTTGCAGACTCCAACAGGCTTTCTTCTAAAGCCCCATACACACGGTTGGACTTCCATCAGACTTTTCCCTGGATTTTTGTCCGAACGTAGTTGGCCGGGCACACCCATAGCATACACACCACAGGACTTTTCTGCAAACTTTTCCAAAACGTTTTGCAACATCACGTTTTTCTGCTCTTTTCTGCTCTTTACCGCCACCCTTTGGTCAACTTCTGCTATTGTTGGTTGATTTTAACATTAGTTGTTTTGTCCATCGGACAAAAGTCCTATGGTTTTCTGTACACACAGTCGGACTTTGCTCCATCAGACTTTTGTTGGCCAAAAGTTTGTCCGTTTGCAGACCCAACTTTTGTCCAATGAAAACACAAAAAAAAAACAAAGTTTGTCCGATGGAGCGTACACACGGTCAGATTGTTGGTCCAACTTGCTCAAAATGAAGTTTGTTGGCCAAAAGTCCGACCATGTGCTTATGTGTAGCGGACCCCCCAAATTTGGGGTCGCTATGCTTTAAATTTAAGGGTAGCCTAAACAATAGTTTGGCTCAGGTTCTCTAATTCTGTTAGTTTGGACTCTGCTCTGCTGTGGTGTTGCCTGGAGTGTAGTTCCCCTTGACCTGTAGGTGGCGCTGTTGCCTAGGTCTCGGGTTGGACCACAGGTGGCGTTGCAGGATTGAGTGTCCTCTCTCGGCTGCCGTGCGGTGGGCGGGTTCTGCCTGCTGTGCATGCCGGAAGAGGGTACATAAAGGGCAGACGCCATGATCTGGGGTGTGTGCCGGGGGGATTCCAAGGAGGACCCCTGGTGGCAAAGTCGCGCCCTTTGGCCTTGCTGGCCGGGGGGTGCGTGAACTGGTCGAGGAGTCTCTGGCACCTTTAGCCGTGGGCTATAGAGTTCCAGGTAGGCCTAGTACCTTCAACTGGGTCTACAACCAACCACTGGAGTCCCAGGGAGCCCAAGTGAGGGTGGCCCGCTCTGAAATAGAGGAAACCAGGGGAGGACCTGTCCGGAGGACCGGTGAAGGAAGTCACTGTCTCAGGAAGGCCTAGTTGCCTATCAGAGGGAAGGATTCGTGAGTTGCAAGATAGCTCCTGTAGTGTGCCCCATTGGCACCTATGGTCTCTAATAATCTACAGGGGTTTCAAAGTTCTACTTCAGGAATTAAAGGATTCTGTGAAGGGGACAATATCAAAGTAACCGTTTGTACTTCATTCCGGCTGCTAGAACCGTGAGAGGGGACTATCCGGGTGAACAAAGCCCACTCAGGTGGCAAAGTGTAACGATAGGTGTTGTGTGCCTGAATCTACCTCCCTATCCAACTTCTTTCTCTCTTCAAACCTCTGTTGTTATCAAGCAAAGGAAAAATAAACTCTTTGTTGGAGTTGACACTGTCTGGACATTGGCCTTCTTAAGCAGGAAAGATAGACTTTTCCATACACTCTAGGGACGAGAACCAGTGGAAGGGGGTAATTCGCCGCAGGACCCAAAAATTGCAAGAACACCACTCGACCTCTTATATCAGGAGGATACGGGCATGTGGCATGGTGTGCCTTAAACCTGCAAGTGAAGGTAAGCAGGAAAAAAGGGTCTGTGTGCTACATAAGATTGCCCTGTATTTGGCTCCATCCATCTTCCCATCAACTCTGATCAGCTTACCTGTCCCTGCTGAAGAAAAGCATTCCCACAACATGATGCTGCCACCACCATGTTTCGCAGTGGGAATGGTGTGTTGAGGGTGATGTGCAGTGTTAGTTTTCTGCCACACATAGCGTTTTGCTTTTAGGCCAGAAAGTTAAATTTTGGGCTCATCTGACCAGAGCACCTTCTTCCACATGTTTGCTGTGTCCCCCACATGGCTTCTCGCAAACTACAAATGGGACTTTTTATGGCTTTCTTTCAACAATGGCTTTCTTCTTGCCACTCTTCCATACAGGCCAGATTTGTGGAGTGCACGACTAATAAATGTCCTGTTGTCCTGTGGACAGATTCTCCCACCTGAGCTGTGGATCTCTGCAGCTCCTCCAGAGTTACCATGGGTCTCTTGGCTGCTTCTCTAATTATGCTCTCCTTGCCCGACCTGTCTGTTTAGGTAGACGGCCATGTCTTGGTATGTTTGCAGTTGTGCAATACCATTTTCCTTTTCGGAACAGTGAACAGATTGAACAGTGCTCCGTGAGATGTTCAAAGCTTGGGATATTTTCTTATCACCTAACCCTGCTTTAATCTTCTCCACAACTGTATCCCTGACCTGTCTGGTGTGTTCCTTGGCCTTCATGATGCTGTTTGTTCACTAAAGTTCTCTAACAAACCTTTGAGGGCTTCAATGAACAGCTTTATTTATACCGAGATTAAATTACACACAGGTGGACTTTATTTATTAATTAGGTGATTTCTGAAGGCAATTGGTTCCATTTGATTTTAGTTAGGGGTATCAGAGTAATGGGGGCTGAATACAAATGCACACCACACTTTTCAGATATTTATTTGTAGAAAAAAAGTGAAAACCATTTATCATTTTCCTTCCACTTCACATCTATGTGCCACTTTGTGTTGGTCCATCACATAAAATCCCAATAAAATACATTTACGTTTTTGGTTGTAACATGACAAAATGTGGAAAATTTCAAGGTGTATGAATACTTTTTCAAGGCACTGTACCTTCCTATCTATTTATTAATGCTAGCAGTAGTGATGAGCCGAACACCCCCGGGTTCGGTTCGCACCAGAACCCGCGAACGGACCAAAAGTTTGCACGAACTTTAGAACCCTATTAAACATAATGGATGCGAACGTTCTAAATCTAAAGTGCTAATTATAACGAATATTATGCATGTTATTGTCCTAAAAAGGGTTTGGGAACCCAGGTTCTGCACCAGGGGACATGTATCAATCCAAAAAAAAGTTTTAAAAACGGCAGTTTTTCGGGAGCAGTCATTTTAATGATGCATAAAGTGAAAAAAAAAAAAGTCAAATATTCCTTTAAATATCGTACCTGGGGGGTGTCTAAAGTATGCCTGTGAAGTGCCACGTGTTTCCCGTGTTTAGAACTGTCCCTGCACAAAATTAAATTTCTAAAGGAAAAAAAGCCATTTAAAACTGCTTGCGGCTTTAATGTAATGTCTGGTCCCGGTAATATGGATGAAAATCTTTAAGAAAAATGCCATAGCTACCCCATCACAGCCCCCCCCCTCCCCCTACCCCAGCCCATTACCAGCCCCTTTGGGTCTTGTATGGATATTAAGGGGAACCCCGCACACAAAATAAAAAAGGCCCTATATACTCTGAACAGCCGTATACAGGCGGTGCATACAAGACAGGGACTGTAGGTTTGTTCTTATGTAGAATCTGTTTGTAATTTTGAACAGGTACATTGTTTAAGTGTAGCTCCAGCCAAAAAATCTATTTTTAAGCTTTTTGGAAAACATAGGGAAGGGTTATCACCCCTGTAACATTTGTTTTGCTGTCTGTGCTGTGTGCACCTGTTCAGAACAGTTCACCTCACTTTCCGTCCTAATGACAAACGTTTTTTGAAAATTTGGGGTTTTTATTGAAACAAGAATTGGTGATAAAGCATCAGTGGAGAGGAGATAATTTTTTCCCATATTAACTCTTACAGGAGAGAATTTGCCTTCCTAGGGGTAGATTTCCTCTCACTTCCTGTTGTATCCTTCCGTTTGCAAGGAGGAGTCGTTTGTAAGTTGTATGTTTGAAAGTAGGGGCCTGCCGTATATACTCAGCTGAAATTTGCCCCTTACATGTTGGTGTTGCCACAACACTGTAAGCCCTCACAGTTACTCTTGGTGGGCGCATGAATGGGCCCTGCTGTGAATTATTAGATCAAGAATTGTAATTGCATGCCCCTGTTGAACAGGGGCAGAAAAATTGGGCCTTAGGCACTGGTGCCACAACACTGCAACCCCTCACAGATACTGTACTTGGAGCACAGCAATGAGCCCTGTTGCAAAGTATTGCATCAAAAATTGTAATTACACGCCCCTGTTAAACAGGGGCTGAAAAATTGGGCCTTAGCCACTGGTGCTGGTGCCACGACACTGCAACCTCTCCCAGATACTCTAGTTGGAGTGCAGGAATGAGCCCTGCTGCAAAGCATTGCATAAAAATTGTAATAACACGCCCCTGTTAAACAGGGGCTGAAAAATTGGGCCTTAGCCACTGGTGCTGGTGCCACGACACTGCAACCTCTCCCAGATACTCTAGTTGGAGTGCAGGAATGAGCCCTGCTGCAAAGCATTGCATAAAAATTGTAATAACACGCCCCTGTTAAACAGGGTCTGAAAAATTGGGCCTTAGCCACTGGTGCTGGTGCCACGACACTGCAACCTCTCCCAGATACTCTAGTTGGAGTGCAGGAATGAGCCCTGCTGCAAAGCATTGCATAAAAATTGTAATTTCATGCCCCTGTTAAACAGGGGCTGAAAAATTGGGCCTTAGCCACTGGTGGCGGCACCCAGAATCAAAAATGTTCTTCCAAGCTATCATCATCAATCGGATCATTGAGGAGGAGGAGGATAGTCAGTCAACATAACAGGACAGTCTCTCAGCATCAGCATCAGTCTTGAAGGGATGTGACATTTGAAAATAAATTAGTCTGTTATATCAGCTTCAGGTGTTTGGTAGCTGGTGGTGATCCAAGACTGGTTCATCTTTATGAAGGTCAGTCGATCAACAGAGTCGGTGGACAGGCGCACCCTGTGATCCGTGACAAATCCTCCAGCAGCACTGAATGTGCGTTCTGAAAGAACGCTGGATGCAGGACAGGCCAGTAGCTCAATTGCATACTGTGCAAGCTCTGGCCAGTGATCCATCCTCAAGACCCAGTAAGCCAGAGGATTTTCGGTGGGGAAGGTGTCCAAGTCTGACCTTGCCCCTAGGTATTCCTGCACCATGTATATCAGACGCTGGCGATGGTTGCTGGAACCGATCATACCTTGGGGCTGCGGACTAAAGAATTGTCTGAACGCATCGGTCAGACGGCCACCTTCCCCACCGCTCCTTCTTTGACTGACCGAAGCCTCAGCAACTCGTTGTCCAGGACCAGGAGTTTGTAACCTCCCAGTCTCTGGGAACGCGTTGCACAGACCTTTCTGCAAGGCCTCCCGGAGTTGTCTCATCCTCTGCTCCCTCTGCGACGGTAAGATAAGGTCCGCAACCTTACCCTTGTACCGTGGATCAAGGAGAGTGGCCAGCCAGTAATGGTCCCTCTCCTTGATCCGAAGAATACGAGGATCCTTCCGCAGACTTTGCAGGATCAGGGAGGCCATGCAGCGTAGGTTAACTGAGGCATTCGGTCCGGAGTCCTCTGGGTCACTAAGGACGACATGATCCGCAGCCACCTCCTCCCAGCCACGTACAAGTCCACTGGTTTCTTGGGACTGTAAATCATCCCTAAAAGACTGCTGCTGATGATGCTGAGTGCCAGGCTCCACCTCCATGCTGACACAATCCTCCTCCTCCTCCTCCTCCTCTTCCTGTGCGATGGGTGGGACAGAAGGAACACTGTCTGGGTAAAGGGGGCCTTGAGAGGCAAGGAAGTCCTCCTCTTCCTGCCTCTGTTCTGCCTTAAGTGCCCTGTCCATTATTCCACGCAGCGTATGTTCCAACAGGTGGACAAGAGGTACAGTGTCACTGATGCATGCACTGTCACTGCTCACCATCCTGGTGGCCTCCTCAAATGGTGCCAGGACAGTACATGCATACCTGATCATGCCCCACTGGCGTGGTGAAAAAAACCCGAGCTCCCCTGACCCTGTCCTGGTGCCGTAGTCGCACAGGTATTCATTGATGGCCCTCTGCTGCGTGTGCAGCCGCTGCAGCATGGCCAACGTTGAGTTCCACCTGGTGGGCATGTCACATATAAGGCGGTTCTTGGGCAGGTTCAACTCCTTTTGCAGCTCAGCCAGGCGAGCACTGGCATTATAAGATCTGCGGAAATGCACACAGACTTTCCTGGCCTGCCTCAGGACATCCTGTAAGCCCGGGTACCTGCCCAAGAACCGCTGCACCACCAGGTTAAGGACGTGAGCCACACAGGGCACATGGGTCAGTTGTCCCTGTCGGAGAGCGGAGAGGAGGTTGGTGCCATTGTCGCAAACTACCATTCCTGGCTTAAGCTGGCGTGGCGTCAACCACCTCTCGGCCTGCCCCTGCAGAGCAGACAGAACCTCTGCCCCAGTGTGGCTCCTGTCCCCCAAACACACCAGCGCAAGCACGGCATGGCATATTTTTGCCTGCGTACTTGCGTAGCCCCTTGAACACCTACGGAGCACCGCTGGTTCTGAGGACAAAGCACAGGAAGAAGCCATGGAGGAAGAAGAAGAGGAGGGGGTGGATTAGAGAGGTGTGTCACAACCAGTAGTAGCATTTTGGAGGCGTGGCGGTGGAACAACCTCCAACACTACTACACCTTGTCCTGCATCCTTCCCAGCTGCCAAAAGAGTGACCCAATGGGCCGTGAAAGAAAGGTAACGTCCCTGTCCATGCCTGCTGGACCATGAGTCAGCGGTAATATGCACCTTACCGCTGACCGCCCTGTCCAGCGAGGCCAAGACATTGCCTTCCACATGCCGGTAGAGAGCCGGAATCGCCTTCTGTGAGAAAAAGTGGCGTTTGGGAACCTGCCACTGAGGAACCGCACATTGCACAAACTCACGGAAGGGGGCCGAGTCTACCAACTGAAAAGGCAGCAGTTGAAGCGCTAGCAATTTAGCCAAGCTAGCATTCAACCGCTGGGCATGTAGATGGCTGGGAGTGAACTTCTTTCGACGGTCCAGCAGCTGGGGCAGGGAAATTTGCCTGCTAGAATCGGACGTCAGTGTACTGCTAGCAGAGTGCCCGCAAGTACTTGGCTATGACACACCTAATTCTACACCTTCATTCCTCTCAGTGCAGGTTTCAGAGAGGACTGAAGGTATAGTGGGGTTGGAGATCCCAGCTGATGCGGTGCAAGGAGAGATCCGCTTTGTTCTTTGGTGTGGGTCTTTAAGGTAGGCTTGCCAACGAGCTGCATGGCAGGTCAACATATGTCTGGTCAAGCATGTGGTGCCCAAGCGGGTGATGTTTTGGCCACGCGATATACGCTTGAGACATATGTTGCAAACAACAGCTGTGCGATCTGATGCACTCGACTCAAAAAAGGCCCACACCAAAGAAATTTTTGAATAACGGGCAGAGGCAGCACCCTGCACAGGCGGAGCTCTGCGGTGTGATTCCGTTGGTGTGCTGCCCTTACGCTGGCCCCCCGAGGGCATCCTGCCTCGTTGGAGATGTGCCTCCGCCTCATCCTCCTCCTCCTCCTCCTCTCTCCTATTAGGCACCCACGTGGAGTCAGTGACCTCATCATCCCCTCCCTCCTCATCACTGGAGCCAATCTGGCAGTATTCTGCAGCTGCTGGAACATGACTGCCAGATTGGTGTCCTCCTTGAGCATCCCCTCTCTCTGCTCTCACGCTACTGCCTTCCTCTAGCTGGGTATCATCATCAGACCCTTCGAAACGCTGAGCATCCTCCTGGAGCATGTACCCAATACTGTGCTCAAACAGTTCGGGGGACTCCTCAGGAGGACATGGTTGGTCTAGGGAAGGAGTGACTGATGATGACATTGATACCAGGGAAGAGGACGCTTTGGCAGCTGCTTTGCCAGTACCCTGAGCCTGGGTGAGAGAGAATGAGGAGGATGAGGAGGGCTTGGTCATCCACTCTACCAAGTCTTCGGCATGATGCGGCTCAACATGTCCAGCTGCCGAAAAGAAGGACAAGCGTGTCCCATGGCCACGTGCTGATGGCGATGCACCACGTCCACGACCAGCACTGTTGTCTCTAGACACAGAGCCTGCTTGCCATCTTTTATTGGCTCCTGACTGTCTGCCTCTCCTTGTTTGCCTTCCAGACATTCTAATGGCCTGCAGGGAAATGGGAAAACCAGCAATAAGGCCTAGCTTCAGGAGTATATTTTGCAGGAGGCACACTCCGCCCGCTGTAAGTGCTGCAAATGCCTGTTGGTGTAACACACCAGGAAAAAGCAGTAATACAGGCTAACTTCAGGTGTAATATGATCAGGAGGCACACTCCGCCCGCTGTAAGTGCTGCAAATGCCTGTTGGTGTAACACACCAGGAAAAAGCAGCAATACAGGCTAACTTCAGGTGTAATATGATCAGGAGGCACACTCCGCCCGCTGTAAGTGCTGCAAATGCCTGTTGGTGTAACACACCAGGAAAAAGCAGCAATACAGGCTAACTTCAGGTGTAATATGATCAGGAGGCACACTCCGCCCGATTTAAGTGCTGCAAATGCCTGTTGGTGTAACACACCAGGAAAAAGCAGCAATACAGGCTAACTTCAGGTGTAATATGAGCAGGAGGCACACTCCGCCCGCTGTAAGTGCTGCAAATGCCTGTTGGTGTAACACACCAGGAAAAGCAGCAATACAGGCTAACTTCAGGTGTATAATGTGCAGGAGGCTTAGCAACAATGACACTGACACTGTCCCCTGCCTATCCTTCTCTCTCCCTGCACACAAGGTTTATCAAAGTATATGACACTGACACTCTCCCTGCCTATCCTTCTCTCTCCCTGCACACAAGGTTTAGCAAAGAATATGACACTGACACTGTCCCCTGCCTATCCTTCTCTCTCCCTGCACACAAGGTTTATCAAAGTATATGACACTGACACTCTCCCTGCCTATCCTTCTCTCTCCCTGCACACAAGGTTTATCAAAGAATATGACACTGACACTCTCCCTGCCCATACTTCTCTCTCCCTGCACACAAGGTTTAGCAAAGAATGTGACACTGCCCTGTCCCCTGCCTATCCTTCTCTCTCCCTGCACACAAGGTTTAGCAAAGAATATGACACTGACACTCTCCCTGCCTATCCTTCTCTCTCCCTACACACAAGTTTGAGGTACAAATAGCACTGACACTGTCCCTGCCTATGTAGCTCTTTCCCTGCGCCGGAACACACTACACAAGGCCGCCGCGCTGGCAGCCTTTTATAGTGTGGGGCGTTATGGCTCTCCTAGCTGCCGGCGCTGTGATTGGCCAAGCATGCGGGGTCACAGTGCATGCTTGGCCAATCACAGCGCCAGGATTGCACTGCGATGACGCAGTGTATTGTGGGCCGTTCGCGTCACTCGAATTTGGCGCGAACGGCCCAAATCGTTCGATGTTCGCCGAACGGTCGAACAGTCGATGTTCGAGTCGAACTTATGTTCGACTGGAACACCGAGCTCATCCCTAGCTAGCAGCATAAAAATTAAAAATAGTCAGTGTTGATTAAGAGAGTGAAGTTCCGCTTTAAAGGTTTCTCTAAATGACTCAACCCTTGCCTGAGTATGGAATCAGTGTGTGAATGGGCTTATGCCGCGTACACACAACCGTTTTTAATGTCATTGAAAAAAACTGCATTTTTCTCGACGTGATTTTTCGTGTTTCCTCTCAAGCCTGCCAAATGTAAAGCGCGGTGACGTACAACACGTACAACGGCACTATAAAGGGGAGGTTTTATTCGGATGGCGCCACCCTTAATGTTAGTAAAGTTTGTTGAGCGACGATTCGCGCTTTTCAGCCTCGTGCTTTTCAGTCCGTTACAGCGTGACGAATGTGCTATCTCCATTACGAATGCTAGTTTTACCAGAACAAGCTCTCCCGTCTCATACTTGATTCTGAGCATGCGCATTTTTCTTCACGTTGTTAAAGTCCACACACGGCCGTTTTTCATGACGAGAAAAACAACGATGTAAAAAACGATGTGAAAAATTCGAGCATGTTCCAATTTTTCTCGTCGTGATTCTCTGCGTTTTTCTCGTCGGGAAAACTGCTGGAAAGCCCACACACGATCATTTTTAATGACCATTTTAAATTTTTTCTTTTTCTCGTCATTAAAAACAGTCGTGTGTACGCGGCATTATTATGGATAATTGCTGCGTTTGCATTTAGAAGCATTTTAAAAAAAATAAAAATTTAAATGGGCAAAAACGAAAAACGCCTATAAATGAAATGCAGCTAAACGCGGGTTACCGTGTTTAGACGCATTTGGCGTCTGAAACGTCGGAAACTTCAGCGTCTGAACTCATTTTTTTGCCTTCAAAAGAAGGCCTATTAACGCAACCGCCTAAAAACGACAGTAAACAAACCTGTGTACATGATAACATTGAATGAGTCCAGGGGCAGTTGAAAAAAGTGTCCAACTGCCTCTGAACGTCCATTTTGCAGCAGCAGTGTACATGGGGCCTTACAGTGAATATGGCAATACCATTAGGAAAGAGTTCCAGGGACATTTTACTGCCTGGTGAGATATTCAGAATGTCGAATCGATGTTGGGGCACTATCCAATATGCAAAGGAAAAATGCTGTATGTGAAGGCAAGAGCTTACTCTATGTTTCTACTTGCTTTCCTGATTTCTCTATAGTGCCAATGTGACTTATACCACTTGGACGCTTAGAATCCACCATGCACTTCATTACTGACTGTTACTGAAGCTGTAAGGAATGGATCAATATATTGATTAATGTATAACCAAATGAACCATTGATGAAGAGTTCCACTTTATTTTGTTTTAATAAGTTCAAACTGTATGTTTCGGGGGATGTTTTTCTGCTTGCTTTTCTACTGATATTATTGTGATGATTAAGTGTATTTTGCAAGCACGGAATGTGACCTTGCGATTGCACCTGCAGTGTGCTGAATTTGTTAAGAGTGGGTTGCTTCCTGCCTTTGGCAAGGCGCCCGAATCACAGTGATAAAACCCCAGGACAAATAATAAAGAATGATGTTCATGCATAACCATACTTTGTGTTGGTGTCATTGAATATACAGCCGGCTAGAGAGACTTCCACAGGTCCGACCCAGCTCGAGCAGAACCAGAACCTCTCCAGAACCTCTCAAATGGTGTCAGAGGTGGGATGATTCAACTGGGCAGGTGAGACCCCTTTATTTTTATTGGGAATTTATTGTCTTACTCTGTTCATTGATTCATCCGGACTAGACTCTCGAGGGAACACTGTATCCCTGGGACTCTCTGAAGTCATGAGAGGAGGTATATAGGGACTTCGCTAGGTTGGCCAAGTCATGAGAGGAGGTATATAGGGACTTCGCTAGGTTGGCCAAGTCATAGTCAATGAGGGAATCATAAATTCCCTCATTTCTACAGGGCGGATCTGTGGAAACTCTATTTACTGTGTGCACACCAGGTTGATTTAATAATATCATCTTGCAAATGTCTATTATTTCTTGTTGTGGTGAATGTAAAACTGGTTTACTGTTTGCTTATAAAGGGAAAACCACGTCATTAGTGGCAATTGTTCCACGGGGGTATCGTGTCAAATTTGGCAGGGGTCCTATGTTCCAGGGATCAAAACAACATATGTTAAGGTTTAATATACACAACATACTACCCCCCAGTCCGGTGTTCGAGGGACTAAGTGTAGCAGAAATACAGTGTCTGGTTGTATTTAAAAAAGGAGAACACTGGGTTCCTTGTCAAAAATCTATAAATTGTCATAAGGTTGAGGACATTTTCTGCCCCTGGAGCGAAATAGAGAAAGCATAACAGAGAATTTTTCAATTTGAAAGTATAAGAATAAAATATTATTGTTTGTTAAAATGGGTAATCAGTCGGGAAAAAGTGATGATGAAGGTAAGCATTAACCCTCCCCGATAGATTACATGAAAGGCAATTATGGAAATCATTGTGCTGATCCGTTCTGGTCTCTGGTCTTAAAAAGAGCACATCAGTTAGAAGTGCCATGTTTGGGGGAGTACGGGCCATGTTCCGAAGGAGAATGGGTAGAAGTCACCAGAATATGTGGCCAGCACAAACAGTGCAATTATCCCATAACAGACCTTGATAAGGATCACATGACTCAATGTTGTAAAATTTGGGCAAAAGGTATGAAGGAATATAGAAAGAAGCACACAAATATGTAAGGGGGAAAGAAAAATAAGGCAGAAGGTATAATGGGTAGCCCATCAGCCCCCCCTAATTTATATCAAGAAAAAACACCCCCATATGCTATGGTGAAGGATGAGTCTCCTGTCCCAAAGCAGATATATCCCTCGCTGGATCCAAATATCATAGCAGGAGTCTTAACTATAGCCAATGAAAAAGGGGAAGGCTGGATGAAGGAAGCAGAGGAAAAAAGGCAGACAAAGGAAAAGTTTAGTATACTGGTACGGGCACAGGAAAAGTATGATGAGCAAGATAGAAAAGAAAAAGAGGAAAGAAGACAAATGTGGGAGGAAGTTAAACAGCAAATGACAGAAAAAGATTAAAGAATAAGGGAATTAAGCAAGTTATTAGACTACATGAAAGAGATTAACCCAACAGAAACTACTATGATACACAAAGCAGAACAGCTTATTGAAGCCGATCGTAATCTTGTAGCGCCTGATCTGTCCAGGCAGTCATCCCCTGGACAAACCCCCACACATGCCACAAACAAAATTGGTACCGCAGAATCCGATGATTCATTTGTAGCATACACAGAAAGAACACCTCTAGACACAGAAAAGCCAAAGGGGTCTTTCCCCTTCATTACAATGGGAGATACACAGATACAAATACCATTGCCCTTAGGAACAGTCAAGGAAATTAGAGATACATGCCCAAAACCAAAAAAGGATCCCAGACAAGTGGTCACTTTTTTACAGAGATACTGTTCAGGAACAAGAATGTCTCCTGAAGATCTCAACACTATAATTCAAAATATAGACCCGCTGCTGACATAAAAATAAATGATTGGGCTAAAGATGCAAATTTATATACGGAGGCAGAAGATTGGAATGTTTTTTGGAACAAATTGTTGCAGGCTTGACTTAAAGCTTATAAAAATACATCTATGTTGCATGATTTGATCTCTTGCAAACAGCAGACAGGAGAAGATTTTCACACTTTTGTCAACAGACTACACAAGTTGTATAAAAATTGTGGAATAGACAATGATCAATTATTTGTGAGTACAGCCATAAATAATGGAGACCCCAAGGCTACTCAAATAATAAGACTAATAAATCCAAAGTGGGCAGCATCTACTGCAGATTTATTTATAGCAGACATAAAAGACAGAGCATCCTCGGGAATATTTAGCACAAAAGGAGGATTATTTACCATCATAGAAGATAATACAAATGTGGCTATGGTCAGTAGACCAAGCTCAGGGGCAATACCTAGAGGGAATTATCCTCCCCAAAGTCAGGAACAGGGTTGTTTTAATTGTGGGGACCTAAATCATTGGAAGTCAGAATGTCCACAGAGGAGAGGAGCTAGGAGAGGCAGAGGAGGATATAGCTCAAGATCTCAACACAGACCTCAACAGGGAGACGAGGTGCAGCTACAACGGAGATCCCAGTCAGCTCCAGCAGCCCCTCCCTTCAGCCCCAGGAATTCCTTTGAAAAGATACGGGTAGATTGGCCGAACTATCGAGATAATAACCCACAATAGGGATGCCCGGAGCAAGCCCCAGACCTGGTCATGCATTTCTTCTCTCCACACTGGAAAACCCTGCCACAGACCTTATTAAAGGTCAGGGGCAAAAGGATTAAATTTTTACTTGATACAGGAGCCACTACTTCCTGTCTAAATGATGCAGAGTTTGGAGAGATGGAATGTACGGAGGGATGCTCTATAGGGATAAATGGGACAAATGTCAACCACAAGGTCACGCCGCCTTTGTTAATAACTGATATGTAGGGTAACTATCTTACCGAGATGTCCTTCGCAGTCCTCCCTGACTGTCCTCTATCCCTTAGGGGGAGAGACTTGATGTCTACATTACAAATCACTGTTAAATTTGACCAACAAGGTGGAATTATAGCCAAATCTGCTCAGTGTGATCTAACCATGCCAAAAAGACAAGAAACAATGTCATGTTTTTTGCTCCTGCCAGCAACATTAGACAACCACCCTATATGGGCAAAATCAAAAACTGCTGTGGGACACATTGCTTGCACTCCATACAAGCCAAATATGCGTTCTGACACCACACCACATTACCAAAAACAATATCCATTATCCACTGAAAAGGTATCGGGTATACAGCCCCAGATTGAGGAGTACCTGAAATTGGGCATCCTTCGGGAAATTGTAAGCCCTTGGAATACTACTATTAATCCCGTAAGAAAGGCAAATGGTACCTGGAGGTTGGTTCAGGATTTGAGAGGTGTGAATAAAAACATAATACCCTTGCCACCCCTGGTATCAGACATAACATCCATTTTTATCAACATACCAGCAAATTCTCGCTGCTATACGGTACTGGATCTGTCTAATGCATTTTTTAGCATAGACATTAACAAAAATGACCAACTCCTGTTTGCATTTGTCTGGGGGAGGGGCCAGCTAACATAGACACGCCTCCCACAAGGGTTCATTGATAGCCCAGCTGCCTTCAGTATAGTCCTAAAAAAGACCATGGACAATTGGAATCCCCCTAAAGGGTCAACTGCCCTGCAATATGTAGATGACCTACTGGTTTGTAGTGAGAGCAGGGCACAGTGTGAGGAGGACTCCATTAGCCTTATGGACCATCTCTCCTTGCAGGGCCATTTGGCGTCTCGGAAAAAGATCCAATGGTGCAAGGATCGAGTAGAGTACTTGGGTTGTGTAATTACAGGGGGAACAAGAGTAGTTTCCCCTGCAAGAGTCCAGGCCCTCAGCTGTCTCGGCCCACCAAAGGATAAATCATCGTTGCTATCATTCCTTGGCTCGATTGTCTACTGCAGACAGTGGATTCCTGATTGCTCTTATTGGGACTCTATGCTAGGGCAAGCAACTTCCACGCGTGCACCAAAACAAGTAGAGTGGAGTGAGGACATGAAAACAGCATTCTACTCTCTTCTGCGCTCCCTCTCCCGGGCTCCTGCATTAGGGCTTCCAACATATGATAGACCATTTTCTCTGTACTGTGTAGTCAGAGGAGCAACTTTTGCTGCTGTGTTGGCCCAGCCACATGGCAATAATTTAAGACCAGTTGCATACCTTTCAAAAAAACTGCCCCTACAGGTACGGGGAATGCCCGGTTGCTTGCAGGCTCTTGCAGCAAGCGCAATGGCTGTAAAAGAAGCCTCTAAAATTACATTGGGGAATGAAACTATACTTTATACCACTCATTCAGTTGCACAATTGCTGCAAAACATGCATACTCAACATATGACTGCACAGAGTTATGAAATTATTCTTTTAAACACCACAAAACTGTTAGTCAAATCTTGCTCCGAGACAACACCAGCTATTAGGTTGCTGCATGCCTTGCTGCAGCTTCCTGATTCTGATTTATGCCCATCACATAACTGTCAGGACAAGTTGTCTGAACAAACATTACCCAGAAGCGATTTATCTGACAAACCTGACCCAGAGTTCCTGGATGTGTTTGTTGGTGGCGACTGCTCAAGACCAAATGACACAACATACAAAACTGGATACGCTGTTGTTATGTTGCCTGATACTGTGGTTGAGTCTTCCCACCTTGCAGCAAACTCGGCACAACAAGCAGAACTCAAAGCCCTCACAAGAGCCTGTCAGCTTTTCGAGGGTAAGGATGTAAATATCTACACTGATAGCAGGTATGCATTCGGCGTGATTTTTGACTTTGGACTCATATGGGAAAAGAGAGGCTTTAGGACAGCAGATAACAAAGAGATAGCAAATAAGGCTTTTGTTCTCTCTCTGCTGGCTGCACTGCAACTCCCGCGAAGTCTCTGAGTTATTAAAGTGAAAGGACACTCGTATGACAAAAGTAAAGAAGCACAGGGCAGTGCATTGGCAGATAGAGAAGCAAAAAAAGCAGCAGACTCCGTTCCCACCTCTCATCCCATCACATTGCTTTTTGCTACTGACTTCTCTTCCCCAGATTTTCCGTCACTAGCTTCCCTCCTGCAGTCCAGGGCAACCGCCCAGGACATTAAACACTGGACAGAGCATAACTTGTCAAAGACCACTTCAGGCCTTTGGACAGGTAAGGAGGGAATAATAGGTATACCTGAAGCAGCAGCCCCTTTACTTATTTCCTATCTACATGGTCCAGGTCATTTGGGAAGGAAAACAGTTTTGACAATGTACAGACAGTCCTTCAGCACAATCAATGATACACACCTCATTGCCCAGTTGACAGATTCATGTCTCACTTGCGCACAAAACAATGTGCAATGTAAAAAACAGGGTATACATGGAAATTTGCCCCCCCCCCAATAGGCCCCCTCCAAGATCTACAAATAGACTTTACACACATGCCAAAACAGAAAGGGAATTTAAAATACCTTTTGGTCATAGTGGACAAGTTTAGCTCATGGGTCGAGGCTATTCCAACCACAGGAGAAATGGCCAAAATAGCATCAAGGGCACTAATGAATCACTGGATTTCGAGGTATGGTTTACCAGCCAAGATCTGGTCAGACCAGGGTCCAGCTTTTACAGCTGCCCTCACCCAGGACCTAGCGAAACTCCTGGGCATTCAATGGAAACTACATATTCCATATCACCCACAAAGTGCAGGAATAGTAGAAAGAATGAACAGAAATATAAAGGATAAACTCAAAAAGGCCACAGGAGGAAATGAAGGGTTGGATTGATTATCTCCCTGCAGTCCTATTCCGAATAAGAACAGCCCCACATTCCAGAACAGGGTTGTCACCATTTGAAATACTTATGGGTAGGCCAGCGCAGAGAAAGCCTGATGAGGGAGAGGAGGTTAATCTTTATTCTTCACAGGAAGAGTACGTGAAACATTTGGTAAGTAGCCTTAGTGAAACAGAGGACAAAGTTGCTGTCACTTTCCCTCCTCTCTCCACAGAACCTACACATCCGTATATCCCAGGAGACAAAGTGCTGATAAAACAACTAGCTGTCCGGAGTCAACCAGGTCCGATTTTCCAGGGACCATTTGAAGTCCTGAAGGTTGCCAGAACAGCCGTTCTCATAGATCAAGGCCCACAGTGGATCCATGCATCAAGACTAAAGACATTTCCAGGCACACCCCCAGAGAAAAAGGTGGTGAAACAGGTGTTACAAGTCCTCGAAAATAGAGACTAAAAGGAAGACTGTACCCTAAAAATGACTCTGTTCATAGCAAATGATTCAGGGAAGCTATGGGCTCTGTTGGCAGGACTCGTGATATTGGTGTTTATCCCCACTTGGATCATAACTAACTGTATATATCACCCGGAGGATCTGGGTAAAATTAAGGGTATGTGTCGGGGATGTGCGGTTGGCGGACCTCCGGCTGTTGCGGAACTGCAGGTCCCATCATGCCTCTGCCTCTGGGTGTCATGCTTGCTGCTGTCAGAGTCTCGCTATGCCTCATGGGACTTGTGGTTTGGCGGCAGCTGGGGGTCCGCTAGTTGCGTATCCCTGCTATATGTGGTAAAAATACAGAGAAGAAGTGGTACAATGAATATTCTGATGATCAAGGGGCTTCTGTTCTGAAGCCTTGATCAAAGGAGGGATTGTAAGGAATGGATCAATATATTGATTAATGTATAACCAAATGAAACATTGATGAAGAGTTCCACTTTATTTTGTTTTAATAAGTTCAAACTGTATGTTTCGGGGGATGTTTTTCTGCTTGCTTTTCTACTGATATTATTGTGATGATTAAGTGTATTTTGCAAGCACTGAATGTGACCTTGCGATTGCACCTGCAGTGTGCTGAATTTGTTAAGAGTGGGTTGCTTCCTGCCTTTGGCAAGGCGCCCGAATCACAGTGATAAAACCCCAGGACAAATAATAAAGAATGATGTTCATGCATAACCATACTTTGTGTTGGTGTCATTGAGTATACAGCCGGCTAGAGAGACTTCCACAGGTCCGACCCAGCTCGAGCAGAACCAGAACTTCTCCAGAACCTCTCAGAAGCCACACAATTTCGCACTGACTGCTGCTGCAACAAAGCCCTTCTCCACTAACCACCACTGTTCTGTCATAATTCTCTCATTGTGCTATGTTTTACATTCTCCAAACTGCCGAATCCTTTACATCGACTGTACAATAATGGGGGTCAGAGTTTAGTGCCATAAGGACTTGAAAGAAACACGTGAAGACAGAAATATCTTGCCTGCTATTGTTGACCTCCTTGTCCTCCTGAAAATGATGGTTGCCTGGCTATCATAATAATTATCTGGGTCTGTACTTTTCGAGTTACTGACATAAAAGAAAAACCCCGTTCAGCAAGCATTTTTAGAGCTAGTAACTTACAAAGTATTAAAAATACTAGACCAGTCTAACAGGCTGGAAATGATCATTTTTTTATCTATCTATTTTTTATATTTTTTTCTATACAGATTTCTTTTATTTTTGACTCTGAAAACAGTCGAGGCAGTCTATACAATATGGCCTTAGGATCGTGGCGTCTCCCCAGAGTAAAAAGAAACTGATTTGAAGACAAACACAGGTATGGGCCAGTAATATTAACTTTATAAATTTTGGTGAACATTGCAGGTTCACATTCAAAGTTTGTGTTACTGAATTAAATAATTGATATAAAAGTTTTCTTAGGAATGTATTCCCTTCCTACATTAATAACATTAAGTAAAAATATTCCCCGTATGTATACACTAACGGGATTTGGTAATATTTTTAGATGTCTATTCATCAGTGGAGGCTTATATTAGTTATATATACCCTGCCTTATTATTGCAGAAATAATTCACAATAAACATGATCATGGAGCATCTTACACAAGATCTCACACTGTGGCAGGTAAAGCAGAACTACAGAATGCTGTATACAACATAAAATGTTGTAAATAATGTAATCTTTTTTTTTCTTGTTCACATTTTATTTTTAGGAAAGAAGGGTTTAGTTAACCATTGTGAGATATACAAGAGCAAAAAATAAAAAAATATATATAAATATATATATATATATATATATAAGACAAGATGCACAACAAAGTGTAAACAATTTAGAACTCGGGGTACAATAAGGTATTCAGAACTTTGGGTGCAAGGCAATACAAGACATTACTTGTCAGGGGCAGAGGATCTCATTACTTAGGTAGATATAGGATCTCCCAGTGGGTTAATAATGTTTTACACCAATAGGGTGCCTAAGAGCAAAGAGATCCAACATCTGCTCAATCCATGGTAGTCTATAGTACCACTGTTGGCACAACTTGCACCCTGTATGTATAGGTTTCTGAAGGCAGAGTTGGTGGTAAAAGGATGGAGACTCAGAAGGAAAACTGAACACCAGGCTTGAAATGAGAAGGGGGCTTCTCCTTTTTTGCCTTATCTGTAGGTCAACACGTTCACAGTAAAACATATGAACAAGACAGTTATACCAGAATTTCTGCTCATTGGATTCTCTTTCCAGAAAAAGACACAGTTTTGTCTTTTCATAATAATTTGCATTGCATATGTTGTTACAATGACAGCTAATGTGTTTATTATTATTATGGTAAAAACTGAAAGACGTCTTCATAAGCCTATGTACTTTTTCATCGGTGGACTTTCATTCATTGAGATTTGGTACCCTTCAGTCACTGTCCCCAGACTCTTGTGGTCTCTTAAAACTACAAAGGAAGCAATATCCCCAGCTGGGTGCATAACACAATTTTATTTTCATTTTTCTCTTGGAGCAACTGAAATCTTTCTCCTTACTGTGATGGCTTATGATCGTTATGTGGCCGTCTGTAACCCTCTTCGCTATATGACAATCATCAATCCTAAAGTCTGCACTATACTCATACTTGGGTCTGGGGTTTCTGGCTTTGTTTCAATGATTACTCCATGTGTACAGATTGCAAACTTGTCATTTTGTAGGGAGAACCAAATTGATCATTACTACTGTGACTTGGCGCCAATACTCAAATTGTCTTGTTCTGAGACTTCAAGCATTGAAAAGCTGTTTTTTTGCCTTAGCTTGTTCATAATATTAGGCTGTTTTTTCTTAATTGTTATCTCCTATATTTGCATTGTCAGGACAACTCTGATGTTTCCAACAGCTATAGGGAGGCGCAAAACATTCTCTACTTTTGCTTCGCACCTTATTGTTGTATTGCTTTTTTACGGGCCTATCATCTTTATGTTCGTCAGACCCAGCACAGGTGGCCTCATGCACCTGAATAAAATAGTTTCCATCATCCCGTCAGTAGTAACTCCTCTTTTAAATCCAATCATCTATACTCTGCGTAACCAGGAGGTACATAATGCCATGAAGAAAACAGTTCAAAGATTTGTTTTCCCTGTAGAGGGCAATATCAATTAGAAAACTGTCTATAAGACCTACAAAAATTTAATCATATTTATAACCATTAAATGTTTATTGAGATAAACAAACCATTTAGTACAGGCATACCTCACTTTTAAGTACACAATGGGGTTTATTTACTAAAGCTGGAAAGCGCAAAATCAGGCTCACTTCTGCATATAAACCAATGAGATTCTAAGCCCGGTTTGTTCAATTAAGCCTGGTAATAAAACCTGGAAGCTCGTTGGTTTATATGCAGAAGTGAGCCTGATTTTGCACTTTACAGCTTTAGTAAATAAACCCGATTGTGTACTTAAAAGTGGGGTATGCCTGTATTGTGTTCACAGAATGTTATGTTGTGCTATGCTAATACTAAACTTCCCGTACATTGATTGGTGAACAATTATTCCTGGTGATATTCTCCTGATTTATCAAGCTTACTCTACCAGCACTTACAATGAAAAGGATGCTCACTTGCTCAGGCAACACTGCTCATGCATATGTATGCAAGCATAAATGAAACAGGTTCACAGTGGTGATATAATTTAAAAAGGGTGATTGATTGAAAATAATATGTAAACAACAGTTCAACTTAAATTATTTCCAAAAGGAATTTATTGAAAGTAGGTATATGATTTAGATTTTAGAATTTTATACAACATTTTTTAAAAAATGTAACTTTACTAACTGTTTTGTTGTATTCTGTATAAATAAGAGAAAAAACTTTAATAAAGAAATAAAGTATAAAAAATGTAACTTTATAATTGTGAATAAAAAAAAACAATTATCTATCAGTATTTTTGATAAATATTCTGTGTAAATGAACAAAATAATAATAATAGAATGAAATGGTATAATTACAGTTTGCAAACAAAATAAATAATGAATTAATCATAAAATACTTAGTATCTCTGTCAACTGATCTCAGGTGTGGCCATATGTACATTCAATATCTTTGCATGCCTGGAAATAATAAAAAGATAAGTGTACTTTTAAACAATTTAATCTTGATGGTCTCCCCTCCATGTCTATTCTAGCTAAACCCTCTATTTTTTAACCCTTACACAAGCAACTTGGTCTAAAAGCTGTGGTCTACAGGGCCATATAGTTCTGAATATGTAAAACTTTTCTTCATTGGTCTTAATAAAAGAGCTGTCTACTTGAAAGCATACAGGTTGGCAACATTTTTACTATGATCTGTGGAGAAAAGGTTGTGCATGTGCAGGACCACGTGGCCCTGCTTGTTTAAAAGAGATCTGGAGAGCCATCCATACTAGCCTAGGCCGCAGTTCTTGGACCAGATCACAAATCTAAAGAATAGCTAGAATATAAAAAGGTTGAGGGGGGGTGACAGTTGGGATTTATTTGTATAAAAGTATAATTATCATTTAGGGGAATGTCTGCCAATGATAACTAGTAGGGTTGAGCAGACCCGAACTGTAAAGTTCGGGTCCGTACCGAACTTTTGGTTTTTTGGGTCCCGGACCCGAACCCGAACAATTGACTGTATGTTCGGGTTCGGGTCCGGTGTTCGGCGATGTAATGGCGCATTTCTAAAAGCTACAGGGCAGCCAATAAACTTTCATTTAACTGGTGTGCCCTTAGAAGCTATCACAGCCATGCCTACTAATGGCATGGCTGTGATTGGCCAGTGCAGCATGTGACCCAGCCTCTATATAAGCTAGAGGCACACAGCACAGCACGTCACTCTGCTTTTAGACAGTGTAGGGAAAGTTTCCTGGCTGCTGTTGCTGTGAGGGAGAGAATGAAATGACAGGAGTTAGTCCTGATTCTGCAATCTACTAAGAGAAAAGATAGAGACAGTGTAGGGCAAGGTTCCTGTTGCTGCTTTCAGGGAGAGAGATTTATGTAGGAGTCCAGATTCAGAGATCTAATAACTCAGCGATCTGCATAGATTTACCTGGTTGGGTTGCAGTGCACAGTCTTTTTACACTGACATGAGCCCAGTGCCAGAGAAAATCTAACTTTTATCTGCAAGCTCAGTGCACCAGCACTGCATATGTTACGTTGAGATACACCCTGTACATACTGTGGGTGTATTCTGCTCTTCCAAAAACACCCATTTAGGGCAACAAAAAAAATTTGCAGTGTTTTCTGCATATATGCAGGTGTGAGATTTACAAATATATATTTTTTTCTTCTATTGTGCTACTCTAAAAAAAAAAAATTTATTGCAAAAACATTTTTTTGGAATAGCATTTTCTGCAGTTCTGTAGGTGTGAGATACACCGTTTACATACTGTGGGTGTATTCTGCTCTTCCAAAAACACCCATTTAGGGAAAAAAATAAAAATAAATTTGCAGTGTTTTCTGCATATATGCAGGTGTGAGATTTACAATTCATATATATTTTTCTTCTATTGTGCTATTCTAAAAAAATAATTTTAGGACAAAAACATTTTTTTTGAATAGCATTTTCTGCAGTTCTGTAGGTGTGAGATACACCGTTTACATTCTGTGGATGTATTCTGCTCTTCCAAAAACACCCATTTAGGGAAAAAAAAATTGCAGTGTTTTCTGCATATATGCACGTGTGAGATTTACAATTCATATATATTTTTCTTCTATTGTGCTATTCTAAAAAAATTATTTTAGGACAAAAACATTTTTTTTGAATAGCATTTTCTGCAGTTCTGTAGGTGTGAGATACACCGTTTACATACTGTGGGTGTATTCTGCTCTTACAAAAACACCCATTAGGGGCAAGATCCTACATTTTGAATATAGGAGGAGAACGTCAAAGGGACGTGGACCCGGTCGTGGTGCTGCTGGTGGAGCTCCTGTTGCAGGGAGAGGACGTGGTCGATCTGTGCCAGCTACATGCACAAGTGAAACACCTTTCGCAGGTGCGAGTAGGCGACAGAGCCTACAGCGATATTTTTGTATTTTATGTTTCATGATGAGTACATGGGAGGACCATCGCAGCACGTCTCGGATGATGACGAAACACAGGTGCCAACTGCTGCTGCTTTCGCAATTGTGCAGACCGACAACGAGGGCAGGGGTGAAGATTGGGTGGAAGATGATGTGGAGGACGATGAGGTCCTTGACCCCACATGGAATCAACGTTATGCAGGTGACCAGTGTAGTTCGGAGGAAGAGGCGGTGGTCGCACAGAGCCACCAGCACAGCAGAAGAGGGAGCAGGGTGCAAAAGCCGAGCGTCCGTTCCCTAGACAGTTCGTCTGCTACTGCCCAACGCAGCAAGGGACCAAGCACACCAAAGCCAGGTCCAAGGAGTTCCCTAGCGTGGCAGTTCTTCAGACAATGTGTTGATGACAAGACACGAGTGGTTTGCACGCTGTGCAATCAGAGCCTGAAGCGAGGCATAAACGTTCTCAACCTGAGCACAACCTGCATGACCAGGCATCTAAGTGCAAAGCACGAGCTGCAGTGAAGTAGACACCTCAAAAACCAAGAAAAGTCTCTGGCTCCTCCTGCTTCCTCTTCTGCTGCAGTCTCGGCCTCTTCATCCACCTCTGTAGTGACAGTAGCACCTGCCAACCTGCAAACAGAGCATCTGCCAGCAACACTACCACCTGGGTCACCAACCATCTCCACAATGTCCCATGGAAGCGTTCAGCTCTCTATCTCCCAAACACTGGAGCGGAAGAGGAAGTACCCCCCTAGCCACCCGCGATCCCTAGCCCTGAATGCCAGCATTTCAAAATTCCTCGCCTTTGAAATGCTGTCATTCCGTCTGGTGGAGACGCAGAGTTTTAAAAGCCTGATGGCATTGGCTGTCCCACAGTACGTCGTGCCCAGCCGCCACTACTTTTCCGGGCGAGCCATCCCTTCCCTGCACAACCAAGTGGGGGACAAAATCAGGTGTGCACTGCGCAACGCCATCTGTGGCAAGGTCCACCTAACTACGGATGCGCGGACCAGTAAGCACGGTCAGGGACGTTATATCTCCCTAACAGCACACTGGGTAAATGCAGTGGCGGCTGGGCCTGAGGCAGATAGCAGTTTGGCGCATGTCCTTCCACCACCGAGGATTGCAGGGCGCTTCAGTTTGCGTCCTGTTGCTAATTCCTCCTACTCCACTTCCTCATCCGGTCAGCGTAACACCTTCACCACCAACTTCAGCACAGCCAGGGGTAAACGACAGCAGGCAGTTTTAAAACTTTCCTGTTTGGGGGAAAAACCCCACACCGTGCAGGAGTTGTGGAGGGACATGAAACAACAGACTGATGAGTGGTTGGTGGCAGTGAGCCTCAAGCCCGGCCTGGTGGTGTGCGATAATGGGCGAAATCTCGTAGCAGCTCTGGGCCTAGCCGGTTTGACGGACATCCCTTGCCTGGTGCATGTGCTGAACTTGGTGGTCCAGAGGCTCCTGAAAAATTACCCCAATATGCCAGAGCTGCTGCAGAAAGTGCGGGCCGTCTGTGCACACTTTCGGCGTTCTCACCCTGCTTGCCTGTCAGCGCTGCAGCATAACTTCGGCCTTCCCGCTCACCGCCTCATATGTGACGTGCCCACAAGGTGGAACTCCACCTTGCACATGCTGGCCAGACTGTGCGAGCAGCAGCAGGCGATAGTGGAGTTTCAGCTGCAGCAATCACGCGTGAGTCACTCTGTGGAACAGCACCACTTCACCACCAATAACTGGGCCTCCATGCAAGACCTGTGTGCCTTGTTGCGCTGTTTCGAGTACCACATTCTAACTGGTGCTGATTACTGGGTGGCCACCCTGCTGGATCCCCGTTACAAGGACAACGTACTGTCCCTAATTCCCTCACTGGAGCGGGATCGTAAGATGCGGGAGTACAAGCGCACGCTGCTGGTGGCATTCCCACCTGACAGCGGGGGTACGGTGGAAGCACAAGGCGAAGGCAGAGGAGGAGGAAGAGGTTGCTAACACAGCCGGGGCACCACCAGCACCTCAGAAGGCAGGGTTAGCATGGCTGAAATGTGGAAAAGCTTTGTCAGCATGCCACAACAACCAGCACCACCAGCTGAGATAGAACGTCTTAGCAGGAGGCAGCATTTCACCAACATGGTGGAGCAGTATGTGTGCACACGCCTACACATACTGAATGACGTGTCTGCCCCCTTCAACTTCTGGGTCTCCAAATTGGGCACATGGCCTGAGCTTGTCCTTTATGCCTTGGAGGTGCTGGCCTGCCCTGCAGCCAGTGTATTATCTGAATGTGTATTTAGCACGGCAGGGGGCGTTATCACAGACAAGCGCAGCCGCCTGTCCAGAGCCAATGTGGACAAGCTCACGTTCATTAAAATGAACCAGGCATGGATCCCACAGGACTTGTCAGTACCTTGTGCAGAATAGACATGTATACCGGTGTTCTGACAAAAACTGTCCGTCCATCGGATAGTGTCCGGCCCGTACTGTGCAGGCGCAGCGCTTGCGCAGTACGGAGGACAAGGAGATTCACAAAATCTCCGAAGATGAACGGCGCCTGCGCAGTGAGTGCAGGTTCAAGCCCCACCATCCAAGTGGACATACAGTCATGCTCGAAATTGTTGGCACCCCAGAATTTTTTCCAGAAAATCAAGTATTTCTCACAGAAAAGTATTGCAGTAACACATGTTTTGCTATACACATGTTTATTCCCTTTGTGTGTATTGGAACAAATCAAAAAAGGGAGGAAAAAAAGCAAATTGGACATAATGTCACACAAAACTTCAAAAATGGGCTGCTCAAAATTCTTGGCACCCTTAACTTAATATTTGGTTGCACACCCTTTGGAAAAAATAACTGAAATCAGTCGCTTCCTATAACCATCAATAAGCTTCTTACACCTCTCACCCGGAATTTTGGACCACTCTTCCTTTGCAAACTGCTCCAGGTCTCTCTTATTGGAAGGGCGCCTTTTCCCAACAGCAATTTTAAGATCTCTCCACAGGTGTTCAATGGGATTTAGATCTGGACTCATTGCTGGCCACTTTAGAGCTCTCCATCGCTTTGTTGCCATCCATTTCTGGGTGCTTTTTGACATATGTTTGGGGTCATTTTCCTGCTGGAAGACCCAAGATCTCGGACGCAAACCCAGCTTTCTGACACTGGGCTCTACAGTGCGACCCAAAATCCTTTATTAATCCTCAGATTTCATGATGCCTTGCACACATTCAAGGCACCCAGTGCCAGAGTCAGCAAAACAACCCCAAAACTTCAATGAACCTCCACCATATTTCTCAGTAGGTACTGTGTTCTTTTCTTTGTAGGCCTCATTTCGTTTTTGGTAAAGAGTAGAATGATGTGCTTTACCAAAAAGCTCTATCTTGGTCTCATCTGTCCACAAGACGTTTTCCCAGAAGGATTTTGGCTTACTCAAGTACATTTTGGGGAACTGTAGTCTTGCTTTTGTATGTCTCTGTGTCAGTAGTGGGGTCCTCCTGGGTATCCTGCCATAGCCTTTCATTTCATTTAAATGTCGACGGATAGTTCGCGCTGACACTGATGTTCCCTGAGCCTGCAGGACAGCTTGAACTTCTTTGGAACTTGTTTGGGGCTGCTTATCCACCATCCGGACTATCCTGCGCTGCAACCTTTCATCAATTTTTTCTCTTCCGTCCACGCCCAGAGAGATTAGCTACAGTGCCATGAGTTGCAAACTTCTTGATAATGTTGCACACTGTGGACAAAGGCAAATCTAGATCTCTGGAGATGGACTTGTAACCTTGAGATTGTTGATATTTTTTCACAATTTTGGTTCTCAAGTCCTCAGACAGTTCTCTTTTTCTCTTTCTGTTGTTCATGCTTAGTGTGGCACACACAGACACACAATGCAAAGACTAAGTGAACTTCTCTCCTTTTTATCTGCTTTCAGGTGTTTTTTTATATTGCCCACTGTCATGGATATGCATTAATGTCTGTCTGCCATCTTACCTTCCTCCTCATGTGTTCATCTAGAGACCAGACCTCCTTCACCTGGCTTCCTTTATAATCTCCTCCCAGCCTGACTCCACCCCAGGCCCTATCACTGAACACTATATTAACCTGTGCACTGCAAGCCTGCTTTGCTGATCAACGTGTTTGTTAGGCATTGTGTGTTTGGGTTCCTGCCTGCCGTGTGCTACGTCTGTCTCTCTGTTACGTTATTGGCTTGTCCCCGACCATCCCTGTCTGCTCGTGACCCTTGACCTTCGGCTCGTTCTTCGTTATCCCTGTCTGCTTGTGGCCCCTGACCTTCGGCTTGTTATTCGGTTCTCTCTATCGTGTGCTGCTGCTTCCCCTTATCCTACGGGGCGTGAGCTAGGAAACTCCAGGGGTCGCGACCTGGTCCCAGCCCGCAGCGTAACATCCTCACCACTAGAGGCCCTGGAGAAGACCAGCTGGGTCTTAGACTCCGCGCCCTGGGGAATCTTGGCTCTCGCTTCCGTTGGGATCCCGGTTGTGCTCCTCTGGTCCCGCTTTCCACAACCACCCAGTTTCCTATCCACAGAAGCCAGCCATAGGGTTCACTACCTCGCGGTGCACTCCTGTCCCCCTACGGTGTGCATCTGTCACCTGGCCACAGGTGACCCTGACAGTTTGATCAGCCATGGACCCGGCTGACATCCCGATCCCCGCGGATGATCCATTGCAGGGCATAGTCCACAGACTTGAAACCCAGGAATCGAATCAGACTCAGGTGATGCGATTCCTCCAGGATCTGGCTTCTCGATTCGAGCAGCTTCAGGCCTCCTTGGGAACCCCGAATCCGCAACCTCAAGTACAACCAGCGGTGGTACCTATCGCACCAGTCGCAGCCACACACTCACTAATACTGCCAGCTCCGTTCCGTTTCTCTGGGGACTCCAAGGCCTGCAGAGGGTTTCTTAGCCAATGCACGATTCATTTTGAGCTTCAGCCTCAAAACTTTCTGTCTGATAGGGCAAAGGTAGCCTATATCATTTCCCTCCTCTCCGGTGAAGCTTTAGCCTGGGCAGCCCCTCTGTGGGAACTGAATGATCCAGTGGTTTCTAGCCTGTCTGGCTTCTTGAAACTTTTTCGGAATATCTTTGAAGAACCGGCTCGTGTCTCTTCAGCGGCCAGCGCCCTTCTACGTCTCCGCCAAGAGTCTGCTTCAGTGGGACAGTACGCCCTTAATTTCCGCATACTGTCGGCTGAGTTGAGCTGGAACAATGAGGCCTTAGTCGCAACCTTTTTGCATGGCCTTTCTGATAGAGTGAAGGATGAATTAGCAGGAAGAACCATCCCCACTGATCTGGACGGAGTTATCTCCTTGTGTAACCAGATCGATATTCGCTTTCAGGAAAGGACCCTAGAAAAGCGGCGCCAGCACTCCTTGGTCCTTAGTCAGCCTGAGCTCCCCTCTCCTCGACCCGTGGAGCATCTCCTGCCAGCTGAGGAACCCATGCAGCTGGGCAGGACCAGGCTATCCCCAGAGGAACGTGCTAGGCGCAGAAATCTAGGCCTGTGTCTCTACTGTGGGGGCAAAGGTCATTTTCGTGACACTTGCTCTCTTTGTCCAGAAAAACGTTTGGGTCCACTTCATCTGGAAAGTGGAGTATTGGACCCAGAAATATCACCTTCCCCTTCTCGTCTTCTGCTTTCTGTGTTCCTTCATGTTGGTGCTTCTTCTCATTCGGTCTCAGCATATCTGGATTCCGGAGCCGCTGGTAATTTCATGGACTGGGAAATCGCATCGTCCATGAGACTTACTCTTTTGCCCCTCACCACGCCATTGGTGGTCTTGGCGATTGATGGTACTATTCTCCCAGGGGGACCTATCCGCTTCCAGACCCTCCCTGTTAAGATGTCGGTGGGTACACTCCACCAGGAGTGGATATCCTTCCTTATCTTACCCAAGGCCTCAACGCCTATAATTTTGGGTCTCCCATGGTTACAGCTCCATTCTCCTCATGTGGACTGGACTACTGGACAGATCCTGGCTTGGGGTCCCTCCTGTTCCTCGTCCTGCCTACCCAAGGTTGCCCCCTGTGAATCTGAGCCGGTCATTCATTCCAGGTTGCATAACCATTTACATTTCTCTGTCCCTAACCACCCTTGGACGCACAGCCAGGCTAGCTTGTCTACAAGTCCTGCAGTCGCTACGTCTTGCGATGCGATTCAGGTAGTCGCTACACCTGACTCAGCTATTCACTCTGCCTCTGTACTAGTTATGCCAGTCCAGCCCATGCCCAGTGAGCCTCTCACTTTTTCTTGTTCGGGACATTCTGCTTGTCCTTCAGCTATTCAGCTTGACTCCGGCGACATGTCACCTTCTAACCAACCTGACTTCAGGGTTCCACTGACATCTGCCCAGTCTGATGGTCCTGTGCAAGATGACCAGTTCCCCTTTAAGGGTCTAGGGGACCCTCCTCAGATTCCTGTTGATCGTCTCATGCCCTTGCTTATTCCTAGAGAGCCTTTGGTCCTCAATAGATCTTCTTGTCATCTCCCTACCTCGTTTTCAGTCTCTGAGGATAATCTTAAGTACGAGGTTAGACAAGTTCTGGATTCTCGGCTCTGCAGAGGCATTCTTCAGTACCTTGTGCATTGGAGAGGTTTTGGTCCTGAGGAGGCGTCTTGGATCGCTGCATCTGATGTCGCTGCACCTCATCTGTTGAGAAGGTTTCATCAGAGATTTCCCTTTAAGCCTGGGTCCAGGCGGGGGAGGGCCCATAAGAGGGAGGGTACTGTCATGGATATGCATTAATGTCTGTCTGCCATCTTACCTTCCTCCTCATGTGTTCATCTAGAGACCAGACCTCCTTCACCTGGCTTCCTTTATAATCTCCTCCCAGCCTGACTCCACCCCAGGCCCTATCACTGAACACTATATTAACCTGTGCACTGCAAGCCTGCTTTGCTGATCAACGTGTTTGTTAGGCATTGTGTGTTTGGGTTCCTGCCTGCCGTGTGCTACGTCTGTCTCTCTGTTACGTTATTGGCTTGTCCCCGACCATCCCTGTCTGCTCGTGACCCTTGACCTTCGGCTCGTTCTTCGTTATCCCTGTCTGCTTGTGGCCCCTGACCTTCGGCTTGTTATTCGGTTCTCTCTATCGTGTGCTGCTGCTTCCCCTTATCCTACGGGGCGTGAGCTAGGAAACTCCAGGGGTCGCGACCTGGTCCCAGCCTGCAGCGTAACATCCTCACCACTAGAGGCCCTGGAGAAGACCAGCTGGGTCTTAGACTCCGCGCCCTGGGGAATCTTGGCTCTCGCTTCCGTTGGGATCCCGGTTGTGCTCCTCTGGTCCCGCTTTCCACAACCACCCAGTTTCCTATCCACAGAAGCCAGCCATAGGGTTCACTACCTCGCGGTGCACTCCTGTCCCCCTACGGTGTGCATCTGTCACCTGGCCACAGGTGACCCTGACACCCACACCTGTTACTTGCCCCAGGTGAGTTTAAAGGAGCATCACATGCTTGAAACAATCTTATTTATCCACAATTTTTAAAGGATGCCAAGAATTTTGAGCAGCCCATTTTTGAAGTTTTGTGTGACATTATGTCCAATTTGCTTTTTTTCCTCCCTTTTTTTGATTTGTTCCAATACACACAAAGGGAATAAACATGTGTATAGCAAAACATGTGTTACTGCAATACTTTTCTGTGAGAAATACTTGATTTTCTGGAAAAATTTCTGGGGTGCCAACAATTTCGAGCATGACTGTACGGTAGAACATAGTAACAGGGCCCCTCACGGGCTCGCTTCGCTCGCCACGCTTCGCTCGCCACGCTCCGGGCAAGGCCTCGCTTGGCTCGGCTTGAACTTCGGATGGTGTGGCTTGAACCTGGACTCACCGCGCAGGCGCCGTTCGTCTTTGGAGATTTTCAAAATCCCCTTGTCCTACGTACTGAGCAAGCGCAGTACAGGGCGGACACTATCCGACGGGGGACAGAATTCGACACATCACCGGCCTTACCCAGGCATTGTTGTATTTTTGAACCAGTGTTGGCTACCTCGTCCTCCTCCACCGCCACTTCCACCTACACAGCCACATCCACCGCCACCTCAACCTCCTACTCCATATGGACCTCGTCCTCCTAGGTCAAGATTATATATTTTTTTTTTTTTATTTCACAGTATTTTATTTTCCCACTAGCTTATCCATTAAATTGAAAAATATTTTTTCCAGAAAGGGCGTATTCTGGGGCATTCCCACCATATATGTAGCATCGTGCCGTTGAGTTTCTGAGGTTCTTAATGACTTCCTGTACCTCTTCTGCTGAAAAGGGGGCCTCCAGCATATTATTTTATTTTTGTATGTTATTTTAAGTTATTTCCCTATCTATTTGTTTGCAGAGCACTTGCCATACTCTTAAGAACATTTTGCTGCCATTTGCAGCCCTCTAGCCCTTTCCATTACTTTTTTAGAGCCATTTTAGTCCTCAAAAGTTCGGGTCCCCATTGACTTCAATGGGGTTCGGGTTCGGGGTCAAGTTCGGGTCAAGTTCGGTCCGGAACTCAAACTTTTTTCCGAAGTTCGGCCGAACCCGTCGAACCCGAACATCCAGGTGTCCGCTCAACTCTAATAACTAGCAATATAGATAGGTGTGACAGTAGGAGCTACTGTCACGGTAAAATGGACAGTTTGCTGGACACAGGGTCTGCACATTTGCAAGGTGCAAGACTACAGAGCGTAGATGTGGACTGGAGAAGACTGCTTGGGATCTCCAACCCTGTGTCCAGACTTTTCTGATTACCAGCAGGGTGTGTGCTCAGGTGAGCACAGCCCTTATAATGAATGTATGGGAAGACCTCAGGGCTCCCAGTTGGAGACGGCTCCACACCAAGAGACAGGAGGTCTTCAGGAGTCAGAGGCTGTAGGAGACAGCCAAGAAGTTGGTGACTGCTAGAGGCAGCCAGAAAGTTGGTGACTGTAGGAGACAGCCAGAAAGTTGGTGACTGCAAGAGGCAGAGCTGTGGACGCTAAAGGGAAGCCGTCTACTTTGAGGAGTCCGGTGGTCTGGCTGACCAGGATAAAGTGCAGAAGTACTGCTACAGAGAGCCAGGTGGGCTAGCATTTTCTGTTCTGTGTATTTAATGGAGAAGAACCCCTGCATGGGAAACCTTTGTTTGGACTTTTATTTTGCCTTTTTTAATAAAAATGGGCTACCATGCCCTTAAATATAGTTCCTTATTGTCTTGAATCGCTGGAAAAACGCATCTACCACTTGAGCTAAACAACCCCCATCTCACAATAGGATAGACCTCAGCTGTGAATAGCCATATTCTAATTTGCAGTATTCTGTCTTTAAAAATAATTCTATCCATCTATTATTGAGCAATTCTGGGTGTATATTCTCAGATGTGCATACAGAGTAAGGCATCATGAATATGAACTAGGGAGGAGCAGAATGGTTTCAGACAAATAGATTTTACTGTGAATTTGGCGATTTTGCCACTAGTAAAATAATATTGAGCTGCAAACTGTTGTTGTCACAATGCTTATTCAAAATTTAGAAAGTGTACTTTGTTTTTGTGTCCTGTTTCTTTATTCTGTGTGTTTTTAATTTTTTTTGCACTGTTGCTTTAAATATTTTATTTCACTTTACCTTAGAAACCATTTAAAGACCTTTGCCTTCTCCATTGACTCCAATATGTTGCACCAAAATGGAAAAAAATCGGAAATCTTACAATTCGTTGAAAATTTAAGGATAGAAACTCTCAATTTTACTTTTGGATTTTTTAATACTACAATTAAAGAGAAAATATATGTTGCAATAAAAATTGAATGTACTGTATATGTAAATACATTAAATGTATAGCTCCCTTATTCTGTAGGTATATTTTAAGTGGCATTTTAACATTTCTCATTTATGAATATATATGATCACAAATACTTCATATATTCAGTAACAAAAAATATTGTAAATGTAATTAGTTTAATTAGGGAACCAGAACAAATAAATAATTTTTACATTTTCGTTTTCAACTTTTTTTTAGTTTGTATATGCTTTATTGATTGAGAAAAGTTATCCAACACCAGCTGGCACTATGTGAAAAAGTAATTTCTTCCTGAACCTAATTGAAGACAGAATTACATTCACATTCACACTACAGTACATCCATGCTACATTCACACTGCTGCACAACAATGGTCAGCAATGGCTGCCAACGAGAATCACTGGATTCCCCCTGTCATTACTAAACGCTGCCTGCACGCTCAGTATGCCACCAACAGAAGCTGTCAGATTTGTACTCTGTACAAACCAATGGCCAGAGCCACCGTTGTTCACATCGAATTAATAAACCATTTGTGGGAAAATTATGGGATTTAAGGGCCAGTTCACACCAGATGCAGTTCCGTTCAGTTCCGTGCACTTTTTTTCTGCACTAAAAATGCATGCACAGTGTTTTCCATGTATTCCAATGGCTCTAGTTCACATCATGCAGTCAGTTTCCGGTGCAGAAACAGACTGTAAACTAACTGCATGGTGTGAACTGGAGCCATTGGAATACATGGAAAACACTGTGCATGCATTTTGTGCAGGAAAAAAGCACACAGAACTGAACGGAACTGCGTCTGGTGTGAACTGGCACTAAAAGCATATATTTATTACAAAGTTCATAAAAAAGTTAAGGGTATCAAACCCCTTAAAAGCATCAATTCAGCATACCACACTACTAGATGGCACCCCACTTCCAGAGCATGGACTACATTGTACATAAGATCTAAATGTATAGCATCAAATTATAGGTAATACACAATATCTCGCTTCTAAAGAAGGGTTTAGCAGGGTGCCTTGACCCGATGCATTTCCAACTGTAGGCTTCCACAAGGGTTCATGGGGTGCAATGAGAGTGGTTGATTGTTCAAAAAACAGACAATGTCCTTTCACAAGAAGGATAGATAAGATAATGATAGTTACTTTAGATGCAGTCAAGGATATACATGGTATAGAAGTGGTCACAAATGTCTAGGCTAAGAGCATCCACATGCCCCCCCCCCCCTAAACAGCACCCTAGTCAGGCGGGGCTGGCAGGGAAGGCAGACCTAATTTTTTGATACCACCAACTGGACGTACCATAGTCTGTGTTAGTAAAAGTGATTATATTCCTCCCAGACATTCCAAAGTGACATGTCCTGAGAGTGGCCCAACCTAGACTCAATAGTAGATGAATAACGTCTGGTCAGGTGCCTCTGTATCCTTTTGGAGCTTCTCACCATGCTCTTATAGGATATAGAGGCACCTGACCAGACTTTATCCATACTAAAACCGGACAATGCAAAATCCGGTGCAGCTCTGCATAGAAATCAATCAGATTCCAGGTTTTCTGTCAAGGCTTAATTGAACAAGCTGAAGTCAGAAGCTGATTGGCTACCATGCAGCTGCACAGATTTTTTACTCTCCAGTTTTAGTAAATCAACCTATATGTGGCCAGGGTCAGTATTTCTGTTGAGTTCTGGCTGCACACAAGCTAGCCGCAGCTAATTGGCCAGTTTGTATGTGGTCATAGCACAGAGTGTTCTTTCATCCAGAGGTGGCATTCAGCTGCCACTGAACACATTAAACTACCTGTATTTGCATCAATCGCCCATTTGAATGTGGTCTAAAACTGATCATACATTACTGAAAATCATCCAGTTCAGCAGGGACTGGCTGAATTTTGATTAGTGTGTGGCAGTCCTTGCTTCACAAAAGTCAGTCTTTTGGTAGACTACTGCCGAAGGGACATGTTGGAACAATTCTCTTGATCAGTGTGTAAGGATGGGGGAAGTAAAAACACGTGCAGGGCGGTCTGGCAGTCCATGCAGGCTATTCTGAGTTGTATACCCCCATGGGTTCTTTGGACTACTTCAGGCAATGAACTAGATCACTAAACCTTGCACATGGGGTAACACTTTGTCTAAAGGCGTGCTCACCAATACTAGACGGGGCCACGGTCATGAGAAGAATGAAACATTAAGGTGGCCCTCTGACTCAAAGATGAGCCACATGTATGTAGTATCAAAAGATGGAGTTCCCCCATAAGCTGATTTGTCCTGTATCCTACACACTTGTAATGATATACTGTATGTGTTGCATTCGGAGTGACATGCTGAGCCTCTGCCCACTCCACCAGTCAGCATACCTCTGTTACCTCACTCCAAGTAAGAGAACGGGATCTTGACGAGCTCATTAATGCATGCTCATCCTTAACTCTAGACATGTGCGATTCGGTTCTTAACAAATGGATTTTCGTACGAATTTGTTAGTATTCGTACATTCGGATCAATTCGAACATCCGAATAGCTGAAAGAACCAAAATACGAAAATTACGAAATTACGAATAAGCAAAATAACGAAAATGCGAAAATACGAAATTACGAATGGACAAACTTACGAAAATACGAAACACCGAAACAGGAAAAGAACGAAAATTACATCTATAACGAATGATTTGCATTCCGTATTTTCAATCCTTTGTTCGTAATTTCGTATGTTTGCATTTCATTTGTGTGTTCGTAAATTAGTTTCTTTGTCTGCTCGTAATTTCGTGTTCTCAAATCGTTCTTTCGAATGGGCAGTGTAGTGAGTGATGTATCTTACTTAATATCTTAGCCAATCAGCTTATCTCTTTTGTGTCTGAGTCACAATGCATTCCTGAATCTTTTTAGATTCAGTTGAGGAGGAGACTGAGTCAGGTCTCGTGAGTGAGGGAGTGGACTGGGAGTAAGTACAGGACTTATTAGAAGCCACGTGTTGAAAACAAAACTAAAATACGAGATTGCGAATGACCGCAATGTATTTACGAAAGTACAAATCCATTCGAAGCACAGTAGTAGACACGAATCAACAAAAACAAAGCAATGTTACGAATCAACGGAAAAGGCAATCTCACAAAAGTAACAATTACTAAATTACGAGTAGTGTACCGAATAAACGGAAATTATTATCTAACAAAATTACGAATTTCGAATCAAAGAAAATAAATTAGACAGAATTACGAATCATTCAGTATCAACTAAAATAAAACTGTTACAAAAATACGAACGAGTCCGAATATGAAAACTTGCTTCTTATGAAATTACGAATCTTTAAGAAACTACGGAAACGAGACGAAACAAAACAAAACAAAACTACATTTTTTGTTGTGCACATGTCTACTTAACTCTTCTCTTCCCATATCTAGTGATCAGGCCATAGATCTCCATAACGCTAGCAGACTCCTAGTGCCGGTTAAGATAGACAGCTAAGGAGGAAGTCAGATCACTGACCCCCTTCCTACGGGAGGACTTGTCACCTAACCAATGACTGGTTGCTGTTCTTCCTTGTGATCACTCATGGCAACTACCTCTTCCTCCTTGTCTTGCTGAATGAACCTCTGTCATAGTGATGTTACAAATACCCCAAATTGCTGTTATGGACCCAGTTTCTTTAGGAATACACCAACACCCCACATGCACCCTTTGAATAACTACACACCAGGTTCTAAGCAGTTGGATCTACTTTTACTGTAAACTTGGCACAACATGTATGACATGCAGTAACATCTTTCTCCTAATTAAACCTAACTGTGGTAGCCCCAGGTTACCTGCACAGACGAAGCCTCTTTGTGAAAAGTCCATACTTTGAAATGCTTGAATGGAAAAGTCCATGTTCTTGGGGTGTCCCAGCAAATCGGCATACCAGAGCAGACCACGGGTCCCAGCAAGTCTCTGCACATATACCTAGTTTTGTGTGCCCCCCCCCCCCCCAGGATGCTATTCCCTTTTATAGAACAGGGGAGGGAGGCTGGACCCCAGAGAAAGCCCACAAATTTGGGAAAGGCGCCAAAACAGTAAACCTTTCCCCCTGATCTGTGCAGCCGGATGCTAACTGAACATACAGTAGGCCACCTGCCTACATGTGGCTAGAACCAATTGGCTTCAGCTGCTGATCAATGTATTCTGACAGCTGTGGGTGCTGCTGTAAGAATATAATCTGAACAGCTGAACGAACATAAAAATTGTAGCGCTGCTGGGAATAACTGGTTCTTTCCAAAAATACAGAGGCTGCCCACCACCACAAGAACCAGTCCATTCACACCAGCTCCAAAAACAAAGTCTAGGAGATGTCTTTCTAAGATTTATTGCTTGAGGAAATTTTAACCAGAGAGGGGTAAGGCATGGGATACACCAAAACGATTAGCACATAACAATTAAAGGACATTTTTTTCTTTAAGTATTTGAGGCTTGGACAGTCTAAGGATTCACAGCTGAAGACCCTGAAGCAAGTCTCTTTGGCACATGGTTACCTTGCACCTATTCACAACTATGGGAATTCCATAACACTGCACAGTCTCAAAGATAATTTTAGGGTTTTTACTCACAATACCCCAGTTGCCACCTTCGAGTTTCCTCTGGACATGGTCCAGTGAGTGGGACAGGCCTTCTCAAAATCAGATCCCTTGTAGTGAGGTCCCACAATCAGCTTCTCAATCAGCTTCGATCCAGGCTCTCAGCCCGGACCCCGCAGAGGCCTCTAAAACAGCTACACAGTCCACAGGCTGCAGCCCCTCAAGCTCTGGAATAGGGATGAGTCCGTGGTTCGAGTCAAACGTAAGTTCGACACAAACATCGGGTGGTCATTTGTTCTAAAACGAAGCAAACATATGGGGCGTTCGCAGGAAATTCAAGCACCGCGGAACGCCCAATAATGCATTGCGAGATCGCAGTGCATTGCTGTATGATGATTGGCCAAAGCATGCACCTGACCTGCATGCTTTGGCCAATCATGAGAGCTGAGAGAGACATAATTGGCCAAAGGCAGGGTGCCTTTAGCCAATTATGGCTCAGGGGGACATAGCGGCCGTGTATAGTGTGTGGACGGAGATAGATTGAGCTAGATTAGGCAGGCAAGTTAGTGGCAGTGTATTTGATCAACGAACAACTGCGACGATCTCGAAGCACGAGCGCAACTACACGGACGCTGTGAGTTGAGCAGTTTCGGGCTGGTGACGTCGTAATACCGCGCACTAGAGCCGACACAGACCATCGTGGATGGTCTGCTTAAGTACCCCTCAAACTCCTCCCATAATTTCAGGCCAGCATACTGGCCTTCCTATATACATATATATGCTGGCCTGAAATTATGGGAGGAGTTTGAGGGGTACTTAAGCAGACCATCCACGATGGTCTGTGTCGGCTCTAGTGCGCGGTATTACGACGTCACCAGCCCGACACTGCTCAACTCACAGCGTCCGTGTAGTTGCGCTCGTGCTTCGAGATCGTCGCAGTTGTTCGTTGATCGGGTCATCACTCGCTGCCGCAGGTAGGACTGGTTGTTACCGTTTGTACGAATCATAGCGCCGGTGTTCGTTTCCCTCTTTTTCAATCGTACGGCTCATAAGTTTGCTTGTTCTCTCTGTTTGCATTTCTAGGTTTACTGCCTAGGTCAGTTGTCTTTCGAGCCCAGTCGAGCTCTATGTTATGATTCGTTAAACGGCCCCTACGACTCATTGAGCTTACCCGTTCTATGAATCACTCATTCCGCACACAAGCCACTTCCTACGAAATCGCTCATATGATGCTGGTCGCTAAACCGGCGTCCCACCCGTCGTTACCTCATCCCTTCTACTGACGCCCTACACCTCCTACGATACTCTCCCTTCACCTAACTGACGCCCCACACCTCTTACTACACACAAAACACACCGAACAGTCGGTCCGAATCTAGTTGCAAAACATCGGCACTACAGTTCGGACCCTCGGGAATCACAAGCCCCTTCATCTTCGAAACACAATTCAGTCTATCCGAGTCCAGTCGTATCTCTGGCTCATCAAACCCCCTTCCTACGCTGCAGCCATAATCGTTCCGAATCCAGTCGTAGCATCGGCTCTAAGATTCGGATCCTTGGCAAACACAATCGATCCGAGTCCAGTCGCACCACCGGCTCAAACGACTCGGATCTCTAGCAACAAACCTCTCTTACCGATCCGAATCCAGTCATAGCATCGGCTTGGCAAACAAAATCGATCCGAGTCCAGTCGCACCACCGGCTTAAACGACTCGGATCTCTAGCAACAACCTCTTTAATCATTCCGAATCCAGTCGTAGCATCGACTCAAAGATTCGGATCCTTGGCAAAACACAATCAATCCGAGTCCAGTCGCACCACCGGCTCAAATCTCTAGCAACAACTTCTCTAACCGATCCGAATCCAGTCGTAGCATCGGCTCAAAGATTCGGATCCTTGGCAAACACAACCGATCCGAGTCCAGTCGCACCACAGGCTCTAACGACTCGCATCTCTAGTGTCGAACTCATTCCCCAAACCATAAAAAAAATATATATATATAATAAAAAAGAAAAAAAAAAAAAAAGAATTGTTCACCTTGCATCATAGTATTACTTCAAATACGCCTTCAAATACGCCAGTTTTTATCGCGGACGGTCATCCCTACATACTTACAATTCACAAACTTTCCTTTTTTCGCCTTCCCAGTAAGGCTGCTTCACTCGCAATCACGGCGAGCATTCCACAAGGGGTTCTAAATCAGCCACTCATCATCTCCAGTAGCAACACGACTACTCACCTTTTTCTCTGTCACTTTCCCCATACAGATCAGTTTGAGATTGAGTTCCAGTTGGTCCACCCTGCACCAGGTTTGGACAGTATTACCCTCCGGTAAAAAAAAAAAAAGTTTTAAACTTCTTCACCTGGGAGCTACGTACCGCTCCATACAGCTCTGCACCCATCCTTTCGCAAAAGAAAAATATATATATACTTCCATGTCACCCTTTTCACAGGTTACCGGTCGACCCACGTCTCGACCTCAACCAAGTTTTCAACTACTAGGGCACAAGACAGGTGCGTAAATGCAAGGCCCCCCCTTGCTTCTTCTCGCACCCTTTCACTACATATTTTTCTTCACATACACAATTTGACTTGCTCTTGAGGCGCTAGTGACTGTCACATACCTCTGTACACTACACTCTGTTTTCGAAGAGCGATCCGAGATCCTTCACCACGCAGACAAGGTTGCCTAACATCCACCTTGCTGGCAGTGCAAGGGTTAGCAGACCGACCACACGTCAACAAACTACAGATCGTAACATTCCTACTTAGTATTCCAGAGGGGAGAAGCACAAAAGCGCCACTCTAAGTGCAGTAGTAACAGTAAATTTTAATGGATAAAATGGAGAGGGAGCATGTATGTACTCACAAACGTGGAGTTAAAAGTGGACATATAAGATGGAGGAGTCCATATTCTTTCTCAGGCAGAACGGTGGTGCGGAACCGATGGCGCCGGTAGCAGCCGGTGCTTGCTGGGCCGCGATTCGACCGATGCAGGGAGGAACGGAGCCAGGGATGGAGAGATCCTCAGCGGGCGTAGAGGCCGTGCTGCGAGCCGTGACTCGCGGTGAACTTCTGGGTTGCTGGGAGATCAATGTGTTCCGGGTGACTGGAGAACCAATGGGTAAGTGCTTTCGGAGCATGCGCTCCTTCATCAGACCTAGTGGGGGCCATCTTGGATCAGGGCTTTATATGCTCTACAACCCAAGCTACAGGGTCCTAGTGCCCATAATGGTAACAAATAGGATATAATAGCAATGAATAAGCATTACAATGTAAAGTGGGCTACAGGAACCTGAAGTATATATGGACAAGCAAAAAACACATCATAATGGTCACAAGAAGGAAAAGGGGAAGATATAAATGGTCTGTAGACCAAATCAAATTAAAAAATATATAAAATATATATGTGTAAGGTAATTTGTATGAAAAAAGATTTTATATAAAAAGAGAAAAAAGGGGGGGGGAGGGGAAATTACTTAATAGGGAACATTATAAAAAAACACTAATAATACAGAAATAAATGACAAAGATTACAAAGATGATTGATAACTAAATAAGAAGAATTATTATTATATATCAATGTGTGTTAATTGGCGTGATTATCGATATAATAATCAAAATCACTGGGGAAGAATGAAAGGGCAGGGGAATGGGGCTATGGTGGAAACGGGGGTGCAGCGGAGGAAAGGAGGGGGGAAAAAAATTGGGGGAAAAAACAGGGGGGGTCATAAACTGAATCTAGGACTAGGGGAAAAAAATAGGATTTTTATAACAGCTTACCTGTAAAATCCTTTTCTTGGAGTACATCACGGGACACAGAGCGACATAGTCATTACTAATGGGTTATATAGATACCGTCAGGTGCTGGCACTGGCAACTTCCAAAAACGGAAGTACCCTCCCCTATATAAGCCCCTCCCATCCGGGAGCACCTCAGTTTTGTAGCAAAGCAATAAGTGTCCCTAAAGAGGGGCGGGAGCTCTGTGTCCCGTGATGTACTCCAAGAAAAGGATTTTACAGGTAAGCTGTTATAAAAATCCTATTTTCTTTCTCGTACATCACGGGACACAGAGCGACATAGTCATTAATAATGGGATGTCCTAAAGCAATGCCAAATGAGGGGGGGGATACACCATATATAAGCTGAGCGCTATCAGACATGAGGATCTTTTGCGGCCTGCAACACACTGCGCCCAAAGGCGACATCCTCCTGACTTCTAACGTCCACCTGGTAGAACCTAGTAAACGTGTGTACCGAAGACCATGTTGCGGCCTTACAGATTTGAGCCAGGGAGGCCTGGTGATGCACTGCCCATGAAGTTCCAACTGCTCTCGTGGAGTGCGCCCTAACTTTGAACGGAGGCGGTCTACTTCTCAAGCCATAGGCTTGTATTATGACCTGTCGAATCCACTTGGCTAAAGTAGATTTTGACGCTGCCTGACCCTTTCTGGGGCCTTCCGGCAGAATAAACAAAGTATCCGTTCTGCGAATCTGAGCAGTGGCTTTTAGATAAGCTTTAACTGCTCTTACTACATCCAAAGAATGCAATAACTTTTCCTCTACCGAAGTAGGTTTGGGGAAAAAAGAAGGAAGAACCACATCTTGGTTCAAATGAAAACTCGATACCACCTTAGGAAGAAAGGCTGGATGAGGACGTAACACTACTCTGTCCTTATGGATAACCAGATATGGCTCCTTACAGGACATAGCTGCTAATTCCGATACTCTTTTAGCCGAACAAATGGCTACTAGAAAAATCAATTTCCTGGTGAGAAGCACCAAGGAAATATGCTGTAGTGGTTCAAATGGTTGTTTCTGTAGAACCGACAAAACCAAGTTTAGATCCCATGGACATATGGGAATATTAACCGGAGGACTAATACGCATCACTCCTTGTATAAAGGCTTTGACTAGTGAATGCGAAGCCAAGGGCCTTTGAAAAAATATTGACAAGGCCGAAATCTGACCCTTGATAGTACTCAAGGCAAGCTTCCTATCTACAGCCCATTGTAGGAAGTCCAGAATCCTACCTATTACGTATTTACGTGGATGCCATTTCCTGGCCTCACACCAGGCGATGTACGCCTTCCAGATTCTATAGTAGATCTGCCTGGATACCGGTTTCCTGGCATTGATCATGGTAGACACCACAGCATTAGAGAGCCCTCTCTTTTTTAGAATGTGGGCTTCAATAGCCAGGCCGTCAAACCTAGGGCTGGTAAGGAAGGGTGGTATATCGGTCCCTGCGAAAGCAGGTCCGGACGATGTGGGAGGGTCCAAGGACTCCCCACAGACATTTTTACAATCTCCGCGTACCATACTCTTCGGGGCCACGCTGGAGCCACCAGAATCACTGGTTTCTTTTCTACCCTGATTCTGCGGAGTAATCGAGGTAACAATTGTGGCGGTGGGAATGCATATATCAGCTTGAACTGATCCCAAGGGAACACTAGGGCATCCGAGCCGCAAGCTAGGGGATCCCTTGTCCAAGAGACAAACCTGTCCACTTTTGCATTGAATCTGGATGCTAGCAGATCTACATCCGGTGTTCCCCACCGCTGACATATTGTCCGGAAAACCTCGGGATGAAGGGACCATTCCCCTGGGCATTATTGTTGGCGACTTAGAAAGTCCGCCTTCCAATTCTCCACCCCTGGAATGAATACCGCAGATATGGCTGGGACATATCTTTCTGCCCATCTCAGGATGTAATTTACTTCCCTTTGGGCTGCACGACTCCTGGTGCCCCCCTGACGATTGATATATGCCACTGCTGTGGCATTGTCTGATTGAACTCTGACAGGGGACCCTTGGAGTTTGGATGTCCATGCTACTAGGGCATACCGGGCTGCTCGTATCTCTAAGAGATTGATGGGCAGGGCCTTTTCTGCTTCTGACCACTTGCCCTGGAGAGACCATTGCTCCAGTACTGCTCCCCAGCCTATAAGGCTGGCATCTGTAGTGACCACCTTCCAGGAAATCGGACTGAAGGATTTCCCTCTTTCCAGATTCTGGGGAACCAACCACCAGCGGAGGCTCTTGCGAACGGAAGGGGACCAGGACATTGGTAAGTCCAGGGCCTGAACTTTTTTGTTCCAGGCTGACAGTATGGCCCTTTGCAATTTCCTTGAATGGAATTGACCGTAGGGTACTGCTTCGAATGATACCACCATTTTTCCCAGCAGCCTCATGCACAGGCGTATGGATGGCTGTCTTTTTGAGCCCACTAAGTGGATCAAATCTCTCAAAGACGACCCCTTTTCTTGAGGCAAGAAAATTTTTCTCTGGTCTAAATCCAGCCTTAGCCCCAAGTATTCCAGACTTTTGACTGGTTTTAGGGCTGACTTGTCTCGGTTGATAATCCAACCGTGATATTCCAGATACTTGATTGTCTCGTGAACAACCACTTCTAGTTTTTCCACTGAGTGGTCTATCAGCAACAAGTCGTCTAGATATGCCATTATCGTTACACCTCGTGTTCTTAGATTGGCCAATAATGGGGCCAAAATTTTTGTGAACACTCTTGGTGCTGTGGCCAGACCGAAGGGTAAGGCTCTGAACTGAAAATGGCGGCCTTCTACCGCAAAGCGTAGAAATTTTTGGTGGGCTGGAAAGATGGGAATGTGCAAATAAGCATCCTTGATGTCGATCGAGGCTAACCATTCCTCCCCTTGTAGGGCAGTGGCTACCGATCGGATCGACTCCATCCGGAAAGTCCTGATATGCAGGAATTTGTTTAGCCCTTTTAGATTTAGTATGGGCCTCACGTCCCCGTTTGGCTTCGGAACTGTAAAGAGGTTTGAGTAAAACCTGAACCCCCATTCTTCCAGGGGAACCTCTATAATTACTGCTTGAAGCAATAATTGTTCTAGTGCCAACAGGAGGGATCCTCTCTTCTGGGGATCCCTTGGCACGTTTGACCTTATAAAGCGGGAAGAAGGGGAGTTTTTTAACTCCAATTTGTATTCCAGATTTACTGCGGAGAGCACCCATCTGTCTCGGATCGTGTCCCGCCAGGTCTCTGTGAACAACTGAAGTCTTCCCCCCACCCGATTGGGTGGGGGCAACCCTTCATGCATTTGACTTTGGGGGAGGTTTTGTACCTCTCCTGCTCCAGGGCTTTTTGTTACCCTGCAACTGTCCCTGATTTCTACCTCTGGGATTTGACCGAGGAGGCCGTCGGAACTGTTTCACAGCCGATGTCCTAGGGACTGGAGAGGCCGGCCTTTTAAAAGAGGGACCTCTAACTCTATTTTTAACCGGCAAAAGTGTACTTTTACCGCTGGAAATTCTCTGGATATACTTGTCCAGGTCTTCCCCGAATAAGCGCTCCCCATGAAATGGGAAGCTGACCAGCAATTTTTTACAGGGAGCTTCAGCAGACCAGTTCTTGAGCCATAGAAGCCTGCGCATATGTACTACAGACAGCGTAAGGCGGGAGGCCTGATGGATTGAATCCTTTATAGCGTCCACCGCAAAGCATAAGGCTCTAGGTAGATAGTTACATAGTTACATAGTTACATAGTTAGTCAGGTTGAAAAAAGACACAAGTCCATCCAGTTCAACCGTAAAAAATAAAAATAAAAAAATAAAAATAAACATATATCGTACAATCCCATATACCCAATTCTATACCCACAGTTGATCCAGAGGAAGGCAAAAAAACCCAGAAGAGCATTATCCAATTTGCTACAGCAGGGGAAAAAATTCCTTCCTGATCCCCCGAGAGGCAATCGGATATTCCCTGGATCAACTTTACCTATAAATGTCAGTACCCAGTTATATTATGTACATTTAAGAAAGAATCCAGGCCCTTCTTAAAGCAATCTACTGAGCTGGCCAGAACCACCTCTGCAGGGAGTCTATTCCACATTTTCACAGCTCTTACTGTGAAAAAACCTTTCCGTATTTGGAGGTGAAATCTCTTTTCCTCTAGACGCAAAGAGTGCCCCCTTGTCCTTTGTGTTGACCGTAAAGTGAATAACTGAACACCAAGTTCACTATATGGACCCCTTATATATTTGTACATGTTGATCATATCCCCCCTTAATCTCCTCTTCTCAAGAGAGAATAAATTCAGTTCCTCTAATCTCTCCTCATAGCTGAGCTCCTCCATGCCTCTTATCAGTTTGGTTGCCCTTCTCTGCACTTTCTCCAGTTCCCCAATATCCTTTTTGAGAACTGGGGCCCAAAACTGAACTGCATATTCCAGATGAGGTCTTACTAATGATTTGAACAGGGGCAAAATGATATCTCTCTCTCTGGAGACCATACCTCTCTTAATACAAGAAAGGACTTTGCTCGCTTTGGAAACCGCAGGGCAAGAGCCTGCTGATCCGGCAAGTCCCTTAAGACCTGTTTCAACTGATCCTTCACTGCTTGGCAGACCCCAATAGCTGCCACTGCTGGTTGTGTCACCAATCCTGCTGTAGAAAAAGCAGATTTTAATAAGGACTCCAATTTTTTATCTATTGGGTCCTTGAACATTTGGACATTTTCCACCGGACATGTCAGTGATTTATTCACACAAGAGATGGCTGCGTCCACTGTAGGGACCCTCCATTTTCTGATGAACTTATCCTCCATGGGATAGACCACCGGAAATCTCTTGGGGGGAGTAAATATTTTGTCAGGATGCTCCCAATCCTGGTAAATGAGCCCCTCCAGTAAAGGATGGATCGGAAAGGAACAAACAGTCTGGGGAGCTTTTAGCGACCCCAACGAGGAGACAGAAGTGGAGGATGGCTCCGCAAGTGGCATTTTAAATGCTGATCGGACCATATTAGTCAGGGACTGAACCCATAACCTTTCAGAATGTGATGCTGAGAACGGCTCTTCCACTGTTGATTCCTCTGCAACCGAATCGACCTCATCCTGATCCCCCTCAGGTAGGTCAACCTCTGTATGGGACTGTTGCTCTGTTAACAGGCACTCTGAGGGGGGAGACGGAGATCGAGCGCTTTTCTCCTGTGACAGGGAAGCAGCGACCAATGCTGACAATCTCTCTTCCAGCCCTCCCAGAGCTGAGGAAAAAACCTCCTCTGTTACATACACAGGAGCAGGTGAACTGAGGACAGCCACAGTACCAGGTACTCCTGAGGGTGCTCTACGGTCACTAACCTCTGATTCTTCAGGGGAGACTGGTGCAGCCAAAGCATGCCCAAGATCCTCAGAGCCCGATGGAGACCCCCTATTCCTCCTGGAATTTCTAGTCCCGGAGTTTTTAGACGGCATATTCCTAAGCCACAAAGCTGAGGTATTCCAGCCGAAATACACCAGTTACTGATAATAGTCTAGCATAAATGCTGCTATAAGAAACAGTTGGTGTCTACTAATGTGCCTTTCTAGGGGATGCCTGTATCAACCGCTTGCTGTATGCCTTTAAATGTTGCCAGCTCTGTCTCTCTACTTCATAGCCAGCTTACTACAATATTGTGGTTTTTTAAACTGCTGGGACGCCCGCACATGCGCAGAAGCGCTGCGGCGCGCACAGAGCGTCATCCCCCAGGCTCCGCCCCCTTTCCCGGCTCACCTCTATATATAGAGGCGCGTGCACGCGCACGCACGCGGCCACGTGCGCCTTCGGCGCTAATTTCAAAAATGGAAACAAGGGACAGGAGCCAGGGCCCCTCTTTGCCGCAGGCCGGGGGATGGACGAGCACTGCAACATGGCAGAGGAAGCAGTTTCCTATAAGAGAACTCACCATCTGCCTGGACTTTGCTCTGCTGAGAAGAAACTAGTCCACATGACAAGAAAACATTCCACAGCGGCCTCTAGTGGACAAACACAGGTACCGCAGTCTAATATATTAAATATATATATAAAAAAAAAATTTTTTTTTTTTTTTTCTTGACCACCATTAAAAAATTATTACATTTTTTTAGTAGTTACAGGCATGCACAGAATTTTGCGGGAATACCATTAGGTAACAGACAGAAAGACAAATTAGGCTTGGGGGTCCCCCAATAGAACCAAGTTCCTGGGGGCCCCCACTTACCTGTTCCCCGCCGCAGGACTTTGTTTGGTCCACAAAAGCCCAAACTTCGCCTATCACGGCAGGCATTGTAATCAAACCTTCAGGGACCGGGTTCCCAAGGATTCCACTCCCCTGGACCTGTATAGCACCCTGCACAGAAAACATCTTGGTCGTGGGTATGACCAGAGCTCTGGATCCCAGGGTCCAGCTCTCCTAAGAGAAGCATTACAGGCAAAACCTTGCTCTTCCCTGCAAGGCCCGGGTACCGACCGTTTAGCTATGAAGCTTTTTTGGTCGGATCCGGAATAGCTTACTGAGGCCCAAAAGAACCTGTACGCAAGCTCAGTGAAAAACACATGTTTCTTCTTGGCCAACACCTTAGACACTGGCAAAAAACTGAGGTGCTCCCGGATGGGAGGGGCTTATATAGGGGAGGGTACTTCCGTTTTTGGAAGTTGCCAGTGCCAGCACCTGACGGTATCTATATAACCCATTAGTAATGACTATGTCGCTCTGTGTCCCGTGATGTACGAGAAAGAAAAGGACGAAGGAAAAGGGAAGGAAAAAATTATTCAAATCAGATTGTTAACCTCTATCTCCTCATTAAGGCCCCCGGGCGAAAGAGTATCCAAATTGTATATCCAGAAAGTTTCCCTCTGGCAGAGACGTTTAAAACGCTCTGCCAGAGGGAACCTTCCAGGGATGGATTCAATGACCCAAACCCCAAGACCTATGGAGGATTGTGCGTGATGTTTAAGAAAATGGAGGGGGACGCTATGTTTATCATTACCACCCTCTACGAAGCGACGATGTTCGCCAAATCTTTTCCTAAGTGTGCGGATAGTTCTTCCAACATAGTGGAAACCGCACGGACAAACCAAACAGTACACCACAAATTCAGTGGAACAATTGAAAAAGCTGGAAATTGGATAGGTTTTCCCTTTTACTGTGAACTCCTTCTGACCGTGACTGACATGTTTACACGTTAGACAAGCTCGCTTACGGCATTGAAACATGCCAACCAAAGGAATCAAACAGAGTTCACGTGTGGGTGCAACAGGGAAAGGTTTGTATTTGCTGGGAGCTATGAGATTTTTAATGTTCCTAGCCTTCCTATATGAAAATTTTGGTTTTGGGGGTAGAACAGATTTTAACTGGGGGTCTTCTAGCAAAATGGACCAGTGTTTAGTGAGAATCTGCTCCATTTTTTTATGTTTAGTATGAAATTGAGTAACAAATCTGACTGGTTGGGTGGGGGATTGGTTGTTAACTCTTGGTTGCACAGCTTTATCTGACAAATAGAAGTTGAAAGCCTCATCGACAAGTGTGGATGGGAAAGCTTTTTCTATAAATTTTTGTCTGAGGAGGGACCCTTGTTCGATGAAGTCTTCTTCAATGGTACAATTCCTACGAAGACGGCAAAACTGACTTTTAGGGATGTTTCTAATCCATCTTGGGTGATGGCAACTTTAAAGGTTTAGAAACGAATTGCCGGCTGTGGGTTTGGTATCGTTTTTGGATACTATTTTGCCATCTTTATGGTATAACGTTAAATCTAAAAAGGAAAGTTGTTGGGAGTGATGTTCTGAGGTAAAGGATAGACTGAATGTGTTATTGTTACAATGTTGCAAAAATTGAGTGAACAGGGGCTCTGGGCCATCCCAGATGACAATGATGTCATCTATATACCTCCCATAAAAGACAATATGGGAGATATAAGGGTTGTTGTGCCAGATGTAATTGGCTTCCCAGAGACCCATAGTGAGATTGGCATAGCTAGGGGCAAAATTGGCCCCCATAGCTGTACCCATTGTCTGTAAATAAAACTTCCCATCAAATTCAAAATAGTTATGGGTTAAACAAAATTCAGTTGCTGCCAAAATTAAATCTGCTTGTCTGGGATTAAGTAAGGGGTCTGTAGATAAAAAATGTGCTGTGGCTCTAAGGCCAATGTGGTGCAGTATAGAAGTATATAAAGAATTAACATCTAAAGACGCCCACAAATAAGTGGGTTCCCAGATGTAGTGAGTCAGTTGTTCCAAGAGGTGGACTCCATCCCTGATATATGATGGAAGATATTGTGCTAATGGCTGCAGAAACTGATCTATATATTGGGAGATGGGACTGGTTATACTATCCATGGCAGCAACTATGGATTGGTTGAGTCTTTATGAATTTTTGGTATGTGGTAGAAATATGGAGTGGAAAATAAATCTTTTCTGAAAAAGGCATATTCAGATTTGGTAATTATACCATCCTCCTTGGCCTGAGTGATAAGTGTGGTAGCTTCAACAGTAAAGGCAGGTAAGGGATCGGAACTGAGTTTTTTGTATGTGGAAGTGTCAGATAAAAGGCGTTGGGCCTCTAAGAGATAGTCACTTTTATTTTGGACCACTATGCCACCTCCTTTATCTGCGGTTTTAAAGACCAAGTCATGACGCTGGGCAAGATCATTTAATGCCGTTTGTTCGTTGGGAGTGAGATTGCGGTGATTGGAGTGACTGGTGTGTGTCTGATTACAAAGTTTAATAATGTCAGAATTAACAACTTGATAAAATGTTTGTAAGTAAAGTCCCTTAACGTGTATGGGATTGAAAATTGATTTTGGTCTGAATTTTGTATGTTGCACTGGGGGAGAGGTGTATAGGTGTTGTGTGAAGAGAGATAAATCTTCATCTTCATCCCCCTCTGCTTATTCATTGCTATTATATCCTATTTGTTACCATTATGGGCACTAGGACCCTGTAGCTTGGGTTGTAGAGCATATAAAGCCCTGATCCAAGATGGCCCCCACTAGGTCTGATGAAGGAGCGCATGCTCCGAAAGCGCTTACCCATTGGTTCTCCAGTCACCCGGAACACATTGATCTCCCAGCAACCCGGAAGTTCACTGCGAGTCACGGCTCGCAGCATGGCCTCTACGCCCGCTGAGGATCTCTCCATCCCTGACTCCGTTCCTCCCTGCATTGGTCGAATCGCGGCCCAGCAAGTGCCGGCTGCTACCGGCGCCATCGGTTCCGCACCACCGTTCTGCCTGAGAAAGAATATGGACTCCTCTATCTTATATGTCCACTTTTAACTCCACGTTTGTGAGTACATACATGCTCCCTCTCCATTTTATCCATTAAAATTTACTGTTACTACTGCACTTAGAGTGGCGCTTTTGTGCTTCTCCCCTCAGCTTCCCTGGATTTGCTTCACATCTTCACTGGGCTGCCTTCTAAGTGTTTAGGATGGACTAGAAAGATTTTCTTTTAGCCTCATGTGAACATTTTTAATAGCATCCACTGATTTGTATTTTTAATAATATATATATATTTTTATTTCAGTTCCCTGGCTTTTATTCCCAACTAGTGATGAGCCGAACACCCCCGGGTTCGGTTCGCACCAGAACCCGCGAACGGACCGAAAGTTCGCACGAATATTAGAACACTATTAAATACAATGGATGCGAACGTTCGGATTCTAAAGTGCTAATTATAACGACTATTATCCATGTTATTGTCCTAAACAGAGTTTGGGAACCCGGGTTCTGCACCAGGGGACATGTATCAATGCAAAAAGAAGTTTTAAAAACGGACGTTTTCCGGAAGCAGTCATTTTAATGATGCATAAAGTGAAAAAAAAAAGTCAAATATTCCTTTAAATATTGTACCTGGGGGGTGTCTAAAGTATGCCTGTGAAGTGCCACGTGTTTCCCGTGTTTAGAACTGTCCCTGCACAAAATAACATTTCTAAAGGAAAAAAAAGCCATTTAAAACTGCTTGCGGCTTTAATGTAATGTCTGGTCCCGGTAATATGGATGAAAATCTTTAAGAAAAATGGCATAGCTACCCCATCAACCCCCCCCCCCCTACCCCAGCCCATTACCAGCCCCTTTGGGTCTTGTATGGATATTAAGGGGAACCCCGCACACAAAATAAAAAAGGCCCTATATACTCTGAACAGCCGTATACAGGCGGTGCATACAAGACAGGGACTGTAGGTTTGTTCTTATGTAGAATCTGTTTGTAATTTTGAACAGCTACATTGTTTAAGTGTAGCTCCAGCCCAAATACCTATTTTTAAGCTTTTTGGAAAACATAGGGAAGGGTTATCACCCCTGTAACATTTGTTTTGCTGTCTGTGCCCCTGTTCAGAACATTTCACCTCACTTTGCGTCCCAATGACAACTGTTTTTGAAATGTGGTGTTTTTATTGAAACAAGGATTGGTGATAAAGCATCAGTAGAGAGGAGACACCTTTCTCCCATATTAATTCTTACAGGAGAGAATTTTCCTTCCAAGGGGTAGATTTCCTCTCACTTCCTGTTGTCTTCTTCCGTTTGCAAGTAGTAGTCGTTTGTAAGTTGGATGTTTGAAAGTAGGGACCTGCCGTATATACTCTGCAGAAATTGGCCCCTTAGGTGTTGGTGTTGGCACAACACTGTAAGCACTCACAGTTACTCTTGGTGGGTGCTGGAATGCCCTGCTGTCAACTATTATATCAGGAATTGTAATAACATATAATTGTTGAGCAGTGGTAGTAAAAATTGGGCCTTTGATGGTGGTGCTGGTGCCACAACACTGTAAGGCCTGACAGTTACTCTTGGTGGGCGCAGCAATGGGCCCTGCTGTGAATTATTAGATCAATAATTATAATTGCATGCCCCTATTGAACAGGGGCTGAAAAATTGGGCCTTTGGTGGTGGTGGTGGTGGTGGTGGTGTTGACACAACACTGTAAGGCCTGACAGTTACTCTTGGTGGGCGCAGCAATGGGCCCTGCTGTGAATTATTAGATCAATAATTATAATTGCATGCCCCTGTTGAACAGGGGCTGAAAAATTGGGCCTTAGGCACTGGTGGCACAACACTGCAACCCCTCACAGATACTGTACTTGGAGCACAGCAATGAGGCCTGTTGCAAAGTATTGCATCAAAAATTGTAATTACACGCCCCTGTTAAACAGGGGCTGAAAAATTGGGCCTTAGCCACTGGTGGCGGCACCCATAAACCAAAATGATCTTCCAAGCTATCATCATTAATCAGATCATTGAGGAGGAGGAGGAGGATAGCCAGTCAACATAACAGCACAGGCACTCAGCATCAGCATCAGTCTTGAAGGGATGTGACATTTTAAAATCAATTAGTCTGTTATATCAGCATCAGGTGTGTGGTAGCTGGTGGTGATCCAAGACTGGTTCATCTTGATGAAAGTCAGTCGATCAACCGAGTCGGTGGACAGGCGCACCCTGTGATCCGTGACAAATCCTCCAGCAGCACTGAATGTGCGTTCTGAAAGAATGCTGGATGCAGGACAGGCCAGTAGCTCAATTGCATACTGTGCAAGCTCTGGCCAGTGATCCATCCTCAAGACCCAGTAAGCCAGAGGATTTTCGGTGGGGAAGGTGTCCAAGTCTGACCTTGCCCCTAGGTATTCCTGCACCATGTATATCAGACACTGGCGATGGTTGCTGGAACCGATCATACTTTAGGGCTGCGGACTAAAGAATTGTCTGAACGCATCGGTCAGACGGCCACCTTCCCCACCGCTCCTTTTTTGACTGCCCGAAGCCTCAGCAACTCGTTGTCCAGGACCAGGAGTTTGTAACCTCCCAGTCTCTGGGAACGCGTTGCACAGACCTTTCTGCAAGGCCTCCCGGAGTTGTCTCATCCTCTGCTCCCTCTGCGACGGTAAGATAAGGTCCGCAACCTTACCCTTGTACCGTGGATCAAGGAGAGTGGCCAGCCAGTAATGGTCCCTCTTCTTGATCCGAAGTATAACTGGGTACTGACATTTATAGGTAAAGTTGATCCAGGGAATATCCGATTGCCTCTCGGGGGATCAGGAAGGAATTTTTTCCCCTGCTGTAGCAAATTGGATCATGCTCTTCTGTTTTTTTTTTGCCTTCCTCTGGATCAACTGTGGGTATAGAATTGGGTATATGGGATTGTACGATATATGTTTATTTTATTTTTTATTTATTTTTTACGGTTGAACTGGATGGACTTGTGTCTTTTTTCAACCTGACTAACTATGTAACTATGTAACTATGTAATACGAGGATCCTTCCGCAGACTTTGCAGGATCAGGGAGGCCATGCAGCGTAGGTTAGCTGAGGCATTCAGTCCGGAGTCCTCTGGGTCACTAAGGACGACATGATCCGCAGCCACCTCCTCCCAGCCACGTACAAGTCCACTGGTTTCTTGGGACTGTAAATCATCCCTAAAAGACTGCTGCTGATGATGCTGAGTGCCAGCCTCCACCTCCATGCTGACACAATCCTCCTCCTCCTCCTCTTCCTGTGCGATGGGTGGGACAGAAGGAACACTGTCTGGGTAAAGGGGGCCTTGAGAGGCAAGGAAGTCCTCCTCTTCCTGCCTCTGTTCTGCCTCAAGTGCCCTGTCCATTATTCCACGCAGCGTGTGCTCCAACAGGTGGACAAGAGGTACAGTGTCACTGATGCATGCACTGTCACTGCTCACCATCCTCGTGGCCTCCTCAAATGGTGCCAGGACAGTGCATGCATCCCTGATCATGCCCCACTGGCGTGGTGAAAAAAACCCGAGCTCCCCTGACCCTGTCCTGGTGCCGTAGTCGCACAGGTACTCATTGATGGCCCTCTGCTGCGTGTGCAGCCGCTGCAGCATGGCCAACGTTGAGTTCCACCTGGTGGGCATGTCACATATAAGGCGGTTCTTGGGCAGGTTCAACTCCTTTTGCAGCTCAGCCAGGCGAGCACTGGCATTATAAGATCTGCGGAAATGCAAACAGACTTTCCTGGCCTGCCTCAGGACATCCTGTAAGCCCGGGTACCTGCCCAAGAACCGCTGCACCACCAGGTTAAGGACGTGAGCCACACAGGGCACATGGGTCAGTTGTCCCTGTCGGAGGGCGGAGAGGAGGTTGGTGCCATTGTCGCAAACCACCATTCCTGGCTTAAGCTGGCGTGGCGTCAACCACCTCTCGGCCTGCCCCTGCAGAGCAGACAGGACCTCTGCCCCAGTGTGGCTACTGTACCCCAAACACACCAGCGCAAGCACGGCATGGCATCTTTTTGCCTGCGTACTTGCGTAGCCCCTTGAACGCCTACGGAGCACCGCTGTTTCCGAGGACAAAGCACAGGAAGAGGCCATGGAGGAAGAAGAAGAGGAGGGGGTGGAGGAGAGAGGTGTGTCACAACCAGTAGTAGCATTTTGGAGGCGTGGAGGTGGAACAACCTCCAACACTACTGCACCTTGTCCTGCATCCTTCCCAGCTGCCAAAAGAGTGACCCAATGGGCCGTGAAAGAAAGGTAACGTCCCTGTCCATGCCTGCTGGACCATGAGTCAGCGGTAATATGCACCTTACCGCTGACCGCCCTGTCCAGCTAGGCCAAGACATTGCCTTCCACATGCCTGTAGAGAGCCGGAATCGCCTTCCGTGAGAAAAAGTGGCGTTTGGGAACCTGCCACTGAGGAACCGCACATTGCACAAACTCACGGAAGGGGGCCGAGTCTACCAACTGAAAAGGCAGCAGTTGAAGCGCTAGCAATTTAGCCAAGCTAGCATTCAACCGCTGGGCATGTGGATGGCTGGGAGTGAACTTCTTTTGACGGTCCAGCAGCTGGGGCAGGGAAATTTGCCTGCTAGAATCGGACGTCGGTGTACTGCTAGCAGAGTGGCCGCAAGTACTTGGCTGTGACACACCTAATTCTACACCTTCATTCCTCTCAGTGCAGGTTTCAGAGAGGACTGAAGGTATAGTGGGGTTGGAGATCCCAGCTGATGCGGTGCAAGGAGAGGTCCGCTTTGTTCTTTGGTGTGGGTCTTTAAGGTAGGCTTGCCAACGAGCTGCATGGCAGGTCAACATATATCTGATCAAGCATGTGGTGCCCAAGCGGCTGATGTTTTGGCCACGCGATATACGCTTGAGACATATGTTGCAAACAGCAGCTGTGCGATCTGATGCACTCGCCTCAAAAAAGGCCTACACCAAAGAACTTTTTGAATGACGGGCAGAGGCAACGCCCTGCACAGGCGGAGCTCTGCGGTGCGATTCCGTCGGTGTGCTGCCCATACGCTGGCCACCCAAGGGCATCCTGCCTCGTTGGAGATGTGCCTCCTCCTCCTCCTCCTCCTCCTCCTCCTCTCTCTTATTAGGCACCCACGTGGAGTCAGTGACCTCATCAGCCCCTCCCTCCTCATCACTGGAGCCAATCTGGCAGTATGCTGCAGCTGCTGGAGCATGACTGCCAGATTGGTGTCCTTCTTGAGCATCCCCTCTCTCTGCTCTCACGCTACTGCCTTCCTCTATCTGGGTATCATCATCAGATCCTTCGAAACGCTATGCATCCTCCTGGAGCATGTACCCAACACTGTGCTCAAACAGTTCGGGGGACTCCTCAGGAGGAGGACATGGTGGGTCTAGGGAAGGATTGACTAATGAAGATAATGATACCAGAGAAGAGGATGCTTTGGCAGCTGCTTTGCCAGTACCCTGAGCCTGGGTGAGAGAGGATGAGGAGGATGAGGTGGGCTTGGTCATCCACTCTACCAAGTCTTCGGCATGATGTGGCTCAACATGTCCAGCTGCCGAAAAGAAGGACAAGCGTGTCCCATGGCCATGTGCTGATGACAATGCACCGCGTCCACGACCAGCACTGTTGCCCCCAGACACAGAGCTTGCTTGCCCTCTTTTTTTGCCTCCTGACTGTCTGCCTCTCCTTGTTTGCCTTCCAGACATTTTAATGGATGGCCTGCAGGGAGATGGGAAAAACAGCAATAAGGGCTACCTTCAGGTGTATACTGTGCAGGAGGCTTAGCAACAATGACACTGACACTGTCCCCTGCCTATCCTTCTCTGTCCCTAAACACAAGGATTTGCAATATGCTTCAGCAAGATTGGTTTAGCACAGAATAGCACACTGACAGTTTCCCTCACTGTCCTTCTCTGTCCCTACAAACAAGATTTAGCACAGAATAGCACACTGATAGTTTCCACGAGTGTCCTTCTCTGTCCCTAAAGTCAAGGATTTCAAATATGGTTCAGCAAGATTGGTTTAGAACAGAATAGCACACTGACAGTTTCCCTCACTGTCCTTCTCTGTCCCTACAAACAAGATTTAGCACAGAATAGCACACTGATAGTTTCCACGAGTGTCCTTCTCTGTCCCTAAACTCAAGGATTTCAAATATGGTTCAGCAAGATTGGTTTAGCACAGAATAGCACACTGATAGTTTCCCTCACTGTCCTTCTCTGTCCCTACAAACAAGATTTAGCACAGAATAGCACACTGATAGTTTCCACGAGTGTCCTTCTCTGTCCCTAAACTCAAGGATTTCAAATATGGTTCAGCAAGATTGGTTTAGAACAGAATAGCACACTGACAGTTTCCCTCACTGTCCTTCTCTGTCCCTACAAACAAGGATTAGCACAGAATAGCACACTGATAGTTTCCACGAGTGTCCTCCTCTGTCCCTAAACTCAAGGATTTCAAATATGGTTCAGCAAGATTGGTTTAGAACAGAATAGCACACTGACAGTTTCCCTCACTGTCCTTCTCTGTCCCTACAAACAAGATTTAGCACAGAATAGCACACTGATAGTTTCCACGAGTGTCCTTCTCTGTCCCTAAACTCAATGATTTCAAATATGGTTCAGCAAGATTGGTTTAGCACAGAATAGCACACTGATAGTTTCCTTCGCTGTCCTTCTCTGTCCCTACAAACAAGATTTAGCACAGAATAGCACACTGATAGTTTCCACGAGTGTCCTTCTCTGTCCCTAAACTCAATGGATTTCAAATATGGTTCAGCAAGATTGGTTTAGAACAGAATAGCACACTGACACTTTCCCTCACTGTACCTCTCTGTCCCTAAACTCAAGGATTTCAAATATGGTTCAGCAAGATTGGTTTAGAACAGAATAGCACACTGACAGTTTCCCTCACTGTCCTTCTCTGTCCCTACAAACAAGATTTAGCACAGAATAGCACACTGATAGTTTCCACGAGTGTCCTTCTCTGTCCCTAAACTCAAGGATTTCAAATATGGTTCAGCAAGATTGGTTTAGAACAGAATAGCACACTGACAGTTTCCCTCACTGTCCTTCTCTGTCCCTACAAACAAGGATTAGCACAGAATAGCACACTGATAGTTTCCACAAGTGTCCTTCTCTGTCCCTAAACTCAAGGATTTCAAATATGGTTCAGCAAGATTGGTTTAGAACAGAATAGCACACTGACAGTTTCCCTAACTGTCCTTCTCTGTCCCTACAAACAAGATTTAGCACAGAATAGCACACTGATAGTTTCCACGAGTGTCCTTCTCTGTCCCTAAACTCAAGGATTTCAAATATGGTTCAGCAAGATTGGTTTATCACAGAATAGCACACTGATAGTTTCCCTCACTGTCCTTCTCTGTCCCTACAAACAAGATTTAGCACAGAATAGCACACTGATAGTTTCCACGAGTGTCCTTCTCTGTCCCTAAACTCAAGGATTTCAAATATGGTTCAGCAAGATTGGTTTAGAACAGAATAGCACACTGACACTTTCCCTCACTGTACCTCTCTGTCCCTAAACTCAAGGATTTCAAATATGGTTCAGCAAGATTGGTTTAGAACAGAATAGCACACTGACAGTTTCCCTCACTGTCCTTCTCTGTCCCTACAAACAAGATTTAGCACAGAATAGCACACTGATAGTTTCCATGAGTGTGCTTCTCTGTCCCTAAACTCAAGGATTTCAAATATGGTTCAGCAAGATTGGTTTAGAACAGAATAGCACACTGACACTTCCCCTCACTGTACCTCTCTGTCCCTAAACTCAAGGATTTCAAATATGGTTCAGCAAGATTGGTTTAGAACAGAATAGCACACTGACAGTTTCCCTCACTGTCCTTCTCTGTCCCTACAAACAAGATTTAGCACAGAATAGCACACTGATAGTTTCCACGAGTGTCCTTCTCTGTCCCTAAACTCAAGGATTTCAAATATGGTTCAGCAAGATTGGTTTAGAACAGAATAGCACACTGATACTTTCCCTCACTGTACCTCTCTGTCCCTAAACTCAAGGATTTCAAATATGGTTCAGCAAGATTGGTTTAGAACAGAATAGCACACTGACAGTTTCCCTCACTGTCCTTCTCTGTCCCTACAAACAAGATTTAGCACAGAATAGCACACTGATAGTTTCCACGAGTGTCCTTCTCTGTCCCTAAACTCAAGGATTTCAAATATGGTTCAGCAAGATTGGTTTAGCACAGAATAGCACACTGATAGTTTCCCTTACTGTCCTTCTCTGTCCCTACAAACAAGATTTAGCACAGAATAGCACACTGATAGTTTCCACGAGTGTCCTTCTCTGTCCCTAAACTCAAGGATTTCAAATATGGTTCAGCAAGATTGGTTTAGCACAGAATAGCACACTGATAGTTTCCCTCACTGTCCTTCTCTGTCCCTACAAACAAGATTTAGCACAGAATAGCACACTGATAGTTTCCACGAGTGTCCTTCTCTGTCCCTAAACTCAAGGATTTCAAATATGGTTCAGCAAGATTGGTTTAGAACAGAATAGCACACTGACAGTTTCCCTCACTGTCCTTCTCTGTCCCTACAAACAAGGATTAGCACAGAATAGCACACTGATAGTTTCCACGAGTGTCCTTCTCTGTCCCTAAACTCAAGGATTTCAAATCTGGTTCAGCAAGATTGGTTTAGAACAGAATAGCACACTGACAGTTTCCCTCACTGTCCTTCTCTGTCCCTACAAACAAGATTTAGCACAGAATAGCACACTGATAGTTTCCACGAGTGTCCTTCTCTGTCCCTAAACTCAAGGATTTCAAATATGGTTCAGCAAGATTGGTTTAGCACAGAATAGCACACTGATAGTTTCCCTCACTGTCCTTCTCTGTCCCTACAAACAAGATTTAGCACAGAATAGCACACTGATAGTTTCCACGAGTGTCCTTCTCTGTCCCTAAACTCAAGGATTTCAAATATGGTTCAGCAAGATTGGTTTAGAACAGAATAGCACACTGACACTTTCCCTCACTGTACCTCTCTGTCCCTAAACTCAAGGATTTCAAATATGGTTCCGCAAGATTGGTTTAGAACAGAATAGCACACTGACAGTTTCCCTCACTGTCCTTCTCTGTCCCTACAAACAAGATTTAGCACAGAATAGCACACTGATAGTTTCCACGAGTGTCCTTCTCTGTCCCTAAACTCAAGGATTTCAAATATGGTTCAGCAAGATTGGTTTAGAACAGAATAGCACACTGACACTTTCCCTCACTGTACCTCTCTGTCCCTAAACTCAAGGATTTCAAATATGGTTCAGCAAGACTGGTTTAGAACAGAATAGCACACTGACAGTTTCCCTCACTGTCCTTCTCTGTCCCTACAAACAAGGATTAGCACAGAATAGCACACTGATAGTTTCCACGAGTGTCCTTCTCTGTCCCTAAACTCAAGGATTTCAAATATGGTTCAGCAAGATTGGTTTAGAACAGAATAGCACACTGACAGTTTCCCTCACTGTCCTTCTCTGTCCCTACAAACAAGGATTAGCACAGAATAGCACACTGATAGTTTCCACGAGTGTCCTTCTCTGTCCCTAAACTCAAGGATTTCAAATATGGTTCAGCAAGATTGGTTTAGAACAGAATAGCACACTGACAGTTTCCCTCACTGTCCTTCTCTGTCCCTACAAACAAGATTTAGCACAGAATAGCACACTGATAGTTTCCACGAGTGTCCTTCTCTGTCCCTAAACTCAAGGATTTCAAATATGGTTCAGCAAGATTGGTTTAGCACAGAATAGCACACTGATAGTTTCCCTCACTGTCCTTCTCTGTCCCTACAAACAAGATTTAGCACAGAATAGCACACTGATAGTTTCCACGAGTGTCCTTCTCTGTCCCTAAACTCAAGGATTTCAAATATGGTTCAGCAAGATTGGTTTAGAACAGAATAGCACACTGACACTTTCCCTCACTGTACCTCTCTGTCCCTAAACTCAAGGATTTCAAATATGGTTCCGCAAGATTGGTTTAGAACAGAATAGCACACTGACAGTTTCCCTCACTGTCCTTCTCTGTCCCTACAAACAAGATTTAGCACAGAATAGCACACTGATAGTTTCCACGAGTGTCCTTCTCTGTCCCTAAACTCAAGGATTTCAAATATGGTTCAGCAAGATTGGTTTAGAACAGAATAGCACACTGACACTTTCCCTCACTGTACCTCTCTGTCCCTAAACTCAAGGATTTCAAATATGGTTCAGCAAGACTGGTTTAGAACAGAATAGCACACTGACAGTTTCCCTCACTGTCCTTCTCTGTCCCTACAAACAAGGATTAGCACAGAATAGCACACTGATAGTTTCCACGAGTGTCCTTCTCTGTCCCTAAACTCAAGGATTTCAAATATGGTTCAGCAAGATTGGTTTAGAACAGAATAGCACCATGACAGTTTCCCTCACTGTCCTTCTCTGTCCCTACAAACAAGATTTAGCACAGAATAGCACACTGATAGTTTCCACGAGTGTCCTTCTCTGTCCCTAAACTCAAGGATTTCAAATATGGTTCAGCAAGATTGGTTTAGCACAGAATAGCACACTGATAGTTTCCCTCACTGTCCTTCTCTGTCCCTACAAACAAGATTTAGCACAGAATAGCACACTGATAGTTTCCACGAGTGTCCTTCTCTGTCCCTAAACTCAAGGATTTCAAATATGGTTCAGCAAGATTGGTTTAGAACAGAATAGCACACTGACACTTTCCCTCACGGTACCTCTCTGTCCCTAAACTCAAGGATTTCAAATATGGTTCAGCAAGATTGGTTTAGAACAGAATAGCACACTGACAGTTTCCCTCACTGTCCTTCTCTGTCCCTACAAACAAGATTTAGCACAGAATAGCACACTGATAGTTTCCACGAGTGTCCTTCTCTGTCCCTAAACTCAAGGATTTCAAATATGGTTCAGCAAGATTGGTTTAGAACAGAATAGCACACTGACACTTCCCCTCACTGTACCTCTCTGTCCCTAAACTCAAGGATTTCAAATATGGTTCAGCAAGATTGGTTTAGAACAGAATAGCACACTGACAGTTTCCCTCACTGTCCTTTTCTGTCCCTACAAACAAGATTTAGCACAGAATAGCACACTGATAGTTTCCACGAGTGTCCTTCTCTGTCCCTAAACTCAAGGATTTCAAATATGGTTCAGCAAGATTGGTTTAGAACAGAATAGCACACTGACACTTTCCCTCACTGTACCTCTCTGTCCCTAAACTCAAGGATTTCAAATATGGTTCAGCAAGATTGGTTTAGAACAGAATAGCACACTGACAGTTTCCCTCACTGTCCTTCTCTGTCCCTACAAACAAGATTTAGCACAGAATAGCACACTGATAGTTTCCACGAGTGTCCTTCTCTGTCCCTAAACTCAAGGATTTCAAATATGGTTCAGCAAGATTGGTTTAGAACAGAATAGCACACTGACAGTTTCCCTCACTGTCCTTCTCTGTCCCTACAAACAAGGATTAGCACAGAATAGCACACTGATAGTTTCCACGAGTGTCCTTCTCTGTCCTAAACTCAAGGATTTCAAATATGGTTCAGCAAGATTGGTTTAGAACAGAATAGCACACTGACAGTTTCTCTCACTGTCCTTCTCTGTCTCTACAAACAAGATTTAGCACAGAATAGCACACTGATAGTTTCCACGAGTGTCCTTCTCTGTCCCTAAACTCAAGGATTTCAAATATGGTTCAGTAAGATTGGTTTAGCACAGAATAGCACACTGATAGTTTCCCTCACTGTCCTTCTCTGTCCCTACAAACAAGATTTAGCACAGAATAGCACACTGATAGTTTCCATGAGTGTCCTTCTCTGTCCCTAAACTCAAGGATTTCAAATATGGTTCAGCAAGATTGGTTTAGAACAGAATAGCACACTGACACTTTCCCTCACTGTACCTCTCTGTCCCTAAACTCAAGGATTTCAAATATGGTTCAGCAAGATTGGTTTAGAACAGAATAGCACACTGACAGTTTCCCTCACTGTACCTCTCTGTCCCTACAAACAAGATTTAGCACAGAATAGCACACTGATAGTTTCCACGAGTGTCCTTCTCTGTCCCTAAACTCAAGGATTTCAAATATGGCTCAGCAAAATTGGTTTAGAACAGAATAGCACACTGACACTTTCCCTCACTGTACCTCTCTGTCCCTAAACTCAAGGATTTCAAATATGGTTCAGCAAGATTGGTTTAGAACAGAATAGCACACTGACAGTTTCCCTCACTGTCCTTCTCTGTCCCTACAAACAAGGATTAGCACAGAATAGCACACTGATAGTTTCCACGAGTGTCCTTCTCTGTCCCTAAACTCAAGGATTTCAAATATGGTTCAGCAAGATTGGTTTAGAACAGAATAGCACAGTGACAGTTTCCCTCACTGTCCTTCTCTGTCCCTACAAACAATATTTAGCACAGAATAGCACACTGATAGTTTCCACGAGTGTCCTTCTCTGTCCCTAAACTCAAGGATATCAAATATGGTTCAGCAAGATTGGTTTAGCACATAATAGCACACTGACACTTTCCCTCACTGTACCTCTCTGTCCCTAAACTCAAGGATTTCAAATATGGTTCAGCAAGATTGGTTTAGAACAGAATAGCACACTGACAGTTTCCCTCACTGTCCTTCTCTGTCCCTACAAACAAGATTTAGCACAGAATAGCACACTGATAGTTTCCACGAGTGTCCTTCTCTGTCCCTAAACTCAAGGATTTCAAATATGGTTCAGCAAGATTGGTTTAGAACAGAATAGCACACTGACACTTCCCCTCACTGTACCTCTCTGTCCCTAAACTCAAGGATTTCAAATATGGTTCAGCAAGATTGGTTTAGAACAGAATAGCACACTGACAATTTCCCTCACTGTCCTTCTCTGTCCCTACAAACAAGATTTAGCACAGAATAGCACACTGATAGTTTCCACGAGTGTCCTTCTCTGTCCCTAAACTCAAGGATTTCAAATATGGTTCAGCAAGATTGGTTTAGAACAGAATAGCACACTGACACTTTCCCTCACTGTACCTCTCTGTCCCTAAACTCAAGGATTTCAAATATGGTTCAGCAAGATTGGTTTAGAACAGAATAGCACACTGACAGTTTCCCTCACTGTCCTTCTCTGTCCCTACAAACAAGATTTAGCACAGAATAGCACACTGATAGTTTCCACGAGTGTCCTTCTCTGTCCCTAAACTCAAGGATTTCAAATATGGTTCAGCAAGATTGGTTTAGAACAGAATAGCACACTGACAGTTTCCCTCACTGTCCTTCTCTGTCCCTACAAACAAGGATTAGCACAGAATAGCACACTGATAGTTTCCACGAGTGTCCTTCTCTGTCCTAAACTCAAGGATTTCAAATATGGTTCAGCAAGATTGGTTTAGAACAGAATAGCACACTGACAGTTTCTCTCACTGTCCTTCTCTGTCTCTACAAACAAGATTTAGCACAGAATAGCACACTGATAGTTTCCACGAGTGTCCTTCTCTGTCCCTAAACTCAAGGATTTCAAATATGGTTCAGTAAGATTGGTTTAGCACAGAATAGCACACTGATAGTTTCCCTCACTGTCCTTCTCTGTCCCTACAAACAAGATTTAGCACAGAATAGCACACTGATAGTTTCCACGAGTGTCCTTCTCTGTCCCTAAACTCAAGGATTTCAAATATGGTTCAGCAAGATTGGTTTAGAACAGAATAGCACACTGACACTTTCCCTCACTGTACCTCTCTGTCCCTAAACTCAAGGATTTCAAATATGGTTCAGCAAGATTGGTTTAGAACAGAATAGCACACTGACAGTTTCCCTCACTGTCCTTCTCTGTCCCTACAAACAAGATTTAGCACAGAATAGCACACTGATAGTTTCCACGAGTGTCCTTCTCTGTCCCTAAACTCAAGGATTTCAAATATGGTTCAGCAAGATTGGTTTAGAACAGAATAGCACACTGACACTTTCCCTCACTGTACCTCTCTGTCCCTAAACTCAAGGATTTCAAATATGGTTCAGCAAGATTGGTTTAGAACAGAATAGCACACTGACAGTTTCCCTCACTGTCCTTCTCTGTCCCTACAAACAAGATTTAGCACAGAATAACACACTGATAGTTTCCACGAGTGTCCTTCTCTGTCCCTAAACTCAAGGATTTCAAATATGGTTCAGCAAGATTGGTTTAGAACAGAATAGCACACTGACACTTTCCCTCACTGTACCTCTCTGTCCCTAAACTCAAGGATTTCAAATATGGTTCAGTAAGATTGGTTTAGCACAGAATAGCACACTGATAGTTTCCCTCACTGTCCTTCTCTGTCCCTACAAACAAGATTTAGCACAGAATAGCACACTGATAGTTTCCACGAGTGTCCTTCTCTGTCCCTAAACTCAAGGATTTCAAATATGGTTCAGCAAGATTGGTTTAGAACAGAATAGCACACTGACACTTTCCCTCACTGTACCTCTCTGTCCCTAAACTCAAGGATTTCAAATATGGTTCAGCAAGATTGGTTTAGAACAGAATAGCACACTGACAGTTTCCCTCACTGTCCTTCTCTGTCCCTACAAACAAGATTTAGCACAGAATAGCACACTGATAGTTTCCACGAGTGTCCTTCTCTGTCCCTAAACTCAAGGATTTCAAATATGGTTCAGCAAGATTGGTTTAGAACAGAATAGCACACTGACACTTTCCCTCACTGTACCTCTCTGTCCCTAAACTCAAGGATTTCAAATATGGTTCAGCAAGATTGGTTTAGAACAGAATAGCACACTGACAGTTTCCCTCACTGTCCTTCTCTGTCCCTACAAACAAGGATTAGCACAGAATAGCACACTGATAGTTTCCACGAGTGTCCTTCTCTGTCCTAAACTCAAGGATTTCAAATATGGTTCAGCAAGATTGGTTTAGAACAGAATAGCACACTGACAGTTTCTCTCACTGTCCTTCTCTGTCTCTACAAACAAGATTTAGCACAGAATAGCACACTGATAGTTTCCACGAGTGTCCTTCTCTGTCCCTAAACTCAAGGATTTCAAATATGGTTCAGTAAGATTGGTTTAGCACAGAATAGCACACTGATAGTTTCCCTCACTGTCCTTCTCTGTCCCTACAAACAAGATTTAGCACAGAATAGCACACTGATAGTTTCCACGAGTGTCCTTCTCTGTCCCTAAACTCAAGGATTTCAAATATGGTTCAGCAAGATTGGTTTAGAACAGAATAGCACACTGACACTTTCCCTCACTGTACCTCTCTGTCCCTAAACTCAAGGATTTCAAATATGGTTCAGCAAGATTGGTTTAGAACAGAATAGCACACTGACAGTTTCCCTCACTGTCCTTCTCTGTCCCTACAAACAAGATTTAGCACAGAATAGCACACTGATAGTTTCCACGAGTGTCCTTCTCTGTCCCTAAACTCAAGGATTTCAAATATGGTTCAGCAAGATTGGTTTAGAACAGAATAGCACACTGACACTTTCCCTCACTGTACCTCTCTGTCCCTAAACTCAAGGATTTCAAATATGGTTCAGCAAGATTGGTTTAGAACAGAATAGCACACTGACAGTTTCCCTCACTGTCCTTCTCTGTCCCTACAAACAAGATTTAGCACAGAATAACACACTGATAGTTTCCACGAGTGTCCTTCTCTGTCCCTAAACTCAAGGATTTCAAATATGGTTCAGCAAGATTGGTTTAGAACAGAATAGCACACTGACACTTTCCCTCACTGTACCTCTCTGTCCCTAAACTCAAGGATTTCAAATATGGTTCAGCAAGATTGGTTTAGAACAGAATAGCACACTGACACTTTCCCTCACTGTACCTCTCTGTCCCTAAACTCAAGGATTTCAAATATGGTTCAGCAAGATTGGTTTAGAACAGAATAGCACACTGACAGTTTCCCTCACTGTCCTTCTCTGTCCCTACAAACAAGGATTAGCACAGAATAGCACACTGATAGTTTCCACGAGTGTCCTTCTCTGTCCCTAAACTCAAGGATTTCAAATATGGTTCAGCAAGATTGGTTTAGAACAGAATAGCACACTGATAGTTTCCCTCACTGTCCTTCTCTGTCCCTACAAACAAGGTTTAGCACAGAATAACACACTGACACTCTCGCTACCTATCCTTATTTGTCCCTAAACACAAGGAATCCAGGATTAGTAAAGGAAAAAAATTACACTGTCCCTGCCTATGCTTCTCTTTCCCTGCTCCGGAACACACTACACAAGGCCGCCGCGCTGGCAGCCTTTTATAGTGTGGGGCGTGTACTAAACCCCCTCAGCAATAATTGGCCACAGGCATCCTGCCTGTGGCCAATCATTGCTCTCCTCGCTGCCGGCGCTGTGATTGGCCAAGCATGCGGGGTCACAGTGCATGCTTGGCCAATCACAGCGCCTGGATGACACTGCGATGGCGTAGTGCATTGTGGGCCGTTCGCGCCACTCGAATTTGGCGCGAACGGCCCAAATCGTTCGTTCTTCGTCGAACGATCGAACAGCCAATGTTCGAGTCGAACGTATGTTCGACTCGAACACAAAGCTCATCCCTATTCCCAACCTTATTAGTTGTTGTATTGTCTCTGGTACCAGCGCCAACTTCCTCCTATATGTGCTGTGTGTTTTAAGAAGCTTAAGTTGTGCTGCTGTACCATCAGACATTTTTTTCCAATGTTTTATATATTTTTCCAATATTTAGTTTTTTCCTGTCCTTATTGGTATTCCAATTATATTCACAATACAGCTGTATGTGTAAGTGTATGTATGTGTATACACGTATGTGTAATATAAGCATACAGAAACATTTGCCCGTTCCTTTTACTCTTACTTGTCATCATTATTTAAGAAATTTTAGGATTTGATTGTATATCCATGGTTATTTGTGGTCACTACAGGAATTTTGTGTTTATGACATCACATCATATTGGGTTTTGAACATGTTTACATGCATGTAGCATATCTGCTTTTCACCCATACAGGTGCTCACGTACGTACTTGTGTGTGTGTGTGTGTGAGCGTGCATATGTCTATGTGTGCATCTGTGCATGCACATATATAGACATATACACACCCTTTGAGCATTTGGCCCATTTGTTGCGAGTCACAGCCAATTTTATTGCATGTGTGCGTGGGTCACTTCACACGCTCCCCACACACATCCAATTCTCCTCTGATCCATTTTTTCCACCCATACAACATGGAGTGGCTGCAACATCTAGAAGATGCCAAGTATTCAACTTTGGATACATTATACACATCTTTTCCACCAGATTTTTTTCATAACCAATTTATTATCCCTAAACACGTTTTTAAAGATTGTTGCACACTTTTTAGGAAGATTGAACATAACATAATTTCAGCCAACCATCAGTGGTGGGACAAGTTCTTTTTAGAACAATATATCTCTGACTCTATTTCCCCTCGGGGCCTTAGGGTTCTTAAAACTTGTCCTTTCTTGTCATGCGAATTACTAACTGAATGGTCCCAAATATCTGAATTTTGCACCCAAAAATGGATGCACACTATCATAAAACAACGAGACCAAAAATTCTCAGAGTTAGTGCAGCAATTCAAGACCAATATAACCCTTCTCAGCAAACTCTCATCCCATTTGCCCAGCACTTGGTTCAATACCCTCAAACAACATACCAAAAAAGATGAGGACAAATTGGTTGAAGCAAAGCTGGGAAAAATGAGGAGAGATTTTGATGATTACAACCTGTTTAGGGTTTTCAATTGGAAGAGAGGATCTTGCATACCCCCTGTGGGACCGCCATCTCATTCACGTCCTCCGCCCGTGCCCCTAATGGATTGGAGACCTCAGTACAGGGATTACAATTTGGTCCCTCATGGCGTGCCAGCTTTCCCTGTCCACCATCAGGGTGCTCCATTCCGTCAGCATGGTTTTTCCTCCAAACTGCACAATGCAGGATTTCTCTCTCTTACTCCTAAACCTCAGCGTGATTATAAAAATAGATTTAAAAACAATTATAGACCAAGACTTCCACTTGCGGAAATGCCTAATCAGAGTAATTGCTCTTCCCTTCCCTTACTATCCACTGATATTTCCAGAGATCTTTCCATTCCTCTCTCCACTAAAGGGTCTTCCCTTTCGACCCATGCAACTGTGGTTCCCCCGACCACTGTCCCAGAAGACATCATTGTCGCTGTGGACTCTGGTTCTGCGGGAAACCTATCTCCTTTGTGTCAGGTCACCTGTGGCCAGGTGACAGATGCACACCGTAGGGGGACAGGAGTGCACCGCAAGGTAGTGAACCCTATGGCTGACTGCTGCGGATAGGAAACTGGGTGGTTGTGGAAAGCGGGACCAGAGGAGCACAACCGGGATCCTATGGGAAGCTAGAGCCAAGATTCCCCAGGGCACGGAGTCTAAGACCCAGCAGGTCTTCTCCTGAGCCTCTAGTGGTGAGAATGTTATGCTGCAGGCTGGGTCCAGGTCGCGGCCCCTAGAGTCTCCTAGCTCACGCCCCGTAGGATAAGGGGACAAGAGGGGAAGCAGCAGCACGAGATATAAGAGTAACGAATAACAAGCTTAAAGTCAAGGGCCACAAGCAGACAAGGATAACGAAAGACAAGCCGAAGGTCAAGGGTCACGAGCAGACAGGGATAGTCGGGGACAAGCCAATAACGTAACAGAGAGACAGACGTAGCACACGGCAGGCAGGAACCCAAACACACAATGCCTAACAAACACGTTGATCAGCAAAGCAGGCTTGCAGTGCACAGGTTAATATATTGTTCTGTGATAGGGCCTGGGGTGGAGTCAGGCTGGGAGGAGATTATAAAGGAAGCCAGGTGAAAGGGTTCTGGCCTCTAAGATGAACACATGGGAAGGAAGGTAAGCTGACAGACAAACACTACTGCATATCCATGACAGTACCCTCCCTCTTATGGGCCCTCCCCCGCCTGGGCCCAGGCTTAAAGGGAAATCTCTGATGAAACCTCCTCAACAGATGAGGTGCAGCGACATCAGATGCAGCGATCCAATACGCCTCCTCAGGACCAAAACCTCTCCAATGCACAAGGTACTGAAGAATGCCTCTGCAGAGCCGAGAATCCAGAACTTGTCTAACCTCGTACTTAAGTTTATCCTCAGAGACCGAAAACGAGGTAGGGAGATGACAAGAAGATCTATTGAGGACCAAAGGCTCTCTAGGAATAAGCAAGGGCATGAGAGGATCAACAGGAATCTGAGGAGGGTCCCCTAGACCCTTAAAGGGGAACTGGTCATCTTGCACAGGACCATCAGACTGGGCAGATGTCAGTGGAACCCTGAAGTCAGGTTGGTTAGAAGGTGACATGTCACAGGAGTCAATCTGAATAGCTGAAGGACAAGCAGAATGTCCTGAACAAGAAAAAGTAGGAGGCTCACTGGGCATGGGCTGGACTGGCATAACTAGTACAGAGGCAGAGTGAATAGCTGAGTCAGGTGTAGCGACTACCTGAATCGCATCGCAAGATGTAGCGACTGCAGGACTTGTAGACAAGCTAGCCTGGCTGTGCGTCCAAGGGTGGTAAGGGACAGAGAAATGTAAATGGTTATGCAACCTGGAATGAATGACCGGCTCAGGTTCACAGGGGGCAACCTTGGGTAGGCAGGACGAGGAACAGGAGGGACCCCAAGCCAGGATCTGTCCAGTAGTCCAGTCCACATGAGGAGAATGGAGCTGTAACCATGGGAGACCCAAAATTATAGGCGTTGAGGCCTTGGGTAAGATAAGGAAGGATATTCACTCCTGGTGGAGTGTCCCTACCGACATCTTAACAGGGAGGGTCTGGAAACGGATAGGTCCCCCTGGGAGAACAGTACCATCAATCGCCAAGACCACCAATGGCGTGGTGAGGGGCAAAAGAGTAAGTCTCATGGACGATGCGATTTCCCAGTCCATGAAATTACCAGCGGCTCTGGAATCCAGATATGCTGAGACCGAATGAGAAGAAGCACCAACATGAAGGAACACAGAAAGCAGAAGACGAGAAGGGGAAGGTGATATTTCTGGGTCCAATACTCCACTTTCCAGATGAAGTGGACCCGAACGTTTTTCTGGACAAAGAGAGCAAGTGTCACGAAAATGACCTTTGCCCCCACAGTAAAGACACAGACCAAGAGTTCTGCGCCTAGCACGTTCCTCGGGGGATAGCCTGGTCCGACCCAGCTGCATGGGTTCCTCAGCTGGTAGGAGATGCTCTACGGGTCGAAGAGAGGGGAGCTCAGGCTGACTAAGAACCAAGGAGTGCTGGCGATGCTTTTCTAAGGTCCTCTCCTGAAAGCGAATATCGATCTGGTTACACAAGGAGATAACGCCGGCCAGATCATTGGGGATGGTTCTTCCTGCTAATTCATCCTTCATTCTATCAGACAGGCCATGCAAAAAGGTTGCGACTAAGGCCTCATTGTTCCAGCTCAACTCAGCCGACAGTATGCGGAAATGAAGGGCATACTGTCCCACAAAAGCAGACTCTTGGCGGAGACGTAAAAGGGCGCTGGCCGCTGAAGAGACACGAGCCGGTTCTTCGAAGATATTCCGAAAAAGTTTCAAGAAGGCAGACAGGCTAGAAACCACTGGATCATTCAGTTCCCACAGAGGGGCTGCCCAGGCTAAAGCTTCACCAGAGAGGAGGGAAATGATATAGGCTACCTTAGCCCGATCAGACAGGAAGTTTTGGGGCTGGAGCTCAAAATGAATCGTGCATTGGCTAAGGAACCCCCTGCAAGCCTTGGAGTCCCCAGAGAAACGGGACGGAGCTGGCAGTTGTAGTGAGTGTGTGGCTGCGACTGGTGCAATAGGTGCAGCCGCTGGTTGTATTTGAGGTTGCGGATTCAGGGTTCCCAAGGAGGCCTGAAGCTGCTCGAAGCGAGAAGCCAGATCCTGGAGGAATCGCATCACCTGAGTCTGATTCGATTCCTGGGTTTCAAGTCTGCAAACTATGCCCTGCAATGGATCATCCGCGGGGAGCGGGATGTCAGCCGGGTTCATGGCTGATCAAACTGTCAGATCACCTGTGGCCAGGTGACAGATGCACACCGTAGGGGGACAGGAGTGCACCGCAAGGTAGTGAACCCTATGGCTGACTGCTGCGGATAGGAAACTGGGTGGTTGTGGAAAGCGGGACCAGAGGAGCACAACCGGGATCCTATGGGAAGCTAGAGCCAAGATTCCCCAGGGCGCGGAGTCTAAGACCCAGCAGGTCTTCTCCAGAGCCTCTAGTGGTGAGGATGTTATGCTGCAGGCTGGGTCCAGGTCGCGGCCCCTAGAGTCTCCTAGCTCACGCCCCGTAGGATAAGGGGACAAGAGGGGAAGCAGCAGCACGAGATATAAGAGTAACGAATAACAAGCTTAAAGTCAAGGGCCACAAGCAGACAAGGATAACAAAAGACAAGCCGAAGGTCAAGGGTCACGAGCAGACAGGGATAGTCGGGGACAAGCCAATAACGTAACAGAGAGACAGATGTAGCACACGGCAGGCAGGAACCCAAACACACAATGCCTAACAAACACGTTGATCAGCAAAGCAGGCTTGCAGTGCACAGGTTAATATAGTGTTCTGTGATAGGGCCTGGGGTGGAGTCAGGCTGGGAGGAGATTATAAAGGAAGCCAGGTGAAAGGGTTCTGGCCTCTAAGATGAACACATGGGAAGGAAGGTAAGCTGACAGACAAACACTACTGCATATCCATGACACTTTGGCAGTTTGTGCAACATCTGCTGTTATCCCTAAGGATCAAAAGATCCCCCCACTCATTGAGGGTACTAACAGGACTCCTCTCCTAGATAACCCCCTTTCTCTCACTTCTATAGATTTTTTAGTCCAGTCCCCCTCGCAATCCCACAACCAACTAACCGGAAAAAGAAAATTAGAAGAAAAGGAAAGCGAGGGGGAAGACAACGACATAAATCCAAGGGCCAAGCTCCACAAACAATAAAGATTTTTAATTTATCTTCCCATACATTATCAGAATCTGAGATTCTCATCTTACAACGAGGATTGAATTTTGCTCCCTCCTCTTTTCCTAATTCTTTCACACTATTCAAGGATTTGCACAGCTTTATACGTATCTTGACTCTCAAGCTGTACTATAATATCAAATCCCCCAAGGATATGGTATGTCCGCTCAATTCTCCTACTCAAACTTTTCCTATTTGCCCAGTTAGTCCCAATCCAGTAGACCTACGCCTATTAGAAGAATTGTATCATTATGGAGAGGGGGATATAGAGGGGGATGAAGATGAAGATGTATCTCTCTTCACACAACACCTATACACCTCTCCCCCAGTGCAACATACAAAATTCAGACCAAAATCAATTTTCAATCCCATACACGTTAAGGGACCTTACTTATAAACATTTTATCAAGTTGTTAATTCTGACATTATTAAACTTTGTAATCAGACACACACCAGTCACTCCAATCACCGCAATCTCACTCCCAACGAACAAACGGCATTAAATGATCTTGCCCAGCGTCATGACTTGGTCTTTAAAACCGCAGATAAAGGAGGTGGCATAGTGGTCCAAAATAAAAGTGACTATCTCTTAGAGGCCCAACGCTTTTTATCTGACACTTCCACATACAAAAAACTCAGTTCCGATCCCTTACCTGCCTTTACTGTTGAAGCTACCACACTTATCACTCAGGCCAAGGAGGATGGTATAATTACCAAATCTGAATATGCCTTTTTCAGAAAAGATTTATTTTCCACTCCATATTTCTACCACATACCAAAAATTCATAAAAACTCAACCAATCCACCTGGCAGGCCCATAGTTGCTGCCATGGATAGTATAACCAGTCCCATCTCCCAATATATAGATCAGTTTCTGCAGCCATTAGCACAAAATCTTCCATCATATATCAGGGATGGAGTCCACCTCTTGGAAAAACTGACTCACTACATCTGGGAACCCACTTATTTGTGGGCGTCTTTAGATGTTAATTCTTTATATACTTCTATACCGCACCACATTGGCCTTAGAGCCACAGCACATTTTTTATCTACAGACCCCTTACTTAATCCCAGACAAGCAGATTTCATTTTGGCAGCAACTGAATTTTGTTTAACCCATAACTATTTTGAATTTGATGGGGAGTTTTATTTACAGACAATGGGCACAGCTATGGGGGCCAATTTTACCCCTAGCTATGCCAATCTCACTATGGGTCTCTGGGAAGCCAATTACATCTGGCACAACAACCCTTATACCTCCCATATTGTCTTTTATGGGAGGTATATAGATGACATCATTGTCATCTGGGATGGCCCAGAGCCCCTGTTCACTCAATTTTTGCAACATTGTAACAATAACACATTCAGTCTATCCTTTACCTCAGAACATCACTCCCAACAACTTTCCTTTTTAGATTTAACGTTATACCATAAAGATGGCAAAATAGTATCCAAAAACTATACCAAACCTACAGCCGGCAATTCGTTTCTAAACCATCAAAGTTGCCATCACCCAAGATGGATTAGAAACATCCCTAAAAGTCAGTTTTGCCGTCTTCGTAGGAATTGTACCATTGAAGAAGACTTCATCGAACAAGGGTCCCTCCTCAGACAAAAATTTATAGAAAAAGCTTTCCCATCCACACTTGTCGATGAGGCCTTCAACTTCTATTTGTCAGATAAAGCTGTGCAACCAAGAGTTAACAACCAATCCCCCACCCAACCAGTCAGATTTGTTACTCAATTTCATACTAAACATAAAAAAATGGAGCAGATTCTCACTAAACACTGGTCCATTTTGCTAGAAGACCCCCAGTTAAAATCTGTTCTACCCCCAAAACCAAAATTTTCATATAGGAAGGCTAGGAACATTAAAAATCTCATAGCTCCCAGCAAATACAAACCTTTCCCTGTTGCACCCACACGTGAACTCTGTTTGATTCCTTTGGTTGGCATGTTTCAATGCCGTAAGCGAGCTTGTCTAACGTGTAAACATGTCAGTCACGGTCAGAAGGAGTTCACAGTAAAAGGGAAAACCTATCCAATTTCCAGCTTTTTCAATTGTTCCACTGAATTTGTGGTGTACTGTTTGGTTTGTCTGTGCGGTCTCCACTATGTTGGAAGAACTATCCGCACACTTAGGAAAAGATTTGGCGAACATCGTCGCTTCGTAGAGGGTGGTAATGATAAACATAGCGTCCCCCTCTATTTTCTTAAACATCACACACAATCCTCCATAGGTTTTGGGGTTTGGGTCATTGAATCCATCCCTGGAAGGTTCCCTCTGGCGGAGCGTTTTAAACGTCTCTGCCAGAGGGAAACTTTCTGGATATACAATTTGGATACTCTTTCGCCTGGGGGCCTTAATGAGGAGATAGAGGTTAACAATCTGATTTGAATAATTTTTTCCTTCCCTTTTCCTTCGTCCTTTTTTTCCCCTAGTCCTAGATTCAGTTTATGACCCCCCCTGTTTTTTCCCCCAATTTTTTCCCCCCCTCCTTTCCTCCGCTGCACCCCCGTTTCCACCATAGCCCCATTCCCCTGCCCTTTCTTTCTTCCCCAGTGATTTTGATTATTATATCGATAATCACGCCAATTAACACACATTGATATATAATAATAATTCTTCTTATTTAGTTATCAATCATCTTTGTAATCTTTGTCATTTATTTCTGTATTATTAGTGTTTTTTTATAATGTTCCCTATTAAGTAATTTCCCCTTTCCCCCCCTTTTTTCTCTTTTTATATAAAAACTTTTTTCATACAAATTAATATTTTATTTCCTTACACATATATATTTTATATATTTTTTAATTTGATTTGGTCTACAGACCATTTATATCTTCCCCTTTTCCTTCTTGTGACCATTATGATGTGTTTTTTGCTTGTCCATATATACTTCAGGTTCCTGTAGCCCACTTTACATTGTAATGCTTATTCATTGCTATTATATCCTATTTGTTACCATTATGGGCACTAGGACCCTGTAGCTTGGGTTGTAGTGCATATAAAGCCCTGATCCAAGATGGCCCCCACTAGGTCTGATGAAGGAGCGCATGCTCCGAAAGCGCTTACCCATTGGTTCTCCAGTCACCCGGAACACATTGATCTCCCAGCAACCCGGAAGTTCACCGCGAGTCACGGCTCGCAGCATGGCCTCTAGGCCCGCTGAGGATCTCTCCATCCCTGGCTCCGTTCCTCCCTGCATCGGTCGAATCGCGGCCCAGCAAGCGCCGGCTGCTACCGGCGCCATCGGTTCCGCACCACCGTTCTGCCTGAGAAAGAATATGGACTCCTCCATCTTATATGTCCACTTTTAACTCCACGTTTGAGAGTACATACATGCTCCCTCTCCATTTTATCCATTAAAATTTACTGTTACTACTGCACTTAGAGTGGCGCTTTTGTGCTTCTCCCCTCAGCTTCCCTGGATTTGCTTCACATCTTCACTGGGCTGCCTTCTAAGTGTTTAGGATGAACTAGAAAGATTTTCTTTTAGCCTCATGTGAACATTTTTAATAGCATCCACTGATTTGTATTTTTAATAATATATATATTTTTTTATTTCAGTTCCCTGGCTTTTATTACCAACCTTATTAGTTGTTTTATTGTCTCTGGTACCAGCGCCAATTTCCTCCTATATCTACTTAGTATACCAGACTACAGCTACCCGCCCCAGTACGCCCTGGGGGCTCATGGTTCATTAAATCTGTGCCGAGCGCAGACGGCACCTGAGCTATCGGTTATCTAGCCAGTCACCTTCTGGCTCACCTCAGTTGCCACGCATTCTTTTGAGTTTTCTAAATTACACTCAACAGCGCTCGTACGCAAACTAAACTGTCACCTACGTCTATCGCTCCTTGTCCTGTCCACCCTCCTTTCCTTCTTCCTCTCCGTTTCTGTAACTGTTCTGTCCCCTCCAACTTTGCGTCTTATTCTAAAACATATGCATTCCCCTCCTTCTAGCCGACAACATGTCGCAGACCGACAGCGAAGACTTCATCTCCGTCCCACCATCACCCCTCGCGGGTTCAGCGGACGGCTCTACGCAGTCTCTCAGGGCTTGGACCATCCCCAGGCTTACGGCCGAATTACATCGTAGGAGCATTCCCTACCCTGCCACAGCCAGGAAAGCCGAGCTGTTTCGGCTGCTGTTCCCACCACCTGCGGCAGCTCCACCGGATTCCCAAGCGTCTCTGCAGTCAATATCTTCCGCCATTGTCCAGCTGCACGATTTAGTGTCTTCGCTAGCAACTTCGGTAACTGATGTTCAGCCTAGAGTAGGGGCCCTGGAAACACGACCAGCTATGCCACCATCAGCCCTAGTCTCCACGGTCGTCACCGTACCCCCACTTACAGGTACACCCAACGTTAGCTCCACCATTTTCCCTTCGCACCTTGTCCCAGCGGGCATCAGGAAGGACATCCTGGACGGCAAGGACGTGAACCTAGCGTCCTTACTCATCTCCGTACAGGACATGGCCGAGAACAAATCATATTCCTGGGAGGACGTCTCTGTTGTCCTAAAGGCCAAGGACCCCAGGCTCAATCGCAAGCTCTCGGTCACAGAGTTAGTGTTGGCCTTTGGGATGTTCAGAGACGTGATATGCTCGGCCAACCCCAACAGGAGTGAAGAACTTGATCTTTACCTCCACGCAGTAGTCGATCTAGGCCACAAATACGGTGGGTGCTCTTTTTACGACTACCACCACTCCTTTTCAGCAAGAGCCGCAGCCAGCCTGTCGCAGTTCCAGCTCAACACTAACTGGAGCACTATAGACACTGAACTGTTCTGCCGCCACTTTGCCGGCCTTCGTTCCCCACTATGCACCATCTGCCAATCCGCCTCCCACACGGCTAATTGGTGCTCCGAGTTAAGTGGCAGACGTCCTCCCAGCTTCCCTTCCACCTCCAATGCACCTCATAAGTTTCCAACAGCCACACAGTCGTCCCAGGCAGACAGGCTAGGTCGTCCAATCCGAGCATTGGGGGGCGCACCCATCTGCAACAACTTCAATTTTAAGGGTTGCTTTTACCCCCACTGCAGACTTCTGCACATCTGCCTCCTGTGCCAGAAGGCTCATCCAAAGAGTGCCTGCAGCATCAAGCAGCTGGGTCCATCCTGACTAGGCCGAGTGCACGTCGGGTGGCTCGGCTTCTATCTCTCCTCTCACCCAACCCCATCCCTAGCAGCCTTCCTGGTGCAGGGGTTCACTACAGGGTTCCACACCGGTCTCATCGCACTACCCGACTCCACCTACGAGTGCAGAAACCTGCTCTCGGCAGCCGCCGACGAGGAAGCCATCTCTACCCTACTACAGGTCGAATTGGACCGGGGGTATATGATCGGCCCCTTTGCTCAGTCACCCTTTACTGTGTGGAGAGTCAGCCCTATTGGACTTGTCAAGGGCAAGTTCTCTAATAAATTGCGATTAATCTACGATTTGTCCGCGCCTCATTCCTCCAACATACCCAGTCTAAACTCCCTCATTCCCTCTGAGGAGTTCTCTCTAAAATATTCCTCCGTTGATCTTGCTATCCAATCAATCATAAAAGCAGGGGTCGGGGCCTGGCTATCTAAAGCCGACATCTCAGATGCCTTTAAGTTACTACCCATTGAACCACACCTATGGAGGTGGCACGGGGTTAAATGGAAAGGTCTTTACTATTTCGCAACCAAGCTGACCTTCGGCTCCAAAAGTAGCCCCTGGCTCTTCAACTCATTCGCTCAAGCCCTATCCTGGATTCTCTCACACCATGCACGTTGTCAGAAGGTAATCTATTACTTAGATGACTTCCTACTCATCGAGTCACCCAGCAAGCCCCCTGTAGACATAGAAAGTCTAAGAGAGGTCTTTAAGAACCTCAACGTACCTATAGCCGAGAAGAAAGTTGAGGGCCCGGCACAGCTCATCACCTTCCTGGGAGTAAACCTAGACACTCGCGCCATGCAGGCCAGCCTACCCCTCGATAAGTTGACCCGCATCAGGACAGTCGTTCATACTTTTACCACCACACGAGGGTGCACCAAGAGACAGCTGCAATCCCTGCTGGGCATGCTCAACTTCGCGATGAGAATCATCCCTCAAGGGCGATCCTTTATCTCGCGCCTTTTGGTGTTCCTTTCCCTGACACAAGACCCCGACCAAGTCGTCAAGCTAGACGCAGCCGCTATATCGGATCTGGACATGTGGGACCAATTCCTCGAGAACTGGAATGGTAGATCCATGTTCATTCCTTCAGCATCCTCACTGCGGGTAATCACTGACGTAGCAGCCTCCACAGGCTTCGCTGCTATTTTTGGCCATCATTGGTTTGCAGGGCCGTGGCCGCCAGAGATACTTGCAATTCCTGTGTTCAGTCAGTCCTCCTCTCTATTCGAGATCTACCCCGTAGTTGCTGCAGCTCAAGTATTGGGCAGCACCTGGGCGGGACAGACTGTCACGTTCGTCACAGATAATCAGGACACAGCCACTATTATCAACAAAGGCAGGTCCAAATCGTTGGCCATCATGTCCTTCCTGCGTAGGCTGGTGCTACTTTCCTTACAACATCAATTTAATGTCCTCTGTGTCCATATTCCTGGTCATTGCAATACCTTGGCCGATGCACTATCCCGCTTTAATTATGCCACGTTCTTTTCGCAGGAGCCCGGAGCCGACCCGACCATGTCCTTCATCCCACTTTGGTCGCAACTAACCCTGGATTGAGACAGCACCTCCAGGGTGCTACCTCCCTCATCAACGCGTCCTTGTCTCCCAATACGCTAAAGGCCTACCGCTCCGCCTGGAAGATCTACAACAGGTTCTTAGCTGCTAACCCAGGGGAGCTTTCAGGGAATCTCAGCCATATCTTGGCCTTCATTTCCCACTGTCACACCCAACTCAAGTTGTCACACAATACTATCAGACTGTATTTAGCCGGTATCCAGCACTTCATATCCCTTCAAGACCCGACCACACCTTCCTTGTTCGCCGCTCATGCGGTCAAAGCCATACTACGCGGTATCCACAGGCAGCAACCGCACACCACGGTCAAACGCTTACCAGGGACCAGCTCCATATTTCGGGGCATGTCCACTATCCTCTCACGTTCTCCCTTCGGTGTACGGCCTAGCCTGGTTATCCAGGCAGCCATATACCTAGCCTTTTACGGTTTTCTACGGCCCAGCGAGTTTACTGTCAACAGCCCTAACTGCCAAGTTCTACGCAGGCACCACCTGACTCGCCACCAGTCATTTCGTCCTACACCTTACGGTATCGAAAACTCAACAAACCGGTGCCGGTGTAGACGTCAAACTCTTCCAAACGCATAATGCCTGGTGCCCTGTGGCTGTCTTAGATCGACTGGTAACTCTCCTATCTGACCTACCTGGGGGACAGCCCCCTTCTTCCTTTCCCAACTGAACGCCTAAGCGGAAACCAGTTTGTTAGCCATGTCAGAACACTTCTGAGCACCTTAGGCCTTGACCCAGGTCGGTACTCGGGTCACTCCTTCCGCATAGGAGCAGCCTCAGCAGCATCACGAAACGGAGTCCCGGATCACGTAATCAAGACGATGGGCAGATGGAAATCCACGTGTTTTGCCCGATACGTCCCCGATCCTCAATCGGAAATATTGCGAGCCTTTAACAGTCTCGCTCTGTAGTTGTTTACCTTACATAATAAAACAATTCCTTCCCTAACCTTCTGTGATTTTGGCCCCTTCTTTTGGCATACCGTCCAGCAGGCCAGGCCACACTTCAGGTCTTATTTGTGTTTTTAGTCTTGTGACGTGTTTATGTGATCCATATCTCTCTTCGGACAGAGGGCTCCGACCATAAATAGGAAGGCCAGTATGCTGGCCTGAAATTATGGGAGGAGTTCGAGGGGTACTTAAGCAGACCATCCACGATGGTCTGTGTTGGCTCTAGTGCGCGGTACCCACCCTCCCATACCCCCCTTTTTAGGGCACTCCTCTCTAAACAATTCTAAACAGAATTATCCATTACTTCTATCTTAAGGTATGGCCCCTTCTTTTGGCATACCGTCCAACAGGCCAGGCCACACTTCAGGTCTTATTTGTGTTGTTAGTCTTGTGACGTGTTTATGTGATCCATATCTCTCTTCAGACAGAGGGCTCCGACCATAAATATATACCGTATATACTCGAGTATAAGCCGAGTTTTTCAGCACATTTTTTTGTGCTAAAAAAGCCCCCCTCGGCTTATACTCGAGTGACTTTTTCACGCCTGATCTCCCGAAATTTGAGGACCCGGTACCGGCCGGATCCCAAACTTGGCACACATGTAGCCCCACTCTTCCTCTACAAGTGTGAAAAGTTTTTGTCCGGAGGACCTACGGCCGGGGAGCACCGAGTTTTCAAAGCCGGGCACCCCTTCCATAGACTCCCATGTTAAACAGTAATTTCTCTGGTGACTTTGAGGACCCGGTACCGGCCGGCCATAGGTCCCCTGGATCCCAAGCTTAGCACAAGCTTAGCACACATGTAGCCCCATGTCTCCTCTACAAGTGTGCAAAGTCTTGTGTCTGGAGGACCTAAGGTCGGGGAGCACTGAATTTTCAAAGCCGGGCACCCCTTCCATAGACTCCCATGTTAAACGTCAGTCTAGTCATGGACACAGTGAGGCATGGGCACAGTGAGGCATGGGCACAGTGAGGCATGCAGATGGACACAGTGAGGCAAAGTGAGGCATGCAGATGGACACAGTGAGGCAAAGTGAGGCACAGTGAGGCATGCAGATAGACACAGTGAGGCAAAGTGAGGCACAATGAGGCATGCAGATGGACACAGTGAGGCATGCAGATGGACACCCTAGGCTTATACTCGAGTCAATAAGTTTTCCCAGTTTTTGTGGTAAAATTAGGTGCCTCGGCTTATATTCGGGTCAGCTTATACTCGAGTATATACGGTATATATATATATATATATATATATATATATATATATACTCTGCATTTAGCGTAGACTAGATATTCAGTGTAGACTCTATATTCAGTCAGTGCAGACAGTGTATTTGATATATATATATATGTAGCGCTACCCCCAGTTAAGAGAGCCGCTGATATTGATTTGGGCCCTGCAGTGCACCGCTGTCAACCCCCGGCAATCGGCTCTAACCTCCCGTGGCACAGCTGGTGATAGAGAGATAGGACCGCGTGATCGCAACTGTTGGTGACGCAGTCCTATAACAAACATACACAGAATATACATTAAAACTCCTATTAAAGTAAGCGGAACTGACACCAAATGTACTTTACCCAGATATTTTACTGAGGCTAATGGGCAAGTAATAAACAACAGTATAACAAGTTGCAGATCCCTGCAACAAACAGTAATAAAGATAAACAGAGTAATCAGAATAATAAAGTATTGCTATGCAACTCTAGCGCTGCCCTTTTACAGCTACTTCCCCTCATGGGTAGACTAACACCCAGCAATGTCTACCTATGCAGTCAGGCCTGACTGATCTAAATGGAAGTTCAGTGAAACAATATTTGCTAGCAATCTCTCGGTGGTGCACTTGAAGAACAACTTTGTAATCCCAACGAATAGTAAAGATAAAGTATCTGTCTTTAAACAGCTCTCACCACCTGGACAAGTCCAAGTCCCTTTCCTCCATCGATTCGTCTAGGAACAGGAATCCACCGACATCCAAGTCTTCAATCCTTCTGGTGTACTGCAGCAAGGAGGATTAGATGTCTCTAAGGCTCTGCTAGGCTGGCAGAGGGCTCTTTGGAAAGGAGCACACGGCCCAGGCTTCAGGCCTTGTGCACACAGCAGTTCAGCACAGAGATCCTCTTGCTAGGAGAGGGGTGTCCAAAGAGGCCGACCAAAACTCCGCCTCCCCTTTATAAAGTCTGCCCCAGCAGTCTCTGTTCTGGAGCAATGCACCCTGGGTGCTGCAAGATGTACTGGGAGATGTAGTCTCTCTCTCCTCTGCTTTCACTTCCATAATGTCTCTTTACTTCCTCCCGACTCACCTCTCACCTGGAACTTCTTGTCTCTCTGCATTAAAGGGGAACACCCCGCTACACACTCCCCCCACTTGAACTCTTTGGTCCCCAAAGATAAACTTCAACAAATACTGTTTACCATTTTGGACAATGTCGAGCATGATGTTGGCATAGGGAATTCCCACCAAAACTTTGGGATGGAACTCTCTTGCCCACAGGTCACACTACCATGAGTGGCCTGCCTAACTGTGCCAGAGAGTGAGCTGGGGTTGCCCTCCACCAAATGGACGGTGGAAGGATCAGGTTGTTCAACACTTCTCCTAGCCGTTACAACAGAGTCCTCTGAGCTCGTCCCCATTTGGGGGTAAGTTAGTTTCTTGGGAGGCCTGATGACTCTGCGAGCCCTCTGCTCTCTTGGTGCTTCTGACTCTGGCACCACAGGCTCTTCTTCAGGAGTAAGTTCAGGTAACATTGCTGGTTCTGGAACCTCTGATTCAGAAGTCGACTGACGTATGGAATCTCTAGAGTCCTCCTCAGCGCAAGTGTCAGGAACATCTTCCCAGTAATCAGCTGAGGGACTGAAGGGTATGAATTCAGTAGCCTCCGGATTCAGCGTTGCATCTGGGGTATCCCCTCCATTTGGGAGATCTATGGCGGACGTTCCCAGAGTCGAGGGAGGCCACAGCCAGTCCAGTTCTCCACCTTCTTCTGTACTCAATTGGGAGGCCTCCCCATCTTTGGCTCGAGAGGTCTGGGACCGAGTGTTCGGCCTAGGAATATCCAGGATAGAGGCCGGTTCAGGGGAGTCTCTCACGGGAGGTATTCTGACTGCCTCAGCAAGTGGGAGCAGGTGGTTCCGATGCCACATCTTCAGTGGACCCACCTTTCCTTCTGGCTTTAGTTTGTAGACAGGCAAACCGGGCAACTTCCTACAGACAACATAGGGCTCAGATCTCCACCTGTCGGCAAGCTTGTGTTTTCCAGGGACCCCCAGATTGCGTAGCAGTACTCGGTCCCCGGGCTGCAGATCTTGCACTCGAACCTTCAGATCAAAATTTCTCTTGTTGCGGGCCCCCTTTGATCCGAAGCCGCCTGGGCTTGTTCATAGGCCACCTGCAAGCTACGTCTAAGTCTGTCCACGTATCCCTTGTGGGATGTAGCTGAGGTATTGTCTATAGAAGTGCCAAAGGCCAGGTCCACAGGTAGCCTTGCTTCTCTCCCAAACATAAGTCGATAAGGGGAGTAGCCAGTGGCGTCACTTGTGGTACAGTTATAGGCATGTACTAGGGCTGATATGTGCTGACTCCAGTGTTGCTTCTTCTCTGTTTCTAAGGTTCCCAACATGTTGAGCAGGGTCCGGTTAAATCTCTCCGGCTGAGCATCTCCTTGTGGGTGGTAAGGCGTGGTTCTGGTCTTCTTTATTCCTAATGAATCCAAAAGTCTTCGGATCAACCGACTCTCAAAGTCCCTTCCTTGATCTGAGTGGAGTCTCTGTGGTAGTCCGTAATGGACAAAATACTTCTCCATAAGTATCTTGGCCACGGTGGATGCCTTCTGGTCTTTGGTTGGGAAAGCTTGAGCATAGCGGGTGAAATGGTCGGTTATTACCAGAACATTCCCCAATCCACTCAGGTCGGGTTCAAGGCAGAGAAAGTCAATGCATACCAGATCCATTGGGCCTTGACTCTGTAAGTGGCCCATTGGGGCAGCTTGATGGGGTAGGGTCTTTCTCTGAATGCATCGTGCACAGGAATGGCAATACTCCTCTACTTCTGCCCTCATGCAGGGCCAATAGAACCGATTTCTGACAAGCTGGAAGGTCCTTTCTGCCCCTAGGTGACCATGATGGTCATGCAGGGCAATTAGTACAGTCTCTCGGTGCTTCTCTGGAAGAAATAACTGCCACTTATCTTCTGAGTCATCAGAGGGGCCCCTTCGGTAGACCACTCCCTGATGTACCTGTAGCCTGTCCAATTCCTTCCTCAACAGGCGAGCCTCCTTTGAGGGGTGATGTAGGAATTTGTTGGGATCCTGATTCTCCAGGGCTTCGAGGACCAATCTCCCCATGGGGTCTTCCAATTGGTCACACCTCAACTCCTTCTTGGACAGTCTCGGTAGGTTGTCTTCCTCCAGTTGAGTTACCCCACAATAGTGTTTGGGGACTCCTACCATGGTAACCCCTATTTCTTCTGCTCTGGAGCCTCCTCTGGCTTGGAATTCAGCCCCTTGACAAAGGGCCCGCACCCCGTCCGGTGCCACTTGGGTCCAATCTTCCCAGTCATTTGTCGTGGCATGAGACCTCCGGGACAGGGCATCTGCATCCCTATTTCCGGCTCCTGGTCTGTACTTCAGACTGAAGTTGAATCCAGACAATGCGGCCAACCACCTGTGTCCGGTGGCATCTAGTTTCGCGGTGGTGAAGAGGTAGGTCAGGGGGTTGTTGTCTGTCTTCACAGTAAACTCTGCCCCATACAAGTAGTCTTTTAGCTTGTCTACTACCGCCCATTTGAGGGACAGGAATTCCAGCTTATGAGTGGGGTAATTCTTTTCTGAGGGGGTCAGGCTCCTGCTCACATAGGCCACTGGTCGCAGTTGTCCTTCATGTTCTTGGTAGAGTACACCACCTAGACCCTCATGGCTGGCATCCACATGTAATTCATAAGGTCTGGTAGGGTCGGCGTAGGCCAGGACTGGGGCAGTGGTTAAGCTCCTCTTCAGAGCATGAAAGGCCTCTTCACACCTTGGGTTCCACTGATCTTGAACTGACTCACCAGGCCTCCTGGGCCCTGAGTCATCCTCTTCCCCTTCTGCCTTTAGCAATTCATTCAACGGGCGGGCAATCCGAGCAAACCCCTCCACAAACCTCCTATAATAGGAGCAGAACCCCAGGAAGGATCTGAGCTCTGTTACTGTGGTGGGTCGTGGCCAGGAAGTGACTGCTTCCAACTTCTCAGGATCTGTGGCCACCCCTTCTTCAGACACTATGTGCCCCAGATAGTTCACAGAAGACTGGTAGAACCGACACTTCTCGGGGGAAAGCTTAAGTCCCTCTTCGCTGAGTCTTCTCAATACTTTCTCCAACCTGGCTTCATGTTCTTCCAAGGTTCTTCCAAAGACAATGACATCGTCCAAGTACACAAGGACTTCTATAAGATTCATGTCTCCAACAGTCTTCTCCATAAGGCGTTGAAAGGTAGCAGGAGCTCCAGACAGACCCTGAGGCATCCTATTGAATTCGAAGAATCCCACCGGGGTTATGAAGGCTGTCTTCTCCCTGTCTTCTGGGTGCATAGGGATTTGATAGTACCCACTCTTGAGGTCCATCACACTGAACCATTTGGCTCCAGACAAACTTTGTAGGGCATCTTCTATCCTTGGCGTGGTGTATTGGTCAGGGATGGTTCTCCTGTTGAGAGTCCTGTAATCGATACAAAGCCTCAACGACCCATTCTTCTTTCTGACCACCACAATTGGGGAGGCATAGGGACTTCTAGACTCCCGGATCACACCAGTCTTCTTTAGTTCTACAAGTTGTTCCCTCAGATCCTCCAGATCTGCCAGGGGGACCCGCCTGACCCTCTCTCGGAAGGGCTTATCTTCTTGGAGGCGGATCCGATGGGTGGCACTTCTTGCACACCCCACATCGAATTCATCTTCGGAAAAGATCTTCTCCCACCTGGTCAGCTGGGCCTTGGCTCTTTCTTTCCAAGCCCTGGGTAGGTTCGGGTTTTCCACGGACAGTTTCTCCCAAACATCTCCTCCGTCACCCGTCCCCTTGACTTCGGACCAAGTGACCGGGGCAGCAGGGCTCACCTGACCAAGCAATACTCTGGCAGGGATCTCCATGGGTCCTCCCGTAGTGTTCCTAACACTCACGGAACTCTGCCATGGGCCTTCTTCAGGGCCTTGAACGGAATCACTTCTGGTATCACTTCCAGGCCTGAGGACTCTTCCCTTGGGTCTGATTCCAGCATGACAAAGGGGCCAGGTTGTTCCCACGAAAGCTTCACAGTGGCCCTAAGACAGGTTACTTCTCCGGGCTGTAGTACTACTCCTTCTCTGCCAAGTCTCCACACCTTCCCTATCCCCTCTCCCGGGGTCTTCTGCTCTAAGACCAGTCGTTGGTAGGCCGTCTTTAGCATGGGATGGATTTTGGTGGCTGAATGGTTTCTCTCTTTCACGAGAGGGGTCAGGAGTCTCCTGACTAGATCCGTGTTTGTCCCAATGATCAGGGAAATCTTGCTGGCTCCAGGCGGCCGGGGACACACAACTGCCAGGGTGTCAAACACTTCAGCCTTCCCAGCCACGGATGGGTCGAAAGTCATCTTTATGGGCAGGTACCCATCATAAGGGAAACTCTGGGTTCCAAGTCCCCATATCTCCAGCTCTTCTATCTTCTGGATAGGCAGATGACTCAAGTGCCTATCATAGAAGTCCCGGTATAGTAAAGTCACCTGTGCTCCGGTGTCCAAAAGAGCTTTAGTATAGACTCCTTCCACTTGAATGGGCACAGTAGGAGACGGGCCCACCAGTTCCTTTGGGTATGGCCGGACTGGGGTCACCTCTTTTTTTTGGCTTTCGACCCTTGCCCTGCTCCTTTTGGACTTTAATTTTTCCTGAGCCTGGCATGCATTGACTTTCTCCCTCTCAATGGGGGCACAAACCCGCTGAGGGATGTTATTGTTCCTTTTAGGTGGATGTTCCTTCTTTGGGGTGCTGTACTTCCACTGAGGGGTCTTGCCCCCTCCCTCTGGGGTACATCTTGGTGGGGGTGTACTATACCTCCTCCTAGGAGTTTTGTCTCCTCCATTCTTGGCCTTTTTTTTTAGTTTGGAGCGCACTGAAGATGATGGGCACCCGGTTGACTCCTTCACCGGGGCCCTTTGGAGTTTCCCGCCGGCTTGCAATTATCTGTTCTCTTCTTCTTTGGGCTGGAGCATACGTTAGCAAAGTGGCCACTCCCTCCGCAGTTATAGCAAATCACCTCTTCTCGGTCCTGTAGGGAGGCCGGTGCTGAGGTGTTCGGGAACAACTCCTTTCTTGGGCTTGGTTTCTCTCGTCTTCTCTGATCTTTCTCCATCAAAGAGGTCAGCATCTCCAACACTTGGGCCATTTGCGATTTCAGAGTGTCAACCTCCGCATCTCTTTCTGGGCTCTTGACCGAATGGACCAACACTGGTACAGGTGAGACATTTGCCTTGGCCACCTGCTGATCTTCCTCCAGCGCCTCTTCGTCCCTAATAATTTTTATTAGATCAGAGTAGGTTAGTGACATTCCTCCTCCTGAGGTTTTCAGGTGCAGCCAGACCGGGTCTGAGCGCCGCGCTCCCCTCATGATCTGCTTCATGCGTGCTTCATCTGCATCTTTGGGCAGCATTCCCTTCTTCAGTACAATCTTGCATAACTGCCTGTTCAGCCTTCTAACATATTCTGACAGTTTCTCATTCGGCTGCTGGAGAGTGTGTTCAATTTGATAAATCATCTCTGACACCTTCTCCAGCTGACCAAACTCTTCCTGCAGCATGGCCAGGCAATCTTGAGCTGTACAGTTTTCATTTCCAAACCGGAAGCTCTTCACCGCTTCTGCCGCGGCACCTTTCAGACTTTCTAAGACTCGCTGTCTCTTCTGTGCCTCAAGCACCTCCCATGCTTCTACTGCCTGCAATGCCTGTTCCACCCAAGTGTCAAAATCTTCCTCCCCCGCAGGGACGGGGAGCTTCCCTGAGAAGGTGCTAAGCTTCCGGTAACTGGCCTCCACATGCACCGTACTGCTTTTCTGGCACTTAATTACAAGGTCTCCTAGAGCATTCAACAATTCAAGCCCTATAGCGGCCAGCGGTGATCCCGGGCTTAATAGTTCCTTAAGCTTTTCTGCTTTAGGGGATAGTGGTGGAGATAATTGTGGGAGTGATGGCTTTGGTGTCTGAAACCATTCTTCCTTCACTGGCAGCGTATGTATCAAGTGATAGATCTGATTATCTATGGCTTGTATACTCTGACTTTTAAAATGCTCTGGGATTTCGTTTTTTCATTCTACCAGTGCGTATGTAAACGAGATCACTGGATCTGGCCTAAAATCCATCACCCATGCTTTGTGGCTCGGAGACAGTAACAATACGAGCTGTTTTATCTCCTCTTCCTTCCATCTTTCCCCCGGGAGTACAATGACTACCGCCGCGGTTGGATCGGCGCCAATCGCTGCGCACCACTGTGACATTGCCAGCGGGTCCATGCTGGTACTTCTGACCGGCTTGATTGCAGCGTGCAACGTACAAGGATCCCGGACTCGAGCCCCCACGTGTAGCGCTACCCCCAGTTAAGAGAGCCGCTGATATTGATTTGGGCCCTGCAGTGCCCTGCTGTCAACCCCCGGCAATCGGCTCTAACCTCCCGTGGCACAGCTGGTGATAGAGAGATAGGACCGCGTGATCGCAACTGTTGGTGACGCAGTCCTATAACAAACATACACAGAATATACTTTAAAACTCCTATTAAAGTAAGCGGAACTGACACCAAATGTACTTTACCCAGATATTTTACTGAGGCTAATGGGCAAGTAATAAACAACAGTATAACAAGTTGCAGATCCCTGCAACAAACAGTAATAAAGATAAACAGAGTAATCAGAATAATAAAGTATTGCTATGCAACTCTAGCGCTGCCCTTTTACAGCTACTTCCCCTCATGGGTAGACTAACACCCAGCAATGTCTACCTATGCAGTCAGGCCTGACTGATCTAAATGGAAGTTCAGTGAAACAATATTTGCTAGCAATCTCTCGGTGGTGCACTTGAAGAACAACTTTGTAATCCCAACGAATAGTAAAGATAAAGTATCTGTCTTTAAACAGCTCTCACCACCTGGACAAGTCCAAGTCCCTTTCCTCCATCGATTCGTCTAGGAACAGGAATCCACCGACATCCAAGTCTTCAATCCTTCTGGTGTACTGCAGCAAGGAGGATTAGATGTCTCTAAGGCTCTGCTAGGCTGGCAGAGGGCTCTTTGGAAAGGAGCACACGGCCCAGGCTTCAGGCCTTGTGCACACAGCAGTTCAGCACAGAGATCCTCTTGCTAGGAGAGGGGTGTCCAAAGAGGCCGACCAAAACTCCGCCTGCCCCAGCAGTCTCTGTTCTGGAGCAATGCACCCTGGGTGCTGCAAGATGTACTGGGAGATGTAGTCTCTCTCTCCTCTGCTTTCACTTCCATAATGTCTCTTTACTTCCTCCCGACTCACCTCTCACCTGGAACTTCTTGTCTCTCTGCATTAAAGGGGAACACCCCGCTACACATATATATATACAGTCTAGTATATATATATATATATATATATATATATATATACTCTGCATTCAGTGTAGCCTATATATTCAATGTATATTCTATATTTAGTCACTGCAGGCAGTGTAGTTTATATAACACATTGTATTGACGTGGTTAAGGGGAACCCTGCGCTAAAATGTTAAAAAAAATAGCGGGGGGTCCCCCCAAAATCCATACCAGGCCCTTTAAGTCCATACCAGAGCCTTATCTAAGCATGCAACCTGGCAGGCCGCAGGAAAAGGGGGGGGCGAATGACCCCGCCCCTTCTGACATCATGTGAGGCAGAGTTTTTCCATTTTTTTCTCGAGACCGTCGGCGCCGTGACTGACGATGGATTAATATCGCGAGACACTTTTTTTTTTATAAAGGAATTGTCAAAAACTGTCTGCTGTCGTTTTTGACACTTTTTTGGTAAATGGGTATGGGTACAATGTACCTCATACCCATTCACATAGGGGGACCGGGATCTGGGGGACCCCTTGTTAAAGGGGGCTTCCAGATTCCGATAAGCCCCCCGCCAGCAGACTCCCACAACCACCGGGCAAGGGTTGTGGGGATGAGACCCTTGTCCCCCATCAACATGGGGACAAGGTGCTTTGGGGGGACTGAAAAGCATCCCTCCATGTTGAGGGCATGTTGCCTGGTATCGTTCAGGGGGGGGCGATCTCTTGCCCCCCCTTTCCTGTGGCCTGGCAGGTTGCATGCTCGGATAAGGGCCTGGTATGGATTATGGGGGGGGACCCCCATGCCATTTTTTTTATGAATTTTGTCGTGGAGTTGTCCTTAATATCCATACCAGACCCGAAGGGCCTGATAATGGACTGGGGGGGGGGGGGGTTGCAATGATTTTTAATCTATACTGCTGGGATTCGACAATACATTACAACCGCAAGCAATTTTAAATTACATTTTTTCCTTTAGAAATGTCATTTTGCTACGGTACTGTTATAAACATGGGAAAGATGCGCTACTTTACAGACCAAGGGGACCCCCCAGGCATGATATTTAAAGGAATATTTCATTTTTATTGTTTCACTTCAAGCATTATAAATATCACTGCTCCTGAAAAAAAGGCTGTTTTAAAAAAAAAAAAATAGCATTGATACATGTCCCCTGGGGCAGTACCTGGGTCCCCAAACATTTTTTTCTGGCAATAACTTGCATATAAGCCTTTAAAATTAGCACTTTTGATTTTGTTTTAAAAGTCCCATAGACTTTAACAGTGTTCGCATATTCGCACAAATCGAACCGGGGGGTATTCGGCTCATCCTTACTCTGGAACCCTCCTAGGGAGAAGGAACCCAGCTCCCCAGTGCCTAAGACCCTATCACCCTTCCAGCCCACTTCTGGAGACTCCTTTCCAGGGATTGATTGATCATGATAAATATTGGGGCTGGTTATTTGGGTCTCCTGCCCTAAGGCCCCTTTCACACTGAGGCGTATTTCAGGCATTTTAGCACATAAATTGCGCCTGAAATAATCCTGCCCCAGCATTCTCAATGTGAAAGCCTGAGGGCTTTCACAATGAGGCGATGTGCTGGCGGGAGGAAAAAAAATCTTTGGAGCAGTGGGAGGAGCGGTGTGTTTACCGCTCCTACACAGCTCCTTCCCATTGAAAGCATTGGGAAACCGCTGTATTAACCCTTTTTCGGCCGCTAGCGGGGGTTAAAACCGCACCGCTAGCGACCGAATACCGCTGCAATTCCGACGGTATAGCGCCGCTAAAAATAGCGGCGCTATACCGCCACCGCACCCACCGTCCCAGTGTGAAACCAGCCTAAGCTCTAGAAGTTTCTTTCAGAGGCAGGGGGAACCAAATGCCCAACATGTGAAACCTCAGGCAGGCCAAAACAAGCAATTACTGCTCCCCTGATTACAGAAGGAGCCAGAAACTAAATTTATTTAGCATCCTATGCAAAAAAAATAGCATAACTTAAAGCAGTATTAAACAAAAAAGCAAACCTTTAATATATTACAGCTTACCAATTATTAGATTTGATGACTGCATTAATTTTTATTTTTTTAGTCTTTCTTTCCTTTTTTTTCACCTTGTGATCCTGCCAGTAAGCCTGTTGTTTTTAAATATACATATAACATGGTTGATTTATCCTATTGCTTTTTCTTACATTGAGACATTGAGGTTTTGTGACTATTCCCCAGATCATTTCAGTGTGAGCTGTGGAAGTAATCTGGGAATATGTTCAGGCAATTTAAAGTATATATATAAAAGGCCAAACCTCCTCTCTCTCTTTCTGGCTTCATGGCAAAGCGATAAAACTATATTATCATACTGGAGAGGGGACAGAACAAACACAAAGATGAATGTAATGTTTAATAAGATAACTTTAATTGAAAATATTTAATTTAGGCAAAAGCCATTAGTTACTGTACTTTGCATACCTCAACCACTCTGCTTTTGCAGCAATAGCTTTGCACTTATCATTCAAGCATCACTTCACACTCCTGCTCTCAGATATGACAGACTCAGGAAATACACATGCATCATATACAACTGAGCAATACTTCCTATACGCCACGTTAAGATGTCATCATTTTAGGCATTTGTTTTGTTAAAATGTATCCTTAACGACATATGAATTTATATATATTTATGTGTGTGTGCATTCTAATTAATTTTCTTAAATCATTACCATAGTGTAAAAAACTACGGTATTACAATTTCCAGACAGTTAAGCTAAAGAAGAACTCCAGGAATGAACTTCAGAAAAAACTTTGGCAAGTGAGTTTAATGTATTAATCAGTTCACAACGGCCCTATAGCAGATTTACTGATACACGGCAGCCTTTCTGTGCAGAATCACGTATAAACACGTGATCCTGCACTTCCACATAGGGGGCACAAAGTGCTCTGACATGATCCAATGCATGGCATCTAAGCAAGGAATTCCGAAAGTATGCATTAACTAAATTGGTTTTGCATATATAGTTTTAGAATGTGCCAAAAATACCCCAAATCTGTGGTGTATGTCTTAGCAACTCCAATATTTTTTATTGCCAATAAAGGTGATTTTATGCAGTATATATATTTGTAGCGACCTCACCTTTTTCCTCCCGTCTCTTTGGCTCACTCATGAAAGGAAAAGGCGCAAGGTGCCACCATGCCCGTACCCTCTGGTTTGAAGAGGTTAAGCACACTTGTTTCACCTACGGGTCTTGCAGCGAAGTTCTCCTCAAAGTTGGTTTCTGTCCTCAGTGTGCAAGGACAGAATCTCTATACCCCAAGTAACTCCAAGGTCCACACAAGTATATCACTCCAACGTAGAGCTTTATTTTCTTTGCACGAAGAGAGAAAGGTGTTAGAAGAATAGACAGCATTCAGGCACTTCTGGCTTTGTCGCCACTCGGTCCCGAGTGGGTATAGCTCACCCGGATTGCCACCAATGGTGCTAGCAGCCGGCGTGCAGCTTGAACAGTAAATCGAAATCCCTAACAGATGCGTCTAGGAGATCCTCTACCACAGGATCTATAGTGTCCCAAACCTCCTGATGGTCCAGATTGTTAGGCCCCTAGGTTCCCGATGGATGACATCCCCCTGGAGAGTTACTGGGCCCCTTCCTTCACTGTGATGGCTCACTAGTCCTTCGGAACGGTCCTCCCCCAGCCTCCTCATCCAGAAACGGGTCTCCTCGCAAGGCAGCACTCTGATATTCTTCCTTCCGAAGCGGTCTCCTTCTAAAGGTGCTGGGCCCAGGGCTGAAGTTGCAGTCCCAGGACTAAAGGTGCCTGGGACTGAGGCGTACGTGGCCCCATGGCCTGGAAGGCCACGCACTCGACTCCCGAACCCGCAGGTTCCCTCAGGTACAGGTCCCCGGATCACTCCCTCCTGAACAATGGCGTCCGCCCTTTTGTATCCTCTCCCAGCATGCACAGCATGCCGACCCGCCCACCGCACGGCTGCCGAGAGAGGACACCAAATCGTCACTCCAACACCTGTGGTTCAACCCCGAGTACAAGTGACAGCACCACCCATACTACTTAGGGGAACTGCAAGCCAGGTGAAAAAGCAGCAAGGCAGAGTCCAGTAATTTAAAGACTTGAACCAACTATCACTCAAGTCACCCCTAAATTTGGCATTACATAACCTCAATTTAGGACCCCGCTACATATATATATAATTATTATTTTTTTGGATAGAGTAACCACTTGCCGACCGTATCATTAACATGTACGGCGGCTCTGCTGCACCAGATCATGTACAAGTTACTTGATCTGACACTTTCGGTTAGGGGGAGCACGAGGGCACCGCCAGAAACCCGGCTGTGCTGTGATTATACACAGCAGATGCTGATCAGCGGGTGCTGGCCAATGGATGACCGCTGGCACCCACTGATCATCGAGGAGAGACACAGGACGGAGCTCTCCATATATAAACAATGCAGAGCTCCGTCCTGTCAGCAGGGATGTGGTGTATTTTGTTTCCCTGCAAAGCCGGGAATACAATACACCACATCCCTTAGTAAAAACACCTGACAGTACACACATAAACACAGGTTAGGCACACATTTAACCCTTTGATCGCTAGATGTTTGACCCCTTCCCAGCCAGTGTCATTAGTATAATGACTGCATATTTTTAGCACTGATCACAGTATTAGTGTCACTGGTTAGTGTCAGATTGTTTGCGGCAATATTGCAGTCCCGTTATAAGTCGCTGATCACCGCCATTACTAGTATAAAAAAAGTAAACATTCCAGTATATATACCGTAGTTTGCAGGCGCTATAACTTTTGTGCAAACCAATCAATATACGCTTATTGGGATTTTGTTTTACCAAAAACATGTAGCAGAATACATATTGGTCTGAATTTATGAAGAAATTTGATTATTTAATTTTTTTATTGCAGAAAGAAAATATAAATAGTTTTTTAGTTTTTTTGCTAAATTGACAATTTTTTTTAGTTTATAGCGAAAAAAATAAAAAACCCAGTGGTGATCAAATACCACCAAAAGAAAGCTCTGTTTGTGGGGGAAAGGGGTCATAAAATTCACTTATGTACAGTGTTGCAAGACTGCGCAATTGTCAGTTAAATAATGCAGTGCAGTTTTTTTTTAAGGGACCTGAGCTCAAGATTACTGAAATTCATTTGGGCGGTAAAACCGGCGAGGATACGAAGAACTATTTTGTCACTGCCCATAGGAGAAGGAGGGATCGGGCTCCCGGTCCCAGTAAAGTATCAGGAAGTATCTCATCTAGTCAGAGTAGTGGAATGTTGTGGGCGAAATAAGAAACCCTGGATAAAAATGGAGCAAGCAACGGTAGATATATCGTTGGAAGGTCTGGCGTGGATTCCAGAAACCGAAATGTCAGCAGAAATAAAGAAACACCCAACGATAGGTGCCACTATACGAACAATTAAAAAGATCTTTGATAAAACAAATATGTCTATGTACCCGAGTCCGATGACTCAGATTCTGGGCACTAAGGCATTTCAACCGGTGTTGATAGATCAAAAATTTTGCGCTCTACGACAAAGGGGCATTAGCAGGGTTATCCATTTCTCAAAAGATGCTAGATTAATGACAAAGCGAGAGATTGAAAGAGAGGTCACACCAGAATTTGATTTTTTTTGGATGTTGCAACTTTTTAAGAACAAAAGCAAGGATATTTACAGAAGTTAGAATATTGTCAAAATTTGAGCAGATATGCCTACAAGGGAATCCTCTGAGACATTTGTTGTCTTATTTTTAAGCAATGCTAATCAATTTAGACATACCACAAGAACTTACGTTCCTCCGGGCATGAGAGAGAGACCTGGGATTAACATTCTCCGAAGAACAGAGAGATAGGATTTTGTTGTTTACTCATAAGGCCTTAGTAGCAAGTAGATATCAGGAGGGAGGATACAAAATTGTAGAACACCAACAGTACTGCATGGAATATATCCTCAGACGTCAGACGCTTGCTGGAGGTGTCATGTAGCGGAAGGGACATTATTACATATTTTCTGGGAGTGTGTGAAAATACAGGAGTCCTGGAAAATGGTAATTTAAACTAGGGTTGTCCCGATACAACTTTTTTAGGACCGAGTACAAGTACCGATACTTTTTTTCAAGTACTCGCCGATACCGATTACCGATACTTTTTTTGAATGTCATGTGACAATTTGACTAATTGCCACTGATAGGTGGTACTGACGGGCACTGACGGGCACTGATAGATTGGCACTGACAGATGGATGGCACTTATGGGTACTGATAGATGGCACTGATAGGCGGCACTTATGGGCACTGAAAGGTGACACTGATAGATGGAACTGATGTCACTTATGGGCACCTATGGGCAGGCACTGAAATGCAGCACTGATTGGCAATTGCATAATAAATGACATGAATGATGAGAGGAGAGGAAGGATTTTGCAATACTATATGGCATATAGCATTGCAAAATCCTTCCTTTCCTCTCATCATTCATGTCATTTAACTTCTAGTAAGTGTAGTGATACCCCCAAACTAAGAGAGCCGCTGGTTTTGTATCGGGCCCTGTACACAGCACAGCCAACCCCCAGCAATCTACTCGACCCTCCTCTGGCACAGTTAGTCTAGGGGTGGTATATTAGTATAGCTCTATACCTGTCCATGAACAATCCCACAATAATCCAAGCAGTAGTAAAGTATAGTAATGGACACTAATACCAGAATGGTTAACTATAGCAGATTTACTCGGATATAAAAGTCATCGATCAGTACAATTACAACACACACATGCAGAGCCCTGCAGTAATAATAACACTAGTCAACTATAACATATATAGAGATCACACACTGTGTGTAACTATTCTCCCCGTGAGCAATATGGCGCTCAATAAAGTTCTACACTCCCAGTCAGGCCTGACTCAGTTAAAACTCAGTCCTAAAGTGAGGAATCTTCGCATGCAAGATGATCGGTGGTGCACATACAGGAACAATAATTTGTAATCCAATAACGGTTCATAGTAATAGGAACAACTCCCCGGAAACTATATAACTCAGTTCTGCAACTAGTCTCCTGTCAGGACAGCAAGTATAACACGATGGGCCAAGGCAGTCAATAGGCCTAACAAAAGAACTCGGTTATAGTTGTGAGCAGGTGCTCTCTCACTCCTCCGGACTCGATCCTAGTCTGGGACTCCCACCGCTGTGTCTCCGCACACAGGTCTCTGGTCCAACTGATGTCCGCAAAGCAAGTAGATATCAGGTGCCGCACAGGCTCTGCAGCGGGGTGGAAGGCTCTTTGGAAGTGCGCAAGGCCCAGGCCTCGGGCCTTGCACTCGCAGCAGGTCCGCACAGGGAGTCCTCTTGCTAGCAGCGCGGTGTCCAAAGAGGCCGGGCCTAGCCTCGCCCTCCTCTTTTATACCCCACCCATGAGTCTCTGCGGTGGCAAAATGCACCTTGGGTGCCAACGGGGTTCTGGGTAACGTAGTCCATGGGGCCTTAAAGGAGACCCAGCTACATAAGTATACTGCAACACCTATATTGGTACAGCTTGCACTTGGCTGCAGTAAGCCAGCAGCGGACATCTTGTTTCACCCAGCCCGAACTATATGAGCTGGGTGTAACAAGATGTCCGCTGCTGGCTTACTGCAGCCGAGTGCAGGGTGTACCAAGATGGGCGTCGTGATGTTTACCTTCCGACGGAGACACGGAACGTAACTTCCTGTACCGAATGTGACTGCTCCGGTCACCGTTTTGGAAGGAATATGCGGCGTTGCCCTGCACTCCTGCCCCGGCCAGCTTACCCCCGTGATCCGCTGCTGCCAGACCGATCTCTGCTCCGCCCTCTCCGTCCGCCGGCTTCCGGTTCCAGGTATCGGATCTGGCATCGGGAGCATTTGTGCGAGTACAAGTACTCGCACAAATGCTCGGTATCGGTCCCGATACTGATATTAGCATCGGCATCGGGACAACCCTAATAGAAACCAATAAAAAAATTACAGGAGTCTCTCTAGAAGATAGACCAGCAGCCATTCTAAAATTGGATATCCCTATGTCAGTGGAAAAATATAAAAACTCACTGCTAAGACACCTCATTACAGCCGCGAGGGCGTGTATTCCTGTCCTGTGGAAAAAGGAGAGCCCCCCATCTAGAGCACAATGGTTCGCTAGAATCGCAGAGATCCAACAAATGGAAAACCTTACAATGACAATGAAAGATCAGGAGGGGGTGGGGGATGGGATGAGGGGGGGTGGGGGATGGGATGTGGGGGTAGGTGGATGGGATGTGGGGATAGGGGGATGGGATGTGGGGATAGGGGGATGGGATGTGGGGATAGGGGGATGGGATGTGGGGATAGGGGGATGGGATGTGGGGATAGGGGGAGAGGAGAAGGTAATCAGTTTTTTTGTTTTTCTGTTTGTTTGTTTTTTGGGGGGGGAGGAGGGTGGGGGCTAATACGGTGGAAAGAAAGGTCAAAGAGAAAAAGAGAAGTCATATGGAATTAATGAAGTAATAAGAAGATAGGGAAATTGCAAGATTGTAATAATTTCTTTTCTTTTTCTGTATTGGTTGAAATAAGTAAATGTTATGAAATGCAATAATTTGTAATATGAAACTTGTGGAAAAAGGGAAAAATAAAGAATTTATAAAAAAAATAAATAATGCAGTGCCGTATAGAAAAAAAATGCTTGGTCATGAAGGGGGGTAAATCTTCCAAAGGTCAAGCGGTTATTTATACTTACCTCTGTACTGTCCTTTTTTGAGATACAGATTTCTGAAAACTAATGCCGCGTACACATGACCGTTTTTAATGATGAGAAAAATGCCATTTTCTAAAATGGTCATTAAAAATTATCGTGTGTGGGCTTCAGAGCATTTTTCACGACGTGAAAAATGGCCATGAAAAAATTGGAACATGCTCTAATTTTTCTCGTCGTTTTGACGATGTGAAAAAAAATGCGCATTGCTCTAGGGCAGTCTGCATGCAAATTCAGCCTGCCTAGGATCACCCACTCCTCCAGACTGACACCCACCAATCAAGGCATTGTGATAATTATAGAATTCTTTTTTTTTATTTATTATTTACCCATTTTACTTACCTAGGTGGATGCAGCATAGGTCCGTCCCACCAGCCATGATCTGACTGCATTGCACAGAGAAACAAATAGACCTAATGATGATATCACTGGGTCCAAAATAAATACTGAAATAATTTTTTAAATGTCATTAGTATGTTAAAGGAGAAGTCCAGCCTGAGCTCATTTTTCTGGGCTTCTCCTAAGGGTCACAGGAGTGCAATTCCTTTTGTACTCATGTGACCCGTTTTCAGCAGAGAGTGGTCTGAAGTCCACTCTCTGCTGACGTCGCCAAGATCGGTCCAGAAACCACGTCATCACGACAATAAAGTCTGGATCCGCCAGGTGCCTGGACTGATACCCGTCTCAGCTTCTCAGTGAGCTGATGAGAGCCTGAGACGGCCGCTCCCTGCCCCTCCACAGCTCAGCGCTCCAATCTGATTGACAGGCAGCAGCTCTCTGCACGGCGAGCTAGAAGAGCCGAGCCATTGGCGGTGTTCGATGGCTCAGTTCTCAGTGTAGAGGGGCCAGGGGACAGATGCAGCATCGGACCGATGCTGCATCCACCTAGGAAAGTAAAATGGGTAATTCAAAAAAAAAACTTTTTCTTTTAATGATGAGGGGGAGAGGAACCAGGGAAGGAAAAGCAGCACAGTGGCTAAGTGGTGAGCACTTCCGCCTAGCAGCAATAGGGTTGTCATTTCAGATCCAAACCATGACACCACCTGCCTGGAGTTTGCATTTTCTCCCAAGGCCTGTGTGGGTTTTCTTCAGGTACTCCGTTTTTCTCCCACCCTCCAAAGACATGCTGGTAGGTTAACTGGATCCTTTCTAAGTTGGCCCTAGAATTTGTATGAATGTGAGTTAGGGACCTTAGATTGTAAGCTCTTTGAGGGCAGGGACTGATGTGAATGTACAATATATATATATATACTGTATATATATATATATATATATATATATATATATATATATATATATATATGAAGCACTGCATATAATGTAAGCAAAGAAGCGGGGATAGCTGTGACATCATTGTACAAATATGATCACTGGACATATGTGGGCAATCACATTGTTTAAAACCATCTTTCCCCTGTAAATGTCAGTTCTTTAACCAGTTCCCGACCGGCTCATGCACATTTACTGCGGCACAATGGCACCGCTGAGTGAAATCCTGTACATATACAGTGTTCCCTTTAATAGCTGCTGCATGGCTGGGGACCCAATGCGCGACACGGGAGAGCCAGGCACCGGGATTTGTGTGTGTAACACACAAATCCCTCTGCTGTCAGGGGAGAGGAGACAAATCGTTTGTTCCTAGTGTAGCGAGAGCTTGCGGTGACCGAGGCAGCATCCTCGGATTTCTCTCTCTTCATCTCCGCTTGGGCTGTCACGTCGCCCTGGTCAGCGCACAGGAAAAGCATAGGCATCGATCTCTCCCTCTGGAGTGGCAGTCCCTGTGAGGTAGTTGAGGTGGAAAGCGTGAGGCCTTTCTGTGGATGGCTCCACCTTGAAGAGGAACTCTTTGCAGACCTCACATCGCCCGAACGGCTTCAAGTGGACCAACAGTCCCGAGCAGCCGGGACAGATCACACTATGTCTCTACAGGTATACAGAGCTAACTGCCCCCGGGGCCTTAGTCTTATTCCTGTATCCGTAATCTGGGCAGCAAAGGAAGTCATCTCGGTGACAGAAGAAGCAGAAATCCATGGGGTATTTGAAGTCATCCTGACTGTTTGCTGCTCCTATGCGCACTGACCTCTTCGCGCCGGAATATCCACGTGTGTCCTTCCACATGGCCAGACTCCTCCCACACTCTGCATTTGTTCGCAGGCTTTTCCTTCTCCCCGCCCATGAACTGTGCAGCTATGGTTTGCCTCGTGGCGCGTTGGCCAATATGGCCAACCTACTCGGAACTCCTCCTGGCAGCAAAGTTCAAATTCAGACACCATACACATCCCGGATACGATGCCCCCACATGTAGCGACCTCACCCCTCTCACCCCCTTCTCATGCACGGCTTGTCTGTCTCGTCTAGGGGTTAACACTGGGGAGAGGAATGAGATACACCACGGCCCATGTCCTCCAATGTGTAGAGGTGAAAGCCAGAACTATTGGGTTTTGTGTATGTGTCCCAGAGTCAAATCCTCTCCTCGGATTGACTCCCCTTTGCTCCTAGTAACCAGAGTTCCACACACTGAAAAGGTCCAACTCGTATTTATTCTTCTCAATAAATAGTCATACAGCACAGACAGGTTGAGACCCATATACCACATCAGTATTTGTGGGGAGTAGGCCAAGGAACAATTCCTTTACATAGAGCTAACCACTGTAGTGTCACCAGTGGCGAATAGTCACTGCCACTGACTATATTGAACAGAACATGAATTACCTTCGCTAACGTAGCCCCTATCAGGGGAAGGACATCCGTCCAAGACAGTTACCGGAGGCCTCTCCATCACCAGCAATGCTGCGCTGGACTCTCCGGAGAAGTTCTGCTCACCGGCCTCCTCGTCTCAGACACGGGCACCCAAGGAGTTAGGGCCCCCTCGGATTCCTCCACCCTTGCGGAACTCAGTCGAAGGTACTGAGCTCCAGGCCTCCGCCATAGTACCTCACCCCAGGCTAAAGTTGCCTGAGATGGACTCCATCTCCCGCTCCGGCCAGGTCAAGGGCACCTGGGCCCGGAACTCCGGAATGCCAGCACACAAGCTGAAGGTGCCTGGGTGCGGCTGCGTCCTCCGACTCTGAACCCCAAGGTCAGGCATCCGCCCCTTTTATATCCTCTCCCTTTGCATCACAGCGGGTTCCCCGCCCCGCTGTACCAGCGCCAGGAAAGGACAAAAAGGGAAGCAGTCTTGCGGTGAGTTTTCAACTCCGGCCAGGGCGACATCGCCACCTGCAGGCTGCAGGGAACCTCACACCACCAGAGTCCTCCAAGAACCACAAAAGGGTCTCAGATTCCCTGATAATCAATGCATCTGGGTTACACTACCACCCAGATGCCTCCCCTAAATTCAAACACCCGCTACACTAGTAAGTAGGAACAACATTATGTCTCCTCCCCTAGTCAGTCCTATCCCCATACAGTTAGAGCACACTGAGGGAAACACATTTAACCCCTTGATCGCCCGCTAGTCTTAACCCCTTCTCTGCCAGTGACATTTACACAGTAATCAGTGCATATTTATGGCACTGATCGCTGTATAGATGTCAATGGTCCCAAAAATGTGTCAAAAGTGTTCGATCTGTCTGTTGCAATGTCGCAGTACCGCTAAAAATTGCAGAATAATAAAAATGCCATAAAAATCCTTTTTATGATTTGGTCCATTTCGGACAAATGTTGTATTATGCTTGACTCTTTTTGCCTCAATAAAGGAACATTTTTGTTGTAAAAAAAAAAAAAATGCCATAAAAATGCCATAAAAATGCCATAAATCTTTCCCATAGTTTGTAGACGGTATAACTTTTGCTCAAACCAATCAATATAAGCTTATTGTGATTTTTTACCAAAAATATGAAGAATATATATTGGCCTAAACTGATGAAGAAATGTTTTTTTTAAAAAACATTTTTGGGGATATTTATTATAGCAAAAAGTAAAAAATATTGTTATTTTTTCAAAACTGACGCTCTTTTTTTGTTTATAGGAAAGAGAAAATGGAGGCCCCAAGGGATAGTATGGGTAGGAGCCGGATTCAGGATAACACAAAAGAAAATAGTATAAAAATAAATTTAATATGAAAAATATAATGCTAAAAACAGTCATGGAATACAAGACATGGTTAAACAGCTGCTCAAAGACGCATTACATAATGTACTGATACAAATCAGAAACAAAAATAAAAGTTACATGCAATAGGGTTGGTCGCATGTAACTTTTATTTTTGTTTCTGATTTGTATCAGTACATTGGGGCCTCCATTTTCTCTTTCCACAATTTTGGGATGTGGTAGGAAGTTTCAGGATTAACGTTAATCTCATCATAGTTTCTCCCACATATTTAGTTTTTTTGTTTATAGCGCAAAAATGTTAAAACGCAGAGATGATCAAATACCACAAAAAGAAAGCTCTATTTGTGGGGAAAAAAGGACGCAAATTGAAAAAAAGTGCTCTGGTCAGGAAGGGGGTAAAATCTTCCGGGGCTGAAGTGGTTAAAAAAAAATCACAGAAAAAAAGTCTACTTGCTTACCGTATGTTCCCTAGGGCATTGTCCACCCCACGTTATTTTTTTTAAATATCTTGTCTTGTATCTTGTATATTAGCCTAGAAAATTGACAATTTTGATTTATAAGTTTCAATAGGGTTCAGGTTTGGCATCCAAATGTCTTTGAAGTTTGCTAAACCCTGCTTGTACCGAACTCAGGACAGTTCAGATCATCCCTTGCCAGTCTTCCCTGAACAAGATATACCGCTGCCGCAGAATATCCTGTACAAGTGTCAGATTCCTACCCTAAAGCCTAGTACACACGACCGAGAATCTCGTCAGGAAAAAACCCGTTGTTTTTCCCTGACGAGATTCTTGACAAGAATCTTGTCCCGGCCGAGTGTACACAGGCTCAATTAAAAAGAACCGCAGTTCTATTGAATGGAATGAACGCGGTGACGTCATCGACTACGACGAGCGTGTGCTCGTCACATTCGATGCCGCCGCCATTTTGCTACACCCTACCTATGCCTAGGAAGCTACTGCGCATGCGTCAAAGTCATTACGAGCATGCGCGGGTTTCCACAGCGACAGGTAAGCGTACACACTCTCGGGTTTCTCGTTGGGAAACAGGTCGACGAGAATCCCGACGAGAAAATAGAGAGCAGGTTCTCTATTTTTCTCGTCGAGATTCTGGCCAGTTTTCTTGACGAGAAACCTGAAAGCCTCGTACACACGCACGGTTTACTCGGCAAGAAAGCTCTGCCAGCAATTTTCTTGCTGGTTCTTGCCGAGAAAACCGGTCGTGTGTACGAGGCTTGAGTGTGTCAGATAAAGAAGATTCTGTAGCAAGCTTAGCTCTTTTTTGGCAGGGAAATTTTTATGTGTTTAAAACTAGCAACAGAATTTCTTTAAAATTTATTTTATGAATATATTACTACATTTATTGAAGTTCTATTAAAGTTTTCACATGCATTGTTTTCTGCAGATCAACATCTTGCAAATAAAATGCTCCAATCGAACCAAAGCTTCAGAATTTTATCTAGTAGGTTTTTCATTACTAAAGGAAGCAGGATTTTACCTCTTTGTTCTTATCTTCATTATATACATCCTATCTATAACAGCCAATGTTTTTGTTATTGTTATAATCAGAAATGATCCGCGCCTTTACAAGCCCATGTACTTCCTCATTGGTGCACTGTCTTTTCTAGAGATCTGGTATCCTTCAGTGACCGTCCCCAGGCTGCTATGGGCTCTGCTTACAGATGAAGAGTCAATATCTCCAGCTGGATGTTTTACTCAGTTTTTCTTCCATTTTTCCTTTGGTGCCACAGAAAACTTTTTGCTGACTGTAATGGCCCTTGACCGCTTTTTGGCTATCTGCAATCCTCTACACTATTCTCTTATTATGAGCCCCAACACTTGCATTCTGATGTTATCGGGCTCCTGGTTATGTGGGTTTGTGGTTGTAGCCTTCCCTTGTTTAGAAATCACAAAGCTTTCTTTTTGTGGCTGTAATATAATTAATCACTATTACTGTGATTTTGGCCCATTGATCAAGTTGTCTTGCTCTGAGACTTCTCATGTTGAAAAGATGGTTTTTGTTTCTTCCTGCTTTGTAATATTGGGATGTTTTTTGGTAATTATTATGTCTTATATCTGGATTATAAAGACGACTTTGCATTTTTCTGTTTCATTTGGGAGGAGTAGGACATTTTCCACATGTGCCTCCCATCTACTAGTTGTTGTTATTTTTTATGCTACCACTATATTTATGTTTGTCAGACCCACAGCTAGAGACTTTTTATATTTGAATAAAATAATATCTATCGTTCCATCTATAATCACCCCCCTCTTAAACCCGATAATCTACACCTTGCGAAACAAAGAGGTCAAAGAAGCTGTATGCAAAACAGCCAAAAAATGGAAAGACTATCATGCCTATTATGCCTAAGCAAAAATATTCTTGTTGACCTGTATCTTAAAATGTCTTTAAAGCAGAGCTCCACCCTAAAGTGTAATTTCCGCTCATTGGAACCCTTCCCCCTCCGGTGTCACATTTGGCACCTTTCAAGGGGGAGGGGGGTGCAGATTGCAGATACCTGTCTAAGACAGGTATTTGCATCCACTTCCGGGAGTCCACTCTGCGGGGATCTGCGGGTATTACGTCACTTCCCGCCCCCCCCCCGTTGTGTTTTGGGAAACACACGGCTCCCAGAACACAGCGGGGACCAGTGAGCTTGGCGCAGCGCGACTCGCGCATGCGCCGTAGGGAACCGGGCAGTGAAGCCGCAATGCTTCACTTCCTGGTTCCCTCACCGAGGATGGCGGTGGGGGCAGCAGAGTGACGAGCAATTTCTCGTCTTCTGCTGCCGACGTCGCTGGACTCCAGGACAGGTAAGTGTCCTAATATTAAAAGTCAGCAGCTGCAGTATTTGTAGCTGCTGGCTTTTAAAAAAAATTTTACAGCGGAGCTCCGCTTTAACATTTGTTTTATGTTATTACAATAAAGATTCAAATTGTTTTAGACCAAATCAAAATATACTTTTTATAATAAAACAATAATACATATTTTTTGCACATGCAAATTAAGCTTTGTGTGTAATCTGAGCTCCTGTTTACTAGGGCCTTTTTACAATTATTATTCAGGCCATGCAAAGCACAGCATTGTCAACTTGTGAAAAATCTGAAGAGTCTTGAGTGTTTCCTCTACTGATTGTAACCAGCAAGTATTAATATGTAATATTCACAATTTTTTAAGTTTGCAGATGAAATAAATACAAAATACAAAAAAAAAAAAAAAAACAACAAGAAAAAAACATAAAGCATTTTGTTAAAACACATTATTAACCACTTCAGCCCCTGACCATTTGGCTGGCCAAAGACCAGAGAACTTTTTGTGATTCGGCACTGCATCGCTTTAACTGACAATTGCGCGGTTGTGCTACGTGGCTCCCAAACAAAATTGCCGTCCTTTTTTTGTACTCTTCTACATATTTTTGGTTAAAAAATCGCAATAAGCGTTTATTGATTGGTTTGCACAAAAGTTATAGCGTCTACAAAATAGGAGATAGTTTTATGGCATTTTTTATTAATAATTATTTTTTTACTAGTAATGGTGGCGATCAGCGATTTTTATCGTGACTGCGACATTATGGCGGACATACCGGACACTTTTGGTGCTATTTTGGGACCATTCACATTTATACAGCGATCAGTGCTATAATAATGCATTGATTACTGTGTAAATGTGACTGGCAGTGAAGGGGTTAACCAGTAGGGGGCGGGGAAGGGGTTAAGTGTGTCCTAGGGATGTGTTCTAACTGTAGGGGGGATGGGCTACGTGTGACACGACACTGATCAACGCTCCCGATAACAGGGAGCCGTGATCAGTGTCCTGTCAGTAGGAAGAATAGGGAAATGCTTGTTTACATCAGCATTTCCCCGTTCTTCCTTTCCGTGAGACAATCGCAGGTATCACCGTGGACATCGAGTCCGCGGAACCCGCAGTCAGACTCACGGAGCTCGCAGCGGGTGCACGCGCGTGCCGCCGGCGGCGCACCCGCGCCCACAGTGCCGTGTCTTAAAGGCGACATATATATATACGTCGATCTGCCCAGCCGTGCCATTTTGCCGACGTATATGTTCGTTAAGTGGTCGGCAAGTGGTTAAATAAAAGAATAAAATACAAACTATAGCGAAGACACAAGAGGCGTATTTAGAAAGCAGAGAATGTGACATTCACTAGCTATTTACAGCAGGTGCATCTTTCAAATTACAGTGGTTGATTTTTCTGCAGTGAATGTTTGCTGAATGTCACATCCACTTATTTATAAATGCCCTTTGGATTTAATATTGTTAATATTTAAAAGTTATTTTTGATTTGACACTAACTACTGAGAAAAGCAAAACAATTAACCACATAAACGGTCCAATGTGTTCAGTTTAGTCCAAACAAACTGGTGTATTTGCACAGAAAAAAGAGGAGCAGCAAACAATTGAAGTGCAGATGTATTAAGCAGAAAGCATAGCCTGCTTATGTAATAAGCAAAATAGTCTACATATATTTTTACAAACTAGAAACGTGGCTCTTAACACATTTACACACACTGATAAGATTTTTTACATTGATCTCATAACACCCACGTCCTATATGTATAAAAAAGAATGCCTTTGCAAAAGTAATGACCTAACAATAGGCAAACTAATTTTGTTTTTAAGGGAAACTATAATGATTTTTGAGCAATTTTTTTTTTTTTTTTTTAAATGCATGTATTTGTTTTGTAAAAAAATGAATACAGAATGTGGATTCCCCATACTATGGACTATGACTTTTTCTAAATAGAGAGCACAGCAGAAGTTTTTTTTTTTTTAGTTTCAGTCTGCTTATAAAAATGCAAAATATTAATGTGTTATATTTTTTATATTTAACCACCTCAATACAGGGCACTTTCACCCCCTTCCTGCCTAAGCCATTTTCCAGCTTTCAGCACTGTCACATTTTGAATGACAATTGCGTGGTCATGCAACACTGTACCCAAATGAAATTTTTAGTATTTTTCCCCCACAAATAGAGCTTTCTTTTTGTGGTATTTGATCACCTCTGCGGTTTTTATTTTTTGTGCTATAAACAAAAGAAGAGGGACAAGTTTGAAAAAAAACACAATATTTTTTACTTTTTGCTATAATAAATATCAAATTTTTTCCTCAGGTTAGGCCGATATGTATTCTTCTACATATTTTTGTTTAAAAAAAATCACAATAAGAGTATATTGATTGGTTTGCGCAAAAGTTATAGCGGCTACAAAGTAGGGGATATATTTATAGCATTTTTTATTATTTATTTATTTTTTACTAGTAATGGTGGCGATCAGCGATTTTTATTGTGACGGCGATATTGCAGCGGACACATCGGACACTTTTGACACAATTTTGAGACCATTAACATTTATACAGCGATCCGTGCTATAAAAATGCATTGATTGCTGTATAAATATGACTGGCAGGGAAGGGGTAAACACTAGGGGGCGATCAAGGGGTTAAATGTGTTCCCTAAGGAGTGATTCTTACTGTGGGGGGAGGGGACTGACTTGGGGAGGTGACCAATCGGTGTCCCTATGTACAAGGGACACACCATCGGTCTCCTCTCCCTGACAGGACGTGGATCTGTGTGTTTACACACACAGATCCACGGTCCTGCTCAGTTACTGGGCAATCGCGGGTGCCCGGCGGACATCGCGGCCACCGGGCACGCGTGAATCGGGTTCCCAATGATGCGGCGCGAGCGCGAACCCTAGTGGCTCGGGAAGGTGCGACGTCATATGACGTCCGCCCAGAACGAGAGGCTCATCGTCCCGCCGTCATATGACACCGGGCGGTGGGCTAGTGGTTAAAATATTTTTAAACTGTACTTTTTGTAGTCCTGACACTATTATGGAAAAAAAAAATACATACAAAATCACTATAAATTCTCTTAACAAATTTAATTGTATATGACCTATATTGATATAAAGGAATGAGCGAATCTGCCTGGGTTTGATTTGTGGCCAGTTTTTTTTTTAAAGTTCTCAAAATTTAGAAAGTCTGAATTTTCACCTGAACCCCACTGAAGTCTATGGTGGGAGGGACAATTCCGATATCACATTCATTCCTTTTGCAATCCATTTTTTTTGTGGAAAAATAAAAACTAATAAAGGGGAGAAGACCTTTTCATGCAGCTTTGAGGGCTACATTGAAGATACTCAAATTTCTCTAAATTACAGTAAATCAAAGAAGAAGTGCAACGCTAATAAGACATAAACTATACCTCATGAATAATATTACATATACTGTATAACTAAAAATCCTACATAAAGTGCATGTATATCTAACTGGTGCTCAACACTTATATCGCATGTGTAATACATCGAAATTACATATACTGTAACTGCTGACTTTTAATAACGCTTACCTGTCAAAGGATCCCACGATGGCCAATGGCCACACCCCTGACTGATTTGTTGATCGACTTCGGGTGAAAGCACCCGCATCTGTAGTAAGGGAAACAGGAAGTAAAGCCTTGCGTCTTCACAGCCTGTTTCCTACTGCGCATGCGCGAGTCTCGCTGCGCTTTTTTAATGATCCCGTCGTCTTCTGGGACCTCTGTGCTTCCCAGAAAGCAGTGGGAGGAAGGAGGAGGGGCCAGAAATGTCATAGATCGCAGGGCGACGATCTTACCCATCGTACCTGCTACTCCCCCCCCGCCCCCTAAAGTGCCAAGTGTGGCAGTGGAGGGTGCGAACAAGCGGAGCTTCCACTTTTGGGTGGAGCTCCGCTTTATTGGCTTTATTGGTCATATACAATATTTCATATTTATCTAACTAAAATAAGCATTTGTTTTATGTTTTTTTTTTTCTCTATTGATATTTATAGTCTTGTCTATAATAATAATAATTAAAAAAAATTGTGCAAAAACACTATACAATCTCTTTAAATGATTTTAAAATCTTTAAGATCTTTTTTCATCTTGTACCATCACTTGAGGTATGGAGATAACATTGGAAGGCACTGGAAGACACTTGCAAAGTCACCGAAACAAAGGGGGCTCTGCTACAGTAACAGCAGTAATCTCTTAGAAAATCAAGAACACTTGTAAGCAGGTGCATAATAAGGTGCTGTTGTTGCCTGTTTTAATTATCTGTCTAGGTTAAGGCCGGGTTCACACTGGGGCGACAAACGCTCCGACATTGGGAGCTCATGTCGCATGACGTGTGAAAATCAATGTTTCCCTATGGGAGCCGTCTTAACTGGTCCGACACATGTCGGTCCGACTTTGAAGATGCTCCCTGTACTACTTTGGTCCGACTTTGATCCGACTTCAGCCCATTGACTATCATTGAAGTCGGATCAAAGTCGGACCGCAGTCTTGCATGATCCGACTTTGGCATGCGACTTGTGCTCTGCTGCTCTAGAGGGGGAACTCCACACCAAATTTTAAATAAAAAACCAGCATGGGTTCCCCCTCCAGGAGCATACCAGGCCCTTGGGTCTGGTCTGGATTTGAAGGGGAACCCCTATGCCGAAAAAACGGCGTGGGGGTCCCCCCAAAATCCAAACCAGACCCTTATCCGAGCATGCAACCTGGCAGGCCGCAGGGGAAGAGGGGGGGATGAGAGAGCGGCCCCCCTCCCTCCTGAACCGTACCAGGCCGCATGCCCTCAACATGGGGGGTTTGGTGCTCTGGGGCAGGGGGCGACCTGCGGCCCCCCACCCCAGAGCACCCTGCCCACATGTTGATGAGGACAGGGCCTCTTCCCAACAACCCTGGCTGTTGGTTGTCGGGGTCTGCGGGCGGGGGGGCTTTTTGGGATCTGGGCCCCCCCTTGATAAGGGGGCCCCCAGATCCCGGCCCCCCACCCTATGTGAATGAGTATGGGGTACATCGTACCCCTACCCATTCACCTGGTGGGAAAAAAATGTCAAGAAAAAACACAACACAGCTTTTTAAATTAATTTATTGCACAGCTCCGGGGGTCTTCTTCCGACTTCGGGGGTCTCCGCGCTCTCCGGTTCTTTCTTCTGCCGGGCTTCCGCTATCTTCTTCTATCTCTTTTGCTAGCGGGGCCCGGTCTTCTTCGTCGCCTTCTTCTTCTCCCGCTCTCCGTTTCTTCTCTCGCTCTCCGGTTCTTTCTTCCGCCGGGCCTCCGCTATCTTCTTCCAGCTCTTTTGCTAGTGGAGGCCCGGTCTTCCCGTCGTCTCGTCCGGCTCTCAGTTGTCCTTCTGCCGGCCCCTCCACTATCTTCTTCCAGCTCTTTTGCTAGTGGAGGGGTCGGTCTTCCCGTTGCCGTTGCCGTCTTCTTCTCTCTTCTCCTCCTCGATGTTGACGCGTCGCTTCCTCCCGCTGTAATACTGGCTGTTCGCTACGCTCCAAATTAATATAGGCTTCTCATGACGTCACAGTCACATGCTCCGGTGGCCCCGGAGCATGTGACTGTGACGTCATGGGAGCATGTGACTGTGACGTCATGAGAAGCCTATATTAATGCGGAGCGAACAGCCAGTATTACAGCGGGAGGAAGCGACGCGTCAACATCGAGGAGGAGAAGAGAGAAGAAGACGGCGACGGCGACGACGGGAAGACCGGCCCCTCCACTAGCAAAAGAGCTACAAGAAGGTAGTGGAGGGGCCGGCAGAAGGACAACGGAGAGCCAGACGAGACGACGGGAAGACCGGGCCTCCGCTAGCAAAAGAGCTGGAAGAAGATAGCGGAGGCCCGGCGGAAGAAAGAACCGGAGAGCGGGAGAAGAAGAAGGTGACGGAGAAGTCCGGGCCCCGCTAGCAAAAGAGCTGGAAGAAGATAGCGGAGGCCCAGCAGAAGAAAAAACCGGAGAGCGCAGAGACCCCCGAAGTCGGAAGAAGACCCCCGGAGCTGTGCAATAAATTAATTTAAAAAGCTGTGTGTGTTTTTTCTTGACATTTTTTTCCCACCAGGTGAATGGGTAGGGGTACGATGTACCTCATACTCATTCACATAGGGTGGGGGGCCGAGATCTGGGGGCCCCCTTATTAAAGGGGGCTCCCGGATTCCGATAAGCCCCCCGCCCGCAGACCCCGACAACCAATGGCCAGGGTTGTCGGGAAGAGGCCCTGTCCTCATCAACATGGGGGCAGGGTGCTTTGAGGTGGGGGGGCCGCAGGTCGCCCCCCTGCCCCAGAGCACCAAACCCCTCATGTTGAGGGCATGCGGCCTGGTCAGGAGGGAGAGGGGGGTGCTCTCTCGTCCCCCCTCTTCCCCTGCGGCCTGCCAGGTTGCGTGCTCGGATAAGGGTCTGGTTTGGATTTTGGGGGGGACCCCCACGCCGTTTTTTCGGCGTAGGGGTTCCCCTTCAAATCCAGACCAGACCCAAGGGCCTGGTATGCTCCTGGAGGGGGAACCCATGCTGGTTTTTTATTTAAAATTTGGTGTGGAGTTCCCCCTCAAGATTCATACCAAACACAGTGCCTGCTATTGGATCCCCGTTCATTGAAAGTCGGACATATGTCGGCTTCATGTCGTAGGGCAAAGTCGGATCCAAAGTAGGACAGATGTCGTGTCGCACTAGTGTGAACCCAGCTAAGTGTATTTTCTGCTGTGTGAGTTGCACCACTTAGTTAATGTTAGAAGTGGTTCACTTCTTCACAGTAGAAGTGGTGCTGCCTGAGAGGTAAGGGTTAATTTATAAATAGAAAAACTGTATCTAGGTCAAGGGTTCCTTGGGGTTCTATTTTGCGCTCTGCATGGGAAGAGAAGGAAAGTGCTGCTGAAGCTGTAATTGCCACTTTTCTACTTTACCACCCAGGCCCGGGCTGGCCATAGGGCATACCGGGCAAATGCCCGGTGGGGCCCGCGGGCCGCCGGGCAACATGTCACATCATCCCCATCATCTCCGGAAGCAGCCGGAGTTGGTGGACGGAGCTGGGGGTGAGGCTGCCCCCTCCACTCCTCCCACAGACTCATTTACTCTGGCTGATCCCACAGCTGAAGGAGAAAGAAACAAGGACACAGCAGCCAGAGTGTCTTCATCTCCAGGCATGCTGTAAGTTACTGCACTGCTGCACATGTCACTACATAGAGTCCTAACCTTGCACCATACCACCCCAGCCTGCCCTATGCCATCGCACCCTGCCCTATGCGTGCCACCCCAACCTGCCTTATGCCACCGCACCCTGCCCTATGCCACCGTACCCTGCCCTATGCCACCGCAACCTGCCTTATGCCACCGGAACCCACCCTATGCCACCACAACCTGCCCTATACCACCGCAAACTGCCCTATACCACCCCAGCCTGCCCTATGCCACCCCAACCTGCCCTATGCCACCGCAAACTGCTCTATAACACCCCAACCTGCCCTATGCCACTGCAACCTGCTCTATGCCACCACATCCTGCTCTATACCACCCCAACCTGACCTATGCCACCCAGCCTGCCATATACCACCGCAAACTGCCCTATACCACCCAAACCTGCTCTATACCACCCCAGCCTGCCCTATACAACACACCCTGCCCTATACCACCCCAACCTGCCCTATGCCACCCAGCCTGCTATATACCACCGCAAACTGCCCTATACCACCCAAACCTGCTCTATACCACCCCAGCCTGCCTTATACAAGCCCAACCTGCCCTATGCCACCCCAGCCTGCCCTATATCACCGCAACCTGCCCTATATCGCCCCAGCCAGCCCAATACCACCCTATGCTTTAATTTACAGAGGTCATTTGGGGGTGCGCCTCGTGTCCGTGCACTGCCTGCAGGGCGCTGGGCAGGATAGACAGGAGGGGGGTGAAACCATGTTTTGCCGCACCAGGTGACACCAACCCTAGTGACGCCACTGCCACTCTCAGCTGCGAGTCGGAGCCGCACTCGAGTGACAGTGACACCCGTCCGCACATCAGGGTGCAGGGACCCGCAACGATCCCCTTCTCTCTGGCAAGGTGGCCGCGGCACTGATGATCTGATTAGTCTCAGCTCGGCTGTCTCACACAGCCGAGCAGAGTGAAGCCGCCTCCCCCTCCTCCTTTATGTCCATACAGGGGGGGTTTATGTATTGTAGGGGTGGTCTGAAATGTAGGGGGTTCTGTATTGTAGGGGGGTCTGTAATGTAGGGGAGGTTCTGTATTGTAGGGGGGTCTGAAATGTAGGGGGGTTCTGTATTGTAGGGTGGTTCTGTATTGTAGGGGGGTCTGTAATGTAGGGGGGTTCTGTATTGTAGGGGGGGTCTGAAATGTAGGGGGGTTCTGTATTGTAGGGGGGTCTGAAATGTAGGTGGGTTCTGTATTGTAGGGGGGTTCTGTATTGAAGGGGGTCTGAAATGTAGGGGGGTTCTGTATTGTAGGGGGTCTGAAATGTAGGGGGTTCTGTATTGTAGGGGGGGTCTGAAATGTAGGGGGGGTTCTGTATTGTAGGGGGTATGAAATGTAGGGGGTTCTGTAATGTAGGGGGGGTCTGAAATGTAGGGGGTTCTGTATTTTAGGGGGGTCTGAAATGTAGGAGGGGTCTGTATTGTAGAGGGTCTGTATTGTAGGGGGGTCTGTAATGTAGGGGGGTCTGTATTGTAGGGGGGTTCTGTATTGTAGGGAGGTTCTGTATTGTAGGGGGGTCTGTATTGTAGAGGGGTCTGTAATGTAGGGGGGTCTGTATTGTAGTGGGGTCTGTAATGTAGGGGGGTCTGTACTGTAGGGAGGGGGTCTGTACTGTAGGGAGGGGGTCTGTAATGTAGGGGGGTCTGTAATGTAGGGGGGTCTGTATTGTAGAGGGGGGCTGTAATGTAGGGGGGTCTGTACTGTAGGGGGGTCTGTACTGTAGGGAGGGGGTCTGCACTGTAGGGAGGGGGTCTGTACTGTAGGGAGGGGGTCTGTACTGTAGGGAGGTCTGTGTAACATGCAGGGGGTCCAGAACTGTTTGGGGTGTCTGTGTAAGAAACTGTGGGGGGCTGTGTAATGTAAGAAAAGACAGGGGTTGGTGTCCCAGTGTATGGATATATATAGGTCAGTACACCCTCATCCCTGATATAGCAAGTACAGAAGTACACTCCGAAGAGTGTGTTTACCTCAGGTGGGACTTTAATTTAGGGTGACTGTTAAACCTAGTAAAAAAGTGAATTTACCAAAGGTTCTTTCTAAAAAAGTTTTTATTGGAAAGATATATATATATTAAGGAAGCTGCTATTCCAGAAAGGGTTTCTCACACATCAAAAATGACTATAAGCGAAGCATAGGGAACAAGCACAAGTACAATGCATTACAAGAATAACAAGTAACAAAGATAATTGCAATACAGGACCCCAATCTGTCTCGGGATGAGGCAGGGACCCAACGTTTCGAGGTTGTTTATTTGGGTAGAACCTCTTCTTCAGGGGTAGGATACTGTATTACGAAAGTACTGGTATCTGTAAGGGAGAGAGAGAGAGAAAAAAAAAAAAAGGGAAGAACAAACAGAGAGTAAGAGTGAGCCCCCCAATCCATGTAAATCATGCATGAATAATCATATATAGTGATAGGTAAATAAATCATTGCATCATATGTATGATACTAACCATGAATGCATGTGCATGCGTGGACTATAGCAAAAAAGGAGAAAAAATATTTTTTCTTAGGTTGAACAGGTTAAAACATATGTACGGGCCCAGCTCAGAAAAGAGACAAACGGGACTGTATCTTCGCCTCATAGTCAGGTCCGTGGAAGGGGGACAGCAAAAAAACACCCAGCCAAAGTGATGGTAGATCCAGTCAGTGCTGATTCACAGGGGGCGTGAAAAGAAGGCCTGCACTCTGCTGACAACGATTCTGCAAATGGGTCGCAGAAAGGTGAGAGCCAGTAGCCCCCTCCCATGGGTTAATGCCTAGCACAAAAGAAAAATAATAATAGTAACTAGTGAGCATCCACACCTGATTTAAAATTTGATTTAAATTCAAACTTAAAATTTAAATTTGCTGTCCAGGTAGGACTAATGGTGTATCTGAAAGTCAGATGCAACCTACCTCAATTGAAGAGAAAAAAATCTCTCTGAGGCCGCACTCCCAAATAGCCAGAAAAGGACCAGTGGTGTAGGATTTAATAGGTGCCTACAAATCAAAACCACAAAAAGAGTTATTGGACATTTTTTTCTCTCTCTCTCTCCCTTACAGATACCAGTACTTTCGTAATACAGTATCCTACCCCTGAAGAAGAGGTTCTACCCAAATAAACAACCTCGAAACGTTGGGTCCCTGCCTCATCCTGAGACAGATTGGGGTCCTGTATTGCAATTATCTTTGTTACTTGTTATTCTTGTAATGCATTGTACTTGTGCTTGTTCCCTATGTTTCGCTTATAGTCATTTTTGATGTGTGAGAAACCCTTTTTGGAATAGCAGCTTCCTTAATATATATATATCTTTCCAATATTTTTTTTTTTAGAAAGAACATTTTGGTAAATTCACTTTTTTACTAGGTTTAACAGTCACCCTAAATTAAAGTCCCACCTGAGGTAAACACACTCTTCGGAGTGTACTTCTGTACTTGCTGTGTAATGTAAAGGGGTCCAGAGGTGCGGTCCTATGTAATGTAAAGGGGTCCAGAGGTGCAGGGTGCTGTGTAATGTAACAGGGTCCAGAGGTGCAGGGTGCTGTGTAATGTAAAGGGGTCCAGAGGTGCAGGGTGCTGTGTAATGTAAAGGGGTCCAGAGGTGCAGGGTGCTGTGTAATGTAAAGGGGTCCAGAGGTGCAGGGTGCTGTGTAATGTAAAGGGGCCCAGAGGTACAAGGTGCTGGAACCCCACATCCCATCATTAACTGCCGTGCCCCCTCCCCCCGGGCTGCTCAGTCTAAAATGTCCCGCTCCTTCCCCCTTTGTTCATTACAGGGATGGAGGCATGAGACTACCCCTGGTCCTTGCCTCATTCAAAGTCCCAAACCTTCCTTTTCTAATTTATCATATAGGGATGGAAGCGCGCAGTCCCTTTAGAGTTGGATCTGATACACACAGTCGGTATTCTATGCTTTTTCTTTTTTGTTGCTACTGGCCACCATTGACCAGTCATCTTAATTTACCCCATTTTTTGTCGAATATATCCATGTGGTTTTAGGATCCATACACTAAAGCCCTGTACACACGATCGGATATCCTATGGATTCTAATCCGATGGTTTTTTCCATCGGAAATCCGATGAAACTGTCTTCCATCAGTCTTGCCCACACACCATCAGTCAAAAAACTGAGCGTTTCAAACGCGGTGATGTAAAACACTCCCATGAGCCGAGAAAAATTAAGTTCAATGCTTCTGAGCATGCGTCGACTTGATTCTGAGCATGCGTAGGTTTTTTATCCGATGGATTTCCACACAGACGATCGGATTTTGCTATCGTTTTTTTTCCCATCGGATAAATTTAAAACATGTTCTATTTTTTCACACCGATGGAAAAAAGACCGATGGGGCCCATACACGATCGGTTCGTCCGATGAAAACAGTCCATCTGGCTGTTTTCATCGGTAAAACCGATCGTGTGTACACGACTTAACAGTTTGTTGTTAGTCAATAACACATCTCTTTCATTCCAACATGACCCTGTGTTTTCACAGTGTGATGACAGTGCCAATTGGATCTGGATTCACGGGCTTCGGCCTGCGTCATGTCCGGGAGTTCGACGCACACTGTGAGGTCTCCCCCCCTTACTTCGCAAGTGGTTGGATACTTCCGCACTGTGCGTCGACGTCACGCTACACGCAGCGTGCGTGCGGCGTCCTCCTGAGCATCGCTACGCCGTCTTTTTATACCATCCAGCAGCTCGTGGGGGTCTTTTTGGCGCCAAACACCGGGCATTCACGTCCCGGTACTGGCTCCCCCCATGCACGTCAGCGTGACGTTTGGGGGCTTTGACATGTGGACCCTTATGGATCGCATCTCAGGCAGTTCACTCATTGCTTTGGTCCTCCCTTACACCATGGCCAAACATTCTACACCTCACAATGCGGCTTAAGATGGTAAGGCAATAGGTACAATAGTTAGTCTTTTACTCCAGTCCTAGTTTTCTGCTTAAAATTAAGTACAGATTACTTGGCATTATGCTTATTACACATATTTGCATTTTCTACAGAAATCCCTTATGACGTCCCTACTTACCATTTCTACCATACTTGATAGACCACCATTGCTGTGTTCTCCCCTGATGCGGTCATGTGGGGGCCTATCACGCCTTATGCCGCCATACTCCCAGAAAAGACTGCCTTTAGGGGTATCTCCAGCTCTCCAATGCTGCACTGCAACATGGCGGTTGTGAGTTTTCTTCAAATAAGTGTACTTTTTCTATCTACATTTTTATGGACACACATGTTTATGTTTGATCCTTTCTCCATGGTAGTGACCTACAAACCCATATGTTTTATTTCAGACAATGACATTGCTGCTCCTGACGAGTGAATATAAACACTTCACGAAATGTGTAGAGCCTCTGTATACGCAATGTTTATACCGACTATGTTGTCAACATGATTCATATGTACTAATTTACATGATCACGAGTTTTAATTGGTTTGTGCAATAGGAAGTTCTCAGGTTGTGCAGGGTCGATCCCCTTCCACTGTCATGTATTATCATGTTCCTTTTGGGTATATAAATTAATTATACCGTGACATTATTTATTGAATTGTATGAACTTGTATAGTATGTAATTAATGTACCGTGTCTTGATCCTCCACTGATGACTGCTTGCTTCATTCAAAGTCCCGCTCCTTCCCCCCTTTAGTCTAAAATGCCCGGGCCTATTTTTTGTCCCAGTCCGGGCCTGTTACCACCCCTTGTGTAGTCTCAGTTGGGGTTCCAAGGGGATATGGATATTGCTTCTAAATGGACTAAAATACTTTCTTACCTATTTAAGGTAAGACTACCTCATGGGGAAAAAGGGAGCACCAGAGGCACAACTAAAAGGGCACAACTAAAGGGCATTTAGAGGAAATGGCAAGGGTGACAGAGTTCCTGGTAGTGAAGGAGCTTGGTGTTTAGGCTCCTTCCCTAGTGACCGGTTCCCTACATACAGGGATCGACCTCGACTTATAGTTCTCTTTTTCACAGATTCCTAACATTTAACCTAAAAGTAATTTCTATTTTAAATTGAGACATGTACCTGTATATTACCCACTAGAAGTGAAAAATGGTGCAGGCATGTTTTTTTAATGTGTTCTATAGGGATGGGCCCAATGTTCAAGTCGAACGTAAGTTAGACTCGAACATCTGGTGGTTGCCCGTTCGCCGAATAGTAAACATTATGGGGCGTTCCCAGCAAATTCGAGCACCGCGGAACGCCACATAATGCACTGTGGGATCGCAGTGCATTGACGTCTGATGATTGGCCAAAGCATGCACCTGACCTGCATGCTTTGGCCAATCACAGCTCGCTCTGCTGTGAGAGCCATGATTGGCCAAAGGCAGGGTGCCTTTAGCCAATAATAGTGTTAAAGATTAGAAAAAATACCGCCCTATGCCTATACCTAAATATTGAAAATAATAAAAATAACAAAAAAAATATAAGCAGCAGCTCAAATGTGAGATATATACACAAGAATAGATGAAAACTGTAAAAAGAGCTGCGCTAAAGAAAAAAGTAAATAAGTGATCCAAGTGCGCAAAAATATTTGCAATCTATGTGACACTAAAAATGTGAAAAAATGAATGAAATTAACAGTCCTCAAGAAATCATAAGAAGTGATCCAAATGTCCCATAGAAAAAGGAAAAAAAAACACTGAATGTTGCATATGGGTAAACAGTAGACTCTTGATGAGAACCCCGCCAACAACGTGCACCTCCACCACATAAAATGCGCGCTTACCAAAGACAAGCTGAAAACAAGCCTGTACAGTAGTTCGCTATCCGGATCTGTATCCAGCGGCAGCTCGCAGGGGTAGACAGAAGGTGAATCAGGTAGGCTCAATGAATCAGACTTGCACGGATCAACCATCGATTATATACCCAGAAAAAGAAGAGCTTTCCATCGTGTAATACTGACTAACAAAAGGATTTATTGGTAATAAAGGTTACACTTACGAGATAAGAAGATAAAAACAACCATAAAAAGTAAAGCCGGCCGGCTTGCAGACACCCATCCGCTCACAAGATGCACCGCGATGACGTCAGCACGCCAACCTCCCGACGCACGTTTCGCCACAGATTTGACGTCGTCTTGGGGAACGGGCGACGCACTGACTCAGTGCATTAAATAATATTTACAGAGAACCACGCCTCGATGTGAATCCTGAACAGCGGAAACTGATCTCCTCCAAACGAGGCTAAAAACTGTATCTGTAATCAATATAAAGATCTAGATATATACAAAGAATATTTTAAAAGGATATTTTAAAATTAATATTTAAAAAACCTTAGAGGAAAAGGACAGGAACACATTATAGAAATAATATGGCATATCAACCAGAAATTTCTACCGATTAACAACATAGAAGGACAAAACAAGTATTTACTCTACTACGCCACCACTAGTGATGAGCCGAACACCCCCGGGTTCGGTTCGCACCAGAACCCGCGAACGGACCGAAAGTTCGCACGAACATTAGAACCCTATTAAATACAATGGATGCGAACGTTCGGATTCTAAAGTGCTAATTATAACGACTATTATCCATGTTATTGTCCGAAACAGAGTTTGGGAACCCGGGTTCTGCACCAGGGGACATGTATCAATGCAAAAAGAAGTTTTAAAAACGGACGTTTTCCGGGAGCAGTCATTTTAATGATGCATAAAGTGAAAAAAAAAAGTCAAATATTCCTTTAAATATTGTACCTGGGGGGTGTCTAAAGTATGCCTGTGAAGTGCCACGTGTTTCCCGTGTTTAGAACTGTCCCTGCACAAAATAACATTTCTAAAGGAAAAAAAGCCATTTAAAACTGCTTGCGGCTTTAATGCAATGTCTGGTCCCGGTAATATGGATGAAAATCTTTAGGAAAAATGGCATAGCTACCCCATCAACCCCCCCCCCCTACCCCAGCCCATTACCAGCCCCTTTGGGTCTTGTATGGATATTAAGGGGAACCCCGCACACAAAATAAAAAAGGCCCTATATACTCTGAACAGCTGTATACAGGCGGTGCATACAAGACAGGGACTGTAGGTTTGTTCTTATGTAGAATCTGTTTGTAATTTTGAACAGCTGCATTGTTTAAGTGTAGCTCCATGCCAAATTCCTTTTTTTTAGCTTTTTGTAAAACATAGGGAACGGTTATCACCCCTGTCACATTTTTTTTGCTGTCTGTGCCCCTGTTCAGAACATTTCACCTCACTTTGCGTCCCAATGACAACTGTTTTTGAAATGTGGTGTTTGTATTGAAACAAGGATTGGTGATAAAGCATCAGTAGAAAGGAGACACCTTTCTCCCATATTAATTTTTACAGGAGAGAATTTTCCTTCCAAGGGGTAGATTTCCTCTCACTTCCTGTTGTCTTCTTCCGTTTGCAAGCAGTAGTCGTTTGTAAGTTGGATGTTTGAAAGTAGGGACCTGCCGTATATACTCTCCAAAAAATAGGCCCCTTAGGTGTTGGTGTTGGCACAACACTGAAAGCACTCACAGTTATTCTTGGTGGGTGCTGGAACGCCCTGCTGTCAACTATTATATCAGGAATTGTAATAACATATAATTGTTGATCAGTGGTACTAAAAATTGGGCCTTTGATGGTGGTGCTGGTGCCACAACACTGTAAGGCCTGACAGTTACTCTTGGTGGGCGCAGCAATGGGCCCTGCTGTGAATTATTAGATCAATAATTATAATTGCATGCCCCTGTTGAATAGGGGCTGAAAAATTGGACCTTTGGTGGTGGTGGTGGTGGTGGTGGTGATGGTGGTGCTGGTGCCACAACACTGTAAGGCCTGACAGTTACTCTTGGTGGGCGCAGCAATGGGCCCTGCTGTGAATTATTCGATCAATAATTATAATTGCATGCCCCTGTTGAACAGGGGCTGAAAAATTGGGCCTTTGGTGGTGGTGGTGGTGATGGTGGTGCTGGTGCCACAACACTGTAAGGCCTGACAGTTACTCTTGGTGGGCGCAGCAATGGGCCCTGCTGTGAATTATTAGATCAATAATTATAATTGCATGCCCTTGTTGAATAGGGGCTGAAAAATTGGGCCTTTGGTGGTGGTGGTGGTGGTGATGGTGATGGTGGTGCTGGTGCCACAACACTGTAAGGCCTGACAGTTACTCTTGGTGGGCGCAGCAATGGGCCCTGCTGTGAATTATTCGATCAATAATTATAATTGCATGCCCCTGTTGAACAGGGGCTGAAAAATTGGGCCTTTGGTGGTGGTGGTGATGGTGGTGCTGGTGCCACAACACTGTAAGGCCTGACAGTTACTCTTGGTGGGCGCAGCAATGGGCCCTGCTGTGAATTATTAGATCAATAATTATAATTGCATGCCCCTGTTGAACAGGGGCTGAAAAATTGGGCCTTAGGCACTGGTGGCACAACACTGCAACCCCTCACAGATACTGTACTTGGAGCACAGCAATGAGGCCTGTTGCAAAGTATTGCATCCAAAATTTTAATTACACGCCCCTGTTAAACAGGGGCTGAAAAATTGGGCCTTAGCCACTGGTGGCGTCACCCATAAACCAAAATGATCTTCCAAGCTATCATCATTAATCGTATCATTGAGGAGGAGGAGGAGGATAGCCAGTCAACATAACAGCACAGGCACTCAGCATCAGCATCAGTCTTGAAGGGATGTGACATTTTAAAATCAATTAGTCTGTTATATCAGCATCAGGTGTGTGGTAGCTGGTGGTGATCCAAGACTGGTTCATCTTGATGAAAGTCAGTCGATCAACCGAGTCGGTGGACAGGCGCACCCTGTGATCCGTGACAAATCCTCCAGCAGCACTGAATGTGCATTCTGAAAGAACGCTGGATGCAGGACAGGCCAGTAGCTCAATTGCATACTGTGCAAGCTCTGGCCAGTGATCCATCCTCAAGACCCAGTAAGCCAGAGGATTTTCGGTGGGGAAGGTGTCCAAGTCTGACCTTGCCCCTAGGTATTCCTGGACCATGTATATCAGACGCTGGCGATGGTTGCTGGAACCGATCATACTTTGGGGCTGCGGACTAAAGAATTGTCTGAACGCATCGGTCAGACGGCCACCTTCCCCACCGCTCCTTCTTTGACTGCCCGAAGCCTCAGCAACTCGTTGTCCAGGACCAGGAGTTTGTAACCTCCCAGTCTCTGGGAACGCGTTGCACAGGCCTTTCTGCAAGGCCTCCCGGAGTTGTCTCATCCTCTGCTCCCTCTGCGACGGTAAGATAAGGTCCGCAACCTTACCCTTGTACCGTGGATCAAGGAGAGTGGCCAGCCAGTAATGGTCCCTCTCCTTGATCCGAAGAATACGAGGATCCTTCCGCAGACTTTGCAGGATCAGGGAGGCCATGCAGCGTAGTTTAGCTGAGGCATTCAGTCCGGAGTCCTCTGGGTCACTAAGGACGACATGATCCGCAGCCACCTCCTCCCAGCCACGTACAAGTCCACTGGTTTCTTGGGACTGTAAATCATCCCTAAAAGACTGCTGCTGATGATGCTGAGTGCCAGCCTCCACCTCCATGCTGACACAATCCTCCTCCTCCTCCTCCTCCTCTTCCTGTGTGATGGGTGAACAGAAGGAACACTGTCTGGGTAAAGGGGGCCTTGAGAGGCAAGGAAGTCCTCCTCTTCCTGCCTCTGTTCTGCCTCAAGTGCCCTGTCCATTATTCCACACAGCGTGTGCTCCAACAGGTGGACAAGAGGTACAGTGTCACTGATGCATGCACTGTCACTGCTCACCATCCTCGTGGCCTCCTCAAATGGTGCCAGGACAGTGCATGCATCCCTGATCATGCCCCACTGGCGTGGTGAAAAAAACCTGAGCTCCCCTGACCCTGTCCTGGTGCCGTAGTCGCACAGGTACTCATTGATGGCCCTCTGCTGCGTGTGCAGCCGCTGCAGCATGGCCAACGTTGAGTTCCACCTGGTGGGCATGTCACATATAAGGCGGTTCTTGGGCAGGTTCAACTCCTTTTGCAGCTCAGCCAGGCGAGCACTGGCATTATAAGATCTGCGGAAATGCACACAGACTTTCCTGGCCTGCCTCAGGACATCCTGTAAGCCCGGGTACCTGCCCAAGAACCGCTGCACCACCAGGTTAAGGACGTGAGCCATACAGGGCACATGGGTCAGTTGTCCCTGTCGGAGGGCGGAGAGGAGGTTGGTGCCATTGTCGCAAACCACCATTCCTGGCTTAAGCTGGCGTGGCGTCAACCACCTCTCGGCCTGCCCCTGCAGAGCAGACAGGACCTCTGCCCCAGTGTGGCTCCTGTCCCCCAAACACACCAGCGCAAGCACGGCATGGCATCTTTTTGCCTGCGTACTTGCGTAGCCCCTTGAACACCTACGGAGCACCGCTGGTTCCGAGGACAAACCACAGGAAGAGGCCATGGAGGAAGAAGAAGAGGAGGGGGTGGAGGAGAGAGGTGTGTCACAACCAGTAGTAGCATTTTGGAGGCGTGGCGGTGGAACAACCTCCAACACTACTGCACCTTGTCCTGCATCCTTCCCAGCTGCCAAAAGAGTGACCCAATGGGCCGTGAAAGAAAGGTAACGTCCCTGTCCATGCCTGCTGGACCATGAGTCAGCGGTAATATGCACCTTACCGCTGACCGCCCTGTCCAGCGAGGCCAAGACATTGCCTTCCACATGCCTGTAGAGAGCCGGAATCGCCTTCCGTGCGAAAAAGTGGCGTTTGGGAACCTGCCACTGAGGAACCGCACATTGCACAAACTCACGGAAGGGGGCCGAGTCTACCAACTGAAAAGGCAGCAGTTGAAGCGCTAGCAATTTAGCCAAGCTAGCATTCAACCGCTGGGCATGTGGATGGCTGGGAGTGAACTTCTTTCGACGGTCCAGCAGCTGGGGCAGGGAAATTTGCCTGCTAGAATCGGACGTTGGTGTACTGCTAGCAGAGTGCCCGCAAGTACTTGGCTGTGACACACCTAATTCTACACCTTCATTCCTCTCAGAGCAGGTTTCAGAGAGGACTGAAGGTATACTGGGGTTGGAGATCCCAGCTGATGCGGTGCAAGAAGAGGTCAGCTTTGTTCTTTGGTGTGGGTCTTTAAGGTAGGCTTGCCAACGAGCTGCATGGCAGGTCAACATATGTCTGATCAAGCATGTGGTGCCCAAGCGGCTGATGTTTTGGCCACGCGATATACGCTTGAGACATATGTTGCAAACAGCAGCTGTGCGATCTGATGCACTCGCCTCAAAAAAGGCTCACACCAAAGAACTTTTTGAATGACGGGCAGAGGCAGCGCCCTGCACAGGCGGAGCTCTGCGGTGTGATTCCGTCGGTGTGCTGCCCATACGCTGGCCACTCAAGGGCATCCTGCCTCATTGGAGATGTGCCTCCTCCTCATCCTCCTCCTCCTCCTCTCTCCTATTAGGCACCCACGTGGAGTCAGTGACCTCATCATCCCCTCCCTCCTCATCACTGGAGCCAATCTGGCAGTATGCTGCAGCTGCTGGAGCATGACTGCCAGATTGGTGTCCTTCTTGAGCATCCCCTCTCTCTGCTCTCACGCTACTGCCTTCCTCTAGCTGGGTATCATCATCAGATCCTTCGAAACGCTGGGCATCCTCCTGGAGCATGTACCCAACACTGTGCTCAAACAGTTCGGGGGACTCCTCAGGAGGAGGACATGGTGGGTCTAGGGAAGGATTGACTAATGAAGATAATGATACCAGAGAAGAGGACGCTTTGGCAGCTGCTTTGCCAGTACCCTGAGCCTGGGTGAGAGAGGATGAGGAGGATGAGGTGGGCTTGGTCATCCACTCTACCAAGTCTTCGGCATGATGTGGCTCAACATGTCCAGCTGCCGAAAAGAAGGACAAGCGTGTCCCATGGCCATGTGCTGATGACAATGCACCGCGTCCACGACCAGCACTGTTGCCCCCAGACACAGAGCCTGCTTGCCCTCTTTTTTTGCCTCCTGACTGTCTGCCTCTCCTTGTTTGCCTTCCAGACATTTTAATGGATGGCCTGCAGGGAGATGGGAAAAAGAGCAATAAGGGCTACCTTCAGGTGTATACTGTGCAGGAGGCTTAGCAACAATGACACTGACACTGTCCCCTGCCTATCCTTCTCTGTCCCTAAACTCAAGGATTTCAAATATGGTTCAGCAAAATTGGTTTAGAACAGAATAGCACACTGACACTTTCCCTCACTGTCCTACTCTGTCCCTCCCTACAAACAAGATTTAGCACAGAATAGCACACTGATAGTTTCCACGAGTGTCCTTCTCTGTCCCTAAACTCAAGGATTTCAAATATGGAACAGCAAAATTGGTTTAGAACAGAATAGCACACTGACACTTTCCCTCACTGTCCTACTCTGTCCCTCCCTACAAACAAGATTTAGCACAGAATAGCACACTGATAGTTTCCACGAGTGTCCTTCTCTGTCCCTAAACTCAAGGATTTCAAATATGGTTCAGCAAAATTGGTTTAGAACAGAATAGCACACTGTCAGTTTCACTCACTGTACCTCTCTGTCCCTAAACTCAAGGATTTCAAATATGGTTCAGCAAAATTGGTTTAGAACAGAATAGCACACTGTCAGTTTCACTCACTGTACCTCTCTGTCCCTAAACTCAAGGATTGAAAATATGGTTCAGCAAAATTGGTTTAGAACAGAATAGCACACTGACACTTTCCCTCACTGTCCTACTCTGTCCCTCCCTACAAACAAGATTTAGCACAGAATAGCACACTGATAGTTTCCACGAGTGTCCTTCTCTGTCCCTAAACTCAAGGATTTCAAATATGGAACAGCAAAATTGGTTTAGAACAGAATAGCACACTGACACTTTCCCTCACTGTCCTACTCTGTCCCTCCCTACAAACAAGATTTAGCACAGAATAGCACACTGATAGTTTCCACAAGTGTCCTTCTCTGTCCCTAAACTCAAGGATTTCAAATATGGTTCAGCAAAATTGGTTTAGAACAGAATGGCACACTGACACTTTCCCTCACTGTCCTACTCTGTCCCTCCCTACAAACAAGATTTAGCACAGAATAGCACACTGATAGTTTCCACGAGTGTCCTTCTCTGTCCCTAAACTCAAGGATTTCAAATATGGAACAGCAAAATTGGTTTAGAACAGAATAGCACACTGACACTTTCCCTCACTGTCCTACTCTGTCCCTCCCTACAAACAAGATTTAGCACAGAATAGCACACTGATAGTTTCCACGAGTGTCCTTCTCTGTCCCTAAACTCAAGGATTTCAAATATGGTTCAGCAAAATTGGTTTAGAACAGAATAGCACACTGTCAGTTTCACTCACTGTACCTCTCTGTCCCTAAACTCAAGGATTTCAAATATGGTTCAGCAAAATTGGTTTAGAACAGAATAGCACACTGTCAGTTTCACTCACTGTACCTCTCTGTCCCTAAACTCAAGGATTGAAAATATGGTTCAGCAAAATTGGTTTAGAACAGAATAGCACACTGACACTTTCCCTCACTGTCCTACTCTGTCCCTCCCTACAAACAAGATTTAGCACAGAATAGCACACTGATAGTTTCCACGAGTGTCCTTCTCTGTCCCTAAACTCAAGGATTTCAAATATGGAACAGCAAAATTGGTTTAGAACAGAATAGCACACTGACACTTTCCCTCACTGTCCTACTCTGTCCCTCCCTACAAACAAGATTTAGCACAGAATAGCACACTGATAGTTTCCACGAGTGTCCTTCTCTGTCCCTAAACTCAAGGATTTCAAATATGGTTCAGCAAAATTGGTTTAGAACAGAATAGCACACTGACACTTTCCCTCACTGTCCTACTCTGTCCCTCCCTACAAACAAGATTTAGCACAGAATAGCACACTGATAGTTTCCACGAGTGTCCTTCTCTGTCCCTAAACTCAAGGATTTCAAATATGGAACAGCAAAATTGGTTTAGAACAGAATAGCACACTGACACTTTCCCTCACTGTCCTACTCTGTCCCTCCCTACAAACAAGATTTAGCACAGAATAGCACACTGATAGTTTCCACGAGTGTCCTTCTCTGTCCCTAAACTCAAGGATTTCAAATATGGTTCAGCAAAATTGGTTTAGAACAGAATAGCACACTGTCAGTTTCACTCACTGTACCTCTCTGTCCCTAAACTCAAGGATTTCAAATATGGTTCAGCAAAATTGGTTTAGAACAGAATAGCACACTGTCAGTTTCACTCACTGTACCTCTCTGTCCCTAAACTCAAGGATTGAAAATATGGTTCAGCAAAATTGGTGTAGAACAGAATAGCACACTGACACTTTCCCTCACTGTCCTACTCTGTCCCTCCCTACAAACAAGATTTAGCACAGAATAGCACACTGATAGTTTCCACGAGTGTCCTTCTCTGTCCCTAAACTCAAGGATTTCAAATATGGAACAGCAAAATTGGTTTAGAACAGAATAGCACACTGACACTTTCCCTCACTGTCCTACTCTGTCCCTCCCTACAAACAAGATTTAGCACAGAATAGCACACTGATAGTTTCCACGAGTGTCCTTCTCTGTCCCTAAACTCAAGGATTTCAAATATGGTTCAGCAAAATTGGTTTAGAACAGAATAGCACACTGACACTTTCCCTCACTGTCCTACTCTGTCCCTCCCTACAAACAAGATTTAGCACAGAATAGCACACTGATAGTTTCCACGAGTGTCCTTCTCTGTCCCTAAACTCAAGGATTTCAAATATGGAACAGCAAAATTGGTTTAGAACAGAATAGCACACTGACACTTTCCCTCACTGTCCTACTCTGTCCCTCCCTACAAACAAGATTTAGCACAGAATAGCACACTGATAGTTTCCACGAGTGTCCTTCTCTGTCCCTAAACTCAAGGATTTCAAATATGGTTCAGCAAAATTGGTTTAGAACAGAATAGCACACTGTCAGTTTCACTCACTGTACCTCTCTGTCCCTAAACTCAAGGATTTCAAATATGGTTCAGCAAAATTCGTTTAGAACAGAATAGCACACTGTCAGTTTCACTCACTGTACCTCTCTGTCCCTAAACTCAAGGATTGAAAATATGGTTCAGCAAAATTGGTTTAGAACAGAATAGCACACTGACACTTTCCCTCACTGTACCTCTCTGTCCCTAAACTCAAGGATTTCAAATAAGGTTCAGCAAGATTGGTTTAGAACAGAATAGCACACTGTCAGTTTCACTCACTGTCCTACTCTGTCCCTACAAACAAGATTTAGCACAGAATAGCACACTGACACTTTCCCTCACTGTACCTCTCTGTCCCTAAACTCAAGGATTGAAAATATGGTTCAGCAAGATTGGTTTAGAACAGAATAGCACACTGACACTTTCCCTCACTGTACCTCTCTGTCCCTACAAACAAGGTTTAGCACAGAATAACACACTGACACTCTCCCTACCTATCCTTATTTGTCCCTAAACACAAGGAATCCAGGATTAGTAAAGGAAAAAAAATGACACTGTCCCTGCCTATGCTTCTCTTTCCCTGCTCCGGAACACACTACACAAGGCCGCCGCGCTGGCGGCCTTTTATAGTGTGGGGCATGTACTAAACCCCCTCAGCAATAATTGGCCACAGGCATCCTGCCTGTGGCCAATCATTGCTCTCCTCGCTGCCGGCGCTGTGATTGGCCAAGCATGCGGGGTCACAGTGCATGCTTGGCCAATCACAGCGCCTGGATGACACTGCGATGGCGTAGTGCATTGTGGGCCGTTCGCGTCACTCAAATTTGGCGCGAACGGCCCAAATCGTTCGATCTTCGTCGAACGATCGAACAGCTGATGTTCGAGTCGAACGTATGTTCGACTCGAACACGAAGCTCATCCCTAGCCACCACGGGTAGAGAGAAAATATTGCATTCTAGCCAAGCGAAAAAAACTGAGTCTCCGCTGGATGTAAATGGATAAAACATCCAGAGGTGACATGAAATTAGAAAACACGTGCCCTCAATAATAAAAAATAAAAAATAAAATAAAAAATTAAAATTAAATAAAAATAAATTAGGATATACCATCTACAATTCCCTTGTATAAACATGAAAAAATTGTGATACATCCCTAAATACATGACTGAAAAAAAATATGACTGAAAAAAATATTGAAAAATAAAAAATCATGATAAAAAAATTATAGACCAACTTTAAATATTGGAAAGAAAAAAAGACTAATTGAAAGTAAAAATTAAAATGAAAAATAATAATAAAAATAAAAAATATAATATAAAAAATGTATGTATTAAGCAAAATATAAGAGAGGGACACAACAAAGGCGTCCTCCCAACAACTAGTTCATAACCCAAGGAACTATTAGAGGTCAAATTATGACTAACAATAATAGGCATAAAAAGTAATGCTACTAAGGGTTCACATCGAGTTCACAAAACAGGACCAAAAGAATATTCAAAAATGGTTGAGAAATGATTAAAACAGCCTAAACCAGACTAAGAATTGCCAATAAATGCATTTAGATCTATATCTAAATTTAACCCAAAAGGGGTGTAGCTCTTGATCCTGTTTATCCAGGACATCTCAAGCCTGGATATACTGCGCACCAAAGAGCTACCTCTCCACTGTGGGGTATACTTATCAATCCCCAAAAAAGTAGGATTTTTAAAACAGCTTACCTGTAAAATCCTTTTCTTGGAGTACATCACGGGACACAGAGCAGCATAGTCATTACTATGTGGGTTATATAGAATTACCTTCAGGTGCTGGCACTGGCAACTTCCAAAACAGGAAGTACCCTCCCCTATATAAGCCCCTCCCATCCGGGAGTACCTCAGTTTTGTAGCAAAGCAATACGTGTCCCCAAAAGAGGGGTGGGAGCTCTGTGTCCCGTGATGTACTCCAAGAAAAGGATTTTACAGGTAAGCTGTTTTAAAAATCCTACTTTCTTGTTCATACATCACGGGACACAGAGCAGCATAGTCATTACTATGTGGGACGTCCCAAAGCAATGCCACATGAGGGGGGGGGTACACCATACATAAGCTGGGCGCCATCAGGCATGAGGATCTTTTGCGGCCTGCAACACACTGCGCCCAAAGGCGACATCCTCCTGACTTCTCACGTCCACCTGGTAGAACCTAGTAAACGTGTGTACTGAAGACCATGTTGCGGCCTTACAAATTTGCGCCAGGGAGGCCTGGTGATGCACTGCCCATGAAGTTCCAACTGCTCTCGTGGAGTGCGCCCTAACTTTGAACGGAGGCGGTCTACTTTTCAAGCCATAGGCTTGTATTATGACCTGTCGAATCCACTTGGCTAAAGTAGATTTTGATGCTGCCTGACCCTTTCTGGGGCCTTCCGGCAGAACAAACAGAGAATCCGTTCTACGAATCTGAGCAGTGGCTTTTAGATAAGCTTTAACTGCTCCTACTACATCCAAAGAATGCAATAACTTTTCCTCTACCGAGCTTGGTTTGGGGAAAAAAGAAGGAAGAACCACATCCTGGTTCAAGTGAAACCTCGATACCACCTTAGGAAGAAAGGCTGGGGGAGGACGTAATACTACTCTGTCCTTATGGATAACCAGATATGGCTCTTTACAGGACATGGCGGCTAATTCCGACACTCTTCTAGCCGAGCATATGGCTACTAAAAATATCAATTTCCTGGTGAGTAGAACCAAGGAAATGTGCCGCAAAGGTTCAAATGGCTGCTTCTGCAGAACCGACAGAACCAAATTTAGATCCCATGGGCATATGGGAGTCTTAATCGGTGGAATAATACGAGTCACACCTTGCATAAAGGATTTGACAAGTGAATGCATAGCCAGGGGCCTTTGAAATAGTATTGACAAGGCCGAAACCTGGCCCTTGATAGTACTTAAGGCAAACTTCCTGTCTACAGCCCACTGCAGGAAGTCCAGAATTCTGCCTATAACGTACTTACGTGGATGCCATTTTCTGGCCTCGCACCAAGTGATGTACGCCTTCCAAACTCTATAGTAGATCTGCCTGGATACAGGCTTCCTGGCATTGATTATAGTTGATACCACAGAGTTAGAGAGACCTCTCTTCTTTAGGATGTGGGACTCAATAGCCAGGCCGTTAAACTTAGAGTTAGTAAGGAAGGGTGGTATATCGGTCCTTGCGAAAGCAGGTCCAGACGACGTGGAAGGGTCCAAGGACTCCCCACAGACATTTTGATGATCTCCGCGTACCAGGCCCTTCGGGGCCACGCTGGAGCCACCAGGATCACCGGCTTCTTCTCCAACCTGACTCTGCGAAGGAGTCGAGGCAACAATTGTAGCGGAGGGAATGCATATATCAGTCTGAACTGATCCCAAGGGAACACCAGAGCATCCGAGCCGCAAGCGAGGGGATCCCTTGTCCGGGAGACAAACCTGTCCACCTTTGCGTTGAATCTGGATGCTAGCAGATCTACATCCGGTGTTCCCCACCGCTGACATATTGCTCGGAAGACCTCGGGATGAAGGGACCATTCCCCTGGGCATAACTGTTGGCGACTCAGAAAGTCCGCCTTCCAATTCTCCACCCCTGGAATGAAGACAGCTGATATACATGGGACATGCTTTTCTGCCCATTCCAGGATGTGACTTACTTCCCTTAGACACTGGCAAAAAACTGAGGTACTCCTGGATGGGAGGGGCTTATATAGGGGAGGGTACTTCCTGTTTTGGAAGTTGCCAGTGCCAGCACCTGAAGGTAATTCTATATAACCCACATAGTAATGACTATGCTGCTCTGTGTCCCGTGATGTATGAACAAGAAAATGGTTTTAGCAGGATCTTTATTATGCGTTTCCAAGTAATGTCTTGGCACAGAATGTTTCGGAAAGCCATTTTTGATATTCGTTATGTGCTCATTGAGTCTAACCAAGAGGGGCCGCTTAGTCCTGCCCACATATTGTAGCCCACATGAGCACTAGAGCAGGTAAACGACCCCCTCAGTCGAGCACGTAATGAACAGCTTAATCTCAAATTCGACTGAGGTACTAAATGATGTGAATCTATGGGTTCTCCTGTGTGTGCAACAGCTAAGGGAGCACACCCTACACCTCCTACATTGGTAGAACACAGTCAAATTCTCAAAAAAGCCAATTTTGATGGGAAGGGGGTCAAGGACATTAGGTGCCACTCTGCCTCTAAGGGAAGGGGCTCCCTTACAGATAACCTGTGGTTTATCAGGAAGGACAGTATTCAAAATCTGATTGTTCGTGAGGATATGCCAGTGCTTCCTGATAAGTTTTTTAACATTCATGTGCTGAACGGAATAGGTGGTGATGAAGGGAACAGAAGGTGACCTATCACCTCTAGGGGGTCTTTCCCTAAGTAGATCACTCCTATCAATTAATGCCACTTCATCCAAAGTACTCTTCAAAGAGGCATTAGAATAACCCTTTTCAACAAACCGTCTGGTCAAGATCTCTGCCTGTATCAAGAATTCTCTGTTGTCAGAGCAATTACACTTTAAGCGTATATACTGGCTCTTTGGGACGATAGTAGCCATGCTTCATGGTGGCAGCTGTCGACAGGGATGTAAGAGCTCCTGTCGGTGCTCTTAACCACTCAAGGACCGGACCAATACGGACCATAATGACCAGAGGTGATTTCACAATTTGGCACTGCGCTGCTTTAACTGGAAATTGTGTGGACATGCAATGTTGTACCCAAACAAAATTTGCGTCCTTTTCTTCCCACAAATAGAGCTTTCTTTTAATGGTATTTGATTGCCTCTGCGATTTTTATTTTTTGCGATATAAACGGAAAAAGACCGAAAATCTTGTAAAATAAACATATTTTCTACTTTTTGTTATAAGAAAAATCGAATGAACTAAATTTTAGTCATACATTTAGGCCAAAATGTATTCAGCCACATGTCTTTAGTAAAAAAAATGTCAATAAGCGTATATTTATTGGTTTGCGCAAAAGTTATAGCGTCTACAAACTAGGGTACATTTTCTGGAATTTACACAGCTTTTAATTTATGACTGCCTATCTCAGTTCTTGAGGTGCTAAAATGGCAGGACAGTACAAAACCCCCCCAAATGACCCCATTTTGGAAAGTAGACACCCCAAGGAAATTGCTGGGAGGCACGTTGAGCCCATTGAATATTTTTTTTGTCCCAAGTGATTGAATAATGACAAAAAAAAAAAAAGTTACAAAAAGTTGTCACTAAATGATGCTCACACATGCCATGGTTATATGTGGAATGGCACCCCAAAATAAATTTTGCCGCTTCTCCCAAGTACGGGGATACCACATGTGTGGGACTTTTTGGGGGCCTAGCTGCGTACGGGACCCCGAAAACTAATCACCGCCTTCAGGATTTCTAAGGGTGTAAATTTTTTATTTCACTCCTCACTACCTATCACAGTTTCGAAGGCCATAAAATGCCAAAATAGCACAAAACCCACCCAAATGACCCCATTTTGGAAAATAGATACCCCAAGCTATTTACTGAGAGGCATGTTGAGTCCATGGAATATTTTATATTTTGCCACAAGTTGCGGGAATATAACAAACTTTTTTTTTTTTTCACAAAGTTGTCACTAAATTAAATATTGCTCACACATGCCATGGACATATGTGAAATTACACCCCAAAATACATTCTGCTGCTTCTCCTGAGTATGGGGATACCACATGTGTGGAACTTTTTGGGAGCCTAGCCGCGTATGGGAGCCCGAAAACCAAGCACCGTCTTCAAGATTTCTAAGGGCATAAATGTTTGATTTCACTCCTCACTACCTATCACTACCTATCACAGTTTTGAAGGTCATAAAATGCCAAGATGGCACAAACCCCCAAATGACCCCATTTTGGAAAGTAGACACCCCAAGCTATTTGCTGAGAGGCATGTTAAGCCCATTTAATATTTTTTTTGTCCCAAGTGATTGAATAATGACAAAAAGAAAAAAAAATGTACAAAAAGTTGTCACTAAATGATATATTGCTCACACATGCCATGGTTATATGTGGAATTACACCCCAAAATACATTTTGCTGCTTCTCCTGAGTCCGGGGATACCACATGTGTGGGACTTTTTGGGAGCCTAGCCGCGTACAGGACCCCGAAAACCAAGCACCGCCTTCAGGATTTCTAAGGGCGTAAATTTTTGATTTCACTCCTCACTACCCATCACAGTTTTGAAGGCCATAAAATGCCAAGATAGCACAAAACCCCCCAAATGACCCCATTTTGGAAAGTAGACACCCCAAGCTATTTTCTGAGAGGCACGGTGAGTATTGTACAGCTCTCATTTGTTTTTGAAAATGAAGAAAGAAAATAATTTTTTTTTTTCTTTTTTCAATTTTCAAAACTTTGTGACAAAAAGCGAGATCTGCCAAATACTCACCATACCTCTCAGCAAATAGCTCCTAACTGTGATAGGCAGTGAGGAGTGAAATCAAAAATTTACACCCTTAGAAAGCCTGAAGGCGGTGCTTGGTTTTTGGGGTCCTGTACGCGGCTAGGCTCCCAAAAAGTCCCACACATGTGGTATCCCCGTACTCAGGAGAAGCAACAGAATGTATTTTGGGGTGCAATTCCACATATAACAATGGCATGTTTGGGCAATATATCATTTAGTGACCACTTTTTGTACATTTTTTTTTTGTCATTATTCAATCACTTGGGACGAAAAAAAAATATTCAATGGGCTCAAGATGCCTCTCAGCAAATAGCTTGGGGTGTCTACTTTCCAAAATGGGGTCATTTGGGGGGTTTTGAACTTTCCTGGCTTTTTATGCACAACATCAGGAAGCTTATGTCACACATCATCCACTCTTCTAACCACTTGAAGACAAAGCCCTTTCTGACAGTTTTTGTTTACATGAAAACATTTTTTTTTTTGCAAAAAACTTACGTTGAACCCCCAAACATTATATATTTTTTTAAAACAAAGGCCCTACAGATTAAAATAGTGGGTGTTGCATTTTTTTTCCACACAGTATTTGCGCAGCGATTTTTCAAACGCATTTTTTGGGGAAAAATACACTTTTTTTTATTTTAATGCACTAAAACACACTATATTGCCCAAATGTTTGATGAAAGAAAAAAGAGGATCTTAGGCCGAGTACATGGATACCAAACACGACATGCTTTAAAATTGCGCACAAATGCGCAGCGGCGACAAACTACATACATTTTTAAAAGCCTTTAAAAGCCTTTACAGGTTACCATATTAGATTTACAGAGGAGGTCTACTGCTAAAATGACTGCCCTTGATCTGACCTTCGCGGTGAAACCTCACATGCATGGTGCAATTGCTGAATACATATGACGCTAGACAGACGCTTGCGTTCGCCTTTGCGCAAGAGCAGGGGGGGACAGGGGTGCTATTTTTTTTATTTTTTATTTTTTTTATTATTTATTTTGCTTTTTTTATTTTATTTTGAAACTGTTCCTTGCATTTTTTTTTATTTTTTTTACCATTTTTATTGTTATCTCAGGGAATGTAAATATCCCCTATGATAGCAATAGGTAGTGACAGGTACCCTTTTTTTGAAAAAAATTGGGGGGTTAGACCCTAGATCTTTCCTCTGCCCCCAAAGCATCTGACCACACCAAGATCGGAGTGATAAAATGCTTTCCCAATTTCCCAATGGCGCTGTTTATATGGGGGGGCATTCCCTCCCACTGCTTGTAAAAGCAGTCTAGAGGCTAATTAGCCACTATAATTACTTTTACATGAAAGCCGACTGCTGGCTGAAAAGAATGATACCAAGATGATACCTAAACCCACAGGCATCATTCTGGTATAACCATTCAAAGTCCAGCAACATACCAGTACGTTGCTGGTCCTTGTTGAACATGTATTGTAATCTTTTTTTTCATGCAGCCTGTTGGCTGAATGAAAAAAGAGATTGATCGGTGGGTATGCCCACCATTAGAATACCTCCTTTCATCCACCCACTTCTAATGATGGGCATACATGCACCATTTATATATGCCGAAGCATGGGGGCATCCTCCCGCAAAAAAGTTATGCCGCGTACACACGGTCAGACTTTTCCACGGGCAAGCCTCCGTCAGAATTTCGACCGTATGTACGCGGCATTAGGAGCAAAATCGCTCCTCCGCCCCTGCTGCCCCCATGCTTCGGAATATATGCTCTTTTTTTTTACTGTGGTGGTGAAATCACCTCCTACAGCGTTGGAGTCACGGCTTTATGTATCATGGGAGCAAGTGCTGTTGCTGTCAAGATAAATAAATCCGCACTGCAACTGAATGGCGTACCTGCTAAGCAAATGATTGTTAACATTAAAACAAAGTAACATTACAGTATAACAGTAAGACCTTACCATACCATACCTGCAAAGCAAATACCAAAAAAAAACCTAGTAAAAAATAAAAAAAATTTTTAACGCGACCTGTGCCTAAAATATATATATGCCGAAGCATGGGGGCATCCTCCCGCAAAAAAGTTATGCCGCGTACACACGGTCGGACTTTTCCAGGGGCAAGCCTCCGTTGAAATTTTGACCGTATGTACGCGGCATTAGGAGCAAAATCGCTACTCCGCCCCTGCTGCCCCCATGCTTCGGCATATATGCTCTTTTTTTATTGTGGTGGTGAAATCACAGTGCACAATACAACAGAATGGCGTACCTGAAAACAAAAAGTTACATACCTGAAAAGCAAGCATGATAAAACATTGCAGAATAGAATACAGTAAAAAAGAGCAGAACAATAGAGAGAAAATAGAGAGAGAGAGAGAGAACAATAAAACTATTTTTGTTTTTTTTATTTTATATTTTTTTTGTGTTTTGTTTTTTACGTTTTTTTTTTTACACTTTTTTTTTACTCAACTGTAACGGTTCGGGTCTCTCAAAATGTGATGCCATCTTGGGAGACCCTGTGTAAGTGTGTCCTGTTCTGTGCAATGCTGTACCCTACGCTAAAACTTCTCTTTTGTGTGGTAGCGTTCCATACATTTACCAATGCACAGACCAGGATTGTCAGGACAGAGTGGACAAAAATAAAGGGTGTCACACCTAAATCCGCGCTTGCTACAGACACGACATGGGGGGCTCGTTGGGTAGGGGTACTCTCGAGGACATACGGATAATGCCTCTCATTCAGCCGGCTTACTGCATTTGGTAGGGGATGGTGAGGTGCAGAACCGCCTGGATACAGGAGGTCTGTGACTATCACATCCTGGAATTTTAGGAGAGATAAAGTCCCGCCTGAAGCTCTGTATAGCACATGAGCGTTCAGCAAAGCCTATTGGAGTAAGGATAGAGACACTTTTTTGTACCAGCATCTCGCCTTACGGGCAATGTGATACGGCGCCAACTTCTGGTCATTGAGGTCCACCCCTCCCATATTTTGGTTATATTCATGGACACAGAGGGGTTTCTCCATAACACCAGTCGCCGTACGAATTTGGACTGTGGTGTCTGCATGAAGGGAGGTAAGAAGGAAAACATTCTTATTATCCCTCCACTTCACAGCGAGCAAATTATTACACTTCAAGCAGGCTCTCTCCCCCAGCCAAAGACGGGAATTTACAAGCCCCTGGGGAAAGCCCCGGCGATTAGGTCGCACGGTGCCACATGCTCCAATCTGATGATCAAACAAGTGACTAAAAAGTGGCACGCTCGTGTAATAATTGTCCACATACAAGTGGTACCCCTTTCCGAATAAGGGTGACACCAAGTTCCACACTATCTTGCCAGCGCTCCCTATGTAATCCGGGCAGTTGACCGGCTCAACCTGACTATCTTTTCCCTCATAAACCGTAAAGCTCTATACATAGCCTGTTGCCCTGTCACAGAACTTATAGAGCTTGACCCCGTATCTGGCACGCTTGCTGGGAAGGTACTGCTTGAAAGACAAGCGGCCAGAAAATTTAATCAGGGACTCATCAACGCAGACAACTTGATCGGGAATAAACAAGGCTGCAAAACGTTCATTGAAGTGGTTTATGAGGGGCCGAATTTTGTAGACCCGGTCGTATTCAGGGTCTCAACGTGGATGACAAAGTTCATTGTCGTTGAAGTGCATGAACCGCAAAATCTGCTCGTATCGTTTCCTGGGCATGGAGGCAGAGAACACGGCATGTGGTCAATTGGGTGCGTGGACCAATAAGCACGTATTGACGAAAATTTATGTGTGCCCATGTTGAGGGAAAGGCCCAGAAAGGTCTAAAATTAGGAAACCGTAATTGGTTTCCAATCTCTGGCAATGGAAGGCAACTGGGGATTAGCGGTGATGAATTGACCAGCATATAAATTACTCTGGTCCACAATAGATCTATATAGATCTTCCGTGAAAAACAGCAAATAAAAATCAAGTGGCATAAAATCAGCTGTTTCCACCTGAATACCGGGTTGGGCAGTGAATGGGGGAAGTACAGGTGCTGCAGAAGTAGTGGGGTCCCAATCAGGATAGGCGAATTCTGCAGGAAGGGCACTATGGGCACGACGGGCCTGCCTTTGTCTTCTTCTTCTTGGTGGCAGCGGGACACTACTTGTGATTGCCACCTCGCCAGCTTGAACTGCACTTATGGGACTCGCCACGTCACCACGTGATACTGCAGTGCCGGATGTATGCCCAGGCTGTACTAGGCCGCTGGTGCTTGCCAGTTCACCAGAAGGAATAGCGGCGCTAGTACTACTCTGCTCCATGATACAAGAGCCCTGCGGTTCTTGATTCTCAACAACCCCAGAAGATCGGGATCGGGTGCGCCTGACCTTAGCAGGGACCTCATCTTCGTCGCCCGGGCTATCTGACATGGAGCCGCTGTCTTCTACGAGAAGGTATTCTGAGCCTGAATCTGACAGATCCGTGACCTCCTCTTCACTATCTGTCATGCTCAGAATCTCGTAGGCCTCTTTACTAGTGTACCTTTGATTTGCCATTTTGGGCTCTAAATTTAGGGGTACACTAGTAAGATTCACAGGAATAAAAGCACCTGACTGTCGTCAGCAAATATATCAAACACTACAAAAAAAACTGTTAGCGATCGCAGAGATCAGGCCTGACTGTGTGAACGCTGCAGTTATGTGTGTTGTGTTTGGTAAGTTATAGTGATCGATCGATACTGCACTTGGGTGGGCTGGGCTGGGCGGAGGGGCTAAACGCAGGTGCTAGCAGGTATCTGGGCTGATCCCGCTAACACTGTGTTTTCGGGAACCCTAAACCGCTGGGGACGCTAGTATAGATCTGATCAGATCAGATATTGATCTGTTCAGATACTATACCACTAAGGGAGGTGTATGCTTTGCGCGTGGGTCTTAGCGTTGCTGGCACTAACCTAACACTGCCTGGGGTGACGCAGACCCTCTCTGGCGGTAAAACCTAATTGATATCACCCGCCGGGCGATCAGGGGGTTAAACCTTTATTGGGTTATATATGGCGAGTGCCCTGATGCTATCAAAAGCAAACTAACCAACCAGCGTCACCCGTAACACTTATACGGTGATCACTGGTGAAAGGGTTAACTAGAGGCAATCAGGGGGTTAAATGTGAGGTAGTGTTTTGCGCTACTCAAGAGTAATAAATAGTGAATAGAGTGCCTATCAATGGCTGCAAAATAAATCTGTGTTCACTTGACACATAAACAGTAATATAAAGAAGGGGGGGAATTTGCGCTAAAGAAAACCAGTATCACACACAAAACACGCTTCTATGTCACATGAATCTAATAGTAAATAAGTACTCAGTGATAATGTGCATATATAATATATACTATAGTGCAATCACCAAAATAAAGTGTAAGTGCATGTGTAAACACAATAGTGCAAAAAGTTCAATATTGCAATGGTTGCTGTTCAGGATAGTTCAAATGGGTATTTAGTCAATGGTCAATTTCAAGATTCTAGATGTTCCAAAATTGTAGATGTCATCAAAAAGTTCAAATAATAAACGGATTGAAGTATTGAACCTGCGGTGAATCCTACACCTGTCGCCCAATGTTCTCACCTCAATGACATGGATCACTGGCATGTAGTTTCACTGGCATGGACTATGATCTTATATCTCTTCTATTCCTCTTATTTCTTCTCCACTCTTAAATAATATTTGGATTGTGTCCTCTACCAATCACGCTCTCTATGAAAGAGACAGGCGGGTGGGAGGGAAGGGGAGGGGGAGAGGGAGAGGGGGGGAACAAGCTCCAATCGATGCAGCCGGGAGAGGGACAGGAAATGAAGCCTCCAATAGTATAGTATTTCAATAAAATATGTAGGCTTTATTAACTTAAAAAATGGACTCTTACATCAATTTAGAAAATAATCAGCATGTAGGAGATAATCGGCGTATAGCCGCTACCTTACTGTTATCCTGCTGTCTTACGATCCGTCCGTATGATGCCGCTATCCTCCCTACGGCGTTACGTCACGCACCTCGTGACTTCTTCAGGGGAGCCTGATTGGTTGTTAGGGCATCACTCAAATAGTGTATTGGACCGGAAGTCTTGCGGTCGCCATTTTCTTGTATACCACAATAAACTATATGGGCGCCGCCATTTTCCCTGTGTCTAGCTAGCGGTAAATATCCATATCAAATAAAAACATAGCAAAACAAAAAATGTTTACATAGTAAAACAAAAAATATTTGAGCGAAAATGTTAATTTCCCTCATCTTTTATTGTGGGATGGTACTATAAATAGAGTAATATTTTACTCATCTAGATAATCACTGAATATAAATTCCACACTACTACCTCAGATCATAGCAGCCACAGCGGGCTGACTGGGCTAATATCCATCCTGGGAACCAGTATAAATACTACAATGACATGTACCACCAATTCCGTCAATGCAGTGAAAATTAATATTAAATTAAAATGAATATATAGATCTATAATTCATACCCATAGTGAAGTGTATATATATAATAAGGCCTCTTGTTCATAAGCACTCATTGCTGACTGGATGGCATCATACTTCTGATCCAATTCAGCAGGGCAACTAATTATATTATACAAGTATAACCATACTATCCAATGAAAAATAGAATAATATAGTATAATAATATCAAACATATAATGCTAAAATTATTTAAAATATTTTAAAATATTTTAAAATTAAAAATTACTTAAAAAACAATTCAGATCGAACTCTACGTTCATTCCCCTGGGTGTCAATGTTCTAAGCGTATGTATCCACCGAGACTCTTTCTGACTGATATTTCTCACTAGATGGCTTCCTCTCCAAGAGCCTTTAAATTTGTCTATGCCCCAAAATTGCAAATCTATAGGGTCCCGATTGTGGACCTGTGCAAAATGTCGTGACACACTATGTTTCGGAAATCCGTTGATAATGTTTTGCACATGTTCTTTAATTCTTACTTTTAGGGCTCTCTTAGTTCTACCTACATACTGTAGGTTACAACTACATTGTAGTACGTATACAACACCCTCTGTGTGACACCCTATAAAATCCTTTATAGGGTGTATGTTACCTGTACTGGTACTCTTAAATTCTGTCCTTTTGCCTTGGAACTTTTTGGCATGTTTACAGGCGTAGCAGTTTCTACAAGGGTAAAAACCTATTCCATTAAAGAAGGAATAACTGGGTTTGGGGGGCGGGACTACAATTGATTTAACTACTAGGTCCCTGAGCGTCGGTGCCCTCCTATATATTATTTTAGGTCTATCTGGCAAGATATGATTGAGGTCTTTATCTTTTTTTAAAATGTGCCAGTGTCGCTCCACCAACCTGGCTACATCTTTATGTTGAATGTTAAAATCTAAGATAAGACACGGCGCCTCTTGATGCTGGTAGTTTTTATTTTTATTTTGTAGCATCTTGTTTCTGTCTAGTTCCCTGACATCTAGTATTTGCTTGTCAAGCCAAAGATGATCATAACCTTTTTCTTCAAACCTCTTCCCTATTTGTTGGGCTTGTTCATTATAATCAGTATTCTTGCTACAATTTCTTTTTAATCTTATAAGTTGGCCCTTGGGTATGTTATATAGCCACGATTTATGATGGCAGCTTTCCAGAGATAAGTAGCTATTTGCATCCACTGATTTAAAGAAGGTTTTGGTGGTAATCTTATCTCCTTCTAGTTGGAGAGTTAAATCCAGAAAGTCCACAGTTTTAGCATCGATTTTCCATTCAAGTTTGATGTTTTTATCATTTTGGTTTAATGTATTGAGGAAGAGTTCTAGCTTGTCTCTACTTCCATTCCATATTAGTATCAGGTCATCGATGTAACGTTTATATAATGTCAATTCTGGGGGCATCTCTGCATATATGGCCTCTTCCTCCCACTGAGCCATAAACGCATTGGCTACACTTGGGGCGAATTTGGCTCCCATAGCTATGCCCACATTTTGTTTGTAATATGCCTGATCGTGCCAAAAATAATTATACTTGAGACAAAAGTCTAAACATCTAATCAGGAACTTTCTTTGTTTGCAGGTGAGGTTGCTATATGTTCTTAAAAGCCATTTAGTGGCATGGCAATCCTCATGATGTTTTACAATCGTATATAACGATGCAACATCTACTGTTGCTAGTAAGGTTCTTCCTTCCAATACTGGTGTTTGGTCAATCAATTGTAACACATGTTTAGTGTCCTTCAAGTATGCTCGTGTACTTTGGACTGCTGGCTGGATAAAATGGTCTATATATTGGCCCAATCTAGATGTCAGAGAATCTATGCCATTAACAATTGGCCTGCCTGGTGGGTTGTCCTTACTCTTATGTATTTTAGGAACTGTGTAGATTATCGGGATCCTGCATACTTCCGGTATCAAATATCATGCTTCTTTTTTGTTTAGGATCTCCTTCTTGGTGCCTAAATCTATTAAAAGATGTAGTTCCTTTTTATAATTATTAGTTGGATTACCCCGTAGTTTGATATATGTTTCTTCTTGTTGTAACTGATTTTCAATTTCCTTCAGATACTGCTCTTTGGCCTGTATCACTACTGCCCCCCCTTTGTCCGCCGGGCGGATCACAATGTCTTTTCTTTCTGTGAGTAATTTAATTCCCTTTTGGATATGTATCGGGTCCTTCTTCTTTTTTAGTTCTAGAGATTCCAGATCTTGTAGAACTAGGTTTTTAAAAACCTCTATATGATGACCATCAGATACTTTGGGGTTATATACAGAATTGTTACGTAAATTACTATGTGCTACTTTAGTTGGTATCTCTGTAGTTGTTTCTCGTATCTGGAAAGGATTATTCATGATGTGTTTTTTGATGCTAATCTTTCGTATATATTTTTTGATTCCTATATAGGTATCAAATTTATTGAGGTTCCTAACTGGTGCATGTTTCAGTCCCTTATCTAGGGTAGCCAGTTCCTCCGTGGTCAAAGTTATCCCACTTAGATTAACAACATTATCTCCTATCATTCTCTGTCTCTCTTTTTTCTTTTTGAGTCTCTTTCCTGCTCTGTTTCCTCTCTTGGCCCTTGATTTGGTCTTAATCTGTCCTCTCTCAGAACTCTTCTGGGTGAGAGTATGGGATCTTGTATTTGTCTTCGGGGAGAGTGATCCCTCCTCTCCCTGTCTACAAAAGGGCGCTGAGTATCATACTGCGGTGGTTGTTGATACTGACGTTGGTCATAGTAGGGCTGATCCTGATAGTCTTTTATAGGATCAAATCTGTTATATGTTTTTACCGGTGTTCTATTATAATCTCCATGGTATTCTTGTGGCTGGTAAGGCCCTCTATTGTCCCTTTGTCCTCCATATTGGTTTTGTCCTCCATATTGGTTTTGCCAGTTTGGTGGTCCTCTATTTTGTTGCCAGTTATTATAAGGCTTTTGGGGTTTTTTAAAAGGTTTTTTCCATTGTTTTTTTGGAGTGTATTGTTGGTATCGTGTTCCATAATTGGAGTCATAATACAATTGTGTGGATTCAGTATTATTCCATCTGGGTGTCATTCTTTCATTTGATATAGTAGGGTCTTGTATTCGTACTTCTCTAACAGGTGTAGAGTAAGTAGAATTAGGTAACATTTGTTCTGTTGGTTCTGTCTTCTGTTGCCATTTGAAGACTTGATTTATTTTATAGTCACCCACATCCCTTTGATATTTCTTAATTTTCCGCAGCTGGACTTCCAGGTCTTTGGCTATCAGATCTTTATTTAATTGTGTTGCCAATTTTTTTAAATCTGTAGATTCCCTATATGGTTCAAGTTTTTCCTTAATCTCTTCAATTTGTTGTTGTATGGTTCGAGTCTTTTTTTGTTTTCTCTTAAGGAGGAATTTAACTCCCTCTATGCTTTTATTGTTAAAGAACTCAAACCATTCCTCCATCGATTCCTTATCTGTTAGACCATCATTTGGTGGTAATTCCCATCGTAGTCTCCTGGGGACTATGTTATCCTTGATATACTGATCAAAGGTATTAACATCCCACCACAGACTAACCTTTTTATCCATCAAGTGTCCTAATTTTCTGGTGAGACTTTCTAAATCTGTATTCCGTGTTTGTTGATGTGTATTAAATACCTCCTCTATGTTCACATTTCTATTCTCCATGAACGTGAAAACGTCCATTGTAGCGGCAAAAAATGTGATGAGTGAATAATCTAGTGTTAAATGTGAGGTAGTGTTTTGCGCTACTCAAGAGTAATAAATAGTGACTAGAGTGCCTATCAATGGCTGCAAAATAAATCTGTGTTCACTTGACACATAAACAGTAATATAAAGAAGGGGGGGAATTTGCGCTAAAGAAAACCAGTATCACACACAAAACACGCTTCTATGTCACATGAATCTAATAGTAAATAAGTACTCAGTGATAATGTGCATATATAATATATACTATAGTGCAATCACCAAAATAAAGTGCAAGTGCATGTGTAAACACAATAGTGCAAAAAGTTCAATATTGCAATGGTTGCTGTTCAGGATAGTTCAAATGGGTATTTAGTCAATGGTCAATTCCAAGATTCTAGATGTTCCAAAATTGTAGATGTCATCAAAAAGTTCAAATAATAAACGGATTGAAGCATTGAACCTGCGGTGAATCCTACACCTGTCTCCCAATGTTCTCACCTCAATGACATGGATCACTGGCATGTAGTTTCACTGGCATGGACTATGATCTTATATCTCTTCTATTCCTCTTATTTCTTCTCCACTCTTAAATAATATTTGGATTGTGTCCTCTACCAATCACGCTCTCTATGAAAGAGACAGGCGGGTGGGAGGGAAGGGGAGGGGGAGAGGGAGAGGGGGGGAACAAGCTCCAATCGATGCAGCCGGGAGAGGGACAGGAAATGAAGCCTCCAATAGTATAGTATTTCAATAAAATATGTAGGCTTTATTAACTTAAAAAATGGACTCTTACATCAATTTAGAAAATAATCAGCATGTAGGAGATAATCGGCGTATAGCCGCTACCTTACTGTTATCCTGCTGTCTTACGATCCGTCCGTATGATGCCGCTATCCTCCCTACGGCGTTACGTCACGCACCTCGTGACTTCTTCAGGGGAGCCTGATTGGTTGTTAGGGCATCACTCAAATAGTGTATTGGACCAGAAGTCTTGCGGTCGCCATTTTCTTGTATTAGATTCATGTGACATAGAAGCGTGTTTTGTGTGTGATACTGGTTTTCTTTAGCGCAAATTCCCCCCCTTCTTTATATTACTGTTTATGTGTCAAGTGAACACAGATTTATTTTGCAGCCATTGATAGGCACTCTAGTCACTATTTATTACTCTTGAGTAGCGCGAAACACTACCTCACATTTAACACTAGATTATTCACTCATCACATTTTTTGCCGCTACAATGGACGTTTTCACGTTCATGGAGAATAGAAATGTGAACATAGAGGAGGTATTTAATACACATCAACAAACACGGAATACAGATTTAGAAAGTCTCACCAGAAAATTAGGACACTTGATGGATAAAAAGGTTAGTCTGTGGTGGGATGTTAATACCTTTGATCAGTATATCAAGGATAACATAGTCCCCAGGAGACTACGATGGGAATTACCACCAAATGATGGTCTAACAGATAAGGAATCGATGGAGGAATGGTTCGAGTTCTTTAACAATAAAAGCATAGAGGGAGTTAAATTCCTCCTTAAGAGAAAACAAAAAAAGACTCGAACCATACAACAACAAATTGAAGAGATTAAGGAAAAACTTGAACCATATAGGGAATCTACAGATTTTAAAAAATTGGCAACACAATTAAATAAAGATCTGATAGCCAAAGACCTGGAAGTCCAGCAGCGGAAAATTAAGAAATATCAAAGGGATGTGGGTGACTATAAAATAAATCAAGTCTTCAAATGGCAACAGAAGACAGAACCAACAGAACAAATGTTACCTAATTCTACTTACTCTACACATGTTAGAGAAGTACGAATACAAGACCCTACTATATCAAATGAAAGAATGACACCCAGATGGAATAATACTGAATCCACACAATTGTATTATGACTCCAATTATGGAACACGATACCAACAATACACTCCAAAAAAACAATGGAAAAAACCTTTTAAAAAACCCCAAAAGCCTTATAATAACTGGCAACAAAATAGAGGACCACCAAACTGGCAAAACCAATATGGAGGACAAAACCAATATGGAGGACAAAGGGACAATAGAGGGCCTTACCAGCCACAAGAATACCATGGAGATTATAATAGAACGCCGGTAAAAACATATAACAGATTTGATCCTATAAAAGACTATCAGGATCAGCCCTACTATGACCAACGTCAGTATCAACAACCACCGCAGTATGATACTCAGAGCCCTTTTGTAGACAGGGAGAGGAGGGATCACTCTCCCCGAAGACAAATACAAGATCCCATACTCTCACCCAGAAGAGTTCTGAGAGAGGACAGATTAAGACCAAATCAAGGGCCAAGAGAGGAAACAGAGCAGGAAAGAGACTCAAAAAGAAAAAAGAGAGACAGAGAATGATAGGAGATAATGTTGTTAATCTAAGTGGGATAACTTTGACCACGGAGGAACTGGCTACCCTAGATAAGGGACTGAAACATGCACCAGTTAGGAACCTCAATAAATTTGATACCTATATAGGAATCAAAAAATATATACGAAAGATTAGCATCAAAAAACACATCATGAATAATCCTTTCCAGATACGAGAAACAACTACAGAGATACCAACTAAAGTAGCACATAGTAATTTACGTAACAATTCTGTATATAACCCCAAAGTATCTGATGGTCATCATATAGAGGTTTTTAAAAACCTAGTTCTACAAGATCTGGAATCTCTAGAACTAAAAAAGAAGAAGGACCCGATACATATCCAAAAGGGAATTAAACTACTCACAGAAAGAAAAGACATCGTGATCCGCCCGGCGGACAAAGGGGGGGCAGTAGTGATACAGGCCAAAGAGCAGTATCTGAAGGAAATTGAAAATCAGTTACAACAAGAAGAAACATATATCAAACTACGGGGTAATCCAACTAATAATTATAAAAAGGAACTACATCTTTTAATAGATTTAGGCACCAAGAAGGAGATCCTAAACAAAAAAGAAGCACGATATTTGATACCGGAAGTATGCTGGATCCCGATAATCTACACAGTTCCTAAAATACATAAGAGTAAGGACAACCCACCAGGCAGGCCAATTGTTAATGGCATAGATTCTCTGACATCTAGATTGGGCCAATATATAGACCATTTTATCCAGCCAGCAGTCCAAAGTACACGAGCATACTTGAAGGACACTAAACATGTGTTACAATTGATTGACCAAACACCAGTATTGGAAGGAAGAACCTTACTAGCAACAGCAGATGTTGCATCGTTATATACGATTGTAAAACATCATGAGGCTTGCCATGCCACTAAATGGCTTTTAAGAACATATAGCAACCTCACCTGCAAACAAAGAAAGTTCCTGATTAGATGTTTAGACTTTTGTCTCAAGTATAATTATTTTTGGCACGATCAGGCATATTACAAACAAAATGTGGGCATAGCTATGGGAGCCAAATTCGCCCCAAGTGTAGCCAATGCGTTTATGGCTCAGTGGGAGGAAGAGGCCATATATGCAGAGATGCCCCCAGAATTGACATTATATAAACGTTACATCGATGACCTGATACTAATATGGAATGGAAGTAGAGACAAGCTAGAACTCTTCCTCAATACATTAAACCAAAATGATAAAAACATCAAACTTGAATGGAAAATCGATGCTAAAACTGTGGACTTTCTGGATTTAACTCTCCAACTAGAAGGAGATAAGATTACCACCAAAACCTTCTTTAAATCAGTGGATGCAAATAGCTACTTATCTCTGGAAAGCTGCCATCATAAATCGTGGCTATATAACATACCCAAGGGCCAACTTATAAGATTAAAAAGAAATTGTAGCAAGAATACTGATTATAATGAACAAGCCCAACAAATAGGGAAGAGGTTTGAAGAAAAAGGTTATGATCATCTTTGGCTTGACAAGCAAATACTAGATGTCAGGGAACTAGACAGAAACAAGATGCTACAAAATAAAAATAAAAACTACCAGCATCAAGAGGCGCCGTGTCTTATCTTAGATTTTAACATTCAACATAAAGATGTAGCCAGGTTGGTGGAGCGACACTGGCACATTTTAAAAAAAGATAAAGACCTCAATCATATCTTGCCAGATAGACCTAAAATAATATATAGGAGGGCACCGACGCTCAGGGACCTAGTAGTTAAATCAATTGTAGTCCCGCCCCCCAAACCCAGTTATTCCTTCTTTAATGGAATAGGTTTTTACCCTTGTAGAAACTGCTACGCCTGTAAACATGCCAAAAAGTTCCAAGGCAAAAGGACAGAATTTAAGAGTACCAGTACAGGTAACATACACCCTATAAAGGATTTTATAGGGTGTCACACAGAGGGTGTTGTATACGTACTACAATGTAGTTGTAACCTACAGTATGTAGGTAGAACTAAGAGAGCCCTAAAAGTAAGAATTAAAGAACATGTGCAAAACATTATCAACGGATTTCCGAAACATAGTGTGTCACGACATTTTGCACAGGTCCACAATCGGGACCCTATAGATTTGCAATTTTGGGGCATAGACAAATTTAAAGGCTCTTGGAGAGGAAGCCATCTAGTGAGAAATATCAGTCAGAAAGAGTCTCGGTGGATACATACGCTTAGAACATTGACACCCAGGGGAATGAACGTAGAGCTCGATCTGAATTGTTTTTTAAGTAATTTTTAATTTTAAAATATTTTAAAATATTTTAAATAATTTTAGCATTATATGTTTGATATTATTATACTATATTATTCTATTTTTCATTGGATAGTATGGTTATACTTGTATAATATAATTAGTTGCCCTGCTGAATTGGATCAGAAGTATGATGCCATCCAGTCAGCAATGAGTGCTTATGAACAAGAGGCCTTATTATATATATATACACATCACTATGGGTATGAATTATAGATCTATATATTCATTTTAATTTAATATTAATTTTCACTGCATTGACGGAATTGGTGGTACATGTCATTGTAGTATTTATACTGGTTCCCAGGATGGATATTAGCCCAGTCAGCCCGCTGTGGCTGCTATGATCTGAGGTAGTAGTGTGGAATTTATATTCAGTGATTATCTAGATGAGTAAAATATTACTCTATTTATAGTACCATCCCACAATAAAAGATGAGGGAAATTAACATTTTCGCTCAAATATTTTTTGTTTTACTATGTAAACATTTTTTGTTTTGCTATGTTTTTATTTGATATGGATATTTACCGCTAGCTAGACACAGGGAAAATGGCGGCGCCCATATAGTTTATTGTGGTATACAAGAAAATGGCGACCGCAAGACTTCCGGTCCAATACACTATTTGAGTGATGCCCTAACAACCAATCAGGCTCCCCTGAAGAAGTCACGAGGTGCGTGACGTAACGCCGTAGGGAGGATAGCGGCATCATACGGACGGATCGTAAGACAGCAGGATAACAGTAAGGTAGCGGCTATACGCCGATTATCTCCTACATGCTGATTATTTTCTAAATTGATGTAAGAGTCCATTTTTTAAGTTAATAAAGCCTACATATTTTATTGAAATACTATACTATTGGAGGCTTCATTTCCTGTCCCTCTCCCGGCTGCATCGATTGGAGCTTGTTCCCCCCCTCTCCCTCTCCCCCTCCCCTTCCCTCCCACCCGCCTGTCTCTTTCATAGAGAGCGTGATTGGTAGAGGACACAATCCAAATATTATTTAAGAGTGGAGAAGAAATAAGAGGAATAGAAGAGATATAAGATCATAGTCCATGCCAGTGAAACTACATGCCAGTGATCCATGTCATTGAGGTGAGAACATTGGGAGACAGGTGTAGGATTCACCGCAGGTTCAATACTTCAATCCGTTTATTATTTGAACTTGTTGATGACATCTACAATTTTGGAACATCTAGAATCTTGGAATTGACCATTGACTAAATACCCATTTGAACTATCCCGAACAGCAACCATTGCAATATTGAACTTTTTGCACTATTGTGTTTACACATATATATATATATATTGTAAACTTTTGGGGATTATAGCTCCACGGGACCAAGTGCATAAACCGTTGAACTTGAACAAAAAGTCTTTTATTTGTAAATAAACCAAAAATAAAGCTTCATTCAGCACACAGGAAAAATATAAAAACAAAGTCTGCTTATCTCCAGCATAAAGTAAAGTCCTGCTTGTCTTCAGCACAAAACAAATTAAAGAAAAGGCACATACAGTTTTTGTAGAGGGGTCTTCGCCCCAGAACTTCCAGAGCCCTTGCTGAATCTTCACAGGTGCAATCCCCATACTCCTTTTACAACACCTCTTGCCATCTGGATGTTTTTGGGGTATCGTCAGACCCTCCCTGTTGTCAAGTCCTGTCGGTGAATGCCAAGATTCCCAGCCATCTTGTCCGATAAGCTTGTATTTAAGCTTTGTCTGTGAGTAGGACTATTGCTTTTTATTTACATTTTAATAAACCTGTAAGTGGTAATACACTAGGTCGGTGCGCCCTCCTGTTTTCTTTCTTCTTCTTATATCTTTGGGGAACCAGCAACTGCTCTACAGTTTCCCCTCGGCTCTCAGCTACTCGATATACCAGTGGTAAAGTGAACTCCGCGCCAAACAATTACGTGGACTATCTAAACAATAAATAATACCTACTCAAATATTTATCTACTGAAAAAATAAATAAATACATTTCTAGAAATAAGCTGCTCCCCTGTGAAGTGTGGACTCCCAGTGATGAAATAATTGTTATAGGGGGCGCTATATAAATTAATGTGACTAAATACCATATATAATCCCAACTGGGATCCTAGTATCTATAGCACATGTGGTAAAAAATGATTAGTAATATATAATACATGTGATAGGTGAATCAATATTAAATTCCAAACCACAATCATTAATATAATATATGAAAAAAGTCCCAATTTAGTGATTCAAAATAATCATTGAAAGTCCATATCCAACATAAACTCCTGCTTGCTGTCGTGATATATCTTGAAAGAATAAAGTGAATAAGTTGTTCGACCATCAAACATGCCCATTCAATGTCTCAAAGTAAACTTGAAGTGTCGTATGAAATTGATCCTCCACCAATAGCAAAGAAACACACCCAATGTGCTCGTTTATAGATTCTGCTTACCAGAACAATATGACCACTTTAATCAAAAAGTAGGTCAGTAGCGCTTATGCAGGTTTGTGCCTGCTCACATGTGTATGATTTGGAGACATACACCCTTCCTCCTCAGACGTGCCGGTAGGATCATATGAAAAAATGATGAAAGTTGCCCATAGCGTAAAATTTATTGGTAAAAAACAAAGTAAAAATAGAAAGCCAAAGGCTTACTCACATTTAAAAGTGCCTGTATCCCGGCACTGGGGTTGCTGGCTTGTCAGATTAGATACTGTGGCGCTGGAGCTTCTCCCATATGTCCGCCTCCATGTGCGGCGTGCGTTCCACCTTCTACCTTCCGGCAACCATCCAGTCCGGATATGGCGTACAAACGTGACCAGGTACCGCCTCGACGTATGTTTCGTTGTGAACGTCTTCAGGAAGCGTCTCGATATACCAAGTCCCCCTTCAACGCAAAATGAGGAAACCTCTGATCTGCCCCTGGGATTTATAAGACCCCATCAATAACAGAAACCCGCTCTCGAGCATTGATCAAGGTAGGATCCTGTAATTGGGCGGTGCCAGGTCTGGATGCACTGGCCTCGAGGATGTTTCCCCCTCATCCTCCTCAACCGGAGAGAGCTCCTCATCATCCTCCCCCAGCATAACTTGTAATGGGAAAACTCCCCCCCCCTCAGAGATCAACTCGGTTTTGAGACCTGGAACAGGAACATTATCATCCAAATTAGCATTCTCTGTAATTTCATTGTCGGTGACGGGTATCTCCATATTAGAGAGGTGTGTTGTGGGGGTTTCAGGCCCGGACCCCTCAGACTCTGTCCCTTCCAGGCCCAGTGTCCCCAGTTCTCCTGGCAGCCCCGTCTGTACCTGGTTCCACAGTTCGAGAAATAGTGGACAGTCCCGCCCCACTATGATGTCATGTATTAAACTTTTTACCACCCCAACCTCTTGTGTAACTGAGGTATGGCCATAGGAAACTGTCACCAGGACCAGGGGGTACTCCCTGGTGTCCCCATGGATACACACTACCCGTAGAGTCTTATTTACTGGGCCAAGTCTCCCGACCACCCTGGCATGTACAAGTGTTACCATGCTACCGGAGTTCACCCACTCTTCACACTCGAACCGTCCTGCAGCCAGATCAAGATAAGTGGCACACGCTCTTTGCACATAGAAGGAGCTTCTCCGACCAGTCCCACAGTCCATAGGCTCCTCCTGCAGCGGGCACTGTTCCCGGGTATGCCCCCAGGACCGACATCGCCAACACTGTAGGTCCCCCATCCTAGGGACAGGAACCAACCTTTGCGGTTCTGCGGAAGATGATTGTCAGGGTCACCTGTGGCCAGGTGACAGATGCACACCGTAGGGGGACAGGAGTGCACCGCGAGGTAGTGAACCCTATGGCTGGCTTCTGTGGATAGGAAACTGGGTGGTTGTGGAAAGCGGGACCAGAGGAGCACAACCGGGATCCCAACGGAAGCGAGAGCCAAGATTCCCCAGGGCGCGGAGTCTAAGACCCAGCTGGTCTTCTCCAGGGCCTCTAGTGGTGAGGATGTTACGCTGCAGGCTGGGACCAGGTCGCGGCCCCTGGAGTTTCCTAGCTCACGCCCCGTAGGATAAGGGGAAGCAGCAGCACACGATAGAGAGAACCGAATAACAAGCCGAAGGTCAGGGGCCACAAGCAGACAAGGATAACGAGGAACGAGCCGAAGGTCAAGGGTCACGAGCAGACAGGGATGGTCTGGGACAAGCCAATAGCGTAACAGAGAGACAGACGTAGCACACGGCAGGCAGGAACCCAAACACACAATGCCTAACAAACACGTTGATCAGCAAAGCAGGCTTGCAGTGCACAGGTTAATATAGTGTTCAGTGATAGGGCCTGGGGTGGAGTCAGGCTGGGAGGAGATTATAAAGGAAGCCAGGTGAAGGAGGTCTGGTCTCTAGATGAACACATGAGGAGGAAGGTAAGATGGCAGACAAACACTACTGCATATCCATGACAGTACCCTCCCTCTTATGGGCCCTCCCCCGCCTGGACCCAGGCTTAAAGGGAAATCTCTGATGAAACCTTCTCAACAGATGAGGTGCAGCGACATCAGATGCAGCGATCCAAGACGCCTCCTCAGGACCAAAACCTCTCCAATGCACAAGGTACTGAAGAATGCCTCTGCAGAGCCGAGAATCCAGAACTTGTCTAACCTCGTACTTAAGATTATCCTCAGAGACTGAAAACGAGGTAGGGAGATGACAAGAAGATCTATTGAGGACCAAAGGCTCTCTAGGAATAAGCAAGGGCATGAGACGATCAACAGGAATCTGAGGAGGGTCCCCTAGACCCTTAAAGGGGAACTGGTCATCTTGCACAGGACCATCAGACTGGGCAGATGTCAGTGGAACCCTGAAGTCAGGTTGGTTAGAAGGTGACATGTCGCCGGAGTCAAGCTGAATAGCTGAAGGACAAGCAGAATGTCCCGAACAAGAAAAAGTGAGAGGCTCACTGGGCATGGGCTGGACTGGCATAACTAGTACAGAGGCAGAGTGAATAGCTGAGTCAGGTGTAGCGACTACCTGAATCGCATCGCAAGACGTGGCGACTGCAGGACTTGTAGACAAGCTAGCCTGGCTGTGCGTCCAAGGGTGGTTAGGGACAGAGAAATGTAAATGGTTATGCAACCTGGAATGAATGACCGGCTCAGATTCACAGGGGGCAACCTTGGGTAGACAGGAGGAGGAACAGGAGGGACCCCAAGCCAGGATCTGTCCAGTAGTCCAGTCCACATGAGGAGAATGGAGCTGTAACCATGGGAGACCCAAAATTATAGGCGTTGAGGCCTTGGGTAAGATAAGGAAGGATATCCACTCCTGGTGGAGTGTCCCTACCGACATCTTAACAGGGAGGGTCTGGAAGCGGATAGGTCCCCCTGGGAGAACAGTACCATCAATCGCCAAGACCACCAATGGCGTGGTGAGGGGCAAAAGAGTAAGTCTCATGGACGATGCGATTTCCCAGTCCATGAAATTACCAGCGGCTCCGGAATCCAGATATGCTGAGACCGAATGAGAAGAAGCACCAACATGAAGGAACACAGAAAGCAGAAGACGAGAAGGGGAAGGTGATATTTCTGGGTCCAATACTCCACTTTCCAGATGAAGTGGACCCAAACGTTTTTCTGGACAAAGAGAGCAAGTGTCACGAAAATGACCTTTGCCCCCACAGTAGAGACACAGGCCTAGATTTCTGCGCCTAGCACGTTCCTCTGGGGATAGCCTGGTCCTGCCCAGCTGCATGGGTTCCTCAGCTGGCAGGAGATGCTCCACGGGTCGAGGAGAGGGGAGCTCAGGCTGACTAAGGACCAAGGAGTGCTGGCGCCGCTTTTCTAGGGTCCTTTCCTGAAAGCGAATATCGATCTGGTTACACAAGGAGATAACTCCGTCCAGATCAGTGGGGATGGTTCTTCCTGCTAATTCATCCTTCACTCTATCAGAAAGGCCATGCAAAAAGGTTGCGACTAAGGCCTCATTGTTCCAGCTCAACTCAGCCGACAGTATGCGGAAATTAAGGGCGTACTGTCCCACTGAAGCAGACTCTTGGCGGAGACGTAGAAGGGCGCTGGCCGCTGAAGAGACACGAGCCGGTTCTTCAAAGATATTCCGAAAAAGTTTCAAGAAGCCAGACAGGCTAGAAACCACTGGATCATTCAGTTCCCACAGAGGGGCTGCCCAGGCTAAAGCTTCACCGGAGAGGAGGGAAATGATATAGGCTACCTTTGCCCTATCAGACAGAAAGTTTTGAGGCTGAAGCTCAAAATGAATCGTGCATTGGCTAAGAAACCCTCTGCAGGCCTTGGAGTCCCCAGAGAAACGGAACGGAGCTGGCAGTATTAGTGAGTGTGTGGCTGCGACTGGTGCGATAGGTACCACCGCTGGTTGTACTTGAGGTTGCGGATTCGGGGTTCCCAAGGAGGCCTGAAGCTGCTCGAATCGAGAAGCCAGATCCTGGAGGAATCGCATCACCTGAGTCTGATTCGATTCCTGGGTTTCAAGTCTGTGGACTATGCCCTGCAATGGATCATCCGCGGGGATCGGGATGTCAGCCGGGTCCATGGCTGATCAAACTGTCAGGGTCACCTGTGGCCAGGTGACAGATGCACACCGTAGGGGGACAGGAGTGCACCGCGAGGTAGTGAACCCTATGGCTGGCTTCTGTGGATAGGAAACTGGGTGGTTGTGGAAAGCGGGACCAGAGGAGCACAACCGGGATCCCAACGGAAGCGAGAGCCAAGATTCCCCAGGGCGCGGAGTCTAAGACCCAGCTGGTCTTCTCCAGGGCCTCTAGTGGTGAGGATGTTACGCTGCAGGCTGGGACCAGGTCGCGGCCCCTGGAGTTTCCTAGCTCACGCCCCGTAGGATAAGGGGAAGCAGCAGCACACGATAGAGAGAACCGAATAACAAGCCGAAGGTCAGGGGCCACAAGCAGACAAGGATAACGAGGAACGAGCCGAAGGTCAAGGGTCACGAGCAGACAGGGATGGTCTGGGACAAGCCAATAGCGTAACAGAGAGACAGACGTAGCACACGGCAGGCAGGAACCCAAACACACAATGCCTAACAAACACGTTGATCAGCAAAGCAGGCTTGCAGTGCACAGGTTAATATAGTGTTCAGTGATAGGGCCTGGGGTGGAGTCAGGCTGGGAGGAGATTATAAAGGAAGCCAGGTGAAGGAGGTCTGGTCTCTAGATGAACACATGAGGAGGAAGGTAAGATGGCAGACAAACACTACTGCATATCCATGACAATGATGCAGGTTTGCGGGTTTCAATGTAAGGCAGGGCTTCTCTCCTAGGTGCTGTGGCTGGTCTGGTTGCCCTTGGTGTGGGTTCCTGACGCTTGGCAAGTCCAAGCAGGTCCTCCACCATGGTATATCTTTCGACCAACTCAACCAGCTGGTCAGCAGTTGCAGGGACTCCATGGCTTACCCAGTGCTGTAGGGCATCTGGCAGGGACCACAGGTACCAGTCCATCACCACCCGTTCCACCATTTGTGGGCCCGACAATATTGCCGGCTGCAGCCATTTTTTCACCAGCTGCACTAGTTTGTGCATTTGGGACCTAGGCGGTCGGTCAGGTTTGTACCGCCAGCGATGCACCCTCTGAGCCCGGACGGCTGTAGTCACTCCCAGGCGGGCCAGGATCTCTGCCTTCAGCCGCTCATAGTCGCTGATGTGCTCAGATGGGAGGTCAAAATAACCCTTTTGCGGGTCACCGGTGAGGAAAGGGGAGATAACGCCAGCCCATTGGTCACGGGGCCACCCTTCTCTCTCTGCTATCATTTCAGAGGTAGTGAGAAAGGCCTCTACGTCATCACTGGGTGTTAGCTTTTGTAAGAAATGGGTGGCTCTTACGGACACTTGGTTGCCAGCGGCAAAGACCGCTTGCTCTCATCCCTGAGCCAGCCGCTGTACTGCCTCCTGCAAGTCAGCCACCTGTGCTTGAGTGGACTCCTGCTGGGCCGTAAACTGGGTGGTTAGCAGCCGTGTGCTTTCCTCATGGCGACGGTTTGCCTCTGCTAAAGCTTGCTGCTGGGTCGCAGTAGCCTGCTGCTGGGTCGCAGTGGCTTGTGCCAAAGTCTTGATGACCTCCTCCATGCCTTTGTCTGCTGTTTGCAATGTCTGAGCTGACTTCACCCAAGACATGCCATAAGCACACTGTCTCTTTAAGTGTCAGTTTGTTTTAAACGTTTTTTGCAGCTGCAAATGCACTTTGCCCGCATCCAAGACACCAGTTGTAAACTTTTGGGGATTATAGCTCCACAGAACCAAGTGCATAAACCATTAAACTTGAACAAAAAGGCTTTTATTTGTAAATAAACCAAAAATAAAGCTTCATTCAGCACACAGGAAAAATATAAAAACAAAGTCCGCTTATCTCCAGCATAAAGTAAAGTTCCTGCTTGTCTTCAGCACAAAACAAATTAAAGAAAAGGCACATACAGTTTTTGTAGAGGGATCTTCGCACCCAGAACTTCCAGAGCCCTTGCTAAATCCTTAACAGCTCCCAGCAGACACACAGCTCAGCTTCACAGGTGCAATCCCCATACTCCTTTTACAACACCTCTTGCACCACTTCCTGTTTTATGAGCTGTTTCCTGGAAGCCTTTAACCCCCTGTGTGCTGACTCCCAGTGGTCAGAAGTGGAGGCTCTATCCCACCCGAATATCACTTTAAAGCCTCCGAAATTCCGGGCCCCAAATAACTCTCTATCAAAACAAGGAGGACTGCGAGCCAGTCCTCTCTGGACTACTTCTTTTGCTGGGAATTCCTCACCCATTCCGGGTGACCTCCTGAACACCATCACCACTCCTTAAAGGGACCACAACCCAAATATTGGTGCTATATAGCACCCGTCCAGGACCCAACCTTGGCGTCCTGTACAATATATATATATATATATATATATACAGTGAAGTCAGTGTACAGTATATAATATTGTGTATTGAAGTGGTTAACAGGAACCCTATGACAGAATAAGGAAAAAAACGGCATGGGTCCCCCCCCCCAGTCCATACCAGGTAGTATATATTTTATAGGGAACTTCACGTAAAAAAAAAAAAAGGCTGGGGTCCCCCCCAAAATCCATACCAGGCCCTTTGGGTCTGGTATAGATTTTAAGGGGAACTCCATGCCAAAATGTAAAAAAAAATGGCGTGGGGGCCCCCCAAAATCCATACCAGACCCTTATACGAGCAAGCAGCCTGGCAGGCCAGGATGGGGGCGACAAGCAGGTGCCCATCCCTCCTGAACCATACCAGGATGGTTGCCCTCAACATGGGGAGGGTGCTTTGGGGTTGGGTTGAGTTGAGTTGAGAGGTATCTTAATATAGCGCAGTCTTACCCCGAAGGGTCCCGACAGGTCCCACCCAAAGCCCCTTGTCCCCATGTTGATGGGGACAAGGGCCTCGTTCCCACAACCCTGGTCCAGTGGTTGTGGGGATCTGCAGGCGGGGGGCTTATCGGAATCTGGAAGCCCCCTTTAACAAGGGGGCCCCCAGATCCCGCCCCACCATGTGAAAAGTGTAAAAAAGTAAAAACCACAAAATACAGTTTTTTGACAATTCCTTTATTAAAAAATAAAAAAATAAAAAAAGTGTCCCGCAATATCCATCCATCTTCAATCACGCCACCTGATGGACCCAAAAAATAGAAGAAAGAAAAAGCTCCACCTCAATGGGAGGCGTCGTGCTTCCTCTTGGCTGTGACAGCTGTTATATAAGCAAGGGCGGGGCCACCCGGTGATGTAACCGAGTGACCCTCCCTTTCTAACATCATGTGTCGTCAGGGGGGCAGTGTCATCTGGTTACATCAGCGGGTGGCCACGCCCTTGCCTATATAACATCTATTACAGCGAAAAGCCAGCAGTCAGTGGGAGGCCTCCTGTGGAGGCGGGGTATTTTTGTGTTTTTTGTTTTTCTATTTTTCAGGTCTGTCAGGCAGCGTGATTGATGATGGATGTACATTGCAGGACACTTGTTTTTTTTTTTTTTTAATAAAGGAATTGTGAAAAACTGTCTTTTGGGGTTTTTACTTTTTGACACTTTTTTGGTGAATGGGTAGGGGTACAATGTACCCCATACCCATTCACATAGGGGGGGTTTGTTAAAGGGGGCTTCCAGATTTCGATTAGGGTTTCGATCAGGGTTGTAAAGGCGAGGCCCTTGTTCCCATCAACATGGGGACAAGGTGCTTTGGAGGGACCCCACAGCACCCATGTTGAGGGCATGTGGCCTGGTATGGTTCAGGTGGGGTTGGATGGTCCTCCAGGCTGCATGCTCAGATAAGGGCCTGGTATGAATTTTAGGAGGGAATTCCCCTTAAAATCCATACCCGAAGGGCCTGGTATGGATTTTGGGGGTGACCATACCAGACCCGAAGGGACTGGGGGGAGGGAACCCATGCCGATTTTTTCCTTAATTTTTTTCTATATTGCTGGGAGCCTGCAATATATTACAGCCACAAGCAATTTTAAATGAAATGTTTTCCTTTAGAAATGATGTTTTGCTGCGGCACTGTAATACACATCACACAGATGTGCCAATTTAGAGGCAGACTAAGTGGACCCCCCAGACGCGATATGTAAAGAAATCTTAAATTTTTATTGTTTCACTTTAAGCATTATTAAAATCACTGCTCCTGAAAAAAATGGTTGTTTTAAAAACTTTTTTTTGCATTGATACATGTCCCCTGGGGCAGGAGCCGGATCCCCATACACTTTTTATGACAATATCTTGCATATAAGCCTTTAAATTAGCACTTTTGATTTTTCATGTTCGTTTCCTATAGACTTTAATAGGGTTTGTATGTTCGCACCAATTTTTTGCCTGTTCGCATGTTCTGGTGCGGACCGAACTGGGGCGTTTTCGGTTCATTCCTAGTGTTCTAGTGTATTGTCTTAATGAAGTGCATGTGAAGGCAACAGACCGCAATGTGTGAATGGACTTAGATATTGATTAGATTATTTACAGTAAGCTGATCTCCTGTATGTTCCTCTAAAAATACATTGGGAATACTGTACATTTCCTTTAGGGTGCAATGGTGAGGTTACATAACTTTAAACACATAGGTTATCTACATAATTAACATTTAAAACATATATATATTTATGTATTATTTTTAAGTTTTTGGGGTTTTATTTGCATTTAGTAATATTCATCTTCACTAAGTATAAAATCTGCATTCCAGCCTTCCAAATGCCCATTCTTTTTCTTCACAATGCATTATGTTCTCAAAAAAAAAAGTTATGGTATTTTATAGCATTTATAATATACATAAAGCAACCTTAAGAAAACAACTCTAAAATCACTGATATTTTCAAAAAGAGCATACATCATCGCTTATTAGTCTTTCATTTATTCCCCTACTGAAATTAGTTTCTTCCTTTATAATATGGGTAGTGATGTAATTGGTTTGATTGTATTCTGTTAGGGGAATTTAATGCTCTTGAGTTGGCTGTAACGCTACAGAGGGAGGTAGTGTATTCTGCAAGTATTTATAAAGGAACCTAGTTGTAAATAATTTGATGCATTGTTTTCTCTGCTTTAACAAGATTGCACTGTTCTCAATTGTTGTGGTAAGTAGATTATCATTTGTAATTCCCCAACAGCCACCTAATAAAAAATGTGTCTTAAATTGTCTATTCTATATACTGTACAGTATTTACCATTCACACCAATTTCGTAGTGCTTTCTTCTCTCCAGCTGTCCCAACTGTCTTGTGTTGTGCCCTAGCCTGTTTTCATGTTCTGCACCAATGACTGTCATTTAGAGAAGTAACAAAATGCAGTGGGGGAGATTTACTAAAACTGGTGCACTCAGAATGTGGTGCAGCTGTGCATAGTAACCTATGGATAAACCCGTGGATAAACCTATGTAAGTGCACTAAATCTCTGACAATATGGGAGACAGCTGTGAAACTTTTCACCATGTGGTATTACATACCCTCTCATCTAAATACAATCTTTACAGATGTCTCCTCTAAGTGTTTTAGAGGGTGCGCCCTTCCTGGGACCTTCCTTCACATTTTTGGGATTTGTGATAGGCTCTCCCCTACATGGAAAGAAGTGTTTACTCTTATTAAAAATATGGCTGGTAAAGACATCAAATTAACTTATCTTAATTGTCTACTTTTCCAAAACATTCCTGATATTCACCCCTACCTTACACAATTCATTCATACAATACGTGTGACTACACATTGGATGATAGCTCTCAATTAGAAGGAATCAGTTGTACCCTTTTCACAAATATTATCAAGAATCAAAGAAATTAAAATTATGTAAAATATCCATCATTCTATAAATAATACCAAAAGATTATTTGATCTAAAATGGGATCTGTGGTTTATCTTTAAAACATTAAGGCCCCTTTCACACGGGACGGATCCGTGAGCTCTGCTGATCCCCGCTGAGCCGGCGGATGACTGGGCGGTCCCCGCACACTGTGCAGGGACCGCCCTGTCAGATCTCCACTCTCCCCTATGGGGGGATCGGATGAACACAGATCGTCTGTCCATGTTCATCCGATCCGCTCTGCAGACGGGTAGAAAAATAGGATTTTCCTCCATCTGCAGAATCGGAAGATTGCGGACCCGGATGAGATCGGGTGTCAGCGGATGTTCATCCGCTGATACCCGCGATCTCATAGGGACCAATGTATGTCCCTTTTTCATCTGTAAACGGACAGATGAAAAAGTGGACACACGGTCCGCTGGTGTGAAAGGGGCCTAACTGATGCATAGAAAGTATATGGCAGAGTATTAGTGGGGTGGTGGTAGTATTAGGCGGTACTGGTAAAATAATTGTGGAAAATTGTGGGTTGGTCCCATCTGAGGTATGGGTGTCCCTTCCTAACAATACGGTGGTAACATCAGGGTGTTAGTTAGGTTGTATCTGGTAGTACGTAAGTGGTTAACGTATATACTCGAGTATAAGCTGAGTTTTTTAGCACATTTTTTTGTGCTGAAAATGCCCCCCTCGGCTTATACTTGAGTCACCTTTTTGCGCCTGATCTCCCGAACTTTGGGGACCCGGTACCGGCCGGCCCTAGGTCCCCTGGACCCCAAACTAGGCACACATATAGCCCCACTCTTCCTCTACAAGCGTGCAACGTTTTTTGTCTGGGGGACCTACGGTCAGGGAGCACCAATTTTTCAAAGCCGGGCACCCCTTCTATATACTCCCATGCTAAAGTAAGTCTAGTCATGGGCATAGTGAGGCATGGACACAGTGAGGCACAGTGAGGCATGGGCACAATGAGGGGTGGGCACAGTGAGGCATGGGCACAGTAAGGCATGGGCACAGTGAGGCATGGACACAGTGAGGCATGGGCACAGTGAGGCATGGGCACAGTGAGGCATGGGCACAGTGAGGCATGGACACAGAGAGGCATGCACATGGAAACAGGCAAAGTAAGGCACAGTGAGGCATGCAGATGGACACCCTAGGCTTATACTCGAGTCAATAAGTTTTCCCATTTTTTTGTGGTAAAATTAGGTGCCTCGGTTTATATTCGGGTCGGCTTATACTCGAGTATACACGGTAATTGTCCCTGAGCTGGCGTAGTTGTGGCTGAGGGCCTTTGATTGGGTGGCAGATACAGCCGGTTAATTGTGAGTATATAGGCCTTCAAAGACCTTAGACCGGGCATAAGCTGAGGTTGGTTTATTTGTTATGCATTGACCCTATTTGTTCAATAATATTTTATTAAAAGATTTTTTTTTAAATTTACACACAGATTCCACTTACAGCACATAGAAAACATAATCTTGTATATATAACCATTTTAAGATTGGATTATTCCCAAGACATAACCCAGGATCTTACTCTCTATTGCATAACCTCTAGATAGAGAGAGAAACAAAGATACAAAACAAAGAAAGAAAAAAAAAACCAACTAGGAATATTAAGATCCTAAGTAATTAGAGATTTTTACCCAATCCTCCATAGTGATTTCTTAGTGCTATCACGTGGTCCTGAAACATATCTGTCCAAACACACAAAACCAAAAAAAAAGAAAGAAAAAGGACATAAACAACTACAAACAGATACAGACCTATACATACCTACACATTCCTTTTGGGAAGCCCCCTCCCGACTCTCTACCACACCATGCCATGCCTACCCAGCCCAGTCAATTCCAAATCATACTCATTTTCACAAATACAATCTCAGGATGTTCGAGTTTAAGAACTCAATCCAAGGTGACCACATTTTCATAAACTTATGATAGTGTCCCTGATTACTTGCTGTTACCGTATTTTTCGGCGTTTAACACGCACAGGCGTATAACACGCACCCTAACTTTAAGAGGGAAGTTTCAGGAAAAAAACTTTCCACAGTCCCCTGCGTATAACACGCAGACACAGTTTACCCTCTATTTTCAGGGTAAAAAAGTCAGTGTTATACGCCAATAAATACAGTATTTCCTCCATTCTTCTTATTTGATTAATTTTGGCTACCCACTCTTGAATAGTGGGGACAACTCTTGTATTCCAATATCTGGGTATAATTATTCGCGCGGCAGATATTAGATTAGGAAACAATCCTTTTGTAACCTCTCGCAGAACCCCTGGATATATGGATAGTAAAGCTATTTCTGGAGATTTATGATAAGATACACCGGTGACACAGAAGCAGATCTGGAATACAGAATCCCAAAATGATTTAATCTGAGGACATGTCCACCAAATATGGATCATTGTATCCACATCTCCTCCAAATCGCCAGCATTCCCTAGGATAAATCTGGGAAATTCTATTTAACCTCGTCGGACATCTAAACCATCTAGTTAATATTTTATAAGTCTTTTCTTGTATAAAAGTTGCAGAGCTAGATTTAAAAGTTAACACATAAGCTTTCTTCCATTCTTCTACAGGAATCGAATGGCCCAATTCTCTCTCCCAATCTCTAGTGTAATATGGACTAATTGGGGTAGCGTGTGACAGAAGTATATCATATATCGTGGAGATGGTGCTAGAACAACCTGTTGCCCCATTACACAGGGACTCAAACAGTGTTAAGTCCCTGTGTAATAGAGTCATTTTAGTTAGATGACTGTAAAAATGTTGAAGCTGAAGATAATGAAACCACTGACCAGCATATCTGCGTTCATTGTTCATTATCATGTTAAGTGGCTGGAGTCCTTTTGATGACAAAGCTTGTATAATCGGAGAGGGAGTCTGCCTTATCCATTTTAGAAACCTATCTGGTAACAGAGCAGGTGGAAAATCTGGGTTACCCATTATTGAGGTTAATGAACCTGGTATTGAAGAAATACCCCACCTTCTTACTATCCTATCCCAGACTTTCAATAAGGACTGGGTCAGAGAAGGAAGTGTTTGCTCCACAAGATGCAATTTCGGTGAAGTCCACGGAAGAGAGACCAAAGGGAGCTCTATTATTTGCTATTCTATGGCTACCCATAGTTTTGTACTCCCACAGTGGAACCAATCCAGTATTCTAGCCAGTACTGAGGCTAAATAATATAGTTCCATATAGTTCCATCTGCGGTAATCCTGCTCCCCCCTCTGTCTTCCGCTTTACCAGAATATCATATTGCAATCTTGCCAATGAATTCCGCCAGAGATAGCAAAACTCGATCTTAAGGCTCGAAAAAAAGTCGGTGGGAGCGCTATAGGCAATGTTTGATATAGATATAGGAAACGCGGCAAAATATCCATCTTGTATATTGCCATTCTCCCTAGCCATGAGTGTTTCCTTTTAGCCAAAAGCTGCAGTCTATTAATTGTATAATTAAGTAAAAGGAGATTAAACGCATACATTTTTTCTTCTATAGAGGTAATATTCACTTCTAGATTTTTAAGGACTTTGTGATTCCCACTGAAAGGGGAAGTTATTTTCTAGCGTTTCTTTATCCATTACTGATAGCGTAATATTGAGACATCGAGATTTTGAGACGTTTACTTTAAAATTGCTATATAGGCCAAATTGTTCCAATTCATAGAGAATATTCGGAAAGGCTATTATTGGATTAGATACCGTATAGAAGTAGATCATCTGCGAAAATACTCAGTTTATATGAGTTATTGCCCACCTGACCGAAGAGCAACCGCCAAATGTTCCATGGCCAGGATATACAAATATGGTGATACAGACAACCCTGGCGAGTCCCATAAGAGATTTCAACAGGTGAGGATAATGTCCCGTTAACCTTAATTCTTGCTGACAGAGCTGTATAAAGGGCCATTATTTTCTGTATAAATTCTCCTGGGAATCCTATTTGTTCCAATGACGCTGCCATAAACTTCCAATCTAAACAATCGAAGGCCTTCTCAGCGTCTAAGGCTAACAAACAGAGCAGGCTCTTGGATCTCTGGGCATAATGTATCAATAGGCTATTCTTCAAGATATTATCCCGCGCTTCCCTCTTTGGTACGAATCCCACCTGATCTAACCCTATTAAACTTGGTATCACTGTTTGTAAACGTGCAGCCAACACTTTAGCATATATTTTTAGGTCCAAATTTTTTTTGAGAAATGGGCCTGTAGCTGGAACACTGAGTGGGATCTATTTCAGGTTTAGCTATAAGGGTAATATGCGCCTCCTGAGTGTTTAGTAAATGGGCAATCTGCTGTGATGTCTTTAAACAAATTACACAGAACAGAGTTAAGAAGTTCTCCAAATTGTTTGTAAAATGTTCCTGAAAATCTGTCAGGTCCCGGACTCTTATCTGGCTTCAATGATTTACTGGCCTGGGTGACTTCTGCCAGTGTAAATGCAGTCGATAGGCACTCTGTCCACTCCTTCTGCACATTTGGCAGGCCAGTGCTCTGTATGTAGTCACAGAGTTGCGCATAACTAATTCTATCTGGTGTTAGTGGATTTGTGTCCTTTAAATTATATAATGAGGAGTATTACTCATGAAAGGTGGAAGCGATTTGTTCTGTGGCACATACAAGGCCGCGCTGGGGGGACTGCACCTTTTGGATATAAGTTATAGATTGTTTCTAAAGCCCCATACACACGGTCAAACTTTTTGACAACAAACTTCTAAATTCCCAGGTTTTCAAAAAAATCAGACCGTGTGAACGCTCCAAAGGACAAACTTTTTCGGTCTTCATTGGACAAAAGTTCGCTCTGCAAACGCACAAACGGTGCAAAGTCCTGCCGTGTGTACAGAAATCCATCAGACTTTAGTCCGAAGTACAAATACGCATGCTCAGAACCAATGTTAAAATCAACCAACAATAGCAGAAGTTGACCAAAGGGTGGAGGTAAAGAACAGAAAAGAGCAGAAAAAACACGTGATTTTGGGAAAGTTTGCTGAAAAAGTCCTGTTGTGTGTATGCATACCAAGTTCACGGCCAACGCTCTTCAAACAAAAATCCATGGAAAAGTTTGTTTGAAGTCCAACCGTGTGTATGGGGCTTTAGAGATTGAACGGGTGAGTGCTTTACTACACGTATTTCCATGTTCGTACATCATGTGTTGCGGACATTCCTTATGTTTCACATAGGCCTGATCAAGTAATGAGTACAATTTTGATCTCTTTTGTTGGATAGATTGAAAGGTAGCAGCCCCTGAGTGTTGTTTATGTTCCAATTCTAATTCAGAAATCTCTTCCAACAGGGAGGCCATAGTGGAAGCCCTTTCCTTCTTTAGTGCTGTGCCATGTGATATTAGTATTCCCCTCAACACACATTTTAAAGCCTCACACTTTATAGGGGAAGATGTTTTTATGGTCATTAACCACTTAAGCCCCGGACCATTTCGGGCCATTAGGACCAGGCCTGTTTTTGGGATTCGGCACTGCGCTGCTTTAACTGTAAATTGTGCGGACATGCAATGTTGTACCCAAATGAAATTTGCGTCCTTTTCTTCCCACAAATAGAGCTTTCTTTTAATGGTATTTGATTGCCTCTGCGATTTTTATTTTTTGCGATATAAACAGAAAAAGACCGAAAATTTTGAAAAAAAATTATATTTTCTACTTTTTGTTATAAGAAAAATCGAATAAACTCAATTTTAGTCATACATTTAGGCCAAAATGTATTCAGCCACATGTCTTTAGTAAAAAAAATGTCAATAAGCGTATATTTATTGGTTTGCGCAAAAGTTATAGCGTTTACAAACTAGGGTACATTTTCTGAAATTTACACAGCTTTAAATTTATGACTGCCTATCTCATTTCTTGAGGTGCTAAAATGGCAGGGCAGTACAAAACCCCCCCAAATGACCCCATTTTGGAAAGTAGACACCCCAAGGAAATTGCTGAGAGGCATGTTGAGCCCATTGAATATTTTTTTTTTGTCCCAAGTGATTGAATAATGACAAAAAAAATTACAAAAAGTTGTCACTAAATGATATATTGCTCACACATGCCATGGTTATATGTGGAATTGCACCCCAAAATACATTCTGCTGCTTCTCCTGAGTACGGGGATACCACATGTGTGGGACTTTTTAGGAGCCTAGCCACGTACGGGACCCCGGAAACCAAGCACCGCCTTCAGGATTTCTAAGGGCGCAAATTTTTGATTTCACTCCTCACTACCTATCACAGTTTCGAAGGCCATAAAATGCCAAAATAGCACAAAACCCCCCCAAATGACCCCATTTTGGAAAGTAGACACCCAAAGCTATTTGCTGAGAGGCATGTTGAGTCCATGGAATATTTTATATTTTGCCACAGGTTGCGGGAATATGACAAACTTTTTTTTTTTTGCACAAAGTTGTCACTAAATGATATATTGCTCACACATGCCATGGGCATATGTGAAATTACACCCCAAAATACATTCTGCTGCTTCTCCTGAGTACGGGGATACCACATGTGTGGGACTTTTTGGGAGCCTAGCCGCGTACGGGACCCCAAAAACCAAGCACCGCCTTCAAGGTTTCTAAGGGCATAAATTTTTGATTTCGCTCCTCACTACCTATCACAGTTTTGAAGGCCATAAAATGCCAAGATGGCACAAAACCCCCCCAAATGACCCCATTTTGGAAAGTAGACACCCCAAGCTATTTGCTGAGAGGCATGTTGAGCCCATTGAATATTTTTTTTTTTGTCCCAAATGATTGAATAATGACAAAAAGAAAAAAAAAATGTACAAAAAGTTGTCACTAAATGATATATTGCTCACACATGCCATGGTTATATGTGAAATTACACCCCAAAATACATTCTGCTGCTTCTCCTGAGTACGGGGATACCACATGTGTGGGACTTTTTGGGAGCCTAGCCGCGTACGGGACCCCAAAAACCAAGCACCGCCTTCAAGGTTTCTAAGGGCATAAATTTTTGATTTCACTCCTCACTACCTATCACAGTTTTGAAGGCCATAAAATGTCAAAATAGCCCAAAACCCCCACAAATGACCCAATTTTGGAAAGTAGACACCCCAAGCTATTTGCTGAGAGGCATGGTGAGTATTTTACAGCTCTCATTTGTTTTTGAAAATTAAGAAAGACATTTTTTTTTCATGTAAACAAAAAGTGTCAGAAAGGGCTTTGTCTTCAAGTGGTTAGAAGAGTGGATGATGTGTGACATAAGCTTCCTAATGTTGTGCATAAAATGCCAGGACAGTTCAAAACCCCCCCAAATGACCCCATTTTGGAAAGTAGACACCCCAAGCTATTTGCTGAGAGGCATGTTGAGCCCATTGAATATTTTTTTTTTGTCCCAAGTGATTGAATAATGACCAAAAAAAAAAAAATGTACAAAAAGTTGTCACTAAATTATATATTGCTCAAACATGCCATGGGCATATGTGGAATTACACCCCAAAATACATTCTGTTGCTTCTCCTGAGTACGGGGATACCACATGTGTGGGACTTTTTGGGAGCCTAGCCGCGTACGGGACCCCAAAAACCAAGCACCGCCTTCAAGGTTTCTAAGGGCATAAATTTTTGATTTCACTCCTCACTACCTATCACAGTTTTGAAGGCCATAAAATGTCAAAATAGCCCAAAACCCCCACAAATGACCCCATTTTGGAAAGTAGACACCCCAAGCTATTTGCTGAGAGGCATGGTGAGTATTTTACAGCTCTCATTTGTTTTTGAAAATTAAGAAAGACATTTTTTTTTCTTTTTTTTTTTCTTTTTTTACATTTTCAAAACTTTGTGACAAAAAGCGAGATCTGCAAAATACTCAACATACCTCTCAGCAAATAGCTTGGGGTGTCTACTTTCCAAAATGGGGTCATTTGGGGGGGTTTTGTGCCATCTGGGCATTCCATGGCCTCCGAAACTGTGATAGGCAGTGAGGAGTGAAATCAAAAATTTACACCCATAGAAATCCTGAAGGCGGTGCTTGGTTTTTGGGGTCCCGTACGCGACTAGGCTCCCAAAAAGTCCCACACATGTGGTATCCCCGTACTCAGGAGAAGCAACAGAATGTATTTTGGGGTGTAATTCCACATATGCCCATGGCATGTTTGAGCAATATATAATTTAGTGACAACTTTTTGTACATTTTTATTTTTTTTTATTTTTTTGGTCATTATTCAATCACTTGGGACAAAAAAAAAAAATATTCAATGGGCTCAACATGCCTCTCAGCAAATAGCTTGGGGTGTCTACTTTCCAAAATGGGGTCATTTGGGGGGGTTTTGAACTGTCCTGGCATTTTATGCACAACATTAGGAAGCTTATGTCACACATCATCCACTCTTCTAACCACTTGAAGACAAAGCCCTTTCTGACACTTTTTGTTTACATGAAAAAAAAAAATTTTTTGCAAGAAAATTATGTTGAACCCCCAAACATTATATATTTTTTTAAAGCAAAGGCCCTACAGATTAAAATAGTGGGTGTTGCATTTTTTTTTCCACACAGTATTTGCGCAGCGATTTTTCAAACACATTTTTTGGGGGAAAAACACACTTTTTTTATTTTTAATGCACTAAAAAACACTATATTGCCCAAATGTTTGATGAAATAAAAAAGATGATCATAGGCCGAGTACATGGATACCAAACACGACATGCTTTAAAATTGCGCACAAACGCGCAGCGGCGACAAACTACATTCATTTTTAAAAGCATTTAAAAGCCTTTACAGGTTACCACGTTAGATTTACAGAGGAGGTCTACTGCTAAAATGACTGCCCTCGATCTGACCTTCGCGGTGATACCTCACATGCATGATGCAATTGCTGTTTACATATGACGCTAGACCGACGCTTGCGTTCGCCTTTGCGCAAGAGCAGGGGGGGGGGACAGCGGTGCTTTTTTTTTTTTTTTTTTTTTTATTATTTATTTGGCTTTTTTATTTTATTTTTAAACTGTGCCTTCCATATTTTATTTTTTTACCATTTTTATCGTTATCTCAGGGAATGTAAATATCCCCTATGATAGCAATAAGTAGTGACAGGTACTCTTTTTTTGAAAAAAATTGGGGGGTTAGACCCTAGATCTTTCCTCTGCCCTCAAAGCATCTGACCACACCAAGATCGGTGTGATAAAATGCTTTCCCAATTTCCCAATGGCGCTTTTTATATCCGGGGGGGGGGGACATTCCCTCCCACTGCTTGTAAAAGCAGTCTAGAGGCTAATTATCTGCTAGAATTGCTTTTACATGAAAGCCGGCTGCTGGCTGAAAAGAATGATACCAAGATGATACCTAAACCCGCAGGCATCATTCTGGTATAAACATTCAAAGTCCAGCAACATACCAGTACGTTGCTGGTCCTTGTTGGACATGTATTGTAATCTTTTTTTTCATACAGCCTATTGGCTGAACGAAAAAAAGAGATTGATTGGTGGGTATGCCCACCATTAGAATACCTCCCTTCATCCACCCACTTCTAATGATGGGCATATATGCCGAAGCATGGGGGCATCCTCCCGCAAAAAAGTTATGCCGCGTACACACGGTCAAGCCTTCGTCGGAATTTCGACCGTATGTACGCGGCATAAAAGGTTATGCCGCGTACACACGGTCGGACTTTTCCACGGGCAAGCCTCCGTTGGAATTTCGACCGTATATACGCGGCATTAGGAGCAAAATCGCTCCTCCGCCCCTGCTGCCCCCATGCTTCGGCATATATGCTCTTTTTTTTAACTGTGGTGTCACGGCTTTATGTATCGTGGGAGCAAACGCTGTTGCTGTCAAGATAAATAATTCCGCGCTGCAGTTGAATGGCGCACCTGAAAACAAAAAATTACATACCTGAAAAGCAAGCATGATAAAACATTGCAGAATAGAATACAGTAAAAAAGAGCAGAACAATAGAGAGAAAATAGAGAGAGAGAGAACAATAAAACGACAACTATTTTTGTTTTTTTTATTTTATATTTTTTTTGTGTTTTGTTTTTTACGTTTTTTTTTTTCTTTTTTACACTTTTTTTGTAACTTTACAACTGTAATGGTTCGGGTCTCTCAAAATGTAATGGCATCTTGGGAGACCCTGTGTAAGTGTGTCCTTGTCTGTGAAATGCTGTACCCTACGCTAAAACTTCACTTTTGAGTGGTAGCGTTCAAAACATTCACCTTGGACTGGTTGATATTGATGGTTGCTATGGACTGGTTGCTATGGACGGTTGCTATGGACAGTTGCTATGGACGGTTGCTACGGATTGGTTGTTATGGACGGTTGCTATGGATTGGTTGCCATGGACAGTTGCTATGGACTGGATGCTATGGATAGTTGCTATGGATGGTTGCTATGGACAGTTGCTATGGACGGTTGCTATGGACTGGTTGCAATGGATGGTTGCTATGGACAGTTGCTATAGACTGGTTGCTATGGATGGTTGCTATGGACGGTTGCTATGGACTGGTTGCTATGGACGTTTGCTATGGACTGGTTGATATGGATCAGGCCTGTCTCTGCGAACGCTGCAGTTATGTGTGTTGTGTTTGGTAAGTGACAGTGATCGATCGATACTGCACTTGGGTGGGCTGGGCTGGGCTGGGCTGGGCGGAGGGGCTAAACGCAGGCGCTAGCAGGTATCTGGGCTGATCCCGCTAACACTGCGTTTTTGGGAACCCTAAACCGCTGGAGATGCTAGTATAGATCTGATCAGATACTATACCACTAAGGGGGGTGTATGCTTTGCGCGTGGGTGTTAGCGTTACTGGAACTAACCTAACACTGCCTGGGGCGACGCAGACCCTCTCTGGCGCTAAAACCTAATTGATCTCACCCGCCGCGCGATCAGGGGGGTTAAACCTTTATTGGGTTATATACGGCGGGTGCCCTGATGCTATAAAAAGCAAACTAATCAACCAGCGTCACCCGTAACCTTTATATGGTGATCACTGGTGAAAGGGTTAACTAGGGGCAATCAGGGGGTTAAAACCTTTATTAGGTTAAATATGGGGGTACCTGACACTATATAAAAACCTGACGGGTAACCTAAATAACTAAATAACTTACTGGCTAACCAGTGACACCAGTGACGCTTATACGGCAATCAGGCTAGGGGCAATCAGGGGGTTAAAATAATATATGGGGGTACCTGACACTAATAAAAACCTGCGGCGAACCTAAAAAAAAATAACTAATAATCTAAAACACCAGCGACACAAATACAGCGATAGGAAAAACAATCGCTTAGTGACGCTGAAGTTAGGGGGTGAAAGGGTTACCTGGGGGGTGATCAAGGGGTTAAACCTTTATTAGGGGGGGGTTAGGGGGCTACCCTGGACCTAAAGGGGCCTAATCCTAACTGCCCTGCAACTTTTTACAATCACAGATGACACTAAATGCAGTGATCAGTAAAATAAATGATCATGCAATCAGTGACACTGTGATTGGGGGCTTTGGGGTGACCTGGGGGTGATCTGGGGGTGACTGGGGGGTGATTTGTGTGCCTATGTGTACCTACGTGTCAGTGGACTGTTGGTGCACTAACCTCTGTCTTCACTCCTCGGCGCCGGGAACGAAAAGACCGCGGCGAGGGAGATGACATCACTTCCTCCAGCCTTGTTTACATCACATGGCGGAGGAAGCATTTTCATTGGCCGGGAGCGATCGCGAGGGGGGGGTGGAATCGAGCGGCCGCCCCCTCATGCCTGATCGCTCCCGAACACTTAACGGCCGCTCACTGCAGTGAAGGGGGGTCCGGATGGACCCCCCAACTGCACAAAGGCGATCACGTAGATCTACGTGATTCTGCCTGTCCGTGCCATTCTGCCGACGTAAATCGGCGGTGGGCGGTCGTTAAGTGGTTAAAGAAAGCTGAAATTGTTTCCTCTATGGCCCCCACTGTCAGCGTGTCATTTGGCAAATTCTCATTTAATCTCCAAGTAAATTTAGGTTTTATAGTGTTTGGGACCTTCACCGCAAAATATACGGGAAAATAATCAGACCAACAAGCGATGTAAAACCATAAAATAGTCTATCCTACTGTACGTTTGATTGGGTCACAGAGTAGCACGTATAATCTTTATCCCGGGGGTGTAAAGCACGCCAAACATCTACTAGTTGAAACTAATAGAACGTCCGCATTAATCTATTCAAGCGCACGTGTGAGATATGTGAGTTGCCGGTTGAGGTGTCCATAGCAGGATCCAAAGTTAAGTTTAAATCACCTCCCATAACTAAGACTCCTTCCTCGAAATCTCTAAGATTTCCTAAAACCCCCCGACATCATAGTGCTTTGTCCCTGATTTGGTGCATATATATTCACTAATGTAAATAGTTGATCAAAGATTTTACATTTAACAACAGCTGTGATGGCTCTGATCCCGGGAATGTGTCCATTAAGGTAAGAGGTGATATTTCACTAACAGTTACCCCTTATATCTCTGGCTCATAATATTTGAAAACTCACCCGTGTCATTACCATCTACTTGCACCCACACAGGCATACTTCCTGGATTGGTAAATCAAACGAATTCTCCAGTCTTTATGAAATGTGAATTTAGTTAGCTGACGATCCTGGGTGACTCTCTTCCTTCAGGTCTCAGATCCTGGTAGGTGTGCTGGTGTTCTCCCTAGAAACCATAGACCCTTTCCTTGCATTGATTTTGTACTATACTATCTTGAATTGTGTTTATTTTGAGATCATTTCAATCTAAAATTCCTCCACTGGGGACCTTACTGGGACCTTCGCTGAGAAACCAGTGCTTGTTTTGAGGATTTTCTTAATATCAATTATCAGCTGTGCAGTCATTTGTTCTGTCGTGTAGGATTCTCTGCAGATTTTCCATTAATGTGAGGCCTTTTGATACTCCCTGGTATGTGCTATAATTTGCCCTCACATGTGTTTATACAAATTATATTTTGATTATTTAATGTATTATTCATGTTAATGATATATGTTTTTATTATTAGACACTTGGCTCTATATGTGTATATAACCCCTGAAGAAGGGCATCAAGCCGGAAACGTTGGGTTTAATCAAGAGTCCACATATATGTGTCTACATATGTATCATAACCTCTACATTGTATGTATTTGTATACATTGCCTTCTATGAATTAGTTTTTATACAATACTTTTTTGTAATTATTAAAACAACCTTTTAACATACCTATAGTGTTTTTGGTCACTTTTAAAATCCCATTCCTTCAGGGGTTTTTTTCTTTCTCAACAACATTGTCCCTTACTTCACAATGAATATTAAAGAATGGGATTTTTAACGGTGCAAGAAAACACAATATGTATCAAAAAATATTAAACTTTATTTTTTCCAATAAAATATATACATTTTTAGAAGAATATATATATGAACATGTAATAAAATTCATTTAATCTATTTTGCATCTGATAACAAAAATAGTATACAGACAAAATAATCTCGACGTTTCGCCAATTTAACTGGCTTCTTCAGGAGTTTTTGTCAAGTATAACTGTATATTATAGATGAAATAGATCAATTAGCTGAAATTGGAGTTCAGGATGCTCTCATAAGTGGAGTAGATATGGTGACCACAGAGGAGAGGCTATATGAGATGCAACACGGAAAAATCCATGTGCAAACGCTGGTGCATCTGAAATTGCTTCAAAAATCACTGAGGAATCAGAGTAATAGCCCCAAATTATTTTGTCTGTATACTATTTTTGTTATCAGATGTAAAATAGATTAAATACATTTTATTACATGTTCATATATATATATTCTTCTAAAAATGTATATATTTCATTGGAAAAAATAAAGTTTAATATTTTTTGATACATATTGTGTTTTCTTGCACCGTTAAAAATCCCATTCTTTCATATTCATTGTGCTTTATTCAAATGGGATGTGGTGCCATTTGATTTACAGATGTCAGACACTTTCTATTATTGTCCCTTACTTGTTTGGAGAGTTCCTTGGTCTTCATGGCAGTGTTTGGTTATTGGTGCCTCTTGCTTAGGTGTTTCAGCCCCTGGGGCCTTTCAAAAAGGTGTGTATGTGTAATGACAGATCATGTGACACTTAGATTGCACACAGGTGGACATCATTTCAGTAATTATGTGACTTCTGAAGGTAATTGGTTGCACCAGAGCTTTTTAGGAGCTTCATAACAAAGGGGGTTAATACAAAACCACATTCCAATTATCAGTTTTTTTATTTCTGAAAATAGATTTATGTATATATTTTTCTAATTTTACTTCACCAACTTAGACTATTGTGTTCTGATCCATCACATATAATTCAGATTAAAAAAAAACATTGAACTAAAGGCTGTTATGTAACAAAATAGGTAAAAAGCCAAGGGGGTAAATACTTTTGCAAGGCACTGTACATCTTCATTACTTACTACTGTTGCTTCAATTGTTTCATGCAAGACAACTTTTTTCAATAAAAAAGTTTGTAAACAAAAAAGAGTTACCTTCAAACTGCAATGATTATATTGCACTAGTTGCATTTTGTCCTAGTTCAGTGGTTCTCGACCTGGGGGTTGGGGCCCCCTCGGGGGTCGAATGATGATTTGCCAGGGGTCACCGAATCCTGGGCTGTTCCTGAAGCCCTCACCGCTCTCCCTGCCTTTTTGCGGCAGCCCAGCTGGGCTGTTTCTGGAGCGTGCGGCTGCCCACTCAGCCTCTTCGCAGCCGCCCATTCAGTTCACGGCATGGCTGGGGGGGGCAGAGACTAGAGGTCAGCTGACTGGTGAGGAATGTGAAATGGGAGGGGCTGGAGGAGATCCTACCTCCTGATTTCATCATAGGTGTCACTGCTACAAGACACCGTGAAGCTGGAGACACAGTGAGTAACACTACCTGTGATTAGAGTTGCCATTAAAAGTCCCCACTACAGTTCTCAGATCAGCAGATGACCTTGATCAAGAGCACCTAAATTGGCTGATCAGAACTCCCCCCAGCATTGCCACTTATCCCAACTCTCCGCCAGCCCTACCACTCATCCCGTTCCCCCCATCAAGGAGTAAAAGAAGGAATAAAAATAGAGAATACATAGAAGGGAGAGGAAAGATGGGAGGAACAAAGAAAAAGGGAGAGAAAGAACAAGAAAGACGGCTCGGGAAGAGAGGGATCGGCAAAAAAAAAAAAAGAAATTAGGATAGAGAGATAAAAGGGAAAGAAAGGAGAACAAAGATAAAGAGTGGTACATCCTAAAATGTACCATAAGGGGTTTTAATACTGTACGAGTGGAAGGGACTCGGGGAGCGCTAAATGTCCGTGGGTTAGGGGCGCAAATTACTTGTCTTGCCCCGTGTGCTGACAACCCACGCTACGAAAATAATTTCACTGTTAGGGGTCCCCACAACTTGGGAAATTTTATCAAGGGGCCACGGTACTAGAAAGGTTGAGAACAGCTGCCCTAGTTGAACTAAAAACATAGGCTAAAGTTCAGAAAAATCCTTGTATGTGATGCTACTAGAAGTTATTTTCTAAAGAAAGAATAGTCAGCAATAAGATGAAGTGGAAGGCTCAGACAAGTTGGAGATGGTACAGCCTTCAAGTAATCTCTTACCAACTTTCATGGGATAAATATTACAATGAGTACTTCTAAACTTTAAACATGATGGTCTTTTATTATCTTTGATAACTTTTCTTACAGGTACAACATTGGCAATGCAATTGAAGAATACAACTTTTATTACTGAATTCCAGCTTTTAGGTTTTTCGTTGTTAACTGAAGTAGGATTGTGTTTCTTTGTCATGGTGTCCATTGTTTACCTTGTGACGATCACAGCTAATATCTTCATCATCTTTGTCATTGTTACTGAACGACAGCTTCACAAGCCCATGTACTTCTTTATTGGTGGACTTTCATTTATAGAGATCTGGTACCCTACCGTCACAGTTCCCACACTGCTTTGGGCCTTGCTAATGAGAAAAAAAAAAATTTCTCTTGCTGGCTGCATGTCTCAGTTCTATTTTCACTTTTCATTAGGTACAACAGAGAGTTTCCTTCTGACAATAATGTCCTATGATCGATATGTAGCCATCTGCAATCCTTTACATTATTTTGTGATCATGAGTCCAAGGACTTGTAAGAAGCTACTTATTAGTTGCTGGGCTGGAGGGTTCATTGTTATTGTTGTTCTATGTTTACAGGTCTCAAATCTTTCATATTGTGATGGGAATGAGCTTGACCACTATTACTGTGACTTTGCAGCCCTAATCAAATTATCGTGCAGTAAAACTTCTAGCGTGGAAATGTTATTTTTCATATCTGCTTGTTTTGTCATTTTGGGATGTTTTCTGCTAATTGTTATGTCTTACATTCAGATCATCCGTACGACCATATCATTTCCTACATCAACTGGTAGACGTAGGGCGTTTTCAACATGTGCTTCTCATCTAATTGTGGTTTGTCTGTTTTATGTCACCAATATTCTCATGTTTGTACGACCTACCGCTGCTGATACTTTACACTTGAACAAATCTGTTTCTATCATTCCCTCTGTAGTAACCCCTTTGCTGAATCCCATCATTTACACCTTGAGAAATCAAGAAGTGAAAAAAGCTGTAAAGAAAGCAGTTCAAAAATTTAATTTTTTAAAACACACTTTGGAGTCTTAAAGAATGGATTAATTATAGGTGACTTAAAGCGTTTGTTACCCCAACACTTCATATTCCTAAAATGTGTCTGCTGTACCATGTACTTGTATAAAAAAGTATCCTGTTCTATTTGTATTGCTTCCTTTGTGTGAAATCCCTGGCGTTCCTGCCAGTCCCTCTGCTTTCCTATTAAAAACTGACCACACAAAGCAGGAGAGTACACCATGGTCAATTCTATAGCTATGCTAGGAACTCAGCCTGCTCTCCTCTAATGATCAGACTTGTCCTGACATGCCCCCCCTGCACAGCCATTCACTGGAAAACTCAGTGTGCTGCTGCTTCTCCTCTCCCCAGCTCTTTTGCAGCTGAGAACAGAGGGAAGGTGATCACTTATAAAAAAAGGGCTAAAACTGTATTTATAAAGGTTTTTTATACCTATATAAAAATGTTTTGCCTTTCATTTATATTTCAAACTGAATGTGTTGTTTTACAAGGTGATTTATGTCCATTTCATGTTAATGTTTGTGGTGCATTTGTGGCACATTCAAATTGAATAGGCTGCCTTAACGCAAAGTGCAATAGTCTGCAACACAAGCGTTAAAGGTTGAATGGGCCTTTAAAGACTTGGGATCATCTTGAGAAATAATCAAACAATACAATCAAGGACATCCTTGAAGTAAAAATGACAATAAATAAAAAGTTTTAGCCCCATATTGGCAGCGTCAGTAAGAAGAACCACTTTCTCTGCTCGTGGAACGGACACGGATCATGGAAGACCCACGTCTAGCTATCTCACTCTGGAATTCTGATGCTGTAAAGTAATAGATTATTGGGTTCAGGCAACAATTAATACTTGCTAGGCTAATAGAAATGGGATGTAAAGTCAGGATGATTTTTTGCGCTGTGCAGTTTTGGATAGCATTTGCACTGACCATTACATAGAAGAAGAAACTGATGTGATATGGTGCAAAACAAATAAAAAACACACAAGCGCATGTTATTACCAGTCGAAGAGCTTTGCTCTTTTCTTTCTTGTTCACACACTGTAGGGAATTCAGTTTTAGTTGTGTCCTTGTTTTTAGAGAGCTGTAAGTAATGACAGTCATAGGAATTATAAATCCTAACAGTTCTGCAAAAATCAGCATGCCAGACAAGGTGACCATGTTAATCTGATTATTACCTAGGTCAGCAAAACAACTGGTGGTTGAGTTATTTCCTCCAGAGCTTCTGTATATAGGAAATGCCAGGCAGGTTGTACCAACCACTATCCATACGCATATGCTGATTCCAACATCGTACCTTCTTTTCCAGTCTTTGGCTTTGAAAGGATTTGCGGTGAAGACATACCTTTGGATGCTGATAAGTGTTAAAAAGATGATACTTGCATACATGTTCAGGTATTTAAGATAAAAGCACAACAAGCAGGCAAAGTGTTTAAATGGCCATGAGTGATTTATGTAGTAATAAATCCGTAGAGGCAACGACAAGACATGGGCAAGGTCAGCAGTTGCCAAATTGATCATAAAGATAATGGCCTTGTTCTTCTTGTTGATAAAGCTTCGGAGAACCCATAGAGCAACACTGTTAGCGAGCAGGCCAGGTATGAAGATGGCTATGTAAGTGACAGCATATAGGGTATGCTGGAAAGCTGGGGGGCTGCGGCAGTTTGAAAAGTTTCCACTGGGCATTTTCTTCTGATATCCCAATGTTCTGTGTGAATGAACAAGATTAATCTGTTAGATTCAGTATCAACAGCTGTGGTTTTTACTTATAAAGTCGTGTTTTAAAAAGAACCTATATTCAAAGATCTTCCGTCTTATTGGAAGTCTATAGTAAGAATTACTGTGGTTAAAGTGATTGTAAAGTCTCTTTTTTTTTTTTTTTTTTTAGTTAAACAAACCAAACATGTTATACTTACCTGCCCTGTGCAGTGGTTTTGCATAGAGCAGCCCAGATCCTCCTCTTCTCTGGTCCCTCTTCGGTGCTCCTAGGCCCCTTCCTCTTGTTGAGTGACTCCACAGAAAGCAGCTTGCTATGGGGGCACCCGAGCCGAGCCACGCTCCCTATGTCCATTCAGACACGGAGCCGCGGCCTGGCCCACCCTTTCTCTCCTCATTGGCTAACTGACTTTGATTGACAGCAGCGGGAGCCAATGGCACCATGCTGCTGTCTCAGCCAATTATTAGGGAAGTCCCAGGCAGCTGAGACACTTCTGCAAAATCCCTGGATCTAGATGGGCTCACGTAAGTATTAAGGGGGCTAAGGGCTGCACACAGAAGGCTTTTTATCTTAATGCATTGAATGCATTAAGATAAAAAAACATTCTGCCTTTACAACTCCTTTAAGCAGTACCTTAAAAAATCTACCTTTTAAACCATGTGTACCAAATGTTTCCTTTTCATTTCTGGAACGTACTGTGTTTCTGTGAACATAAAATCAATAAAAATTATTAAAATTAAAAAATCTACCTTTTGCCTTGAATCCCTCATGAAATGTTGTGGTGCACATCCTAACATGTGACATTAAATGGGAGGATACTCTAGAAAAAAAACTATCAAAAAACATAGAAGAAAAGTGGGAGTGCTTTAAGAAAATCCTAAATAATGGCATTACCAGTGTATTCCAATGGGCAACAAATATAAAAGAACTAAGGTTAACCACTTCCCGCCCAGTCAATAGCAAATTGACGTCCGTGAAGTGGTTCTGTTATCCACACTGGACATCATATGACGTCCTGCGGGATAACAGCCGCCGCGCGCCCGGGGGGCGCGCATCGCGGCGATCGGTGGAGCGGTGGGTCAGTCTGACCCACCGCTACACTGATCTCGCTAAAAAGCCTCCGTCGGAGGCTTTTTACCATGTGATCAGCCGTGTCGAATCACGGCTGATCAGGAAGTAAACAGGAAGAGCCGTTGATCGGCTCTTCCTCACTCGCGTCTGACAGACGCGAGTAGAGGAGAGCCGATCGGCGGCTCTCCTGACAGGGGGGGTTCGCGCTGATTGTTTATCAGCGCAGCCCCCCCTCGGATACCCACACTGGACCACCAGGGAAGCCCCCAAGGACCACCAGGGAAGCCCTAAGCATGTGGATGGCCCCCATGGCCATCCACATGTAGTAAAAAAAATATATATGTAAAAAAAAAAAAAAAAAAGATATGCCAATCAGTGCCCACACATGGGCACTGACTGGCACGATCAAGCCAAGAAAATAATGTGTGGTGGCTGGCATTGCTAGGCAGCAGTGTCACCAGTGCCACCTACTAGTGTCCATCAGTGCCACCTATCAGTGCCCATCCGTGCCCATCTGTGCCCATAAGTGCCCACCTATCAGTGCCCATCCGTGCCACCTATCAGTGCCACCCATCAGTGCCCATCAGTGCCGCCTAAAAGTGCCCATTAGTGCCGCCTAAAAGTGCCCATTAGTGCCGCCTAAAAGTGCCCATTAGTGCCACCTATGAGTGCCCATCAGTGCCGCCTATGAGTGCCAATCAGTGCCGCCTATGAGTGCCAATCAGTGCCACCTATGAGTGCCCATCAGTGCCGCATACGAGTGCCAAATATCAGTGCCCATCAGTGCCCATCATCAGTGCCCATCAGTGCCACCTCATCAGTGCCACCTCATCGGTGCCCATCAGTGTCGCCTTATCAGTGCCCTTAAGCGCCGCCTTATCAGTGCCGTCATTGAAGTAGAAAAGGTACTTATTTACAAAAAAAAATAACAGAAACAAAGAAAAACGTCGTTTTTTTCAAAATTTTCGCTCTTTTTTTATTTGTTGTGCAAAAAATAAAAATCACAGAGGCGATCAAATACCACCGAAAGAAAACTCTATTTGTGGGAACAAAATGATAAAAAATTTGTTTGGGTACAGTGTAGCATGACCGCGCAATTGTCATTCAAATTGCGACAGCGCTGAAAGCTCAAAATTGGCTTGGGCAGGAAGCTGTATAAGTGCATGGTATTGAAGTGGTTAAACCTGGGTGGCTAAATTTCAGCATAAAAAGGCATAATATAGAGAAAAAACTGTCCTTTAAAAGCAATGCAATAAGAAATGTAAGAGTGTGATCAGGGCAGTGAAAAGAGACGAGAGATGAATAGTGGAGGAGAGTAAAAAAAAATCCCAACATTTTTAAAAATATATTAATAGTAAAAAGGCAAAGTCAGAGCATATTGTCCTATTAAAGGATAATCGGGGGTAGATTGTTACTAGTGACAAGGATAAAGCAACTGTGGTAAATACATTCTTCTCCTCAATTTTACTAAGGAGGAAGAGAGGTATAATAGACAAGACAGTGGGCTCCATTCATAGTACCAGATTGCATAGGGTATGTAGGTGTTCGGACACATTCTTCATAGATATCGCATGCGATCCTGCAATTGTCAATCCACTATGCGTTATTTACTGCAAAATGCTCAAAACTGTCAGTAAATACCACATGAAAAGGGGTAAAGTCAATTCACAGAAATAAATAAATAATTAAATGCATGCAGTAATTAGGTAGTGGTTCAGGCATGCGGTATTTAAGGAATGTAAAATTATATTAGGCAATTTTAAGTAGTCTCTGCCATTTTGGATCAGTTCTCTCAACAGTAATGCATAGAAACCTAAATATGGAAATCACTGGGGTTGATTTACTTAGGCCGGGTTCACACTATTGCGAATTGGATGCGGGATTCCGCGTCCAATACGCAATAGCAGGAGAATGTGAATGACTCTCTATAGAGCCGGTTCACATATCTCTGATGCGGCTCCTGTGCGTCATTTGGTCCGTTTTAGGTCCAAATTCAGCCAAAAATTCGGGCTGAAATCAGACCTGAAATGGTGAACCAGGACGCACTGGACCCCTGCTGGGAGCTGCATCGGCATTAGGTGTGAACAGAGCCTTAAAGAGGAACTGCAGTCTGCTCACATAATTTGTAATAAAAACATATTTGCCCTTCAGAAGCTTCCCTCCAGCCATTTTGCATATTATTTTATATATACTATGATTCTGTACTTGCCAAATATGCTGCAGAAATCTCCCTCCACTGAGTCTGGCTACATCAATTTTAACTGTGGGCAGCAGAAGCTGCTGCCTGTTCACTTCCTGGATTTACACAGACACACAGAGGCACACCTCCAGCTCTGCAGCTCTCATTTGCCCTCTTATGACTCATCCCCCTACCTCCCTGGCAAACGCTCACGAGAGTGAGAGAAAGAGCAGTGCATGATGTCATAAGCCTAGGCTTTTTACCAGACAAGAAACCGGAAGTGGGCTGTATAAGATATGTACTGTCAGAAAAAAAATGTTGTACTATCCAAAGTTAAAACAACAAGGGCAGAAGATTTAATAGATGGAAACTTAAAAAAATTACTGAAGTTCTACTTTAAAATATAATTAAAAGAAAAACTTTTATTTCGTTTTGGATAGAGTGGAGGTGGATTAGAACACCTGTCAGGTTTTTATTGCTGTCTGTGCCCCCATCAGGGAGATTCACCCTTTCTATATTTGTCCTGTTTACCATTATCATTGAAAAGTAAAAGAAAATCACAAATTTTGGGGTGTCCCGAGTAAAGTAAGAGAGGGGAAATCTTCCAATGGGACACAGATGGCAAAAAACTGACAGAGGTTATAACTAGAGATGAGCCAAACACCCCCGAACATGCGAACACCATTAAAGTCTATGGGACACGAACGTGAAAAATAAAAAGTGCTAATTTTAAAGGCTTATATGCATGGTATTGTCCTAAAAAGTGTTTGGGGGCCCAGATACTGCCCCAGGGGGACATGTATCAATGCAAAAAAAGGTTTTAAAACTGAGGTTTTTTCAGGAGCAGTGATTTTAAGAATGCTTAAAGTGAAACAATAAAAATGTAATATTCCTATAAATATCGTGCCTGGGGGGGGGGGTCCCCTTAGTCTGCCTATAAAGTAACGCATTTCCCCCATGTTTAGAAAAGTAATGCAGCAAAATGACATTTCTAAAGGAAAAAATGTCATTTAAAATTGCTCACGGCTGTAATGTATTGTCGGATCTCGGCAATATACATAAAAAATCATTTAAAAAAACAGCCTGGGTTTCCCCCCTCCCAGTCCATACCAGGCCCTTTGGCCTATGTGTTGCTCGTAGTAAGCAATCACATCCTTAAAGGGGTTGTAAGGGTTAAAAAAATAATAATAATTAAATAACAAACATACCATACTTACCTCCACTATGAAGTTCGTTTTGCACAGAGTGGCCCGATCCTCATCTTCTGGGGTTCCTCGGTGGCTGTCTCGGCTCCTCCCCGTAAGAGCTAACCCCCTTCTGGTAAGCGCCATAGCCACCAAGTGTATCACTCGGCCCGCCCCCGGCGTGCCGCGTCATTGCTTTGATTGACAACAGCAGGAGCCAATGGCTGCGCTGCTATCAATCTCCAATGAAGAGCCGCCTCAAGCTGGGGGAAAGCATCGCGGGTTCGCGCCCATGGAGTTTTGTGGCTCAGGAGAGGCTGGAGGGCCCGAGAGTGCAAGGTGTTTTTTCACCTTAATGCATAGGATGCATTAAAGTGGATGTAAACCGGAAATTATAATTTTTTTTTTTTGTTGTCACAATGTAGAGTATAAGATTTTCTATCATTTGTGCCAGGTCTTGCCACAAAGAGTTAATCCAGCTCTGAGCAATCCTCTTTTAGGCTCCATGTACACAGAAGCTCAAAAACGGCCGTTTTTAAATCAGCAGAAAAAGCTAGCTTTTATCAGCGTTTTTTTACTAGCTTTTATTAGCGTTTTTCAGTGTAGCATTTTTTAGCTTTTTTTTTTTTTTTTCAATGGACCAAAAAACGCTCACGGCTAGTGTTTTTGAGCGTTTATGAGCGTTCATGAGCGTTTTTCGGCGTTTTGCATTTGTTTGCCTTTTTTTCTGCCGAAAAACGCCACTTTGAACGCGAATTTCTTGCGTTCAGAAAAAAATTGATTTTTGTACTCACCGTAAAATCCATTTCTCTGACATCCATGGACCGACACGGCGTGTCTTACACTTTACACGTGGGTATATGTCCCTGCTTGCAGGAGAAGACCTAGGCAGAATGTTAAATGTTAAAACATTCCAGAACACACCAGAGCTGAACAGCCCCGCCCAGGGGGGCGGTCCCTCCGGACATTACCCTCACACCTGCAGCTAGCAGGCCTCAGTTCGTAACAAAGCAGCACAAACTTAAAGGAAGGGTGGGTGCCGTGACGGTCCATGGATGTCAGAGAAATGGATTTTACGGTGAGTACAAAAATCCTATTTTCTCTTATCATCCATGGACCGACACGGCGTGTCTTACACTTTACACGTGGGATGTCCCAAAGCAGTGTCAAGAGGGATGGGAGCAGTATAAATGGAAAAACCAAAAAACTTCACTCCAAACAAGGCAGAGCTCCTCAACGGAGGAGTTGCCACTTTAAACAGCGGCCTGCAACCCCTTGCGGCCGAAGGAAGCATCCGGAGATGCAGCCACATCAACCCTATAAAACTTAGAAAGGGTATGAACAGACGACCAGGTCGCCGCCTTGCACACTTGTGCAACCGACGCTTGATGTCGGAAAACCATGGAAGCACCAATTGCCCTGGTGGAATGCGCCGTAACCGGGAAGGGAGGCGCCCGCCCCATGAGAGCATAGGCTTGAAAGCCGGTTTGTCCGATCCACCTAGAAAAAGGTGGCAGACGAAGCCGCTTGACCCTGTTTCTGACCAGAGACAGTCAACCAGAGAGTAGACTTCCGAATAGAAGCAGCAGACAGGCACACCCGCAAGGCTCGTACCACATTCAAAGTGTGCCGCACACACTCTCTGGTATGCGATGGGCGAGGACTCTAGGACGGGAGGACAATGTCCTCATTTTAGGTGAAAGGTCGAGATCACCCTTGACAAAAGAGAAAGTCGCGCATGCAACACCGCCTTATCCTTATGGGTGACTAAACATGGTGACTTGCAGTACAAGGTCGCCAATTCAGATACTCGTCTAACAGAAGTGATTGCCACTAAAAGGGCCACCCTCTGAGACAAAGTGAAGAGGGGAATATCCCAGATATTCTCAAAAGGAGGTTCCTGGAGAACCGAGAGTACCAATTCCGATCCCACGGGGGGAGAGGAGACTTGACAGGAGGGAGCCCATGGCGAACCCCCTGCACAAGGGTGCCAACCAAGGAATGACCCGCTAGTGGTCACCGAAAGAAGACGGCCAAGGCCGAAACTGACCCTTAATGATACTCAAAGCGAGCCTTTGGGCCACGCCATGCTGTAGGAAACGCAGGATTCTAAGGACGGAATACGTCCGAGGATGTCAGTCCAGCTCTTCGCACATGGCGATGTAAGCTTTTCCAGGTACAGAGATAGTTCTGGAGGAAGACTTCCGTGTCCTTAATATGGACGAAATGACCAAGTCCGAGAGACCTCGGTCTCTCAACACCTGGCTTTAAACAACCATGCCGTTAAGGCCAGAGACTGTAAAAGCAGGTGAAATATATTACTTTGAGACAGAAAGTCCTCCCTTATTGACAACCATCAGGGAACGGCCGCGACAAGACGTACCAGATCGGCGTACCAGTGAAGCCGAGGTCAATCCGGAGCAATGAGGATCACCGGAATTCCCTCGGTCGCCACCCTGCGCAGCAGGCGAGGAAGCAACTGCAGTGGAGGATAAACGTGTATCAGGTGATCATGACCCCATGGGCCACTGACGCCTCTGAGGCATCCGCCCAAGGATCCCTGGATCTGGCCACAAATCTCGACAACTTGCAATTGAGTCGAGAGGTCATCGGGTCCACCTCCGGCGTGCCCCACCGTCTGTGTGGCAAAGGAGTTGAAATACCTCCGGGTGCAAGGACCACTCTCCCTGGTCCAACATCTGGCGACTCAATAATCCACCAGTGCTATGCCCGGAATGTAAGCGGCTGACAGAGCCGGTACGCTTCTTTTAGCCCCCTTCAGGGTATGGGGGACCTCGGAAGCCGCAGCTGAGCTCCGAGTCCCCCCTTGATGGTCGACATACGCCATCACCGTGACTTGTCCGACAGGATCCTAATGGAACGATCCTGCAATCTCTCAGACCACGAGGATAGGCACAGTCTGATGACCCGAATTTCCAGAATATTGATCGGCAAACGGGCTTCGTCCGGAGTCCAAGCCCTTGGGCCAACAGGACTCCCCAGACTACACCCCAGCCCTTCAGGCTGGCGTCCGTAGTGAACACCGTCCATTGGATAGGGAGGAACGACTTCCCGGACCGAAGAGCCGGGGACCCAAACTCCATGTCAGGGACGCCCTGACCAGGTGGCTCACCTGGATCGGAAAATCCAAAGACAACACGGATTTGTCCCAAGAGAACAAGATCTCCTTCTGCAATGCCCTGGTGTGTGATTGGGCATACGGAATGGCCTCGAAAGAGATCACCATGAGTCCCAGGACTCCCATGCAAAAACGGATTGACGACCATTCTTTGGGATGTCAGCATCCGCACTGCAGACTGAAGTGTCAGTAGCTTCCCCGGAGGTAGGAATACCTTTTGCCTCCAAGGAGTCCAGAATCAGACCGAGATTCCAGATAGCCCACGACAGCAATGCCTTGCTGTCTCAGCAAGCTAGAACCGGCACAAGCACCTTGGTGAACACCCTCGGTGCCGGGGCTAGGCCGAAAGGAAGAGCCACAAATTGATAGTGGACTTCGCCGATCGCAAGCGCAGATCGGAACATACAAGTAGGCGTCCTTGATTTCCAAGGTCGCCAGAAAATCCCCTTGACGGAGTGTACTGACCACCGTGCGAATGGATTCCATGCGGAACTTTTGCACCTTCACGAAGGCATTCAGGACCTGGAGGTCCAAGATAGGCCGAACCCCGTCCCTTTTTTGGGCCGACAAACAATTTGAGTAGAATCCCTGAAACCTCTCCTGTGACGGAACCGGCACAATCACTCCGGACCTCAAACCTGAATAGGCCCCATAGGGCCACCCGACGGGCAGGAAGGAGAGAAAGATTTGAGGGAAGAATCTGTCTGGAATTAGGAACGGAACCTATCCTGTAACCTGAGGTGATCACCTCGCACACCCACCAGTAGGAGATCCGGGAGGTCCATTGATCCGTGGACCTGCAAAGTCGTCCCCCCTAGCCCAGAGTCGGGAGGGGGCAAGACTTCACGCGGAGGCGGGCTAGGGAGCGGGCTTGTTCGGCATACGCACCCAGGGGTGCTCGTGTCCACCAGCCATACCGCTGTCAGTCTGGGAGGGCCTCCCCGTTGATTGACGGAAAAAACCCTTTTTTCTGGAAAGGAAGGACCCTGCTTATAGCGGCCTCCTTGCCAGCCTGAGGAAGAACAGTGCTTTTACCTCCCGTGACATCCTTGATGATGTCATCCAGCGCAGCACCGGAAAGCCTACCACCTTTCAATGGTAAACCCTTCAAAGGCTTTTTAGAAGCTAGGTCAGCAGACCAGCATTTCAACCAGATCAGACAATGCAATACCCTGAGTTATAAGTGGCCGCGTCAAACGTGGTGTCGCCACATAAACCAGGCCCTGCACCATTTGTGGGCCAGAGCAATAGTCTGGAGGAAGATCATGCTCCTGTATTAGTTGCCCATCCCGCAAGTGTTGGAGACACAAGGGTCGCCGCTACCACAAGCCGTAGGGCGGACCCCAACAAGGCAAACATAGCTCTACTCACCACTTCTGACCTCTTGTGAGTGGGGTCCTTTAATGCAGGAGTCCCCTCCACTGGGAGAATGGTGGCCTCGTGCAACCGGGCGACTGGAGAGTCGACCACTGGGGGAGAAGCCCACGTTTTAAGTAGGGCATTTTCAAAGGGGTATCTATAGGCAAACGCTGCGGGACCATAAAAGTCTTCTGCGCCTTTTTCCCCAGACCTTGTCAGTGAGCTGGTCAAAGTAAGGTACATATTGAAAAAAACACTTTTTAGAAGGCCCGGCCCTAAGGAACCAGAGGAGACCGTCCGCCTGAGGTTCTGCATCCGCAGCATTTAGCTTGCGAGTGTCCCTCACTGCATCAATGAGTTCACAAAACAAGCACCCTGTCATTTACTGACACAGAACTGGAGTTTTCCTTGCAAGGAATGTCCTGTTCAAAACCATCAAATATATATTCAGAGCTAGGGTCCTGAGCGGTAGTGGCTAGGCCCATATCTGAATCAGCGCACACCCCCCCTTTTTTTTTTTTGGTGGAAAAAAGGTGGGGATAGGGGCTTTTTTGCTCCCTTGCGCTCACACACTGCTTCCTCCCGGTCAGATTAATGATACCAGGACTGCCGACAACTGGTCCCTAAGGACCGCAGGTGCAGGAGCACTGCCAGTTGTCTCTAACAGTGTGAAGAAACAGGTGAACCAGACTCCAATATTGCCACGCTCGGAGACCTTATTCACCATTACAGTGAATAATACAGCCCACCCACAGGCCGTGCTGGGGCTGAGGAGGGGATACCTGGAGTACTCACCACCGCTAGGGACCGCTCGGTACCGCTGTATGAGCCGCGCTGTAGCGCTGTATGAGTCGCGCTGTAGCGCTGTATGAGTCGCGCTGTAGCGCTGGTGCAGCCTGAGGTGAAGAATCTGTGAGGATGTGTGTATTTCGCGCCGTACAGCAGCGCTGCTAGAGGCCGAAAACGAAAGTGAAAGTGCCGCGGCTACAAGAAAATGGCCGCCGGGCACCAGTATAACTATGCATTAAGCCCCAGCCAAAATGGCCGCCAATGGCGCACTTTTAAAAAAAAAATAAAACACTGCGCAAATGGCGCACAGAAAACAACACAGCCAGTCCCCCAGAACACTTCCCAAACCAAATAACAGTCATGGAGCAGCCCCCCCAGGGCAGAGTGACCCCCCAAGCATCCCCACACAGCACAACAGCACAACAGGGTGCAGAGAGCAGCATAACAGGGGGGAGACAGGGAGAACCCCCCACACACAGAAACACAGCCAGCATGTACTCACCTTGCAGCAGGAGAGACTACTTACCCGTCCCGCAAGCACCTTGGAGAATACCCCCGGTGCCAATAGAGGGACCCACTGGCTTGTTTCTGACAGACCTATCACAGAGTCGTACTGCGTAGCTGTCGGCCCGGTCCACCGCGAAAGATACAGTAGGTACTGTTTGATCTTGAGAGGACCGCGGGAGCATGAAAGCAACCCGGCCACCCCTGGAGCCATGGGGTATGTCGGGAACTGAGTCTCACGCACACAAGGCGAGGATCAGCACGCTCGATGGTCGGACAGGGAAGACTACGAGGATACTAGTGTACCCAACCTGTTGCCAAGCCGACAGTTGATTGAAGGTCTCAAAAATAAAATAATAAAATTCCCAAAGGAATAAAAATTTAAAGTAAAATCTTCCAGGAGACTGGCTCCTGAGAGAGCCACGTCTTCTCCTTCTGCTAGGCAGAAAAAAACTGAGGCCTGCTAGCTGCAGGTGTGAGGGTAATGTCCGGAGGGACCGCCCCCCTGGGCGGGGCTGTTCAGCTCTGGTTTGTTCTGGAATGTTTTAACATTTAACATTCTGCCTAGGTCTTCTCCTGCAAGCAGGGACATATACCCACGTGTAAAGTGTAAGACATGCCGTGTCGGTCCATGGATGATAAGAGAAAAGCCCATTAACTCCACTGCTCATTAAAGCTAAAAAACGTTATGAACACATAAGCTAACATAGAGTGCAGTTAATGGGCTTTTTAAAAAAACGCCAAAACGCCAATAAACTGCAGTTTATCAGCTTCTGTGTACATGGAGCCTTATTGTTCAGTGAGATTAAAAAACGGACAAACAGAGAAAAACCTTTGTCCGTTCCGCCCCCTGGCTTTGAGTGACAGGTTATTTACATATCTCGTGCACTAGCTTTAGACAGGCATTATTTTTTCATTCCCACCCCCATTCCTTTTCTGAAGTCATCTGGTTACTTTTCTGGATTTTGACTGGATGTTATTGATCATAGCAGAAGGAATACACAGGAGAAAATGCATGTTGACAAGGGGAGTGTAGAGGTGGGCGGGGAGTCTACTGTCATCACGACTCCACCCACCGAGCTCCAGACAACACATCCACCCACAGAATCTGCAGTTTTTCAGTTCTTATAACAGACAGAGGGTAGACATTTGACAGGTAAGAATACATGCAGGAGACATCTATATCTTTATAGATCAGCACTATGGCAGTAGTTTAGAAAGGATGAGAGTGGGTTTTCATCCACTTTAAATTGAAAAAACACAAAGCTTTACAACCCCTTTAATTCTATTTTCTCAGATCCTCTTGAAAATTGAAACCCAATTTCAGTCTTGCCTTCTTTCAGTTTTTATAAACATTGCCCAGTGAGGTCGGCTATTGTCCAGCCTAAAGCCTGGTACTGGCTGAACAAAAAAAAACTAAAAGATCACTGTACTAACACATGCAGTGTTGGTGCAGCGATCTCCCCGGCTGTGCTATTGTGTTCTGACAGGGGGATGCCCTCCCCCCACCAGAATACAGCGGTCAGTGCTCTCTGACATTGGACAGCCTATCAGAGGGGGGTGTACTGTAATAGCCAATCTTACTGGGCAGGACAGCGAGGCAGTGACCTGGGGTGCGTGTGGGTGTGGGCAAACATGATAGTGGGAGGGTCTTAAGGGACATAGTTAAAGGCTTCCTTGTACCTATGAAATATGCTGAGAATGAGTCTTGCATAATTGCTGTTGTGTTAGCCTATTAGGCCCTGACTGTTCACATGTAGTGATTTGGGATCATGGGCAGAATCGCCGTGATTCTGCCTGCAATTCTAAATCACACTGCAATGCTGGCTAAACGCAGCACATGTGTTTGTGTTCCATTCATTTTTAATGGTACCAAAACACGGTGTGGTTTTGGATGGTTGTTGTGCAATAAATCGCTCAACAATCACAACAAAAAGACACCACATTGTGGTGCCAGTAAAAATGAATGGAACACAAACACATGGGCTGTGTTTTGCCAGCATTGCAGCGTGATTTGGTATTACATGCAGAATCATGGCTATTCTGCCCACGAACGCAAATCGCTACATGTGCCTAACAGGCTAACTCAACAACAATTACAGTTACAATGCACGTTACGGCTCACTGATTATTTGGTAGAGATAACCAGGGCCGTCTTTACCGCAGGGCAAACCGGGGCATCTGCCCAGGGCCATTGTTGGGGGGCCCAAAGCAGCTGCTCCTGGTGTCTGCGCTGCCTGCCGGCTTTTTTTTTCAGCCGAGTTCCTCCACCTCTGTGATCTGGTGATGGCTGCTCGCAACTCTCTACTGTCACAGTGTCACTTGTAAATACAGAAGCGCTGCTTGCTTCTGTATTTACAAGTGACAGCGCTCTCCTCCCGACGGCCGTTTAGAACCCTCTCTGCTCTACAAAACACATCATCTATCTGTCTCTATGTGAGAGCAGAGAGGGGAGGGGGGAAGGGGCGGGGGATGTACACAGGCAGGAGCTGCTCTCCACGGACATGAGGTGAGTTACAGCTTTTCTTCTGTAGCCCCACTCTGATGTTAGTTAGGTGATCGGAATGCCCACTATTGAAAGGGGGAGGAAGGGGGGTTGATGCCAGAGAGATGACCCCTCAATCCTGCACTCCATCCACTCCATGCACAGATCACCCCTTACACCCATAAAATGGCATGCCTGACTGCTTAATTAAACCCTGAGCTGTGTTATTCAACTGTAAAGCTGTGCGTTTCTAAAAGTTCTCTGACTGTCTCCTGTAGCATGTCCGTAGTCTTTAACTGTCTCCTGCAGTATGTCCGCAGTCTGGTAATCTCGTGCAGTATATCTGCAGTCTCTGGTTGTCTCTTGCAGTATGTCCGCAGTCTCTGGTAGTCTCCTGCAGTATGTCCGCAGTCTCTGGTAGTCTCCTGCAGTATGTCCGTAGTCTCTGGTAGTCTCCTGCAGTATGTCCGCAGTCTCTGGTAATCTCCTGCAGTATGTCCGCAGTCTCTGGTAGTCTCCTGCAGTATGTCCGCAGTCTCTGGTAGTCTCCTGCAGTATGTCCGTAGTCTCTGGTAGTCTCCTGCAGTATGTCCGCAGTCTCTGGTAATCTCCTGCAGTATGTCCGTAGTCTCTGGTAGTCTCCTGCAGTATGTCCGCAGTCTCTGGTAATCTCCTGCAGTATGTCCGCAGTCTCTGGTAATCTCCTGCAGTATGTCTGCAGTCTCTGGTAATCTCCTGCAGTATGTTCGCAGTCTCTGGTAATCTCGTGCAGTATGTCAGCAGTCTCTGGTTGTCTAGTGCAGTATGTCCGCAGTCTCTGGTAATCTCCTGCAGTATGTCCGCAGTCCCTGAACCTCTCCTGCAGTATGTCCGCAGTCTCTAAACCTCTCCTGTATTAGGTGTATTAATGTGCCACTTTACTTGCTTAATTATTTGGGAATGCTCCACTGCTCAGTGAGTGGTAATGATGTGCATTAACCTGTAGCAACCAATCAGCGAACAGTAGCGATCTGCTTTAATCTCTAGCAACCAATCAGTAAGTGGTAATGATGTGCTGTAACCCCTAGAAACCAATCAGTGAGCGCTAATAATGTGCAGTAACCTCTATCTACCAATCGGCAAGCAGAAATGATGTGTTGTAACCTTTAGCAACCAGCCAGTGAGCGGTAAGGATAGGCTTTAACCTCTGGCAAACAATTGCAATCGCTGCGTGATCTGCTGCACTAAACTGATTTTGAGTCTACCTGCAATTTTTTGTATGTCTCAGAATGGAGGGGGGGGGCCCCCAAGAAAATGTTTGCCCAGGGCCCAATCAAAGTTAAAGACGGCCCTGGAGATAACATCACATAATTTCTGCTTGCTGATTGGTTGGCAGAGGTTACAGCACACGCTAAGGCTCACTGATTAGTTGCTAGAGGTTACAGCACATGACTTCTGCTTGTTGATTGGCTGCTAGAGATTACTGTACATGAACACTGCTCACTGATTAGTTGCTAGAGGTTACAGCACATTATTTATTTCTGCTTGCTGATTGGTTGCTAGAGGTTAATGCACATCATTACTGCTCACTGATTGGTTGCTAGAGGTTACTGCACATTATTACTGCTCACTGATTGGTAGCTATATTTTACAGCTTATCATTACCGCTCACTAATTGGTTGCTACAGATTACAGCAGTGTGACAAAATACCAGCCTTCCTGGGATACAGTTGAAAAACAAATTCTGTTAAGCATGCCACAGAGAGTAGTGGACATGACCAGATTGCGTATAAGAATGGCCTAAGCCCCCTTCACATTGGAGCAACTTGTTATGCGATTTGACAGGTCAAATCGCATGACAAGTCTCACCCTATTGCTGGCAATGGCCATGTTCAAATGTGGCACCGATTTAAAAAAGTAGTTCCTGCACTACTTTTGGTGATTTCAGATGCGCCTTGCATAGACATCTGTACATGAAGCCGCACAGATGTCTTTCAAGAAACAACTGAAGTCACGCTCAGATGCGGCTTTGAAATTGTGCGATTTTAGATGAAGTGGCACGATTTCAAAGCCGCAGTCAATGTGAACGAGGACTCAAAGAGGGTGATTAAACAGAACCACCCCTTGACCACCTATCTTTAAATCAGGGGTCTTCAAACTACGGCCCTCCAGGTGTTTAGGAACTACAATTACCATCATGCCTTGTCATGTCTGTGAATGTCAGAGTTTTGCAATGCCTCATGGGATTTGTAGTTCCGAAACAGCTGGAGGGCCATAGTTTGAGGATCCCTGCTCTAAATTAACATAGCAAACTGCTTCGTTGACTACACATTGCTGTGACATCAATGCTTATCTTGACGGTGCCGCAACATGTCAAGTTTCACCAGCGGTGCCACTGTTAAACTTTCCCACTGATGTCACAGTCACCACAGCCACAAGCACAGATAATCAGAGACTGCGGATGGTTTACAGGAGATAACCAGAGACTGCAGATGGTTTACAGAAAATAACAAGAGACTGCAGATGGATTACAGGAGATAACCAGAGACTGCCAATGGTTTACAGGAGATAACCAGAGACTGCGGCTGTCTTTAATATTGATTTGACCCTGGGAAAACATTTTCTTGGGCCCCTCCTTCCATGTAATTTCACTTTCCACCTGCTCTGAGACATACAATAAATAGCAGTGTAGCAAAATACTGAAACTGAGAATATGGTTTGGATCACTTCAGAGGTGACAGCAAAGATTCATTCCAGGAAATGTAGAGACAGAATGTCTACTGATGTCTGAATAAGTAAATTGGGTTAATTGGGGGTCTGAGGTAGCGTTCCATTCATCTATTGTCAGTATGTTAATGACCATCTATTATCTGCTACGGGATGTAATTACACTCCTAGTAATGTGTCTGGCACGGTTTCATTGTTATGGGTAAATATGCGGAGACCAACGTCTCACGCATCCCAGGTGGTTAGAAATAGTCCCAGGTAATTAAATCACTGTCATCTGTTAATTGTTGAAGGGAATGCCCCTGTAAAATGAGTTAAGAAAACCCTTGCATGGGAAATGATATAAAAAGCCAGCTGGGGCAAAATAAAGTGTTGATTTCACTCCCAGAACTGTGTGTCGTCCAGTTACTTGGGGGTAACAGGTGCCTTGGATAAGTCAGTACTTCCTCAGCTTCAAGGATTTCCCAGCGGACTTTGGAGTTCCGCAACACTGGTTGGCAGCGGTGGGATTAAAGCCTTGCAGCAAGAGGAAGCAGCGTTCATGCAAATTCGGTTACACGAATGGAAGTGTGAATGGAGACAAGCTATGCTGGATTAAAACGAGCAACGTTAAAGGATTTGCTGGAAGCAAGAGGGAAGATCGCCAGCAATAAAACCAAAGCCGAATTGATTGCAGAACTGACCGAGGGAGATCGGGCACACAGTATGGCTACAGAAGCCATGGAGACCGAGTTTGACCAAGAAGTGAAATGCAGGCTAGCGTTTTATGGAGAAAACCCCTCCACCGAGCTGGTACAGGCAACGTTAGCCCAAGTGGATGCCTTTATCACGGCGAGAGAAGAACGGGAGACCCAACTCCGGCTGGCGGAACAGCGTGCCTCTGAGAGACTGCTAACGACCACACCGGCACCAGAGACAAAACTAAAAGTACCCCATGATGCCTTTAAAAAGTTTGTGGAAGCAGAGGAAGAGATCGATAGCTTCCTGCAAGATTTTGAACGGCAATGCAAGCTGTACCAAGTACCCCAGACAGACTGGGTACGGATCTTAGCTGGTAAGCTGTCAGGCCGTGCAGCAGAAGCCTACAGAGCCGTGCCAGAGGAGGAAATTGCAAGCTATAGCCGGGTAAAGGAAGTTATTTTGGCAAGGTATGCCATCACCCCAGAAGCATACAGGAGACGCTTCCGGGACATAAAGAAACAGGAGAAGGACTCCCACACCGAATGGGCTTGCCGAATGCAGAGGGCAGCCCTAGCTTGGCTGCAAGCCCGTCAGGCAACCACAGCAGATGCGATCACCCAGCTGATTTTACTGGAGCAATTCTTTAATGGACTAAACCCAGAGGTACAGGAGTGGGTAAGGGATCGCAAACCTACCACTCTCTCGGAAGCGGCCAGGCAAGCTGATGAATATCAAGATGCCCGCAGGCCATCACAGACTAGCTTCAGACCAAACACCAGACCACTGAACAATAACCCAGGGCCACCAGCTACACAACGACCCGGGCTAATCCCTACCCCCCCTGCAAATCGATACTTCGGGCGCAAGGGAGTGCAGTGCCATTCGTGCAAGGGATTTGGGCACTATCAGAGAGACTGCACTCAGAACCAGGACCAAGCGGCATGGATTCAACCAGGGCCACCCCCGCCAGCACGGGCTGCCGCTCATTGCTATCACACAGAAGCGGCCCCAGACAACCGCGGAGCTGAAGAATTGGAGGAACAATGGGGCGTCCTGCACGAGGCTGATCCAATACAAGCAGCTAACCTGGACAACCGACAGCAACACAGGCAGACGGTCTGGGTCAATGGAAAGGTAGCCAATGGCCTACGTGATACTGGCACCACCATGACCCTACTACAGAAGAACCTCATCCCAGAGAGCCAACACACCGGAGACACTGTAGCCGTAAGAGTAGCGGGAGGCACCGTCTTCCGGCTACCCGTTGCCCATGTTCACCTGAATTGGGGGGTTGGTTCGGGACACGTGAATGTGGGGGTGATGAAGGATTTGCCAGCGGATGTACTACTGGGGAATGATTTGGCCCCCCTCGTTTCGGCTTACGCCCCGATGGGCCCCGCTGAAGCCAACCCCGTGACTACCTGTGCACCGACCCGTGCTGCTGGAACCGACCCGCGTGCTGCTGAGACCTGGGTAAGACTATCTTCCCCGACAGGTACCGTAGATCAGGCACAATATCACAGTCTAAAATTGGAATGTGACAAGTTGGCCAGTGAGAAATCGGAGATGCAACGACACTACGTCATGTATTATGAAATGTCACATGGCTTGAACATTGAAATGCACAAACAGGCTGAAATTTGCAAAAGGTTAAATGGGATTTGCGCCCAGGTTTTGCCATACCTCTCCCAAGAGCATCAGCAGCAAGTTTTGGGAGCCATTGAGAGAGCAAAGCAAGTGACTGTTCCAGAACTGAATTCCATTATTCGCCCTGCCACCTTACAACTTCACCATCAGCTACTGACCCGGGAAACAGAACGGCAATGCTGACGGATTATCGCGGCAAACTGGACTGGAAAAGTGATCCGTGAGTACTCTCCGGACATCCCCAAGTCGATCCGTTAAGGATCAGACTGTGTATGCTGGCTTGTTGGTAAGGGGGAGCAGTGTAGCAAAATACCGAAACTGAGAATATGGTTTGGATCACTTCAGAGGTGACAGCAAAGATTCATTCCAGGAAATGTAGAGACAGAATGTCTACTGATGTCTGAATAAGTAAATTGGGTTAATTGGGGGTCTGAGGTAGCGATCCATTCATCTATTGTCAGTATGTTAATGACCATCTATTATCTGCTACGGGATGTAATTACACTCCTAGTAATGTGTCTGGCACGGTTTCATTGTTATGGGTAAATATGCGGAGACCAACGTCTCACGCATCCCAGGTGGTTAGAAATAGTCCCAGGTAATTAAATCACTGTCATCTGTTAATTGTTGAAGGGAATGCCCCTGTAAAATGAGTTAAGAAAACCCTTGCATGGGAAATGATATAAAAAGCCAGCTGGGGCAAAATAAAGTGTTGATTTCACTCCCAGAACTGTGTGTCGTCCAGTTACTGGGGGGTAACAGGTGCCTTGGATAAGTCAGTACTTCCTCAGCTTCAAGGATTTCCCAGCGGACTTTGGAGTTCCGCAACAAGCAGCTAGACTCAGTTCACTGAATCAAAGCAGGCAGCGATTGCGATTGATCGTTAGAGGTTACAGTGTATTATTTTTATTTTTTTGTAATTGACAATTTTTATTGAATTTTAGCGTTTTCAATACAAAAATATAAAACACAGATGAGTGAAGAAAAAGAGGAGGGTAGTAGAAACAAACATCTCCGGTAAGGGCATAAATGGTCTCAATACAACAATTCAAACACAATGTCCAGTGGGATAGTTAGCTAGATCACAACACTGCACAGCCCAGGAACGCAATATCGGAAATGCAGTGGTAATAGATTTTTTTGTTTTTTTGTCAGACATTCCATAAGCATGTGCAGTTATAGATAAAATGCGTAGCCTGCTTTTCCAGAGAGGGAGAAAAAATAATAATAATAAAAAAAAAAAAAAAAGGGAGAGGAGGAAGGGAGAAAGGAAAAATGGGGGGAGTAAAAGGAGGTAGAGAAAGATGTAGAGAAAAGGCCCCAATGGGCTTGTCTCTCCTGGGCTCCGAGTGCACATGGTATACAGAGTGGGGGAGGGGTCTCATAGAATCAGGGTGGATCCATCCGTCAATGCCAAGGATCCCATGTCGCTGAGTGTAGATCTATCCGGTCCCTCAATCTAGCCGACATGGACTCCATGACCTCCACATCCTTAATCCTGGTATAAAGGTCAGAAAGTATTGGGGGATTACGTTGTTTCCATTGAAGAGCCACTAGACATCTTGCCGCCGTTACTATATGTGTGGCCAATTTTTTTGCCAAACTGGGTAATTAAGGGGGGGGGGAGGCCCGATAAGAAAAATTTGGGTGAGAGAGGGATATCCATCTCAAACAGCCGATAGAGAAGCTCCCCAACCGATCGCCAGTAAGGTTGAAGGACTGGGCAACTCCAATAGATATGATATAACGTGCCCCGGTCCTGGAGACATCTCCAGCAGCGGTCCAAGGCCGATGGGTATATAGCATGTAGGCGAGATGGTGTTAGGTACCAGTAAAAGAGCACCTTGTACGTGTTCTCCGTATAGAGCGTACACTTAGAGCTTTTGGCCGCCCAAGACCATATAGTGGACCATTGTGCTGAAGATAGTTCCCCTCCAAGATGTTCCTCCCATTTACGCATATATCTATGTTTCGATGTTCTGACATATAATAAAATTAATACAGTATACAGTGCAAAATCAATTGAACCGCAAACTAAGATGTGGATGCTTCCACTGAAGGGATCCACACAGTGTCAGTGCATGGATCAAAATAAACAGTGTGGTGTGGGTAATTCCACTGAAGGAATCCACACACTATATGTGCTATCGTGAAAAAACACAAGTGCATAAATACAGTCCAAAAACAAGCCTGTCTGACTCACTGGCGTATGGCAGTTGAGTCCAACATTTGTGGTAAGAGTACCCCACTTATCTATTTTCTCAAGTGTTCTTTGATTGGAATTCATCAGACAACATTTATGATTCTTCACATGTGGTCATTCCGTGGGAAGCTGTCTTTGAAATGGGTCTGAGGTGTCTGGACTTGTTACACCTTTTAGTTTAATTTTACTCTCAGTGGTGTTGAGTTCACTTCCAAACGAGTGCACCCGCCACACACACAGAGACTTTATTTTAATTTCTTCCTTCACTTACGGACTCCATTATTATTAAGTTGTTTTTGGACTGTATTTATGCACTTGTGTTTTTTCACGATAGCACATATAATGTGTGGATTCCTTCAGTGGAATTACCCACACCACACTGTTTATTTTGATCCATGCACTGACACCGTGTGGATCCCTTCAGTGGAAGCATCCACATCTTAGTCTGCGGTTCAATTGATTTTGCACTGTATACTGTATTCATTTTATTATATGTCAGAACATCGCTTCTACATTTAGTAATATCCTTCACTAGTTTAGCGCCACACTTCCCATTTTTTCATTTTTCATCCATTGTTTGTTTGTGTGCTGGCAGCTTTTGACTCTTGTTGATTGTGGGTTCTAGTGCAGCTTTATTTCATTTTTACTTATATCTATGTTTCCCCTGAGAGACCATATCATAAGAGTTTAAAAAATTATATATGTCTGAGGTCAGTCCTTTTTGTGTGGGGCCAGATAAGATTAAGCATTCGAATGGGGATAGCTTGGAAAATTGAAGGGTTGGGGTGAAAGTAAGTGCGTAGTGCCGAATCTGGAGGTAGCCAAAGAAGGCATTACGGGGGAGGTCATGCTTAGATTTGAGTTTGTCGAAGGGTAGTAGGGTCCACCTGGTGTCCATAGTGAAAAAGATTCCTCTGCAACCATGGAGTTATCATCTGGAAGGTTAAGCTGTCGGGTAGTTTAGGGTTGTAGAGGAAAGCAGTGAGTGGGGAGGCCTCAGATTGTAGGGGAGTTTTGCGGTTTAGTTGTCTCCAAATGGTTCTTAGCAGGTTCATAGTGTGCAGTAGGGAGGTGGAAGGGTCATTGACATTGGAGTTCCACAATAGTATGTTTGGGTGGATAGGAACCAATCATAATTTGTCTATTTGGGTCCACTGATTATAAGCCGGGAGGGTAACCTAGGATGCAATAGCTCTTAATTGGGCAGCCTGGTAGTAACGGTGGAGGTGTGGAAAGGCCAGACCCCCATCTTTGCGGGAGGCAAAAATTATGGTGCGGGCTATTCGGTGAGGTTGATAGTTCCATGTAAAATTTAAGAGGTCAGTCTGGAATTTTCTGAGATGAGCAGACAGGATTGGCACCGGGAGAGTCAGAAAGCAATACAGGAGTTTAGGCAATATAGTCATTTTGACCGAGGCAATGCGTCCAAACCAGGATATTGGAAAATGTCTCCATTTAGACAGGAGGGACCGAATAGACGCGAATAGGGGATTAAAAATTGCATCGTATAGGGATTCATAGCGGGGGGTGTGATACACTCCCAGATATTTGATGGCATTGGATTTCCACGAGTATGTGAAATTATCCGAGAGACGATGCACTTCCAAGGGAGATAAATTAATTGAGGACGAGGTCGTGAGTCTAGACTCTAATTCCTGCAGACGCTGCACTGTCTGCTGTCTCAACTGCCTGGTGTTTTTCTTCCAGGCCGTCGAGACCGCTATGCATTGTCCCCGCAAAACTGTCTTATGTGCTTCCCAGAGAGTTCCCGCTGAAATCTCTGGGGCGCTATTCTCTGCAAAGTATAGTTTCAAAGTGTTTTCTAACACTCTAAGTACTAGATCTTTCAGGAGGAAGTCATTAAGTCGCTAGTGGCACCGCTTGACCTTGGAGGGTTCTAGGTTGAGTTTCAAAAGGAGTGGGGCATGGTCTGACCAAGATATGGGCAGAATGTCCACTTTAACAAGTACCCATAAGGAGGGTACCCATGTCCTCTGGTACTCGAAGTGTCGCCATCTTCCCGGCTTGTGTGGCCGACAAGCTGAAGGGGTATCCCCAGCGGTAGGTGATGGAGTTGTCCTGAAGAGAGTGAAGAAGCGGTTGGAGAAACCATAGTTTCTGCAGGGTGATCCAGGATAAATTAGGAAATAGTTGAATTGGAGTGCCGTCCACAAGAATAGGTTTGATCACCCGGGCTTTGCACATAATGTCCTCTTTTTAAAGCAAATGAGTGCACTCTGCAGATTACATCTCTAGGTTTGGACGCTTGATCTTTAGGCCTCAATGCTCTATGGGCCCTGTCCATTTCGATGTGGGTAGATGCCGGGACTCCCAGCAGGTTGTTAAAGATCGTTTGGAGGGCCGATTGCAAATCCTCTGGGCCAGAGGACTCCGGGAGCCCCCGGATCCTGATGTTGTTGCGGCAGTTGCGATTGTCCAAATCTTCCAGGTGGTGCTGCATATCCCGGAGCATGAAGCGGTCGTCCGTTTGTTGGGACTTACTCGGTGAACGGTGAGCTTAGTGGCTTGCAGGTCCTCATCTAGGTCGTCCACCTGGGCGGCCAGCTGATGGAAGTCCGCTTGAAGAGCTTTAATCTCACTATGACAGGCTTCTTTGACCTCAGCTATCAGCAGCTTGAAGTCGTCTTTGGTAGGTAGTGTGTGTAGTTGTTCCTGCCAGGAAACCAGTTCGTCCGCTGTAAGAATGGATGGTATTCTAGGGAGAGCCTGGTGCTGGGCTGGGGCCTGTGAGGGTGAGGCCCATGGTTCAAACCATTCTCTCTGACCCTCCAACTGTATTGGTGATGCTGGAGACAAGTTGGGGACAGGTGGGGGAGCAGGGGAAGGCAGATGCTCCGTGCAGACCGTGGACAAGCTTGTGGTGCTAGGTTCACAGGAGCGGAGCTGTCTCTGTGGCTTTGGGGAGCCTGGGGCTGAAGATGGGGTCAGGGCTGCAGGAGAGGTAGGCCGCAGCCTTGGCAGAGATTGTGTGTGGCCAGATTGGGATGTGGGGGGGAGTCTTCAGTGTTGGAAAGCCAGTGGGGTGCCCCGGAGGGAGAGGGAATCCTGTCCAGGGCTCTTAGAGGGAGAAGGATCAGGAGAGGGACTCACCCGCTGTGCTGTGGGAAGCGTCCTGGTGTCCTGCCAGCAAGATGGTGGCTGCTGCCCCCCCTGGTGTAGTGGAGAGGGGCCTTGCAGAGTCAGCGTGCGTGTGGCGGGTCTGCTGTGGGTTGTCATGCCACTAGAGTAGTTGTCCGTGAGGCCCGTTGTAGCCGCCCGCTGGGTTCCCAGAGCGTCAGGAGGAGGAGGAGGAGATGGCTGTGCGGAGCGCTGCAACGCCATGTTGTCCGACACTCGCATGGCGGATCCCGGGAGCGAGGGGAAATAGGACTGGATCGGGGGACCTTGTGGAGTAGGGTGTCCCGAGGTTCCCCCCTGCTTGTGTGACTTGTTGGGCATGTTCTTGCCCATCGGTGTGGAGCTGTGTCCCCAGTTTAAGCGACGCTGCAGCAGGTCCGTGGAGAGCGAGGAGATCACACGTCCATCGCGCTCAGGGTCCGGCCACGCCCCCCGTTACAGTGTATTATTACCGCTCACTGAGTAGCTGCTAGAGGTTACAGTACACATTATGGCTAACTTATTATTTGCTAGAGGTTACAGCACATGACTTCTGCTTGTTGATTGGTTGCTAGAGACTACTGTACATCAATACTGCTCACTGATTGGTTTCTAGAGGTTACTGGACATCCTTACCACTCATTAATTTGTTGCTAGATGTTACTGCACATCCTTACCGCCCAATGATTGGTTGCAAGAGGTTAGTGCACATCATTACTGCTTACTGATTAGTTGATAAAGGTTACAGCACATCATCTCCTCACTGCCTGCACACCATGGACTGTGGAGGTGAGGGGACCCGTCAGTAGACAGAAAACTCCTAGGGATCCTAGGACTCCTGGGATCATTGGCAATGCTGGGGGAGGGGGGGGTGATCAGTGGTAATCCTAGGGGTGTTGATGGGATCAGTGGCAGTGGTGGGGGGATGGGATTAGTTAGGAGGCGCAGTACACTGTGGCAAATTCTAAATCATGTAGAGAAAAGCTGGAAATCTTTGGCAAGTATATACTGGGGGATTCTACACTGACCACCTATGTGAGGGGGGGATTTACACTGACCACCAATGTGAGGGAGATTTTGCACTGACCACCATGCAACGGGGGATTTTATGCCACCCACCAATATAAAGAGGGGTTGCTACACTGACACCAATATAATAGGAGCATTTACATCAACCACCAGTGTAAGGGGGAATATACAATGACCTCCATGAAAGAGGGAGTTTACACTGACAACCATTGTCGAGGACATTCGTTCTGACCACCAATGTAAGGTGACACTTCTACACTGACCACCAATGTAAAGAGGGATTTACACTGACCACCAGTGTAAGGGAAATTCTGCACTTACCACCGTTCGCCGAACAGCGAACAATTTGGGGTGTTCGCTGCAAATTCGAAAAGCCGCGGAACACCCTGTAAAAGTCTATGGGAGAAATCTAAAGTGCTAATTTTAAAGGCTTATATGCAAGTTATTGTCATAAAAAGTGTTTGGGGACCTGGGTCCTGCCCCAGGGGACATGTATCAATGCAAAAAAAAGTTTTAAAAACGTCCGTTTTTTTCGAGAGCAGTGATTTTAACCTCTTCCCTACCGCCCATAGTCATATGATGTCCACAGATGGGATCTCCCATCATGGGTGGACATCATATGACGTCCTCGGCTTTGTGGGGGGATATCTAAATGATGCCTGCAGCTAGAGGCATCATTCAGATATCCTTTTGTTGTGCCGGCGATTCTGCGCACCATAAGAACGATCATAGCGGTGGTTCCCCCGCTTGATCGTTCTTATGGGCGGCGGGAGGGGACATCCCCCCCCTCCCGCCGCCATCCGGTGCTTCTCCGGGCTCTCCCGTGCCATCGGGGACCCGGAGAGAATCGTCCGGCGCCGGTGGTGGGTCACGTGACAAGCATAGAGATGACTGGTGACCAGATGGTCACCAGTCATCTCTATGATCGTGGGAGGCCAGGGCGCGATGTGATGACGTCACGTCCGGGTCCTCAGATGTAAACAAAGCCGCCATTGCGGCTAGTAAGTATGAGATCAGTGAAAATAAAATCACGATTTCATGCTTTCCAGCCTAGAGATGAGATGTGGGGTCTTATTGACCCCGCATCTCTCACTAAAGAGGACCTGTCACACACATTCCTATTACAAGGGATGTTTACATTCCTTGTAATAGGAATAAAAGTGATCAAAAAAAAAAAAGTCAAATAAAAAAATTTATAATAATAAAAAAAAAAAAAAAACGCCCCTGTCCCCGGTAGCTCACGATCAGAAGCGAACGCACACGTAAGTCCCGCCCACATATGTAAACGCAGTTCAAACCACATATGTGAGGTATCGCCGCGTGCGTTAGAGCGCGTGCAACAATTCTAGCACTAGACCTCCTCTGTAACTCTAACCTGGTAACCTGTAAAAAAAATTAAAGCGTCGCCTATGGAGATTTTTAAGTACCGAAGTTTGGCGCCATTCCATGAGTGTGCGCAATTTTAAAGCGTGACATGTTAGGTATCTATTTACTCGGCGTAACATCATCTTTCATATTTTCCCAATAACTTTACTGTTTTGTTATTTTTTAATTCATGAAACCATTTTTTTTTCAAAAAAAAGGCGTTTGAAAAATTATTGCGCAAATACCGTGCAAGAAAAAAAAGTTGTAATGACCGTCATTTTATTCCCTAGGGTGTCTGCTAAAAAAAACATATATAATGTTTGGGGGTTCTGAGTATTTTTCTAGCAAAAGAATGATGATTTAAACATGTAGGAGAGAAGTGCCAAAACAGGCCCGGTATTGATGTGGTAAAAAAAGCCCTGTATTGAAGTGGTTAATAATGCTTAACCACTTCCATACTGGGCACTTATGCACCTTCCTGCCCAGACCAATTTTCAGCTTTCTGCGCTGTTGCACTTTGAATGACAATTGCGCGGTCATACAACACTGTACCCAAACTACATTTTTATAATTTTTTCCCCCACAAATAAAGCTTTCTTTTGGTGGTATTTGATCACCTCTGGGATTTTTATTTTCTGCTAAAAAAAATAAAAAAAGACCAAAAATTTTGAAAAAAACGTTTTTTTTTTGTTTCAGTTACAAAACTTTTTAAATAAGTACGTTTTCTCCTTCACTGATGGGGCTGCACTGACGGGCACCGATGAGGTGGCACCAATGAGGTGGCACTGATGAGGTGGCATTGATGGGCACTGATGATGGGCACTAATATGTGGCATTGATAGGTGGCACGGACAGGCGGCATGGATGGGCACGGATAGGCGGCACGGATGGGCACGGATAGGCCTCACAGATGGGTACGGATAGGCGGCACGGATGGGCACTGATAGGCGGCACGGATGGGCACTGATAGGCGGCACGGATGGGCATGGATGGGCACTGATAGGTGGCACGGATGTGCATGGATGCGCACTGATAGGTGGCACGGGTGGGCACTGATAGGCGGCACTGATGTACTGTAATGGATGCCAATCAATGCCAAACAATAATGCCTGCCAATCAGTGATGCCCATTGTGGGCACTGATCGGCATCCATTGTGGGCACTGATTGGCATCCATTAGGGGGCACTAACTGGCATCCCTGGTGGTCTAGGGTGGCATACCTGGTGCTGGCATCCCTGGTGGTCCAGTGTGGGCATCCTCGGGGGGGCTGCGCTGATAATCTATCAGCACAAACCCCCCCCTGTCGGAGGAGCAGCCGATCGGCTCTCCTCTACTCGTGTCTGACAGACGCGAGTTAGGAAAAGCCGATGACCGGCTTTTGCTGTTTACACTGTGATCAGCTGTGATTGGACACAGCTGATCACGTGGTAAAGAGTCTCCGTTGGAGACTCTTTACCTAGATCGGTGTTGCGGGGTGTCAGACTGACACCCCGCAGCACCGATCGCCGCGATGCGCGCCCCCGGGGGCGCGCAGCGGCTCAAAATCCTGAGGACGTCATATGACGTCCAGTCAGGATTTTGAAACCACTTTGCCGCCGTCAATCTGCTATAGGGCGGGCGGCAAGTGGTTAAAGTGAAACAATAAGAGTGAAATATTCCTTTAAATTTCGTACTCAGGGGGTGTGTATAGTATGCCTGTAAAGTGGCGCTTGTTTCCCGTGCTTAGAACTGTCCCTGCACAAAGTGTAATTTCTGAAGGAAAAAAAGTAATTTAAAAGTACTCGTGGCTATAATGAATTGTCGGCTCCCGGCAATACAGAGAAAAGTAATTAAAAGTCATTGATTGAAAAAAAAAAAAAATGCGTGGGGGTCCCCCCAAATTCAATTACCAGGCCCTTCAGGTCTGGTATGGATATAAAGGGGAACCCTGCGTCAAATTATTTAAAAAAAATGACGTGGGGTTCCCCCAAATATCCATACAAGACACTTCAGGTCTGGTATGGATTTTAAGGGGAACTCCACCCCAACTTTAAAAAAAAAATGGCGTGGAGTTCCCCCCAAAAATCCACACCAGACCCTTTATCCGACCACGCAACCTGGCAGGCCGCAGGAAAAGAGGGGGGGGGCGAGAGAGCGCCCCCCCCTGAACCGTACCAGGCCACATGCCCTCAACATGGGGAGAAAGCTTTGGGGGTCTGTGACCCCTCAAAGCACCATGTCCCCATGTTAATGGGGACAAGGGCCTCACCCCCACAACCCTTGCCCGGTGGTTGTGGGGGTCTGCGGGCGGGGGGCTTATCGGAATCTGGAAGACCCCTTTAACAAAGGGGACCCCCAGATCCCGCCCCCCCATGTGAATTGGTAAGGGGTACATTGTTGTGGGGGTCTGCGGGCGGGGGCTTATCGGAATCTGGAAGACCCCTTTAACAAAGGGGACCCCCAGATCCCGCCCCCCCTATGTGAATTGGTAAGGGGTACATTGTACCCCTACCATTTCACAAAGAAAGTGTAAAAAATTGTAAAAAAACACACAGACACTGTTGGGATAAGTCCTTTGCTCTCTCCTCTCCGGGGTCCAGCGGTGGATGATCTCCTCTCCATCCAGGTCCAGGCTCCAGCGATGAGATGTCCAGCGCAGCGCATTCTGTCTCCACCGGAGACACCCCGGGAATATCGTCGCCGCAGCCTGACAGGTCTTATATAGCTGAGGACGGGGCCACCCGCCACGTGACCCCGTCCCCCTCTGACGCAAGGGGAAACCCGGGCTTTCCCAGTGACGTGAGGGTGACCCCGCCCCCCTCTGATGTAACGCAGGTTTCTGTTGCAGCAGAGGGGGGCGGGGTCACCCGCATGTCGCTGGGTAAGCCCAGGTTTCACCTTGCGTCAGAGGGGGACGGGGTCACGTGACGGGTGGCCCCGTCCTGAGCTACATAAGACCTGTCAGGCTGCGGTGACGATATTCCCGGGGTGTCTCCGGTGGAGACAGGATGCGCTGCACTGGACATCTCATCACTGGAGCCTGGACCTGGATGGAGAGGAGATCATCCACCGCTGGACCCCGGAGAGGAGAGCATCCATCGCAGGATACCAACAGCATTGGAGTGGAGACCGAGAGTGGATTACCACCGCTGGAATCTTTTTTTAATTTTTATTTTTAAATTTTTAATAAAGGACTAATTCCAACGGTGTCTGTGTTTTTTTACAATTTTTTACACTTTCTTTGTGAAATGGTAGGGGTACAATGCCCGGGATTGCCCGGGACATTCACGGATTTAGGACCCTTGTCCCGGATTGTTTTTGTCCCGACTTTTTGTTTGAATGTCCCGGGAAATACTGTGTTGCTTACTATTGTCCTCTTGTGTTCAGTACAGAGGAGAGGGGCAGCCAATCAGCTTCTCTCTTTTGGCGGCCCCTCCCCGCCATACTGAACATGTGGATAGGATGCGATCTTCCTCCACCCGCCTCCGCCGCTGCCGCCTATGGGTCTGCAAAGTCATGGGTCACCGAGGAACGATGGGGAAAGGAATGTGCGGCGGGGGGGGCTCCAATGGAGGACACAAGTGTGGAGGGGCTCTGATGGAGGACACAAGTGTGGAGGGGACTCTGATGGAGAACACAAGTGTGGAGGGGACTCTGATGGGGACACAAGTGTGGAGGGGCTCTGATGGAGGACACAAGTGTGGAGGGGCTCTGATGGAGGACACAAGTGTGGAGGGGCTCTGATGGGGATACAAGTGTGGTGAGGGCTCTGATGGAAGACACAAGTGTGGAGGGGCTCTGATGAAGGACACAAGTGTGGAGGGGCTCTGATGGAGGACACAAGTGTGGAGGGGCTCTGATGGGGGACACAAGTGTGGAGAGGGACTCTGATGGGGACACAAGTGTGGAGGGGCTCTGATGGAGGACGCAAGTGTGGAGGGGACTTTGATGGGGACACAAGTGTGGAGGGGCTCTGATTGGGGGCACAAGTGTGGAGGGGACTCTGATGGGGGACACAAGTGTGGGCTCTGATGGGGAACACAAGTGTGGAGAGGGACTCTGATGGGGACACAAGTGTGGAGGGGCTCTGATGGGGGACGCAAGTGTGGAGGGGACTTTGATGGGGACACAAGTGTGGAGGGGCTCTGATTGGGGGCACAAGTGTGGAGGGGACTCTGATGGGGGACACAAGTGTGGAGGGGGCTCTGATGGGGAACACAAATGTTACGTGGGGACTCTGATGTGGGACACAAATGTGAGGGGGCACTCTGATGTGGGACACACATGTGAGGGCGCTGATTGGGACATGGGCAGGAAGGGTTTTAATGGGTGTGGGGAGGTGGCTCTGAGGGGACACAATCGTGTGACAGGAGTTCTGATGGGGACACAAATGTGTGGGGGGGTGGCTGTGATGGGAACAGAAATGTGCAAGAGGGGGTGTTAATGGGGACACAAGCATGTAGGGAGGGTCTGATGAGGATACAGTTGTGTGGGGAGATTATGCTGGGGACACAAATGGGTAGGGAGGCTCTGACAGGAACACTGATGTAAGGTCTCATGCACACTTAATGTTTAGCCCTGGTGTGCAAGGCTCTGGCATTTAGGTGCAGGGGGAGGATACAGATGCACCATCCAGCCCCGCTGATGGCAGCCTTTTTTTAATATTCTCTTTCATGGCTGGGGATTCATTTATAAATAACTTTTTTTTTTCGGCCCACGAATATCTGTGAAATATACAATGTGGCCCTCAAAGTAAAAAGTTTGGAGACCCCTGGTGTAGTGTATTAATCAGTGTAGTGTAGTAGTTAGTGTAGTGTAGTGGTAATCAGTGTAGTGGGTGGTGTAGTGTAGTGCGTGTTGTAGTAATCAGTGTAGTGCGTGTTGCACCTGATGCAAGAACGGTCTCTGGGGAGGCACCTGATGCAAGGACGGACTGCTGGGGACTCACCTGATGCAAGGATGGACTCTGCTGGGGAGATACCTGATGCAAGGACGGACTCTGCTGCGGAGGCACCTGATGCAAGGAAGGTCTGCTGGGGAGGCATCTGGTGGCAGGCGACGTGGCAGGTGACACGCTTCCACTGATTCGGCATTATGGTGAGTTGAGTGATTTAATCTTATATTACAATGTAATAATAGAAATAATGCGCTTCAATCACCCTGACACTATAACAACTATGGTGCCGGGATGATTGAAGTGCCAACAACAGGTGTTTTGGAGTATCTTTGTCTGCCGATTTTGTTAAACTTTCTGGAATACACATATTTCTATTGTGGTGTAGGATCTGGCTTCTTTCTTTCTTTCTTTCTTTCTTTCTTTCTTTCTTTCTTTCTTTCTTTCTTTCTTTCCTTCTTTCCTTCCTTCCTTCCTTCCTTCCTTCCTCTCGGACTCTAACCACACCCCTTCTGAACCACGCCCATTTAAACCATACCCATTTTCAGGCTACGGTGTGACACGCCTAAAAATGAATGCCCCGCCCCCTGATTATAGCAAGGCTCCGCCTACATGCAAAAAAAGTGTCCCGGATTTTTTTTTGCAATGTTGGCAACTATGTTAAAGGGGTCTTCCAGATTCCGATAAGCCCCCTGCCCGCAGACCCCCACAACCACCGGGCAAGGGTTGTGGGGATGAGGCCCTTGTCCCCATCAACATGGGGACATGGTGCTTTGAGGGGTCACAGACCCCAAAAAGCATCCTCCCCATGTTGAGGGCATGTGGCCTGGTATGGTTCAGGAGGGGGGGGGCGCTCTCTCGTCCCCCCTCTTTTTCTGCGGCCTGCCAGGTTGCGTGCTGGGATAAAGGCTCTGGTATGGATTTTTGGGGGGAACTCCACACCATTTTTTTTTTAAATTTGGGGTGGAGTGCCCCTTGAAGGGTCTGGTATGGATATTTGGGGGGGAACCCCACGTCATTTTTTTTTTATTTGACGCAGGGTTCCCCTTAATATCCATACCAGACCTGAAGGGCCTGGTAATTGAATTTTGGGGGAACCCCCACGCATTTTTTTTTTTTCAATGACTTTTCTCAGTATTGCCGGGAGCCGACAATTAATTATAGCCGCCAGTACTTTTAAATGACTTTTTTTCCTTCAGAAATGACACTTTGTGCAGGGACAGTTCTAAGCACGGGAAACAAGCGCTACTTTACACACCCCCTAGGTACGAAATTTAAAGGAATATTTCACTTTTATTGTTTCACTTTAAGCATTATTACAATCACTGCTCCCGAAAAAACTGTAGTTTTTAAAACTTTTTTTTGCATTGATACATGTCCCCTGGGGCAGGACCCGGGTCCCCAAACACTTTTTATGACAATAACTTGCATATAAGCCTTGAAAAATCTAAAGTGCTAATTTTAATGTTCGAGTCCCATAGACTTTAACGGTGTACGGATGTTCGAACTAATTTATTGCCTGTTTGCATGTTCTGATGCGAACCGAACTGGGGGGTGTTCGGCTCATCCCTACTTACCACTAGGGATGAGCCGAACACCCCCCTGATTCGGTTCGCACCAGAACCTGCGAACAGACAGAATGTTTGCGTGAACTTTAGAACCCTATTAAATACAATGGACTCGAACGTTCGAAATCTAAAGTGCTAATTATAAAGGCTAATATGCAAGTTATTGTCCTAAAAAGTGTTTGGGGACCCGGGTCCTGCCCCAGGGGACATGTATCAATGCAAAAAGAAGTTTTAAAAACGGCCGTTTTTTCGGGAGCAGTGATTTTAATAATGCTTAAAATGAAAAAATAGAAGTGAAATTTTCCTTTAAATTTTGTACCTGGGGTGTGTGTATAATATGCATGTAAAGTCGCGCTTGTTTCCCGTGCTTAGAACTGTTCCTGCACAAAATGTCATTTCTGAAGGAAAAAAAGTAATTTAAAACTCACTCGCGGCTATTAATGAATTGTCGGCTTTTATCAATACATAGAAAAGTCATTGATAAAAAAAAAAGCGTGGGGGTCCCCCAGAATTCAATTACCAGGCCCTTCAGGTCTGGAATGGATATTAAGGGGAACCCCACCGCAAATGTAAAAAAAAAATGGCGTGCGGTTCCCCCTAAATATCCATACCAGGCCCTTCAGATCTGGCATGGGATTTTAATGAATTGTCGGCTGAATTGTATTACACAGTGAAGGAAGTTCCCCATCAGGTCCGCCCCCTCGTATGTCAGACCCCGCCTATGTCATTGGCCTGAGCGGACCTGATGGGGAACTTTCTTCACTGTGTAATACATGAATAGACCCGCCCCTTCTCACGTTCCGCATCTGGTCCGCTTAGCCTTACACCTAGTCATTGGCTGAGCGGACCTGAGGGGCGGGTCTATACATTTAATAGACTGCGGAGGAAGTTCCCCATCAGGTCCGCTCAGGCTCAGCCAATGGCGGACAGCGCTGGACATCGGATCGCCGCAGGACACTGGATTTCATCGCTGGAATGTTTTTTTTTGTTTGTTTTTTAAATAAAGGACTTTTCCAAGGTGTTTGTGTGGGTTTTTTTTACATTTTTTTACACTTTCTTCGTGAAATGGTAGGGGTACAATGTACCCCTTACCAATTCACATAGGGGGGGCCGGGATCTGGGGGTCCGCTTTGTTAAAGGGGTCTTCCAGATTCCGATAAGCCCCCTGCCCGCAGACCCCCACAACCACCGGGCAAGGGTTGTGGGGATGAGGCCCTTGTCCCCATCAACATGGGGACATCCTTCCCATGTTGAGGGCATGTGGCCTGGTACGGTTCAGAAGGGGGGGGCTCTCTCGTCCCCCCTCTTTTCCTGCGGCCTGCCAGGTTGCGTGCTCGGATGAGGGTCTGGAATGGATTTTTGGGGGGAACTCAACGCCATTTTTTTTAAAATTTGGGGTGGAGTTCCCCTTAAAATCCATGCCAGACCTGAAGGGCCTGGTATGGATATTTGGGGGAAAGCGCACGCATTTTTTTTTAATTTGCGGCGGGGTTCCCCTTAATATCTATATCAGACCTGAAGGGTCTAGTAATTGAATTTGGGGGGACCCCCACGCTTTTTTCTTTTATCAATGACTTTTCTATGTATTGCCGGGAGCCGAAAATTCATTAATAGCTGCGAGTGAGTTTTAAATGACTTTTTTTCCTTCAGTAAAGACATTTTGTGCAGGGACAGTTCTAATCACGGGAAACAAACGCGACTTTACATGCATATTATACACACCCCCAAAGGTACGAAATTTAAAGGAATATTTCACTTTTATTGTTTCACTTTAAGCATTATTAAAATCACTGCTCCCAAAAAAACGGCCGGGGTCCCCAAACACTTTTTATGACAATAACTTGCATATAAGCCTTTATAATTAGCACTTTAGATTTCTCCCATAGACTTTTACAGGGTGTTCCGCGGCTTTTCGAATTTGCCGCGAACACCCCAAATTGTTCGCTGTTCGGTGAACGGGTGAACAGGCAATGTTCGAGTCGAACATGAGTTCGACTCTAACTCGAAGTTCATCCCTACTTACCACCAATGTAAAGGGAAATGTACACTAATCACCAATGTAAGGGGGACCTTCACACTGGCCATTAGTGTAAATGAAAGGATTGTACACCAAGCACCAATGTAATGAGAAGATTTACACTGACCACCAATGTAACTAAGACATTTAGCCTGCGTTCACATTTCTTTGTGTCGTAAATGCATGCAGAATTCACATCCAACAAAATTCACAGTGCTGCGGCACCATGTTTTTTTTTACAAAGGGTTCATTTCCAATTCGCTTACCTTTGCAGAAGAGGCTGATGTTAGGCTTAGAGACCACAGTTGTAGGCAGGACCTTCCAGCATGCCCCTTTACCTCCCCAGTGTGCAGCATTCAGCAGAAGTGATGGTGGATATGACCTCAGGGGGCATGATATACATATGAATGCCACCTCTATTTACATATCAATGTCGCGGTCTGTGGCTATTTTCATATTAATGTTGCCGCTATTTACATATCAATGCCGGTTATTTACATGTAAACACAGGGTCTGCAGATGAGTCACCTGTACATGACAATAGGGCAGAGCTTGGCAGCATTAGTAACAGAACTTTTCACTGAAATATCGGGACACAGCAGGGGACTAAAACTTTAAGGGACAAGGGAGTTTAAACTGGGATAGCTGGCAAGTATGAGGCAGCTGCTTTGGGCCCCATAACAATGATGGGGCCCAGGGCAGCTGTCCCTTTTGCCCTGCTTTAAAGACGGCCCTGCGGTAGGACTACAGGAGATAACCAGAGACTGTGGACGGACTACAGGAGATAACCAGAGACTGCGGATGGATTACAGGGAATAACCAGAGACTGCGGATGGATTACAGGAAATGACCAGAGACTGTGGATGCCACCTACTACAGGAGATGATCACATAGCCATTTTTAAGATTCTAATGGCACGTACACACGATCGATTTTCTCGACAGTGAAAACACTGTCGAGAAAATCGACGGGAAAAACGAGGAACGGCTTGTTTCCCTACACACGGCCGTTTTTCCCGTAATTTCTCTTGGTCGAGAAAAACGACCGTGTGTAGGCTCCCCGGCAGTGTTTCCCTATGGGAAAACTGCCGCGGAAAAAAATGCAGTGAATCACAACGAGAAAAATTAGAGCATGTTCTAATTTTTCTCGTCGTGATTAATGCCGTTTTTCTCGTCTGGAAAAATTACCAAAAGCCCACACACGGTCGTTTTTCTCGTCAATGAGAAAAAATGTAATATTTTTTCCCATCGTGTTTTCCGTCAGTCTTTTTCTCGTCGCAAAATCCGCTCGTGTGTATGCTTTTCCGAGGGGGAAAAAAAACGCGCATGCTCAGAATCAAGTATGAGACGGGAGCGCTCGTTCTGGTAAAATTGTGTTCGTAATGGAGATGGCACATTCATCACGCTGTAACGGACTGAAAAGCACGAGGCTGAAAAGCGTGAATCGTCTCTCACCAAACTTTTACAAACACCAGGATCAGCAAAAGTAGCCCAAAGGGTGGCGCCATTCGAATGGAACTTCCCCTTTATAGTGCCGTCGTATGTGTTGTACGTCACCGCGCTTTGGTCAAGCATTTTTTTGTCTGAACGTGTGTATGCAAGGCAGGCTTGAGAGGAATCACGTCGGGAAAAATGTTGGTTTTTGGCATGTCAGAAAAACCGGTCGTGTGTACGAGGCATAAGTCTGCATGCAGTGTATGTGGGTCTCTGACACATTTTCCGAAGTCATAAATCAAAGCTTCTTCAATCTTCATATACCTATTGCTAGCAGGGCTCGAGTCCTGCGGGAACGCATGGGAACGGCGTCCCTGCACTTTTTTCACAGCAGAAACGCCGTTCCCTTTGCAGGACTAGAGCAGCCAAGCCGCCCGAGCCGATCCTTCACTAAGGGGCGAAGCCCAGCATCGCCGCATAGTGAAGGATGGCGTCCTCCCCTCCCTCGGTCCTCCTCCTCCAGCAGCCGCTACAGGACCGCGCCTGCCTATCTGCAGCGCTAGATCCCCGCTGCAATACTGTCATTGGCTGCTAGAACCGCCATTGTCCTAACAACCAATGACATCACCTGTGCTCCCCGCCCTCTTCAGCAAGTTCCTCCGCCCGGCCTTCAAGGACTTCCAGGTACATGTCTGACTGGAACTATGTAGGGGGCACTGGCACTATATAAGGATACATGCACTGGCACTTTGCAAGGTTACATGCACTGGCACTTTGCAATTGTACATAAACAGGCACTCTGTAAAGGCACACACACACTGGAACAATGTACATATACAGTACATGCACTGGAACTATGTAAGGGAACTGGCACATGCACTGGCACTTTGCAAGGGTACATGCACTGGCACTATGTAATTGTACATACACAGGCACTCTGTAAAGGCACATGCACTGGCACTATGTAAGAGTATTTGCACTGGCACTATAAGGATACATGCACTGGCACTTTGCATGGGTACATGCACTGGCACTTTGTAATTGTACATAAACAGGCACTCTGTAAAGGCACATGCTCTGGCACTATAAGAATAGGTGTATGCACTGACACTTTGTATAGATACATACACATGCACTTTATAAGGGCACATGCACTGGTACATTGTAAGGAGACATACAGTGGCACTATGTAAGAGTACTTGCACTAGCACTATATAAGATATATGCACTGTCTAAGTGTGTTTGTATTGGCCCTATAAAAGGGCAATTAACCTGGAACTGTGTAAGGGAACATCTACTGGGACTATTGATAGCACATGCACTGGCACTATATAATAGCACATACACTATTTGCATTACACATGCACTGACACTATGAGGCCCATTTACTAAAAGGGTACAGAATATTTACACAATATGTTGTGTGAATATTCCCTTCAATTATCCATTCAAAAGCAAATCCAAGTTTACTTATTTCTCCTGCACATGATTGCATAATCAAACTCAATATTCACGCAATTTATGAGTGAAAATTCTAAACTCCTTTAGTAAGTCAGACTGAACGCATTTGCATAAGTCACCTGCATTGGCACTCTGTATTAGCACATTTATTGGCACTGTGTAAAGGCATGTACTATTCCCCTATACAAGGGCTTCTGCACTGGCACTATGTATTGACACAAGGCACAGTGTTACGGCATATACTATTTCTCTAAAAAAGGGCTTGTGGAATATATTATTTGCCTATACAAGGGCTTGTGCACTGGCACTGTGTATTGGCATATATATTGGCACTATGTAAAGGAATACAGTATATTATTTGCCTATACAAGGGCTTTTTCACTGGTACTGTGTATTGGCATATTGATATATTGTAAAGGAATACGAGCGTATCATTTTTTATTTTTTTTGGTGGGGGAGTCGATCTTGGGTGGGAGTTCCCACACTTTTTTCCCCAGGACTTGACCCCTGATTGCTAGTATAGGTTCCATGGTTCTTGATGAGGCCTTTGTTAGTGGTGGCCCTTTTCAATCTGATGGTTGGGAACATTAATACCTGACAATCAACCCCTTTAATGCCCATGTGAACCTAAGACCCCTTTCACATTGGGGCAGTTTTCAGGCATTTTAGCACTATAACTAGCACCTGTAAAGCGACCTGAAAACTGCCTCTCATGCCACCACAGTGTGAAAGCCTGAGTGCCTTCACACTGGGGTGGTGCGTTTGTGGGAAGGGAAAAAAGTCCTGCAAGCAGCATCTTTGGGGAGGGTTGGGAGCGCTGTTTACTACTGGGTATTATTATTATCATTCTAGCCAGCCACTGAGGTTATTTTTACAGCCAGCTATTGACCACCAACGCTGGAGGGGTATTTTTACAACCAGCCACTGACCACCAATAGGGCTGCTCGTAGAAATCGCAGGGCCCTGTACAGAGTACCCCCCTCACAAGAAAATGTCAAAGCTATATTTCGCTAAAAATACAATATAATTATTATTAGCAGACACAAATACAACATAGCTTGCGGAATTCCTGCTAAATCTAAAATTTTAAACTGAGTTAATAAATAAAAATGAAGATGAGATTAAAAAAATATACAGGCTGGGCAGTTGGAACTCCAGGATCAGAGAGACAGAGAGAGAAACAAAGTTACAAAGATAACAAACTCAGGAGCAGAGCTAATATTAAAACCAGCGCTGGGAGAGGGACGCACAGGGAGGGGGATAAGTGAGGGACTACTTTCTCTTTCTCAGCAGATAAAAACTGGCAGCAGGAAGAGGGGGAGAGAGACCAGCTTTCAGCTGCTGGAGGAAGAGTTCTGCAATTGTTGTCTATCACTAATCCCCCTCCCTGTGTGGGCCCCCCTGTGTGCTGGAGCCCCCTACAAGAGGACTGGTGGTCCCCCCTATCAGCGGCCCTGACCCCCAATGCTGGGGTGATTATTTTTACAGACAGCCACTGAACACCAATGCTGGGGGGTGGGGTTATTCTTATAGCCAGTCACTGTTCACCCATGTTTGGGTGGTTATGTTTACTGCCAGCCACTGACAACCAATGCTGGATTGGTTACTTTTACACACTGACCACCAATGGAGGTGCTTACACCAGTGTTGAAGGTTATTTTGCTGTCAATGATGATACCAATGCTGGGGGGGGGGTTGTGTTTATACCCAGCTACTGACCACCAATGCTGGGGGGGGGGGGTTATTGTTGTTATAGCCAGTCACACAGACCATCAATGCTTGGGAGTGTTAAGTTTACATGCAGCCACTGACCACCAGTGCTGGGTTGGTTACTTTTACAGCCTGCCACTAAGGTGGAGGTGCTTACACCATCACTAATGGTTGCTATTGCTACCAATAACACCAATGCTGGAGGTTGCTATTGCTGCCAATGGCACCAATGCTGGGGCTTATTTTATTCCCACACTACAAGCCACCCACCATAAAGTGACACCCACTTTATTGGCCACTGGTGCTTGCAATATGCTTTGCATTTTTCTTCTTGTTTCTTCAATGTGTCCCTCCTAACTATTTAACTATTTTAAGTTGGTAACTATGCAGAAGGATCACTGCGCTCCTGAACATCGGGCAGATTGGTTTGCGAAGTTCAGTATCTTTGCATAAAGTTGCATCCATACTTCCGTACAGCATGCATTCTTATTAATTTCATGATTATTACTGGAAATAATTTTGATGTACCGTATATACTCGAGTATAAGCCGTGTTTTTCAGCACATTGTTTTGTGTTAAAAATGCCCCCCTCGGCTTATACTCGAGTCATCTTTTTGCGCCTGATATTCCGGAATTTGGGGTCCCAGTACCGGCCGGCCGTAGTTCCTTTGGACCCCAATCTTGGCACACATGTAGCCCCACTCTTCCTCTACAAGTGTGCAAAGTTTGTCGTCCGGGGGACCTATAGCCCGGGAGCACTGATTTTTCAAAGCCGGGCACCCCTTCTATAGACTCCCATGGTAAACGGTAATTTCTCGGGTTAATTTTCGGACCTGGTACCGGCTGTCGTAGGTCCCCTGGACCCGAAACTTGGCAAACATGTAGCCCCATTTCTCTTGTACAAGTGTGCAAAGTTTGTTGTCTGGAGGACCGGGGAGCACCGATTTTTTAAAGCCGGGCACCCCTTCCATAGACTCCCATGTTAAACGTCAGTCTAGTCATGGACACAGTGAGGCATGGGCACAGTGAGGCATGGGCACAGTGAGGCATGGACACAGTGAGGCATGGACACAGTGAGGCATAGTGAGGCATGCAGATGGACATCTTAGGCTTATACTCGAGTCAATACCTTTTCCCAGTTTTTTTGTGGTTAAATTGGGTGCCTCGGCTTATATTCGAGTCAGCTTATACTCGAGTATATACAGTATATTGGTGGGTGTTAAAAAGGATATGCTCCGGCTGCCAGATATGCTAGGTACATCTTTGGTAAAGAAAATAAAAGTTGCATGACACAAATCAGTTGATTAGTGCAAACGGGATTTAACATTTACCTTCTCACAAACTTAGCCTTTTGTGGTTGGTGGTTTCCATTCTAAACTCTTGTAACTTTCAATATTCTGTGAACCAAAGAGATTTTAAACATTACACAAGGCCTTTCTGGCTTTGAAACAGTTCCAAGAAAAGAAGAAAGGATTGATCAACCACTGGCCACCCCATCTGTCTCTACATGATGTAAAGTTTTTCTGATGACATGTAAAATGTTTGGGCTACAGCCAACACAACATTTTATTTACCTTACTACCTAGAATACCCTCCTTTTTATATGTATTACTTTGTACAGTAGTAGAGCAGATTATGGTATTACATGAATACATAATAATAATAATGTTAATAAAACATAATGCTGCCCAGCTGTCATACACTTATCCTAATATCAATTGTTCTAGAGAACAAAGTAAGTCCCACAGAAAAAAAGTTTGATGGGGGGACTACATGACTGGGCAACTAGATGGCGCCGATGATCCTAGGAAAAAAACATAGTAGACAAATTACATTGAAGTTCCCAGGGCCAAGGATGTACAGTAATTGGGTATCATACAACCCTATACTGTACACATATGAAATATGACAGCCTTTTTACAGGCTCCCCCTTCAATCACAGGCTTTTTGCAAAAAATGAAGCAAGAATGTACCAATTGAAGGCAAAATACTATTTGCTAAAACAGTAGATAAAAATTAAAAAGAAAAAAGGTTCTTCTTGTTAAAAAAAAGAAAAAAGGTAAAAGTTTTAAGTAACCTAAACTAAACCTTAAAGCGGAAGTAAACCCATCCATTTAACAGTTTAAAATTTGTTTTACATTTCCGGCACATTCCGGGAATGTAACACTCCCATTGGTTGTGCTCTCAACCAAACTGTCAAACCATCCAATGGCTGGTGTCATAGCTGATCACATGTGCAGCATCATGGCAGTTGTAGAGTAAACAGAGGCCAAGATGGCAGCTTCCTTGTCTGAAAACGATAGGAGGGTTTACTTCCACTTTAAGAAATGTGTGCTTCTGTCAACAGCCCCTGCCACTGCTTCCTCCTACTGTTTTTTTGAAGGGCATACATACACAAATACATACACACAAAATTACAAAATTATAACAAAACAGAGGAAAATTTATAACATTTTGTAAATTATGATGCTTGGTGCTGAACCCCGTAATCCTTACCTGTGAGTGCCCTATGGTATATTTAACCTCGTCCAAATCGAAAGCTTCGTACACACGACCGTTTTTCTCGACAAGAAAACTGCTGGGAGAGCTTTTTGCCGTGAAAACCATTCGTGTGTATGCTTTCTCGTCGGGAAAACTGCCAGGAATCCCGGCGAGAAAAATAGAGAACCTGCTCTCTATTTTCTTGCCGTGATTCCCGGCAGAGTTTTCCTGCCGAGAAAAGCGGTCGTCTGTATGCTTACCTGTCAGAGGTAAACCTGCGCGCTTGATAAGACTTTGACGCATGCGCGGTAGCATACAAGGTTAGTGTGGGGTGTAGCAAAATGGCGGCGACGGCATCGAATGTGACGAGCGCCGGCTCGTCGTAGTCAATGACGTCACCGCGTTCTTGCCATTCAAAAGAACGGCGGATCTTTTGAGTGGCCGTCTGTACACAGGGCTTGGCAAGGCAAGCTTGCCAGGAATCCTGTCAGGAAAACCGACGGTTTTCAAATAGACGGGATTCCCGGCCGTGTGTACAGGGCTTGAGCCTTGGATCTATTGAAGCCTGTGGGAGAAGAAATTGGGAATCCTAGTAAATCATAGAATTAATATCATCATGTGATGCCTAGCAAAAGCTAACGACCCCCACATTCACAGTTGGCTAATGGCCTTGTTATTCTGCAAGGCAAGGACTGCATTGTGGAATAGAGTGACGAAACTCAAAAATACTGTGTGTTTCATGAGGTTCCAGTGTGCACATGAGGCCACATGGGAGTTATGGGAAGGAAATTAGCAGCAAAGGGGCAGACTATTGCACTACACAAGGGGACATTTTGCAACTGGAAGAAAAGGGGTTTAATGTTTTAATATGAAAAAGCAAAAGCTGTAAAAATATTCAGTAGTCTTTAACTTGAACTGGTTCCAGCTGTCTTAGCAGATTTCTTCTAAATGCATACAATATAAATATCTGCAAATTTTTATGAGAAATAACACATATTTTCAGCCTGATTTTGTAGTCAAGTCAAAACATTTTTGTAACTTCGTCATCAGGCTATGCTTGTGGTTATTATAAACGTCTTAACCTCAAAAGCTGTCTTGTCTTGTCTTGTTAAATTTATTAGTAACATAAAGGGGAATTTCACTCCGTGTTGTCAGTTACACATCATAAGTTTTTTGACTCTCAAGTGTAACTGTAAATGTGGTTCTTGCGTACTAACTGCCAACCGAAATTCGTTGTGTGATAAGATAGGATCACTATAGAAGATGTTATATGTATGGATAACAGATTATATAAAATGAAAGAAGGAACAAAATGTTATTACATAAACCAACTGAGATGCTAGTGTAGCGGGGGTCTAAATTTAGGGGGTACACCTGGGTGGTAGTATGACCCAGGTGTGTATAAATCATAAGAGGATTTAGACCATTTTCAGTCGTGGAGGACTTTGGTGGTGTACTATTCTCCTTGGCCTGGGGGTGGCAGTGTTCCCACAGGTCAAGGTAGAATCACTGCCGCAGTGCTGTCCTTTTTGTCCCGTTCCGGCGGTGGTACAGCGGGGGCGGAGAACCTGCAGTGGCGTCACAGGAGGAGATAAAGGGGAGAGACGCCCTCGCCACGAGGTCTTCTGCATCCGGCGCCCAGGCACCTTAGGCCTGGGTGCGGCCGGTCCGGAGTTCCAGCCCAGGCGCCCATGGCCTGGTCGGAGCAGTGTTGGCGTCCATCTCAGGCACCTTAAGCCTGGGGTGAGGTACTACACCGGAGGCCTGGGGCCCAGTGACTTCGACTGGGCTCCGCAAGGACGGATGAGTCCGAGGGACCCTGAGGTGGATGGGGCCCATGTCTGAGGTGAGGAGGCCGGAGAGGTTACCCGTCTGAAGAGCCCGGAGCAGCATCAACCCGGTGACGGAGGGGCCTCTGGTATCTCCCTTGGAGGGACATCTTCCCCCTGACAGGGGCCACAACGCAGCAAAGGTACTCCAGTTCATGTTCTCCAGAGTCGCTGGTAGAGACTCAAAGGTTTCAAGTTTCTCTCTTTAGCCGATGGCTATAGCAACCGCTGCTGAAACCACAGTGGTTTAGTTTATTATCAGGACAGTGCCTCGACCTGCTCACCCCACCGTGTTGAACTGTTTATGGGTCCCAATCAGTCGGCTGACAAAGAACTGTTTAATTGTGTGCTACAATAAAACAAGTGTTGGATCCTTATCGGTGTGTGGTACTCTGGTTAATGGGAGCGAAGGGAAGTGTCAGCACAGAAGGACTTGGTATTCCTGCAGAAACACACAGGCCCGAGGAAAACAATAGGTACTGGCCTTCACCTCACCCGCTGCAATGGGGAGGACATGGGCCATAGCGCATCTCACTCTCACATACAAGATACCCCTAGAAGAGAGCTATCGGAAACCCGAATCACATGAGGAGAGAGTGAGGCCGCTACACTAGTTTTTATATTTTTGTAACTAGAAACAACTTCTAATGGTTACTATAATGAACAAATCAAAATGCAGCTTTTACAAAGTGGTGCTATAGCCATACTAAATAAAAAAAAAAAAAATGGAGGTAATAAAGACCAGCTCTAAAGCGTGCCTATTTATGTACACTGTGCAGCAGAGTAGCATGTTTGCCCCCACTACTCCCTCTCCTCGTTTTACTGTTTGTCAAGGATGCTGTCAGCTTCACAACTGACAGATTCCTAACAAACAGTAATGCCGCGTACACACGCCGTTTTTAATGTCATTGAAAAAAATGACGTTTTTCTCGACGTGATTTTTTGTGTTTCCTCTCAAGCATGCCTTGCCTACACACTATCGTGAAAAAAAAATGCTCGAGCAAAGCGCGGTGACGTACAACACGTACGACGGCACTATAAAGGGGAAGTTCTATTTGGATGGCGCCACCCTTTTGGCTGCTTTTGCTGATCCTCGTATTAGTAAAGTTTGGTGAGAGCCGATTCGCGCTTTTCAGCCTCATGCTCTTCAGTCCGTTACAGCGTGACAAATGTGCTATCTCCATTACGAACGTTAGTTTTACCAGAAGGAGCGCTCACGTCTCATACTTAATTCTGAGCATGCACATTGTTTCCCCCCTCGTAAAAGCATACACACTATGGTTTTTCACGACGTTAAAAAGAACGACGTGAAAAAATAGAGCAGGTTCTAGTTTTTTTAGGCCATTTTTCATGTCGTTAAAAATGCTCTGAAGCCTACACACGATCGTTTTTAATGGCCAATTTAAAAAATGGCATTTTTCACGCCATGAAAAACGGTCGTGTGTACGCGGCATGAGAGTAGGCAGATTCCATAGCCAACAGCAAACTGTCTATTGGCTATGGATCCCACCCACCTGCTGTCAAGCACAAGAGGAGGGTACCCGATGGGAACTTATGGGTTCATTTTCTAAAACTGGAGAGTGCAAAATCTGGTGCCGCTCTGCACAGAAACCAACCAGCTTCCAGGTTTTTTGTCAAAGCTTAATTGAACAAGCTGAAGTTAGGCCGGGTTCACACTGGTACGACAAACGCTCCGACATTTGAAGCTCATGTCGCATGACGTGTGAAAATCAATCTTTCCCTATGAGAGCCATCTTAACTGGTCCGACACAAGTCGGTCCGACTTTGAAAATGCTCCCTGCACTACTTTGGTCTGACTTTGATCCTACTTCAGCCCATTGAATATTACTGAAGTCGGATCAAAGTCGGATCACTGTCTTTTCTGATCCGACTTTGGCATGCGACTTGATGATCTTGAAGGGGAACTCCACGCCAAATAAAAAAAAAAACAGCTCGTGTTCCCCCTCCAAGAGTATACGAGGACCTTCGGTCTGGCATGGATTTTAAGGGGAACCCCCATGGCAAAAAAACGGCATGGCCCCCCACAAAATCCATACCAGACCCTGATCCGTGCACGCAGCCCGGCAGGTCAGAAAAGGGGGTGGGGATGAGCTAGTGCCCCCCCTCCTGAACCGTACCAGGCCGCATGCCCTAACATTGGGGGGGTGGGTGCTTTGGGGCAGAGGGGCCCTGTGCCCCCCACCCCAAAGCACCTTGTCTGCATGTTGATGAGGTCCCCACCCCTTTTCCTGACATGCTGGGCTGCTCGGATAAAGGTCTGGTATGGATTTTGGGGGCCTAATGCAATTTTTTGGCGTGGGGGTTCCCCTTAAAATCCATACCAGACCAAAGGGCCTGGTATGCTCTTGGAGGGGGAACCCATGCCGTTTGTTTTGTTTTTTGGTGTGGTGTTCCCCTTTAAGATCACCAGAGCACAAGTCAGAGCACAAGTTAAAGATTAACATCAGACACAAAGTGCCTGCATTGTCGGAATCAAAGTCGGATCCCCGTTCATTGAAGGTGGACGGATGTCGGATTTTAAGTCGCAGGGCAAAGTCAGATCCACAGTCGTACGACTGTCGTGTCGTACCGGTGTGAACCGAGCCTTAGACGCTGATTGGCTAACATGCACAGCTACACCAGATTTTGCACTCTCCAATGTTCGTAAATCAATCCATTAGTGTCCATAAATCTCTATCAGGCTCCACCCAGAGATAAAACTGCATCGGTTGAGAGGCAGCTCTGCTGCACTGAGAATACAAACAAAAAAGTTTTCATTGTTTGTTATAAAATTTGGCAAACAAGTCATTTTTCTCCTCGTTGATGTGTGCTGATGAGGCTGCACTGATGGGCACTGATGGGCTACACTGGTAGGCAGCCCTGATAGGTGGCACTGATGGGCACTGATGAGATGGCAAGAGGTTAAATGAGAAGAAGAAGGATATTTGTAGTCCAAATCAGAAAAGTTATTTAGTGTGACAACCTACTCCTCCATAGGTACAGTGCATAGACAGGAAGTGTGTTACTGGCAGGATCACCAGGTAAATATAAAGGGAAAAAACATGAAAAATCAAAGTAATGCAGTCATCACATTTAGGAGCTGGTAATATATACATTTTTAGTTTTTTAGTTTACATGGGATTTAACCACTTAAGGACCGTCTCACGCCGATATACGTTGGCAGAATGGCACGCCTGGGCACATCCAGGTACGTTGCCCAGCCGTGGGTCACGCGTGCGCCGCCGCCGCGCTCGCGACCCGTTTCTGAGCTCCGTGACCGCGCCTGCGGGACCCGATCGCTGCCGGTGTCCCGCGATCGGGTCACAGAGCTGAAGAACGGAGAGAGGTACATGTAAACAAACCTCTCCCTGTGCTTCCTAGTGAGCCTGTCACTGATCGTCTGTTCCCTGTCATAGGGAACGACGATCAGTGATGTCACACGCCAAGCCACGCCCCCTACAGTAAGAAACACACATTTGGTCACACTTAACCCCTTACACGCCCCCTACAGGTTAACCCCTTCACTGCCAGTGTCATTTTCACAGTAAGCAGTGCATTTTCTTAGCACTGATTGCTGTAAAAATGACAATGGTCCCAAAATAGTGTCAAAAGTGTCCGATGTATCCACCATAATGTCGCAGTCATGATAAAAATCGCTGATCGTCGCCATTACTAGTAAAAAAAAAAAATTATAATAAAAATGACATAAAACTATCCCCTATTTTGTAGACGCTATAACTTTTGCGCAAACCAATCAATAAACGCTTATTGTGATTTTTTTTACTAAAAATATGTAGAAGAATACGTATCGGCCTAAACTGAGGAAAAAAAAAAAAATTTTTTTTTGAGGATATTTATTATAGCAAAAAGTAAAAAATATTGCATTTTTTTCAAAATTGTCGCTCTATTTTTGTTTATAGCGCAAAAAATAAAAACCGCAGAGGTGATCAAATACCACCAAAAGAAAGCTCTATTTGTGGGACAAAAAGGACGCCAATTTTGTTTGGGAGCTACGTCGCACGACAGCGCAATTGTCAGTTAAAGTGACGCAGTGCCGAATCGCAAAAAGGGGCCTGGTCCTTTAGCTGCAAAATGGTTCGGGGCTGAAGTGATTAAAGAGCACCTAAAGATTCTTAATCATTTTTGGATGTGAAAGAGATCAGCTTAAAGTAAAAAATCTTATAATTTGTTAATATTTTTCTTAGTTGGTAATTAAAGAAGATCTTTACTCAAAAAGTGAAGTACTGCTGGTTCGCTCCCTCCCCAAAGCCTGTAACTGAGTTAGAGATTTTGTTTAGGGGGGGAGGAAGGGAGCAATTACTGATTTTTATCGTTACCCGTTCCCCCTTCTGCAATTCCTACCTAGGCAAGGATGACACTGCTTGCCCTGCCCCCTCCCCTCCATGCCTCAATTTAAGAAGAATAAAAGACTCTGTGTCTTCCTGGACTTAGTCCAGGAAGACTTACTGAAACTTAATTGGCATACTAAACCTACAGGTAATCGTACCCAGTTAGAGCGCAGGGCAGGGTTTGGAGGATCTACAAAAGGCGGACACCGTAGTCAATAGGCCAAGTGACAAAGGGGGCAATGTAGTTCTACTCTCTGCCACTATGTATGAAAAGAAGGTGCTGCGACTCCTCTCTGACCCCTTAACTTATAAAAAACTGGAATATAATCCCTTTAGCCACTTGGCTCAGCTCATCAATGAGAAGCTAAAGTGGGCAGCAGACAAAGCCCTTTTGTCCAAAAGAGAACTCGAATTCTTAAAGGTGGAGGATTACAACATCCCCACCTTTTATATTATCCCTAAGATTCATAAGAATAGGGAGAACCCACCTGGAAGACCTATAGTGTCCGCTATCAGGGGTCCCCTTGAAAGGCTAGGGAAGTATATTGACAGTCGAATTAAGGATTTAGTTAAACAGCTACCCTCATATGTTTGAGACACGGGAGATGTGCTCAAACATATTAAGGACATGACCATTCCAGAGGGGGCCCTCCTTGTGAGTATAGATGTCGAGCCTCTTTACAGAACTATCCCACATGAATGAGGAATCCTTGCAGTCCACCATTTTTTGGAACAGAGATTCCCACAGATGGTCACCCAAATGAATTTATCCTGGAACTGCTGGAATTAGCATTAAAGAATAATTTCTTTCAATTTGCCACCAAATTCTTCCAGAAGCTCCAGGGGACCTCGATGGGAGCCCCATGGGCTCCATCATACACCTGCTTATATCTGGGATGGTGGGAGTAGGACACTGTTTTTGCCTCTTCGCTGTACCTCAGCCACGCACGAGCCTGACTGAGGTACATTGACAATGTATTCATGGTCTGGACAGGCACCCCGGTGGAACTGATGCAGTTCATGAAAGAGCTGAACTGCAATACTCGCAATCTGCGTCTGACTTTTGTTTCAGATCCAAACGAGATCTCTTTTCTGGACCTTAAGATAAGTGTCCATGCGGGGATGCTCACTACCCAGACCTTTAGGAAACCCTCAGCTGCCAATACACTCCTCAGGGCAGATAGCCACCACCCTGCTTCTCTCAAGCGTGGTATACCCGTGGGACAGTTTCTCCGAATTCGGAGAAACTGTTCCAACAAAATAGACTATCAAAGGGAATCTGAATCCCTATACCAACGCTTCAGAGAGCGTGGATATGGACATAGAACCCTACGCAGGGCCAAACAAACAAATTGCCAATAGACGTTTACGCTGTGAGCTTCTACAGCCAAAACCTGATTCACAGCCAAAGCCAGAGGGACTGGTAAGATTCATCACCCCCTTTGGGATGCAATGGCATCAAGTTAGCTCCGTACTCGCTGAGCACTGGCACATACTTGCTGGATGTGAATTGCTTAGGGAGATAGTTGGTGATAAACCTCTCATGACAGCTAAGAGAGTTAAGAATCTTAGAGATGAATTGGTCTACAGTGAATACAAGCATCCAGTGGACAGAAATTGGTTAACTGAGATGCCACGTATTACTGGTATGTCTGCATGTGGACATTGTGGCACATGCAAATATGTAGAAAAAACAAAGACATTTAGAGATTCATCTTTTGAGATTAATTCATTCATCAACTGCAGTACATCCAGGGTTCTCTATATTTTAGAATTCCCGTGTCATCTTCTCTATGTAGGGAAGACAAAACGCCAACTTAGGGTAAGATTTGCAGAACATCTCAAAAGTATTCGCCTTAAAGAAGACACCCCCATTGCTCAGCATTTCTTGAAATATCATAATGGGAAGACAATGGGACTCCAAGTCAAGGGTTTTTATGCACTTAACCTTTCGGAGAGACGGGGAGATTTTGATTCGGTATTAATTAAAAATGAAAAATCTTGGATATTCAGGCTCCAGACACTTCAACCTAGGGGCCTGAATACGAGTTTTCTTGAAGCCCTGATACATTGAGAGCCCATTCACACAGGGGCAACACGTCCAGCGCGATTTTATGAGGCAACTCAGACACGACCTGAGTATGAATCACAGTGCGACCTGGAGCTATTTACAAGGCAACTCCAAGTTGCCTGCAGGACAGGAGACATTCCAGTGGCCAATCAAACAAGAATCAGCTCTGTGGGAGGGAGGGGGGAGGGAGAGTTTTGCAGGAGAAATGTATGTTATCTTCCTGGAGAGTCGCTCCTATTAAGACAGGGAGAGGCGACTCCCATTGAAATGAATGGTTACAGGTCGCCTAGGAGTCGGATTGAAGTAGTACAGGGACCTTTTTTGAAGTCGAAGCGACTGCAGTAGTGTGCATAAGGACGGCTCCATTAACTTACATTGATTTCTTCAGCCAGCGCGACCTGAGGCGACTAGGGGCGACCTGGGGCGATTTGGAGTCGGATCCAAAGACGCCCCTGTGTGAATGGGCTCTGATTCTTCCCAAGGAATTCTCAGAATTTTTTTAATTTTTTTAATTCTTTGAATTTCTTGAATTCTTTGAATTTTTTGAACTTGCCAGCTTACTCGTACGTGGTTGTCCTCACCCTATTTGTTCTCTCCCTGAGATTTTTCAGGTGAACCACGTGACTTGATGACCCATCATGGACTGATAACGTTCAAATCCTTGATTTGTATATATTTGTGTATGTGATTATCTGGACCCATTTACGGTTCTGTGTGTGGGTGGTGGGAGGAAACAAAACTTTCTTGTTACTCTGTTTCCTTATCTCCTATGTGGGTATGTCATGCCAGACATTTACATATATAATCAATTACTATCTATGTACTGCTTGTATTGATTTTTTTGATTTTTTTTAATTATTTGTGTAGCGGGGTGTTCAATTTAAGGGGAGTGTCTGAGTGGTAATTAGGCTCAGACACACTGATTGTTAGGGTTCATGGACCATTTCTGTTCACGGGGGATAGTATTGGTGTACAGTTCCCTGTGGCCTACAGGTGGCGCTGTCGCCGTGGGCCAGGGTTGAACCACGATAGAGGGCTGTGCCTTTTGTGTCCCCTCTCGGCAGTAGTACGGCGGGGCGGGGAACCTGCTGTGCCGGTCGGGAGAGGGTATAAAAGGGGCGGACATCTCCCGTTCGAGGTCCACGCCCAGGCACCTTCAGCCTGGGGGTGAGTGAGGGTCGTCTCCGGGTGCCCTAGGCCCGGAGGTGGAGTTCCTGTTCCATCCCAGACACCTTCAGTCTGGGGTGAGGTACTATTTTGAAGGCCCGGGGCACAGCACCTTCGGCTGGGGTCCGCTAGGGATCGAGGACTCCCAGGGTGCCGCCTTGCAAGGGGACCCATATTTGGGACGAGGAGGCCAGGAAGGTAACCCCTTCCGAAGACCCAGCGCAGAGTCGTGGTGACGGTGGGGGCCAGTGGCAGTGACCCTGTTCTCCAAGTCAGTGGCAGTGACTTTATTCACCCGGTCTGTGGCAGAGACCAACCTCACGGTCTGTGGCAGAGATCGTGCGCCAAAGCTGTTTGAGAAACCTAAACAGTCCAAAGAGTTGAGTTACGTTTGTGCCTGGACCTCCTCCACATCTAAGCTGTCCTGTATCTTCGCTCCAACCTGTCTGCTATCAAAGAGGCTGTTTATTATCCTGTGAGATATAAATATTGAGTTGGACTTTCAGCTAGTGTGGACATTCACATTCCTGGGGAAAACAAGGACTTGCATCTATCCAAGGTAGAGGTGAGATCATTCTCGGGAGGACTTTGACTCTGGCCGCAGACATGGCCCAAAACTAACACCGCTCAACCTCTTTACACAGGAGAGTACGGGCTTGTGGTGCGGTGTGCCTCTCCCTTCCTGCGAGGAGCCAAAGTTAATGCAGGTAAAGAGAGGGGTGTGTGCGCTACATTAGTATATGTGTATACATATGTTTTTCTTGTCTTTTCTTTTTCCCTTTACATACATGGAAAAACTTTCTGTTACCACCACAAGATGGTGCTATATTATCCTTCAGCAGTTATGGCTCTTGATTGGCTAATGAGCACTATTTAAATCGAGCATTTCATACTGCCAACACACCCAGATGAAGTGACTTGTGTGTCACGAAACGCGTCACGGTGAGGTATCACAATTTTTTAGTTGGAGGGAAGAATAGGTCAGGAGGATAGCTTGAATGGAAACACGGGTAAGAGATCACAAGGTATAATCACTTATTTTCAAACACCAGGGGCATTAGTGGCCTCTTAAGAGGGCCTGGTAGAGGGGAATTAATAAATAAACACATGGAAGTAGGAGAGGAGACCACTCCCCTATTCCCTTTCCCTTTTTTTTATTTTTTTTATTAAAGTTTGTTTGCTTTTATTCAAGGTGGGAATAAGGCCATGGAGGCCGCTATACACAAGTATGGGTAATCAACACCTAATCACGAGGCACAAATAAAAAAAAAAGAGGAATGTATGTGTATGTGTATGTGTATGTGTGTATGTATATGTATATATATATATGTATATATGTATGTATATGTGTATGTGTGTGTATGTATGTATATGTGTATATATGTTTTTCTTTTCTCTTTTCTCTCTTCCTGCCTTCTCTTCTTTCTTCTCTTTTTTTTTTCTCACACAAAAAGAATAGGCACTATGGCCATTAGAGGCCTCTTTGGAAGTAGGAGGGGGTACGGGATAAGTGATAAATAAGAACACAGTAGGCGAACATGTGACTTAAGTAGAAGGAATGAAGTGAGTGGGGACAGAGCAGACTTAATCCACCGCAGCCGGGGATGGGGGGGAGAGGGGGAGTGGAGGGGGGGGAGGGAATTGTCTTATCTTCATGTATTCTTTTTTTTTTCCTTTCCCTTGGGGGGGGGGGATAGATAATATAACTGATAAATTTTTTCGATAGGACAATTTTGTACCTAGTTCCTTCTTGCAATGTTGTGTCTTATATAAATGTACAATGCTGAATGGAAATGTTGAAGCTTATGACAAAATAAATAAAAATTTGATTATAAAAAAAAAAAAGCTGATGGATGTTGTGGTTGATTCACCGATACATTTTCTGTTGGGCTCTCTTGTCCCAACATAATCAGGTTTCACTACCTGGGAAACATTATATGTCTCAGGAGGCTGCAGGACTGTTCACAGAGTGCTGCACAGGCTTGTGCATGCGCAGTGGGCAGCCGGCTGTGGTTCCTCAGGAAGCTCCCATATCCAAGATGATGCTGCTCGGGACACACAGCAGTAAGAAGAACTGGTTGTGGGAAGACAGGTCTAGACTCCAGGCACTAAGTATCTGATTTTTATTTTTTTCAAGTCAGCAGCTACAGTGTTTGTAACCATTGATATAAAAAAAAAAGCAACTGAGGTTTCTCTTTACACTCACAAGTCAGACAGGATCTACCTGGAAACAGTAGGCTTAAGCCCTGTACACACGGGCGGAATGCCAGGCGACATCGGCTGGTTCAATAAAAAAATGTCCGACATTCGGCCCGTGTGTATGGCACCCTGATCAAACAGCTGGCTTCTATCGGACAAGCATGCTGGAAAACCGACCGGCTCCCGATCAGCGCTCTTAGACAACAGCTCAGAAGGGGAGATTGCTGCACTAACGTTGCATCATTACCAGTAGTGTATTAAGATTTTGTGCTGCCCTAGGCCTGACTAAATTTGTGTACCCCTTAATTTAAATATGACCCACCCCTTCCTGTCAAGGCCACACCCCTTGCTGTTTAAGACCTGCCCTAAAACTTTTGTGAGTGGGGACACTAGTTCTGAGGGCATGGGGGTGGGGCAATGAATTCCCTTAATTTGCATAGATTTCCTCTCACTTCCTGTTTGGCTATGGGGCAGGAAGTGAAGGGAAATCTCCGCAATGGGACAGGGATGGTAAAAAATAAACTGACAGGGGCTATAACCCTCCCTTACTCTATCCAAAATGAAAAAAAAAAGTGTTGCCTATAGTTCTACTTTAAGCAGAATTTTCTGATAATTTTATGGAGAGGGCTAAGAAGATATAATCATGCCAATGGTGCAGCAGAAACATATAGAACAGTGAGGAAGGTTTGTGGTTCAGGTTTATAGGACAGTCAAAATTAGAAGCGGCGCCCCCCCTCCCCCCCCACACACAGTTGCGGAATGCTGCCCGCCCGCATACCAGAAGCAGTTTGCCCGCTTTATGGGGGCGCTAGACTAATTTGCCTAACAGTGTAGCGCAAGCCGGCGGGGACTATTTTCGTGCTGCCCCCTGCAAAGTGCTGCCCTAGGCCTGGGCCTTGTTGGCCTAGACCAGGATACAGCGTTGATCATTACCGATCTGGAGCTGTCAGTTTTTTTTTTCAACCCAGCGTGTACCAGGCATTACTGCAGACTTTGATGGCTTAAAACACTCATAAAGTGGTAGCTAATGTAATCTTAACCTAGGCTAAGCTATTTGGGTTAGTGATTGTTGTTTGGGTTAATATTTATTGTAGTAGTTATTTTCACTGAAAAAAAGGTAGCTTTTGCCCAAAATATAAATTGAACTGGTAATGCTGACACGTGTCTTATTAATATGTGGATTTTAATAACAGGTCCAATTTGAAATCATGATGGAAAATTCTCCAAAGCTCTCCCTTGCCCTCTCCAACACCTACAACAGACCAGAGACTTGTTCCTTCAGGAGGAACGTCAGCTGTGTTTACATCTCCTTTTGCTGTGCCAGCTGACTGTACTACTGCATTTACATAGGTGAGCTACATAAACTTTCTGACCAGAAGGGAAAATTATTATGCAACAGGTCAATAAACAGTGTAGACCTGTATTGGCAACTCATTGAATGTACCTCATTGGCCTAATGCCTAATCATTTGTCCCTTCTGGACAGAAATCAAAATCTGTATGTCTACTGAATACAACTTTCCTATATCATGCTCCCAGAAAGCTGGCCTGCAAAATGTTTTCTGTAGAGTAGACACTAAGGGCTCATTTACACTTGTAGCCTGACCGCACCCCTTTAGTGCCGGTTCACACTTGTGCGATAAGAGAACACCGCAAATCCACTGCGGGTTCCCGCATCGCACCCGACACGCATGGCAGTTCACACTGCCATATGCAAATTGCTGGGGAGTCTCATTATATCTTAACGACACCCCCATGTCAGCTAGCGTATCGCAGTGCGAACTGACTCCACTCTCTCTCTCTCTTTGTCTGGTTTCTTTTTCTCTGGCTTTTGTCTAGGGGTACCTTGGAGGAGAGAGTGCGGGGTCACCACGCCAAGCTTTCACCGCAGATGTTTGTGTGGTGTGAGCAAAGTTTCTTTACCTTCGGGTCGGTGTTCGGTGTTTGGAGCCTCCGCTTCTTCTGTGGAACAGTGTCTGCCAGTAAATGAGCCCCACACCAATAAAAGTCCAACACTCCTTTATTTTCCAATGTCAGGATGAAACACAATCAGTTGGACTCCCTCAACGAACAGACAGGGGGTGTGGATACGAGTAGGCCCAGGCACAATGAACCCTCCTATTCCTCTATCAGCGAATAGGCTTGGCGAATGGTCTCCGCCACCAACCGTGAATATTTTGGTCACTGCCACCGACCGGGTGAACTGTGAACCATCCTCCTGACTGAACTCGGCCCCTGTTCGGAAAGATACCCCTCCGGGCGGTCTCCTGAGGCTCACCCGGCACTGGCAATCTGCTGCACCAGGTCTTCAGGTGAGTAGCTCCTCCGGTCTCTTACGCCTCTGGATTCGGGCACCCCACTCCCGGGGTCCCCTAGGAAAACCTTCCCTCGCGGGGCCCAGCGAAGGGAACTGGGCCCCCGGGCCTCCAACCGAGTACCTCACCCCAGGCTGAAGGTGCCTGGGATGGAACACGAGCTCCGGCCGCCTGGACACCAACCACGAACCACAGCCCTCAGGCTGAAGGTGCCTGGGACTCGAACCCCGTGACAAAGATAGCCGGCCCCTTTATACCCTCTCCCAGCAAGCACGGCGGGTATCCCCACCCCACCATACAACCGCTGAGAGAGGCCAAAGAGGGGTACGGCAATCAGCGATGGTTCAACCCCAGCCCACAGGGACAGCGCCACCTGCTGGGCAGCAGGGAACTATACATCACTGGTGTCTCTGCCAGTTTTAAACATGATAGAAAAGTACACGCCCGCTACATGACAGTTCGGACATGAATCGGATCGCATATGTGTGAACACATATGCAATCCGATTCTGGTCCGGACAGAAAAAAGGGTCCTATGCGTCTTTGGACTGAATGCGGTGCGATATCAGCCATACTATCTGTATGACTGATATCGCACCGCACAGACATCGCATGTAATGTGAACAGCAGTGCGCTGCGAATTACATGCGATGTCTGGGCATCGCACAAGTGTGAACCGGCACTTAAGCTGCAAAGGCAACCTTAAACGGGGTTGCAACTTGCAAACATGCAAAAAAAGGTAGACACACAATGAGAAAATGAATATATGATTTTACATTTTGACCGTAGATATATTTTAAAAACAAAAACATTTTTTTTTTGGGGATTTGCAATAATTTGCAGAGGGTGTGTAGGACTTATAATGATGCTATTTATGTTCCTAGCTATAAAAGCTTCCATAAAATGTACCCTTTCAGTGTATTTGACCATGACAATTAAAAAAAAAATTTTTTACACGGTCTATATACATATATGTAAAGGAGAATGAATGTAAACCTTACCTTTACAGTGCAGAGCTGTCAGAGCTGTATCATGCATCGTGTTTGTGGGAAAGTTGATGTAGAAGCTACAAACAGAAGCAAAACATAAAAAGGAAGTACAGAACTGCAACGTGAAGCCACAACCTTTTTCTGTTGCCAAGCCCCATGTGTGAGAGTATATTTACCAGTGGGTTATGATCAGGTGATACGACAACCACCAAAGCACGTACATAGCAATCTAAATATTATGGGCCTCTTCTGTTTTGGTAACTTGTCCACAGAATGTTAGAAGCCAGAAAATATACGTATTAAGTATGTGGTATTTTGTTTCTATTATTTAAAAAAAGAAATGCAGCTTAATAATATATCACAAGAAAAAAATGTTAGTTATGAATAAAGTGGAAAAAGTTAGACCCTCTGTGAGGTTTTTATTGCTACCGTTAATGCATCCTGTTTTTCCTGGTGATCATTTTCACCAGAACAGAAAGTGATAGGAAATCCAAAATGTTACTGTTCCCCAAAACAGGAAGTTATGATAAATCTTCTAAGGGGGACAACTGTTCCAGTGACAATTGTCAAAGAGAAGGATTCATTTGCCTTCGTTTTGTGTCTCCCCAACTGGACAAAGACAGCCACAAATAAACAAATGAATTAATAAAACACTGGCAAAGTTTTGAATCCCCCACTGTTCTATCTAGGATTGCCACCTGTCCAGGATTCACCCGGACAGTTCGGGTTTGGAATCATGCGTCCGGGTTTCAGACTGCCTGAAACTCGGACACATTATTCAGAATGGACTATGGCTTCCCAGCAGGGTTACTGGCTGCAGTTGTCTAAGCTGAGTATGTCTGTAACACTCCTTCACATTGCCCAAAGTCAGCACTAACAATCCCCCCCCAAACACATACACAGACGGGAGAGGAGAGATGGCTCGATCCGCACCTCTTCTCCCCACCCCTAGCCCTCTGTGTCTGCCCACACTGCAATCTCTGGCACTGTGCCTTTAGAAAAGGAAAGTTGGGGACAGAAATTTGAAGCCCAGCAGCCTCAGATATATCTGGATGAGAGGTGTTGACTGCCAAGGGGTGAGTGAACTCACCATCCATCCCTACCTGTGACTGAAGTCTCCCCCCTTCTCTCTCCTGTCTCTGAGTGAGTAAACTAAGGCAAATCAGGGCTCTCAGCGCACCCCTTACATCAGAGTTCCCCTTTACACCAGAGGCCACAGTGTTCCCCCTTACATCAGAGTCCTCACCGTGCCTCAGAGTACTCAGTATTCCCCCTTAAATCAGGGTTCCCAGAGCATCCCTTATGTTAGAGTCCCCAAGACGACGTGTAGGAACACGAAACGTACATCGGGAGGTGTGCGTGCTGACGTCATCACTACAGGACAGGTACGGCGGACCGGCCGGTTGTTATGTTCTTTAAATTGTACATTGTGTAAGTGTTTTTAAACCCGTTTTAAAAATAAATTTTACATTGGGTAATGCACTATTGAGCCTCCTCTCTCTCCTTGGGAAATCTTTGCTGTATCCACTGCCTATCAAGTGACGTTGGAACTCTGCGAAGTTTATCTGGATTTCTCTGGATCTCCCCCTGGGATTGCGGATGGGCTTATTTGTTTCTTACCTCTGGTAAGCAGCTTGATTGTTGGTGGTGGACACGGGTGTGCATGCACCGAATTTCAAACTCTTTGCGGTTCACCTCTTCACGGCTTCCCTTCATTGCTGATTTTTGATGGGACTTATTTAGGATATATTCATTTTTACAGGACACATTCATTGTTATCACTGTTGGACTTTATTTATTCAATATATGTGTGGATTCATAATTTTTGATTATTAGTCAATTCACATTAGCGCACTTGTTCTTTTTTATTCTTTTGTATACTTTATATGTTATCACATATCACAGGTGCTGCTGTATATTTATTTATGTTACTGGCTAGCGCGGTTTATTGCTTTAATTTTTTACACTTATGTTAGAGTCCCCAGAGTTCTCCCTTACCTTAGAGTCTGCAGAGTCCCCCTTACTTTCAAAGGGAACTCTGCAAGTTCAAAAGTAAAAGGGGAACTCTGTGGACTCTGATGTAAAGGGGGACTCTTGTTTTTAACTTCATATGATTATAAATGTTATTTAATAGCAAAATATATGTGTAGTTTATACAATAAAAAAAAATTACTGTGCGCCGCTAAAGTGTTCGGGTTTGACTTGAAGAAAAGGTGGCAACCCTAGTTCTATCCCAAAGTGAGATTATTATTTTTTTGCATTTAGATGTAGTTTAAAGGATTGCAAAAACTTTGTGATGTGATGCTATGATGCAGGTGCACAGGAAATCCCCTACAATTGTCTGTTACCAGTGCAATAGTATCTTACTAACCATTCGCCTACACTCCTAACAGCTTAACCTTACATAACCATTGAAGCCTAGATTCCCGGGCTAAATTTAGCAGCATGAGTATACATTTGGTTATCTTCAATAATAATTCTATGATAAATAACTGCACCTAAATAATTTTAACACTGTTTAAAGGGGTTGTAAAGGCTCTTGTTTTTTCACCTTAATGCACCCTATACATTAAGGTGAAAAAAACGCTGGCACTGACTGCCCCCCCAGCCCCCCCGTTATAAATACCTGAGCCCGTTCACCTGCTGTGCTCGCCCCCGATGTTCTCTTCTCCGCTCAGTCTGGCCGTTGATTGGCTAGATTGGATGGATTGATAGCAGTGCAGCCATTGGCTCGTGCTGCTGTCAATCACATCCAATGACGCGGCACGCCGGGGGGCAGGGCCAAGTGATACAGTCGGCGGCTATAGCCGCCGGCTGTATCACGGGAGCGCGCCAGCAAGAACTAACCCCCATGGGAGAGAGCTCCCATGAAGGGGGTTAGTTCTTGTGGGGAGGAGCCGAGACAGCCACCGAGGGACCCCAGAAGACCAGGATCGGGGCCCCGATCCACTCCAGTGCACAGTGGAGGTAAGTATAACATGTTTGTTATTTTTTTTTTTAAATAAACAAACCTTTACAACCTCTTTAAAGAACATTACATTTTATTTGTTACGTTATTTTAATAATTAATAATATTTAAGTCATAATTTTTTTTTAATTTTTTAAGATAACAAATTGGCACAGATTTTTTTCATATATTTTTTACATATAACATCTTTATTTAAATTATTTATACTTTTTAAATGGGTTATTATTTTGATTACACTGTGACAGCCGCAGCCAGCTAGTTTCTGCCATCACTATGCCTCTGTCTGGATGGAGTACAGTGATAACTGAGGCCAGCAGGTTGGTTTGGCTGTTATGATGATCACATGATCAAAAACACGCTAATAGTTAGTACACACAAGTGTATGCTTCTTGTCCAAAAAAAGAACTTAGATAAACATTATCTCAGCATTATCTGTACCTGCTTAATGAATGTTAATCTACACTTTGCGGGTGGTAACGGTTTCTTCTGTTAAGGTTGGAATTCATGATAATAGGAGTTTATAGTTATGCGTTATTTTTCTTTCCTTGAATTTCCTAAGGCTGGGTTCACATGTGTGCAAATTGGATGTGGGTTTTTCCACATCCAATTCGCATGACATGCGAGTGTGCCTAGCTCGCAATGGAGCCGGTTCACACAGGTCTGGGGCGGCCGTGATCCGTATTCCAAAAGGGTCCTGTGCGTTGTTGGGTTCGGTTCAGGTGTGAATTCAGTCAAAAATTTGGACCTGATTCTCACCTGACCTGGTAAAAAGGACGCAGTTCAGGTGTGAACTGCGCAGTTCAGGTGCACCGGACTACATGCTGGGAATTGCGGCTGCACATATGTGAACCCAGCCTAAAGAGAAAAAAACAGAGGTTCCCTCTTAAGATTCATTCGTATTCTGCATTTAAAAATGCTTGCCTTTTCATATATGTTTTTATTTACATTTTTGAAGCACCAAGGTGCACACATTTTGGACATTCAATATCTGCATTTATTTTTTCTGGGTAGTGGAAAGTTGCAATAAAACACATATAAACTTCCTGTATACACAGTTTACATTATTTAACCACTTACCTACCAGGCCAATTCTGACATTTCTCTCCTACGTGTAAAAATCATAATTTTTTTGCTAGAAAATTACATAGAACCCTTAAACACTATATATGTTTTTTAGCAGAGACCCTATAAAATAAAATGGCAGTCATTGTAACTTTTTAGATTGCACAGTATTTGTGCAGCAGTTTTTCAAACGCATTTTTTTTGGAATGCTTTAAAAAAAAGAAAAACAGTAGCCCAATTTTTTTGCATAATGTGAAAGATGATGTTACGCCAAGTAAATAGATACCTAACATATCATGCTTCAAAATTGCACACGCTCGTGGAATGGAGCCAAACTTTGGTACTTAAAAATCCCCATAGGCGACTCTTTAATTTAGGGCTAGAATGATTGCTCTTGCTCTAACATTTGCGGTGTGATGTATGATTTGAACACCGTTTACATATGTGGGCGCAACTAAATTTATTTATTTTATTGTTAATTTTGCTTTTATTTTTCTAGTTTGACCCTTTTTTTCTTAAAAAATGTTTTTGATCACTTTTATTCCTATTACAAGGAATGTAAACAACTCTTGTCATAAGAATAAGCATGACAGGTCCTCTTTACAGTTAGATATGGGGTCAATAAGTCCCCACATCTCACCTCTTGGCTGGGAAGCCTGAAATAAAAAAATAAAAAAAACGATCTGTCGAGGCAGCGACAATTTTTCGAATGCAGAGGCCGGGCGTGACATCATAACATCGCGCCTGGCCTTCGAACAATCATAGAGATCCGCCGGAAATCTCTATGGTCAGCATCCGGGGCTGGCGGATCCCTTCTCCGTTTCGGCGATGGCAGCGGCGAGCCCGGAAAAGCACCGCAGGAGGGGGGATGTCCCCTCTCGCTGCCCGTAAGAACGATCCAGCAGCTGAACAGCTGATATGATTGTTCTTATGTTGTAGGGAATCGCTGTCTGAAAAAGAAGATATCTGAATGATGTCTGTAACTGCAGGCATCATTCAGCTATCACCGCTCAAAATCAAGGGCCTCATATCACATACGGCCGGCGGGAAGCACTTAAACTAGTGGTGCACCGAAATGAAAATTATGGACCGAAACAGAAAATTCAGATTGCACTTGGCCAAAAACCGAAAACCGAAATGGACAGTTTTTTTTTTAAAAATATATTTTTTATATATAATTGCATTACAGGTACTCCTCACTTAACGACCAGGTTCCGTTCCAATGACCAGACCGTTAAACGAATTGGGTGTTAAACAAGGAGCCACAAGTAATCAATATTTTAAGCCTTCTTAAATACAGTACTGTACTGTATTGTGAAAAAAATGTCTAAACACAAAACTCCAGCTCAATGACGTTGTTTTAATTTGCAAAAGTACAGAACACAAACAAAAATTCTGTAATGTACTGTACAATACAATGATGTATAGTGCGTCGTTCGGGTGAAGAGAGCTGATCGTAAGTCTGAGTGGTCGTTAAACAGGTAAGTGTTTTTTTATTGCTTATCTATCTCCTTTCCCCTTCTCTTTTGCCTCCTGTTCATGTTCCTGTTAGATTCAAAAGATCCTCACTATTAAGGCATTACCAGTTTATGTGAGTCCCGTGATCTATCTGTAACTCGGAACTAGTCTGTGTGTTAACCCCACTCAGCAAGATAGGAGAGTGTAGTTTAGAGAAGGAGATATTTTGGACGTTGCTGCTAATTCTATAAAGGTGAAGTCAAGTTGTATATTTAAGGACAGTAATCTCCTTATCGTGTGTAAATCACTTCATTCAAAAACGGAAGGACCGCTTGCTTGTTTTTTCCTCTTAAATTGGGGATGGAGTGCCGGTATGAACGTGTCTATATAAGGAACCGCCAGTACCTAACCCCTCCTAGTCCAGACGAAGCTACGCTACCTTCTAGCGAAACGCGTTGATGCCACAGCAGTCACGTGACTCCAGCTACGGAAACCCTGTTCAAATTAAAGCAGCGGATCTGAAATCAGCGCCTACCATACACCATCTACTGCACTTACTAACATGGCGAATACCCGGTAGTTACCGTGAAAAGAGCAGACCAGCAGTCCTTGCATGGTAAAGATCCTACTACAACCGTGCGGCCTCTGTGAGCCAAGCAAATCGTGCACATCACGGAGCCCGATCTAAGATCAAAACCAAGGTCGAGCGGGACTCTGCGATAGCCTGCCATGTCAGTATGGTAAAGTATGGACGCACTTTCTACTGTTAACTTTTGATTGCGTTTGGTCTCCTACCAGGATTGATCCTATCATACCTACCGGTCTGCATTTGAACTTTACATTCCTTGTACCCATATGGAAGTAAAATATGTTAGTTTATTGCAATGATATTGGTATTGGTTACCCAAAGTACTGCCATCCATTCCAGTGCTCCAATGAACTTTATTCAACTTTAGCCAGATTTCCGTGTTGAGCTAAATTAATGTGATTACACAGCAGCTAGTATATTAACATCAGTCCACGGAGGCAAGATACTTATGAATAGAATGGACAACTATCTGGCTATTTCCATCCTCATCAATCAATGATAGACTTTGATCTACAGGCATCCTTCCATTAATTTAATATTTGAAACCTTTTTATTTTCAAGCAATCCTATGTAGAATCAGATCCAGGGTTATAATAATATACACATACCCAAAATTTGAACATGAATCCCCGGGGTCATTCACAGTGAAGTTGTATGTACTTATATATATTTATTTTGATATAATCAACATCCACACATCTTAATTAAGCGATTTGTATCGCTTTACAACTTCACTCTGAATTGTATGCTGGTGTCCGGACTTTTCTGTGTTTTGTTTTTTGTACCTGCTGTATTTGTCTTGTTTATCCTCACCGTTTTTTGTTTGTTTTTACATCTATTACTGGGGTCCCTTCCCCTTTGGAAGTAGATCGTCAGTAATACCTTAACTAAAGCTGTTACAAATAATTTTAAATTGCACTATTTGGAAATTATAGTATGTGCTCTTTTTGATACTAATACATTTTGTATTTTTCTTGGAATCCCAAACCAGTTTAAGACCCTCTGTTGCTTAAGTAGCCGCTTTTTTACCTTAGTAGCAATACTTTGGTTTTTCCTTTTGTATGCATAGAGTGTTTGGCTATAGCGATAGTACCACACATTAGTAAGTGGTATCACGACTTGAATTATCATTTCGAGGAATAGTTGATTCCACGGGACTCGTTTTTCTTTCTTTTGTTCTTGTAAAGTCGTTAAATGAGGAGTATTTGTATATTCAACTTTTTAATTAATAGTTTTTAAAGTGCTTTTGCATTAAAAATAAGAATAGCTCAAGAAAAATGCATCCCTTTAAACTCTATGTACTGCGCTTTTGTTGCAGTGTAACGCACCTCCCCATTGAACTGCATTGAAAACGTGGCAAAACGCGTAAAAAATGCACCCGTGTTGTGTTTTTGATGCAGTTTTTGAGTTACATGACCTATGTAAATCTCTGTAAAATTGCAGCAAAATCACACGTGTTTTTCAATGTCCATTATCAGTACCTTTTTTTCTATTGGTAAAACAGCAATACCCTATTTCCGACTGATGATTTTCAGCAGCCTATATAATGGTGCATCCCTAATTTAAAGGATTACAATGTTTTTATATGTACACCCCCAGAACTCCGCACATCTTTCACATAGGGCGATTCCATTCTGATCAGCAAGGGTTCAGCTCACAGATCCCCTGTTGACTGGATCAGAATGGGTGGATGACACATCCGTGTCTGCTAAGTTTCTGCAGAGCGGACACAGACAAAGCCTGCTCTGCCCTGTGGGCAGCTTGGAGAAAACAGACTCCGCTGTCCATTTACACCTGACAACCCTTTGATCCGACCCTCCTAAACGGAAGAGGACAGATCCCCTTCTGTTTTTTTCTAGTGGACCAGATCAGACCTAGAGGTAAACAGGTGTATATGGACACAAGGCTGTTTACACCCACCTGTCTATAGGAATGCATGGACCGCCTGAAAAACTGACAATCCTTAATGCATTACAAACAGGTAAACAAAAACATATTGCCAAATCACAAGAGTATTAGGGCGCCGTTTTGTTATTTAACCACTTCTGCCCGAGCCTCTTTTTTACACTTGTTGTTTATAAGTTAAAATCATTTTTTTTTTGCTAGAAAATTACTTAGAACCCCATTATCAGTGTTGTTCATCTTACATTAAAAAAGTAATTAGTTACAGTTACAAATTACTTCTTCCAAAAAGTAATGGAGTTACTCGCTCAGTTACTACATTGAAAAAGTAATTAGTTACTCAGCAAAGTAACTATATTGGTTATATTATATATACACGGGGGCGGGGCGGTAGAAGGATGATATATATATAATTTTTTCAGTGTATAAAATAATAGGAGGGATAACAATAAATAATATTGGTTATGTGCCCATGCCTCACTGTGCCCATGCTTCACTGTGCCCATGCTTCACTGTGCCCATGCCTCACTGTGCCCATGCCTCACTGTGCCCAATGCCTCACTGTGCCTGTGTGTCTCACTGTGCCCTTGTCTCACTGTGCCCGTGCTTCACTGTGCCCAATGCCTCACTGTGCCCATGTCTCACTGTTCCCGTGTTTCACTGTGCCCAATGCCTCACTGTGCCCGTGTGTCAATGTGCCCAATGCCTCCCTGTGCCCAATGCCTCACTGTGCCCAATGCCTCACTGTGCCCGTGTCTCACTGTGCCCGTGTCTCACTGTGCCCAATGCCTCACTGTGCCCGTGTTTCACTGTGCCCAATGCCTCGCTGTGCCCATGTCTCACTGTGCCCAATGCCTCACTGTGCCCAATGCCTCACTGTGCCCAATGCCTCACTGTGCCCGTGTCTCACTGTGCCCAATGCCTCACTGTGCCCAATGCCTCACTGTGCCCGTGCTTCAATTACTGTGCAGTGTTGTGCCCCTAGCCCCCTACCTGATCGGCGGCGTCCCGGCGGCCATTCCACAGTATTCAAAAGCCGCGCCTCCCGAGTCCTCATCGTCTGTGATAGGCGGAACACTCAATTTCCCAGCATTCAGTGTTCCGCTTATCACGGACATCCGCTCATCCTCATGACACAGACGAACACTGCCTGCTGTGAAATTGAGTATTCCGCCTATCACAGACGACGAGGACTCGGGAGGCGCGGCTTTTGAAAACTGCAATGGCTGCCGTCTGTCTGCATGACACGCTGTTCAGGTAGGCAGACGGCGGCTTGCAGTTAGTTCATTTTACACATTACATCTACTCGCGGTGGCTGCGGCGAGTAGATGTAATTGGGGTAACGCCGCCCAAGTAATGGGAACAGCGGTGCCACGAGGGTAAGAGTAATCAGTTAGATTACTCGTTACCCAAAAAATGGGCTACGTTACCTAACGCCGTTTATTTAAACGGCGTTAGTTACAACACTGCCCATTATATATTAACATTATATATTTTTTTATAACACACCAGAGAATAAAATAATGGTTGTTGCAATACTTTCTGTAGCACCATATTTGCGCAGCGGTCTTACAAGCCCACTTTTTGGGGAAAAAATACACTTTTTGGAATTAAAAAATAATACAACAGTAAAGTTAGCCCAATTTTTTTTTTTTTTTTAGATTGTAAAAAGATAATGTTACGCCAAGTAAATTGATACCCAACATGTCATGTCTCCAAATTGCGCCTGCTCGTGGAATGGCGACAAACTTTTCCCCTTAAAAATCTCCATAGGCGAAGTTTAAAAATTTCTACAGGTTACCAGTTTTAAGTTACAGAGAAGGTCAAGGGCGAGAATTATTGCTCTAGCGATCGCGGTGATACCTCACGTGTGGTTTGAACACCGTTTTCATATGTGTCCGCTTCTGCACGCGAGCTCGTCAGGACGGGTGCTTTAAAAAAAATAATCGTATTTATTTTACTTAACAAAAAATTATTTTGACACTTTAAAAAAAATAAATAATTTGGGTCACTTTTATTCCTATTACAAGGAATGTAAACATCTCTTGTAATAGAAAAAAAAAGCATGACATGACCTCTTAAATATGAGATCTGGGGTCAAAACCTCAGATGTCATATTTACACTAAAATGCAATAATAAAAAAAGTTACTGAAAAAAAAAAAAAATTCCTTTAAGAGCTATGGGCGGAAGTGACGTTTGACATCGCTTCCGCCCTTCCATGCCATGGAGCCGAGCGGGGACCATCTTCCCCTCAGTCGGCAGCTAGGCATCCATTGAAGAAGACACGATACTCGCCGCCACTAACGGCGGGTCCGGTAAGCGGCGGAGACGACCGGAGCGCGGTGGGAGGGGGGTGGGCACCTCTCCCGCCACCGATAAAAGTTATCTCTTGGCAAATCCGCCGCGGAGATCACTTTCATCTTAAAGAGAAACGCACAGCGTTCCCGAAAATAACAGGGTTATGGCAGCTAGCGTCAAAGTACTAACGTACGGGTACTTTGTTTTGCGTGAAGTGGTTAAACCAATGAGCGGAGTATTAGTAGCCTTATCGATATGCACAGTACACACATGTTAAACGCGTCAGTTCTATTATTTTGCTGTTTACAATCTGATTTTACCCTTCTAATAAACTCATTGGAATCTGAGAATAATTGTGTCGGCCTGTTTACTACAGATCCCTTGTTAATAAATATGGCAGAATTGTCTGTAACATAGGACCTTTCACATTGCAAGACCCACTACTATTGCATTCCATCACCTAAGAGGATTAACGCAATTTCTTGCCATATGCCACGATAGGGAATTATTCAAATAGTTCTGCCTATTTCTCTGTTATACTGGTTAGAAAGAGCCGTTAAACATCAAAGACAGGATGCATCTGCTGTCTGTCTCACTAAAAACTGAATATTTAATTTCTCTAAAAGTAAGTCATAAAGTAAACACTATATAGAATTTAGAGTAGCAAAAACTATTTCCGCTGAGCTTGTTTCTGTGGCAAGGTCTGGTGGTTACTTTAAAGCTGAAGTTCAGGTATAGCAATTTTACGTAGTTACATAGGTCCAGCTGGGACCAGTTTATGTGTGTATGTGCCATATCTGTGGGGTCCCCATGGAAGCTGGAAATCAATGTAGTTGGCTCAGCATGGGCGCTATTCAGGGAACAATTTGCATTTGCTTAATGAATGTAAAGCATTCTCTGATTGGATGAGGTGGAGAAGCGGGGTGTGACATCATGATCATCCAATCAGAGAACACTTTGCATTCATTGAAGAAATGCGAAGTGTGTCTATAAATAAAGAATAAAAAAAAAAAAAAAAGAAGAGAAGTGTTCTGTGAATAACATCTGTGCCAAGTGGGCAACCTCTTTAGTTTAGTAAGAAGTGAGACAGTCTTTTGGCACAGGACCTGGAAATTAGTAGAGATCACTGTAGTTGTGATTCCACAGGAATGCCAAATATATACTTTTATTCAGGGCTTTTTTTCTCAAACAATAGGTGCTGGAACTTAACCACGGCCCCACAAATCCCCTCCCCCTACACGCACCCTCCAAATAACATCAAATAGTGGGTGTGGTCAGTCAAATTTCACGAAAACAGTAGGAGGGTCTTAAAGGGGCATTAAATACCAGGATTGCATTACATACAGAGTGCAGAGCTGTCACTTGTAAACACAGAAACCGGACTTCTGTGTTTACAAGTGATTGTGGTGAGAAGGCACCAAAGGGTCTGAGCCAGAGGTGGTGGAACTGAGTTCCACCAAGTTCCCCCTGGAAAAAAAGCCCTGCTTTTATTGGTCCAAGCTGGACCAATGTAACTATGCAAAAATTGCTATACCTAAATGTCAGCTTTAAAGCCTAAAGCCCTGTACACACGATCGGTTTGACTGATGAAAACCGTCCGATGGATGGTTTTCATCAGACCAATCGATCGTGTATGGGATCCATCGGTCTTTTTTCTATCGGTTTTAAAAAATAGAACATGTTTTAAATTTTTCCGATGGATAAAAAAACGATCGAAAACTCCGATCGTCTATGGGCAAGTCCATCGGATCAAAAACCCACGCATGCTCAGAATCAAGTCGACGCATGCTCAGAAGCATTAAACTTCATTTTTCTCGGCTCATCGGAGTGTTTTACGTCACCGCGTTTGGAACGGTCGGTTTTTTGACTGATGGTGTGTGGGCAAGACTGATGAAAAACAGTTTAATCGGATTTCCGATGGACAAATCCATCGGACGAAAATTCATAGGTTATCCGATCGTGTGTACAGGGCTTAAGTTTAGTCAAAAAAAAAAAAACCCGGCACAAGGGACATTACTTGCTATTAATCCATTGTGTCTCTTGTGCTGCTCTCTCCTTCTTTCCTTGAAATCTTCCTCCTTTTGAGCCCTGTTCAGAGGTGGCTCTTTAATTTGGCAAATAAGTTTTAAAGGGACAGGGGACCTTAATGCTGCTGTACTCAGGCAGCGTTAGGATCCCTGTCTCACTTGAGCTGGCCTCGCGGCGGCCGAACTGCACAGGCAGCATTAATAGCCCTGTCACACTCACCTCTCGCGTAACCTAATGCCGCGTACACACAACCGTTTTTCCTGTCATGCAAAAAGCCAACGTGATTCGTCGTGATTCCTCTCAAGCCTGCCTTGCATACACACGTTCAGGAAAAAAACCTCTCCAGCAAAGCGAGGTGACGTACAACACGTACGACAACGCGTACGACGGCACTATAAAGGGGAAGTTCCATTCGAATGGCGCCGCCCTTTGGGCTGCTTTTGCTGATCTCGTGTTAGTAAAGTTTGGTGAGAGACGATTCGCGCTTTTCAGCCTTGTGCTTTTCAGTCCGTTACAGCGTGACGAATGTGTTATCTCCATTACAAACGCTAGTTTTACCAGAACGAGCGCTCCCGTCTCATATTTGATTCTGAGCATGCACGTTTTTTTTCCCCTCGGAAAAGCATACACACGAGCGGTTTTCGTGACGAGAAAAAGAACGACGAAAAAACGAGAAAAAATAGAGCAGGTTCTAATTTTTTTGCGGGCAGTTTTCTCGTCGAGAAAACTGCTATGGAGCATACACACGACCGGTTTTCACGACCAATCTAAAAAATTGCAGTTTCTCGTCATGAAAAATGGTCGTGTGTACGCGGCATAAGACTTCTGGAGCTCCGCCCGCCAGCCAATGAGGAGTGACATTGCGGCCGCGCACATCACTCTTCCCATCCACCGCACAAGGATCTAAAGCTGGGAGGGCCTACCAAGGATCGTGATATGGAAAGGCCTGCTCTGCATAGCTGAGGGACAGACAGATGGTAAGTAAAGGTATTTTTTTTTTTTTATGTTAATTTTTAAAAGGGTTTTTTATGATATATATCATAATATATAGCGGTAATTTGAAAATGATTGAAAATAGTATATGTATGCTATATACTGTATATATATATATATATATATATATATATATATATATATATATATATATATATATATATATATATATATATATATATATATACACACACACACAGTGCATATATATATATATATATATATATATATATATATATACTGTTTCCATATATATGATTGTATGCGTGTGTGTATATATATATATATATATCTGCTATTTTCAATTATTTGAAAAATGTGTTTCTAATTATCTATGTAAAGAATAAGAAATAAGATGAAAGGACACCATGTAGTGTTCCAATCTACTTGTGTGTTATATTGGAACACTGTGGACAGATATTTGTTAGGGCATCTTTTTGCCAGCGTCATTCAAAGGGACAAGCGCAAGGCTGCTCTAAACAGACACCTGTCTGGAAATTCTAAACAGGAATTTGTAGGGCAGCCTTGCACCAAGGTCCTCCTGTATTATTGGGTATTTTGAAACTAATTTTTCTGTTTTGTATTTAAGTTATTTACATTATTTAAGTATTTTTTATTTAAGAATACAAGAAACTGAGTTATTTATTTGATATTACTTGAAAAGGATTGCACTTTGTACCTCTTAGGCCCCTTTCACACTGGGGCGTTTTTCATGCGGTTTAGCGCTAATATTAGCGCTATTATACCGCATGAAAAAATCATGCCCTTTAGCCTTCAATGTGAAAGCCTGAAGGCTTTCACACTGAAGCGGTGCGCTAGCAGGACAGCTCCAAAAGTCCTGCTAGCCGCTTCTTTACAGCGGTGAAGGAGCGGTGTGTTCACCGCTCCTTTACCGCGGTCTCCCATTGAAATCAATGGGACAGCGCGGTAATACCGCCCGCAAACCGCGGCAATAGCCGCGGTTTGCGGGCGGTATTAACCCTTTTTCGGCCGCTAGCGGGGGTTAAATTCACCCCCCTAGCGACCGCATACCGCGGTAAGAACGACGGTATAGCAGCGCTGAAAATCACGCTGCTATACCGCCACCACTCCTGCCCGCCCCAGTGTGAAAGGGGCCTTATTATGCTCCATGCACTACTGAGAAAATATGTTACATTTTTTCTGTTTTATGCTTTCTTTTTATGTAAAATGTATTACATTACATTAACTACTTGCCGCACGTCGGTAAGTCGGTCAGTGCATGTAAGATTGTGGGCGTGTGCACTGGCATGGGAGAGCGCCCGCAGGTCCGGCGGACTCGATGTCGGCCGGTCGGCCGGCCGCCCACGATCGCTGTACACAGAGGCAGAATGGGGAGCTGCCATTGTAAACAAGGCGGATCCCTGTTCTGACAGGGAACATCTCAGAGATCTGCTGTTCCCAGTGATCGGGAACAGCTATCTCTATCATATCCCGGGTAGCCCATTCCCCCCACAGTTAGAACACGCTGAGGGAACAAATTTTAACACTTTGATCGCCCCCTAGTGTTAACCCCTTTCCTGCCAGTGTCAGTTATACATTGAGCAGTGCATTTTTATTGCACTGATCAATGTAATAATGTCACTGGTCCCAAAAAGTGTAATTTGGGGTCAGATTTGTCCGCCGCAATGTCGCAGTCCCACTAAAAATCGCCGTCACTACCAGTAAAAAACTAAAATAAAAATAAAAGTCCCTAAATCTATCCCATAGTTTGTAGACGCGATAACTTTTGCGCAAACCAATCAATATACGCCTATACCAATCAATATAAGTAAAAAAAATATATTTTTTCAAAATTGTCACTCTTTTTTTGTTTATAGCGCATAAAGGACATCAATTTTGTTTGGATACAACATCGCACGACCGAGCAATTGCAGTGCCGAATCGCAAAAAATGGCCTGGTCATTAGGGAGGCAAATCCTTCCGGGGCTGAAGTGGTTAAACAGGTTATGTACAAGAATATGTTGTAAAATTATTATTTTTTTGTTTATACTTTGTTGACAAATTTATTTCACATTTAGGAGGCAGCACCAGGGTCATTGAGTAGGCAGCCACAGACAGGCAGCCACACAAATGTTATCTATATTCGTGTGCGTATATATATATATATACATATATATATATATATATTAACAGGACAGGTTCCACTCAGCACAGTCCTCGCCATGGTCGACCAAAGAAGTTGAGTGCACATGCTCAGTGTCATATCCAGAGGTTGTCTTTGGGAAATAGACATATGAGTGCTTCCAGCATTTCTGCAGAGGTTGAAGGGATGGGGGGTCAGCCTATCAGTGCTCAGACCATACGCCGCACGCTGCATCAAATTAGTCTGCATGACTGTCATCCCAGAAGGAAGCCTCTTCTGAAGATGATGCACAAGAAAGCCCGCAAACAGTTTGCTGAAGACAAGCAGACTAAGGACATGGATTACTGGAACCATGCCCTGTGGTCTGATGAGACCAAGATAAACCTGTTTGGTTCAGATGGTGTCAAGCGCGTGTGGCGGCAACCAGGTGAGGAGTACAAAGACAAGTATGTCTTGCCTACAGTCAAGCATGGTGGTTGGAGTGTCATGGTCTGAGGCTGCATAAGTGCGTCTGACAATAGGGAGCTGCAGTTCATTGAGGGAACCATGAATGCCAACATGTACTGTGACATACTGAAGCAGAGCATGATCCCCTCCCTTCAGAGACTGGGCCTCAGGGCAGTATTCCAACATGATAACGACCCCAAACACACCTCCAAGATGACCACTGCCTTGCTAAAGAAGCTAATGGTAAAGGTGATGGACTGGCCAAGCATGTCTCCAGACCTAAACCCTATTGAGCATCTGTGGGGCATCCTCAAACGGAAGGTGGGGGAGCGCAAGGTCTCTAACATCCACCAGCTCCGTGATGTCGTCATGGAGGAGTGGAAGAGGACTCAGTGGATAACCTGTGAAGCTCTGGTGAACTTCTTGCTCAATAGGGTTAAGGCAGGGCTGGAAAATAATGGTGGCCACATAAAATATTGACACTTTGGGCCCAATTTGGACATTTTCACTTAGGGGTGTACTTACTTTTGTTGCAAGCAATTTAGATATTAATGGCTGTGTGTTGAGTTATTTTGAGGGGACAACTTTACACTGTTATACAAGCTGTACAATCACTACTTTACATTGTAGCAAAGTGTCCTTTCTTCAGTGTTGTCACATGAAAAGATATAATAAAATATTTACAAACATGTGAGGGGTGTTCTCACTTTTGTGAGATACTATATCTCTATCCCTATCTCTTGCCTGATTGCATACAAATTGAAAGTGTGTAGGTTTGACCTCATATTATATGGTTTTGGTAAATCTAAAGAAAAGTTGTACAAGAAAATTGTATAATGTATGGCCAGCCTTAGTAAACCGAAGCTGTTAAAAAAAAAACACCTGTAAGGAAATTGCATAATGTGCTATTATGCACATGGAGCAAAGCCTTCCAGTGGTGCACTGTTACCGCTGAGAGGGCCGACATATTCCCACTGTCTTTCTTTCGGGTTGGCGGAAGGTCCGACAAGGTATGTTGGACCTTCAGAGCGCAGGAGCCGGTGACGTAACTGGCTACATCCAGAGTGAATATCTCCTAAACAGTGCAGGTTTAGAAGATATTAATTTTACCTACAGGAAAGCCTTATTATAGGCTTACCTGTAGGTAAAAATCACCAAACGGGCTTTACTACCGCTTTAAAATATGCAATTCATACAGTTCATTTTCATCACTTGAAATATTTAAAGGCCGCTTTGGCACTGTTGACCCCCGTCACTGTAATCTTCTGGTGAAACTGGGTTTAACAAAACTGAGGAAGCAGTAACGAGAACTCATCAAGAGTGCTCAACTTTGCCCACCCCATCCATTCACCGCCTCCATTCAAACATGCCATACTACAGTTTCTGTGGCTAAAACATTATCTGTGAACGGAGAAGGTAGGACTTTCAATCATACGCCCATCCTCAATTCATAGATCGTGTTTCATTTATAGAAGTTGTAGCACGGCATCTACGACTAAAGGAGTTAAAAAGGAAAGGGTGTGCATAGTTGGGCATTCTTGATGAGTACCTGTCACTGCTCATTAAGTTCTATTAACCCCTGTTATTGATACGGGGTGGGGGGTGGTGGGTGTCAGAGGAGGAAGGTTTCAAGGAAATCAGGAGCCAGCAGCACAGGGGACACATTGGATTAATGATATGTAATGTCCCCTGTGCTAATTTTTTTTTTTGTTGTTTGTTTTTTTTATTATTTATTTTGACTAAACTAATGCCGCGTACACACGATTGGAAATTCCGACAAGAAAAGTTCAATGTAAGCTTTTGGTCGGAAATTCCGACCGTGTGTAGGCTCCATCTGACTTTTTAAAAAATGTTTTGCCTGCAGAGCATCTCTCGCTCTGCGATTATGGGCACAGTGGTAGGCTGCATTTGATGGGCACTGGTGAGACTGCATTGATCTCTTGTATCATGTCCACAACTTCTTGTTTTATATCATGTCTTACCTTAGGCTGCTTTCACCCCAAGGCATTCATGAACAAGAAAATAATGACATTATGCTGTTGGGCTGGTATGATAATGCCATCGGGCCGGCTGGTATGACATTTTTTCCAGGGCTGGTCCTTATCTCTCCCCCCCCCTGGAATGACAGATGTAATTAAACTCTTTCGGAACGCCCCCCCCCTGCTTTTCAAATGGCCCTGCTTCCCAAGTGTCCCGCATTTCAATGTTGAAAAGTTGGGAGGTATGCCTACAGGCAAGCCTATAGTAGGACTTACTGTACCTGTAGGTATGTAGGTGTAGCGGGGTCTCTAAATTTAGGTAGGACACTCAGGTGTGTAAGTATGGGAATAATGGACCATTTGTGTTCGAGGAGGATTGGACGGTGTAATAATCTCCTTGGCCTCTGGGTGGCGGGGTACCTGGAGGCTCGAGGTAGATTGGCCGTCACAGTGCTACCCTTTTTGTCCCTTTCCGGAGATGGTACGGTGAGGGCGGGGAACCTGCCGTGGTGACGATGGGAGGAGATAAAAGGGGGAGACACCCTAACCACGAGGTCTTCAGGAGGATCTTCTTCACGCGCCCAGGCACCTTAGGCCTGGGTGCAGGCGGTTCCGGATTCCGGCCCAGGCGCCCTAGGCCTGACCGGAATGGTCCATCCCAGGCACCTTCAGCCTGGGGTGAGGTACTAAACCAGGAGGCCTGGGGCCCAGTGACTTCGACTGGGTCCCGCGAGGGTGGAGAAGTCCGAGGGTCCCTGAAGTGGATGGGGCCCATGTCTGAGGCGAGGAGGCCGGGGAGGTTACCCATTCGGAGAGTCTGGAGCAGCATCAACCCAGTGACGGATGGGCCTCTGGTAACTCCCTTGGAGGGACATCTTCCCCTGACAGGGGCCGCAGCGCAGCGAAGGTACTCCTATCTACGTTCTCTTGAGTTGCTGGTAGAGACTCTCAAGTTCTAAGTCCTTTCTAGCTAATGCTATAGTAACCGCTGGCGAGATCGCAGTGGTTTAGCTGATAATCAGGATAGTGCCTCGACCTGCTCATTCCCCGTATCAAAATGTTATCAAGTCGCAACCAGTTGGCTATTGAAGCACTGTTTATTGTGAGACATACAATAAAACAAGAGTTGGACTGTGATCGGTGTGTGGAACTCTGGTTAATGGGAGCAGAGGGAAGTGTTGACACAACGGGACTTGATTCTAGACAAAAGCACATAGGCCCGAGGAAATATCTGGTACTGGCCTTCACCTCACCCACAGCTATGGGGAGGACATGGGCCGTAGCGCATCTCACCCTGTCGTATGACATACCCCTAGACAAAGGAGATGGGGTGAGGCCGCTACATAGGTACTATGAATATCTCCTAAACTTGCACAGTTTAGGAGATATTCAGTATGCATGCAGCCAGGGACGTTACCGGCGCAAGGTCCAGCATAGAGTGCTGGACCTTCAGAGCCCGAGCTGTAAACGGCGGCTCCCGTGTGCACGTGCGGGAGTAATGTCATAGTGCCCCCGGCCACTCATGTAGCCAGAGGACGCAAACTCGGAAGGAAGACCGGGGGAAGATATCAGCCCTCTCAGCGGTGACAGCAGCGCTGAAGGGCTTCGTTCTAAGGTTTTCCACATTTTGTCATGTTACAACCAAAGTATTTTATTGGGATTTTATGTGATAGACCAACACAAAGTGGCACATGATTGTGAAGTGGAAGGAAAATGATTAATGGTTTTAAAAACATTTTTACAAATAAATATCTGAAAAGTGTGGCATGCATTTGTATTCAGCCCCCTTAAAGGCTCGTACACGCTATAAGAAAATCAGGCGAACATTTTTGTCCAAAGAATTTTCGTACGATTTTCGTATAGTACGTGTACACAACTTTCTAGAGCCGATTCCGAATTTTCGTATGAAAATTCCCGAAGGGACTAACCCCAAATTCTTTCTCGTACGGGAACAGAACGAACGATTTTCGTTTAATGTGCGCTGTTTTCATAAGATTTTCGTACAAGAAAAATCAGAAAAGAAAGACTATGCATGATCAGAAACAATAAACAACAAAAAAATCCTTTGTCGTACGAGAGTTTTCTTTCATCGGTTCCGACTTGCTGTGAGACATCAAGAAAAATCTGATGAACGCTCACCCGATTTTCTTATAGCGTGTACCCCACTTTACTCTGATACCCCTAATTAAAATCTAGTGGAACCAATTGCCTTCAGAAGTCACCTAATTAGTAAATATAGTCCACCTGTGTGTAATTTAATCTCAGTATAAATACAGCTGTTCTTTGAAGCCCTCAGAGGTTTGATACAGAACCTTACTGAACAAACAAACAGGAGATGAGGAACAGGGGAGGGCCTTATCAATATGATGTATAGGCCATGACAAAAGACATAGTCATATAGTATTGCTGCACTTCCCTTTTCCTTTTCTTTTTTAGGCTTTCTTCCTGTTTATTCATTAGTATTATTTTTCCTTTTCAGAATTTCAGTTGTATAAAACCTTTTATTTTATCACACATCAAATTAAAAGATATTAAATGTAGTAAGAGTTTTCAAGGAAAAGGGTTATAACGGTCTAGTGGCTGTTGGCTCTCCTTTTCGGTTTCAGTTACTCATTGGCTGACTTCTTGTTGTTGGTCATATACAGTATGGATGTCTGCAATTGATGTGGATGAATTGTGTCAACTTACCTGCATTGGTGCTCACCATCCAGATCCTAACCCTTTATCTTCTCAGGTTTCCTCCAGGCTTTGATGGCTTCCATCAGGACTGGTAAAGGGAAAGCAATCCTACCCGTCAACTTTTTTTTTTTTTTCAAGCCTTTATAAGCCCAGATGCCCAGATATTACCTTGTAAAAGTAGTAATGACATCATCACTGTGCTGTACGTAGCCTTTGCAGAGAGCAGAGTTGTGGGAGGGACCCAGCAGGTTCCTGCATAAAACTACAGAAGGGGCTGAGACAAGACCAGTCATCATGCACAAGGAGAGAGAGAGCGCAGCAGTGACTACCTCTGTGCAGGAGCTACCTGTAATAAATACCAAAGTTGGTGTAATGCTTAGATCTGGAAGAAATACACAAAGCATACCAAGATTCAAGAAAGAATATGTATCTTTTATTAGACAATATTTGCTTATACAAGAGTTCAGCTGTAAAGTTTGCGTTTGAGCTTTTATTAACCACCTCAGCTTCGGAAGATTTTACCCCCTTTTTCTTTATACATACCAGTGAAGTACAGTGTCATTATATGACTGATGTGGCAGGGATCAGAGACACTAACTAGTAACAGTGTGTTAAAAAATGTATAAATAATTTTAGATTAGTTATTTTAAACTTGTTTTTCATATTTTTTTTACATACTTTCATCAGAGTAGTTCAGCGCCACCATAGTTACACTTTCATAGCTGTGATTACTACAACTAATCACATGGTACAAGGTGCTGCGGTTGGCCCATGTACCATGTGATAGCTGTGGGCCAATCAGGGCATAGAAAATAAAGCTGTAATAAAAGAATTCATTGCATTGCCATGCATTCATTCATGTCAACATTGTGATCATGTGATCGCATAGCGACCACATGATCACCTGGCCGCAGTTATGGGTATCCACAGTCGCAGGAGTGGCGTGCTGTGCGCCCCTAACCGGAAACAGGCTGGATGACATACATGTACGTGATCGCCGGCAAGTGGTTAACAAGTTACATTTAACCCCAATAAATGGCTGAGGCTGTTGGTGTTTTGTCCCTTATTTAGGCTGGGTTCCCACTGGAACTGGCTGCAGATCGCACAGGAACTCTGTGTGTCCCCATACTCCGGTTCAGGGATGAATCACGGCCTAATCTGTGCCTAAATTTGGCCCTGAAACAGAGCCAAAGGCGCACACGTTTCCGTGCAGTGCACTCTGCAGCCCCCCCGGAGATGTGTGAACCGGCTCTATGGAGGGCCTTTAAGGTACCTTCCAGTCTGGGGGGGGGGGGGGGTGACCTTGGGCCTGTGGGGTTCGGGTGAAAATCTGACCCTTTCTGAGTAACATAGAAGGATCTGGACAGGAGGCACAGAAAGGGACCGAGAAAGACAATGGGAGCTAGTGTTGCCGGGCAAGTCTTCAGGAAGGTGCAGCCAAGAGGGCTGGTGAGTGACAGGCACAGTTGGGAGAGCTGGGGAAGAGTGCGGTCTGAGATGAATGTAGAGTCAGCAGGAGAGACTGTTATGTCATGGGCAGTGGAGTCGGGCAGCTGCAGCCAGGAGGGCTGGCAGGGCCTGAAGAGGACTGACTGGGAGCAGTAGTCCACCAAAAGGTCAGCTAGCACTAAAGACTTTCCTATTGTTGTTGCTACACTAAAGTGGCCCATGGGCCCTGACTGCAAATGACAGTTGCTAAGGCCTGACAAAGTCAGAGTTGGGCCTACCATGTGCTAGCTGTACCAGGAACCAAGTATTGTACAGGAGAGAGAGGAACAGTCTACAAATAAGCGTTGTGCTGGAGGAGTGTAAATAAAGGGATTTTTATAACAGCTTACCTGTAAAATCCTTTTCTTGGAGTACATCACGGGACACAGAGCGACTTAGTCATTACTAATGGGTTATATAGTTTACCTTCAGGTGTTGGCACTGGCCAATTCCAAACCGGAAGTACCCTCCCCTATATAAGCCCCTCCCACCCGGGAGCACCTCAGTTTTGTAGCCAAGCAATAAGTGTCCCAAAAAGAGGGGTGGGAGCTCTGTGTCCCGTGATGTACTCCAAGAAAAGGATTTTACAGGTAAGCTGTTATAAAAATCCCTTTTTCTTTTTCGTACATCACGGGACACAGAGCGACTTAGTCATTACTAATGGGACGTCCCAAAGCAATGCCAAATGAGGGGGGGGTACATAAGCTGGGCGCCATCAGGCATGAGGATCTTTTGCGGCCTGCAACACACTGTGCCCAAAGGCGACATCCTCCTGACTTCTAACGTCTACCTGATAGAATCTAGTAAACGTGTGTACCGAAGACCATGTTGCGGCCTTACATACTTGAGCCAGGGAGGCCTGGTGATGCACTGCCCATGAAGTTCCAACCGCTCTTGTGGAGTGCGCCCTAACTTTGAACGGAGGCGGTCTCTTTCTCAAGCCATAGGCTTGTATTATGACCTGTCGAATCCACTTGGCTAAAGTAGATTTTGATGCTGCCTGACCCCTTCTGGGGCCTTCCGGCAGAACAAACAAAGAATCCGTTCTGCGAATCTGAGCAGTGGCTTTTAGATAAGCTTTAACTGCTCTTACCACATCCAAAGAATGTAATAACTTTTCCTCTACTGAGCTAGGTTTGGGGAAAAAAGAAGGAAGAACCACATCTTGGTTCAAATGAAACCTCGATACCACCTTAGGAAGAAAGGCTGGATGAGGACGTAATACTACTCTGTCCTTATGGACAACCAGATATGGCTCCTTACAGGACATAGCTGCTAATTCCGACACTCTTTTAGCCGAACAAATGGCTACTAAGAAAACCAATTTCCTGGTGAGAAGAACCAAGGAAATGTGTTGTAATGGTTCAAACGGTTGTTTCTGTAGAACCGACAGAACCAGGTTTAAGTCCCAAGGACATATGGGAATACTAACCGGAGGGCTAATACGCATCACTCCTTGTATAAAGGCTTTGACTAGTGAATGCGAAGCCAAGGGCCTTTGAAAAAATATTGACAAGGCCGAAATCTGACCCTTGATAGTACTCAAGGCCAGCTTCCTATCTACAGCCCACTGTAGGAAGTCCAGAATCCTCCCTATCATGTACTTACGTGGATGCCATTTCTTGGTCTCACACCACGTAATGTACGCTTTCCAGATCCTATAATAGATCTGCCTGGATACCGGTTTCCTGGCATTGATCATGGTAGATACCACAGAATTACAGAGCCCTCTCTTTTTCAGAATGTGGGCTTCAATAGCCAGGCCGTCAAACCTAGGGCTGGTAAGGAAGGGTGGTATATCGGTCCTTGCGACAGCAGGTCCGGACGAAGTGGGAGGGTCCAAGGACTCCTCACTGACATTTTTACAATCTCCGCGTACCATGCCCTTCGGGGCCACGCTGGAGCCACCAGAATCACTGGTTTCTTTTCTACCCTGATTCTGCGGAGTAATCGCGGTAACAATTGTGGCGGTGGGAATGCATATATCAGCTTGAACCGATCCCAAGGGAACACTAGGGCATCCGAGCCGCAAGCTAGGGGATCCCTTGTGCGAGACACAAACCTGTCCACCTTTGCGTTGAATCTGGATGCTAGCAGATCTACATCCGGTGTTCCCCACCGCTGGCATATTGCCTGGAAAACCTCGGGGTGAAGAGACCATTCCCCCGGGCATAATTGTTGGCGACTTAGAAAGTCCGCTCTCCAATTTTCCACTCCTGGGATGAAACCCGCGGATATGGCTGGGACATATCTTTCTGCCCACTCCAGGATGCAATTTGCTTCCTTCTGGGCTGCACGACTTTTTGTGCCACCCTGATGATTGATATATGCCACTGCCGTGGCATTGTCTGATTGAATTCTGACAGGGGACCCCTGGAGTTTGGATGTCCATGCTACTAGGGCATACCGGGCTGCTCGTATCTCTAAGAGATTGATGGGCAGGGCCTTTTCTGCTTCTGACCACCTGCCCTGGAGAGACCATTGCTCCAGCACTGCCCCCCAGCCGATGAGGCTGGCATCTGTAGTGACCACCTTCCAAGAAACCGGACTGAAGGGTTTCCCTCTTTCCAGATTCTGGGGCACCAACCACCAATGGAGGCTCTTGCGAACGGAAGGGGACAGGGACATTGGTAAGTCTAAAGCCTGAACTTTTTTGTTCCAGGCTGACAGTATGGCCCTTTGCAAATTCCTTGAATGGAATTGACCGTAGGGTACCGCTTCGAATGAAGCCACCATCTTTCCCAGCAGCCTCATGCAGAGACGTATGGATGGTTTTCTTTTTGTACCCACTAAGTGGGTCAAATTTCTTAAAGACGACACCTTCTCTGGAGGTAAGAAAATCTTTCTCTGATTTGAATCCAGCCTTAGCCCTAAGTATTCCAGACTTTTGACTGGTCTTAGAGCTGACTTGTCCCGGTTGATAATCCAACCGTGATATTCCAGATACTCGATTGTCTTGTGAATAGCTACTTCCAGCTTTTCCACTGAGTGGTCTATTAGTAGCAGGTCGTCTAGATATGCCATTATCGTTACACCCTGTGTTCTTAGATTGGCCAATAATGGGGCCAGAATTTTTGTGAACACTCGTGGTGCTGTGGCCAGACCGAAAGGTAAGGCTCTGAACTGAAAATGGCGCCCTTCTACTGCAAAGCGTAGAAATTTCTGATGGGCCGGAAAGATGGGAATATGCAGATAAGCATCCCTTATGTCGATCGAGGCTAGCCATTCCTGCCCTTGTAGGGCGGTGGCCACTGATCGGATCGACTCCATCCGAAAAGTCCTGATATTTAGGAACTTGTTTAGCCCTTTTAGATTTAATATGGGCCTCACGTCCCCATTTGGTTTGGGGACTGTGAAAAGGTTCGAGTAAAACCCGAATCCGCTTTCTTCCAGGGGAACCTTCATGATTACCCCTTGGAGCAATAGTTGTTCTAGTGCCAGAAGGAGGGATCCTCTCTTTTGGGGATCTCTTGGCACATTTGACCTCATAAATTGGGCAGGAGGAGTGCCTTTTAACTCCAGCTTGTATCCCAGACTTACTGCGGAGAGCACCCATCTGTCTCTGATGGTGTCCCGCCAGGTCTCTGTGAACAACTGAAGTCTTCCCCCCACCCGATTGAGCGGGGGCAATACTTCATGCCTTAGGGGGAGGTTTTGTACCTCTCTTGATCCAGGGCTTCTTGTTACCCTGTGATTGTCCCTGATTTCTGCCCCCTGAATTTGACCGCGGAGGCCGTCGGAACTGCTTCACAGCCGATGTGCCCGGGACTGGAGAGGTAGGCCTCTTAAAAGAAGGACTTCTACCCTTGTTCTTAACCGGTAAGAGTGAACTTTTACCGGCAGAAATTTTCTGGATATATTTGTCCAGATCTTCTCCAAATAAGCGTTCTCCATGAAATGGGAAGCTAACCAGCAGTTTTTTACAGGGAGCTTCAGCAGACCAGTTTTTGAGCCACAGAAGCCTACGCATATGTACTATAGACAGCGTAAAGCGGGAGGCCTGTTGGATTGTATCCTTTATGGCGTCCACCGCAAAACACAAGGCTCTAGGCAGGTCAGCTAGGGCATGAGCCTGCTGATCTGGTAAGTCCCTTAAGACTTGTTTCAACTGATCTTTCACTGCTTGGCAGACTCCAATCGCTGCTACCGCAGGTTGTGTCACCATACTTGCTGTAGAGAAAGCAGATTTTAGTAAAGACTCCAATTTTTTATCTATTGGGTCTTTGAACATTGGAACATTATCTACTGGACATGTCAGTGATTTGTTAACAGAAGAGATGGCTGCGTCCACTATAGGGACCCTCCATTTTCTTATGAACTTATCCTCCATGGGATAGATCACCGGAAATCTCTTGGGGGGAGCAAATATTTTATCAGGATGCTCCCAATCCTGGTAAATAAGCCCTTCTAATAAAGGGTGGATTGGGAAGGAACAGACCGCCTGGGGAGCTTTTAGCGACCCCAGCGAGGAAACCGTAGTGGATGGTGGTTCCGCCAGAGGCATTTTAAATGCTGATCGGACCATGTTAGTCAGAGACTGAACCCATAATCTTTCAGCCTGAGAAGCTGAGAAAGGTTCTTCCACTGTTGATTCCTCTATAAGTGAATCAACCTCATCCTGATCCCCTTCAGGTAGGTCGATCTCTGTGTGGGGCTGTTCCTCCACTAACAGGCACTCTGAAGGAGGAGACGGAGATCGGACGCGCTTTCCCTGAGATAGGGAAGCAGCGATCAATGCTGTTAATCTCTCTTCTAATCCTCCCAGAGTTGAGGATAAAACCTCCTCTGTTATATATACAGGAGCAGGTGGACTGGGGACAGCCGCAGCACCAGGCATTCCTGCGGGGTTTCTACGGCTACTGACCTCTGCATTCTCAGGGGAGATTGGTGCAGTGCAAGCATGCCCAATATCCTCAGAGCCCGATGGAGACCCCTTTGGCTTCCTGGAAGATCTATTTCCGGAGCGTCTGGACGACATATCCTTTAAGCACAAAGCTGAGGTATTCCCGTCGTCATACACCAATTTTTGCTGGTAATAGTCTAACACAGGTGCTGCTATATACCAGCTGGTGTCCACTAAAGTGCCTTTCTATGGGGATGCCTGCATCAACCGCCTCTGTGTGCCACTGTTTGTTGCTAGCTCTGTTTGCATGCAGCTGACACTTGTACTGTGTCTTTTAACCATGCTGGGACGCCCGCACATGCGCAGAAGCGCCGCGGCGCGCATCGAGCGTCATCCACCCGCCCCGCCCCTTTTTTTTCATAGGAGGCGCGTGCACGCGCCCGCGCGCGCGCCCGTGCGCCAATGGCGCCCTTTTCGAAAACCAACAGAGGACTAGGAGCCAGGGCCCTTTTTGCCGGAGGGCCTGTGCGGTGGATGAACGCAGCAACAGGGCAGAGGAAGTGGATTCCCTCAGAGAAACTTACCAGCTGCCTGGATCTTTTGAGTTGAGAAAACCAAAGATCCACATTTACAAGAAAAATGGACTACAGCGGCCTCTAGTGGTTTAACACAGGTACCGCGGTCCCTGTTTTTTTTTTTTTTTTCTTGACTACTATTTAATTTTACATTTTCAGTAGTTATAGGCAAACACAGATATTTAGCGGGAATACCGTTAGGTAACAGACAGAAAGACAAATTAGGCTTGGGGGTCCCCCAATAGAACCAAGTTCCTGAGGGCCCCCACTTACCTGATCCCCGCCGCAGGACTTTGTTTGGTCCACAAAAGTCCAAACTTCACCTATCACGGCAGGCATTGTAATTAAACCTTCAGGGACCGGGTTCCCAAGGATTCCACTCCCCTGGACCTGTATAGCACCCTGCACAGACAGCGTCTTGGTCGTGGGTATGACCAGAGCTCTGGATCCCAGGGTCCAGCCCTCCTAAGAGAAGCATTACAGGCAAAACCTTGCTCTTCTGCTGCAAGGCCCGGGTACCGACCGTTTAGCTATGAAGCTTTTTTGGTGGGATCCGGAACAGCTTACTAAGGCCCAAAAGAACCTGTACGCAAGCTCAGTGAAAAACACATGTTACTCTTTGGCCAACACCTTAGACACTGGCAAAAAACTGAGGTGCTCCCGGGTGGGAGGGGCTTATATAGGGGAGGGTACTTCCGGTTTGGAATTGGCCAGTGCCAACACCTGAAGGTAAACTATATAACCCATTAGTAATGACTAAGTCGCTCTGTGTCCCGTGATGTACGAAAAAGAAAGAGGTTCCATCTGATCATCTTATTGATTCCATTATTGATTCTGGGCATCCCATAATTTCCCGTACCCTATACAATTTCAATATCCCTCAATAAAATACAAAACAAACATACAGACTATTTATTGTCTCAAGAGTGACTTAGAAGTGAATGCCGGACTGGGCAGGGTGACAGATGGACCACGATATCCAGCAGCCCCTACGGGGGTACCGCTCCATAACACTAAAGAGTCACATGACACTGGGAGAGAAAATGGCAAATTGGGCCCAATTTGGACATTTTCATTGAGGAGTGTTTTCACTTTTGTTACCAGCGTTTGAGACATTAATAGGTGTGTGTGGAGTTATTTTGAGGGGAAAGCAAATGTACACTGTTATACAAGCTGTACAATCACTACTTTACATTGTAGCGAAGTGTCATTTCTTCAGTGTTGTCACATGAAAAGATATAATAAAATATTTACAAAAATGTGAGGGGTGTACTCACTTTTGCCAGATACTGTACATAGTTACATTGGTCCAACCTAGACCAATGTAACTATATAAAAAATGTAATTCCTGGAATCCTTCTTTCTGTAAATTTGCTTTTTAATATACCCTAAAAAGGGAATGAACATTTGAGTTTTGCAGTGTGGAGAGCACGCAAGTGCAAGGGCAGTTTTTTCTTTTGCTTTCCTCGGAACTCAGTTTTAATTGAAATAACAATTTGGGTGTAGTTAAGCTGCTGGGTGGATGGAAAATTTTCCGAGTGCCTCTACATTAATAAAGATAACTGTTTCTTCTGCTGCTTTTCACTTCCTATTTACACAGTACTGTTTGATAATTCACTCATGTTAACAATTTGTATAATGAATAGAATCACATAAAATCCAGACATAGTGTGTCTTGCTAGTTTACAATGTTTTCATTAATGTCATCATTTATTACATATGCGTCTTGCATGTTCTGCTTTGGAATGAAAGTTTCGTTATCTGAAAATAAAGATTAGTGAGATCTTATCACAGTCAGTAAATGCGTATGTAAATGTTGGATAGAGGAATTAGTCTAATCTAAGCTGCCTTTACAGTCTAAACTGTCAAGAACGATGTGCAATACATATATGTGTAGCGATACCCCTAGTTAAGAGGGCTGCTTTGTTTGTTTTGGGCCCTGTAGTGCACCGCTGTCAACCCCTGGCAATCGGCTCTAACCTCTCGTGGCACAGTTAGTAAAGGGGATGATAGAATTGCAATCAATCTAATATTCTCTATGACACAATCCCACAGTAGGGCACACAGTATGGTATAGCACAGTAAATGACACTGACAACCAGGCTCCTCGGTGGAGCGGAAGGCTCTTTGGAAAAAACACAAGGCCTAGGCTTCAGGCCTTGTACACACAGCAGGTCAGCACAGGGATCCTCTTGCTGGGAGGGCGGTGTCCAAAGAGAAAGAAGCAGGCCCTGCCTCACTCATATAAAGTCCACCCCAGCAGTGTTTGCACGGGGCAATGCACCCTGGGTGCCTCAAGGTGTACTGGGTACTGTAGTCTCTGGGGAATTAAAGGGCAATACCCCGCTACACATTTTTATATATATATATATATATATATATATATATATATATATATATATGCAAAAGTTTTAGGCAGGTGTGGAGAAATTCTGTAAAGTAATAATGCTTTCAAAAATATATATTTTAATTGTTTATTTTTATCATTTTACAAAATTAAGAGTGAGGAAACAGAAGAAAAATCGAAATCAAATCAATATTTGGTGTGATCACCCTTTGGCAATCTTCTAGGTACACTTGCACACAATTTTTGAAGGAAATCAGCAGGTAAGTTGTTCCAAACATCTTGGAGCATTAACCATAGATCTTCTGTGGATGTAGGTTGCCTCAAATCCTTCTGTTTATTCATGCAATCCCAGACAGACTGCATAATAAATTTGGGGCCAGAGTGTCTGCAGAGAACAGTGAAGTGTGGTGGAGGTTCCTTGCAAGTTTGGAGTTGCATTCCTGCAAATAGAGTTGGAGATTTGATCAGGATTAGTGGTGAGAAATACAGGCAGATATTTCTCCGTCATGCTATACCATCAGGGAGGCGTGTGATTGGCCCCAAATTTATCCTGCAGCAGGACAATGACCCCAAACATACAGCCAATGTCATTAAAAACCATCTTCAGCATAAAGAAGTCCTGGAAGTGATGGTTTGGCACCCAAAGAGCCCTGATCTCAACATCATTGAGTCGACTTCTGTCGAGCAGGAAAATATTCATGACAAGGGTAGCTAAGAGCTAACCATGCCACTTAACCATAACCCTTAATTGCTATTCCAGATACCCGCGCCTTCACCTGAGTAAGAGACCACACCAGCTTTCTTTTGGGGTAAATGGCCGAGCCCGGCCTTTTATTAACAAAGCAAAATGTCATCATTATATTAACCATCATAACATTTCAATTGACCAAACAAAAAACAGACATAATGATTTTTAAGGTCCTTGACGGTACCACTACAACATCCCCCTTTTTATTGTGTCCGAGGCACCACCTAGCTGAGTTGCCACCCCAGTCGCTACTTATAGACTCAGGGCCAAAACCCAGCTGACCTCAGCCACCCAGGGTCCTTACCGCTCTCTGTTCACTAGCCAGTGAATCGTTCCCACTCGAGGATACCATACCTGAGATGGTTCCCCACCGCTTACCCAAATGAACCTAATTATACCACCGCCAAGGACCCCAAAAACGCCACAGCGCCGCAGGTGTGACTCCTTACACCTGCGCGCCCCCACCAAACCCGAAAAAGCCCTCTGCACTCCATTCTCCAAACCCAGCCACCATAAATCCGTGCCCCACGGCGTTAAGGTGAACGCCCTCCCCCCTACAGAAAAACGCCACGTGTCCTCCCACCAAGTCCAAATGACGAACCACCAGACCACTATTCCTAACAAAAACGTCCCCACTTCTCTGTCAACTGTCACCCAATCTTTGTTGATCCTTGCCACCGATCTGGCCTCTCGCCACACAGTGCGATCCACGATATCCGACCAGACCAATAATGTACGCGGAAAATCACACTAAGCCGGAGAAAATAAAAATGGATGTCGCGAATGAGCTCTCTGGAAGCCCTGACGCCCAGATCATTGCCCCCTGAGTGAACAACTAAAATGTCAAGTGGCCTACCTCAACGGGCAAACCTATTAGCTTCGGGCACCACCTGATTCCATATCACGCCCCGGACCCCTATCCAGCGGACACTGCCTAATTCACGGGGAATGCCCCAGTTGCCTGGCCCCAAGCCTGACTTCCGCCCCCCTGGCTCACCAGTATACGTAAGAGTGCCCCCCAAATTCCCACGAGGCATCTCCGACCTGTAAGCAAAACCATACAACACAGTCCCACCCACCGGCAAACTGGGAAACACAGTAATACACAACATACACAAACAGAAGAGAAAGGGTGGAAACACACACAAGACCCTGGCAGGGCACAACCCGACCCACGAACCAGCACCCCCCCTATTACCTACATAAAATGTGGCATGAAGTACAACCGGTACCTGTCGGACTCCCACCTCCTAAATATACTGTCACCAGGATTAGAACCCACAACTTCACCGATGGAAGCCTACCATCCTGACCACTATGCTATCTCTGCACTAGCTCAAACCACCGGACCGCAGCCACGGCCAACCCCAGCGAAACGCCTCGGTAGCCGCACCGATGCGACAAGAGTGAGACCCACAATGCTTGGGATCCAAACCTACCACCCCCAGACACTTCCTAAAGACAGCCCCAAACTTGAATCGCGATAAACGAGACCCATCTGCAGGCACCAAGAACGGGCCTGCTATATGCGGACGGAAGTCCGCGAAGCGAACAAATGCACCCATCAGGCAAAGGCCCGTCTCCGTGCCCCAGAACAATTCCAACTGTGCCCCCTTCCATAACTGATCCGTCTTGGCAAGACGTATTCCCATCTGACTCGAATACTCCGAGTACACCACCTCCTCCCACAAAAACCCCACCCGTGACAGCTCTAGAAGGGCTGGCCAGCTCACCCAGCCTAAGGGCCCCGAAGAAAGCCAATAAAAAAGGCTGCCTGGAACAAAGCCTGTTCATAGCCATACGAACAAACCAATCCCAGCCGTCCCAGGGCCGCCCTCAACATGGCAAACGACATTGGCCGCATGGAATCCCGGGACCTACAGCCCTTGCGGTATCCCTTCCTAGCCTGGCGAACCATAAAAGAGTTTGTGGCATCCCCCACACCCCGCAACTTAAACCAAAACGCCAGGCCCGCCACTTTCCATTCAAGCGCTGATGCAGACACACCCCGAACACAATTCCACAGAATGAAATAGACCACCACAGAAAAAGTATCCCCCCTATCCCCAACCTCCACCAGTAATGCATTCCACTCCTTCCACGCTCTGAAATACGCTTCCCACGTAGCTGCACTCAGGGAATCCTAGATCAATCCTGCGGCGACTCCAACACTATCCCCCAAATCCTCGGTCGACAAGGTGTTCCACGCCGCTCCGCCTCCGGGGCCAACACTCGAAAGTCCGTCCACTGCGAACGAGACCAGTCATCCGAAATCTTGTTATGAACCCCCGGTACATGACCAGGATGTATCAAAGCCCCCTATCGGAGACACAACAAAACCAAATGGCGCAAGAGGCGCACCCCCGGCAGTGAGGAGGCCGAGATGTTGTTATCAATGGTCCGCACCACCGCCCACCGAACCTGCCGCATCCGTAAGCACAGCAAACCGGATTGCTCACCGGCCCTGACATCCAGAGCGACCGTCCCTTGTAAGTCAGCAAAAAGTTGACCCCCAGAGACTCCCAGACAAACGGACGCAATGCCGCGGTCCACTGACTCCCGCCGTAGCCCAAGATAGCTGCCGGCAAAAATTCCTGCCCATCGGACGTATCCAACAAGCAAAATACAGTTTCCCAGCAGGGACTGCAATTCCCGCACCCTGACCTTCCGCCTGCCGGCCCTGCTAGCCACCCCGTGCCGCAGCGCCCTCAGCTTGTCCTCGGGCAAACGACACTCCATGTCCACGAAAACTATCTTAATGCCCAGAAAATCAGCTCCGTCGCCGGGCCTTCTGTTTCCTCCGGAGCCAAAGGAATCCCGAAACAGCCCGCAATGCGCTGAAGCGTCCCCCAGCAACACCGCACGTATGGAAGAAATCCGGTGGCCCAACACACAAGAAATCATCCAGGTAGTGGATGACGGAGCCAAGGCCGGACACATCCCGCATGACCCATTCGACAAACGAGCTGAATGCCTCCAACAGTGCACCAGAAATGGAACACCCCATAGGCAGCAACGATAGACAAACTAAGAATCGTTCTGCCTACCACCCAAGAGGTGCATACTGTCCAGATGAACAGGAAGCAGGCAGAACGCCGCCTCCACGTCCGCCTTGGCCAACAACGATCCCCATCCGTACCTCCGAACCCATGCCACCGCCACGTCCAACGATGTATAGGTGGCCGCCCAGGCTTGCGGATCAATACCATAGTTGACCTAGCCCCCTGTCGGATGGGAAAGATGATGGCTCAAACGGTACTTCCCGGTTCCTTCCTGATAACCACCCCCAGAGGAGGCACCACCAGGCCCGGAAGTGGAGGAGAGGAAAATGGCCCGCTCAGCCCACCCAGAGAAACCCCTTTAAGAAGTGTCCCCGACCCCCATCGGGATCTGGAGAGCCCACCGCAAGTCCGGAGCCACGGGAGGAACAACTGGCAACGCGCAAGGGATATGGAAACCCACCGTAAACTCCTCCCCCAAGAGTCGAGCCGACTCCCGATCCGGAAACCCACTTGGGAAAGGAAGCATCCTTCCCCCCCCCCCCACCGGAGTCGGCCCTTTTACCAGGCGCCCCGCCTGCATGCCCCTTTCCAGCCTTGAAACACCCTGCGTGCGAATGGTTCCCGCCACACCCGGAACATTCGTGCTTGAAACGACAGGGGGGCCCGAATCGGCAAGAGCTGTCATTAAATTGCCAGCAAACCCCTTTCTTCCTAGCGGCCGACGGTACCCGGTGGAAGCTCCACCAGCCCCCCCTGGAAACGACTGGCTCCCCACCTTAGCCGGGGTCATCGGCTGCATCCAGAGGCCAATGTCCTTGTGATCCCAGCGAATCGCAGAGCAAACCGCCTTGCGTTGCCGGAACTGTTTGTCCTAGCCAAGCCACCCCAAACTCATCCAAAACAATACAAGACCGAACAGCCTTCCGGCATCTTCTCGCCGACCACCCCCGCCAAAAATCGCAAACGCCTGCAACCAGTAGGCAAACGTGCGAGGAATAAGTCTGTACCCACGCTTCTACCTCGTTCTCCTTCCTGCTCTCCTCCGATTTCACCCGATCAAGGTCGAATTTTCTAGCGAGAGAAGGGAAAGATTTTCCACACACTCCCCCTGCCAAATCTGTTATTTTCCTTTCCCCCACTTCCAGCTGAAGGTGCGCCCCAAGGGGCCCCTCAACCTAGACCTCGCACTTGGTCAGTCCGCCAAAACTCATCCTGACCAATTCATTGTCCTTGTTGGACTACTCACCCAAAGCCGCAGGGCACAGTGCCTGCGGCGCCTCCATAAACTGCTGCGGCGCAGCAGAGAGAATGATGTACGGCGTCGACTCCCCCAAAGTTCCTGGGTTGTCCCACTGCGTCACTACTGCACCACCCTGCACCCCAACCCCTTATCCAAGTTCAGCAACATCACCCTCAAGCCCTCCAGCACTTCCCGGGTGAGCCCTTCTGAGTCCTGGACCCCAGTCCCCCCACCCTGGGCCTAACCCCCAGCCAACAGAGAGAGAGAGAAAGGAAAGGAAGAATCCCAGAATCACACTCACCAGGCTGCAAGGGGCAGGGAACCCCGCCAGCCGCCGGATCGAACTCCCCCGCCGCCCCTGCATCCTCATCAGCCAGGTCCCCGTCCTCTGCGCTGCTGTAGTCCGCTCCCGACTGACGCACTGGCACCACGGGCTACACCGACCTCCGCTCGGCCGACTGTCCTCTTCCGCCGCCTGCCGCAGACGTGCTCCTCACAGCTGAAGCGCTGGGTTCCTTTCACCGACCTGAACGCTGCCTCCCGCCACCACCGACGACAGGCGCCCCGTCCAGTCCCGAACTCCCGGACACAGCGCGTGACCCGGAGGTGGGCGCCGCCATCTTGACTCCACTGCAGGCAGACGTGCCCGCCCTCCATCGCCGCTCCCCACTACCATCCGGGACGAGCGTCCGGCCGCACCAGGCGACAGGCCAGAGGCCGCATCTCTCCCCTCCCACGCCGGGCAGACGTGCCGACCGGTACCTCGCCAGCCACGCCAGCCGCTCGCTCCGGTAACCGGACGATGGAGGATGGGCCCGAATCGACTTACCGGGATGACCCCATCCCCCGCGGGCTCCGCCTGAGATGGGGATTCCTCCCAGGCGAACCCCCCGCCCCAGCCAGCGGTGCTTGGCAGGGGGGCCTGAAGGGTCCGTAGGCGGGCTCCCGGTGCGGCGCTGAGCCCGAGGGGTCCTGTCATGACTGAAGCGCTCCGGCGGCCTGGACCGCCAAGCACGTGGTAGCGCAGGCCCCCGGCTGGGGATGCCTCTGCGGGACCCCTTGTGGGGAAGCCACGACCTGGCTATGCACCCACGCTGCGCCGTGGACATCGACCGCAGCCCTGAGCTGAGAAATGAGGCTCTCCAGCTCCCTCATGACCAAACTAACTAACACCACCCAGGAGTCCTAATGTCCTTCACTGGCTGCCCGGCTAAACTGTTAGAGCTCCACCCACTTCCTCAGCCTAATAACTGTACTGCTCCACCCGCACACACCCCCTAATTGACCAATAAGGACACCTGTATTACCACCTCTACATGCCTTAACCCTCTACTGCCTGGATACCCTTAACACCCTGTCATGTTCCCCCTACACTGACCCTGTTCCAGTTGCAGTTCCGGGGGTTTCTTTCTATCAGCTACTGCAACGCTGTTCAGTGTATTCTGACAGTGGAGTAGTCCCTGCTGTCAGAATACAAATAGCACAGCAGGGAGGATTCCTCCATCCACCTCGCTTGTGTGGATGATTAAATCCGTTCATATATGGACTGCCCTAATCTGCACAACAAACTGTTAATCATGTGGCTTTTAGGTCTTTAGGTATCTTTACAGAAACAGTCCACTTCAAATCAATAGAACTATGCAAAGCACAAGAATACTGAAAACCACAAACAATCAGGATTAAAGCTGAAGGGTGGCGTTTGTCCAGTTCCTAGTGAAAGACGATCTGGGGGGCGAACATAGGGGTTCAAGTAGACCTACCAGAGATGAAAGCGTGAAAGTAGATCCACCTTTATCATATCTTGAGTAACTTTTTCATCTTCAAATATAGAATAGAGTGGTATTCCCTTATGATACATGTGCTCATTTTAAATATTCTACATTTAAAAAGAATAAATAGATCATCTACTTTTACACGTTCATCTCTGGCTGGTCTACTTGAACCCCTATGTCTGCCCCCCAGATTGTCTTTCACTAGGGACTGGACACTCACCGCCATATGTAAGCCATGCTGAGTGATCTCATGTTACTATCCTGACGCAAAATGATGGCAGAGATTTTCTAATATGAAATCTGTTTTATTATAAGAGAATGTTGTTTGTATCCCTACAACTGTATGGTCCTGAAGAAGCTATACTTGCAAAACACGTTGACCACCCATCGGACAAGAATATATGTACCTACGTATCTACCATATGTATCATTATAATTTTCTTGTCTGTGGTTTAAATTTAAGGTGCATACAACCAGGGCTTTTGTTCAGCTGGAACTTGGTGGAACTCAGTTCCACCACCTCCAACTCAGGCCCTCTGCTCCCTGCTCACCACTATCGCTCTGTGGAAGCCAAGCTGTCACTTGTAAACACAGAAGCCGGACGTCTGTGTTTACAAGTGACAGCTTGGCTCCCTCAGATCTTTCAATATGTTTATTATATATTTTCATAAAAAGAAAAACATACAATAGATGTGGTGATCATTATAGTGTTACAGCAATAAGTCTAGGAATAGTAAATACAGTAGTAAACATTAGAGTTAATACAAGTATTTCCTGAGTATGTTCTGGACGCAAACTTAAAACACATAACCTATGTAGTCAGGCTTATTCCTCCGGGTGTCGTAAATGTGAGAAGCTAGTTGCACACAATGGGGAGTAAACTCTGCCCGGTTTGTCAGGAGAGAAAATGATTAGCCTAACCTTGAACATTTTCAGGATGATGCTTAAGAGACCATATAAGGAGCATTCCTTGGGCTCGTTGTAGATCCCACCGGGCTAAGAGCTCTAAAAGAAAGTGTGAAAGGAAAGGAAAGAGGAGTAGAAAAGTAGGAAAAAAGAGGAATGGAGAAAGAGGAGTGAAAAGGTTAGGTTCTTCCTCCCTCCCTGCCAGCACCCAGGGCCCACCCCCACCGTACAAAAACGCTAATAAGTCATCTGGGGGCACCAACGTAGGTGGTCCATGGTTCCCAAATGGACTAAAATTTCACCATAGTGTCCTTTTAAGGAGCTTACCATTTTTTCTAGAGACATTATCCAGGAGATTTTTCTCTTGGCTGCAGTGAAAGATACACTATGCTGTTTGCATGCCTTAGCAATGGTCAATTTAGTTCCAAAAAGGATGAAGAATATCAGTGATTGCATAGCTTTGGTGACGTTGGGTATCCGGCCATTGAGTAAGGCAATGGATGGGTCTTTTGGAATTTGACAACCCGTTACCTTGCGTATCATATAGAAAATTTTGTTCCAAAATCCCTTAATGTTCAGACACTCCCACCAGGTGTGCAGCATGGAACCGTATATGTTGCAACCTCGGAAGCATAAGAGTGAGGATGAAGGGAACATAGTGGCTAGTCTCTCTGGAACAAGGTGCCATCTGGTTATGATTTAGATATTTGCTTCAATCAAGACTGTGTTACTTATGTTTCTATAAGACCGAAAGACGGCGTCATGGGTGGGTGTAATGGTTTGTTTCGCCATTGCGCAGTTAGGAAGTGGGAGATTTGTAAAAATCTAAATTTTTCAGATTCGGGCATCTCCAGCTTGCTCTTACAGAAACGAGGCAAGAGCGGGCCCCGGGGAGTTAAGTAGTGTCCAATGCGATATAGTCCTTTATCCAACCACCAGCTAAAGGCTTTGATATTCATAACCGGTGGGAATTTGGGGTTGTGAAAAACATGTGTAGCGGGTATGTACTTTCCCGGGTGTAAATTAAACTGGCAGAGACACCAGTGATGTGTAATTCTCTGCAGCCCAGCAGGTGGCGCTGTCGCCATGGGCTGGGGGTTGAGCCATTGCTGTTTGCTGGGCCTCCTTTTTGTCCTCTCTCGGCAGCAGTATGGTGGGGCGGGGAACCCGCCGTGCTTGCTGGGAGAGGGTATAAAGGGCCGGCCATCTTTGTCACGGGGTCGAGTCCCAGGCACCTTCAGCCTGTGGTTCGTGTCGGTCCTCTAGGCGGCCTAGGCCTAGAGGACAGCCGGAGGTCGTGTTCCATCCCAGGCACCTTTAGCCTGGGGTGAGGTACTCGAAAGGAGGTCTGGAGCTCAGTGCCCAACACTGAGTTCCGCGAGGGAAGGAGGTCCTAGGTAACCCAGGGATTGGGAACCCGAATCCGGAAGGCGCAATGGACCGGGGGAGCTCCTCACTTGAAGACCGGGTGCAGCAGATTGCCAGTGACAGGTGAGCCTCCCACCGGAGACCGCCTGGAAGGAAATTCCCCCTCGCTCGGAGACCGCAACCCACTTTCAGGGAGGAAAGTGGAGAGTTCATTGTTTCTGGGCCTATTCGCATCCACACCTCCTTTTCTGTTCTGTTCTCCAAGGGAGTTCAACTGATTATGCTCATTCAAGAAGAATAAAGGAGTGTTGGACTTTAATGGTGTGGGGCTTTTTCCTGACAGACATTGTTCAAGGTAATCTCAGTGGAGGCTCTAGGTGCACAGCACTGACCCGAAGGTAAAACAAGAACTTTGCTCACACCGCACTGACACCTGTGGTGAAGGCCAGGCATGGTGTCCCCGCTCCCTCCCCTCTAAGGTACCCCTAGACAAGAGACAGACGAGCTGAAGTGAAGAGGGGAGTGAGGAGGGTGCTACAGATGTGCTAGAGGTGTCATGTCCGATGTCTGCGACTGGTGTTTTTTCAGACTGTCCCACAGGGAGATGGAATTAGAGAGCACAGGGGGACATAATAGGAGGGCAATCTTTTACTGGGCACCAGAGAAGGAAGTCTAAAGTGTGCGTTGGTACTGCTTGCCTCTCTATCTGCACACAATCAGGCTTTTCTATACGTGTGTAGATAATTGACAATTGTGATTTGGGGACCCCAACCCTCCTTGCTTCCTTGGTCTGTACAGCACCTTCCTCGATAGGCGATGACCTGAGTAGCCCCAAATGAATTTTATAATTTTGCTTTGAAATGTCCTCAAGTGATCTTTTCTGATCAAAATTGGTAGTGCACGAAAAAGATAAAGTAATTTGGTGAGTAGAGTCCTTTTTTTTTTAATATAAATTTTATTGTTTTCCATAGACATACAAAGAATAAAAACATTACCGTACAAATAGAGTGCAACGTAAAAAATACACACTCATTTATCTCAGCTCAGACAGGGCTGGACCTTTGTCTGGTGTAGATAACACAACATGGGGTACTATTATCGTAGGGCCCATGACTATCTGTTCAGTATCCTCCTCAGATTTTTAACATTAATCTAAGGTCATTAGGTAGGGGGTATCACCATGTCACAACTATCAGGAGTCCGATTACCCTGTCCAATTCTCATATCTCATTAATTTAAAGGGGGGAGAAAAAAAAAACCGAGAAAGAGATAGAGAAAAAAAAAAAAAAAGGGGAGATCGATAGAGATTATAAAAATCGACCCAATAAAATAAAAAAAGGGGGGGGGGTGTAAAGGACACACTACGGTCCCTGTAAAGAAAACACAAAAAAATAAAAATAAACTAAAACTAGACTTATTAGAGGAAAGGAAAGAAAAAAGGAAAAGTGAGCAGAAGAAAGAAGGGGGGTTCGGGGTGAAGGGGAAAGTGGGGTGACCCAGAGTTATGAGCGTGTCTACAGCCGTAACGACTATCAAGGCTGTGTCCCCTCGCCAGATTAAGAGTTAAGAAGATGAAGATGTTCCAGAGCCTCCACGCCTCAGAGTGCCTCTCCTGTTTGTTTTGGGCAGTGAGGACTAAATCCTCCAACTTTTTGATGTCCTCCACTCTGCGTAACCACAGTCCCACTGACGGGGGTGAACTTTTCTTCCATCTGAGGGGGATGCAGGATTTGGCTGCATTTAGTAAATGCCATATGATTGATTTTTTGTAGCTCCATGCCGGTATTGAGGTAGCATAAAGCAGGAAAAAGGCGGGGTCGTCACTGACTACATGGTCGGTAAATTTCTGAGTTATAGTTCTAATAGTCGTCCAGAAGTGTTGCAAACGGGGACAGGACCAGAAGATATGAAGAAGCGTTCCCACAACTGTCTGACATCTCCAACATTTGTTTGTGGAATTAGGGAAGTATCTATGCAACACCTGGGGTGTGTAGTACCACCTGGTCAAGATCTTGAAGTTAAGTTCCTGAATTTTTGTGCATATATCGATGATTTCAAGGAGAATCGGATTATCGTCTGTTTTTGGGAGTCAGTGAACGAGCGCTGTAGTTCAGTTTCCCATTTCTGCAGGAAGGGTAAGTCAGGTTGTGTCGGGGGGGGGGGGGGGGGAGTTAAGTAGTGCATACGTTTTGGATAGGACTTAAGGCAATGTCTCCTCGTCCCTGCAGTACTCTTCAAATGTTGTCAGTTCTCGCTGATATTGTGCAGGGTTCGCTATTGAATGTAGGAAGTGATGTAGGCGAATCGCCTTCCAAAAACGGAAGTCGAAAGTGTCCTGCGTCGCTAGTCAGGGCTTGAACAGAGGGCCAATCAGTGCCCTCCAAGAAATGAGAGGCCTGGTCCTTCCCCGTCGAAGCAAGTGACATGTACTCCGCCGATTCCAGTCCCAGGGGGAACGCTGGGTTTCCCAATATTGGGTAAAGGGGCGATTCACCCGAGGAGAGGAGGGTTGATAGTAAGTTTGTCGCCCCTACTCGAAGGGTGGTGCCAATAACAGGGTGGGAAGCCAAGGCTGGGGGTAGTCGGTCGAAGCACCAGGTGGCACCCCTTAACGGCACCACTGTTTGGGCTTGCTCTAATTGGACCCAGAGTTTAGATTTACTGTGGCGGTTCCAGTCTAAGATTCTGCCAAGATGCACTGCCCCGTAATAATTACACAGATCCGGTAGGGCCAGCCCTCCAAGATGTTTCGGCAGAGTCAGAAGACATCTGCATAGCCTGGGTTTGGAGTTAGCCCATATAAAATGAATGAAAAGGGAATTAACCTGCTTAAAAGTACAGGGGTGCAATCCTGATTGGCAGTGCCTGGAACAAGTACAAGAATTTAGGGAGGATGGATATTTTAACGAGGTTACACCTACCAAACCAGGAGTGCAATCCCCTGGTCCACTCCTGTAACAGCAGGCGGACCTTGGTCAACAAGGGTGGAAAGTTGAGGCCGAAGGTGCGCTTCAAATCGCCCGGGATCAAAGTTTCCAGGTACTTGAGAGAACAGTCCGACCATTTAAATTTAAACTGGGATTTCAGTGAATGCAATCTGGTGGGAGGGATATGAACCCCCATCGCTGCCGATTTGTCGAAATTCATTTTCAGATTTGAGAGGTTTCCGTATCTATCAAACTCCCGGAGCAGGTTCGGTAGGGACACTACCAGGTTGGTTAAAGAGAACAATAAGTCATCAGCATACGCCAAGGTTTTAAATTTTATATCGCTCACAGTGACCCCTGTAATGTCGGGGTGCGCACGTACCGTGCACAGGAATGGTTCTAAAGCCAATGCAAAGAGTAGGGGTGAGAGTGGGCACCGCTGCCTGGTTCCATTCGTGATAGGGAAAGGTTCTGACAAGATTCCATTGACTTTGACCTGGGCATGGAGTAGATACTGGAGATCCATCGGAGCATTTTAGGCCCCAAGCCAATCCGTTTAAGGACGGAAAACATAAAGGCCCAATTGACATGGTCAAACGCCTTCTCAGCATCTGTGCTGAGAAAGACGCAGGGTGTCCCTGACGTGGCCGCTATGTGGATCAAGTTGAGCACCTTGGTGGTATTATCCCTAGCCTCTCAGGCCGGGATAAAACCCACTTGGTCTAAGTGAATGATATCCGGCATAAGTTGGGTCAATCTGTTGGCCAGGATTTTAGTGAAAAGCTTGATGTCAGTGTTTAAAAGGGAGATGGGCCTGTAGCTTCCGCATGCTGTTGGGTCCTTACCTTCCTTATGGATAAGGGAGATATGCACTCGCAAGGTATCCCTAGGGAAAGAGCCCCCCTCCCCAAGAGTAGAGTCATTTTAGCAGCGTTCAGTCTCCCTAGCCAGGATAAGTCATGAAGTGCCCAGCCTGTAAGATCCTTGCTAAGTTTTTCATACATGGGGGGGGGGGGGGGGGAAGGTATAGTAGCTCCACCCTCGGGGTGAGTTCTACTCCTAGATATCGGATTTTAGAGTCGCTCCATGCAAATCAGAAGGAACTTTTGAGATTTTCTGCTATAGCAGGGGGGGGATATTTAAATTCAAAATTTGGGATTTGTTGAGATTGACTGTTAGGCCCGAGGCTCTGGAGAATTGATCAAACAGTTTACAAATGTTCGGGAGGGAGGTCGTCGGCGATGTTATGAAAAGCAGAAGATCATCTGCAAACAGGGCGCATTTGTGTGTTTGTGGGCCGAATGAAACCCCTTGTATATCCGGGTTGGCGCGAATTGCGATTGCTAAGGTTTCTATTGCTATCGCTAATATAAGGGGTGACAGGGGGCACCCTTGTCTGGTTCCCCTGGCTATTTTTATGGTATCCGAATAGTAGCCCTGTAGTCTTATCCGCGCTTCTTAGTGGGAATAAAGTGCTGTCATTAAGCCCATGAATCTCTGGCCAAAACCCCAGCATTGTTGAATGTTAAATAGGTACGGCCAGGAAACCGAATCAAAAGCTTTTTGGAGATCGAGTGAGAGGAGAAGCCCTTCCTGTCGTATCCCCTGGGTACATCCCGATTGTAGTATCGAAATGATATCTATCGCCCTTCGAATTTGGTCCGGGCCCTGTCTGCCTGGAATGAATCCCACCTGGTCCTTGTGAATATATATGTTGATAAAAGAGGATATGCGGTCCGTTAGGATCTTGGTCAGAATTTTCATGTCGTTGTTTATAAGTGATATGGGCCTGTAATTTCCTACCTCCCCCTGGTCCTTATGTGGTTTAGGAATTACGGATATGTAAGCCAAATTTAGGTTTCTATCTAAAGGGATATCATTATTTAAACCACGAGAAAGACAAAACCTGTCATATTCCTGCTATTAAATAACTCAACCTCTCTCCTCTTTTTAGAGGTTACTGCCGTAGCCAAAAAACTGCATATGAAAGAAAAATGGTATTTCCTTGGGAGAGCCTAAAGAAGCAGGAACACCCTAATGAAATTAAAGGCTACTATTGGCTATAATGGACAATAATGGATCATGATTAAAAGTTAAATAGTTTATTAGTTATATCAAAAAGGTCAAATTACATAGTAAAACATATCGCTTTTCTATTGAAAGCTAATGGTTAATTAGTCTAGCTAATAAACAAACAATCAGTGTAGCACCTTTAATTCCAAGTTAACAATAAAGTGCACAAACATAAAACAAAATAACACACTTAGGCCCTATTCACACGATCCGTGTCCGTGTGCCAAATACAAAGACAACAGCTGACTCTGTCACGTAACTTTTGCTGAAGCATCTCTGAAATCCTTGGTGTCTTGTTGTACAGCGCTTCCCGCTTAGCTGCCTCCATATACGGGCACACATATACAGAGGAACAGGCACCTGGGAGGATACCATCCACCATCGATATAGACAGCGTCCCACAGCAGGCCTCTACAATGAATGGAAGTGGTAATGTAGGAAAAAAGTTCCTCTTTAACTTTTCAGCTTTGATTTGAATTATCAGTCAAACCACACTGTCCAAAGGGGACACATGCAATCCAGATACTAACCGGATTTAACCTATAAGGTACCTGATAATCGGAGCAGCATATGCTCAGTATATGGTAATTATACCAGGATTGCATAATTATACCCCTGAGTTGAGGCTGTTTTGGGTTACAGTCATAGATGGATTCAAAACGAATAATACTACGTGAATAAGGACTGTCTATCTATATATAAAAAAAAAACAACATGAACAAAGACACTTGATGATGCAGCAATCAGCAAAATTATTCCTTGGTGACAGAACCATATAAGATCCGAGTCTATAGTAGACGTCCAGATACAGAGTCAATAGTAAGGCAATAATCAAGATACAAAGCTCTCACAATACAGAAAGACTTTGATACACTCGATCCTTCCCAAATCGCGAAAGAAATATTGATGCTTGGGACTGCTTTGAGCCTTAAATATGTTATATAAAATTATTTTTCAAAAACTCTAGATAGCGTCAGAGACAACAGATCTATAGGCAGCCAATCCCCCAAAAAATACACCTGCTACTCCACTACAACTCCCGGGGGGACCACACATGCATAGATTTCCTATACCAAAATAGATTTATTTAACACAATTAGTGGGATTTTCCCGCCTGGAAACCTGGCATGTGTGGCCATATAGGAGTCCGGACCGTTTTTGTTTATTGTATTGTCTATTGTTTGTACTTGTCTCTAAGTGTGTTATTTAGTTTTATATGTTTGTGCACTTTATTGTTAACTTGGAATTAATGGTGCTACACTGATTGTTTATTAGCTAGACTAATTAACCATTAGCTTTCAATAGGAGAGCGATGTGTTTTACTATGTAATTTGGCCTTTTTGATATAACTAATAAACTATTTAGCTTTTAATCATGATCCATTACTGTCCATTATAGCCAATAGTGGCCTCTAATTTCCTTAAGGGGTTCCTGCTTCTTTAGGCTCTCCCAAGGAAATACAATTTTTCTTTCATATTCTATCTAAGGGGTCTCCTTTCGTCTTATCATTGAAGAAGCGCGTGAGGGGTTGGGCTAGAGCAGTGATGGCAAACCTATGGCACGCTAGCCACAGCTGGCACGTCAAGCCATCTCTGTCGGCACGCCAGGGGAATCCCCCAAGCCAGGCAGTCACTTGCACTGATGGTGCAGGCAGGGAGGAGCCAGCTCCCTTCCTTGCATCAGTGCCAGTGATATTGGCAGGGGGGTGGGCAGCCAGTCATCTTGTTCCCCGTGCGCCGTTTAGGAGGGGTTTAAAATTCTTCTTCCTCCACCGTCCGTCTCTGTTCGGCAGCTTATTGCCTCCCCCGGACCCCTACACCTCTGGTAAGGCGTTCAGGGATTCCTTTCTGCAGGTACCCTTTTCCAGCTCCCCCCTGCTCCTGGATGACTTTGGTTCAGTCTGTCCTAGTGCAGCCTGTGAAAAAGCAGAGGGGGAGGGGCGGTGCTTGGAGCTGATCTTCCATGAGGAGTGGGGCAAATGCTGCTAGCTGACATCCAGGCGGCGGGGATATCGAGGAGCAGCTAGATTGCGGGGATTCTTTCAATACTGCCCGGGGAGACCTGGACGATGAGGCCATGGAAAGGTAAGGAGGAGAATGGATCCTCAGGTCTACATTGTACTGTGTGTGGGGGGGATGTTAGTAGTGCAGGAAGCATGTGTCATGTAGGTGAGTGCAATGGTCAGGTAGGTAAATGCAATGGTCAGGTAGGTGAGTGCAATGGTCAGGTAGGTGAGTGCAATGGTCAGGTAGATGAGTGCATGTTGCACAGTGCATTCTTTTTGGTCCCTTAGGGCTCATTCAGAGGGATGATCAGTCCCATCCTCTGTACAGAGACGCTGGCAGGTTTAATTCTGTTTTGGCACTTTGAAAGAAATAAGTTGGTTTTGCGTTGAGGCTTGGGCACTCGGGCTCAAAAAGGTTTGCCATCACTGGGCTAGACTCTGTGCAAATGTCTTATAATAGGGCACAGAGAATCCGTCTGGTCCAGGGGCAGATCCCCTCTTTAGGTTTTTAATTACATTTATCACTTCCTCTACTGTAATAAAGGGACTCTATGATTTCATGGTGTCTAGCTTCTAATTTTGGGAGTGGGAGTCAGTTCAGAAATGAATTCAAATGGGGCTCCCTATCCTCTTTACCTGCGCTATACAGTTTCTCATAAAAGTAGTGAAAGGTTTCCATAATGCGTTTTGGGTTTAAGGTGTGTTGATTGCCCGATACCCGTATTTTAGGTAGGATTCGCTGTCTGGTTATGGGTGTCAGTTTGGCTGCTAGCATGGGGCCCATTCTGTCACGTTGGTGATAAAACTTAGCTCCGCTCCATCGTATATGCTTTTCAGCTTTTGATGTGAGGGCTAGGTTAAGGGACAAGCGCGCGGTGTCCAAATCAGCTACAGGAGCCAGTTTGGGGTCTTGTTTCTGTAGGTTGCATAAACAATAAAATTATTTTTCTAGCTTTTCTATATCAATAGGAGTGTTCCAAATTTCTACTCAGGAAAAAAAAAGGATCAATTTGCCCCTGATCGTAACCTTGTGCGCGGCCCAAAGGGTCTCCGCAGAGACCTCCGCAGTTGTGTTCAAGAGGAAGTATTCCTCAATAGCTTTCTCGATTTTCTGAGGCCCTTACTGTGTCACTGAGCAAGGATTCGTTTAGTCTCCAATGAAGGAAGGTGGGGCGGTTAGAGCTTCTTCTAAGGGATAGAAGTACTATGGAATGGTCAGACCATACCGTGTCTCTTATAGAGGATTTGATCAAGTCTGGGGTTTTGGATGTAGATCCAAATATGTGGTCAATCCTAGCGTAGGACTGGTGTGGGTGGGAGAAATGCATATAATCCCTCTTAGAGGGGTTAAGTTCTCTCCAGGCATCAGCTAGAACATATTGATGTATTAACTTAGCAATTTTAAGGCTTCTCCTGGGTGGGCGAAGGAGCTGGGTTCCTGGAGGCCTGGTTTTGTCCAGACCTTGATCTAGGGCAGTATTTGAATCACGACCATAAATGACTGTCCCGCCCAATAAGGGTCCTAGTGTTTTGAACACTGACTGAAAAAAAGTAGCTTGGCCCCGATTGGGTGCATAATACGAAATGATAGAGTAAAAGGTGGTCGTCTATCGTGCCCTTTATGGAGGATAGATCTGCCGTCTGGGTCTCTGTGTTCTAGTTGAGTTGTGAACCTGCAATTCTTAGATATTAGGATCGCTACTCCCCTAGTTTAGTCCTCAGCATTCGCTAGGAAAAACAACTGGAATTTTGCATGGAGGAAGGAGGGATTATACCGCTTTGGAAAGAAAGTCTCCTGGAGGAGGGCTATGTCAACTTTTTGGTAATGCATGTATTGCAAGATCTTCCGGCGTTTGACCGGGGAGTTCATCCCCTGCTTGTTGTGAAAAGCAACCTGCAGGGGAGGAGAGGGTGTGGTGGTGTCAGCCATTAAGCAGAGTGTGATGGCCCGCAGTCGTTGCCCTGTCACCTACCTCAGAGATGTCCATTGGTCTTATCCGGTACCCGTTCCAGCAAGGTTTACGCTCCCAGTCAGAAGCAGTCTCAGTAGGTGGTTCCCGAAGGCTGGCAAAAAGGGAAGAAGACCAAAAGGTTAGAAGAAGAAAGGAGAAGAAGCAGAGGCAAGAGGAGGATGGGAGAACCCTCTTGGGGTTCTATTGAACAGGAGTAGTTTACTAGAGAGACCGAGGTCCCACCGAATGGACTCGGGAAATCCAGAGCCATTGGGTAGGTGGAGTGCATGAACATATCACCCCGGCCGAGGCACACCAAAACATAAAACTCTGCAAAAATTTTAAACAAGCTTAAAGTCCGACTACAACTTGTCCAATGCGATAAAAAGGCTGAGCTGGACTAGCGTGAAAATGAGTAGGGGGGGTAAGAGGGAGTGGGAGAATTGTTGCTGGAGCCAGAATGTCAAGGTAGGTATTGGGGGGGGGTGGGTTTATAAGGGGGGTATGCACGGAAGTCCTTGAACCATTTGTGAAGGGGTCTGGGGGGGGGGGAATCCCCAGAAATAGGTCCCGGCGAGTGGGAAGCCCACTCGGTGACCCTGATACAGTAAATGGGAGCAATCTTTTCACGTTAGCCATCATTAGATCATAGTATTCTCGGTGCAGTCCTGGAAAGATGAAAAATATTCGAAAACAGTGACAACTGGCATTACTGGCATCCAACTTGGTATTAGGGAGAACAACAAAAAACTAAATTTTTTAAAAACTTAACTTTTTCCCTCTGGAGGTGCTGTGGATAAGTACATTGATCAACGGAGAGGTGTTAAAATCCTGGTCAGGTTTGGAAAGAGGAAGAGTGACCATTCAGTCCTTGTTCTGTGTCGGGGGGGGGGGATGTCCTTCCTTGCTTGCTTGAAGGTGGATTTGTTCCACACTGGTGAGACGGGGCTGGAAGGAGTTTGGCGTTTCGTGGCTCCCGAGTGGGAGTTCGGTGGGGTTTGTGGCGGGCCCAGTGTGATTAATCACAGTCCCATTAGAAGTTTCTCTCCTTCCTGGAGGTCGGAGAAGGAGTATGTCTTGGATTTGAAGGTGAATTTGAGAGTGAATGGAAAAGCCCACCAATATTTAATCTCCTACTGTGAGAGGACCGTGAGCAGGGGTTTCAGTGACCGTCTCCTCTGGATGGTTGATGGAGATATGTCAGCGAAGATTTGGATCGGATGGTTCTGACAAAGGAGTGGCGTTTGCTTGCAGGATCTCTTCATGAGCTCCTCCTTCACCGAGTAGAAATGCGGCTTCACCACAATATCTTTAGGGGCCCCATCCTTTCTCAGAAAGCCCAGGGCCCTGTGAGCTCTGTCCAGTTCCAATTTATGCGGGGGAATGTCAGGAATGAGGTCTTTAATGAAGTCCTGGACGGCTGCTGTGACAGACTCCGGGAGCCACCTTAATCTGAAATTATATCTTCTAGATCTGTTCTCAAGATCATCGATTTTGGACAGAGCATTGTCAAGTTGTTCTTGTATGACATGAATATGGTCATAGTTTTGATTAGTCTTGGCCACTGTGGTGTCTAGCTTGGTTTCCATGGCTTCTATACGGTCACCAAGGTTTTGGAAATCAGCCTTAATGTCCCCTGTGATCTTAGCTGCAATGGTGGTCCGCCCTCTGTCAAGTAATTCAGACAATTTGTTGAAGAGGTCCGCAGTGTTAATGAGGGAGTCTGAGCTGCCCTGTATAAAAAGGCGGTGTGGGGAGGCCGAGTAGACCTAAGGAGGGATAACAGATAATCCTCCATTGTGTGGCTTATGAGGGATTCCGTGGATGCTGGGGAGGGTGCCGTGGTAGGTTGGTCACTGTGTGCCCCGGGGGAGTCTGTGGGGGGTCGTGAGCTGGAAACACTGTGTTCTCCTCCTCCATGTCAGCACAGGGTTGTGCCACGGCCATCATCTTGGAATCGAGCGGCTCCGGGATCGGGCTGAAACGTGGCCCAAGATCTCGTTTGGCTGAGCCCCTGGGCATGGAAAGGTTCCTGGGTGGTTCCCCCAGCTGGTGGTGCGGTCCTGACGTGTCTCGCTGACCACAGTCGGGAGCTCTGTGTGCCGTTAGGCCAGGGGGACGCGGAGCGCTGGGCTCAAGCGGCCATCTTGGAGTCCTCGGCGCATGTGCACTCCGGCTCCCTCAGATCTGATCTCCTGAGTGGCTCCCACTGAGTGCAGAATGGGGAGAAGGGGGATGCAGGTGCCCGGAGTGGGTGCAGGGCATGGTTGAGTTCCTGCACCTATTCTCGGAGAAAAAAGCCCTGCATACAACAAAATACCTTAACCACTTGCCGACTGCCGCACACACATATACAGTACGTCGACAGAATGGCACGGACAGGCAAATGGGCGTACAGGTACTTGCCGACTGCCACCGTGTGGTCGAGCACGCGTGACCCTGCCGCGAGCTCCGTGCCCACGGGACCCTCGATCGTGTCACGGAGCTGAAGAATGGGAAGATGTCAAAGATGTCAGTGTAAACACAACATCTCCCCGTTCTTCCTAGTGACAATGTCACTGATTGAATGTTCCCTCTCGGGAGCAGCGATCAGTGACGTGTCACTCGTAGCCACGCCTCCTAACAGTTAGAATCACTCCTTAGGACACACTTAACCCCTTCCCAGCTCCCTAGTGGTTAACCCCTTCACTGCCAGTCACATTTACACAGTAATCAATGCATTTTTATAGCTCTAATCGCTGTATAAATGTGAATGGTCCCAAAATAGCGCCAAAAGTGTCCGATGTATCCGCCATAATGTCGCAGTCACGTGTAAAAAAAAAAAAAAAAAAAAAAAAAAAAGAAGGATCGCCGCCATTACTGGAAAAAAAAATATATTAATAAAAATGCCATAAAACTTTCCCCTATTTTGTAGACGCTATAACTTTTGTGCAAACCAATCAATCAATAAACGCTTATTGCTATAATTTTTTTACCAAAAATATGTAGAAGAAGAATACATATCGGCCTGAACTGAGGAAAAAATGTGTTTATATAATTTTTGGGGATATTTATTATAGCAAAAAGTAAAAAATTGTCGCTCTATTTTGGTTTATAGCGCAAAAAATAAAAACCGCAGAGGTGATCAAATACCACCAAAAGAAAGCTCTATTTGTGGGAAAAAAAGGACGTAAATTTTGTTTGGGAGCCACATCACACGACCGCGCAATTGTCAGTTAAAGCGACGCAGTGCCGAATCGCAAAAAGTGCTCTCGTCTTTGGCTAGCCAAATGGTCCGGGGCTTAAGTGGTTAATGAGGACTTTCCTCCTGTTTCCTTTTTGTCTTCATTGGGTTAGGCTTTAGATACAGGTCCTACCCCTCTTTTTAACATTTCATGTACCCCTTACCAATTCACATAGGGGGGGCCGGGATCTGGAGGCCCCTTTGTTAAAGGGGGCTTCCAGATTCCCATAAGCCCCCCGCCAGCAGACAACCACCGGGCAAGGGTTGTGGGGATGAGGCCCTTGTCCCCATCAACATGGGGACATCCTCCCCATGATGAGGGTATGTGGCCTGGTACAGTTCAGGAGGGGGGCGCTCTCGCCCCCCCCCCCCTTTTCCTGCGGCCTGTCAGGTTGTGTGCTCGGATAAGGGTCTGGTATGGATTCTTGGGGGGGGGAACCCCACGCCATTTTTTTAAAATTTTGCGCAGGGTTCCCCTTAATATCCATAACAGACCTGAAGGGCCTGGTAATGGAATTTGGGGGGACCCCCCACGCATTTTTTATTTATCAATGACTTATCTGTATTGCCGGGACCCGACAATTCATTATAGCCGTGAGTAGTTTTAAATGACTTTTTTTATTTTAGAAATTTCATTTTGTGCAGTGTTATAAACACGGGAAACATGTGCTACTTTACAGACATACTATAGACACCCCCCAGGTACAAAATTTAAAGGAATATTTCACTTGTTTCACTTTAAGCATTATTAAAATCACCGCTCCCGAAAAAACATCCGCTTTTAAAAAATTTTTGCATTGATACATGTCCCCTGGGGCAGGACCCAGGACCCCAAACACTTTTTATGACAATAACTTGTATATTAACCTTTAAAATTAGCACTTTAGATTTCTCCCATAGACTTAAAGGGTGTTCCGCGGCTTTTCAAATTTGCCGCGAACAACCCCAAATTGTTTGCTGTTCGGCGAATGGGCGAACAGCCAATGTTCGACTCGAACAGATAGCCCATCCCTACTCCCTATTAACTGTGTGAGAAAAACATGGAATTATGGGTAGATTGTACACCCATAAACCCATGCTTTTTCCTTCTAGTTAAAAGGGCTCCTTTAGACACATGACCCCTTCTATGACACTGCAGTGAGAGGAGAGCCTCCACTGCAGCATTTTTATTGGACAGCTTGTTCCAATGGTGCTTTACCATTGGTCCAAGGCTCCAAGCTTTTCATTAAGCTCAGTGCTTTTGACAAGTAGTGAGAGGCACTGAGTTCAACCTTTCAGGCTGCTGCAAACAGAGTGTGTCAGCTTGTATTTAAACTGGCCTCTCTGTATGTAGCTTCTGACAGGCTCCACAAGAAGCCCTGTATCTCCAGAACTATACGTAGCAGGAGCCCCAAATTTTGACCAGTGGTGGGGTAGGACTTAGCTACCCACCATCGAAGCTCATTCTTCCTCTTCTTTCTTTTTTTTTTTTTTTATGTTCATGGCAGGTGATCTGCCTTACCTGCCTTACCTGCCTCCCCTGATTGCACATCCCTGTTCTGAACACTTCTATTCTATTGCTTTTAAAGTGGACACACCACTAGTACCTATATAACTTCATCTATCATTAGGATTAAAAAAAAGGTATAATAGGCCCATCTGGGGTCCCCCTTTAGCGAAGTATTATAGACAGCAACCAATAGCCTTCTTAGAAATCCATTCATTTATTGTCTATTATTGTGTGCATTGATATTATGTATCTGTCATTTCTAAATATCATTTAAATGCTTTGGGGACTTTTTTAGCTGACTGCCGCATGCCTCGTGAGCGTGCTCGCGGGTCCCGGAAACTCGATGTTCCCGGGCGGCCCGTGATTGCGGTCGGCAAAGGCAGAACAGGGGGATGCCTTTGTAAACAAGGCATTCCCCTATTCTACCTAGTGACACTGAAGCGGTTAAGACTCTTCACTTGATTAAAAAAAAATCTGAGAGAGATAACACACTGACACAATGCAGATTGGTTATTTAAAAAGGTATACAAAACATGTCTGAACCTAGAGAGTGTCAGGAGGGCTGGAAAGTTTACAGGGTCAAGGCTGCGCAGAAGAACATGCAATTCGAAACAACCCCCAAGGGGGCAGTGCTACATTCTAATAAATTTACATTATATTGAAAATAACTTTTGGATATGTGTCTCATGTTGTGCCCTTAAAATCCACTTCACATACAGGCGCCTCTATATGAGAACACCTCTTTCTCTCTTCTTGGTTTGCTAGTATATTGGCACGCTCAGGAAGGCCTTCCTTTTCCATAGACATATATTTACTAGTAAAAAAGGCTTTTGATGTTTTGATGCCATTTGATGTACATTCTGTATGCATTACCAAGGACTATTGCATTATTGCCTTCCTTTTTCTTCACAACAGGACTTGCTACAATATACAATAAGCCAACTTCCTTGATGTGTTAGTTAACCTCTTCTTTTTTTATATCCGACAACATTTTATTAAGTTTACAGAGGTACAGGGCATACAAACACCCCTTTACATTGCGGGGTAAAAAGACATGACATACATACATTACAGAGCAAAGCTGGACTAGGAGCCAACCGGCCATCCATATGACTGAACCTCTCGTCTTCTGTATACATACTGAATCCAGTTTCTGGGAGAAAAATAAATTTTTATTCTACAGCTCTGTGTTGTAAAAATTGTTGTTCATTTCACCATTTCCTTTTTTAAATTGATTTCCAAATTCTCATGAATTCTTAAGAACTTATTTACTAAAGGCAAAATCGACTTGTCCACTATGCCAGGGAATTTTCCCAGGCATTTAGTGTCGGTTCACACTTGTGCGAGTTGATACCGAATGCGATGCGTTAAACACAAACTAGATTCACATGTCATCCAAAAAGTAATTGTTTTCAATGATGGTGGTTCACAGCTATGCTTTGCGATTCCTCTCCGAACGCGATGTGATGAAAAAAAAGGGTCTTGTGCGAGTTTAGAGCGTTGCGTTGTGAATTTAGTCTCCATAGACATCAATGTAAATCGTTCTGGAATCGCATTGATGGTTCACATATGTGCGAATTCCACCACACTACTCTCCACAAAAAGCAGGAAGTTAACACTTTTTTTTTTTACATTATGATTCCTTTGGCTAGAACATTAATCACAGCTATGTCCCACTCCTGAAATTTGCATTCAAATCGCGGTAAATTCGCACCTCAGAATGGACTGAAAAAACGGAAAAAATTCACAGCGCAGCAGTGTGAACCGGCACTTAGTGAATGAGATGAAGCTCTGTTGATTTCCAACCAATCATGCACAAGCAAAAATGCTGTTTTTTTTTTTTTTTTTCTTGCACATGGTTGAGTATTCTTTGCAAAAAGTGAAGTTTTTACCACATTCACTAAGCTCTGGAGAATATCATAGTTGCCAACATTGCAAAAAAAATATCCGGGACACTAAAATGTGGCGCGTGAAGTGGCAAAAAATGGACGTGTGGTTAGAGTCTGAGGAGAAAGAGAGAAAGAGAGAAAGAGAGAAAGAGAGAAAGAAAGAGAGGGAAGAAACAGCAGGCCCAGATCCTACACCACAATAGAAATGTGTATTCCAGAGTTTAACAATCAGCAGATAAAGATACTACAAACACCTGATTTTAGCGCTTCAATCATCCCTGCACCATGGTTGTGGAATGCATTATTTCTATTATTACATTGTAATAAAGAATGAAATTATTCAACTCACCATAATGCCGAATCAGTGTTAGCCCCGAGTGTGTCGCCTGCCACCAGATGCCATTAGGTGCCCCCAGCAGAGTCCGTCCTTACATCAGGCATTCCCAGCGGAGTCCCTCCTTACATCAGGTATTCCCAGCGGAGTCCCTCCTTACATCAGGTATTCCCAGCGGAGTCCCTCCTTACATCAGGCATTCCCAGCGGAGTCCCTCCTTACATCAGGTATTCCCAGCGGAGTCCCTCCTTACATCAGGTATTCCCAGCGGAGTCCCTCCTTACATCAGGCATTCCCAGTGGAGTCCCTCCTTACATCAGGCATTCCCAGCGGAGTCCCTCCTTACATCAGGTGTCCCCCCCATTGGAGCCCCCCTTAGCCAGGTGTCCCCCCCCCATAGTCAGGTGTCCCCCTATTGGAGCTGTCCTTGCATCGGTATAGCCGGGGTCTCCTGTCTCGGCCGCAATTACTCTTTCCCGAGGGGGAACAAAGTAGAGGCGGAGCCGGTCGCGTGGCTGCAAAACAAATTAAGCTGCGGCGCCGCCCACCCCCATCCCTTTCCATAACAGACGGACCTGTGGCGGGGCGGGGGGGTGGGCGGCGCCGCAGCTTAATTTCTATAGCAGCCAAAACACGGATGGCTAGTACAATAGAAAATAAAGCTGCTGCGGCGCCGCCCACCCCCGCCCCTTTCCATAACAGACGGACCTGGGGCGGGCGGCGCTGCAGCAGCTTTATTTTCTATTGTACTAGACATCCGTGTTTTGGTCTTCTTAAAAATGGCGGCTGGGGGAGACATTGTCTCCGCCGGCCGTGGACCTCTAGCGGCAGCGGTGAAAAATCGGATTTGTTGGGACATTTCCTGGGACAAAATAAATCTGGGAAAAGGGTGTGAATCCCAGGAATGTCCCGGCCAATCTGGGACAGTTGGCAACTATGCAATATTCCTTTGCAAAGTGAAAAGTCTGTTTGCATTTAGTAAATCAACCTCTTAGGCCAGCCATAGACAAAGCAAAGGTTGCAGGAAAAAAAAGCCACTGTTGATGGGGGATAGGGATGAGCTTCGTGTTCGAGTCGAACGTACGTTCGACTCGAACATCGGCTGTTCGATCGTTCGACGAAGATCGAACGATTTGGGCCGTTCGCGCCAAATTCGAGTGACGCGAACGGCCCACAATGCACTACGCCATCACAGTGTCATCCAGGTGCTGTGATTAGCCAAGCATGCACTGTGACCCCGCATGCTTGGCCAATCACAGCGCCGGCAGCGAGGAGAGCAATGATTGGCCACAGGCAGGATGCCTGTGGCCAATTATTGCTGAGGGTGTTTAGTACACGCCCCACACTATAAAAAGGTCGCCAGCACGGCGGCCTAGTGTAGTGTGTTCCGGAGCAGGGAAAGAGAAGCATAGGCAGGGACAGTGACATTTAATTTTTTTTGCTTAACCTGGATTCCTTTAGTTTAGGGAAAGAGAAGGATAGGTAGGGAGAGTGTCAGTGTGTTTTACTGTGTGAATCCTTGTTTCTAGGGACAGGGAAGGACAGTGAGGGAATTCTCCTTGTGCTATAGTGTGCTTTAAAAAAACATTTTTTCTAGGGACAGAAAACTATAGGTAGGGAGAGTGTCAGTGTGTTTTACTGTGCGAATCCTTGTTTCTAGGGACAGGGAAGGACAGTGAGGGAATTCTCCTTGTGCTATAGTGTGCTTTAAAAAAACATTTTTTCTAGGGACAGAAAACTATAGGTAGGAAGAGTGTCAGTTTCTTTCACTGTGATAATCCTTGTTTCTAGGGACAGGGAAGGACAGTGAGGGAAATTCTCCTTGTGCTATAGTGTGCTTTAAAAAAAAAATTTCTAGAGACAGAAAACTATAGGTAGGAAGAGTGTCAGTTTCTTTCACTGTGATAATCCTTGTTTCTAGGTACAGGGAAGGACAGTGAGGAAAATTCTCCTTGTGCTATAGTGTGCTAAAGCATTCCTCATCAACCATCTTTGAAATCCTTGTTTTTTTGGACAGTCAGGGAAATTGTCGTTGTGCTATTCTGTGCAAAAGCAATCATCCTCAACCATATTTAGAAATCCTTAAGTAAAAGGGACAGAGAAGGACACCTGAAGGTAGCCCTTATTGCTTTTTTCCCCCATCTCCCTGCAGGCCATCTATTAGAATGTCTGGAAGGCAAACAAGGAGAGGCAGACAGTCAGGAGGCAATAAAAGAGGGCAAGCAGGCTCTGTGTCTGGGGGCAACAGTGCTGGTCGTGGACGCGGTGCATTGTCATCAGCACATGGCCATGGGACACGCTTGTCCTTCTTTTCGGCAGCTGGACATGTTGAGCCACATCATGCCGAAGACTTGGTAGAGTGGATGACCAAGCCCTCCTCCTCCTCCTCATCCTCTCTCACCCAGGCTCAGGGTACTGGAAAAGCAGCTGCCAAAGCGTCCTCTTCCCTGGTATCAATGTCAGACTCATCATCAGTCACTCCTTCCCTAGACCCACCATGTCCTCCTCCTGAGGAGTCCCCCGAACTGTTTGAGCACAGTGTTGGGTACATGCTCCAGGAGGATGCCCAGCGTTTCGAAGGGTCTGATGATGAAACCCAGTTACAGGAAGGCAGTAGCGTGAGAGCAGACAGAGGGGATGCTCAAGAAGGACACCAATCTGGCAGTCATGTTCCAGCAGCTGCAGCATACTGCCAGATTGGCTCCAGTGATGAGGAGGGAGGGGATGATGAGGTCACTGACTCCACGTGGGTGCCTAATAGGAGAGAGGAGGAGGAGGAGGATGAGGAGGAGGCACATCTCCAACGAGGCAGGATGCCCTTTGGTGGCCAGCGTAAGGGCAGTACACCGACGGAATCACACCGCAGAGCTCCGCCTGTGCAGGGCGCTGCCTCTGCCCGTCATTCAAAAAGTTCTTTGGTGTGGGCCTTTTTTGAGGCTAGTGCATCAGATCGCACAGCTGCTGTTTGCAACATATGTCTCAAGCGTATATCGCGTGGCCAAAACATCAGCCGCTTGGGTACCACATGCCTGACCAGACATATGTTGACCTGCCATGCAGCTCGTTGGCAAGCCTACCCCTCAAAGACCCACACCAAAGAACAAAGCGGACCTCTCCTTGCACCGCATCAGCTGGGATCTCCAACCCCACTATAACTTCAGTCCTCTCTGAAACATGCACTGAGAGGAATGAAGGTGTAGAATTAGGTGTGTCACAGCCAAGTACTTGCGGCCACTCTGCTAGCAGTACACCGACGTCCGATTCTAGCAGGCAAATTTCCCTGCCCCAGCTGCTGGACCGTCGAAAGAAGTTCACTCCCAGCCATCCACATGCCCAGCGGTTGAATGCTAGCTTGGCTAAATTGCTAGCGCTTCAACTGCTGCCTTTTCAGTTGGTAGACTCGGCCCCCTTCCGTGAGTTTGTGCAATGTGCGGTTCCTCAGTGGCAGGTTCCCAAACGCCACTTTTTCTCACGGAAGGCTATTCCGGCTCTCTACCGGCATGTGGAAGGCAATGTCTTGGCCTCGCTGGACAGGGCGGTCAGCGGTAAGGTGCATATTACCGCTGACTCATGGTCCAGCAGGCATGGACAGGGACGTTACCTTTCTTTCACGGCCCATTGGGTCACTCTTTTGGCAGCTGGGAAGGATGCAGGACAAGGTGCAGTAGTGTTGGAGGTTGTCCCACCGCCACGCCTCCAAAATGCTACTACTGGTTGTGACACACCTCTCTCCTCCACCCCCTCCTCTTCTTCTTCCTCCATGGCCTCTTCCTGTGCTTTGTCCTCTGAACCAGCGGTGCTCCGTAGGCGTTCAAGGGGCTACGCAAGTACGCAGGCAAAAAGATGCCATGCCGTGCTTGCGCTGGTGTGTTTGGGGGACAGAAGCCACACTGGGGCAGAGGTCCTGTCTGCTCTGCAGGGCCAGGCCGAGAGGTGGTTGACGCCACGCCAGCTTAAGCCAGGAATGGTGGTTTGCGACAATGGCACCAACCTCCTCTCCGCCCTCCGACAGGGACAACTGACCCATGTGCCCTGTGTGGCTCACGTCCTTAACCTGGTGGTGCAGCGGTTCTTGGGCAGGTACCCGGGCTTACAGGATGTCCTGAGGCAGGCCAGGAAAGTCTGTGTGCATTTCCGCAGATCTTATAATGCCAGTGCTCACCTGGCTGAGCTGCAAAAGGAGTTGAACCTGCCCAAGAACCGCCTTATATGTGACATGCCCACCAGGTGGAACTCAACGTTGGCCATGCTGCAGCGGCTGCACACGCAGCAGAGGGCCATCAATGAGTACCTGTGCGACTACGGCACCAGGACAGGGTCAGGGGAGCTTGGTTTTTTTTCTCCACGCCAGTGGGGCATGATCAGGGATGCATGCACTGTCCTGGCACCATTTGAGGAGGCCACGAGGATGGTGAGCAGTGACAGTGCATGCATCAGTGACACTGTACCTCTTGTCCACCTGTTGGAGCACACGCTGCGTGGAATAATGGACAGGGCACTTGAGGCAGAACAGAGGCAGGAAGAGGAGGACTTCCTTGCCTCTCAAGGCCCCCTTTACCCAGACAGTGTTCCTTCTGTCCCACCCATCGCACAGGAAGAGGACGAGGACGAGGACGAGGAGGAGGAGGAGGAGGATTGTGTCAGCATGGAGGTGGAGGCTGGCACTCAGCATCATCAGCAGCAGTCTTTTAGGGATGATTTACAGTCCCAAGAAACCAGTGGACTTGTACGTGGCTGGGAGGAGGTGGCTGCGGATCATGTCGTCCTTAGTGACCCAGAGGACTCCGGAGCGAATGCCTCAGCAAACCTACGCTGCATGGCCTCCCTGATCCTGCAAAGTCTGCGGAAGGATCCTCGTATTCTTCGGATCAAGGAGAGGGACCATTACTGGCTGGCCACTCTCCTTGATCCACGGTACAAGGGTAAGGTTGCGGACCTTATGTTACCGTCGCAGAGGGAGCAGAGGATGAGACAACTCCGGGAGGCCTTGCAGAAAGGTCTGTGCAATGCGTTCCCAGAGACTGGGAGGTTACAAACTCCTGGTCCTGGACAACGAGTTGCTGAGGCTTCGGCCAGTCAAAGAAGGAGCGGTGGGGAAGGTGGCCGTCTGACCGATGCGTTCAGACAATTCTTTAGTCCGCAGCCCCAAAGTATGATCGGTTCCAGCAACCATCGCCAGCGTCTGATAAACATGGTGCAGGAATATCTAGGGGCAAGGTCAGACTTGGACACCTTCCCCACCGAAAATCCTATGGCTTACTGGGTCTTGAGGATGGATCACTGGCCAGAGCTTGCACAGTATGCAATTGAGCTACTGGCCTGTCCTGCATCCAGCGTTCTTTCGGAACGCACATTCAGTGCTGCTGGAGGATTTTTCACGGATCACAGGGTGCGCCTGTCCACCGACTCGGTTGATCGACTGACTTTCATCAAGATGAACCAGTCTTGGATCACCACCAGCTACCACACACCTGATGCTGATATAACAGACTAATTGATTTTAACATGTCACATCCCTTCAAGACTGATGCTGATGCTGAGTGCCTGTGCTGTTATGTTGACTGGCTATCCTCCTCCTCCGAGTCCTCAATGATACGATTGATGATGATAGCTTGGAAGATCATTTTTGTTTATGGGTGCCGCCACCAGTGGCTAAGGCCCAATTTTTCAGCCCCATGTTTTACAGGGGCGTGTAATTACAATTTTTTTAGCAATAATTTGCCATAGGGCTCATTGCTGTGCTCCAAGTACAGTATCTGTGAGGGGTTGGAGTGTTGTGGCACCAGTGCCTAAGGCCCAATTTTTCAGCCCCTGTTCAACAGGGGCATGCAATTACAATTCTTGATCTAATAATTCACAGCAGGGCCCATTGCTGCACCCACCAAGAGTAACTCTGAGGGCTTACAGTGTTGTGGCAACGCCACCACCACCACCACCACGAAAGGCCCAATTCTTCAGCCCCTGTTCAACAGGGGCATGTAATTACAATTCTTGATCTAATAATTCACAGCAGGGCCCATTCCTGCACCCACCAAGAGTAACTGTCAGGGCTTACAGTGTGGTGGCACCAGCACCACCATCAAAGGCCCAATTTTTACTACCACTGTTCAACAATTATATGTAATTAAAATTCCTGATATAATAGTTGACAGCAGGGCGTTCCAGCACCAACCAAGAGTAACTGTGAGTGCTTACAGTGTTGTGCCAACACCAACAACTAAGGGGCCTATTTCTGCAGAGTATATACGGCAGGTCCCTACTTTCAAACATCCAACTTACAAACGCAAGAAGACAACAGGAAGTGAGAGGAAATCTACCACTAGGAAGGAAAATTCTCTCCTGTAAGAATAAATATGGGAGAAAGGTGTCTCCTCTGTACTGATGCTTTATCAGCAATCCTTGTTTCAAGAAAAACACCACATTTCAAAAACAGTTGTCATTGGGACGGAAAGTGAGGTGAAATGTTCTGAACAGGGGCACAGACAGCAAAACAAATGTTACAGGGGTGATAACCCTTACCTATGTTTTCCAAAAAGTTTAAAAATAGATTTTTGGGCTGGAGCTACACTTCAACAATGTACCTGTTCAAAATTACAAACAGATTCTACATAAGAACAAACCTACAGTCCCTGTCTTGTATGCACCGCCTGTATACGGCTGTTCAGAGTATATAGGGCCTTTTTTATTTTATGTGCGGGGTTCCCCTTAATATCCATACAAGACCCAAAAGGGGCTGGTAATGGGCTGGGGTAGGGGGGGGGGGGGGGGGTCATGGGGTAGCTATGCCATTTTTCTTAAAGAATTTCATCCATATTACCGGGACCAGACATTACATTAAAGCCGCAAGCAGTTTTAAATGGCTTTTTTTTCCTTTAGAAGTGTCATTTTGTGCAGGGACAGTTCTAAACACGGGAAACACGTTGCACTTCACAGGCATACTTTAGACACCCCCCAGGTACGATATTTAAAGGAATATTTGACTTTTTTTTTTTCACTTTATGCATCATTAAAATGACTGCTCCCGAAAAACGACCGTTTTTAAAACTTCTTTTTGCATTGATACATGTCCCCTGGTGCACAACCCGGGTTCCCAAACCCTTTTTAGGACAATAACATGCATAATAGTTGTTATAATTAGCACTTTAGAATTCGAACGTTCGCATCCATTGTATTTAATAGGGTTCTAATGTTCGTACGAACTTTCGGTCCGTTCGCGGGTTCTGGTGCGAACCGAACCCGGGGGGGTTCGCCTCATGACTAATGGGGGAATGTCTCCGATGTAGCTATTGTGTTCTCCCGGTGGGGAGGGAGGGGATGTGGTGGAAGCTGTCCCTGTCCAGAGAACAGTGATTATTGCTAGTGGCTATAACAGTCATTAGAAATAATTGCATTTAAAATCCGACAAGCTGGCTGTACCCAAGTTTAACGATTGATTAACTTGGCACATTCAGCCTGCCCATACATTGTTTGAATTATGGCCGGTTCCTGCTGATCCAGTCGAGATTCGAATCGTCTATGGCTGGCTTTAGAGTGGATCAAAACAAACATAACAATCCGTTTTGCACTGGATGCAGAAATCTGAGAGAGCCGACTACACATGCCAGACATGAGCTGACATTTTCTCAATCTGTCCATTTCCATCAAGCCATTGGGCAATCTAGGAACACTTTAAAGCGGAGGTCCCGCGAAAATAAAAATAAAAAAATTAAAATTAAAAAGCCAGCAGCTACAAATACTGCAGCTGCTGACTTTTAATAAATGGACACTTACCTGTCCAGGGTGCCCGCGATGACGGCAGCCGAAGCAGAGCAATCGCTCGTCTCTCGGCTGCCCCCGCCACCATCCTTGGTGAGGGAATCAGGAAGTGAAGCGTTGCAGCATCACTGCCCGGTTCCCTACTGTGCATGCGCGAGTAACGCGCTGCATTCCCAGTGGTCCCCGCTATCTCCTGGGACCAGTGTGTTTCCCAGAAGACAGCGGGGGGGGGGGGGGGGGGGGGAAGTGGAGTGACTCCCGTGGGAGTCTCTCCCCAGAAGTGGGTGCAAATACCTGTATTATACAGGTATCTGCACACCCCTCCTCCCTGAAAGGTGCCAAATGTGACACTGGAGGGGGGAGGGTTCCGAAAAGCGAAAGTTCCATTTTTGGGTGGAACTCCGCTTTAACCCAGTGTTTCTCAACTCCAGTCCTCAAGGCCCACCAACAGGTCATGTTTTCAGGCTCTCCATTATTTTGCACAGGTGATTTGATCAGTTTCACTACCTTGGTAATTACCACAGCCGTTTCCTCTGATGGAAATACTGAAAACATGACCTGTTGGGGCACCTTGAAGACTGGAGTTGAGAAACACTGCTTTAACCAAACATTTTCTTTTCCAGCGGATAGTGATATAAAGGTGGAATATTCAGTGTGCAGATACCATATGATATCACTAGAGGGCGCTCCCATGCTACATTTACTATAGGTCCTATTCTGCACAAAATTTTCTACAGCCTCTTTATTGCTGCATTTCCCCTTGAAAGGTCTGCATGGCTCTGATAGTAAAGTTATTACTGAAAGCTGTGCAGGTTTATTCAATAAACCGTGCAAGGAACAAGAAGTGAAAAACCCTGGGGCCATGATAAAAAAAAAAATATCCTAAAATTTTTGTTTTACAGAGTTCTGAGATGGATTTTTTATTTTTTTTAATTCTTTGTTTAAATTCTGAGTTTGAAAGTCAGAATTCTGAGATTGAAAGTCATAATTGTGAGTTTAATTTTTTTTTTCTTTAAGGAATTCTGAGTTTCAAAGTCAGAATTCTGAGTTTCAAAGTCAGAATTCTGAGTTTCAAAGTCAGAATTCTGAGTTTCAAAGTCAGAATTCTGAGTTTCAAAGTCAGAATTCTGAGTTTCAGCCCAGGTTCACACTGGGGCTGCGGGAGTGAAGCCGTGCGAGTTCAGCTGAACTCGCACAATTTCACTCTCGCTGGCAGTCCCGATTTCTGCAGAACCCTGTATCAACCAATGCTACAGAGGCAGCACTATAATATGGCGCCGCGCAGTATCCACCACGCGGAGCTATTATGGCGTGCGCGCCCTAAGACACAGCAACACAAACTTTATAACTTTCCCCACCTATGTCAGGCCTGACAGTGTATAAAATAGTCCCCTTCCCCTAAGGGAGTAAGATTTTCTTCACCGGCCAGCTTTCGTTGGTGCACCTGAAGAAATTAACCAATTGTAATCCAAAAAGGTGGTAACTCATAGCAGCAGTATGCAAACAGGGGGAGGGGTAGGCACTTCAACTCTGTCCCAACTACCGGACCCCCAAAGAACACTGGTGAGCGAACAGTGGGCCTAGGCAGTCTATAGGCCTGAATATAACTCAGTCTAAGGATATGGGCAGGTGCCCGCTCACCGTTCCAGGCGCGATCCCAGCCTGGGTCTTCCACCGTGTGTGTCCGTCGCACACAGCGTCGGCAACCGATCGGGTCCCCGATCCAACTGGAGTCCTACACTGACGATCCAGGATCCACCCAGGCTCCGCAGGATGGTGAAAGGCTCTTCGGACTTCGGGTAAGGCCTTAGGCTTCAGGCCTTACCCCACAGCAGATCCGCACAGGATGACTTGTTGCTTGAAGCGCGTTGTCCCCAGAGAGCGAGCTTCCCCCCGCCCCTCTCTTAAGTAACCTCTCCCATGAGTCTCTGCGGCGGAACCTCCGCCCTGAGGCCGAATGGGGCTCTGGGTAATGTAGTCCCGGGGCCTTAAAGGAGACCCCGCTACATATGTATTATTATTATTATTGATTGTTCAATTTACTGCTATTGAGACCAATGATTACTGTCTAAATTTTTTATAATGTATATTATGTCATTGTATCAAATAAACAATGTGTATATTGATTGATTCATGATATCTAGTATTGCTGCTTCATATAAAGTCCCACTACCCCCTCTTCCAAAAATGTTCAGGGATGGAGGTAAATCTTAGGTATTGCCTCACATAAAGTCCCAATCTCTTATCCTCTATTTCAATTAATAGTTACTCGGTTTGCTGTCTTAAGCCCCGTACACACGGTCAGACTTTTGGCCAACAAACTTCATTTTGAGCAAGTTGGACCAACAATCCGACCGTGTGTACGCTCCATCGGACAAACTTTTTTTGCTTTTTTCTTCGGACAAAAGTTCGGTCTGCAAACGGACAAACTTTTGCCCAACAAAAGTCCGATGGAGCAAAGTCCGACCGTGTGTACAGGAAACCATCGGGCTTTTGCCCGATGGACAAAACAACTAATGTTAAAATCAACCAACAATAGCAGAAGTTGACCAAAGGGTGTCGGTAAAGAGCAGAAAAGAGCAGAAAAACCACGTGATGTTGCAAAAAGTTTTGGGAAAGTTTGCAGAAAAGTCAGAGCGTGTGTATGCTATGGATGTTCCCGACCAACTCCGTTCGGACAAAAAAAAACACGGAAAAGTCAGATGGAAGTCCGACCGTGTATGGACGGGGCTTTATCCTCCTTCTCTGTCATCTGCTCCAACATAAAGAGCCATGCTGAAAACGTGTGTAGGGGGGGGGGGGCACAGCTTCCATAGATAACAGAACACAATGGCCAGCACAGCTCTGCACCCCAACTTGTAGGAAACATTGCACTATTGCCCCTACATGCAGTGGCATACCTCCCAACTTTTAAAAGTCCCCCCGCGGGACATTCAGTGCAATATTTTACCACGACAGAAAAGTTGTTGAGCGGGGGGGTCGTGGGACATTTAAAAAAAAAAAAAATAATGTATTCCCTAGCAGTAAAGTTGTTGAGCGAGGGGGGGGATACATTTAAAAAATAATTCTTCCCGGGATGTTGAGCGGTGGGGGGGGGGGGGGGGATGCGCGGGACATTGTTTTAGGTAGCCTATCATGGGGGGGGGTCTTACCTGCTCCGACTGGCTCGTTCGTCATCCCGCGCGTTCTTTCACTTCCTGCTCTGCTCTTGGGAGGTATGCAGTGGCAACTCCAGCTTTCAAATTTAGGAGGGGCACATGGGGGGACAGGGACAAAAGTAGGGGGGCCAACTATTTATATATATATATATATATATATATATATATATATAAAAAAAAAAATTAGGGCTGTGGAAATTAACCATTAATTCCTCGATTGATCGATAAATTCTTTTGATCGATCAAAATTCTTTGGGCTTGCCGTGTCCATCTGAAGGGCTCTTTGCTGTGCCTTCATATCTGCATGCCGGCGGGACCTTACTATCAGCCACACGCAAGGGCTGTTACACTTCCCTCTATCAGCCTGGGATTCTACAGCCATCCCCTGGGAGTTGTGATAGTTCCCTTCACGGGACATCTACATGCCGACGGACTGATGTTAACCCCTCCTCATCTGGATTCAGCAGTGGTATCGTTGTACACATTTTTATACCAGTATCATACTTAGCTACATGTTTTTATGACTGCTTTTGCTACCGTTTGGTAATACTCGCACCATTTTTACAGTTTATGTAGCTACATTGATTTTATCTCCAGTGAAATATTTATTTTGTTACCTACTTGAAGACTATAAAAGTTTTAATGCTATTCCCATCGAGCGCTGCCTTTGTGTGTTTTTTGTATCCTGCTAATCATTTTTTCAGTGGTTGACAGCTGCACTGGGAATCAGCCTGCAAGGAGATCAGCTAAAAGTAGTTGGATCTGTATGCGCGTTATAATTATTCAAAATTAGTCGATTAATCGATTGAAAAAAAAAAAAAAAAAAAAAAAAAATGGATTAAATCGAACATGAAAATTTTAATCAGTAACAGCCCTAATATATATATATGTGTAGCGACCTCACCCCATCTCTTTCTTCTAGGGGTATCACACACACGACAGGGTGAGATGCGCTATGGCCCATGTCCTCCCCATGGCTGTGGGTGAGGTGAAGGCCAGTACCAGATATTTCCTCGGGCCTGTGTGCTTCTGTCAAGGATTAAGTCCTGCTGTGCCAACACTTCCCTTTGCTCCCATTAACCAGAGTTCCACACACCGATCACAGTCCAACTCTTGTTTTATTGCATAACTCACAAAAAACAGTGCTTTAGTAGCCAACTGGTTGGGATTCAATAACAGTTTGATACAAGGGGATGAGCAGGTCGAGGCACTGTCCTGATTGTCAGCTAAACCACTGTGGTTTCACCAGCGGTTACTATAGCCTTGGCTAGAAAGGACTTAGAACTTGAGAGTCTCTACCAGCGACTCAAGAGAACGTAGATAGGAGTACCTTCGCTGCGTTGTGGCCCGTCAGGGGAAGATGTCCCTCCAAGGGAGTTACCGGAGGCCCATCCGTCACTGGGTTGATGCTGCTCCAGACTCTCCGAATGGGTAACCTCCCCGGCCTCCCCGCCTCAGACATGGGCCCCATCCACTTCAGGGACCCTTGGACTTCTCCACCCTTGCGGGACCCAGTCGAAGTCACTGGACCCCAGGCCTCCTGGTTTAGTACCTCACCCCAGGCTGAAGGTGCCTGGGATGGACTCCAACTCCATTCCGGTCAGGCCTAGGGCACCCGAGCCGGAATTCAGAACCGCCCACACCCAGGCCTAAGGTGCCTGGGCGTGTGAAGAAGGAACTCCAAAAAGGAGCAAGACCTCGTGACCAGGGCGTCTCCCCCTTTTATCCCCTCCATTGACGTCACGACAGGTTCCCCGCCCTCGCCGTACCATCTCCGAGAAGGGACAAAAAGGACAGCACTATGGCGGCAAATCTACCTTGAACCGGCGGGCATCTGCCACCCACAGGCCAAGGAGATTATTACACCGCCCAATCCTCCACGAATACAAATGGTCCAATTACTCCCATAATTTACACACCTAGATCATACTACCACCCAGGTGTACCCCACCTAAATTTAGGGACCCCGCTACATATATATACACATATACACACACACACACACACACACACACACAGCCTTGAAAAAGTATTCATACCTTGTGGACAGCTGGACAGCCTTGTGGTTCCACCTCTCCCGGTCCTCTCTCCCCTCTTCTTCCCCCTTCCACTCGGCATGCTTGGGGCTGCAGTCCACTCCCAGGGAATCATCCTGGACCCGCTGGTATCTGGGACTACAAGACCTATAATCCTCTGGCTGTTAGTTTCCCATTGGCCCTAAATTTCTTGCTGGGCTGGGTGAATGAGAGCCGCTGAGCTTAGGGTTGCCACCTTTTCTTCAAGCCAAACTCGAACACTTTAGCGGTGCACAGCTTTATTTGTATAAACTATAGGATTGTAAAAGATGTTTGGTGCCCCAAGGAGAGCAGTAATGTGGCATGCTATGCACGCCACAGTGAACAGTTGGTAAGGCCAGATTGTGCTAACAATGGGAGGTGCTTAAAGGGGCATGGTTAAATAAACCAAAAGCTTTCCTGTATCCATAAAATAAGCTTAGATTGCTGTGCCACAGGTAAGAGTCTCACAGACCTGCATAGAAGTGCATTGGAAGCCCACTTGCAATGCATGGAGTGCCTGAATGCAGAAAAACACCTGCACTGCCACACACAGCTGTGCACATGACTTGTGAACTCCTTTATGCCCCTTTCACAGGGGCGCCTCCGTGAAGTGGAATCTGCTTGCTCAGTGGGGGATCTGTCTGCTGATCCCCTCTAAGCTGGTGGATGACAGATTTGTGTCTACTCTGCTATTTAAAGTGGACACAGACACAGTCCTGCTCTAATCTATAGGGCAATCGGACTGCCTCTCTGTTTTCATCTGATGCCATCTGATCCATAAGACGGATGGAAAATAGGACCTCCATCTGTCTGTTTTTGGCAGACAGGATCAGATGGGATGGCGGTGGGTGTCAGTGGACATCTGTTGCTGTATAGAAGAGACAGCTGTGTCCAATCAGGTCTGCCTAAAAAAACTGATAGGACCTGGGTCTGATTGGATTATCTGTGTGAATGGATGGTTAGGTGGGTGGATGCCTGGATAGATAGATAGGTGGGTGGACGCCTGGACGGATGGATAGGTGGATGGACGGATGGATAGGTGGTAGGGTTGCCACCTCATCCCTTTAAACCCAAACACATATGAATTCCACAGGTTCTGAGGCTAATTTAATGCAGATAAGACACCAAGTGAGTTTAATTACCTCCTTAATCAGCCACAGAACCTGTGGAATTCATATGTGTTCCGTTTTAAAGGGATGAGGTGGCAACCCTAATGGGTGGGTGGATTGATGGATGTAGCAAGGAAAGAGATATTTAATGATCAGGAGATGGTAGATCTGCCTGTCAGTGTTCTGATCCAGCACAGATCAGTGTACAGTGAAGGAAGCTTGTCTGGATAAATGGATGGGATGAATGCGGTGGATGGATGAATGAATGTGGTGGGAGGATGAATGTGATAGATAGGATGTATGGGGTAGGGGGGTGTGTGGATGGATGGGGTGGGGGGGTCATGTGGATGGATGGGGTGGGTGGATGGATGGATGAATGAATGATGGGGTGGATGGATGGATGGATGGGGTGGGTGGATGCAGCTAGAAAGGAGATATTTAATGATCAGGAGATGGTAGATCTGCCTGTCAGTGTTCTGATCCAGTACAGATCAGTGTACAGTGAAGAAAGCTTGTCTTCCCCTCCTCTTATGCCGCGTACACACGATCGTGATTCACGGCGGTGAAAACACCGCCGTGAATCACGACATGAAATAAAATGAAAAACGAGGGAACAGCATTTTTTTGTCGAGAAAAACGACCGTCTGTGGGCTCCGCGGCAGTGTCTCCCTATGGGAAAACTGCCGCGGAAAAAAAATGATGGAAAAAACGATGAGAAAATTTAGAACATGTTCTAATTTTTCTCGTCGTTTTTTCTGCCGTTTTTCTCAACGAGAAAAACGACATAAAGCCCACAGACGATCGTTTTTCTCGGCGAAAAAAAAAATGCAGTTTTTCTCGTCGAGAAAAGCGGTCGTGTGTATGCGGCATTAGCGCAATGTCACCATGCCATCCAGTATGATCAGGGAGAAGCTCTCAGACTGGGAGTAAATGCAGCTGGATGAGAGGAGAGGACAGCCTGAACAACTAGCATAACATTGTCCACTGCGTGCCAGGCTGCCCCTCCCCCTACCTGCCACACATTGAACACTAGCAGCCCCATCCAGATGTACTGTTCCCGGAATGTAGTAAAAGCTTCTCAACCCTTCACTGCACTCCCCCCTCCTCCTCCCGAGATCCACTACACAGGCAGCTGCTGTAGGTTCTGAGAGCACAACACAAATGTGCTCTGCTTAATCTTACCTGCTAGAAGCTTCAGTAAAGTGTCCCGATCACCGGCCGACTCCTCTGCTCATGTTCAGACCAGCCACTTAGCCAGGATGAGTCACTCAGAAAACCGGAAGTGATTGGCTGGTCCGATAAAAGCTCCGCCCTACGTCCTATGGACCAGCCAATCACTAACCACCAACAGGACACATAATGCCAGAGTGGTAGTGCAGAGAGCACTATGCACAGAGCTTTGTGCTCTATGGGAGGTCTAAAAGCCAGCTGATAGATTTGATTACGAGGACGTAATGCTTCCCATAGCATATCTGTGTCCGGCGCCCCTGCGCCCCTATGGACGGGCCGCCACTGAACCATAAATTAACTTATAGGCAACTTTCACACTGGGGTGGTGAGAGCGTCGGTGGTAAAGCGCCGCTAGTATTACAGTCGTTTTAGCAGCGCTTTTCGGCTGCTAGTGGGGTGCTTTTACCCCTGCTAGCGACCAAAGGATGGGTTAATACTGCCTATGTAGCCATTGGCGTCCACTGAACATTTTTCAGGGGGGGGCATAATTTTAAGGTCATCCATGCTCGGTCCCTTTTTGACAATGTCATGAAGGGGAGGGGCTTAGTCATTATCACATAAAGCGCAGGCATGCAAAGGTTTGAGAAACCTGATGAAACTATCAAGCAACTAGCAACTTTGAATAACAATATCATAATAAATGAAGTTCCCCCCCCCCCCAAGGAAATAACAACCCCCAGGATCAGTGCCAGTTTCTGCAATAACAATCCCCAGCTTTGCTGTCAGTTTCCGCAATACAAATCGCCAGCATTGGTGTCAGTAGCAACAATTATAACCCCCCACATCGATGCAGATTTCTAGAATAAAAACTTCAGCATCTGTACCAGACAGTGTGCATAATAATGATCCTCAGCACTGGTGTCAGTTTCCGCACTAAAAACTCCCAGCATTTGGTGTCATTTTCTGCATAAATTTCCCTCAGCATAGATGGGAGGATATCAGGTTAGACACTTCCTAATGGCTCAGTACCTGGGAACAGTAATGGATAATGGCCAACAGGCCCTCTTACCAGACCTGGTGAAACCGCAACAGTGATCCCTCTGGCTGGACGTTCGCTCACTCTAGGTTGCCCGGGGTGACTCTAGTCCAGTGTTTCTCAACTCCAGTCCTCAAGGCGCCTCAACAGGTCATGTTTTCAGGCTTTCCATTATTTTGCACAGGTGATTTGATCAGTTTCACTGCCTTAGTAATTTCCACAGCTGTTTCATCTGAGGGAAATCCTGAAAACATGACCTGTTGGGGCACCTTGAGGACTGGAGTTGAGAAACACTGCTCTAGTCAGTAGTGTAGCATGCCTGTACCCTGGCAGTGGCTCGGTCTTTCTCCCTCTCTGGTGATGCGGGAGCAGCGTGGCTCCCTCTCTGGTGGTGCGGGTACAGCATGGCTCCCTCTCTGGTGGTGCGGGAGCAGCGTGGCTCCCTCTCTGGTGGTGCGGGAGCAGCGTGGCTCCCTCTTTGGTGGTGCGGGTACAGCGTGGCTCCCTCTCTGGTGGTGCGGGTACAGCGTGGCTCTCTGGTGGTGCAGGTACAGCGTGGCTCTATGGTGGTGCGGGTACAGCGTGGCTCTCTTGTGGTGCGGGTACAGCTTGGCTCTCTGGTGGTGCGGGTACAGCGTGGCTCTCTGGTGGTGCGGGTACAGCGTGGCTCTCTTGTGGTGCGGGTACAGCGTGGCTCTCTGGTGGTGCGGGTACAGCGTGACTCTCTGGTGGTGCGGGTACAGCGTGACTCTCTGGTGGTGTGGGCACAGCGTGGCTCTCTGGTGGTTCGGGTACAGCGTGGCTCTCTGGTGGTGTGGGTACAGCGTGGCTCTCTGGTTGGTGCGGTTACAGCGTGGCTCCCTCTCTGGCTTCCCCCAGCACAGTATTCTCTTTTCTCCTCTTGTAACACCCCCCTCAGCAGAGTGCTTGCATGCTTTGGGCTGTAGCATGGTGTCTGTGGACACGCTGGGGCCGCCACTCTTCATGGCCTACATTTCCCATGATGCCCCCAGTCCCCAGAGTCTTCTGATTGGCCCTCTGCTGTGGCCAATCATGGGGAGGAAAACAGCGGGCAGGAAGTGGGGCGGCGGAACGACGAATCCAATTAGAGCCGCTCGTTCTCTCTTTTAGCTTCAACTGACAGAAAGGGGGAGGGGGGCGATCGGGGGAGATATACAGATAGGCCGCAGCTCTCCTCTCCCTGTCACAGCGCCACTGCTCCATTTACCAGAGAACTCGGCAGCGGCTCCATGACAGGGAGAGGAGAGCTGCGGGCTGTCTGTATATCTCCCCCGATCGCCCCCTCCCCCTTTCTGTCAGCCGAAAAGAGAGAGAGAGCGGCTCTAATTGAATTTGCCGCACCGCCGCCTTGCTTCCTGCCTGCTGTTTTCCTCCCAGAGAATCACGGCACGGCACTGGATTTCAGGGGGGGCAAACACCCTCCCTTGCCCTATGGAGCGGACGCCTATGCCCTGAACGCCTTGGGGTCCCCCTGGAATCGCCTCACACCAAATGGTGCCTGCCTCTTTTGTTTCCTCTCCCAGCATGCACAGCGGGTAGACCACGCCCACTGCACGGCTGCCGAGAGAGGACACCCAAGGTGCTGTGATACCCCCATAGTCCAGCCCGTGCCGGCATTGACAGTGCCACCTGCAGGCAAAGAACAAAACTACCGGGCAGTATCACACCCAGAGCAGAACAACAATTGAAACATAATTGGTCTGAGCCCAACTACTGGCTCAGACTGCCCTTAAATTTCCACATAGCGTCCCCAAATATTGGGGGGGGGGGGGGTGGGCGCTACATATATAACTAAAAAATGTGCTATGAACTGGATTAGAACTCACTACCTTCAACAATATAGGCCTGTTACTTTAACCACTATGCTACCACTTAATGGCTCTTAATATCTACTTCTTATGTATTATATGAGGTTAATTCTATGTGAAACAACTGTATGAGTCCAGACAAGTAATTGTTATGATCGATCTGTTATGACCAGTCTCCTGATATTGGGAACTGCCTCCCAGGGAAACTGAAGATGACACCCTAATGCAGGGCTCAAAATTTCAAATCCTGAGCTACTAGCCAGACCTCAAGGGTTACTCGCCACCAGTTGCCGGGCCCAACCCCTACCATGCCCCGCCCCTAATCCCGCCCCTAAACATGCCCTCAAATTATCTAATGAAATTACACTTAAATTGTTCATGCAGAATTAAGTTATAAAAATAAATATTAATGTAGCGCCCCTTTACTTTTCAGGGGTGCTATGTACTTAAATTTAGGGGGTTAGTCTGAGCCTATAGCCAGGCTCAGACCACTTTGATTGTTAGTACTCGCTTCTGCCTATGTAATGCAGCCTGATGTACTGTTCCCTGTGGCCTGCAGGTGGCGCTGCCATATCAGGTCAGGGTTGAACCGTGGGTGACATTGCTATGCCTTAGTGTGTCCTCTCTCTGCAGTGGTGCGGTGGGCGTGGTTAGCCTGCTGTGCATGCTGGGAGAGGATACATAAGGGGCAGACGCCATCTTTTGGGGCTCTCCTTTCGTACCACTCGGCCCTCCAGGCCAGGGGTGTGCGTGTGTATCAGTCTCAGGCACCTTTAGCCTGGGGCAGCAACTCTACGATAGGCCCAGCACCTTTAGCTGAGGCCTATCTTTAAAAGAGGAATCCTAGGGTGCCCTGGAGAGGGTGGTCCTGCTCTAAGAAGAGGATACCAGGGGAGGACCTTATCTGATGGACCGGTGAGAGTCTCACGGTGAAAGAGAAGCCTGGTTACCTTCTAGAGGGATTCAAAGATCCGCCAAAGGCCTTGCAACGTGCTGTTGCTGGCACCTGTCTTTGTGTTGCAAGTGTTGAGAAGTTTGGGACTTAAAGATTCTGTGGTAGAGGATCTCCCGATCATAACTATAGGAAAACTAGGGAAAGTTCGAGCATCACTCCGGCTGCTAGGATCCGCTCTTACAGGGAACTACCCGGGTGAGCTAAACCCACTCGGGATCGAGTGGCGACTATTGTACCAGTTTGTGCTTGGACCTATCTCCCAAGCCTCAATGTCCTTTTCTCTCATCTACCTTTCCTGACTGCTGAACTTGAACTTTGCTTATAAAATAAACTCAGCGTTGGAGTTAAAGTGGTGTGGACATTTGCCTTCCTGGGGAGAAATAGAGAGTTGTCCCTATACTCTAGGAGACAAGAACCAGAGGAAGGGGAAAACTTGCTGCAGGACCCAAAAACTGTTAACACCGCTCAACCTCTTAAAACAGGAGGGTACGGGCATATAGCGCGGTGTGCCTTGACTTGCAAGTGAGCCAAAGGCAGGAAAAAGGTCCGTGTGCTACACGTGGGGGCTCAATTCCGGGATTCTGCAGCTATACCCCCCCAGAGTTTGGACTTTATTTTTCCCATGTGGTTCTGTGGAGGTCAGCCATTTTGGAATATTGGAACTACGCCACTAGTGAGAGAAATGGAGGTACAGGCCTAATTGTATTTCTAACTGCGTAGTTCGTGGGCGTGTCCCGAACATAGAAATCCCCGCGAGGTACGTGCAGCAAGAAGAAGAGGGGGAGGAGTCCCCGCCAAGTGTGTGTTGCAGGTGGTGTCTTGGCGCCAAAGGACAGTACAGATTGGACTAGTGAGTAAGCAACATGTCTGCCGCTCCATGGATTTCTGTTTCACCGAGACCTTGTGTGTTCCCACCTGTTCCATCCATGAATGTTGCTCCATTAACCACCCCCCTGACGAATACAGGGATCCGGCTAAAGCCCCGAGCCGACTTTGCGCTCTACACGTGCAAAGATGCAGAAGCCTTGGGCATGATCTGTCCTAACTGCCAGGGACTGGTGGTGCAGCTTCGGCCCTTTGGAAGATGTACCCAGTGTGGAGAGTTCCTTTTCGAGGTGGATCAATCCACGGAAAAGCCCTGGGCCTACCGGGTAAATGGCCTAACAGGCACTACCACTCCGGAAGAGGAAACCTGTACTCCCACAGCCATGCCCACGCGCACCACCGTGACTACCGAGGAAGTCAAGGAAGAGGTTCCGGTCACCACGGAGCCTGAGACGGAGAACCCAGCGGATGCTGTCTCCGTCACTACCGAGACCTCCCTTCCACCTCCCAAGCAGAAGGTGGGCTATGTTAAAGCCTCCTACGGCCGCGGTCGAGGTCCACCCCAGCGCCTGCCTGAACCGGAGCTTCAAACCAGAGGGACCTCCAGGAGATCCACGTCAGGGGACGGTAAGGAGGCTGGGGACAATGCAGTACAAAGTTTGCCGGGGAAGGGAAAGAAGCTCGCGCCCCGTGCTATTGGGGATGTGCGGACAGCCCACCCGCGGAAACACTCTAGTTCTGGGGACGGTGTGTCGGTGTCTACCAGAAACTACCTGCCCGCAGAGATGTATGACATCTCTGATCTAGATTCATCATCTGATGCGGGAGATGACTTTGCCATTGGTGAGGTCTACACTAAGAGAGGCTGGGATAGAATACCGGTGACTTCTCCCCGTAGCTGCCGGGAGGGATCACCTATGGACTCTGGGGAAACTACACCCCGGCTGGAAGCCCCTACTCCAGCAGAAGGCCTTGTCTCCCTACCCGCTTTGCCTGCTCCGGAACCCACTACATCTCCTATTGCGGAGGCTCGTTCACCTTTGCGGCCACCTATGCACCTATGCCTCAGCTAGAACCCATTCCATTAAAGAGGTCTCCGGATGCCATTGTTCTTCCTGGAGTGGGGGACCGGGCCACCATGCCGACTTTATCCCGGTTGCAGCGGCTCCTCAACAAAAAGATTGCCATTGAGTATGGGTGGGAATACCCATACGTTCCCAAGGAACTGCTGTTTGAGGTTGAGGCCTACAGAGATCGGTGGTACTCTGACTTTGTTTGGGACTACCTGAAAGTACAGAGAGGCCACCGGTATTTGAAATGTTCTGCTGCCATGACAGATCGCTTCAAAGGGTGCCGGGAGGACTGGACTCTTGGTCGGCATATTCATGCGGACAGGGTGGTGATCTGCAATAAGGACAGAGACAATGCTGTGTATTCCATAGAGACACTTGATAAAGAATGGAAAACTCTTGTCCTCCCCGACCCTCACTATTACCTCTAGAGTGAGAACAGTTTTTTTACTCACTCTAGAAACCAAACTGTCTGGAGCATATAACTTTGTCCCTGCCAGGGAATCTACTCAGCTGAGGAACCGGAGAGCTGTTCTATGTTTTTTTTTTACTCTCTCCTCCTCAGCCAACGGAAAATAACGTTTTTTTGTTGTTGAAAGAACTGAACTTTGGGGTAGATTTAGCTAGGGTCAAAGCTGGAAGTCACCGTGTTCAAAATGGGGAATGTTCCATAACAGTGATGCATTTCCATGGAATTAGTGCCAGGTGTAATGACGGATGCACTACCACCAGGTGGCGGTGTTCTGCAGAACTTTCATAGGAAAAAGTTTGAGCACTTAGTGAAGGGAGCTGTCTTTCTTCGGGGAGATAGCTCACTTCTTTTGTATAGCGTTTAGATAGGATGTTTGTTCTGTGTTTTTTTTTCTCTCTCTCCCTCTGCAGGTGAACTACTAGCAATTCGGCCGGAGAATGGGTGGAGTGGTAGTTCAGAGGGGGGTGAAACCTGTATTTCTTGTTCATACATCACGGGACACAGAGCAGCATAGTCATTACTATGTGGGTTATATAGATTACCTTCAGGTGCTGGCACTGGCAACTTCCAAAACAGGAAGTACCCTCCCCTATATAAGCCCCTCCCATCCGGGAGCACCTCAGTTTTTTTGCCAGTGTCTAAGGTGTTGGCCAAGGTTAACATGTATTCATCTAGGCTTGTGTACAGGTTCTCTGGGCCTTAGCAAGCTATTCCGGATCCGACCAAAAAAGCTTCATAGCTAAACGGTCGGTACCCGGGCCTTGCAGAGAAGAGCAGGGTTTTGCCTGTAATGCCTCTCTTAGGAGGGCTGGACCCTGGGATCCAGAGCTCTGGTCATACCCAAAACCAAGAGGCTATCTGTGCAGGGTGCTATACAGGTCCAGGGGAGTGGAATCCTTGGGAACCCGGTCCCTGAAGGTCTAGTACAATGCCTGCCGTGAGAGGTGAAGTTTGGGCTTCTGTGGACCAAACAAAGTCCTGCGGCGGGGAAAAGGTAAGTGGGGGCCCCTCAGGAACTTGGTTCTATTGAGGGGACCCCCAAGCCTAATATGTCTTTCTGCCTGTTACCTAAAGGGTATTCCCGCTAATAGCTGTATATGCCTAAGAAATCCTAGAAATGTTTTTTCATAAGGGAAGTTTTAAAAAAACTGTAAACCTGGAAATGTTTTTTCATAAAGGAGGTTTTAAAAAAAAAAAAAAAAAAGAGACAAAGGTGCGGTACCTGTGTTTGTCCACTAGAGGCCGCTGTGGAACGTCTTTTTTCTTGGGACTATTCCTTCCATGGTGAAAGTCCAGGCAGATGAGTGAGCTCTCTATCAGGGAAGCTGCATTCCTCTGTCATGCTGCCAAGTAGTTTCCTTCCATCCCCGAGTCCTGGTGAAACAGGGACCCTGGCTCCTCTCCCTACATGGCGCCAAGAGCGCACACGTGCACGCGCGCGCGCGCGCACACATGCTTTCCTTTTATAAGGTTTAGCTTAAAAAAAAAAAGGGGGCGGAGCCTGGCGGATGACGCGCTCTGTGCGCCCAGCGCTTCTGCGCATGTGCGGGCGTCCCAGCAAGATAAAAGGACTCAGTCCACGCTGCTTGCTATGGACACAGAGCATGAAAAGGAGCTGGTAGCATGGTATAGGGGCTTACAGCGGGCGGTTGATACAGGCATCCCCAGAAAGACGCATTAGTAGACACCCACTGATGTACATAGCAGCAAATTGCATTAGACTATTTCAGTAAGGGGTGTATTGCGGCTGGAATACCTCAGCTTTGAACTAAGGAATATGCCGCCTAAAAAACTCCGAGATATACCTCTCAGGAAGTGTAGGGGGTCTCCATCGGGCTCTGAGGATCTGGAGCAGTCATCTGCACCCTCCTCCCCTGAGAAATCAGAGGTTAATACCCATAAGGAACCCCCGGGAGTGCCAGGTACTGCGGCTGTCCTCAGTCCACCTGCTCCTGCATATATAACAGAGGAGGTTTTTTCCTCAACTCTGGAGGGATTGGAGCAGAGATTGGCAGCATTGATCGCTTCTTCTCTACAGGAAAGAAAGCGCGCCAGATCTCCATCACCTCCATTAGAGTGCCTGTTGGCAGAGCAACAGTCCCAGGAAGGGACCGACCTACCTGAAGGGGATCAGGAGGAGGTTAGCTCTGTTTTTGAGGAATCGACAGTAGATGAACCATTTTCAGCATCGCAGACTGAAAGATTGTGGGTCCAGACCCTAACTGACATGGTTCGATCTGCATTTAAAATGCCTCTTGTTGAACCATCAACTACTGCTGTCTCCTCATTGGGGTCGCTAAAAGCTCCCCAGGTTAATTGCTCCTTTCCAATACATCCATTATTGGAAGGACTTATATACCAGGACTGGGAACATCCTGATAAACTATTTGTTCCGCCTAAAAGGTTTCCGGTGATCTATCCCATGGAGGAAAAGTTCACCCAGAGATGGAATGTTCCTACGGTGGATGCAGCCATCTCTTCTGTGAACAAATCACTGACATGTCCAGTAGATAATGTTCAAATGTTCAAAGATCCAGTGGATAAAAAATTGGAATCTTTATTAAAATCTGCTTTTTCCACAGCAGGGGCTGTTACACAGCCAGCAGTGGCAGCTATTGGGGTCTGCCAAGCTTTAAAGGATCAAATGAAAATGGTCCTGAGGGATTTGCCAGACCAGCAGGCCCAGGCTCTGGCTGATCTGCCTAGAGCATTATGCTTTGCGGTTGACGCCATCAAGGATTCTATCCATCAGGCCTCCCGCCTCACGCTGTCTTTGGTACATATGCGTAGGCTTCTGTGGCTCAAAAACTGGTCTGCTGAAGCTCCCTGTAAGAAGCTCTTAGTTAGCTTCCCATTTCATGGGGAACGCCTTTTTGGCGAAGACCTGGATAAGTATATCCAGAAGATTTCCAGTGGTAAAAGTACTCTCTTACCGAGTAAAAAGAGGTCTAGGGGTCCATCTTTTAAGAGGACTACCTCTCCTATCCCTGCGACGTCTGCTACTAAGCAGTTCCGACGGCCTCCTCGGTCAAACTCAGGAGGTAAAAATCAGGGACAGCCACAGGGTAATAAAAAGCCCTGGATCCGAAGAGGTACTAAACCAGCCTCCAAGTCAAGCCTATGAAGGGCTGCCCCCACTCAAATGGGTGGGGGGAAGACTTCAGTTGTTCGCAGAGACCTGGCGGGAGACGATCAAAGACAGTTGGGTGCTCTCCGCAGTAACTCTGGGATACAAGTTGGAGTTAAAAGAGTCTCCTCCGTCCCATTTTATGTGGTCAGGCATGCCAAGAGACCCTCTAAAAAGAGGGTCTCTCCTATTGGCGTTAGAACAACTATTGCTCCAAGGAGTAATTATGGAGGTTCCTATGGAAGAGTGGGGGTTGGGTTTCTACTCAAACCTTTTCACAGTCCCGAAGCCAAACGGGGACATAAGACCCATATTGGACCTAAAGAGTCTAAACAAATTTCTAAACGTCCGGTCTTTCCGGATGGAGTCGATCCGATCGGTCACCGCTGCCCTACAAGGGGAGGAATGGTTAGCCTCGATCGACATCAAAGATGCTTACTTGCATGTTCCCATCTTTCCAGGTCATCAAAAATTCCTACGCTTTGCAGTAGAAGGGCGCCATTTTCAGTTCAGAGCCTTACCATTCGGTCTGGCCACAGCACCACGAGTGTTCACAAAAATTCTGGCCCCACTGTTGGCCGATCTAAGAACACGGGGTGTAACGATAATGGCATACCTAGACGACCTGTTGTTGATGGACCACTCAGTTGCCAAGCTAGAAGTGGTAATTGTCGATACAATCAAGTATCTAGAGTCTCATGGTTGGGTCATCAACCTGGACAAGTCAGCCCTACAGCCAGTGAAAAACCTGGTATATCTAGGGCTACGGCTGGATTCAGACCAGAGGAAGATTTTCTTACCTCTAGACAAGGTATCCTCTTTGAGGGCCTTGGTCCGTCTGCTTTGTGCAAAAAGACAGCCGTCCATACGCCTGTGCATGAGGCTGCTAGGAAAGATGGTAGCATCATTCGAAGCTGTACCATACGCCCAATTCCACTCAAGGAATTTACAAAGGGCCATATTGTCAGCCTGGAACGGAAAAGTTCAGGCTCTAGACTTCCCGATGGCTTTGTCCCCTTCCGTTCGGAAGAGTCTCTGCTGGTGGTTGATCCCCCAGAATCTCCAGAAGGGAAAACCCTTCAGCCCGATATCTTGGAAGGTGGTCACTACAGATGCCAGCCTTATAGGCTGGGGGGCAGTACTGGAGCAATGGTCTCTCCAGGGCAGATGGTCAAATGTAGTAAAAACCCTGCCCATCAATCTCTTAGAGATACGAGCAGCCCGGTACGCCCTAGTAGCCTGGACATCCAGACTCCAAGGGTCCCCTGTCAGAATTCAATCAGACAATGCCACAGCAGTGGCATATATCAATCATCAGGGAGGCACCAGGAGTCGTGCAGCCCAGAGGGAAGTAAGTCACATCCTGGAATGGGCAGAAAAGCATGTCCCATGTATATCAGCTGTCTTCATTCCAGGGGTGGAGAATTGGAAGGCGGACTTTCTGAGTCGCCAACAGTTATGCCCAGGGGAATGGTCCCTTCATCCCGAGGTCTTCCGAGCAATATGTCAGCGGTGGGGAACACCGGATGTAGATCTGCTAGCATCCAGATTCAACGCAAAGGTGGACAGATTTGTCTCCCGGACAAGGGATCCCCTCGCTTGCGGCTCGGATGCTCTGGTGTTCCCTTGGGATCAGTTCAGACTGATATATGCATTCCCTCCGCTACAATTGTTGCCTCGACTCCTTCGCAGAGTCAGGTTGGAGAAGAAGCCGGTGATCCTGGTGGCTCCAGCGTGGCCCCGAAGGGCCTGGTACGCGGAGATCATCAAAATGTCTGTGGGGAGTCCTTGGACCCTTCCACGTCGTCCGGACCTGCTTTCGCAAGGACCGATATACCACCCTTCCTTACTAACTCTAAGTTTAACGGCCTGGCTATTGAATCCCACATCCTAAAGAAGAGAGGTCTCTCTAACTCTGTGGTATCAACTATAATCAATGCCAGGAAGCCTGTATCCAGGCAGATCTACTATAGAGTTTGGAAGGCGTACATCACTTGGTGCGAGGCCAGAAAATGGCATCCACGTAAGTACGTTATAGGCAGAATTCTGGACTTCCTGCAGTGGGCTGTAGACAGGAAGTTTGCCTTAAGTACTATTAAGGGCCAGGTTTCGGCCTTGTCAATACTATTTCAAAGGCCCCTGGCTATGCATTCACTTGTCAAATCCTTTATGCAAGGTGTGACTCGTATTATTCCACCGATTAAGGCTCCCATATGCCCATGGGATCTAAATTTGGTTCTGTCGGTTCTGCAGAAGCAGCCATTTGAACCTTTGCGGCACATTTCCTTGGTTCTACTCACCAGGAAATTGATATTTTTAGTAGCCATATGCTCGGCTAGAAGAGTGTCGGAATTAGCCGCCATGTCCTGTAAAGAGCCATATCTGGTTATCCATAAGGACAGAGTAGTATTACGTCCTCACCCAGCCTTTCTTCCTAGGGTGGTATCGAGGTTTCACTTGAACCAGGATGTGGTTCTTCCTTCTTTTTTCCCCAAACCAAGCTCGGTAGAGGAAAAGTTATTGCATTCTTTGGATGTAGTAAGAGCAGTTAAAGCTTATCTAGAAGCCACTGCTCAGATTCGTAGAACGGATTCTTTGTTTGTTCTGCCGGAAGGCCCCAGAAAGGGTCAGGCAGCATCAAAATCTACTTTAGCCAAGTGGATTCGACAGGTCATAATACAAGCCTATGGCTTGAGAAGTAGACCGCCTCCGTTCAAAGTTAGGGCGCACTCCACGAGAGCAGTTGGAACTTCATGGGCAGTGCATCACCAGGCCTCCCTGGCGCAAATTTGTAAGGCCGCAACATGGTCTTCAGTACACACGTTTACTAGGTTCTACCAGGTGGACGTTAGAAGTCAGGAGGATGTCGCCTTTGGGCGCAGTGTGTTGCAGGCCGCAAAAGATCCTCATGCCTGATGGCGCCCAGCTTATGTATGGTGTATCCCCCCCCTCATGTGGCATTGCTTTGGGACGTCCCACATAGTAATGACTATGCTGCTCTGTGTCCCGTGATGTATGAACAAGAAAGTAGGATTTTTAAAACAGCTTACCTGTAAAATCCTTTTCTTGGAGTACATCACGGGACACAGAGCTCCCACCCCTCTTTTGGGGACACGTATTGCTTTGCTACAAAACTGAGGTGCTCCCGGATGGGAGGGGCTTATATAGGGGAGGGTACTTCCTGTTTTGGAAGTTGCCAGTGCCAGCACCTGAAGGTAATCTATATAACCCACATAGTAATGACTATGCTGCTCTGTGTCCCGTGATGTACTCCAAGAAAAGGATTTTACAGGTAAGCTGTTTTAAAAATCCTACTATTATGCCATGCAAAATGTGACAATGAGAATGGGATGTCAATGTTTGTACTCTTTGTTATCTATTTCTTCCTCTCTGTTATTTCTGCCCCTTTCCCATTATATTGGTTCCGGCACAAATATTCTAAATTTTGTATATAGTTTGGGAATAAACCCGCGCTTACTCAGGCTTGAGGGGCGTGAATTTATTTCAGACACTGGGGACAGTGTCTATTTTAGAGGGGGGTGTATGTAGCGCCCCTTTACTTTTCAGGGGTGCTATGTACTTAAATTTAGGGGGAAAGTCTGAGCCTATAGCCAGGCTCAGACCACTTTGATTGTTAGTACTCGCTTCTGCCTATGTAATGCAGCCTGATGTACTGTTCCCTATGTCCTGCAGGTGGCGCTGCCATATCAGATCAGGGTTGAACCGTGGGTGACATTGCTATGCCTTAGGGTGTCCTCTCTCGGCAGTGTTGCGGTGGGCATGGTTAGCCTGCTGTCCATGCTGGGAGAGGATACATAAGGGGCAGATTCCATCTTTTGGGGCTCTCTTTTCGTACCACCCGGCCCTCCAGGCCAGGGGTGTGCGTGTGTATCAGTCTCAGGCACCTTTTAGCCTGGGGCTGCAACTCTACGATAGGCCCAGCACCTTTAGCTGTGGCCTATCCCCAAAAGAGGAATCCTAGGGTGCCCTGGAGAGGATGGTCCCGCTCTAAGAAGAGGAGACCGGGGGAGGACCTTATCTGATAGACCGTGAGTGTCTCACGGTGAAAGAGGAGCCTGGTTACCTTCTAGAGGGATTCAAAGATCCGCCAAAGGCCTTGCAACGTGCTGTCGCTGGCACCTCTCTTTGTGTTGCAAGTGTTGAGAAGTTTGGGACTTAAAGATTCTGTGGCAGAGGATCTCCCGATCGTAACTCTAGGAAAACTAAGGAAAGTTCGAGCATCACTCCGGCTGCTAGGATCCGCTCTTACAGGGAACTATCCGGGTGAGCTAAACCCACTCGGGATCGAGTGGTGACTATTGTACCAGTTTGTGCCTGGACCTATCTCCCAAACCTCACTGTCCTTTTTTCTCATCTACCTTTCCTGTCTGCTGAACTTGAACTTTGCTTATAAAATAAACTCAGCGTTGGAGTTAAAGTGGTGTGGACATTGGCCTTCCTGGGGAGAAATAGAGAGTTGTCCCTTACTCTAGGAGACGAGAACCAGAGGAAGGGGAAAACTTGCTGCAGGACCCAAAAACTGTTAACACCGCTCAACCTCTTAAAACAGGAGGGTACATATAGCGCGGTGTGCCTTGACTTGCAAGTGAGCCAAAGGCAGGAAAAAGGTCCGTGTGCTACATTAACAACAACTTTATCCATGTCCAAAACTGCAGCATGCCCATGTCCGCCAATGCAGTCTGTCCGTGTCCACCAATACAGCCTGTGTCCGCCAGTGCAGCCTGTGACCGCCAATGCAGCCTGTGTCCCCAAATGCAGCCATCTGTCCCAATGCAGCCTTGTGTCCCCAAATACAGCTTTGTGTAGCCTTGTGTCCCCAAATGCAGCCTTGTGTCCCCAAATGCAGCCTTCTGTCCCCAAATGCAGCCATGTGTCCCCAAATGCAGCTATGTGTCCCCAAATGCAGCCTTGTGTCCCCAAATGCAGCCTTGTGTAGCCATGTGTCCCCAAATGCAGCCATGTGTCCCCAAATGCAGCCTTGTGCTCCCAAATACAGCCATGTGTCCCAGAATGCAGCCATGCGTAGGCCCCCAGTAGCCTACCTGTGTAGGGAAAGAGAGAGCCCCCCCCCGTCACCGCTGTCTTGTTGATCAGCGTGCGGGGAACATAACAGCTTTAATTTCAATAGCCGTGTTGCCCGCCGTGCGCAGCGTCATATATAGCCCCTCCCCCTTGTCTGGGCACTTTGATAGACAGATCACCTGCCCAATCCTGGGGCGGGTGATCTGTCTATCCAAGTTCCCGGACAAGGGGGAGGGGCTATATATGAAGACGCGCGGCGGGGAACACACAACTATTGAAATGAAAGGTGTTATGTTCCCCGTACACTGATCAATGCCGCAGCGGCCGCAGCAGCTCTCCTCTCCTCTCTCTTGCCCCACGATCGCCCCCCCCCCCCCCACACCCAGGCAGCCCACACTCGCCCAGCCCTCAAAACCCACTCGCAAAATGCGAGCAGTCGAGTGGAATTTTTGAGGGCTGCCCTAATGATCCCATCTGATCACCCTAATACAGGGGTGTCAAACTCAATTTCATTGTGGGCCACATCAGCATTATGATTGTTCTCAAAAGGGCCAGTTGTATCTGTAAGATTAGATGTCCAGTGCATCCCCTCGCCTTACATTAAGTGTCAAGAGCCACCCCACTATCAGAAGTTGAGTCCTCTACTCTCCCTTACATCACAGTGCACCCCCTTTCCTTATGCTGCTGCTGGGAAGAAGCTGGATGCCATGCTTGAAAGAAGAAAGTAGGGGTCTGGAGGAGGACCAGAGGTGCGCTGGAGCGAGCTGCAGGAGAGGTGTGAGGGCCACATGAAATGGCCTGGAGGGCCGGATTTGGCCCGCGGGCCTTGTGCTTGACACCTGTGCCCTAATTTATACAGATTTTTTTTTTTTTAATCTCTACTCTCTAATTTATAGTAGCCAGCATATTCTGCAAATTTGTGTGCTCAATATATCAGTGTGTCTTTGTTAAAGCGGAAGTAAACCCATCGATTTAACAGTTTCAAAAATAAGTTACATTCCCGGCATGCCTGGAATGCCAACTGTCACACTGGTTGTGCTCTCAGCCAAACTGTCAAACCATCCAATGGCTGGTGTCATAACTGACCATATGTGCAGCATAATGGCAGTTGAAGATTAAACAGAGGCCAAGATGGCAGCTTCCTTGCCTGAAAATGATAGGAGGGTTTACTTCCACTTTAATATACCTTGAAATCAATTTGGATATATTGAAAAAATACAATTGAAGCCCTCACTATCTCATATTTTAAGATATATAATATTTACCATAAAAGCAATAAATTGAATAAATAAATATATATATATATATATATATATATATATATATATATATATATAACTTTAAAAAAAGTGCTCTATCCTGGATTATAACTCACAACGTATCCAACATAAACCAATTACTCTAACCACTAAGCTATTGCCCAATGTATACTGCTGTGTTGGTTTTTATATTTGATATGAGGTTCATTATTTGCAACAATTAGTCCAGACAAGTAATTGTTATGATCAATTCCGTTATGACCATAGACACACATTGTCCTGCTGCCTTCTAGCCATTCACAATTCCCTCATGTAGGTGCAATAGTGCAATGTTTCCTACAAGTTGGGGTGCAGAGCTGTGCTGGCCATTGAGTTCTGTTATCTATGGAAGCTGAGCCCCACCCCACACTTACACACGTTTTCAGCATGGCTCTTTATGTTGGAGCAGATGACAGAGAAGAAGGATGAGACAGCAAACCGAGGAACTATTAATACAGTAGAGGAACCAGAGAGCCCAGCACTGCCTGCTTCCCCATACTGTGTGCTGTAACTAAGATAGATTTACATATCCATATACAGAGCAGAAGACATGTATGTCTGCAGAATGATGGTCTGTGGGTGTTACTACATTATTGCTAATTGGTCCTAAAATCCTCCTTAAAGAGACTACTATATTTATAATCTCAGGATTCTGACTTTGAATCTCAGAATTCTGACTTTTAATCTCAGAATTCTGACTTTGACTGGTGAGAGATCACAGTGAAGGAAGGGGCCCAGTAACTCTCTGGAGGGATGTCATCCATCCGAAAAGGGATCTAACAACGTAACCATTAGGAGGTTCGGGACACTATAGATTCTGTGGCAAAGGATCTCCCGATCGCATCTATTAAGGGAATCTGATTGACTGTTCGAGCTACATGCTGGCTGCTAGTGCCATTGGGTGACTATCCGGGTGAGCTATACCCACTCGGGATCGAGTGGCGAAGAAGCCAGGAGTGTCTGAATCTGATCTGCTTCTCTAACACCTTTTCTCTCTTCTCAACTTTGTGGTTATTCATGCATAAGGAAAATAAACTCTACGTTGGAGTTGCTACTGGTGTGGACCTTGGAGTTACTTGGGGGTATAGAGACTTGTCCTTTACATTCTAAGGGACGAGAACCAACTTTAAGGAGAACCTTGCTGCAAGACCCGTAAGTTACAAGTGTGCCTAACCTCTGCAAACCAGAGGGTATTGGCATGGTGGCATGGTGCGCCTTTTCTTCCTGTGAGTGAGCCAAAAAGGGGCGTGTGCTACACGTGGGGGCTCAGTCCGGGATTTTGCAGTGATACCCCCCGGAAATGTTGGAAGTTGGAGCCTGTGAGGCTCCGTGGAGGTTGGCCATTTTTGAAAATTTGACCTGCGCCACAAGTAAGAGAAAGGAAGATTCAGGCCTGGATGTTTTTTTCAGCTGCGTAGTTCGTGGGCGTGTCTCCAGTCTGGAAAAGCCTGCGAAGTGTGTGCAGCAAAGGAAGAAAAAGGGGAGGAGCTCCTCTTGGTGCGTTTGGCACTAAAAAGGGACATTATCTTTTGGACTATTGACGAAGCGACATGTCTGCTCTTGCCCTTTATACATGCAGGGATGCAGAGGCCTTGGGCATGATCTGTGTGACGTGTCAAGGACTGATTGTGCACCTTCGGCCTTTCGGTAGATGTACCCACTGTGGGGAGTTCTTGTTCGAGGTGGAATAGCCAACAGAGAAGCCAAAGGTTTACCGGGTGAATTGGATCTCAGGTGCTGTTGCTCCTGAGGAGGAGGTGTGTGCCCTCACCGCAATACCCAAGCGCAGGAGGTGGTGGATGTAAAGACCGAGGTTCCGGCTATTGAGGAGCTCAAGGCGGAGAACCCAGAAGATACTGCCTCGGTCGCAATGGAGCCCTCCCTTCCGCCTGCTAAAAGGAAGGTAGGACTCGTAAAGGCTTCCCGCAGCCGCGGTGGAGGCCCACCCCAGCGCCTGCCTGACCCGGATCTTCCAGCCGGAGGAGCTTCCGAACGGTCCGCGACGGGTGAAGGTCGAGGTAGGCCGGGGAAAGGAAAAAAGGTCAGTGTCCGTTCTATTAGGGATGCCTGGGTGCCTGACCCAAAGGAACTTTTAAAAGCTGGTGATACTGTGTCCACGAGAGTTTGCCTGCCAGCGGAGATGTGGGACTCTTCGGACATAGACTCTTCCTCTGATTTGGGAGATGATGTAGAAATTGATGAACTGTTTGCAAGTAAGGGATGGGACAAAATTTCACTAACTTCTCCCTGTAGTGTAAAGGGATCGCCCATAGACTCTGGGGAAACTGCACCCCGGATGGAAACCCCTGTTATTACTGGAGATGTTGTTCCTCTGTCCACCTTGCGTGCTGCGGTGTCTTCCGTGCCTGCTGTACCGGAGGCCCGTTCATCATTAAGGCCGCCTATGCCACAGTGGGAGCCTGTACGCCCTAGGAGATCTCCGGACGCCATCGTCCTGCCAGGAGCTGGAGATCGGGCGACCATGCCCCCTTTAGCCCGACTGCAACGGCTGTTGAATCAAAAGGTTGCTACGGACTATGGATGGGAGTACCAATACGTCCTAAAGAACTTGCTCTTTGAAATTGAGGCCTTTTGGGAACGATAATATAGTGACTTTATCTGGGATCATTTGGAGGTAAAGAAAGGCCATAGGTACTTTTCAGGTTCGGCCGTAATGACTGGGAGATACAAAGGTTGCCGAAAAGACTGGACTCTGGGTCGGCACATACAGGTCCTTCTCCAAAAATTAGCATATTGTGATAAAGTTCATTATTTTCTGTAATGTACTGATAAACATTAGACTTTCATATATTTTAGATTCATTACACACAACTGAAGTAGTTCAAGCCTTTTCTTGTTTTAATATTGATGATTTTGGCATACAGCTCATGACAACCCAAAAATCCTATCTCAAAAAATTAGCATATCATGAAAAGGTTCTCTAAACGAGCTATTAATCTAATCATCTGAATCAACTAATTAACTCTAAACACCTGCAAAAGATTCCTGAGGCTTTTAAAAACTCCCAGCCTGGTTCATTACTCAAAACCGCAATCATGGGTAAGACTGCCGACCTGACTGCTGTCCAGAAGGCCATCATTGACACCCTCAAGCAAGAGGGTAAGACACAGAAAGAAATTTCTGAACGAATAGGCTGTTCCCAGAGTGCTGTATCAAGGCACCTCAGTGGGAAGTCTGTGGGAAGGAAAAAGTGTGGCAGAAAACGCTGCACAACGAGAAGAGGTGACCGGACCCTGAAGAAGATTGTGGAGAAGGACCGATTCCAGACCTTGGAGGACCTGCGGAAGCAGTGGACTGAGTCTGGAGTAGAAACATCCAGAGCCACCGTGAACAGGCGTGTGCAGGAAATGGGCTACAGGTGCCGCATTCCCCAGGTCAAGCCACTTTTGAACCAGAAACTGCGGCAGAAGCGCCTGACCTGGGCTACAGAGAAGCAGCACTGGACTGTTGCTCAGTGGTCCAAAGTACTTTTTTCGGATGAAAGCAAATTTTGCATGTCATTCGGAAATCAAGGTGCCAGAGTCTGGAGGAAGACTGGGGAGAGGGAAATGCCAAAATGCCTGAAGTCCAGTGTCAAGTACCCACAGTCAGTGATGGTCTGGGGTGCCATGTCAGCTGCTGGTGTTGGTCCACTGTGTTTTATCAAGGGCAGGGTCAATGCAGCTAGCTATCAGGAGATTTTGGAGCACTTCATGCTTCCATCTGCTGAAAAGCTTTATGGAGATGAAGATTTCATTTTTCAGCACGACCTGGCACCTGCTCACAGTGCCAAAACCACTGGTAAATGGTTTACTGACCATGGTATTACTGTGCTCAATTGGCCTGCCAACTCTCCTGACCTGAACCCCATAGAGAATCTGTGGGATATTTGGAAGAGAAAGTTGAGAGACGCAAGACCCAACACTCTGGATGAGCTTAAGGCCGCTATCCAAGCATCCTGGGCCTCCATAACACCTCAGCAGTGCCACAGGCTGGTTGCCTCCATGCCACGCCGCATTGAAGCAGTCATTTCTGCAAAAGGATTCCCGACCAAGTATTGAGTGCATAACTGAACATAATTATTTGAAGGTTGACTTTTTTTGTATTAAAAACACTTTTCTTTTATTGGTCGGATGAAATATGCTAATTTTTTGAGATAGGATTTTTGGGTTTTCATGAGCTGTATGCCAAAATCATCAATATTAAAACAAGAAAAGGCTTGAACTACTTCAGTTGTGTGTAATGAATCTAAAATATATGAAAGTCTAATGTTTATCAGTACATTACAGAAAATAATGAACTTTATCACAATATGCTAATTTTTTGAGAAGGACCTGTACATGCGGATAGGGTCGTGATCTGCAGTAAAGACAGAGACAAAGTGAGCTATTCCATAGAGACCTTGGATAAGGACTGGAAATCCCTTGATCTCCCTGATCCCAGTTTTTACCTTTGAAGTGGGACTTGTTTTTTTTTATTACCGCTTCGGGGACAATGCCTTGAACTGCTGTGCTGACTCTATTCCCGGGGATTTTTTTTTTGAAGGACTGTGTTTTTTTTGTGTTCCCTTCCTTTTTCAAAAGACAAAAACTTTGGGGTAGAGCTAGTCAGGGCCAAGCTGGAAGCCGCCAAGTTCAACAAGGGGATCCTTGTAGTGTGGTGCGTCAGTGTGCATTTAGGCTGAAAGAAATATGTGTGTACTGCCACTAGGTGGTAGTGGTCTGCAGAACTTTTATAAGCACTTACATAAGTACTGCTATTTAAAATACACTAGGCTTAGTGTGTGCCGTTAGATGAAGCAAATTATCTTTTCTAGGAGAGATGGTTTGATTCATGTACATACCGTAGTGATAGGATGTTATTTTTTGTGTGCTATGTGTTTCTTTCCCATGCAGGAGACCATCAAGCAACTTCACCGGAGATTGGGTGGGACTTAGTTGTAATAGGATGGTGGGAGGGAATGTCATTTAATGTCATTATTGTAAAAAAATGTTTCTGTCTTTCTCCTCTTTGCTGAAATTCACTGCTTTGATTCAGGAACTCTGGTAAAAAAAATGTTGTGTGTTTTTTTGTACATAGTTCTGAAGGGGAGGTTTGCGCCTGCTCAGGATTGAGTGTGCAAATTTGTCTCCAGACACTGGGGACAGTGTCTCTTTAAGAGAGGGGAGTGTGTAGCAGGGGTCCCAATTTAGGGGGCTGCTATACTAAATTTAGGGGTGATTCAAGTGGTATTTGGCTCAGATCTTCCAATTTATTGGACTCTGCTTTGCTGCTGTTTTCACCTGGCGTGCAGTTCCCCTTGGAAGTATAGGTGGCGCTGACACTTGTACTCGGGGTTGAACCACAGGTGATGGAGTGGCAGTTGGGTGTCCTCTCTCTGGAGCCATGCAGTGGGCGTGGTCTACCCACTGTGCATGCCGGGAGAGGGTACAAAAAGGGGCAGACGCCATTGGTCAGGGTGGACTTACTACCCCGGGGACCTCTACCCGCGGGAAACTGTGGTTCTGGAGTCCAAGTTCCAGTGCATGGCCCTCCAGGCCATGTGGCCACGTGTGCCTCAGTCCCAGGCACCTTTAGTCCTGGGACTGCAACTTCAGCCCTGGGCCCAGGACCTTTAGCTGGAGCCCACTTCGGGAGGAAGAATCCCAGGGTGCCGCCTTGCGAGGGGACCCGCATCTGGAAGAGGAGGCTGGGGGAGGACCGTTCCGAAGGACTGGTAAGAGATCACAGTGAAGGAAGGGGCCCAGTAACTCTCTGGAGGGATGTCATCCATCTGAAAAGGGATCTAACAACGTAACCATTAGGAGGTTCGGGACACTATAGATTCTGTGGCAGGGGATCTCCCGATCGCATCTATTAAGGGAATCTGATTGACTGTTCGAGCTACATGCCGGCTGCTAGTGCCATTGGGTGACTATCCGGGTGAGCTATACCCACTCGGGATCGAGTGGCGAAGAAGCCAGGAGTGTCTGAATCTGATCTGCTTCTCTAACACATTTCTATCTTCTCAACTTTGTGGTTATTCATGCATAAAGAAAATAAACTCTACGTTGGAGTTGCTACTGGTGTGGACCTTGGAGTTACTTGGGGGTATAAAGACTTGTCCTTTACATTCTAAGGGATGAGAACCAACTTTAAGGAGAACCTTGCTGCAAGACCCGTAAGTTACAAGTGTGCCTAACCTCTGCAAACCAGAGGGTATGGGCATGGTGGCATGGTGGCATGGTGCGCCTTTTCCTCCTGTAAGTGAGCCAAAGACGGGAGAAAAAGGGCCGTGTGCTACATATTCTTATACTTTTTTTTTTGTTTTATTTGTACTGTGGAATTAACAGCTCCACCGATTATCTGGTACCTCCTGTTTCAGTAATTTTGACTATCTTTTGCCTCACCTCCTGCCAGTATTCCCATATCTTTGGACATTCCCACCACATGTGGGTCATAGTACCTTGTGAATTACATCCTCTCCAGCACAATGGAGATTTCTCTGGTTGATATTTATGTGCTTTAACCAGAGTTATATACCAACTAACCAGACATTTAGGCTGGGTTCACACTTGTGCGGTGCGAATTTCAGCTCTCTTATCTCTGCAAGGAGATAAGAGAACTGTTCAGCGTTTTGTGTGCGGTGGAACATGCGAACTTGTTGACCTGGGAGAGGGGGGGGGAAGTGTAGTGAGCATTGAAAAAAGTCCTGTTCAGAACGGAAGACATCTGCGAATCAGGTGCGTGCCCATAGAAGATAATGGACCTGAATTCGCACCTGAGCCGCACCGCAATGTCTAGAAGACGCACGCGGTTTTTTGGTAATGCGCAGTGCGAATGCATCGCACATATGTGAACCAGCCTCATTGAAAATAATGTATTTTTTAATGTTATGCAAATTGGATGCGGTTTAAGCCGCAACCAATTCGCATAGGTGTGAACGGGGCCTTATAGTTCATTTCTATGCTATTTATATCTACCGAATAACTATATACAGCTCTTAAGCCCCGTACACACGATCGGATAACCTATGGATTTTCGTCCGATGGATTTGTCCATCGGAAATCCGATGAAACTGTTTTTCATCAGTCTTGGCCACACACCATCAGTCCAAAAACCGACCGTTCCAAACGCGGTGACGTAAAACACTCCGATGACCCGAGAAAAATGAAGTTTAATGCTTCTGAGCATGCGTCGACTTGATTCTGAGCATGCGTGGGTTTTTTAACCGATGGACTTGCCCATAGACGATCGGAAATTCCCATCGGTTTTTTATCCATCGGAAAATTTTAAAACAAGTTCTATTTTTTACAACCGATGGAAAAAAGACCGATGGGTACCATACACGATCGGTTGGTCTGATGAAAACCGTCCATCGGACGGTTTTCATCAGTCAAACCGATCGTGTGTACGGGGCTTTAGTGTTTTGTTTAATTGTTGCTCTTTTAATCTGGAACCCAATTCCCTTTCCAATTTTCCAATGTATGTGGAGGTATTTCTGGCTCCGCCATTTCCATTGTTATTTTATATATCTTTGCTATACAATGTTTAACAGGCCCCCGAGAATGGAACTGTTTTCTTAACCTGTTAAATCAATGGGTTTAATTCCACTTTAAGCAGCTTTTTTAGTGTAGCGGGCTCACCCCTCTCACCCCTTCTTCTTCTCGGCTTGCTGTCTTGTCTAGGGGAACCTGGGAGGAGGGATGAGATCCACCACAGGCCATGTCCTCTTCTGGATAGAGGTGAAGGCCCGAATGTATTTTACCATCGGGTCGTGTGTATAACCCAGGGTCAAGTCTTTCCTCTATATGACCCCCCCCCCCTTTGCTCCCAGTAACCGGAGTTCCACACCACTGAAAAGGTCCAACTCTTATTAATTCTTCAACAGCAATAAATCGTCACTTAGCACAGACAGGTTGTGACCAAAGAACAGTTCAGTATAGGTGGGGTGTAGGTCAAGGCACAATCCTTAATCAAACTAAACCATTGAGATATCACCAACGGTTATGGCGCACAGTGGCTGTAAATGTACTTCTTTCCTTTTCTGAGTCTCTATCAGCAACTCTGACGAACATGAAACAGGAGTTATCTTCTTTAAGCTGTGGCCCCAGTCAGAGGGAAGACATCCTTCCGAGAGAGTTACTGGAGGCCCCACCATCACCGGCAAATGCTGCACTGGGCTGTTCAGAAGGGTTACACTCCCCAGCCTCCTCGTCTCAGATTCGGGCGCCCAACACCTTAGGGCCCCTCGGACTCCTCCACCCTTGTGGAACCCATTCAAAGGTACTGGGTCCCAGGCCTCCTCAATAGTACCTCACCCCAGGCTAAAGGTGCCTGGGATGGACTCCATCTCCCGCTCTGGCCAGGTCAAGGGCCCCTGTGCCCGGAACTCCGGAACGCCCGCACCCAGGCTGAAGGTGTCTGGGCGCGGTGGTGTCCTCCGACTCTGAACCCCGTGCTCAGGGCGTCCGCCCCCTTTATCTCCTCTCCCCAGCGTCATAGCAGGTTCCCCGCTGTACAACCGCCGGAAAGGGACAAAAAGAGTACAGTCTTGCAGTGAGGGTTCAACCCCCGGCCCAGGGCAACAGCGCCACCCTCGGACCCCAGGGAACCTCACACCACCAGAATCCTCCTTAAATAATAATCAGTGCATCTGGGTTACACTACCACCCAGATGCTTCCCTTAAATTTAAATACCCGCTACACTCTCCCCCTGGTGATTTGACACTGGTCCCCAGTGTCTGGTGCAAACCCATGTCTCCCAAAGAGCGGCAACATGAGTTCAACCCAGAGACCAAACTACACGTAGAACCAAACCCTACAAACTTAGCCATGAATTGTGCCAGGACATAGAATGGGAAAGGAAAACAAGAATACAAACAATGAACCCTTATTTTTTTCCAAAAATACTTAGATATTTTACACATTAACATTCCCCCCTCTCTGCTATCTAAGAACCACCCCATTCTCAGCAGCCTTGATAGATGAGTCTCCTGCAGAGGGGAAAAAGAAAAGAGACACACATCCTAGCATAATGTATGTGTTTTCTTGGAAGGAATGGGTCTATCCGTAAAGAAACCCATTCGCTCCAATAAGTATAGTGCAGAGTGTAAAACAAACAATCGCTGCGCAACACCGCCACCTGGTGGCAATGCCGCGGTAAAGACACTTGTCAAATCCAGATGAACTTTTACTTCTTTGTGCTGTGGCCCTATACTGGCTGTGACAGGGGGGTCACTTTGGACACAGGGTGAGCCAGGAAATAATGGACATTAAGAAATATATCTTGGACTACCTAAAATGGGTCTGTAATATTTATCCACCATATTCCCAAGGATATCTGAAAAGGACTATTTACTGATTCGGAACTCAACAGGTTAATTGAGAGATACTGAGTTGTTCAGCCTCAATCACCTGTCTGCCTAGTGTAATGCTAATCCCAGCTTCTAAAAGACCTGTTCATTGTTTGTGGTGATGTGGATTGGGGAAATTAAGTCTGTCCTTGTGCGTATTGTAAAGTAACAGACAGTCTGGTGAATATAAAGGTCATGCATAGTTATTTAAACATAAAGGGATTAGCTTTTGCCTTCTAAGAGATGGGTAGTGGGAGGCAAAAGCTAGCCTACTGTCAAATGTGTATTGGGTCTTGTTATGTTGTGGGTGGAGCTGGACCATTGTTCATTTTAGAATAATGCAGTATTGGATGTGTATAAAGGTTACAATGTTTTTGGCAATAAAGTGAGTCTATCCCTGAAAGATACAGAGTGCGTCTCGTTCTTTCAGAAGGATTAATTCCTATGGGAAGTGGTCGTCTGGCTGTGGAGGATCGGCAGTGAATTTGTGTCAAGGAGAGGGAATAGATCTAAACGGCGTTCCCCCCTTTCGTATTTGGGGTGCCGTTACACTGGCTATGCCCCAAAGTCACTGATTTATTTTCCTTGATGGGAGGAGAAGGAGGGAGAACAAACAACAGTAACAGCTCCCATTTCTCCAAAGAGTAAAACATCCCAAAAAAAAGAAGGTTAGAGCACAGTCCCTGTATTTCAGCAATAAAAGAGAATATAAAGGAGTCTTTTCCTCCTATAAGTAGAACTTTGGGTGCGGCAGGAACAAAAGCTTTAAATGCTTGTCAAAGGTCTCCACATTATACTCAATGTTCTCTCCATCCTTCCGACAGATAATCACCCTGTCAGCATGGATGTGCCTCCCTAACATCCACTCTGCCTTACAGTCTTTGAATTTTCTGGTAACTGTAGGTGAACACGAGAGGTATCTGCGTGCGTGAGGTACCTTAAGCTTTGTCCAGACGAACTCATTGTACCACCGCTGCCGCAAGACTTCCACCTCATAGAGCAATTCTCGTGGCAAATATGGGTATTCCCATCCATATTCACAGGCAACCTTTTGGCAAAAGAGACGCTGCAGCCTGGCCAAAGGTGGCATTGTGGCACGGTCTCCCTCTCCAGGCAGAACGATGGATTCTGGATGACGAGGTACTTTCACTACCTCGGTAGATTTGGGCTTAGGAGCCCACAGTGATGCACGTTGCACTCCCACAACAGGAGCAGGTGGAACATCTGATGATTCAGGAAGTGGAAGGGTAGACAGGGGACCAGATTCCTCCCTAGGCTCCGAGGCCTCCACCCGGGGTGTACTATCCCCAATGGACATAGGTGGGTCACTTGTTGTATACATTGTATAGATTTTTTTTTTTGCTTCTTCGCCATCCCCCTTACTGCCCCACCTTTACACCACTGATTAACCGACCTCCTATGTTCACAATACAGCAGGGCAGCTACTTAGCATGGGATCTGGAAGCAAGTGGAGATCACTGCTGTAGCGGTGCCTACTACAATAATTTCCAGTTTCTAAAGCAGCTTTTCTCAACATCTTTAACATGGATGAACCCTTGAAATAATTTCTGGTCTCAGGGAACCCCTGCAAATACTTGCTATATCTAAAGCTCATGATACATTAGTGTGATGTTCGTTAGGAAGAATGCTCCTTACATTTGAGGTCATTAGGAAGAATCCCAGTCCCTTCCAGATAGCTAAAAAGATCATTGGTGTTGGGCCCCTTTCACATGGGGGCAGACTTTGTTTTGATTAACAGGATCTGTCCACTAATCCCCTGCTGATCAGAGCAGCGCAGGCGGATGACGAGTCTGTATCCACTTAGTTTCTGCAGAGCGGACATAGACAGAGCTTGCTCTGCTCTATGGGTGGCCAGGAGTAAACAGACTCCACTGTCCATTTACACCCGACTGCCATCTGATCCACCTAAACCGAGGATGGACCCCCTTCCATTTTTTTTAGCGGACTGGATTGAATCGGAGGTAGGTGGATGTGAACAGATACAAGTCCGTTTACATCTCCTGTCCATAGGGGTGAATGGACTGTCCAATAAGAAAGGGGCCTTAGTGGTTAAAAGTTTCTCATTGCTCCCGGAACCCCTAGCAACCTCTGTTGGAATGCTAGGATTTCTCAAAAACCTTGATTAAGAAATGGCTGTTCTAGAGGGATCCCACAGGTATGGCATATGCATAGTTATAATTGTCTAAGCTGGGCTAATATAACTATGTAATAATATCCATATCTGGAGTTCTTTTGTAATAGTTGGATGAAAGGAATGTAGCATAACACTTTTGGCAGTTAGTTTCTTTGTTCATAGGGGTCTATAAATCAGACAAGTTAGAAAGATAGAGGTACAGAGGAATTTTCTTCCAAAAAGGGACAGTCCCTCCGAGTGAGGAATAGTTGGGTGCTATAGTAGCCTCTGCATTCAAGGAGTTCAAAATCTTTATAAAAGCCGAGGACCTGCAGCCTTTTGCATTCAAACAGTCACAAAATTATTTGGTGAATCCAATACCCTTATAATTTACAATTGGTAAACAGTATAACGTATTGATTACATATGAAGGCTTTGACTTGTACTTGTGCCTGGTTGATCCTCTTATCTTACTGCTTGCCATAAATACAAATAACAGTTGTTCCTGAATTCCCTCATGTGACCAAAATTTTAGGCTGTCTAGATCACGTGTTATTTGGCTACCAGGAGCATTGTGGGTATCTTATGTCTTTAAAAGAAAAAAAAAACATTGGAATCCCTGCGTCCAGGGCCCTGGATGTAGATTAGGGGGGCGGAGCCCCTGCGCCCCCTTATGGATGGGCTGCCACTGGGCTGGTGCCTACACTGCGTTTTTGTAAACTGCTTTTCAACCAGCAAATTTCCATCTGTAGACAATCTAGATACAGTCTGAATTTACAGCTCCTTGTTTTAGTTGTACTCCTCCATGTTCATACATCAAACTGTATAAATAATCTAAAATATGAAGACCCCCTTCAAAGTGAAACTGCAGTCAAAATGTGTGTGTGTATTGGATACTGAGTGAAGGATTATGGATATGTAATGCAATATTGTTTAGATAAGCAACACTAAGTACTATATTGAAATTCTTCAATTGCCAAAAACCTTCTAACAAGTTTTAGCAAATAATTTTTTGTTAAGTGCATATTTAACTAATTCATATTTATTTGTGCTATAAAAATATTTAGAAATACATACCATATAAAGTCCTAAATAATAACAAAAGGATTATATGGCTGGAAACATTGTTTAAATCATAAACAGATTTAGAGATCTTTTCTGTTTTTGAGCAGTAGTGTACAATTGTAAATGGAAAAAGTTTATCAGCACTTTTGCTAAGGAATTTTTAAACGTATTATTTTTTTATTTATTTTTTCCAGGGGTAAAGGAGTTCTATGGTCACAGCATATACTTTCAGTATACTATATGGGCACCTTTAGTGTACAGGCATACCCCGCTTTAAGTACACTCACTTTACATACACTCGCGAGTAAGGACATACCCCCGAGTGTATGTAAAGTGCCTCACAAGTACTGTACAGACATTTTGCAGCCGCAGTAGAAGGAGCTGAAGCTCCAAGAGCATAGCCCGGCCTGTTCCAGTGTGCCCCTGACACCTCCACTGCAGCCCCTGAGACCTCAACTACAGCTCCTGATACCCCCACTACAGCCCGTGACCCCCCACTACACCCTAGAAGTGAAAAAAGGTATTGTTTCAATTTAAGTACAATTTCGTTTTACATACATGCTCTGGTCCCATTGTGTACTTAAAAGTGGGGTATGCCTGTACAGTGCATCCGGAAAGTATTCACATCGCTTTACTTTTTCCACATTTTGTTACGTTATAGCCTTATTCCAAAATTCATTATTTTCCTTAAAATTCTACAAACAATAACCCATAATGACAATGTGAATGAAGTTTGTTTGAAATCTTTGCAAATTTATTAAAAATAGAAAAACTAAAAAAAATCACATGTACATAAGTATTCACAGCCTTTGCTCAATACTTTGTTGAAGCACCTTTCGCACCAATTACAGCCTCAAGTCTTTTTGAGTATGATGCTACAAGCTTGGCACACCTAATTTTAGGCAGTTTCTCCCATTCTTCTTTGCAGAACCTCTCAAGCTCCATCAGGTTGGCTAGGGAGCGTTGGTTCACAGCCATTTTCAGATCTCTCCAGAGATGTTCAATCGGGTTCAAGTCTGGGCTCTGGCTGGGGCCACTCAGGGACATTTACAGAGTTGTCCTGTAGCGACTCCAATGCTATCTTGGTTGTGTGCTTAGGGTGTTGTCCTGTTGGAAGATGAACCTTTGCCCCAGTCTGAGTTCCAGAGAACTCTGGAGCAGGTTTTCATCAAGGATGTCTCTGTACATTTCTGCATTCATCTTTACCTCGACCCTGAGTAGTCTCCTAGTTTCTGCCACTTAAAAACATCCCCACAGCAAGATTCTGACACCACCATGCTTCACTGTTGGGATGGTATTGGCCAGGAGATAAGCAATGCCTGGTTTTCTCCAGACATGACGTTGCCATTCAGGTCAACAAGTTCAATCTTTGTTTCATCAGACCAGAGAATTTTATTTCTCATGGTCTAAGAGTCCTGGGACGTCACTGGGTGACTCCCCCCCTTAGCTATTTAAGAAATGTCCAACAGTGGAGCAGGCAGTAGGCAGGGGCATTTATCAGGGCCGGAGGTTTTTTTTTCCTTCAGGTCCGGCGGTGCAGCAGGTATTCTGATTAATGTTGGATCTACTTCGGGGGGACATTTTTTTTTAAAACAAAATTTAATAAAGCAATTGTCAAAAACTGTGTGTGTGTCTTTATTTCTTTTTGACCCTTTTTTGGTGAAAAGCCCCCCTATGTGAATGAGATCCCAGCCCCATACTCATTCACATTGGGGGGCTTGGATCTGGGGGCTCCCTTGTTAAAGGGGGCTTCCAGATTCTTATAAACCCTCTGCTTGCAGACCCCCACAACCACCCAGGGTTGTGGGGAAGAGGCCCTTGTCCCCATCAACATGGGGACAAGGTGCTTTGAAATGGTGGGTAGAGTGCCCCCAAAGCATCCCCCCATGTTGAAGGCATGTGGTCTGGTATGGTTCAGGAGGGTGGGGGGGCGCTCGCTCGTACCCTCTCTTTTCTGACCTGCCAGGCTGCATGTTCGGATAAGGGTCTGGTATGGATTTTTGGGGGAGCCCATGCCATTTTCTTAAAAAAAATTGGGGTTCCAATGGGCCTGGTATGCATTGGAGGGGGGACCCAATGTGTTTTTTTTCATAATTTTTAATTGCTGGCATGTTTTCTTTACATTCAGCTGTCAGCGGGGAACCTACTGACAGCTTATGAGTCATCTGTTGTTAAGGATGTGGCGGCCGGCTTCCCTTAGCAACCAGCTCAATGCGATAAATTAGTGCATGAAAATATGCGGCAATTACCGCATTATCCAAACTTTACCGCAGTAGTTATTTACTGCACAATTCTTAGTGAATTGAACATTTGCACATTTGTTTCTACATGCATATTTTACCACATTTTTTCAGCATTATTTAACTCAGTGAATTGACCCCACAGTATCTGGGTTTTACAAATAAACATTTAATACAAGGCAACGGATTCCCAGAGCACCATGGTTAGCAAAAGAGAAAGTTATGTATAAAAAGGGTGCGCCGACTGCTTAAATAGTGTAAACAAATTGAAAACATCTACAGGGATGAAACACGTTGGGGCGGAGTTTTGGCGCATGCCAGGACAGGCGGCATGCTGTTTTACAATAGCGATTGAATACATTCCCTTGTAAGTACATGGTATTTTAATAAACAAGAAGTATTAATAATTGGTAATGCACTATGGATCCCCATTTTTTTTGTGATAACATAGGGCTATTTATAAGAGTGTGACCTGGCTTCGGATCACCCTATTGGCAACATGAACCACCGCATTCCCAGATATGGAGCTGCGCATATGGTGACTAGATTTGGTGACCACTGGGCTGAACCTAATTTTAAGGGGGTTAGAACTCTTCAATCTTGGGGGCCTTATTTTTGGAAATCCCATCTGCAGTCTGACGGCCTGTTTACTGGCCTTCCATCGGTATACTTATCCTTTCAAAGTACACTAAAGCCCCGTACACACGACCGGTTTTCCTGCAAGGAAAACTGGCATGAGAGCTTTTGGCCGAGAAAACCGGCCATGTGTATGCTTCATCGCAGTTTTCCCGACAGGAAAACTGCATGCGAATCGCGGCGGCAAAGAGAGAGCTGGTTCTCTATTTTCCCATCGGGATTCCCAGTGTTTTTTTTTACGCCAGATTTACTATGGGAAACACTGCGAGGCAGGGCCGATGGAGCATACACACAGCCGGGATTCCCGGCCAAAGCTCTCATGGCAGTTTTCCTGCCGGGTAACCCGGCCGTGTGTAGGGGGAAAAAGCTAGCGAGCAGGTTCTTGGTTTTCCCCTCGGTTTTCCCGGTGGACTTTTTACCGCCGGGAAAACCGATCGTGTGTACAGGGCTTTACCTGTTAATGGAGGGTGATCAATTAATAATAAAACTTTAGCTAATAAAAGTAAATATATATTTTTTTATGCCAAGTAGTTAAACTGTAAACACTATCTGTAATATTTTTATTTACTCTAGTTGAAAGGGGTTTCCACGTTACCCCAGATAGGGACCCCTGTACCCAGTGGTGCTTTTTTTTTAATTCAGTAGCTTTTTGTGAAGAAGGGGGAGCTAGGCAGTGTGGCGTGACAGAAAGAGGTTGCACAATTACCACTAAAGGCATCTCTGAATCACAATTAGCTATGGGAGAACAAACTCTGAATTCTTCATTAATTCTATGTCATCATATATTTCATTATCAATGCATACACAACAGTAAAATGGAAGGCAATAATTTACAAGATGAAGCATCTAATTTTTCAGAGCAGAGCAATGAGTGACACAGCCAAATGATTTGCTTTTAAATTATCTTCCAAGAAAAGAGAAAAATGTCAAAGACGCTTTTGTCCAACTGCTGACACCAAAGTGCCTTGCTTTAAGAAAAAAAAAGTCAGCGATTAAGCAGCTAACTGCTAAGCAACACAGTACTTTCCCATGGCAAATCATACCACTATCTGGATTTAAAGTTAGCAATCCCAGTTTCTTGTAAACGGTCACAGCTTTAATTAAAACTGTTCTCCCTTTGAAGATTTTTTCCATCTTTTAATTAGGACAAGATGCAAATCTGCTTCCCAAGTTCCCATATCTACCCTGGGCATTTGGATATTTATACTTTGTTTCTTATGGTCAAGACTTAAAAAATAAGAAATATGTTTCTTTTTTGACATTTAACGTGTTACTAAACCCACAACAGTAAGATTAGTCTGTATATGGAGAAAAACATCCTTGTTATACTCACTGTGGAACCTAAGGGGTTAATCATTTGCATTGTGTAAAAAGGCTGTTTGATCCTGTATGCAGAGATCCTCCCCTTCTTGCATTGTCCCCAAAACATCTCCCGATAAGACGGTTAGTGGAGTCAGTCTGCACATGCTCAGTTTGGTGTGTATTGCTAGAGAGTTTTTTTTTCTTGGGAGAGTGCATGTGATCAGCACAGGTCCAATCAGCACTGTACAGACAGAGGGTCAGGGGTTCTGCATTCTCATAGAACAGCCAATGCAGTATGAAAACTCCTCCTTCAAGCTTTTACCAGGCACTGATAACAGTCACAAGATTGCTGTTAGGGATGAGCTTTGAGTTAGAGTCAATCTCATGTTCGACTCGAACATTGCCTGTTTGTACGTTCGCCGAACAGCGAACAATTTGGGGTGTTCGCTGCAAATTCGAAAAGCTGCGGAACACCCTGTAAAAGTCTATGGGAGAAATCTAAAGTGCTAATTTTAAAGGCTTATATGCAAGTTTTTGTCATAAAAAGTGTTTGGGGACCCGGGTCCTGCCCCAGGGGACATGTATCAATGCAAAAAAAAGTTTTAAAACGTCAGTTTTTTTGGGAGCAGTGATTTTAATAATGCTGAAAGTGAAACAATAAAGGTGAAATATTCCTTTAAATTTCGTACCTGGGGGGGGGGGGGGGGTGTATAGTATGCCTGTAAAGCAGCGCTTGTTTCCCTTGCTTAGATCTGTCCCTGCACAAAGTGTAATTTCTGAAGGAAAAAAGTAATTTAAAAGCACTCGCGGCTATAATGAATTGTCGGCTCCTGGCAATACAGAGAAAAGTCATTGATAAAAAAAAAAAATGCGTGGGGGTCCCCCCAAATTCAATTACCAGGCCCTTCAGGTCTGGTATGGATATTAGGGGAACCCTGCGTCAAATTTTAAAAAAAAATGACGTGGGGTTCCCAACAAATATCCATACCAGACCCTTCAGGTCTGGTATGGATTTTAAGGGGAACTCCACGCCAAATAAAAAAAAAAATGGCGTGGAATTTCCCCCAAAAATCCATACCAGACCCTTTATCTGAGCACGCAACCTGGCAGGCCACAGGAAAACTGGGGGGACGAGAGAGCGCCCCCCTCCTGAACCGTACCAGGCCACATGCCCTCAACATGGGGAGGATGCCTTACACCTACGTCATTGGCTGTAAAAAAAACACGCAGACACCGTTGGGAAAGTTCTTTATTAAAGATAAAAAATAAAAAACCCATTCCAGCGATGTAATCCAGTGTCCCGCGGTGATCCGACGTCCGGCGCTGCAGTCTCCACTCCACACGAAACGTCATTGGCTGAGCGGACCTACACTGCGGAGGAAGTTCCCCATCAGGTCTGCTCAGCCAATGACGTAGGCAGGGTCTGAGGTACGAGGGGGGGGGCACCCTCGTATCTCAGATCCCACCTACCATATTGGCTGAGCGGACCTGATGGGGAACTTCCTCCGCAGTGTAAAAAATGAATAGACCCGCCCCTTCTCACGTTCCCCATCAGGTCCGCTCAGCCAATGAGGTAGGTGTAAGGCATCCTCCCCATGTTGAGGGCATGTGGCCTGGTACGGTTCAGGAGGGGGGCGCTCTCTCGTCCCCCCCAGTTTTCCTGCGGCCTGCCAGGTTGCGTGCTCGGATAAAGGGTCTGGTATGGATTTTTGGGGGAAACTCCACGCCATTTTTTTTTAATTTGCCGTGGAGTTCCCCTTAAAATCCATACCAGACCTGAAGGGTCTAGTATGGATATTTGGGGGGAACCCCACGTCATTTTTTTTTTTATTTGACGCAGGGTTTCCCTTAATATCCATACCAGACCTGAAGGGCCTGGTAATTGAATTTGGGGGGACCCCCACACATTTTTTTTTTATCAATGACTTTTCTCTGTATTGCCGGGAGCCGACAATTCATTATAGCCGCGAGTGCTTTTAAATGACTTTTTTTCCTTCAGAAATTACATTTTGTGCAGGGACAGTTCTAAGCACGGGAAACAAGTGCTGCTTTACAGGCATACTATACACCCCCCCCAGGTATGAAATTTCAAGGAATATTTCACTTTTATTGTTTCACTTTAAGCATAATTAAAATCATTGCTCCCGATAAAACGGTTGTTTTAAAAAAAAAAATTGCATTGATACATGTCCCCTGGGGCAGGACCCGGGTCCCCAAACCCTTTTTAGGACAATAACTTGCATATTAGCCTTGATAATTAGCACTTTTGATTTAGAACGTTCGAGTCCATTGTATTTAATAGGGTTCTAAAGTTTGCGCGAACTTTAGGTCTGTTCGCAGGTTCTGGTGTGATCCGAACAGGGGGGTATTCGGCTCATCCCTAATTGCTATATACTGCTGATGAGAAAAGGTATTTAGCAGTTTAAATTTACTAAAATGGTTGCATTTCCATGTTATGTGTACTGTGGGAGACCAAATATAGTGAATGCAGGGTCCTGGGTTTCATAACACTTTAAGTATGAGATGATATGTAATCCTCTGTGCAGCAGCAGGTGTGGTTTTATTCACCTTTTCGTGTCATTAACAGGACTTATCAAAAGCCCCTGTCTATGTAATTTTAATGAGTCATGAGGGCAGTAATCCATCCCTTATCAAATGGCTGAGTATGAAAGCAAGCAGCACCGCTGTGCTCTCATTCCTTAGATAACCCATAGTGCTCTGGGAACACTTTGTCATGTATTTAATGTTTATTTTGTATATAAATATGTATATAAATTCTCATAGTATATATAAGAATATATACAATCTTATAGTATAGACTAAGATTGTATATACATTGTGAAAAAACTCATTAACCAAAAAATAAATTAAAGTGATTGTAAAGCTTGATTTTAAAAAAAAAACAACAACAACAAACATGTCATACTTACCTGCTCTGTGCAGATCCTGTGTAGCCCAGATCCTCTTCATCTCAGGTCCCCCTCTGGCTCCTTCCTTATGTGAGTGCCCCCATAAATAGCTGCTTCTCATGGGGGCAATTGTGCATGCTTGATCCTGAGCCAGGCTGTTTGTTTCTATTCAGACAGCCCGGCTCAGCCTTGCCCCCATATTTCTGCTCACAGGTTTTGACTGAGAGCAGCAGGAGCCAATGGCTCCTGCTGCTCTCAGGCAAGCCTGTGAGAGCTGGGAGAGGGAAGGAGAGTTGCTGCAGACGTTCACAGCGCTAGACCAAGATCAGGTTCAGGTGAGCATTTAGAGAGAGCTGGGGGGAAGCCAATATTAAAAGTTTTTTTACTTTAAAGTGGTTGAAAAGACAGAAGTTTCTGTGTGCAGCAGACCCCCTCAGCCCCCTAATACTTACCTGAGCACAATCTTGATCCAGCAATGTTGCACAAGAGCCTCGGCTGTCCGGGACTCTCCCACCTCATTGGCTGAGACATCAGCGAAGTGCCATTGGCTCCTGCTGCTGTCAATCAAAGTCAGTAAGCCAATGAGGAGAGAGAGAGAGTGGGGCTGGGCCACGGCTCCGTGTCTGAATGGACACACAGAGCTACAGCTCAGCTCAGGTGCCCCCATAGCAAGCTGCTTGCTGTGGGAGCACTCAAAAGGAGGGAGGGGCCAGGAGCACCAACGAGGGACCAGAGAAGAGGAGGATCTAGGCTGCTCTGTGAAAAAACAGTGCCCAGAGCAGGTAAGTATAACATGTTTGTTATTTTTAAACAAAAAAAAGCAAGTCTTTAGTATCACTGTAATGCAGAGAATGAATTAGGTAAAAAAAAATGTACTTTTAGAACCACTTTAAATTGTCTCAAAAGCATAAAATCATCATATTTTCCTCCTTTTCTGTCATGTTTAGTTCCCTTTCTTTCCTGTTTTTTTTTTTTTTTTTTTTTTTTACACTTCCTCTATTTCTTGTAGCAACCATTCCATTCTTCCAAATCTTACTGCTTAATATGGGTGATCTGTCGCATGGAATTACAAAAACCATTGCAGCCCTGAAGGAGAAAGGGATACCAAGCTGACTCACATTTCAGGAACACTTCTCATGTGTCTACTGTTCTTGGTCATATGACCAAGGCCCCCCCGTACATTGAGGCAGCCCAGCACTGATTCCCCATACAACTCCAGTCTGTCCTCCCTCTATGTATGTCTGTGTAGATGACCAAGCAGTAAAGGGGCAGAGCCCCTAAAACAGTTGCAGCAGATGTTCAACTATGTGCATGCAAATTAAAAATGTGAGTTTCTTGGGTATTTGTCATGCATGCATGCATGCTAACATTTTGTTTTAGTAAATGGTCTCTGGAATAGGGATGAGCCGAACACCCCCCGGTTCGGTTCGCACCAGAACTTGCGAAGGGAACGAAAGTTCGCGCAAACTTTAGAACCCTATTAAATACAATGGATGCGAACGTTTGAAATCAAAAGTGCTAATTATAACGGCTAATATGCAAGTCATTGTCCTAAAAAGGGTTTGGGGACCCGGGTTCTGCCCCAGGGGACATGTATCAATGCAAAAAAAAGTTTTAAAAACTGCAGTTTTTTTGGGAGCAGCCATTTTAATGATGCATAAAGTGAAAAAAAAAAGTGAAATATTCCTTTAAATATCGTACCTGGGGGGTGTCTAAAGTATGCCTGTGAAGTGGCACGTGTTTAGAACTGTCCCTGCACAAAATGACATTTCTAAAGGAAAAAAATGGTCATTTAAAACTGCTTGGGCTTTAATGTAATGTCTGGTCCCGGCAATATGGATGAAAATCATTGAGAAAAATAGCCCCCACCCCACTTGTATGGATATTAAGGGGAACCTCGCACCCAAAATTAAAAAAAAGGCCCTATATACTCTGAACAGCAGTATACAGGCAGTGCAAACAAGACAGGGACTGTAGGTTTGTTCTTAAGTTGAATCTTTTTCTAATTTGGAACAGGTAAATTTTTTAAGTGTAGCTCTAGCCAAAAAATCTATTTTTAAGCTTTTTGGAGAACATAGGGAAGGGTTATCACCCCTGTAACATTTGTTTTGCTGTCTGTGCACCTGTTCAGAACATTTCACCTCACTTTCCGTCCCAATGACAAATGTTTTTGGAAAAGTGCGGTTTTTATTGAAACAAGGATAGGTGATAAAGCATCAGTAGAGAGGAGACACCTTTTTCCCATATTAACTTTTACAGGAGAGAATTTCCCTTCCTAGGGGTAGATTTCCTCTCACTTCCTGTTGTCTCCTTCTGTTTGCAAGTAGGAGTCGTTTGTAAGTTGGATGTTTGAAAGTAGGGGCCTGCCGTATATACTCTGCAGAAATTTGCCCCTTAGCTGTCGGTGTTGCCACAACACTGTAAGCCCTCACAGTTACTCTTGGTGGGCACTGGAATGCCCTGCTGTGAACTATTATATCAGGAATTGTAATTACATGCCATTGTTCAACAGTGGTAGGAAAAATTGGGCCTTTGGTGGTGGTGCTGGTGCTACAACACTGTCAGCCCTCACAGTTACTCTTGGTGGGCGCATGAATGGGCCCTACTGTAAATTATTAGATCAAGAATTGTAATTGCATGCCCCTGTTGAAGAGGGGCAGAAAAATTGGGCCTTTGGTGGTGGTGGTGGTGTTGCCACAACACTGTAAGCCCTCACAGTTACTCTTGGTGGGCGCAGGAATGGGCCCTGCTGTGAATTATTAGATCAAGAATTGTAATTGCATGCCCCTGTTGAACAGGGGCAGAAAAATTGGGCATTAGGCACTGGTGTCACAACACTGCAACCCCTCACAGATACTGTACTTGGAGCACAGCAATGAGCCCTGTTGCAAAGTATTGCATCAAAAATTGTAATTACACGCCCCTGTTAAACAGGGGCTGAAAAATTGGGCCTTAGGCACTGGTGCTGGTGCCACGACACTGCATCCTCTCCCAGATACTCTAGTTGGAGTGCAGGAATGAGCCCTGCTGCAAAGCATTGCATAAAAAATTGTAATTACATGCCCCGTTTAAACAGGGGCTGAAAAATTGGGCCTTAGGCACTGGTGGCGGCACCCAGAAACAAAAATGTTCTTCCAAGCTATCATCATGAATCGGATCATTGAGGAGGAGGAGGATAGTCAGTCAACATTAGACATGTGCAATTCGTTTCGTTCCGAATTCGTTTTTTAACGAATTTCGACAAATTCGTTAATTCGGAAATATCCGAATTAACGAAAACTCATTTAACGAATTTTAACGAATATTCGTAAATTCAAATTTACGAATGTACGAATTTACGAATATACGAATTTACCAATGCACGAATTTACGAATGTACAACTATCCGGAAATTCGTAAATTTGAATTTACGAATTTCCGAATATTCGTACATTCGTAAATTTGTACATTCGTACAATCGTAAATTAGTAAATTCGGAAATCTGAAATAATAATTAACTAATAACTTAACTATTACTAACTATTCAATTATAGGTATTGTAATTTCCTTTCAAATTTGGCTGTTAGTGAACTTAACGAAGTTACGAATTGTTTTCCGACATAATGAATGCCGTATCTAAACGAATGGAACGTAATGAATTAATAATAATAATAAATAACAATAATAATAATAAAAACGTTTTATTATTATTATTATTAATTTGTTCCGTTCCATTTGTTTAGATGCGGCATTTGTTATTTCAGGTTATGCGTAACTTCAGATAAATTTGTATTCGTTACGTTCGCTAACAGCCAAATTTGAAAGGAAATTACAACTATAATTTAATAGTTATTTTTTCAGATTTTCAAATTTTCGGGTTTTCGAAAATATCGAATTTCCAAATTTCCGAAATTACGAATGTATAAATTTACGAATGTATAAATTTACGAATGTACGAATTTACGAATGTATAAATTTACGAATGTACAAATTTACGAATGTACAAATTTACGAATGTACAAATTTACGAATGTATAAATTTACGAATGTACAAATTTACGAATGTACAAATTTACGAATGTACAAATTTACGAATGTACAAATTTACGAATTTACGAATTGCGATCATAACGAATGACCCGAAAAACGAAAAAAACAAAAAACGAATGAAACGAAAACGAAAACTAACGAATTTTTTGGCAGTGCACATGTCTAGTCAACATAACAGGACAGTCACTCAGCATCAGCATAGGCAGTCTTGAAGGGATGTGACATTTCAAAATAAATTATTCTGTTATATCAGCTTCAGGTGCTTAGTAGCTGGTGGTGATCCAATGAAGGTCAGTCGATCAACCGAGTCGGTGGACAGGCGCACCCTGTGATCCGTGACAAAGCCTCCAGCAGCACTGAATGTGCGTTCCGAAAGAACGCTGGATGCAGGACAGGCCAGTAGCTCAATTGCATACTGTGCAAGCTCTGGCCAGTGATCCATCCTCAAGACCCAGTAAGCCAGAGGATTTTCGGTGGGAAAGGTGTCCAAGTCTGACCGTGCCCCTAGGTATTCCTGCACCATGAATATCAGACACTGGCGATGGTTGCTGGAACCGATCATACCTTGGGGCTGCGGACTAAAAAATTGTCTGAACGCATCGGTCAGACGGCCACCTTCTCCACCGCTCCTTCTGCTACTGACAAAGCCTCAGCAACTCGTTGTCCAGGACCAGGAGTTTGTAACCTCCCAGCCTCTGGGAACGCGTTGCACAGACCTTTCCCGGAGTTGTCTCATCCTCTGCTTCCTCTGCGATGGCAAGATAAGGTCCGCAACCTTACCCTTGTACCGTGGATCAAGGAGAGTGGCCAGCCAGTAATGGTCCCTCTCCTTGATCCGAAGAATACGAGGATCCTTCCGCATGTTTTGCAGGATCAGGGAGGCCATGCAGCGTAGGTTAGCTGAGGCATTCGGTCCGGAGTCCTCTGGGTCACTAAGGACGACATGATCCGCAGCCACCTCCTCCCAGCCACGTACAAGTCCACGGGTTTGTTGGGACTGTAAATCATCCCTAAAAGACTGCTGCTGTTGATGCTGTGTGCCATGCTTCACCTCCATGCTGACACAATCCTCCTCCTCCTCCTCTTCATCGTCCTCTTCCTGTGTGATGGGTGGGACACAAGGAACACTGTCTGGGTAAAGGGGGCCTTGAGAGGCAAGGAGGTCCTCCTCTTCCTGCCTCTGTTCTGCCTCAAGTGCCCTGTCCATTATTCCACGCAGCGTATGCTCCAACAGGTGGACAAGAGGTACAGTGTCACTGATGCATGCACTGTCACTGCTCACCATCCTCGTGGCCTCCTCAAATGGTGCCAGGACAGTGCATGCATCCCTGATCATGACCAACCGGTGTGGTGAAAAAACCTGAGCTCCCCTGACCCTGTCCTGGTGCCGTAGTCGCACAGGTACTCATTGATGGCCCTCTGCTGCGTGTGCAGCCGCTGCAGCATGGCCAACGTTGAGTTCCACCTGGTGGGCATGTCACATATAAGGCGGTTCTTGGGCAGGTTCAACTCCTTTTGCAGCTCAGCCAGCCGAGCACTGGCATTATATGATCTGCGGAAATGCACACAGACTTTCCTGGCCTGCCTCAGGACATCCTGTAAGCCCGGGTACCTGCCCAAGAACCGCTGCACCACCAGGTTAAGGACGTGAGCCACACAGGGCACATGGGTCAGTTGTCCCTGTCGGAGAGCGGAGAAGAGGTTGGTGCCATTGTCGCAAACCACCATTCCTGGCTTAAGCTGGCGTGGTGTCAACCACCTCTCGGCCTGCCCCTGCAGAGCTGACAGAACCTCTGCCCCAGTGTGGCTCCTGTCCCCCTAACACACCAGCGCAAGCACGGCATGGCATCTTTTTGCCTGCGTACTTGCGTAGCCCCTTGAAAGCCTGGTTCCCAGGACAAAGCACAGGAAGAGGCCATGGTGGAAGAAGAAGAGGAGGGGTGGAGGAGAGAGGTGTGTCACAACCAGTAGTAGCATTTTGGAGGCATGGCGGCGGAACAACCTCCAACACTACTGCACCTTGTCCTGCATCCTTCCCAGCTGCCAAAAAAATGACCCAATGGGCCGTGAAAGAAAGGTAACGTCCCTGTCCATGCCTGCTGGACCATGAGTCAGCGGTAATATGCACCTTACCGCTGACCGCCCTGTCCAGCGAGGCATGGACATTGCCTTCCACATGCCGGTAGAGAGCCGGAATCGCCTTCCGTGAGAAAAAGTGGCGTTTGGGAACCTGCCACTGAGGAACCGCACATTGCATAAACTCACGGAAGGGGGCCGAGTCTACCAACTGAAAAGGCAGCAGTTGAATTGCTAGCAATTCAGCCAAGCTAGCATTCAACCGCTGGGCATGTGGATGGCTGGGAGTGAACTTCTTTCGACGGTCCAGCAGCTGGGGCAGGGAAATTTGCCTGCTACAATCGGACGTGGGTGTACTGCTTGCAGAGTGCCCGCAAGTACTTGGCTGTGACACACCTAATTCTACACCTTCATTCCTCTCAGTGCAGGTTTCAGAGAGGACTGAAGGTATAGTGGGGTTGGAGATCCCAGCTGATGAGGAGCAAGGAGAGGTCCGCTTTGTTCTTTGGTGTGGGTCTTTAAGGTACGCATGGCAGGTCAACATATGTCTAGTCAAGCAAGTGGTGCCCAAGCGGCTGATGTTTTGGCCACGCGAGATACGCTTGAGACATATGTTGCATATAGCAGCGGTGCGATCTGATGCACTCGACTCAAAAAAGGCCCACACCAAAGAACTTTTTGAATAACGGGCAGAGGCAGCGCCCTGCACAGGCGTAGCTCTGCGGTGTGATTCAGTCGGTGTGCTGCCCTTACGCTGGCCCCCGGAGGGCATTCTGCCTCGTTGGAGATGTGCCTCCTCCTCATCCTCCTCTCTCCTATCAGGCACCCACGTGGAGTCAGTGACCTCATCATCCCCTCCCTCCTCATCACTGGAGCCAATCTGGCAGTATGCTGCAGCTGCTGGAACATGACTGCCAGATTGCTGTCCTTCTTGAGCATCCCCTCTCTCTGCGCTCACGCTACTGCCTTCCTCTAGCTGGGTATCATCATCAGACCCTTCGAAACGCTGGGCATCCTCCTGGAGCATGTACCCAACACTGTGCTCAAACAGTTCGGGGGACTCCTTAGGAGGACATGGTGGGTCTAGGGAAGGAGTGACTGATGATGGCATTGATACGAGGGAAGAGGACGCTTTGGCAGCTACTTTGCCAGTACCCTGAGCCTGGGTGAGAGAGGATGAGGAGGATGAGGAGGGCTTGGTCAACCACTCTACCAAGTTTTTGGCATGATGCGGCTCAACATGTCCAGCTGCTGAAAATAAGGACAAGTGTGTCCAATGGCCACGTGCTGATGACAATGCACCGCGTCAACGACCAGCACTGTTGCCCCCAGACACAGAGCCTGCTTGCCCTCTTTTATTGGCTCGTGACTGTCTGCCTCTTTTTGTTGGCCTTCCAGACATAGTAATGGCCTTCAGGGAGATGGGAAAACCAGCAATTGGGTAGTGTATATTGTGCTGGAGGCACACAACACTCACTACCTCCTGCAGATGCTTGTATTAGAGAACAGCAATGACGGTTATATAAAGGTGTATACTGTGCCACTAACTCCTTCAGATGCCTGTAATAGAGAACAGCAATGACGGGTATATACAGGTGTATACTGTGCCACTAACTCCTGCAGATGCCTGTATTATAGAACAGCAATGACGGGTATATACAGGTGTACACTGTGGCACTAACTCCTGCAGATGCCTGTATTAGAGAACAGCAATGACGGGTATATACAGGTGTATACTGTGCCACTAACTCCTGCAGATGCCTGTATTAGAGAACAGCAATGACGGGTATATACAGGTGTATACCGTGCCACTAACTCCTGTAGATGCCTGTATTAGAGAACAGCAATGACGGGTACATACAGGTGTATACTGTGCCACTAACTCCTGCAGATGCCTGTATTAGAGAACAGCAATGACGGGTATATACAGGTGTATACTGTGCCACTAACTCCTGCAGATGCCTGTATTAGAGAACAGCAATGACGAGTATATACAGGTGTATACTGTGCCACTAACTCCTGCAGATGCCTGTATTAGAGAACAGCAATGACGGGTATATACAGGTGTACACTGTGCCACTAACTCCTGCAGATGCCTGTATTAGAGAACAGCAATGATGGGTATATACAGGTGTATACTGTGCCACTAACTCCTGCAGATGCCTGTATTAGAGAACAGCAATGATGGGTATATACAGGTGTATACTGTGCCACTAACTCCTGCAGATGCCTGTAATAGAGAACAGCAATGACGGGTATATACAGGTGTACACTGTGCCACTAACTCCTGCAGATGCCTTTATTAAAGAACACCAATGACGGGTATATACAGGTGTATACTGTGCCACTAACTCCTGCAGATGCCTGTATTAGAGAACAGCAATGATGGGTATATACAGGTGTATACTGTGCCACTAACTCCTTCAGATGCCTGTAATAGAGAACAGCAATGACGGGTATATACAGGTGTATACTGTGCCACTAACTCCTGCAGATGCCTGTATTATAGAACAGCAATGACGGGTATATATAGGTGTACACTGTGCCACTAACTCCTGCAGATGCCTGTATTAGAGAACAGCAATGACGGGTATATACAGGTGTATACTGTGCCACTAACTCCTGCAGATGCCTGTATTAGAGAACAGTAATGACGGGTATATACAGGTGTATACTGTGCCACTAACTCCTGCAGATGCCTGTATTAGAGAACAGCAATGACGGGTATATACAGGTGTATACTGTGCCACTAACTCCTGCAGATGCCTGTATTAGAGAACAGCAATGACGGGTATATACAGGTGTATACTGTGCCACTAACTCCTGCAGATGCCTGTATTAGAAAACAGCAATGACGGGTATATACAGGTGTACACTGTGCCACTAACTCCTGCAGATGCCTGTATTAGAGAACAGCAATGACAGGTGTATACAGTTGTATACTGTGCCACTAACTCCTGCAGATGCCTGTATTAGAGAACAGCAATGACGGGTATATACAGGTGTATACTGTGCCACTAACTCCTGCAGATGCCTGTATTAGAGAACAGCAATGACGGGTATATACAGGTGTATACTGTGCCACTAGCTCCTGCAGATGCCTGTATTAGAGAACAGCAATGACGGGTATATACAGGTGTACACTGTGCCACTAACTCCTGCAGATGCCTGTATTAGAGAACAGCAATGACGGGTATATACAGGTGTACACTGTGCAACTAACTCCTGCAGATGCCTGTATTAGAGAACAGCAATGACGGGTGTAGCGGCCTCCTCACTCCCCTCTTTGCATCAGCTCGTCTTTCTCTTGTCTAGGGGTACCTTAGAGGGGAGAGAGCGGGGTCACCACGCCAAGCCTTCACCACATGTGTCCGTGCGGTGTAAGCAAAGTTCCTTCTCTACCTTCGGGTCAGTGTTGTGCACCTGGAATTACCTTGAACAATGTCCACCAGAAAAGAGCCCCACACCATTAAAGTCCAACACTCCTTTATTCTTCTCGAGTGAACAGCATAATCAGTTAGACTCCCTTAGAGAACAGAACAAACAAGGAGGTGTGGATGCGAGTAGGCCCAGACACAATGAACTCTCCACTTTCCTTCCTGAAAGTGGGCTGAGGTCTCCTAGCGAGGGGGGATTTTCCCTCCAGGCGGTCTCCGATGGGAGGCTCACCTGTCACTGGCAATCTGCTGCACCCGGTCTTCAAGTGAGGAGCTCCCCCCGGTCCATTACGCCTTCTGGATTCGGGTACCCAATCCCTGGGTTCCCTAGGACCTGCTTCCCTCGCGGAACTCAGTGTTGGGCACTGAGCTCCAGACCTCCATCCAAGTACCTCACCCCAGGCTAAAGGAGCCTGGGATGGAACACGATCTCTGGACGTCCTCTAGGCCTAGGCCGCCTAGAGGACCGACACGAACCACACGCCCTCAGGCTGAAGGTGCCTGGGACTCCACCCCGTGACAAAGATGGCCGGCCCCTTTATACCCTCTCCCAGCAAGCAGGCGGGTTCCCCGTCCCACCGTACCGCTGCCGAGGGAGAACAAAAAGGAGGCACAGCACACAATGATGGTTCAACCCCAGCCCGAGACGACAGCGCCACCCACTGGACCGCAAGGAACTGCACATCACTGGTGTCTCTGCCAGTTTGAATTACACCCAGGAAAGTGCATACCCGCTACACTCTCCCCCTGGTAATTTGACACTGGTCCCCAGTGTCTGGAACAAATCATACCCTCAAGGGCTGGCATGATCCAATCCAGAGACCAACTAACAATTGTACAAAAATATAAAACTTTTGAAAAACTTGACCAACTAAAGCAATTGTGTCTGAGCCCTAATAAAAGGGAAGGGAAACAACAACATTTAACCATAACTTTTTGAATCACATATTCACATTATACTTTTCCCACCCATCCTGACTAAGACCCACCCCATACTCAGTGGTCTTGATGGGATGCTCTCCTGCAGAGGGAAAAGAAAGAAAATTACCACACATAAACCCTGACACATATATTCGTGTGAGAGAAAAGAAACTTCTCCGGGAAGAAATCCCTTTTTTCCAAGGAGTGAGTGTGTGAAAAGTGTTTAACGTTGCGCAACACTGCCACCTGGTGACAGCAACGTGGTAACTGCACTCGTAGAACTTCTTTTCCTCTTCTCTTTAGCCCTATCTACCCCAGAGTCTGTGATCTCTTGCTGGAAAGTGAAGAACAAAACAGGAACAGTCCTTCTTCCTCTGGGTACAAGGACAACGGGCCCCAGAAAGTTCAGCAGCATATAACATAAACTGAGTCTTTCTCTCCTACAGGTATGTAGCGCTACCCCCAGTTAAGAGAGCCGCTGGATTTGTTCTCGGGCCCTGTGTACAGCACCACCAATCCCCGGCAATCTGCTCGACCCACCCTGGCACAGCTAGTCTAGGGGTTATATTTTTATCATAATCAATTGGTATTGTAAGGGCACCCTCTTTACAGTAAGACAACACACAAATGTTAAAGATTAAATATAACAGTTTTACTTTGGTTGTAAAAAAGGCTTAAGCAGAATATAATACACACAACTGGCTTGCAGAGCCCTGCAGCAATCAATATAGCACACAATAATGGCGCTGCGCGGTAATCCACCACGCGTAGCTATTATGGTATACACGCCCTGTAGCGCACTAAACAATATCCTATCTCCCCACCCTGGCCAGGCCTGACCTAGAATAAATCTCAGTCCTTCCTATAGGGATTTCTTCGCATGCAAACTTTCGGTGGTGCACTTGATGAATAGTATTTGTAATCCACAAACTGGCAATCACTAAGAACACTATACTGGGGGGACACTTCAACTCTGTCCTGCTACCGGTCCCCCAGTGGAACAACAATCAAACGATCGGTGAGCCAAGGCAGTCTATAGGCCTAGAAACTGTAAAGTCTATTTGATTGAGCAAGTGCTCGCTCACCACTCCGGACGCGATCCCAGTCCGGGACTTCCACCTGCTGTCTCCTCACACAGTGTCTGCAACGATCGGGTCCCCGATCCAACTGATGTCCTCACTCGACCAGTCTGGTTCCACCCAGGCTCCGCAGCGGGGTGGAAAGCTCTTCGGAAGTTGCGCAAGGCCCCAGGCTTCAGGCCTTGCACTGCAGCAGATCCGCACAGGAAGAAGCTGTTGCTTGCAGTGCGGTGTCCAAAGAGGCCGAGCTCCGCCTCACCTCCATCTTAAATAACCCCTCCCATGAGTCTTTGCGGTGGCCAACTGCACTCTGGGTGCCCAACGGGGTTCTGGGTAACGTAGTCCCGGGGCCTTAAAGGAGACCCTGCTACACACTCCCCCCACTTAAACTCTTTGGTCCCCAAAGATAACATAAACTTAAATCACAGAACGTACAACATCAATCAAAGTTTCGTATGATGTTGGCAGAGGAAATTCCCACCAAAACCGAGGCAGTGAACTCCCCTGCCCACAGGTCACACCATCACTAGTGTCCTGCCTAACTGTGCCAGAGAGTGAGCTGGGGTTGCCCCCCACTAAATGAACAGTGGGAGAATCAGGGTCTTCCATACTCCTTCTGGCAGTAACCACAGTGTCTTCCGCATTTCTCCCCATCTGTGGGTAAGTTAATCTTCTGGGAGGCTTTATGGCTCTTCGCTTCCTCTGTCCTCTTGGGCTGTCTGTTAGAACAGGCTCCTCCTCTGGAACCAACTCAGGAATTTCCTCTGGTTCGGGAGCACTGGACTCCGGAGCAGGGAGGTACATGGATTCTCTTGGGTCTTCCTCTGGGAGTAAGTCACAGGCACCCTCCCAAGCATCTGACCAAGGACTGGACGGGATGAACTCAGTGGCCTCTGCATTCAGTGTTCGGTCTTTGGTGTCTTCTTCAGGTGGAAGATCAATAACAGAAGTCTCTGGGGCCTGGGAAGGCCAAAGCCAATCAAGTTCCTCTCCCTCATCTTCACTTATCTCCGAGGTCTCTGTATCCCTGACTCGAGGGGTCTGGGACCAAGTGTTTGGTCTGGGAGTATCCAGAATGGAGGTTGACTCAGGGGAACCCATCACAGGGGGTATCCGAACTGCCTCAGCTAGTGGGAGTAGGTGGTTCCGATGCCAGGTCTTCAAGGGCCCCACCTTCCCTTCTGGTTTAAGTCTGTAAACGGGTAGGCCCGGTAGTCTTTTGCAAACAACATAAGGTTCAGGTTTCCATCTGTCTGCAAGCTTGTGCTTTCCAGGGACCCCCAAGTTCCGCAGCAACACTCTGTCTTCAGGTTGTAGATCTTGGATCCTAACTTTCAAATTTCTCTTGTTGCGTGCCCCCCTTTGCTTCGAGGCCGCCTGGGCCTGTTCATAGGCCAACCTCAAGTTGCGTCTGAGTCTATCAACATATCCCTTGTGGGAAGCGGCAGAACAATGGTCTACGGAAGTGCCAAAGGCCAAATCTACTGGCAGTCTTGCTTCTTTCCCGAACATAAGTCGATAGGGTGAGTACCCTGTAGCGTCACTGGTGGTGCTGTTGTATGCATGCACGACTGCCGCTATGTGGTTGCTCCAATGCTGCTTCTTTTCACTGCTTAAAGTCCCCAGCATGTTGAGCAGGGTTCGGTTGAACCTCTCCGGCTGAGCATCACCCTGTGGATGGTAGGGGGTAGTCCTTGTCTTCTTAATCCCCAAGGAATCCAGGAGCTTCCGGATCAGTCGACTTTCAAAATCCCTTCCCTGGTCTGAATGAAGTCGTTGTGGTAGCCCATAGTGTACGAAGTATTTCTCCATAAGCACTTTGGCCACAGTGGAGGCCTTTTGGTCTTTGGTTGGGAAAGCCTGGGCATACCGGGTGAAATGGTCGGTTACTACCAGAACATTTCCTAGTCCACTCAGGTCGGGTTCGAGGCAGAGAAAATCAATGCATACCAGATCAAGCGGGCCTTGACTTTGCAGATGGCCCATTGGGGCAGCTTGATGGGGTAGAGTCTTTCTCTGGATGCATCGTGCACATAAATGGCAGTATTCCTCAACTTCAGCCCTCATGTAGGTCCAATAGAAACGGTCCCTAACGAGTTGGAAAGTCCTTTCCGCCCCTAGGTGGCCATGGTTGTCATGCAGAGCAACCATGACAGTCTCTCTGTGTTTCTCGGGCAGGAACAACTGCCATTTGTCTTCCAGGTCATCAGAGGGGCCCCTTCGGTAGACCACTCCCTGACGCACCTGCAACCTGTCCCACTCCTTCTTCAACAGGCGAGCTTCCTTTGAAGGGTGACGCAGGAGTCTGTTCGGATCCTGATTCTCCAGGGCCTCCAGAACCAATCTCCCCATGGGGTCTTCCAATTGGTCGGATCTCAACTCCTTTCTGGACAGTTTTGGCAAGTTATCTTCCCCCAGTTGGGTTACCCCACAGTACTGCTTGGGAACTCCTACTACGGTAACCCCTATCTCTTCTGCTCTTGAGCCTCCACTGGCTTGGATTTCAGCCCCTTGACAGAGGGCCCACACCCCGTCGGGTGCCACTTGGGTCCAGTCTTCTGTACTGCAGGTGGGGACATGAGATCTTCTGGACAAGGCGTCCGCATCTCGATTTCCAGCCCCAGGCCTGTATTTCAGGCTGAAATTGAAGGCAGACAGCGCCGCCAGCCACCTATGTCCTGTGGCATCCAGCTTTGCTGTGGTGAAAAGATAGGTGAGGGGGTTGTTGTCCGTTTTCACAGTGAAGTCTGCTCCATACAGATAATCCCGGAGTTTGTCAACTGCGGCCCACTTGAGGGCCAGGAACTCCAACTTATGAGTAGGATAGTTCTTTTCAGAGGGGGTCAGGCTTCTGCTCACGTATGCAACGGGTCTCAGTTGTCCTTCATGCTCCTGGTAGAGCACTCCTCCCAGACCATCATGGCTGGCATCTACGTGGAGTTCATAAAGCTTCTTTGGGTCTGCATAGGCCAGAACAGGGGCAGTGGTTAAATTATTTTTCAACATCTGGAAGGCATCTTCACACTTCTCATTCCACTGGTCCTTGACTGACTCCCCTGGCTTCCTGGGGCCCGAGTCGTCCTCTTCCCCCTCCGTCTTGAGCAGTTCATTCAGAGGCCTGGCTACCCGAGCAAACCCCTCCACGAACCTCCTATAATAGGAACAGAATCCCAGGAAGGACCTGAGTTCTGTCACAGTAGTGGGCCTTGGCCAGGAGGTGACTGCCTCCAACTTTTCGGGGTCTGTGGCCACCCCATCTTCAGACACTATGTGCCCCAGATAGTTGACTGATGACTGATAGAATTGGCATTTTTCAGGTGAGAGCTTGAGTCCTTCCTCACTCAGTCTCTTCAAAACTTTCTCCAACCTCTCTTCATGTTCTTCCAAGGTTCTTCCGAAGACAATGATATCATCCAAGTATACGAGGACTTCGATGAGGTTCATATCTCCCACAGTCTTTTCCATGAGACGTTGGAAGGTGGCTGGAGCTCCAGACAGACCTTGAGGCATCCGGTCGAATTCAAAGAAGCCTACCGGGGTTATGAAAGCCGTCTTCTCTTTGTCTTCTGGGTGCATCGGGATCTGATAGTACCCGCTCTTGAGGTCCATAACACTGAACCACTTGGCTCCAGACAAGCTCTGTAGGGCATCCTCTATCCTTGGAGTGGTATACTGGTCCGGTATGGTTCTCCTGTTGAGGGTCCTATAGTCTATGCACAGCCTCAAGGACCCATTCTTCTTCCGGACCACCACTATAGGGGAGGCATAGGGACTTCTAGATTCTCGAATCACCCCTGTTCGCTTGAGCTCGCCGAGCTGCCCCCTCAAGTCTTCAAGGTCTGCCAACGGAACCCGCCTAGCCCTCTCCCTGAAGGGCTTGTCTTCCTGGAGGCGGATTCGATAGGTGGCTCTCCTAGCACACCCCACATCGAATTCATCTTGGGAAAAGATCCTTTCCCACCTGGTCAACTGAGCCTTGGCTCTCTCTTTCCAAGCCCTGGGCAGGTTTGGGTTCTCCATGGAAAGTTTCTCCCACACAGTATTTTCTCCATCTGTCTTCTCCACATCTGATGAAGCAACTGGGGTAGCCGAGCTCACCCGGCCCAGCAACAGCCTGGCTGGGATTTCCATGGGACCATCCGTGGTATTTCTGACACTCACAGGCACTTTACAGTGAGCCGTCTTTAGGGCCTGCACCGGGACCACTTCTGGGAATACTTTTAAGCTTGAATGTTCTTCCCTTGGGTCGGGTTCCAACATGACAAAAGGGCCAGGCTGCTCCCACGTGAGTTTCACTGTGGCTTTCAAGCAGGCTACTTCACCGGGCTGCAGCACTATTCCCCTTCTTCCCAGCCTCCAGACCTTCCCTACCCCCTCTTCTGGGGCCTTCTGTTCCAGGATCAGTCGTTGGTAGGCTGTCTTCAACATTGGGTGGATCTCAGTGACTGTGGGGTCTTTCCTTCTTGTCAGAGGGGCCAAGAGTCTTCGGACCAGATCCGTGTTCGTCCCTATTATTAGGGAACTCTTGTTAGCTCCAGGCGGTCGGGGGCACACCACAGCTAAGGTGTCGAACACTTCAGCCTTTCCGGCTATGGACGGGTCGAAAGTCAGTTTTATGGGCAGATAGCCATCATAAGGGAAACTCTCTGTCCCAATCCCCCATATCTCCAACTCTTCAATCTTCTGGATGGGTAAGTGACTTAGGTGCCTGTCATAAAAGTCCCTGTACAACAGAGTCACCTGCGCCCTAGTATCCAATATGGCTCTTGTGTAGACTCCCTCCACTTGAACAGGTACTATCGGGGAGGGACCCATCAACTTTTCTGGATATCGCTTTGAAGGGGTTTCTTTCTTTTGATCTTTGCGTTTGCCTTTTGGACTTTCTTTCGTCCGTCTCTCTTTGGACTTAGGTCTCTCTTGGGCCTGGTATGCACTGATCTCCCTCCTTTTTATGGGTGTAACTACCCGCTGAGGGACATTACACTCTTTCTTTGGGGTGCGTTCCCACTGAGGAACCTTGCGTTTCTCCTGAGGGGTCTTGTCCACTCTTTTCATGTGCTTCTCATTCAGTTTGGAGCTCACTGGAGATGATGGGCACCCGGTTGACTCCTTCACCGGGGCCCGCTGAAGTTTTCCGCCGGCTTGCGGTTATTCAGTTTTTTCTTCTTTGGACTGGAACACACTTTGGCCGTATGGCCAACCCCTCCGCAGTTGAAACAAGTCATGCCCCCCCAATCTTGCAGGGATGCGGGCGCTGAGGTGTTAGGGAACAGTTCCTTCCTGGGTCCTTCCCTCTCTGGTATCTCTGAATCCTTTTCCATCAGCGAGGTCAGCATCTTCAATACCTGGGACATCTGTGACTTCAAGGTATCCACCTCTGAGTCTCTTTCCAGGGTCATGGCCGTCCTGACCATCACCGGAGGAGGATTTACAGACTCAACTGGTTGGTTCCTCTTCTTCTCCTCCAGCATAGCTTCTTCCTCTCTGACTACTCGGATCAAGTCAGGGTACTCCAGGCTCTTCCCATCCTGTCTGGTGCGTAGCGCCAATGCGATGGGGTCCAGGGGCTGAGATCCTCTCATCACCTGCTGAACACGGTCCTCATCCACCTTCCGCGGGTCAATCCCCTTCTTAAGGATCATCTTATGCAGGATCTTATCCAAGCGCCTCACAAACTCTGACAGTTTCTCTCCTGTCTTTTGGTAACAGTGCTCCAGCTGGTAAGTGAGCTCAGTGATTTTCTCTGTTCCACCGAACACATTCTGCAGAATGTCCAGATAGTCCTGTGCATCACAGTCTGTCTTGCTTATCTTGAGGTTGCGTATGGCCTCTAGAGCAGGCCCCTTCAAGCTCTCAGCAATTCTCTGCTTCTTTCTGTGGTCTGGGACTTCCCATTCTTCTAAGGCCTGAGTGGCACTGTCTAACCACTCCTCAAACCCCTCTTCACCCGAAGGTACAGGTTTTCTCCCTGAGAATATTCTGAGTTTTCTGTATCCTGACATTTGGTAACCTGTAGGATCTTTCTCACACTGGGCTACAATCTCCCCTAGGACCGCGCATAATTCTGCGCTGAGGGTGGCCTGCGGCGACCCGGGACTCTCTTTCTTCTCCCGTTTTTCTGCTTTTAGGGTGGGTGGTGGAGATAGTTTTGGTGTCTGAAGCCGTCCTCCTGGCTTGAGCGGCAGCGCGTGTATTAGGCTATAAGTCTGATCATCTATTGCTTCTATACTTGGATTCTTGAAGTTCTCTGGGACTCCATTCTTCCACTCTATTAGTGCGTGGGTCAGTGAAGAATTCGACCTGACATCCACCACCCATACCTTCTGGTGCGGGGACAGTGACATCACTAGCTGCTTCACCGCTTCTTCTTGCCAGATCCCTGGGAGTTCTATGACTACTACCCCGGCTGGATCTGTGCCGACCACCTTGCACCACTGTTCTACTTCTAGTGGGTCCATGCTGGTACTTTTTGGCGCGTTACTTGCTGCAACAGGATCCCGGACTCCAGAGCCCCCACGTTTAGCGCTACCCCCAGTTAAGAGAGCCGCTGGATTTGTTCTCGGGCCCTGTGTACAGCACCACCAACCCCCGGCAATCTGCTCGACCCACCCTGGCACAGCTAGTCTAGGGGTTATATTTTTATCATAATCAATTGGTATTGTAAGGGAACCCTCTTTACAGTAAGACAACACACAAATGTTAAAGATTAAGAATAACAGTTTTACTTTGGTTGTAAAAAAGGCTTAAGCAGAATATAATACACACAACTGGCTTGCAGAGCCCTGCAGCAATAAATATAGCACACAATAATGGCGCTGCACGGTAATCCACCACGCGTAGCTATTATGGTATACACGCCCTGTGGCGCACTAAACAATGTCCTATCTCCCCACCCTGGCCAGGCCTGACCTAGAATAAATCTCAGTCCTTCCTATAGGGATTTCTTCGCATGCAAACTTTCGGTGGTGCACTTGATGAATAGTATTTGTAATCCACAAACTGGCAATCACTAAGAACACTATACTGGGGGGACACTTCAACTCTGTCCTGCTACCGGTCCCCCAGTGGAACAACAATCAAACGATCGGTGAGCCAAGGCAGTCTATAGGCCTAGAAACTGTAAAGTCTATTTGATTGAGCAAGTGCTCGCTCACCACTCCGGACGCGATCCCAGTCCGGGACTTCCACCTGCTGTCTCCTCACACAGTGTCTGCAACGATCGGGTCCCCGATCCAACTGATGTCCTCACTCGACCAGTCTGGTGCCACCCAGGCTCCGCAGCGGGGTGGAAGGCTCTTCGGAAGTTGCGCAAGGCCCCAGGCTTCAGGCCTTGCACTGCAGCAGATCCGCACAGGAAGAAGCTGTTGCTTGCAGCGCGGTGTCCAAAGAGGCCGAGCTCCGTCTCGCCTCCTTCTTAAATAACCCCTCCCATGAGTCTCTGCGGTGGCCAACTGCACTCTGGGTGCCCAACGGGGTTCTGGGTAACGTAGTCCCGGGGCCTTAAACAAGACCCCGCTACAGGTAGAAGCAGGGATGCGGCAGAACAAGTGGCTTCAAGTGCTGGTCCATGGTCTCCAGATGATATTCTACATCTTCTCCTTCCTTGCGCCGGATCAGCACTTTGTCTGCATGGATGTGCCGTCCCAACATCCACTCTGCCTTGCAGTCCTTAAAACGCTGAGAGGCCTTGGGAGAGCATGCCAGGTACCTACGTGCGTGTGGAATCTGAAGGTGAGTCCACACAAAGTCATTGTACCAGCTACCAGCGCTCCCGGCACACTTCCACCTCATAGAGCAGCTCCTTGGACAAGTATGGATACTCCCATCCGTACCCTGCAGCAACCTTCTGGCCAAATAGGCGTTGTAGTCTAGCCAGAGGAGGCATAGTGGCTCTGTCCCCTTCGCCAGGCAAAACTATCGAGTCCAGGTGGCGAGGGACCTTGACCACATCTGATCTGGGCAATGGTGCCCGCAACAGCAGTCTCTTTTCCCCAGTCTTCTGTACAGATGGTACCGGGGATGTAGAGGCAGGCCGGGGACGGGACCCCTCTTCAGGCGCTGGTGCCTCCACCCGGGGTGTAATTTCCCCTGTAGACATGGGTGGATCCCTGGTTCTGCGGGATGAAGCGAGAGGTACTTTGTCCCAGCACTTTTCTGCAAACAGTTTGTCTATAGCAACGTCGTCTCCCATGTCCGAGAGCGACTCCAGGTCAGAGGTGTCACACTCCTCCGCGGGTAAGAACCCTGTAGTGGAGACTGAGTTTTCACCTCTTCCCACACACCAAATCTCTCCGCCTGGCTAACCTCGGCCTTTACTTGAACCTGGGACATCCGGAATTCTTGCCGACGGATCCATCCCGGCCGGGTGTAAGTGGGCGAGACGGTCCACCACAACCGCTGGTCGGGGCTACCATGCTGGTCTTTCTCTTCGGTGGTGGATGCTGCGAGATCGTGGTGACCGAGTCAGCATCCTCGGATTTCTCCCGTTGAGTTTTCACGACCTCCTCCGCGGTCGTTGCAGTGTGCGCAGGGATGGCTGTCAAAGCAGTGATTCCTCCTCTCTGAGTGGTGTTGCCTGCAGCACGGCCAGGGTAAATGGTTCTCGGCTTCTCAACCGCTGGATCCACTTCAAAAAGAAACTCCCCACAGGCCTCACATCGCCCGAATGGCTTCAGTTGGCACACCAGTCCCGAACAGCCGGGACAAATCACACCCAGGGCCTCAACGTCCATGCATGAGTACAGGGCGAATCGATCCCTTGGCTTTAGCCGGATCCCCGTATCTGTTACCGGAGCAGCAGCAGTCAGTGTCGTGGTAGAAGGGTGAACCGGAATCCTGACCTGTTGCTGATCCATCGCACACTGCCAAGTTTTTGCGCCAACGTCCCACGTGTAGTCCTTCACACGTATCGGACTCCTCCCCTTTGCTCCAGTTCGCAGGCTTTTCTTCTTTTCTGTTTCTGAGTCACGCCCACAAACTAAGCGGTGGGGGTGTGCCTGGTGGCGCAGTGCAAATAGAAGCCCCCACGTGTAGTCCTTCACACGGCTGAGCTTCCCCCTTTCCTCGCTCACTTCTGCGCGGGCCTTTCCCTTCATTGGGTCATGTCCACTAACTCCTGCAGATGCCTATATTAAAGAACAGCAATGACGGGTATATACAGGTGTACACTGTGCCACTAACTCCTGCAGATGCCTGTATTAGAGAACAGCAATGACGGATATATACAGGTGTATACTGTGCTGGGGTCACACAACACCCACTTACTCCTGCAGATGTCTGAGAAAAGAATAGAACATAGAACACACTGTCCCTGCCTATGTATCTCTTTCCCTGCCTGCCTATCTAGCTTAGAGAACAGCAATGACGGATATATACAGGTGTATACTGTGCTGGGGGCACACAACACCCACTAACTCCTGCAGATGCCTGAGAAAAGAATAGAACATAGAACACACTGTCCCTGCCTATGTATCACTTTCCCTGCCTGCCTATCTAGCTTAGAGAACAGCAATAAAGTGTAGATCAAGGTGTATACTGTGCTGGAGGCACACAACACCCACTAACTCCTGCAGATGCCTGAGAAAAGAATAGAACATAGAACACACTGTCCCTGCCTATGTATCTCTTTCCCTGCACGCCGGAACACACTGCACGAGGCCGCCGCGCTGGCGGCCTTTTATAGTGTGGGGCGTGTACTAAACCCCCCTGAGCTATGATTGGCCACAGGCATCCTGCCTGTGGCCAATTATGGCTCTCCTCGCTGCCGGCGCTCTGATTGGCCAAGCATGCGGGGTCACAGTGCATGCTTGGCCAATCACAGTGCCGGAAATGCAGTGCGATGGCGCAGTGCATTGTGGGCCGTTCGCGTCACACGAATTTGGCGCGAACTGCCCATAATGTTCGCAATTCGGCGAACAGACGAACAGGCGATGTTCGAGTCGAACATGCGTTCGACTCGAACACCGAGCTCATCCCTACTCTGGAATAATCACAGCCTGTAATGCCAGTTAGGCAGGATCTACCACAGGGAAGGTCGCATAGTGTAGTTCAGGAAGGGAACTGTTTTTACGTTAATTCCACCCATACGGTCAATCACAGAAAACTATAAGCAATACCTGAATCTTAAAAATATAGAGGGGGTGATATTGTTCTGAAATGAAACCTATACTTTATCTAAATCTATCATCAAGTGATTCATCTGTAGGTAGTGCAAGCAAACACATGTGTAGCACTACCCCCGTAGAAGCTGCTGGTTTAATTTTGGGTCTGCCATTACCTCACTGTTCACCGTATCCACCATAGGGGTCCCATTGGAGAGTTGTTCACAGATGTCTGCACCAAACACTTGGTTCCTTTTCCAATGCTTTTATTAACAAACATCAGATAGAGGGGTGGAGGGTTAGGGGAGATTCAGGTACCTTGTTTTGCGGATCACGGGTACTTCTTTGATCCAGAGGACAAACAGCTTCCACAACTGGATCTAGCAACCACCGGATAGGCCTCTCTCACTGACCTAGCAGCCGGTGCAGTGCTCAGTCTTAGTCCCTGCCACAAACTTGATGAATATACTTGAGTCATTGTACAATCCTCTGCCACAGGATTGTATAACCAAGAACTTTTGCAAAGTCAAAGAACAATCTCACAGTACCAGTATCTTTCAGCCATCCGGCGATACTGTGAGGTAGATGGGCCAGGATGCGTCCTCCAATTGAGTCTCCAATTGTTCGGCTTCCCCCCGCAGGCAAGACAGCACAGGACCACCCTTGGACCAGCAGACCCCATGTCAGAGACCCAGCACTGCAAACACTTACTTCCGGGTGTCAGCAAGGAATGCCCGTTCCACAAATGCTAATGCGCATGCGCGCGCCCCTACCAATCCCGGCGCACGGCGCCCTATTTAAACCTGGATCACCTGAGTGTCAGTGCTGGATTGTCTTTTCAGCTAGTACCTTGGCTCCTTGCTCCTAAAGATACCTGGCTTGTTTTGACTACTCTTCTCGGATCTCCCTTACCTGTTCTCCTACCTCTGCTTACTTTACTGACCAACGGTCTGGACTTTGACCACGAACCTGCCTCTTGATTTGGTACCTCTCTGCTAGCCCATTGCTGACTCCTGCCTTCACCTGTTTGTTCTCCTGGATCTTCCCTGCATGGATCTGATGCTTGGTTCCCGCAGCACCTGTGCTCAAAGAGGTCTCCAGTATCTCCCAGAGACTCTATCTGCATCAACAGGCATCTGCACCTTCTCGTGCCCCTGCATTCCCTGTCCTCACCTCCAGGGGGCGCGGGGACCGGGATCATGCGAGAGGCCGCCCCCACTTCCTCGGCTCCGCTGTAAGGTACGTGACAGTACAATCCAGCCAATATGGAGTCCGGGTCGGGGGCTTCGCCTCTGGACACACTGTGCCAGCAGATCTCTGATCTCACCCAGGAAGTCCAGGGCCTTCAAGAAGGCTCCCGCCAATTGGAGCAAAGGGTGGTGTCCCAAACTCCGGGTACCTCACCGTCACCCGCTGCAGCATCAGTACCTTCAGCATCTACAGCATCAGCTACGACCACCACAGTAATGGTGCCACCCCCGGAACCACATGTGCCCACTCCAGAAAGATTCTCAGGAGATCGCAGTAAATTCCGTGCGGTTAAAAACGCCTGCCGGCTTTACTTCTTGCTTCAACCTTGCACCTTCTCCCTAGAAAGCACAAAGGTGGGCTTCATTGTGTCACTCCTCCAGGGGGGACCCCAAACCTGGGCTCATCGTTTAATGGAACAAGCCAATACTTGTCTGAATACTCTGGATGACTTCCTGGACGAAATGGCCAAGCTTTACGACGACCCCCAACGTACTGCCACAGCAGAGGCCAGTTTTCGTGCCCTCCAGCAGGGACGTAGACCAGTGGAGGACTATATTACTGACTTCAAGCGATGGTGTTCTGATACCCAGTGGAACGACGCTGCCCTCCGCTACCAATTTCGCCTAGGCCTCTCTGAGGCACTTAAAGATGAGTTGGCACGAGTGGGAGTACCCAGTTCCTTGGAGGCCTTGATCCAGCTGTCTATCCAGATAGACCGACGCCTAAGGGAATGCAGATCGGAAAGAACCAGCCAATTTCGTCCTGTATGGATGATGCCCAGAGTACCCAGCCACCCGACAGTTCCTATCTCATCACCACCCGCCTCTGCCTCTGACGCCCCCGAGCCAATGCAGATAGGCCTTCTCCGTGCACCCCTGACTCCAGAAGAGAAGCAGCGACGCCGCCAGAACAACCTTTGTTTATATTGTGGCGGGACTGGACACTATGCAAACATATGCCCTAACAAGACCCGTAAGTCTGACCCCTCTTCTCATGATCCTGGTTTCCTGACCTTAACCAAATCCACTCATATCTCTGTTCCTATCTCTTTTCAGCTTTCGGAAGGGGTAATCCAGGCCCAAGCCATCATTGATTCAGGCGCCTGTAGCTGCTTCATAGACCGTGCCTTTTCCCAGCAACATAATATCCCTCTGCGACTGAAATCGCAGCAACTCTCCGTGCGACTGGCTGACGGATCGAGCATTAAGTCTGGGCCCATTATCCATGAAACCCAACCTCTTCCCACAAATATTCAACCGGACCACCTAGAATTACTACGCCTGGACGTTATTCCCTCACCGTTATTTCCAATCATCCTGGGAATACCTTGGTTGCGGGCTCATAACCCTCACATTGATTGGACCACTGGCCGGGTGACCTTCCAGTCCGCCTACTGTATCCAGAACTGTCTCAAGTCTTTTCACCCTGCAACCCCAGTCATCGGCTGTCTGGAAGGCATCTCTGAAACCCAGAAACTTGTCCCATCCACCTACCACGACTTCTTAGACGTGTTTGATAAACAAAAGGCAAACACGCTCCCCCCACATCGGGTATATGATTGCCCAATCGAATTACTTCCAGGAGCAGAAATTCCCTTCGGAAGAATTTTCCCTCTCTCGGAGCCTGAACTTCTGGTCCTAAAGGAGTACATCGAAGAGAACCTCAACAAAGGATTCATTCGACACTCATCCTCCCCAGCTGGTGCAGGGATATTCTTCATCAAAAAGAAGGACCACTCCCTGCGCCCCTGTATCGATTACAGGGAATTAAATAAGGTCACAATCAAAAACCGATATCCCCTTCCCTTGATTCCAGAGTTGTTCCAGAGACTTCGTTCCGCTAGAATATTTACAAAGCTTGATTTACGAGGGGCTTACAATTTAATTAGAATCCGTGAGGGGGATGAGTGGAAGACGGCCTTCCGAACACGTTTCGGTCACTTCGAATACCTTGTGATGCCGTTTGGTTTGTGCAACGCACCAGCGACCTTTCAACACTTTGTCAATGACATCTTTAGAGACTTTTTGGATTTATTTGTGATCGTATACCTGGATGATATCTTGATATTTTCAGCATCATTAGAATTACACCGGACTCATGTGAAACAAGTCCTCCTCAGGTTACGACAGAACGGACTTTTCGCCAAGGCCGAGAAATGTGAATTTGAGCGTCAGACCATCCACTTTCTCGGCCTAGTCATTTCAACAGGAGGTGTGGCGATGGACCCCCAAAAGGTCGCAGCCATCATGTCCTGGCCGCCTCCCACCAACAAAAATAGAGTGCAACGCTTCATTGGATTCTCCAATTTCTATAGGAAATTTATAAAGAACTTTTCCGGCATTATAGCGCCCATCACACATCTCACCAAAAAACCTAACCGCTTCCAATGGACTGAAACAGCTCAAGCCTCCTTTGATAAACTCAAAAAGTTGTTCACGTCTGCTCCAGTACTAAGGCATCCTGATCCTGCTCTGCCGTATATATTGGAGGTGGACGCCTCTGAAACTGCGGTAGGGGCCATCCTGTCCCAACAATTGGGAGCCAAGTCATTAATGCTGTCTGAAAAAAACTATGACGTTCCTGGACCGAGAATTGCTGGCAATAAAAACTGCCCTGGAAGAGTGGCGATACCTCTTGGAGGGAGCAACCCATCCTATATTGATCTTCACAGATCATAAAAATTTAGAATACCTTAGAACTGCCAAACGCCTCAGGTCCAGACAAGCGAGATGGGCTCTCTTCTTTTCTCGTTTTAATTTCCACATCACGTACCGGCCAGGATCCAAAGACGTTAAGCCTGATGCACTGTTCCGTATGTTTCCAGACACGGAAACCTCATCTTCACCAGATACCATCCTCCAAGCCGGGAATTTCTTACTGACTCAAACTGACTTTGTGTCCCAGATCCGCCAGGCTTCCTTGAACATCCCTCTGCCCCCACATACCAGTCTTCTAGGAAGAGAGGGGCTTTACTGGCTGGGAAACAAGATATTCGTACCCCAGGAGATGCGTACAAATGTCTTACAGACTTGTCACGATTATCCCTTGGCAGGTCATTTTGGGGGTCACAAAACCACGGACCTAGTTCAACGACATTTCTGGTGGCCGGGTCTAGCAAAAGATTGCAGGGCCTATGTAAATTCCTGCCCAATTTGTCTCAGGAACAAAGGCTCAAAAAACAAAACCTGGGGACTGTTAAGACCACTGCCCATCCCTGAAAAGCCTTGGGAAAGAATTGCAATGGATTTTATTGTGGAGCTTCCTGCGTCGGAAGGGTTTTCATCCATTTTTGTGGTGGTTGACCGGCTCTCTAGAATGGCACATTTTATTCCTATGAAGGGGACCCCGTCTGCAATGGAAACAGCTAAGGTGTTCATAAAAGAAATCGTGAGACTGCACGGAATTCCGGACGACATAGTCTCCGATCGTGGAGTACAATTCACGTCTAAGTTTTGGAAAACGCTATGTGGAACCCTGGGCATTAAACTCAATTTCTCCTCAGCTTACCATCCTCAGACTCACGGGCAGACAGAACGTACGAACCAGACACTGGAACAGTACTTACGCTGCTTCTCCTCTTTCACCCAGGAGGATTGGGCATCACTTCTCCCCCTAGCGGAGTTTGCATTTAACAACTCCATTCATTCTGCCACCAATCAGACGCCTTTTTTCTCCAATTACGGATTCCATCCTACCTTTCTACCAGCATTAATCCCAGATTCTCCACTACCAGCAGTCCAGGACAGGTTAAAGTTCCTTTCTTCTAACCATCAAATCCTAAAAGAAGCAATTTCCAAGGCTCAGGAGAGCAACAAAAAATTCTTCAATAGGAAGAGAAGAGGGGAACTGGTTCTAAAGGTTGGTGACCTTGTCTGGCTATCTACGACGAATCTGAAACTTGCTTGTCCCTCTAAAAAGTTGGGACCCAGGTACTTGGGGCCTTTTTCTATTAAAAGGAAACTCAACACAGTGGCATATGAACTTGATCTTCCTGAATCTTTCAAAATTCATCCTGTATTTCATGTTTCATTATTAAAACCAAACGTGACCAACCCTTTCCCGGACCGTGAAACTGGGCCCCCTGAGGCCATAATGATAGATGTGGAAGAAGAGTTTGAGGTTGAAGCCATCCTGGGTCATAGGAAATGACAAGGACTCAACCAATACTTGATTAAGTGGAAGGGCTTCGGCCCGGAAGAAAATTCCTGGGAGCCTGAGACCAATCTCCGTGCCCAGCGGTTGATACAGGCCTTTCATCGCTCTCAGCCAGCCCGAGTGGGCATCCGGAGGCTGCCCCTAGGGAGGGGGCAATGTCAGAGACCCAGAACTGCAAACACTTACTTCCGGGTGTCAGCAAGGAATGCCCGTTCCGCAAATGCTAATGCGCATGCACGAAATGTGCACGCCCATGCGCGAAATGCGCATGCGCCCCTACCAATCCCGGCGCACGGCGCCCTATTTAAACCTGGATCACCTGAGTGTCAGTGCTGGATTGTCTTTTCAGCTAGTACCTTGGCTCCTGTGAAACCTGTTATTGCATTGACCTGCTCCTAAAGATACCTGGCTTGTTTTGACTACTCTTCTCGGATCTCGCTTACCTGTTCTCCTACCTCTGCTTGCTTTACTGACCAACGGTCTGGACTTTGACCACGAACCTGCCTCTTGATTTGGTACCTCTCTGCTAGCCCATTGCTGACTCCTGCCTTCACCTGTTTGTTCTCCTGGATCTTCCCTGCACGGATCTGACGCTTGGTTCCTGCAGCACCTGTGCTCTAAGAGGTCTCCAGTATCTCCCAGAGACTCTATCTGCATCAACAGGCACCTGCAGCTTCTCGTGCCCCTGCATTCCCTGTCCTCACCTCCAGGGGGCGCGGGGACCGGGATCGTGCGAGAGGCCGCCCCCACTTCCTCGGCTCCGCTGTAAGGTACGTGACACCCCAGAAACTCCTGGGCCTACTTTCAGTAATGAGGCCTCGGGCCAGCAGGCCCTGAGGCAGAAGAACTTCTACAACATATCTTAGGCCAGGAGGGCCATCAGGTCAGAGAGAGACTGCAAAAACGGTATCTCGCCCTTAAGTACCCTCTCCCAGAATGCACAGCGGGTGAACCACTCCCACTGGGCTGTTTCTGGGTAAAAAGGTACTCAATGCATCCAGCCTGCTGTATTTCCAACACTGACCAGGGGTGACAGTGACACCCACGCCCAAGTGGAAAATGTACAAACCAGCTGAACTGGAAAAGAAACCAGAAAATTTAACATAATACTCTGAGCTAAGCTACAGCTCAGATACACCTAAATTTACAGATAGCGCATATTTAATAGGAGCAGGGCGCTACATACTTCCCCCACTGCAATAGACAATGTCCTCATCGTCTGAGAAAAATTACTCTCACTCATGAGAGTCGATACCTGAATCACAAAACTTGGATGGGGAAGGGAAAAGGTGAGGTAGCAAAGAAATACAGGTTTAACATAAACACACACAGTAGAGTTACATCACATATGTCACAACAGCTATCTCTCTATCTAAGCCACCCACTCTCCAGCAGCTTGACAGAATATCCATTTGTACCTGAAAAACAAAAACACACACAGGCAACAATATAAAACACATCACTGTGGATTTTCTTTCCCTTTTTTTTTTTTTAAATGTGGAGTAGCTAGAAAAGTAAAGTCCAGTCTTTGCTGTGCAAACTTCCACCACCTAGTGGCAGAAGAACAATATGACAATAGTCCTTAATACAAGTACTGGAACAGGTAGAGAAATCTTGACTCCAAGGTTTCCTGTAACCTGACACTACCTTGCTATATACCCCAAAGTCCTTTTTTGCATAGAGGAAAAACAAAAACAGGACAGTCACTATAATTGATCACCAGTAAAACCGGGGATCGGGCAGAGTCAGGTTTTTCCCTTGCTTATCCAAAGTGGTGATAAAGTAGACAACGTTGTCCTTTCCAGGCCTGCAGATGACCACTTTGTCAGCATGAATGTGTCTACCATAGTTCCAATGCAACAGGCACCCATTGAAACGATCATCCATAGTGGAGGAATAGCCTGCTCTCCTAAAAGGTTTTGGTACAGATAGATAGTCCCAAACAGCCTCACTGTACCACTGCTCTCTGTTGAATTCAATTTCCTGCATGATCTCCTTGGGAACATAAGGAAACTCCAGTCCATATTCTGTGGCTACCCTTTTATTGAGCAATCTTTGTAACCGGGCAAGCCTTGGCAAAGCTCTGGCACTTCCTAGTCCAGGAGGCACACATGAAGTTGGAGATTTGCGCACCATAGCGTTGGTAGACAACTTTTCTGACCCAAATGAACTGGTACCTCTGGCCCAAATCTTGTTAGTAGCAACAGGGGATTCCACACAGGGTGATGTCTTCCCAGAGTCTATGGTTACCCAATCAGAAAAAATGAAGGCAGAAGCGACATCATCACCATTTGCCCATAACATCTTCTGTGACATAGTCTCGAAAAAGGCATCGTCTCCGGAGACATCTGACAGGGAGTCTAACTCAGAATCCCGTAACTCCTCCGCCATATATTTACAGACAGTCCCCACATGTACACTTTCCCAAGATCTCTCACCCGTTCCTGTCGTGGATTTCTCAGGGATGATTCCTCTCTCTGGATCCAGTTCGGGTAGTCTTTGGGGTAGGCCTCGACCGCGGCTGCAGGAGGCTTTGACATATACAACCTTCCTCTGGGCAGGTGCAGCAAGAGCAGGTGCAGCGGAGGTAACAGCAGTAACGATGTCTACTGATGACTCTTTGATGGCAGTAACAGCGCCATCTCCCTCAGGAACAATCACTGTAGCAGACGCGGCGAGTACAGATCTAGCCGCAGGAGCAAAGGCAGAAGCCTCCTCTGTAGCGATGCCCGTGGCCCAGTTCACTCGGTAAGCACGGGCGGCATAGTGGGTTGCTCTACGGAAAACAGGTACTCCCCGCAGTGTAGTCACCGAACAAATGGACGGGGGTTTATGGCCAGTCCTTCAAACCTGTTGCATAGCATACCCAATGCTTCGACATCTCCTATCATGTACAGTATGAAACGCCCATGCGGTTTCAGACGAATGCCAGTATCCATCAGCAAAGTTCTAGGCAGCACGGCACTTGTAGCAGTACCCACAGGAAACATCCTGGGCCCCATAGCAGACTGCATCAACGGCATTGAAGACATGGCTGTACAATCAGATAGTGTTGGACACACATACACGGTGTCTCACGCAGCAAGCAGGCAGTAACTCCTCCCACGCGCTCCTATAGTCACGTAGCTCCCGGGCTTTCTGGCTTTTCTTGGCTCCGCCCACAGCCCACGTGGATAAGATGTGATCCGCAAATTAACCCCTTTTTTTCAGAAAAATAACACAGTCCAGAGCCCTCTTTAGCATAGGCTCCCGGTGAACAGCTTACTTGAGTTGCGACCGGTAATGGCAACTCCCGGACTCGAGCCCCCTCATGTAGCACTACCTCCGTAGGAGCTGCTGGTTTAATTTTGGGTCTGCCGTTACCTCACTGTTCACTGTATCCGCCATAGGGGTCCCATTGGAGAGTTGTTCACAGATGTCTGCACCAAACACTTAGTTCTTTTTCCAATGCTTTTATTAACAAACGTCAGATAGAGGGATGGAGGGTTAGGGGAGATTCAGGTACCTTGTTTTGCGGATCACGGGTACTTCTTTGATCCAGAGGACAAACAGCTTCCACAACTGGATCTAGCAACCACCGGATAGGCCTCTCTCACTGACGTAGCAGCCACAGACTTGATGAATATACTTGAGTCATTGTACAATCCTCTGCTACAGGATTGTATAACCAAGAACTTTTGCAAAGTCAAAGAACAATCTCACAGTACCAATATCTTTCAGCCATCTGGCGATACTGTGAGGTAGATGGGCCGGGATGCGTCCTCCAATTGAGTCTCCAATTGCTCGGCTTCCCCCCCACAGGCAAGACAGCACAGGACCACACTTGGACCAGCAGACCCCAGAAACTCCTTGGCCTACTTTCAGTAACGAGGCCTCGGGCCAGCAGGCCCCGAGGCAGAAGAAATGCTACAACATACCTTAGGCCAGGAGGGCCATCAGGTCAGAGAGAGACCGTGAAAACGGTGTCCCGCCCTTAAGTACCCTCTCCCAGAATGCACAGCGGGTGAACCACTCCCACTGGGCTGTTTCTGGGTAAAAACTTACTCAATGCATCCAGCCTGCTGTATTTCCAACACTGACCGGGGGTGACAGAGACACCCACGGCCAAGTGGAAAATGTACAATATAGCTGAACTGAAACAGAAACCAGCAAATTTAACATAATACTCTGAGCTAAACTACAGCTCAGATAAACCTAAATTTACATATAGTGCCTACTCAATAGGAGCAGGGCGCTACACATGTTTCAGCCAAAAACTAGAATAAAATATATTTATTGATCAATTGATGATGATAACAGAGAACACAAAATACTTCTAGGGAATGTAGAATGTATGGGTAGTCGAACATCTGGATTACAGCAGAAAGGCGATTTTAAGTCTTTGACTTGACGGTGGAGTTTATTGTCCCAGTATGGAGGAATCTTGGTTCAACGACTTCTCCTGATGACTGCCCTTTCCTGGGAAGTTCTTAGGTTACTGCATGATTGCCATTTTAGCTATGGCAGCTCCATCTTCTTACCTACCCCTGTAAGCAGCTTCAACAACCCATACAAGCCTACAGAACTTAGTAAATGTAGTGAAGCTCTGGACTTTCATCATCTAATCATGTGCAAGAAAAAAGCTGTTTTTTTTTGTTTTTTTTGCATGTGATTGGGTATTCTTTGTAAAGTGAGACTTTACCTCATTTACTAAGCTCTGGAGCAACTGCACTTGCAATGTGCATAGTCTATTTCCCTTTAGTAAATCAACTCAATTAAGACTGCTAGCATTTATAGAAGGAGGGCAGTAATGGCCTCCATATTTCTCAGTACCAATTTTTTTTTAACTACCGGTAACAACAAAATAATCTTTTAGTCAGCACTTAGCAAATGTATTTGCTCATTTCTGGCATATCAGCTAGTAGTAACTGTGATTCAGTAAAGTCTTTTAGAGCCATTGCTGAAATTTGATCCTTGCAAAGCTAAATCGTCTAACTTGGATTTGTAAGACTTTACGTAATGCCTAATACTGTGTAATGTTACCACTGAATAAGACTAATGCAAAGTCAAAGAAAAATTATTCCATATTTCTCAGTACCAATTTTTTTTTAACTACCGGTAACAACAAAATAATCTTAACCACTTAAGCCCCGGACCATTTGGTAGCTAAAGGACCAGAGGTGAATTCAGAATTTTGCACTGCGCTGCTTTAACTGTAAATTGTGCGGACATGCAATGTTGTACCCAAACGAAATTTGCGTCCTTTTCTTCCTACAAATAGAGATTTCTTTTAATGGTATTTGATTGCCTCTGCGATTTTTATTTTTTGCGATATAAACGGAAAAAGACCGAAAATTTTGAAAAAAAATGATATTTTCTACTTTTTGTTATAAGAAGAATCGAATAAACTCAATTTTAGTCATACATTTAGGCCAAAATGTATTCAGCCACATGTCTTTAGTAAAAAAAAATGTCAATAAGCGTATATTTATTGGTTTGCGCAAAAGTTATAGCGTTTACAAACTAGGGTACATTTTCTGGAATTTACACAGCTTTAAATTTATGACTGCCTATCTCATTTCTTGAGGTGCTAAAATGGCAGGGCAGTACAAAACCCCCCCAAATGACCCCATTTTAGAAAGTAGACACCCCAAGGAAATTGCTGAGAGACATGTTGAGCCCATTGAATATTTTTTTTTGTCCCAAGTGATTGAATAATGACAAAAAAAAATAAAAAATTACAAAAAGTTGTCACTAAATGATATATTGCTCACACATGCCATGGTTATATGTGGAATTGCCCCCCGAAATACATTCTGCTGCTTCTCCTGAGTACGGGGATACCACATGTGTGGGACTTTTTAGGAGCCTAGCCACGTACGGGACCCCGGAAACCAAGCACCGCCTTCAGGATTTCTAAGGGTGTAAATTTTTGATTTCACTCCTCACTACCTATCACAGTTTTGAAGGCCATAAAATGCCAAAATAGCACAAAACCCCCCCAAATGACCCCATTTTAGAAAGTAGACACCCCAAGGAAATTGCTGAGAGGCCTGTTGAGCCCATTGAATATTTTTTTTTTTTGTCCCAAGTGATTGAATAATGACAAAAAAAAAAAAAAAATTACAAAAAGTTGTCACTAAATGATATATTGCTCACACATGCCATGGTTATATGTGGAATTGCACCCCAAAATAAATTTTGCTGCTTCTCCTGAGTATGGGGATACCACATGTGTGGGACTTTTTAGGAGCCTAGCCGCGAACGGGACCCCGAAAACCAATCACCGCCTTCAGGATTTCTAGGCACAAATTTTTGATTTGACTCCTCACTACCTATCACAGTTTCGAAGGCCATAAAATGCTAAAATAGCACAAAACCCCCCCAAATGACCCCATTTTGGAAAGTAGACACCCCAAGCTGTTTGCTGAGAGGCATGGTGAGTATTTTACAGCTCTCATTTGTTTTTGAAAATGAAGAAAGAACATTTTTTTTTTCTTTTTTTTTTTCAATTTTCAAAACTTTGTGACAAAAAGCGAGATCTGCAAAATACTCACAATACCTCTCAGCAAATAGCTTGGGGTGTCTACTTTCCAAAATGGGGTCATTTGGGGGGGTTTGTGCCATCTGGGCATTCCATGGCCTCCGAAACTGTGATAGGCAGTGAGAAGTGAAATCAAAAATTTACACCCTTAGAAAGCCTGAAGGCGGTGATTGGTTTTTGGGGTCCCGTACGCGGCTAGGCTCCCAAAAAGTCTCACACATGTGGTATCCCCGTACTCAGGAGAAGCAACAGAATGTATTTTGGGGTGTAATTCCACATATGCCCATGGCATGTTTGAGCAATATATCATTTAGTGACAACTTTGTGCAAAAAGAAAAAAAAAATGTATTTTTTCCGCAACTTGTGTCAACATATAAAATATTCCATGGACTCGACATGCCTCTCAGTATATAGCTTGGGGTGTCTACTTTCCAAAATGGGGTCATTTGGGGGGGTTTTGAACTGTTCTGGCATTTTATACACAACATTAGGAAGCTTACATCCACTCTTCTAACCACTTGAAGACAAAGCCCTTTTTGACACTTTTTGTTTACATGAAAACATATTTTTTTTTGCAAGAAAATTATGTTGAACCCCCAAACATTATATATATTTTTAAAGCAAAGGCCCTACAGAATAAAATGGTGGGTGTTGCATTTTTTTTTCTACACAGTATTTGCGCAGCGATTTTTCAAACGCATTTTTTGGGGAAAAAATACACTTTTTTTAATTTTAATGCACTAAAACACACTATATTGCCCAAATGTTTGATGAAATAAAAAAGATGATCTTAGGCCGAGTACATAGATACCAAACACGACATGCTTTAAAATTTCGCACAAACGCGCATTGGCGACAAACTACATACATTTTTAAAAGCCTTTAAAAGCCTTTACAGGTTACCCCGTTAGATTTACAGAGGAGGTCTACTGCTAAAATTACTGCCCTTGATCTGACCTTCGCGGTGATACCTCACATGCATGGTGCAATTGCTGTTTACATATGACGCCAGACCGACGCTTGCGTTCGCCATTGGGCAAGAGCAGGGCAGGACAGGGGTGCTTTTTTTTTTTTTTTTTTTATTATTAATTTTGCTTTTTTATTTTATTTTTAAACTGTTGCTTCCATAATTTTTTTTTCTTTATCATTTTTATTGTTATCTCAGGGAATGTAAATATCCCCTATGATAGCTATAGGTAATGACAGGTACTCTTTTTTGAAAAAACTGGGGTCTATTGGACCCTAGATCTTTCCTCTGCCCTCAAAGCATCTGACCACACCAAGATCGGTGTGATAAAATGCTTTCCCAATTTCCCAATGGCGCTTTTTATATCCGGGGGGGGGGACATTCCCTCCCACTGCTTGTAAAAGCAGTCCAGAGGCTAATTAGCCACTAGGATTGCTTTTACATGAAAGCCGGCCGCTGGCTGAAAAGAATGATACCAAGATGATACCTAAACCCGCAGGCATCATTCTGGTATAAACATTCAAAGTCCAGCAACATACCAGTACGTTGCTGGTCCTTGTTGGACATGTATTGTAATCTTTTTTTTCATGCAGCCTGTTGGCTGAACGAAAAAAAAAGATTGATCGGTGGGTATGCCCACCATTAGAATACCGCCCTTCATCCACCCACTTCTAATGATGGGCATACATGCACCATTTATATATGCCGAAGCATGGGGGCATCTTCCCGCAAAAGTTATGCCGCGTACACATGGTCAGACTTTTCCACGGGCAAGCCTCCGTCGGAATTTCGACCGTATGTACGCGGCATTAGGAGCAAAATCGCTCCTCCGCCCCTGCTGCCCCAATGCTTCGGCATATATGCTTTTTTTTTTTTTAACTGTGGTGGCGAAATCACCTCCTACAGCACTGGAGTCGCAGGGATCAGGCCTGTCTCTGCGAACGCTGCAGTTATGTGTGTTGTGTTTTGCAAGTGACAGTGATCGATCGATACTGCACTTGGGTGGCCTGGGCTGGACGGAGGGGCAAAACGCAGGTGCTAGCAGGTATCTGGGCTGATCCCGCTAACACTGCGTTTTTGGGAACCCTAAACTGCTGGGGACGCTAGTATAGATCTGATCAGATCAGATATTGATCTGTTCAGATACTATACCACTAAGGGGGGTGTATGCTTCATGCGTGGGTGTTAGCGTTACTGGCACTAACCTGACGCTGCCTGGGGTGTGACGCAGACCCTCTCTGACGCTAAAACCTAATTGATATCACCCGCCGGGCGATCAGGGGGTTAAACCTTTATTGGGTTATATACGGCGGGTGCCCTGACACTATAAAAAGCAAACTAACTAACCAGCGTCACCCGTAACACTTATATGATGATTACTGGTGAAAGGGTTAACTAGGGGCAATTAGGGGGTTAAAACCTTTATTAGGTAATATATGGGGGTACCTGACGCTATATAAAAACCTGACGGCGAACCTAAAAAAAAATTACTGGCTACCGATCTGCATCACCGACACTAAGACAACGATCATAAAAACGATCGCTTAGCGACAGTGGTGATAGGGGGTGAAAGGGTTACCTGGGGGGCGATCAGGGGGTTAAACCTTTATTAGATAATATATGGGGGTACCTGACGCTATAAAAACCTGCGGCGAACCTAAAAAAAATTACTGGCTACCGATCTGCATCACCGACGCTAAGACAGCGATCAGAAAAATGATCGCTTAGCGATAGTGGTGATAGGGGGTGAAAGGGTTACCTGGGGGGCGATCAAGGGGGTTAAACCTTTATTAGGTAATATATTGGGGTACCTGACGCTATAAAAACCTGCGGCGAACCTAAAAAAAATTACTGGCTACCGATCTGCATCACCGACGCTAAGACAGCGATCAGAAAAATTATCGCTTAGTGACAGTGGTGATAGGGGGTGAAAGGGTTACCTGGGGGGCGATCAAGGGGGTTAAACCTTTATTAGGGAATATATGGGGGTACCCGACGCTATAAAAACCTGCGGCGAACCTAAAAAAAATTACTGGCTACCGATCAGCATCACCGACGCTAAGACATCGATCAGAAAAATGATCGCTTAGTGACGGCGGTGCTAGGGGGTGAAAGGGTTACCTGGGGGTGATCAAGGGGGTTAAACCTTTATTAGGTAATATATGGGGGTACCCGACGCTATAAAAACCTGCGGCGAACCTAAAAAAAATTACTGGCTACCGATCAGCATCGCCGACGCTAAGACATCGATCAGAAAAATTATCGCTTAGTGACAGTGGTGATAGGGGGTGAAAGGGTTACCTGGGGGGCGATCAAGGGGGTTAAACCTTTATTAGGTAATATATGGGGGTACCCGACGCTATAAAAACCTGCGGCGAACCTAAAAAAAATTACTGGCTACCGATCAGCATCACCGACGCTAAGACATCGATCAGAAAAATGATCGCTTAGCGACGGCGGTGCTAGGGGGTGAAAGGGTTATCTGGGGGGTGATCAGGGGGTTAAACCTTTATTAGGGAGGGTTAGGGGGCTACACTGGACCTAAAACTGAATGTACTGACACTTTTACAGTCACAAATGTCACTGATTGCAGTGATCACTAAATAAATGGTCACTGCAATCAGTGACACTGTGACTGGGGGCTGGGGGGTGATCTGGGGGGTGATCTGGGGGTGTCTGGGGGGGCCTGGGGGGGGCGATTTATGTGCCTATGTGTCCTGGTGTCAGTGTAGTGTTGTGTGCACTAACCTGCATCTTCTCCTGTACGGCGCTCGGTATATGTGAGCGCCACAGGAGAGATGACATCACTTCCTCCAGCCTGTGTAAACAGTACACAGGCAGGGGAAGCTCTCATTCGCCGGGAGCGATCGAGAGGGGGTGGCCGGAATCGAACGGCCGTCCCCTCATGCCGGATCGCTCCCGAAGGTAAAACGACCACCCACTGTAAAGAAGGGGGGTCCGATCGGACCCCCCAACTATACAAAGGCAATCACGTATATGTACGTGATTCTGCCTGTCGGTGCCATTCTGCCGACGTATATTTACAGTGGGCGGTCGTTAAGTGGTTAAAGACCCGTACACACGGTCGGACTTCCATCGGACTTTTCCGTGGTTTTTTGTCCGAACGGAGCTGGTCGGGAACACCCATAGCATACACACGCTCTGACTTTTCTGCAAACTTTCCCAAAACTTTTTGCAACATCACGTGGTTTTTCTGCTCTTTTCTGCTCTTTACCGCCACCCTTTGGTCAAACTCTGCTCTTGTTGGTTGATTTTAACATTAGTTGTTTAGTCCGATGGTTTCCTGTACACACGGTCGGACTTTGCTCCATCGGACTTTTGTTGAGCAAAAGTTTGTCCGTTTGCAGACCCAACTTTTGTCCGATGAAAACAAAACCAAACAAAAAAAAGTTTGTCCGATGGAGCGTACACACGGTCGGATTGTTGGTCCAACTTGCTTAAAACGAAGTTTGTTGGGCAAAAGTCCGACCGTGTGTACGGGGCTTTAGTCAGCACTTAGCAAATGTATTTGCTAATTTCTGGCATATCAGCTAGTAGTAACTGGGATTCAGTAAAGTCTTTTAGAGCCATTGCTGAAATTTGATCCTTGCAAAGCTAAATCGTCTAACTTGGATTTGTAAGACTTTACGTAATGCCTAATACTGTGTAATGTTACCACTGAATAAGACTAATGCAAAGTCAACGGGGATCATTTTTCTTTTTCTCCAAGAAGTAAAAAAAATACCTTGTGTTGCACTACCTCCGTAGGCGCTTCTGGTTATTATTTTGGGTCTTTGCCGTCACCCCTACCCAAAGTTCACCAGGTCAGAAACTTAGAGTCTATACTGGGCCTTACGCCCACGGATGTATGCACCAGTCACTTAGTTCTTTTTCCAATGCTTTTTATTAAACAACTTGAGCAGTAGAGGGATGGAGAGTAAGGGGAAAGTTCAGATACCTTGTGCAGATCACTGAGGAACTTGAGATCAGGAAGACAAATACAAACTCCTTGTCAGCAGATCTTGCTCACCCGGATAGGCCTCTCTCACTGGCCTAGCAGCCGGAATGATGCACGGACAAAAGTCTCTGCCACAGACTTGATAATAGCGATAACTATTTGTACAATCCTCTGCCACAGGATTCGATGATCAGCAATAGACAAGCGAACACAGCTACACAGTACCTAAAGTCCCTTTAAGCCACCCGGCAGTACTGTGAGGTAGATTGGTTAGGGTGCATCCTCCAATTGAGTCACCAGGCTCCTCTTGAGATACCAGCCTCGGTCCTCTCCAAGATGAGTCCTCCCCCGGATCCTTTCAATTGCTTGGCTTCACAGGACAGAACCTCCTCTAAACCAATAGGCCCCAGACAGCTTCTGGGCCTACTTGCAGTCACGTAGCCCCGGGCCAGTAGGGCCCTGAGGCAGAAGAGGAGTTGTCACATACCTTAGGCCAGGCGGGCCATGAGGTGAGAGAGAGAGAAAAATGGTGTCTGCCCCTTAAGTATCCTCTCCCAGAATGCACAGTGGTAGACCAGGCCCACTGGGCTGTTTCTGGGGAAAAGGACATCCAATACACCTTAGTCTGTTGCCCTTCCATCACCGGCCTGTGGTGACAACGACACCTACATGCGATGGTGTGGAACTGCACGCAACACAGCCAATGCTGGAGCAGAGGCTAATTTAGCCATAATATTGAATCTGAACTATGTACAGAACAGATAACCCACTAAATTTACATGCGAGAGCCTGGTCAACAGGAGCAGGGCGCTACACATGGAATTAGGGTAAGGGTCACAAAGGAAAAGACCATGTCACAAATGTTTTCACTTCAAAGAGAATGACTAGCTTCAGACAAGGAAATTATAGCTTTTTGTAGTAACCATTTCTCTTTCGTTCATTGATGGACACAGCAACTTAAATCTTGACTTTAGGGTTATATCGTCACCTTTAGGAGAGGACTAGGCAGAACATGTTAAAACAGCAAAACTACAGGGGGCGGTCGTACCGGCTATAACCCCTCACACTGCATTCAACAGCTCAGTTTTTATCTGCCTAATGTAGGAGAAGGACCTAATGTAGGTGGGGACCATTGGTCCTGGTGATTCTTTCTTTTTTTTCTTTTTTTTTTTCCGGCTGATTCCTGTGATCTACTATCAACAGCCGGGCTGGGTGACAGGCTGGATAATATAGATCCTAGTAGTCTCCCCAGCCCGGCCATCGAGCGTGAGCATGGCCCTAGCTACGCATATGACCGGGCTACTGCTGTCCGTGTCACAGTGTGCCGTGGTCGACAGCCGAATGCGTCCAGCAATCCCCACAGGATGGGTAAGTATGTTCCTCCTGTCCCGGCAGGATGGAGCAGCTGGGCATTCCTTGAGAGGTCGACTAGGGGTCTCTCACTCTCCCTTTCTTCTCTCCCTGTCCCTTTCCCTCCTCCCCAAGCTGGGCCACTGTGTGACTGGTCGGGGGTCCCTGGGGTGGGCTCCGAGTCCTGGCGGGGGGCTGTACTGGGGGTTGGTGGTCCTTCCCTGTTTTCTGGACATTGTGGGGTGTTCTGGTGTACTCTTTTGTGTGAAGGCCGCCGCGCGGCGTGGTCGCGCCCATTTTGTTGGGGTCTCAGTCAGGGAAGGCCGGTGGCCATTTTCGTTGCTGAGGCGGCTGGCGGCCATTTTCTTGTGGTTTTCAGCTTGCTTTACCTCTAGCGCTGTGACTGTTAGTCTGGAACAGCGCAAATACACAGAACACCTCATGACTGACACAGGGGAGGATGGCAACACGGCGCAGTACCTGGGTGAGGGTGGTGAGTCCTGCGGGGGGCCCCTCAGTCTGTGGCAGCTAGGTAGGTGGACTTTTGGCTTACCTTGGCCCCTATCGGGTGTCAGGCGAGTGTGGGTCAGCATGGCGTCAGAAACTAGCGTTTCTTTCCCAGACATCCCTGTGGTGGCAACCGGTTCCCCTGCACCTGCGGTGCCTATGTATGCTTTGTTAGCGGTCCTGGAGTCTTTCGTTGCCAGAGTCGAAGCAGCGTGCGGGCGCAAGGGGGGTAAAAAACGCCACCTCCCCCACCGTCTTCTGGGGAAAGCTCTGATTCAGGCCCGGGCCTTGCTGTGGCAGACGGCCCCTGTTCTGACGTTTCAGAGGATGCGGACCAGGACCATTCGGACAGTGAGGATGACTCTGTGTCCGGGTCAGCGCAGGAAAGGACGCTTGTTGGAGCACTTATCACAGTGGTGTGGAATACCCTAAAGATGGAGGATATGGCAGGGACATCTACAGAGGTGTTGGTCCCTTTTGGGTCCCACAAGCCGGCCCGCATGGCAAAGGTGTTTCCCTACCTAACTTACTTTGATAAGTTTATTTACAAAAAATGGGAACGGCCGCAGCGGGCCTTTTCGGTCCCTAAACGCATGGCGGTACGGTACCCCTTTAAGGAGAGCTTCCTGAAGAAATTGACATCTCCCCCGATTGTAGACCCCCCGGTCTCCAGGTTAAATAAGGTAACCACGATTCCGGTGGAGGGGACCCCGGCTTTTAAGGACCCCGCCGATAGGAGGTCGACCGTTCCATGTTCACGGCGCTGGGGTCAGCATTGTGGCCAGTGTTGCCCATGGCCCTGGTGTCACAGACGCTTACTGAATGGGCAAAATTGTTGCACTGAGAGTTGGAAAAGCAACAGGCTTCCCTGGTCTGGCGGAACTGGCAGACCAGTTGGTGCATGGCCTTAAGTATGTCTGCGATGCGGCCTTAGATACGGCCCGCTTGCTTTCTAGAGCCTTAGTATCTGTTGTGGTGCTACATCGCCTGATTTAGCTAAAATGCTGTTCTGCGGACCAGACATCAAAGAAGGCTCTGGCGGATTTTCCCTTCCAGGGGGAGAGGCTCTTTGGAGCCTCGCTGGATGACATTATTAAAAATGTTACTGGTGGTAAGTGTACGTTGCTCCCACAATCCAGAAAAGGTAAGGAGCCTCGCCATAGGCCAGGACCTTCCTTTTCCGCTCAGAATCTGTTTTTTTCATCCGCCCGGGGCGGCGGGTAAGCGTCCCTAGACCGACAAGGTGTCCACTGAGGGACAGAAGCGTCCCTGGTTTCGCAAGCCAAACAAACCTGCGAACAAATCCACGACAGCATGAAGGTTTGCCCCCGCCCGACTCTCAGGTTGGGGATCGCCTTCGGGAGTTTGCAGCTCGGTGGACCTCCCTACTTTCCGACCAGTGGGTCTGCGAAGTGGTTTCATCTGGATACAAGATAGAATTTTTCTCTTGTCCACCAAACAGGTTTTTTCCCTCAAACCTTCATCTTCTTCCGGCTCGTCGGGAAGCCTTGTTGGGGGCAGTGCAGAACCTGCTGCTGCGCGGGGTGATAGTGCCGGTACCGTCGCAGGAAAGGTTTCAGGGGTTCTACTCCAATTTGTTTGTAGTCCCAAAGAAGGAAGGGGTCCGTGCGATTCTGGACCTCAGGGCCCTCAACAGATTTGTGAAGGTGAAAAGATTCAGGATGGAATCAGTTAGCTCTGTGGTCACTGCACTCCATCCAGGGGATTTTCTGGCGTCTTTGGACATCAAGGACGCATACTTACATGTCCCCATTTGCGTCAGGCATCAGAGGTTTCTGTGGTTTGCGGTCAGGGTCGAGCACTACCAATTTGTAGCTCTCCCTTTTGGCCTAGCGTCGGCACCAAGGGTTTTCACAAAGGTGCTTGCCCCGATTCTGGCTTTGCTGAGACAGCGAGGAATCACAATCATGGGCTACCTGGACGACCTCCTTCTGAGAGCAGCTTCAGCCTCAGAATTAGAGGAGGATGTGGTGATAGCCAGTCAGACTCTTCGGGAATTCGGTTGGGTTCTGAACCTCCAGAAGTCGGTGTTAGTACCGACTCAACGCCTGGAGTATCTGGGCTTGATTCTGGACTCCTCAGAGGTGAGGGTCTTTCTCCCTTCGGACAAGCTGCAGACTCTTCAGGCTGCGGTGAAGCTGTTGACGTCCCGCAAGTGGTCGTCGCTGCGTTTTTGCATGCGAGTCCTGGGTCTCATGGTGGCCACTTTCGAGGCGGTACCGTATGTCGAATTCAGGTAAGCCACCTAGTCAGGGAATCCCTGGTTTGGTGGCTGAGGTCTCTGGCTCTTCAGTCTGGGAGGTCGTTTCTTCCTTTTCATTGGACGGTGATCACGATGGACGCCAGCCTGACCGGTTGGGGGGGAGTTTGGGGCATACAGTCGGCACAGGGTCTCTGGATGCAGAAAGAATCCCGCCTGCCAATCAATGTGCTGGATCTTCGGGCGATTAGGCGGTGCCTCTCCACATGGTCACAGAGGCTGCAGGGACGCCCAGTCAGGATCCAGTCGGAAAACGCCACGGCGGTGGCGTATGTCAACCATCAAGGAGGAACACGGAATTCGGCTCACATCCTGCGCTAGGCAGAGCGGCGCGTGCCGGCTCTATCAGCCGTGTACATTCCGGGCGTAGAAAACTGGCAAGCAGATTTCCTAAGTCGCCAGATGCTGGACCAAGGGGAATGGTCGCTACATCCGGAGGTCTTTGGACTCCTTTGCCTGAGATGGGGCACGCCAGATGTGGATCTCCTGGACTCTCGACTCAATCGGAAGATACTGAGGTTTGTGGCCAGGTCCAAGGATCCATGGGCGGACACGGCAGATGCGTTGGTGGCTCCAAGGGTGCATTATCGGCTGATTTATGTCTTCCCCCCGATAAAACTTCTCCCTCATCTGCTTCGCAGGGTGGAGACCGAGGGGATTCCGGTGATTCTAATTGCCCTAGATTGGCCTTGGCGTCCCTGGTACGCCGACATGTGCGAATGGTGGTGGATGTTCCTTGGCGACTGTCGATGCGAGAGGACCTTCTGTCGCAGGGCCCTATACTTCATCCTGCTTTACAGTTGCTGGCTTCAACCGCGTGGCTGTTGAAAGTCAGGTACTAAGGGACCGAGGTCTGTCGGACTCGGTAATCTCCACTATGATGAGGGCGTGGAAATCATCTTCTCTGAAGATTTATCATCGCACATTGAAGGCCTACATCTCTATGTGTGAGGAGATGGGGTGGCGTCCGCGTACGTATTCGGTTTCCAGGATTCTGCTGTTTTTTCAGCGGGGCGTGGATCAAAAACTAGCCTTAAGCACCATTAGGGGCAGATATCAGCCTTGGCTGTCTTTTTTCAGGGACCCTTGGTGGCTCATTCTTTGGTGAGTACGTTTGTGCAAGGGGTTCGACATGTGACCCCTCCGGTTCGGCCACCGCTGCCTCCGTGGGATTTGAATCTGGTGCTCTCGGTTCTTCAGAAACCGCTGTTTGAAAACATTAGGGAGATCCCCTTATTGACACTCTCTCAGAAGGTAGCCTTTCTGGTGGCTTATACATCTGCCAGGAGGGTTTCTGAGTTGGCGGCCTTTTCTTGCAAGTCTCCCTACTTGATCCTCCACAAGGATAAGGCGGTGCTACGCCCGCAGCCTTAATTTCTTCCCACGGTTGTTTCGGCATTTCATCTAAATGAGGACATTGTGCTTCCGTCCTTGTGTCCTCGGCCGTCGCATTCAAAGGAGGTTGCTTTGCATTCCTTGGATGTGGTCCGGGCTCTGCGGGTGTATCTGTCTGCTAGGGCTCCGTTTCGGAGGTCAGACTCACTCTTTGTGTCTGTGACTGGTCCGCAGAAGGGCCTGGCGGTCTCGTCGGCCACCATTTCTCGGTGGATCAGGCAGATCGTGATCCAGGCTTATGCCTTAAAAGGGCGGGCGCCTCCCTTTCCTGTCACGGCACATTCGACCAGGGCAATTGGTGCCTCCTGGGCTTTCCAACATCACCCGTTTCCCAGGTGTGTAAGGTGGCAACCTGGTCGTCTGTTCACACTTTCACAAAATTTTACAAGGTTGATGTGAGTGCATCTGTGGATGCTTCGTTCGGCCACAAGGTTTTGCAGGCGGCTGTTTAAGGTAAAAGGCAGGGTAGGTGCAGCAGGAGGAAAACGGGTACTTCATTGGTAGCAGGGTGTATTGGTCGGCAACTGTGGTTGTTGGGGGTAAAGGAGAGAAAGACATCCCAGCAGGCTGGTGTCTAGTAGGGATGAGCTCGGTGTTCGAGTCGAACATGCGTTCGACTCGAACATCGGCTGTTCGATCGTTCGACGAAGATCGAACGATTTGGGCCGTTCGCGCCAAATTCGAGTGACGCGAACGGCCCACAATGCACTACGCCATCGCAGTGTCATCCAGGCGCTGTGATTGGCCAAGCATGCACTGTGACCCCGCATGCTTGGCCAATCACAGCGCCGGCAGCGAGGAGAGCAATGATTGGCCACAGGCAGGATGCCTGTGGCCAATTATTGCTGAGGGTGTTTAGTACACGCCCCACACTATAAAAGGCCGCCAGCACGGTGGCCTAGTGTAGTGTGTTCCGGAGCAGGGATAGAGCAGCATAGGCAGGGACAGTGACTTTTATTTCTTTCTTGCTTAACCTGGATTCCTTTAGTTTAGGGAAAGAGAAGGATAGGTAGGGAGAGTGTCAGTGTGTTTTGTGCTTGTGCTATAGTGTGCTTAAAAAAAACATTTTTTCTAGGGACAGAAAACTGTAGGTAGGGAGAGTGTCAGTTTCTTTCACTGTGCAAGTCCTTGTTTCTAGGGACCTGGAAGGACAGTGAGTGAATTCTCCTTGTGCTATATTGTGCTTAAAAAAAACATTTTTTCTAGGGACAGAAAACTGTAGGTAGGGAGAGTGTCAGTTTCTTTCACTGTGCAAGTCCTTGTTTCTAGGGACCTGGAAGGACAGTGAGTGAATTCTCCTTGTGCTATATTGTGCTTAAAAAAAAACATTTTTTCTAGGGACAGAAAACTGTAGGTAGGGAGAGTGTCAGTTTCTTTCACTGTGCAAGTCCTTGTTTCCAGGGACCTGGAAGGACAGTGAGTGAATTCTCCTTGTGCTATATTGTGCTTAAAAAAAACATTTTTTCTAGGGACAGAAAACTGTAGGTAGGGAGAGTGTCAGTTTCTTTCACTGTGCAAGTCCTTGTTTCCAGGGACCTGGAAGGACAGTGAGTGAATTCTCCTTGTGCTATATTGTGCTTAAAAAAACATTTTTTCTAGGGACAGAAAACTGTAGGTAGGGAGAGTGTCAGTTTCTTTCACTGTGCAAGTCCTTGTTTCTAGGGACCTGGAAGGACAGTGAGTGAATTCTCCTTGTGCTATATTGTGCTTAAAAAAAACATTTTTTCTAGGGACAGAAAACTGTAGGTAGGGAGAGTGTCAGTTTCTTTCACTGTGCAAGTCCTTGTTTCTAGGGACCTGGAAGGACAGTGAGTGAATTCTCCTTGTGCTATATTGTGCTTAAAAAAAAACATTTTTTCTAGGGACAGAAAACTGTAGGTAGGGAGAGTGTCAGTTTCTTTCACTGTGCAAGTCCTTGTTTCAAGGGACAGAGAAGGACACCTGAAGGTAGCCCTTATTGCTTTTTTCCCATCTCCCTGCAGGCCATCTATTAGAATGTCTGGAAGGCAAACAAGGAGAGGCAGACAGTCAGGAGGCAATAAAAGAGGGCAAGCAGGCTCTGTGTCTGGGGGCAACAGTGCTGGTCGTGGACGCGGTGCATTGTCATCAGCACATGGCCATGGGACACGCTTGTCCTTCTTTTCCGCAGCTGGACATGTTGAGCCACATCATGCCGAAGACTTGGTAGAGTGGATGACCAAGCCCTCCTCCTCCTCCTCATCCTCTCTCACCCAGGCTCAGGGTACTGGCAAAGCAGCTGCCAAAGCATCCTCTTCCCTGGTATCAATGTCAGACTCATCATCAGTCACTCCTTCCCTAGACCCACCATGTCCTCCTCCTGAGGAGTCCCCCGAACTGTTTGAGCACAGTGTTGGGTACATGCTCCAGGAGGATGCCCAGCGTTTCGAAGGGTCTGATGATGAAACCCAGCTACAGGAAGGCAGTAGGGTGAGAGCAGACAGAGGGGATGCTCAAGAAGGACACCAATCTGGCAGTCATGTTCCAGCAGCTGCAGCATACTGCCAGATTGGCTCCAGTGATGAGGAGGGAGGGGATGATGAGGTCACTGACTCCACGTGGGTGCCTAATAGGAGAGAGGAGGAGGAGGATGAGGAGGAGGCACATCTCCAACGAGACAGGATGCCCTTTGGTGGCCAGCGTAAGGGCAGTACACCGACGGAATCACACCGCAGAGCTCCGCCTGTGCAGGGCGCTGCCTCTGCCCGTCATTCAAAAAGTTCCTTGGTGTGGGCCTTTTTTGAGGCTAGTGCATCAGATCGCACAGCTGCTGTTTGCAACATATGTCTCAAGCGTATATCGCGTGGCCAAAACATCAGCCGCTTGGGTACCACATGCCTGACCAGACATATGTTGACCTGCCATGCAGCTCGTTGGCAAGCCTACCTCAAAGACCCACACCAAAGAACAAAGCGGACCTCTCCTTGCACCGCATCAGCTGGGATCTCCAACCCCACTATAACTTCAGTCCTCTCTGAAACATGCACTGAGAGGAATGAAGGTGTAGAATTAGGTGTGTCACAGCCAAGTACTTGCGGCCACTCTGCTAGCAGTACACCGACGTCCGATTCTAGCAGGCAAATTTCCCTGCCCCAGCTGCTGGACCGTCGAAAGAAGTTCACTCCCAGCCATCCACATGCCCAGCGGTTGAATGCTAGCTTGGCTAAATTGCTAGCGCTTCAACTGCTGCCTTTTCAGTTGGTAGACTCGGCCCCCTTCCGTGAGTTTGTGCAATGTGCGGTTCCTCAGTGGCAGGTTCCCAAACGCCACTTTTTCTCACGGAAGGCTATTCCGGCTCTCTACCGGCATGTGGAAGGCAATGTCTTGGCCTCGCTGGACAGGGCGGTCAGCGGTAAGGTGCATATTACCGCTGACTCATGGTCCAGCAGGCATGGACAGGGACGTTACCTTTCTTTCACGGCCCATTGGGTCACTCTTTTGGCAGCTGGGAAGGATGCAGGACAAGGTGCAGTAGTGTTGGAGGTTGTCCCACCGCCACGCCTCCAAAATGCTACTACTGGTTGTGACACACCTCTCTCCTCCACCCCCTCCTCTTCTTCTTCCTCCATGGCCTCTTCCTGTGGTTTGTCCTATGAACCAGCGGTGCTCCGTAGCCGTTCACGGGGCTACGCAAGTACGCAGGCAAAAAGATGCCATGCCGTGCTTGCGCTGGTGTGTTTGGGGGACAGAAGCCACACTGGGGCAGAGGTCCTGTCTGCTCTGCAGGGCCAGGCCGAGAGGTGGTTGACGCCACGCCAGCTTAAGCCAGGAATGGTGGTTTGCGACAATGGCACCAACCTCCTCTCCGCCCTCCGACAGGGACAACTGACCCATGTGCCCTGTGTGGCTCACGTCCTTAACCTGGTGGTGCAGCGGTTCTTGGGCAGGTACCCGGGCTTACAGGATGTCCTGAGGCAGGCCAGGAAAGTCTGTGTGCATTTCCGCAGATCTTATAATGCCAGTGCTCGCCTGGCTGAGCTGCAAAAGGAGTTGAACCTGCCCAAGAACCGCCTTATATGTGACATGCCCACCAGGTGGAACTCAACGTTGGCCATGCTGCAGCGGCTGCACACGCAGCAGAGGGCCATCAATGAGTACCTGTGCGACTACGGCACCAGGACAGGGTCAGGGGAGCTTGGTTTTTTTTCTCCACGCCAGTGGGGCATGATCAGGGATGCATGCACTGTCCTGGCACCATTTGAGGAGGCCACGAGGATGGTGAGCAGTGACAGTGCATGCATCAGTGACACTGTACCTCTTGTCCACCTGTTGGAGCACACGCTGCGTGGAATAATGGACAGGGCACTTGAGGCAGAACAGAGGCAGGAAGAGGAGGACTTCCTTGCCTCTCAAGGCCCCCTTTACCCAGACAGTGTTCCTTCTGTCCCACCCATCGCACAGGAAGAGGAAGAGGAGGAGGAGGAGGAGGAGGAGGAGGAGGATTGTGTCAGCATGGAGGTGGAGGCTGGCACTCAGCATCATCAGCAGCAGTCTTTTAGGGATGATTTACAGTCCCAAGAAACCAGTGGACTTGTACGTGGCTGGGAGGAGGTGACTGCGGATCATGTCGTCCTTAGTGACCCAGAGGACTCCGGAGCGAATGCCTCAGCAAACCTACGCTGCATGGCCTCCCTGATCCTGCAAAGTCTGCGGAAGGATCCTCGTATTCTTCGGATCAAGGAGAGGGACCATTACTGGCTGGCCACTCTCCTTGATCCACGGTACAAGGATAAGGTTGCGGACCTTATGTTACCGTCGCAGAGGGAGCAGAGGATGAGACAACTCCGGGAGGCCTTGCAGAAAGGTCTGTGCAACGCGTTCCCAGAGACTGGGAGGTTACAAACTCCTGGTCCAGGACAACGAGTTGCTGAGGCTTCGGCCAGTCAAAGAAGGAGCGGTGGGGAAGGTGGCCGTCTGACCGATGCGTTCAGAAAATTCTTTAGTCCGCAGCCCCAAAGTATGATTGGTTCCAGCAACCATCGCCAGCGTCTGATAAACATGGTGCAGGAATATCTAGGGGCAAGGTCAGACTTGGACACCTTCCCCACCGAAAATCCTCTGGCTTACTGGGTCTTGAGGATGGATCACTGGCCAGAGCTTGCACAGTATGCAATTGAGCTACTGGCCTGTCCTGCATCCAGCGTTCTTTCGGAACGCACATTCAGTGCTGCTGGAGGATTTGTCACGGATCACAGGGTGCGCCTGTCCACCGACTCGGTTGATCGACTGATTTTCATCAAGATGAACCAGTCTTGGATCACCACCAGCTACCACACACCTGATGCTGATATAACAGACTAATTGATTTTAACATGTCACATCCCTTCAAGACTGATGCTGATGCTGAGTGCCTGTGCTGTTATGTTGACTGGCTATCCTCCTCCTCCGAGTCCTCAATGATACGATTGATGATGATAGCTTGGAAGATCATTTTTGTTTATGGGTGCCGCCACCAGTGGCTAAGGCCCAATTTTTCAGCCCCTGTTTAACAGGGGCGTGTAATTACAATTTTTGAAGCAATACTTTGCAACAGGGCTCATTGCTGTGCTCCAAGTACAGTATCTGTGAGGGGTTGCAGTGTTGTGCCACCAGTGCCTAAGGCCCAATTTTTCAGCCCCTGTTCAACAGGGGCATGTAATTACAATTCTTGATCTAATAATTCACAGCAGGGCCCATTGCTGCACCCACCAAGAGTAACTCTGAGGGCTTACAGTGTTGTGGCAACGCCACCACCACCACCACCACGAAAGGCCCAATTTTTCAGCCCCTGTTCAAAAGGGGCATGTAATTACAATTCTTGATCTAATAATTCACAGCAGGGCCCATTCCTGCACCCACCAAGAGTAACTCTGAGGGCTTACAGTGTTGTGGCAACACCACCACCACCACCACCACCACCACCACGAAAAGCCCAATTTTTCAGCCCCTGTTCAACAGGGGCATGCAATTACAATTCTTGATCTAATAATTCACAGCAGGGCCCATTGCTGCACCCACCAAGAGTAACTGTCAGGGCTTACAGTGTTGTGGCACCAGCACCACCATCAAAGCCCCAATTTTTACTACCACTGTTCAACAATTATATGTAATTAAAATTCCTGATATAATAGTTGACAGCAGGGCGTTCCAGCACCAACCAAGAGTAACTGTGAGTGCTTACAGTGTTGTGCCAACACCAACAACTAAGGGGCCTATTTCTGCAGAGTATATACGGCAGGTCCCTACTTTCAAACATCCAACTTACAAACGACTCCTACTTGCAAACGAAAGAAGACAACAGGAAGTGAGAGGAAATCTACCCCTAGGAAGGAAAATTCTCTCCTGTAAGAATAAATATGGGAGAAAGGTGTCTCCTCTGTACTGATGCTTTATCAGCAATCCTTGTTTCAAGAAAAACACCACATTTCAAAAACAGTTGTCATTGGGACGGAAAGTGAGGTGAAATGTTCTGAACAGGGGCACAGACAGCAAAACAAATGTTACAGGGGTGATAACCCTTACCTATGTTTCCCAAAAAGTTTAAAAATAGATTTTTGGGCTGGAGCTACAGTTCAACAATGTACCTGTTCAAAATTACAAACACATTCTACATAAGAACAAACCTACAGTCCCTGTCTTGTATGCACCGCCTGTATACGGCTGTTCAGAGTATATAGGGCCTTTTTTATTTTATGTGCGGGGTTCCCCTTAATATCCATACAAGACCCAAAGGGGCTGGTAATGGGCTGGGGTGGGGGGGGGGGGTCATGGGGTAGCTATGCCATTTTTCTTAAAGATTTTCATCCATATTACCGGGACCAGACATTACATTAAAGCCGCAAGAAGTTTTAAATGGCTTTTTTTTCCTTTAGAAGTGTCATTTTGTGCAGGGACAGTTCTAAACACGGGAAACACGTGGCACTTCACAGGCATACTTTAGACACCCCCCAGGTACGATATTTAAAGGAATATTTGACTTTTTTTTTCACTTTATGCATCATTAAAATGACTGCTCCCGAAAAACGACCGTTTTTAAAACTTCTTTTTGCATTGATACATGTCCCCTGGTGCAGAACCCGGGTTCCCAAACCCTTTTTAGGACAATAACATGCATAATAGTTGTTATAATTAGCACTTTAGAATTCGAACGTTCGCATCCATTGTATTTAATAGGGTTCTAATGTTCGTACGAACTTTCGGTCCGTTCGCGGGTTCTGGTGTGAACCGAACCCGGGGGTGTTCAGCTCATCACTACTCGTCACATGACCCACCAACGGCGCCGGAAGATTCTCTCCGGGTCCCCGATCGCACGGGAGAGCCCGGAGAAGCACCGGATAGCGGCGGGAGGGTTGGGATGTCCCCTCCTGCTGCCTATGAGAACGATCAAGTGGCGGAACTGCCGCTATGATCATTCTTATGGTGCACAGAATCGCCGGCACTTCAAAAGGATATCTGAATGATGCCTCTAGCTGCAGGCATCATTCAGATATCCCCCTACAAAGCCGAGGACGTCATATGACGTCCACCCAGGATGGGAGATCCCATCTGTGTACGTCATTTGACTATGGCTGGGTAGGGAAGTGGTTAATAACAAACCATCAATTGGTGAACTGCATGGGACTTGGCATCAGAGGAAACATTCTAAGTTGCAATTTATTCGTGTCGAGGTTTAGGCAAGCCTTTCTTAAAGAGGAAGTAAACCCAAAAAATTTTTCCTTGAAAAAAAAACCCTGCAAGAGAAAGGCATAATGAGCTAGTATGCATAGCAGGACCGGCATGATTCCATTCAGAAAACCGGCACGCTCAGTGCACCGCTGTCTACGGCGCGCATGCGCCGTAGACATCGGTGCAGTGTTTTCTGCAAATATCTCCTTAACCGTGTAGGTTAAGGGGATATTTCTTGCACCTACAGGTAAGCCTTAATCTAGGCTTACCTGTAGGTGCAAGTTGTCAGAGTGGGTTTACAACCACTTTAAGACTTCTTGAGAAAAGCTTGCTGTGCCCCGCTAAAACGTCAATCTGAATAAATTACACTTTTGAATGTTTCCTCTGAAGTCCCATTGAGTTCACCTATTGACAGTTTGTTACTGTTCTTACTTTATTTATGGACTGCATCAGGGCTGTCACCCTTGTCACCTAGAAATCTCTCATGGCCTGGTCTCAAACATATTACACTTGTCACCTGATTGATGCCTGTGATTCCCGGGACACAGCTCAGAACGCAGACAAATAGGTAAAAAGTGTGATTGCTTGGGCAAATCTGGGACATTTAGCAGCTATGCAATATCACGTATTACCTGTGTGTTAGACCTTGTTACATTATTTGTATTTTTCCCAGGTATATCCTAGAGTGGTAAAAGAAAATGTGCTGCCCAGGTTTCAGTTGTGGCTTTGGACAACACATATGATACATAAGTAATGGTACCAGGGCTCTACAGCTGCCTTACTTGCTGGAAACACACTGGTCATCGTACATAATCCTTATTTCTTTCCAGCATTCTTGGCTTAATAAACAATTCCTCTTTTGGATACATCATTGCCCCAGTGGCCAAAAATGAATTAGGATCTTCAGATTTTTGGGGTTATTGTGTAATGACTTCATTTTGGAGTTCCCCTTTGGAGATGAGGCATGCACAAGGAGATAAGGCAGAAGTGAGTAGGGTTGTCACCTGTCCGGGATTCACCCGGACAGTTTGGGTTTGGAATCATGTGTCCGGGTTTCAAACTGCCTGAAACCCAGACACATTTTTCAGACTGTACTATGGCTTCCCAGTAGGGTTGCTGGCTTCAGTTGTCTAACCCAAGAGTGTCTGTTACACTCTTTCACACTGCCCAAAGCCAGCACAAACAATCCCCCCCCCATACACACACAGACAGGAGAGGAGAGAGGGCTTGATTTTCTCCTCTTCCTCCAGCCCCTACCTCCCTGTGTCTGCCCACTCTCCAATCTCCAGCACTGTGCCTCGGAAAAGGAAAGTGGGGGCTGGAAATTTGAAGTCCAGCAGCCTGGATGAGAGGTGCTGATTGCCAAGGGGTGAGTGAGCTCACCATCCCTCCCTCTCTGTAACTGAAGTCTCCCCCCTTCTCTCTTCTGTCTCTGAGTGAGTACACTAATGTAAATCAGAGTTCTCAGAGCACCCCTTACATAAGAGTTCCCCTTTACACCAGAAGCCACAGTGTTCCCCCCTTACATCTGAGTCTTCCCCGTACATCAGAGTTCTCAGTGTTCCCCCCTTAAATCAGGGTTCCCAGAGCATCCCTTATGTTAGAGTCCCCAGAGTTCTCCCTTACATCAGAGTCTGCAGAGCCCCCCTTACAGTGTAAGGGAACTCTGCGAGTTCAGATGTAAAAGGGGAACTCTGCGAATTCAGATGTAAAAGGGAAAAATCTGTGGACTCTGAAGCAAAGGGGGACTCGTGATTAACTTCATAAGATTAGAAATGTTATTTTATTGCACAATATATGTATAGTTTATATCAGTGGTCCCCAACCTTTTTGGCACCGGGGACCGGCTGCATGGAAGAAAATTGTGCCAAGGCCCGGTTGGGGGGAGGTTGGGGATGGCACGCGGGGGGTAAGCGATTTTTCGCGGGCAATTTGTCAGCGCATTATTTCTATTATTACATTGTAGTAATAAATGAAATAGTTCAACCCACCATAATTCAGAATCAGTGGGAGCTTTGAGCGTGTCACTTGCCACGTTGCCTGCCACCAGATGTGGTAAGGCCCCAACAGATGAAGGTAGTCTCCCCCACAGATGAAGGCAGTGCCCCCACAGATGAAGGAAGTGCCCCCACAGATAAAGGCAGTGCCTCCACAGATGAAGGAAGTGCCCCCACAGATGAAGGCAGTGCCTCCACAGATGAAGGAAGTGCCCCCACAGATGAAGGCAGTGCCTCCACAGATAAAGGCAGTGCCTCCACAGATGAAGGTAGCCCCCCTCCACAGATGGAGGTAGTGCCCCCCACAGATGAAGGTAGTGCCCCCCCACAGATAAAAGGTAGTGCCCCCCTCCACAGATGAAGGTAGTACCCCCCACAGATGATAGTAGTGCCCCCACCAGGCCCTGTACACTCCATGCACACAGGTGTCCCAGTCAGTCCCGCTCACACTCACCTTGTCACTGGTAGTGTTGTAGTACTCGGGGCTCCCCCGGGCCTCTCCTCCGGAGCTCAGTCATGTTGGTGTGTGTTCAGTGATGAGGGCTGAGGATTAGCAGCAGGTAAGTATATGGAGGGATCAGAGGGGAGGGGGAGGCTCCCTGCTCTCCCAAAAGAAGTGTGGACTCGGTCTCCTCTCAGCTCTATCCAGCCCCGTTACCAAGGGACACCAGTGGCTTCCCTGTTACTGTGGGCTGTCCTGGAGGTGACGGTGTGCTGCGCCTTCCCCTATGACAGAAGGGCGGGGCGAGCTCTGTGACGAGGTGGCACGTCCATTCACACTGTGTACGGGGAGTGTCCGTGTGAGAGACAGAGGGAGGGGCCACGGTGCATAATAAACAACACACAGCGCTCAGCAATAGACAACACTGAACGGCTGTGTACAGGAGGCGAGGGAGAGCACGTGAACACACCTAGCAATGGAATGTGCGCTTCACTCTCCCCTTCCCCGACATTGTTCATCCATTCCGCGGAACTTCACATCCGCTAGCCCACACCTGCGGCCTGGCTGCAGAAGGGCCACGGCCCGGTAGTGGGCTGCGGACCGGGGGTTGACTTGACGACCCCTGGTTTTTACCATTAAAAAAATTGCTGTGCATCGCTAAAGTCTTCAGGTTTGACTTGAAGAAAAGGTGGCAACCCTAGAAGTGAGGTATCTACAAGGATAAGCAGTGTGAACCTACTTTGGGTTGTCTGGAAATTCTGTCATCAGCAAAATCAGTAGCAGCACAGCCAACAGCTCTGTTAACTGACATTTTCACATCATTTCTGAAAAGTCTAGCATGCTGTATCATGAAAAATACACTGCACACGCCCTGGGAATTCTACAAATCCCCACTATTTTGTTATATTATAGCCATGGGTCCATAACTCAGTCATAACTAAAAGCCATGGGGCCTTGGTGTAAAATATGAACATATGTGCCTCATATGTCAAATATAAGCCTCTAGTTTTTTTTAAGCCTACTACCACAAGCTTAAACAAAGTAAAACGAATAGTACAGTAATAGGTTGTGAAGGACATGGAAAGGCTGATTTATTCTGTATAGAAGTTAAATAATCAGGAGGTGTATCTTAGACCCTAGGTTTTATACATCTGCTATGTGTAAACTGTAAAGATTAAAAGGAAAAAATATTATATATTGAGCGAATGCTTATTTTATGTGGTTATAGCAGTGTTTATTTTAAGCTCTTGGCGACTGTGTGACGCATATACACTATATTACCAAAAGTATTGGGACACCTGCCTTTACACGCACATAAATTTAAATGGCAACCCAGTCTTAGCCCTCGTACACACGGCCGAGATTCTCGTTGAAAAAAACATGTCGTTTTTTTCGACGAGATTCTTGGACAAGAAACTTGTCCCGGCCGAGTGTACACACGCTCGTTTCAAAGAACCCGCGGTTCTTTGAATGGAGCGTACGCGGTGACTTCATCGACTACGACGAGCATGCGCTCGTCACATTCGATGCCGTCGCCGCCATCTTGGTATACCCTACGTATGCCTAGGAAGCTACCGCGCATGCGTCGAATTCATTTCGAACATGCGCGGGCTTCCGGGAGGACAGGTAAGTGTACACACACTCACTTTTCTCGTCGAGAAACATGCCGAGGAGAATCTCGACGAGAAAATAGAGAGCAGGTTCTCTATTTTCTCGTCGAGGTTTCTTGTCGGTTTTCTCGACGAGAAACCCGATAGCCGCGTACACACGACCGATTTACTCGGCAAGACCTCTCTGCCAGCAAGTTTCTTGCTGGTTCTTGCCGAGAAAATCGGCCGTGTGTACGAGGCCTTAGTCCGGGTCTATCGCTTTAAAGTGGTTGTAAACCCTTTTTTTTTTTTTTTTGACTAACCTGCAAGACAAAGCTATAATGAGCTAGTATGACTAGCATACTAGCTCATTATGTACCACTTACCTTCGATCGGGGCCCCCGAAGTCGTCCGTGTCCCTCCTCTAGCCGCATCCATCGCTGCGGCGATAGCTGGAATGTTACTTCCGGGTATCGCCGCTGCAGCCAATCACAGCGCCGCTCCGGCGCTGTGATTGGCCGGAGCGGAGAAGACGTGACTCCGCGCATGCGCGCGTGAGCTGTCAAATTCGGCTACGTCGTCGAATGTTGCGACCTAGCCGAATTTGTGAATGGGGTGACGTCAGCGTCGCCGCATTTACATACAAATATCTCCTTAACCGTGTAGGTTAAGGAGATATTTCTTGCACCTACAGGTAAGCCTTAATCTAGGCTTACCTGTAGGGCTTTGTTTAAAAAGTGGGTTTACAACCACTTTAATGCTCCCCAGGGTCCATGATAGTTCTCATTTGCCATTGGCACCATTTCAGTAAAACCATTGTCTTGTTGGAATTCATTATAGTCTTTTCATAAATATTACCAAAATAAATTATTTTAAATCTGTTAATTTGCTCTTTCATGTTAAAGTAGACCTAGTATCAGATATAAAAGTGCAATAAATTAAGCCTAGTACACACTGCTAGTTTATTTTAATTTTTTTGTTCAACCCAGTGAACTGAACGAAAAAAAAACTGACAGCTTAGGTCAGAGTTTCTGTACTAACAATCAACATGGGGACAGCGATCTCCTCTGTTGTTCTACACTTAGGTCAATTGATCAGGAGCTGATCAGCAGACCTTTTTCAGTTATGCCCCTTCAACAGATGGCTGGTTTCTGCTGGACCTGCTGCAGTACCCACGGGCCGAATATTGTCTGGTTTCTATTGAACCAGTCGATGCCACCCAACATTCGGCCCGTGTGTTCAGGGGCTTAAGTCTGACACGTACAGATTTTTTACCTCTCATATAGATCACAGTACTGCCCATAACAATGCCTTCAACTGCTTTTCTTTCCAGATGAACTGCGTGTCATGATCACTTAGTGCTCCTGTTCCTCATTTCAGCACCTGGGTGTTGGCTGTTGCTTTTCCTCCCTGTCTGTGTTCACCTGTTGACTGATTGATCTGGTCAGTCACCTGATATAAGCAAACTGAACCCTCTATCCCTCGCTTGTGATAGAGACAGAGACCTGCGTTGTTCTGATCAAGCCGTTTGCCTGCACTACTTTGCTGTTAGGTTTCCCTGTGTATGATCCGGATCGGATATCAGACAACCCCAGAACTGTGCCTGCCTTATTACCTGGACCGTCTCAGAAACATGCTGTCTGCTAACTGCAAGTAATCTGTTGTTTGTTCTGTTTGCGTCTGCCCGGGTGGGCTGGCCAGACACCATAGCATTGTGTATAAGTCCTGGGTGTCATGATCAGTGTTATTGCCTGGGTCACCTGCTAGTGGCACTATTGCTTTCAGCACCAAAGGGTGTAATTCTGGTGGCCACCAGCGGGTGTCTCCCAGTAGATGGACTTTTCATTGATCAAGCTGCACCTGATGTGAGCTGCTGGGAGTATATAAGCCCACCCTTCACTGAGGCTCAGGGCTTCAGTATCCTCTCTGCTAGCCTTGTCCCTGCCTGACCTGATCCGTTGCTTGAATCTGTTCCTGATCTGCTTCCTGCCCTGTCCTGGACTCTGTTCCCTGTACCCTGTCCCTGAGCCTTGTCCCCTGAGCTCTGCTTCCAGCTCCCCCTTGCTTATTGCTCCCTCCACCTGGTCTCTTGTTCCCCTTGTCTCTTGTCCCTGCCTTGTTTATGTATCTGTGTTCTCTTTCCTTGTGTATATATATATATATATTAGTTAGATAGTAAGGCTCCATGTACACAGAAGCTGATAAACTGCAGTTAATGGGCGTTTTGCCGTTTTTTTAAAAAGCCCATTAACTGCACTCTATGTTAGCCTATGTGTTCATGTACACATAACGTTTTTTAGCTTTAATGAGCAGTGGAGTTAATGGGCTTTTTTCTGAACGCAAGAAATTTGTGTTCAAAGTGCCGTTTTTCGGCAGAAAAAAACGCAAAAACGAAAAACGCTCATAAACGCTCAAAAACGCTGGCCGCGAGCGTTTTTTAGCAATTTTTGGTCCATTGAAAATTTAATTTTTTTTTTTTTTTTTTTTTTTTTAAAGCTAAAAAACGCTACACTGAAAAACGCTAATAAAAGCTAGTAAAAAAAACGCTGATAAAAGCTAGCTTTTTCTGCTGCTTTAAAAACGACCGTTTTTGAGCTTCTGTGTACATGGAGCCTTAGATGTAGGTGTTTGGGGTTGCTGTGTGTATTTCTATTTCTTGCTTATTTATGGCTTGCTGTGTTGGTTTTGCATGTGTGTCTTTATCCTTTAAAAATGTATATCTTTCACTTACTTGGTGCCTGATTCCTTAAGTGCAGCCCACTGATCTGTTTACCCTGTGCTGGATGCTGTGTTAAGCATCCCTGACAGAATACTGAAGCCATGCAAACAGATCAGCAGTACTTAGGAATTGGGTCTGGGCACTTGCTATTGCAAAACAAAAAAATGCATCTGGAAGATATTCTGTATCTTTCGCTCCTGGCAACAGATGACAGAGATTTTTGTCATCAGACATTAACTGAATACACTAGGGAGCGGTTATTGGAATGCATCCGTCTGGCTCATGTTTTTGTTGATCAGGGTAGTTTTCTGTTTGAGGATGTGCAACCATTGATTCAGATCTGTACAAAGTTGGCCCTGTCTGATGCCTCTAGTGGAGGTGAGGATTATACACCCCCTTTTAGTGCAGCTCAGGTAGAATCTTTGGTGTGGCTATTGGAAGATGACTAAGCCTTTTTCTTTGAGCAGTACTCAGCTTGTCCTAAACAGGTGCTTGCAGCATGTATTGATTCAGTGCAGTCTCTGGTCAGACGAGCAGTGTGCAAACCTTATTTTGTGCAAGCATTATTACAGGCCTGGTCAAGTTGTTGTGCTCAGTTCCTGTCAGCTCCCAACCACCCATTTCTGTGTCTAGACACTAGTGATGAGCCGAACACCCCCGGGTTCGGTTCGCACCAGAACCCGCGAACGGACCGAACGTTCGTACGAACATTAGAACCCTATTAAATACAATGGATGCGAACGTTCGTTCGAATTCTAAAGTGCTAATTATAACGACTATTATGCATGTTATTGTCCTAAAAAGGGTTTGGGAACCCGGGTTCTGCACCAGGGGACATGTATCAATGCAAAAAGAAGTTTTAAAAACGGTCGTTTTTCGGGAGCAGTCATTTTAATGATGCATAAAGTGAAAAAAAAAATCAAATATTCCTTTAAATATCGTACCTGGGGGGTGTCTAAAGTATGCCTGTGAAGTGCCACGTGTTTCCCGTGTTTAGAACTGTCCCTGCACAAAATGACACTTCTAAAGGAAAAAAAATCCATTTAAAACTGCTTGCGGCTTTAATGTAATGTCTGGTCCCGGTAATATGGATGAAAATCTTTAAGAAAAATGGCATAGCTACCCCATGACCCCCCCTACCCCAGCCCATTACCAGCCCCTTTGGGTCTTGTATGGATATTAAGGGGAACACCGCACACAAAATAAAAAAGGCCCCATATACTCTGAACAGCCGTATACAGGCGGTGCATACAAGACAGGGACTGTAGGTTTGTTCTTATGTAGAATGTGTTTGTAATTTTGAACAGGTACATTGTTTAAGTGTAGCTCCAGCCCAAAAATCTATTTTTAAACTTTTTGGAAAACATAGGTAAGGGTTATCACCCCTGTAACATTTGTTTTGCTGTCTGTGCCCCTGTTCAGAACATTTCACCTCACTTTCCGTCCCAATGACAACTGTTTTTGAAATGTGGTGTTTTTCTTGAAACAAGGATTGGTGATAAAGCATCAGTACAGAGGAGACACCTTTCTCCCATATTAATTCTTACAGGAGAGAATTTTCCTTCCTAGGGGTAGATTTCCTCTCACTTCCTGTTGTCTTCTTGTGTTTGCAAGTAGGAGTCGTTTGTAAGTTGGATGTTTGAAAGTAGGGACCTGCCGTATATACTCTGCAGAAATAGGCCCCTTAGTTGTTGGTGTTGGCACAACACTGTAAGCACTCACAGTTACTCTTGGTTGGTGCTGGAACGCCCTGCTGTCAACTATTATATCAGGAATTGTAATTACATATAATTGTTGAACAGTGGTAGTAAAAATTGGGCCTTTGATGGTGGTGCTGGTGCCACAACACTGTAAGCCCTGACAGTTACTCTTGGTGGGTGCAGCAATGGGCCCTGCTGTGAATTATTAGATCAAGAATTGTAATTGCATGCCCCTGTTGAACAGGGGCTGAAAAATTGGGCCTTTCGTGGTGGTGGTGGTGGTGGTGTTGCCACAACACTGTAAGCCCTCAGAGTTACTCTTGGTGGGTGCAGGAATGGGCCCTGCTGTGAATTATTAGATCAAGAATTGTAATTACATGCCCCTTTTGAACAGGGGCTGAAAAATTGGGCCTTTCGTGGTGGCGGTGGTGGTGGCGTTGCCACAACACTGTAAGCCCTCAGAGTTACTCTTGGTGGGTGCAGCAATGGGCCCTGCTGTGAATTATTAGATCAAGAATTGTAATTACATGCCCCTGTTGAACAGGGGCTGAAAAATTGGGCCTTAGGCACTGGTGGCACAACACTGCAACCCCTCACAGATACTGTACTTGGAGCACAGCAATGAGCCCTGTTGCAAAGTATTGCTTCAAAAATTGTAATGACACGCCCCTGTTAAACAGGGGCTGAAAAATTGGGCCTTAGGCACTGGTGGCACAACACTCCAACCCCTCACAGATACTGTACTTGGAGCACAGCAATGAGCCCTGTTGCAAAGTATTGCTTCAAAAATTGTAATTACACGCCCCTGTTAAACAGGGGCTGAAAAATTGGGCCTTAGCCACTGGTGGCGGCACCCATAAACAAAAATGATCTTCCAAGCTATCATCATCAATCGTATCATTGAGGACTCGGAGGAGGAGGATAGCCAGTCAACATAACAGCACAGGCACTCAGCATCAGCATCAGTCTTGAAGGGATGTGACATGTTAAAATCAATTAGTCTGTTATATCAGCATCAGGTGTGTGGTAGCTGGTGGTGATCCAAGACTGGTTCATCTTGATGAAAGTCAGTCGATCAACCGAGTCGGTGGACAGGCGCACCCTGTAATCCGTGACAAGTCCTCCAGCAGCACTGAATGTGCGTTCCGAAAGAACGCTGGATGCAGGACAGGCCAGTAGCTCAATTGCATACTGTGCAAGCTCTGGCCAGTGATCCATCCTCAAGACCCAGTAAGCCAGAGGATTTTCGGTGGGGAAGGTGTCCAAGTCTGACCTTGCCCCTAGATATTCCTGCACCATGTTTATCAGACGCTGGCGATGGTTGCTGGAACCGATCATACTTTGGGGCTGCGGACTAAAGAATTGTCTGAACGCATCGGTCAGACGGCCACCTTCCCCACCGCTCCTTCTTTGACTGGCCGAAGCCTCAGCAACTCGTTGTCCAGGACCAGGAGTTTTTAACCTCCCAGTCTCTGGGAACGCGTTGCACAGACCTTTCTGCAAGGCCTCCCGGAGTTGTCTCATCCTCTGCTCCCTCTGCGACGGTAACATAAGGTCCGCAACCTTACCCTTGTACCGTGGATCAAGGAGAGTGGCCAGCCAGTAATGGTCCCTCTCCTTGATCCGAAGAATACGAGGATCCTTCCGCAGACTTTGCAGGATCAGGGAGGCCATGCAGCGTAGGTTAGCTGAGGCATTCGGTCCGGAGTCCTCTGGGTCACTAAGGACGACATGATCCGCAGCCACCTCCTCCCAGCCACGTACAAGTCCACTGGTTTCTTGGGACTGTAAATCATCCCTAAAAGACTGCTGCTGATGATGCTGAGTGCCAGCCTCCACCTCCATGCTGACACAATCCTCCTCCTCCTCCTCCTCCTCCTCTTCCTGTGCGATGGGTGGGACAGAAGGAACACTGTCTGGGTAAAGGGGGCCTTGAGAGGCAAGGAAGTCCTCCTCTTCCTGCCTCTGTTCTGCCTCAAGTGCCCTGTCCATTATTCCACGCAGCGTGTGCTCCAACAGGTGGACAAGAGGTACAGTGTCACTGATGCATGCACTGTCACTGCTCACCATCCTCGTGGCCTCCTCAAATGGTGCCAGGACAGTGCATGCATCCCTGATCATGCCCCACTGGCGTGGAGAAAAAAAACCAAGCTCCCCTGACCCTGTCCTGGTGCCGTAGTCGCACAGGTACTCATTGATGGCCCTCTGCTGCGTGTGCAGCCGCTGCAGCATGGCCAACGTTGAGTTCCACCTGGTGGGCATGTCACATATAAGGCGGTTCTTGTGCAGGTTCAACTCCTTTTGTAGCTCAGCCAGGCGAGCACTGGCATTATAAGATCTGCGGAAATGCACACAGACTTTCCTGGCCTGCCTCAGGACATCCTGTAAGCCCGGGTACCTGCCCAAGAACCGCTGCACCACCAGGTTAAGGACGTGAGCCACACAGGGCACATGGGTCAGTTGTCCCTGTCGGAGGGCGGAGAGGAGGTTGGTGCCATTGTCGCAAACCACCATTCCTGGCTTAAGCTGGCGTGGCTTCAACCACCTCTCGGCCTGGCCCTGCAGAGCAGACAGGACCTCTGCCCCAGTGTGGCTTCTGTCCCCCAAACACACCAGCGCAAGCACGGCATGGCATCTTTTTGCCTGCGTACTTGCGTAGCCCCTTGAACGGCTACGGAGCACCGCTGGTTCAGAGGACAAAGCACAGGAAGAGGCCATGGAGGAAGAAGAAGAGGAGGGGGTGGAGGAGAGAGGTGTGTCACAACCAGTAGTAGCATTTTGGAGGCGTGGCGGTGGAACAACCTCCAACACTACTGCACCTTGTCCTGCATCCTTCCCAGCTGCCAAAAGAGTGACCCAATGGGCCGTGAAAGAAAGGTAACGTCCCTGTCCATGCCTGCTGGACCATGAGTCAGCGGTAATATGCACCTTACCGCTGACCGCCCTGTCCAGCGAGGCCAAGACATTGCCTTCCACATGCCGGTAGAGAGCCGGAATAGCCTTCCGTGAGAAAAAGTGGCGTTTGGGAACCTGCCACTGAGGAACCGCACATTGCACAAACTCACGGAAGGGGGCCGAGTCTACCAACTGAAAAGGCAGCAGTTGAAGCGCTAGCAATTTAGCCAAGCTAGCATTCAACCGCTGGGCATGTGGATGGCTGGGAGTGAACTTCTTTCGACGGTCCAGCAGCTGGGGCAGGGAAATTTGCCTGCTAGAATCGGACGTCGGTGTACTGCTAGCAGAGTGGCCGCAAGTACTTGGCTGTGACACACCTAATTCTACACCTTCATTCCTCTCAGTGCATGTTTCAGAGAGGCCTGAAGTTATAGTGGGGTTGGAGATCCCAGCTGATGCGGTGCAAGGAGAGGTCCGCTTTGTTCTTTGGTGTGGGTCTTTGAGGTAGGCTTGCCAATGAGCTGCATGGCAGGTCAACATATGTCTGGTCAGGCATGTGGTACCCAAGCGGCTGATGTTTTGGCCACGCGATATACGCTTGAGACATATGTTGCAAACAGCAGCTGTGCGATCTGATGCACTAGCCTCAAAAAAGGCCCACACCAAAGAACTTTTTGAATGACGGGCAGAGGCAGCGCCCTGCACAGGCGGAGCTCTGCGGTGTGATTCCGTCGGTGTACTGCCCTTACGCTGGCCACCAAAGGGCATCCTGCCTCGTTGGAGATGTGCCTCCTCCTCATCCTCCTCCTCCTCCTCTCTCCTATTAGGCACCCACATGGAGTCAGTGACCTCATCATCCCCTCCCTCCTCATCACTGGAGCCAATCTGGCAGTATGCTGCAGCTGCTGGAACATGACTGCCAGATTGGTGTCCTTCTTGAGCATCCCCTCTGTCTGCTCTCACGCTACTGCCTTCCTGTAGCTGGGTTTCATCATCAGACCCTTCGAAACGCTGGGCATCCTCCTGGAGCATGTACCCAACACTGTGCTTAAACAGTTCGGGGGACTCCTCAGGAGGAGGACATGGTGGGTCCAGGGAAGGAGTGACTGATGATGAGTCTGACATTGATACCAGGGAAGAGGACGCTTTGGCAGCTGCTTTGCCAGTACCCTGAGCCTGGGTGAGAGAGGATGAGGAGGAGGAGGAGGGCTTGGTCATCCACTCTACCAAGTCTTCGGCATGATGTGGCTCAACATGTCCAGCTGCCGAAAAGAAGGACAAGCGTGTCCCATGGCCATGTGCTGATGACAATGCACCGCGTCCACGACCAGCACTGTTGCCCCCAGACACAGAGCCTGCTTGCCCTCTTTTATTGCCTCCTGACTGTCTGCCTCTCCTTGTTTGCCTTCCAGACATTCTAATGGATGGCCTGCAGGGAGATGGGAAAAAAGCAATAAGGGCTACCTTCAGGTGTCCTTCTCTGTCCCTTTACTTAAGGATTTCTAAATATGGTTGAGGATGATTGCTTTCGCACAGAATAGCACAACGACAATTTCCCTGACTGTCCAAAAAACAAGGATTTCAAAGATGGTTGATGAGGAATGCTTTAGCACAGTATAGCACAAGGAGAATTTCCCTCACTGTCCTTCCCTGTCCCTACAAACAAGGATTAGCACAGTAAAACACACTGACACTCTCCCTACCTATAGTTTTCTGTCCCTATAAAAAATGTTTTTTTAAAGATGGTTGATGATCAATGCTTTAGCACACTATAGCACAAGGAGAATTTCCCTCACTGTCCTTCCCTGTCCCTACAAACAAGGATTAGCACAGTAAAACACACTGACACTCTCCCTACCTATAGTTTTCTGTCCCTATAAAAAAAATTTTTTTAAAGATGGTTGATGATCAATGCTTTAGCACAGTATAGCACAAGGAGAATTTCCCTCACTGTCCTTCCCTGTCCCTACAAACAAGGATTAGCACAGTAAAACACACTGACACTCTCCCTACCTATAGTTTTCTGTCCCTATAAAATTTTTTTTTTTAAAGATGGTTGATGATCAATGCTTTAGCACACTATAGCACAAGGAGAATTTCCCTCACTGTCCTTCCCTGTCCCTACAAACAAGGATTAGCACAGTAAAACACACTGACACTCTCCCTACCTATAGTTTTCTGTCCCTATAAAAAATGTTTTTTTAAAGATGGTTGATGATCAATGCTTTAGCACAGTATAGCACAAGGAGAATTTCCCTCACTGTCCTTCCCTGTCCCTACAAACAAGGATTAGCACAGTAAAACACACTGACACTCTCCCTACCTATAGTTTTCTGTCCCTATAAAAAACGTTTTTTTAAAGATGGTTGATGATCAATGCTTTAGCACACTATAGCACAAGGAGAATTTCCCTCACTGTCCTTCCCTGTCCCTACAAACAAGGATTAGCACAGTAAAACACACTGACACTCTCCCTACCTATAGTTTTCTGTCCCTATAAAAAATGTTTTTTTAAAGATGGTTGATGATCAATGCTTTAGCACACTATAGCACAAGGAGAATTTCCCTCACTGTCCTTCCCTGTCCCTACAAACAAGGATTAGCACAGTAAAACACACTGACACTCTCCCTACCTATAGTTTTCTGTCCCTATAAAAAATGTTTTTTTAAAGATGGTTGATGATCAATGCTTTAGCACACTATAGCACAAGGAGAATTTCCCTCACTGTCCTTCCCTGTGCCTACAAACAAGGATTAGCACAGTAAAACACACTGACACTCTCCCTACCTATAGTTTTCTGTCCCTATAAAAAATGTTTTTTTAAAGATGGTTGATGATCAATGCTTTAGCACAGTATAGCACAAGGAGAATTTCCCTCACTGTCCTTCCCTGTCCCTACAAACAAGGATTAGCACAGTAAAACACACTGACACTCTCCCTACCTATAGTTTTCTGTCCCTATAAAAATTTTTTTTTTAAAGATGGTTGATGATCAATGCTTTAGCACACTATAGCACAAGGAGAATTTCCCTCACTGTCCTTCCCTGTCCCTACAAACAAGGATTAGCACAGTAAAACACACTGACACTCTCCCTACCTATAGTTTTCTGTCCCTATAAAAAATGTTTTTTTAAAGATGGTTGATGATCAATGCTTTAGCACAGTATAGCACAAGGAGAATTTCCCTCACTGTCCTTCCCTGTCCCTACAAACAAGGATTAGCACAGTAAAACACACTGACACTCTCCCTACCTATCCTTCTCTTTCCCTAAACTAAAGGAATCCAGGTTAAGCAAGAAAAAAAAATGTCACTGTCCCTGCCTATGCTTCTCTTTCCCTGCTCCGGAACACACTACACTAGGCCGCCGTGCTGGCGGCCTTTTATAGTGTGGGGCGTGTACTAAACACCCTCAGCAATAATTGGCCACAGGCATCCTGCCTGTGGCCAATCATTGCTCTCCTCGCTGCCGGCGCTGTGATTGGCCAAGCATGCGGGGTCACAGTGCATGCTTGGCCAATCACAGCGCCTGGATGACACTGCGATGGCGTAGTGCATTGTGGGCCGTTCGCGTCACTCGAATTAGGCGCGAACGGCCCAAATCGTTCGATCTTCGTCGAACGATCGAACAGCCGATGTTCGAGTCGAACGCATGTCTTTCTCTCCTTTACCCCCAACAACCACAGTTGCCGACCAATACACCCTGCTACCAATGAAGTACCCGTTTTCCTCCTGCTGCACCTACCCTGCCTTTTACCCCTGTGCTTCTTCTCGGCTGCCTCCATCAGTTCCACTAAATCTCCCTCCAAAATCTGCTCCCTCTGTTTTACCATCCTTCCGCTCTTCGCTTCTGTCAGCTGCGTCCACTACCTACAGCCCTGTACCCACATACAAATCTTCAGTGGCTAAAACCAAAAAGAAGCAGAAGTTTTTCCCAACCCATACCATCCTGCCATCACCCAATCCTGCCTCCACACCAGCTAATCCACTCCAGCCTCATGTTCCGATGCCTGCTGTTCAGCCTGTTGTGCCAGTGTCTCTGCCTGTTGTCAAGTCTGACGTTCCAGTGCCCGCTGTCCCGTCTGATGTGCCCGTTGTCCGGTTTGAAGGTCCAGTCTGATGTGCCTGCCTTCCAGTCTGATGTCCCGGTACCTACCTTCCAGTCTGATGTGCCCGCTTTCCAGTCTGATGTGCCCACTTTCCGGTCTGATGTGTCCGCTTCCCAGTCTGATGTCCAGGTGCCTGCCTTCCAGTCTGATGTGCCTGCCTTCCAGTCAGATGTGCCCGCTTCCCAGTCTGATGTGCACGCTTCCCAGTCTGATGTGCCCGCTTCCCAGTCTGATGTGCCTGCCTTCCAGCCTGATGTGCCTGCAGCCTGATGTGCCTGCCTTCCAGTCTGATGTGCCCACTTTCCGGTCTGATGTGCCTGCCTTCCAGTCTGATGTCCCGGTACCTGCCTTCCAGTTGGATGTGCCCGTTTTCCGGTCTGATGTGCCCGCTTTCCGGTCTGATGTGCCTGCTTCCCGGTCTGATGTGCCTGCCTTCCAGTCTGTTGTCCTGGTGCCTGCCTTCCAGTCTGATGTCCCGGTGCCTGCCTTCCAGTCTGATGTGCCCGCTTTCCAGTCCGATGTCCCAGTGCCCACTGTCTTGCTTGATGATTCGATGTCTGATCTGCTTAGTGATCCCATACCTGGTATCCAGCCTGATGACCCAGAGCTCGCTGCCCAGCCTGATGACCCAGAGCTCGCTGCCCAGCCTAATGACCCAGAGCTCGCTGCCCTGCCTGATGACCCGGAGCTCGCTGTCCAGCCTTATGATTTGGTCCCTTTGCCCAGCCTGCTGTCATGGTACCTGCTAAATCAGTTCCTGGTGCTCAGCTTGCCGCTGATTCTCCTCTGTTTTATTTTCAGTCCGACTGTGATGCTCTCGTGTTGCCTGCCCCCGATAGGTTCATGCATGTTGCCCTGCCTGTTTTCATCTCCAGATCCAAAATTCCAGACCCTGGTGGTGGGGTGCATGTTCCATTTTCGGACTCGGGTGGCACGCCTCCCAATAGATTAAGAGACTCTGGCCGGAAAAGCGAAAAGAAGTCTGCAGTCACAGGGAAGACTTTTTGGGACTTTTTCGCACCTACATGCACTGCCAGGTCAAGGGCAGAATTGAGTGTCTGGAGGCCACTCCTTGGGGGGGGGGGGGGACTGTCATGATCAGTGTTATTGCCTCGGTCACCTGCTGGTGGCACTATTGCTTTCAGCACCTAAGGGTATAATTCTGGTGGCCACCAGCGGGTGTCTCCCAGTAGATGGACTTTTCATCGATCAAGCTGCACCTGATGTGAGCTGCTGGAAGTATATAAGCCCGCCCTTCACTGAGGCTCAGGGCTTCAGTATCCCCTCTGCTAGCCTTGTCCCTGCCTAAACTGATCCATTGCTTGAATCTGTTCCTGATCTGCTTCCGGCCCTGTCCTGGACTCTGTTCCCTGTACCCTGTCCCTTAGCCTTGTCCCCTGATCCCTGCTTCCAGCTCCCCCTTGCTTATTGCTCTCTTCTTCCCCTTGTCTCTTGTCCCCCTTGTCTCTTGTCCCTGCCTTGTTTATGTATCTGTGTCCTCTTTCCTTGTGTATATATATTAGTTAGATAGTTAGATTAGGTGTTTGAGGTTGCTGTGTATATTTGTATTTCTTGCTTGTTTATGGTTTGCTGTGTTTGGTTTTGCACGTGTGTCTTTATCCATAATAAATATATATCTTTCACTTACTTGGTGCCTGATTCCTTAAGTGCAGCCCACTGATTTGTTTTCTCTGTGCTGAATGCCTGTGTTAGGAATCCCTGACACTGGGGGCAACCAAGTACCGGTAGACCTGCTTGCCTTAAGGAAAAGGGGGCCGCTATAGGTGAAGTGCACAGTAGCCAGCTATAGTGTCTGACCACCTGTGTTGGGGTAGACATGACACTGCGTTATTTTCATTCAGGTATTACCCAGGGTCCCTGGACACCGTGGTGATAAGTCATCAGGATCATTTGCTGCCTTGTTCCATTTTCTTCCAAACGCCAATGTTTGCTGGGGGCTGTCAGGATTTCTGTTCTATCTCTCCTTCCCTCACTGTGTCTGTGAGGAGATTTGGTGGATTTGCTCTTTGATCAGCTTTCCACTCAGATGTACCTTTTCTGCAGTATTTTATCCCCTTTTTTTTTACTATTGGTGGTTTTTGGAAGCTCTATTAACTTTTGCATGTCCTTCTCCTTCATTCCTTGGTTTGAGGAGTTTTTGTGGATTTGTTTCCTTTGGTAGTACTAGTTAACCCTTTGGGTTCTGGACCCCTTCATGCTGTGCACTACTGATGGACCACTCCATGGGGTTGGAGATTTTTAGGAGGGCTGGCTTCCTCTTGGAGAATGTGCGCATATAAATGCTGTTACCTTTGAAGAAGACCTTTGTAAAACTCATACAGTCGAAACGCGTCGGTTTTAACAGCTCCAACCTCCAGGATCGCCTTCCTGGGGTTGCTATTTTACCACCTCCAATGTTATAGGCATTATGCATTCTCTATGTACAATTTGTTTTTAATTGTGCCACTTTGTGGCTTTCACGTTTTCTATTGTAATAAATTATATATTTTTATAATTTTTTCTCTCTACATATAATTTTCTATATTATTTCATTGCCCTTAAAATCCCACTTCTTTGAGGTATATTTTCTTGTAGGGTCACCATTTATTTCCTGGACTAAATGTTGGCTGACACCATAATGGAAATACTGCATTTCCTGCCTGTGTAAAAATGTCTGGCACAGATCAGCCCCTGCCTCTCATCTTGTGACTTGCATAATGGTACAGTTTTAGAGTTATCACTGAAGTAAAGGAGAACATACTTCCTTTTTCCTGACTGATGACATCATCTTAGCCCAGGCAAATCCACGGCACTTGGGATCAAGAATTACTTTTTAATAATAATAGGTACATTGTCCTATGACAGTAATGTTCAGTCTCCTATAACCACAATTGCCATCAGAAAGCTAAGTGGTTGTAAACCAATATGAACAAAGCATATCTTCCTATAGTGTGTACTGGTATTAATCCAAAACACTAAAGCCCTGTACACACGATCGGTTTAACCGATGAAAACCGTCCGATGGATTGTTTTCATCAGACAAACCGATCTTGTATGGGACCCATCGGTCTTTTTTCCATCGGTTTTAAAAAATAGAACATGTTTTAAATCTTTCCGATGGATAAAAAACCGATCGAAAACTCAGATCGTGTATGGGCAAGTCCATCGGATAAAAAACCCACGCATGCTCAGAATCAAGTCGACGCATGCTCAGAAGCATTGAACTTAATTTTTCTCGGCTCATCGGAGTGTTTTACGTCACCGCGTTTGGAACGGTCGGTTTTTTGACTGATGGTGTGTAGGCAAGACTGATGGAAGTCAGCTTCATCGGATTTCCGATGGACAAAACCATCGGATTAGAATTCATAGGATATCCGATCGTGTGTACGAGGCTTTAGTGTAATTTCTGTCTGCTGCATCTTTCCTTCTGACAAGTTTTCCTGACACCAAAAGACAAATTGTGACAGGTGAGGGCACAGACTGATTGACAGCCTCACCTCTGTTTCTGAGTGCTGTGTGAAGGAGGGGGGGGCGGGTGTCCCTTCCCTCCATTTAGCTCTCAAAGCTCTTCTCACTGATGTAACTTCAACTCTCTGCCTCCTGCTTTTTAGACTTAAGAGATTGTGTGTAAATTCTGCACTTTGAATGATGTAGGGGAAATAATGCTGTAGATAAATAGGTACAACTTGAAGGAGGATTTATTTAATCTCTGTATATCACCTGAGGCCAGTCACTTCACTGGGTATATGTAAAGGTTTACAACCACTTTAATTGATGTACTATCTATGTAAACGTTTGTCTATCTATTGTATACATTTTTTTTGTATCTTTTATATACAAAAATCTTATAATACAAACTACAGGACAAGGAATATTAAAAGATACAAAAAAAAGTCACTGTTATTACATGTGAAGGATTTATTCATGCAGACGTGTAAACTTACTAAAGGGTCCAATATAAATCACTTTTTTACAGATTTAAAAAAGGTTGACATGAATAGTTGCAAAATCCAATTAAATAAATAGTAAAATGAGCTCCACAGACTGCTAATCCTAAAGATTGAATTGTCGGAGAGACAGAATTTACAGCACATGAATCCAAGAAACAAAATCCGCACACTTGTGTCACTTTGGCACTGAAGTGAAAATTCATTAGAGAAAGGAAGACTGTTTCTGGGAACTGTGCTTATCAAGTGCACACCATAACACAATAATCCAATGCTTAAAAAGTTCAGTGTCTGCTAACAACCTGAATTTCAGATGGGCACTGCCTGGCTGTCATTGCAACTATGTAAACATTTAACCTGTTATTACAGGAACTTCATGTTACAGATGTAGGAACTCCTAAATATTAATTTAGGTCCTACAATGTATCAATGGGATATAGTTCAAATGTGTACATAGCACATCTCTCTGAAAATGAGACATCTGTTTTTATTGAATAAAAAATATGTTATAGTACTGGTGTAAAGTGCAGGACTGGCCTACTAGGATAGCTGGAAATTTCCAGGTTGGTCGCCTGCCCTGTGCCCATTTTGCAGGGCTGATCCTGGAGCCCAAGCTGAGGCAGAGGGGGGCGTCAAGGGCAGGCCCTACCATGGGTCCTGCTGGGTCCATTATGCTGCCTCCGAGGGGAAGCGAGTGCAGCCAGATTACACAGTGTGAGGTTCTCCCGCTTACCAGGTGGCCGCTGTCATATGAAGTCCCGCCTCCTGGACCGTCTCCTATGATAGACAACACACTGGTCCAACGCCAAGACGTGTAATGTCTATCAAAGGAGCCGGTCCAGGAGGCAGAACTTTGTATGACAGCGGCCCATGGGCAAGCGGAAGATCCCCGCTCCGGTGGCTCTTCTCTCTCCCAAACCCCCTGCACTGGTAAGGCTGTATTGAATGGGCACTGGTAAGGCTGCGCTGATAGGCACTGATCAGGCTGCATTGATGGGCACTGGGGAAGCTGCATTGATAGGCACTGGGGAAGCTGCATTGGATGGGCACTGGTGAGGCTGAATTGATGGGCACTTATTAGGCTGTATTGATGGGCACTGGTGAGGCTGCATTGATGGGCACTGGTGAGGCTGTACGCATGGTCACTGGTGAGGCTGCACTGATGGGCACTGGTAAGGATGCATTAGATGGACACTGGTGAGGCTGCACTGATGGGCACTGGTGAGGCTGCACTGGTGGGCACTGGTGAGGCTGCATTGATGGGCACTGGTGAGGCTGCATTGATGGGCACTGGTGAGGCTGCACTGATGGGCACTGGCGAGGCTGCATTGATGGGCACTGGTGAGTATAATACACTCTTCAAATGTACTTTGAAATGTATGGTTTTCCCTTTAATGAACAGGAAAATAATGACGTTATGCTATGGGGCTGGTATGAAATTATTCCCATTTCGGCCCTGCTGGTGTAGGCATAGTATTGTATGTGGTGAAAACTTTGGTCTTTTTCCTCCACTGAAAAAAGAAGGAATCAGCTATTAGCCACAAAGAGAAACTAACTCAATGTGGTTCTCTAACCCAGAGCACTGAAGATGTCAACACTCAAATATTTTTGTTCTGTGCAAGTTACTAGACTTATTGGACATATTTTTAGAAAGGAGTTAATAAGCGAATCACATACTGAGCAAATTGTGGTTGCTTTCTAATGAACCAACTGAAAATCAGTGAGTGGCCCTGTCTACATCCTTTGATTACAGTAGCCACAACATTAACGTAAATAGCGGAATCCAAAGAAATCAATGTGAACAAAAGAAACCTATACATTCTTAGTGGGAAGGGTATATGTGCTATTAATTAGTACATTTTAGAGCAGATACACTATAATGCCAAAAGTATTGGGACACCTGCCTTTACACGCACATGAACTTTAATGACATCCCAGTCTTAGTCCGTAGGGTTTAATATTGAGTTTGCCCACCCTTTGCAGCTATAACAGTTTCAACTCTTCTGGGAAGGCTGTCCACAAGGTTTAAAAGTGTGTCTATGGGAATGTTTGACCATTCTTCCAGAAGCGCATTTGTGAGGTCAGGCACTGATGTTGGATGAGAAGGTCTGGATCACAGTCTCTGCTCTAATTCCTCTCAAAGGTGGTCAGGGTTGAGGTCAGGACTTTGTGCAGGCCAGTCAAGTTCCTCCACCCCAAACTCGCTCATCCATGTCTTTATGGACCTTGCTTTGTGCACTGGTGCGCAGTCATGTTGAAGTGGAAGGGGCCAACCCCAAACTGTTCCCACAAAGTTAGGAGCATGAAATTGTCCAAAATGTCTTGGTATGCTGATGCCTTAAGAGTTCCCTTGACGTGAACTAAGGGGCCAAACCCAAGCCCTGAAAAACAACCCCACACCATTATCGCCCCTCCACCAAATGATTTGGACCAGTGCACAAATCAAGGTCCATAAAGACATGGATGAGTGAGTTTGGGGTGGAGGAACTGAAAGAAAGAATTGTTGGGACTTTGTATGAGGCCATGACTATCCAGTACACAGGTCTCCATCCCTAATTATATGGAAAGAAGGGAAAATTGGGGGCAATGGGACTTTGTATGAAATACAACACTAAGGTAGGATGAATCAGTCAATAAAAGGTAAACATGATATTTATTAGTAACAAAATTGAGCATAGTGCAATAGATGATATTCATATTAAATCAATAAGTATGATACAGAGTAAGGTAAAACATGATTAGTAAATCACATAATAGTAAAATTGATAACACATTATACATGATTAATAATGACATCAGCAGTATACCCAAAATATGTACACACATGATAAGTATTGTATTAAATTAATGACTCAAACAAATGAAACCCATGGTAACCACATGATTGCTGTGACATGACATCAAATATGAAAGCTCGACGCGTTTTGTGGATTGTCTCCACTCATCAGGAGCCGCTAACTGGGAATACCTATAATAAATTATAAATTCATAATTAATGGTAATTAATTAGAACAGGAAGAGAGGGAACAGAAACTATGGTCCTAGCACTCTTACCTATGGGTATATTGTAAAATTGTAAGAGAACGTAGATAATAATGATAATTAGGAGGCACCAGGGGATGAGGAACATCCCCCCGGGAGCTGGGGTGGTAACAATGCGGCGACAGGGCGGAGCGACCCACAAACCATGGGTGAAAAGCGATGCATGAGAAGAATCCCCCTTCCAATGCTGTAGTGATAAGTATGAGCCCAAGAGGCTTCTGGAACACATAATAATATAAAATAGTGAGCATAAGGGTAATATGCTGGGACTATTGGAAGGGAAGGATAAAAAGGGTAGAATATAGTGTATAAGTGAAGTAGAAAACATGTATATGGTAATACAGATTGCTACAAATGCTTATTGGTACTCTTTAAATATGGTGATTTGATCAGTTATTGCATATCCTCACTGCTCTTTGTACCATTTCACTAAAAGTCCAACTAAGGTACTTTATAATCTGTTTAAATAGTACAAAAAATCAATTTCCCTTATTAAAGCACAAATGTTACGTCATTATTTTCTATTAATATTGAGCTTTTAAAAATGAAGGAAATATTTACTGTATATTTACCAGGAACCATTTAAAACAAAGTTGTTTAAAAAGAACCAAGTACAAATAAAGAGAGAGATGGGTTTGTAGTCATCATGGCAGAAATAACCCATTTTAATTACATAATGGAGCAGACAATTTCCTTTTTCAGGTTCTACCTCACATGTCACCCACACTGAACTACTCATGTAAAAAAAAAAAAAACCTTGCATCTCTGACCATTTAATTAGCTATTTATACTCCGGCCAGAAGCGACATAGCCATTTATCTGTCCTGGAGGATATTGAATAGCTGTCCAGGCAGACTCATTTGAGTCTCAGTCAACATATGACCTGTATATGCTTTCCAAAGGCATTTGATTACAAAATAGTGGATCCTTTCAGTTCATTTCTGGCACTGGGCAGTAAAGTTTCATTTTATGTGAGAATATTAACCACAAGCCTTTTTTTTTCCTCTGTGTAACTGCAAATACAAGCCTTCAAGCTTCGGCCTAGCTGAAAGACGGCCATTATGCGCTCAACACTGTTTGCCTGTGTATATGTACCCTGGATTCAGTCCAACTGCATCCAACCCCTTTTAACATTTCCGAAGACCAGATGCTGATCTCAATCAGGAGACTTTTTTTTCTTAGTAACAATTTACTTCTCAAATTTAAAACTCTGGGAAGAATTCTCACAGTGGAAATATTAGATTATTCCACATTGCCTTCTTCTTAAGAACAATCGTCTGTTCTGAGACATGTGCAAACTGATTCAATAGAGCAGTTCAAAGGGCAATGAATATACGCAAAGTGCAGTATATTATAACAAGTGTGTGACTTTTTTTTTAACTGATCTGATTACAATCAAGTGAGATCTGGTTGGCGGGACTGTCATTGCTAGGAAATGAGGGCTCAATTGCAAATTTTGCACCAGGAACCCACTTTTGACCCCTTTCACCCTTTGTGGCTAAATTTACTGCCCCTGCTGATGGCACCTTTGTTGCAGATAGTACCTCTCATTTTCTGCACAACTGTAGTATATATAAAAAAAAAGAAAAGTACTATAAAATTGTACACAGGAAATATGGTCCAATTCTAATTACCGTATATACCCGAGTATAAGCCGACCCGAATATAAGCCGAGGCACCTAATTTTACCACAAAAAAATGGGAAAACGTATTGACTCGAGTATAAGCCTAGGGTGTCCATCTGCATGCCTCACTGTGCTTCACTTTGCCTCACTGTGTCCATGTGCATGCCTCACTGTGCCTATGACTAGACTGACGTTTAACATGGGAGTCTATGGAAGGGGTGCCCGGCTTTGAAAAATCGGTGCTCCCCGGCCGTATGTCCCCCAGACAACAAACTTTGCACACTTGTAGAGGAAGAGTGGGGCTACATGTGTGCCAAGTTTGGCCGGTCGGTACCGGGTCCCCAAAGTCTGGGAGATCAGGCGCAAAAAGGTGAGTCGAGTATAAGCCGAGGGGGGCATTTTCAGCACAAAAAAATGTGCTGAAAAACTCGGGTTATACTCGAGTATATACGGTAGGTAGTTAGTGGTCGATGGCAGGACTTCAAAGCATCTCCACTTTATTATTACAAAAATATAAACAGTGCTCATTAAATTCATATCAAAGATATACACAAAGCCAAAAAGATGTCAAGCCATAGCATTTAGGGGATGTCTGAATGATTATCAGTATCAAACCACGTCTAGGGAAATGGGTTAGTGCATTGAGATAGATAGGGAATATAATGATCCAAAAGATTATGGACACAAGTTACACAATCCACAAAGTGCGGCAACAGAGGTGCACAATGCGGAGCTCAATGCCAGCCCATCGGTGAAAGAGTTCTGAAGAAGTACTATATTAAAGATAGGAATGACATGCTAAAGCCTGCAGTCCGCGTAACCACATTCAGGTGTTAAGCTCACAAAATTAATTTCAATCTGACCATACAATCTTTGGATTATTAACTTTAGGTTTACCAAAAAGGATATACTACAAGAACCTACCTTAACTATCCAAACAATCTGTATCCAATCAGGCAGGCCCTTGCATGAAATAGTTTTGTTGGAAGCAAGAGGAGATAGTATAGTTAGATTTTAATGTTTGTGTGTTAAGCTTTAGAGGCACAGCCCCATGTCTGACATGTTTCTATAGGATTGCCAATCCTTCTCAATGACCTATCATTGAAAAAGGCATTCTTTAAGAAAAAATATGTTTTTTCGTGAGCACTATTGATATTTTAGAAGTAGTAATGTGAACTTACAGCTACACCAAACACATCTGACTGAGAAGTGCTTAAGATCTTTCATGGCAAAGTTGCCGGTGGCATGACCGGTGATATTTCCCCCGTTAGTCCCTTGCTGTTGGTCATATGCTCTGCCTGTGGCAACATCACTGCTACATTCATTAGCAATTTCTCCCCTTTGTTTCCTCCAGACGTCTTCTGGTTGGTGCACTGTTCAGAATTATAGACTAATCTGTTTTACTACTGCAAAGTGCATGTGCGGGGATGGGGTTGACTCAGGCCATCTAAGCCTGGTCATAGCTTAATCTGTCCACATATGCTACTGGTTGGTTGGTCTATAGTTTTATCTTTCAGATGAATAAGGCTCCTTTCACACTAGCAGTATTGTTTACTGCTTATCAGCGATAAAGATGTTATAAAATCTTGTTTTATTCCCATATGATGGGGCTATTTTTGGGTACATGACCAAGCAATTCTTTGCGATACAGCACTGCGTTACTTTAACTGCCAATGCACTGTCATGCAACGCTGTACATAAATGAAATGTGTGTCCTTTTTTTCCTACAAATATAGCTTTCTTTTGGTGGTATTTGATCACCACTGCGTTTTTTTTTTTTTTGCGCGATAAACAAAAAAAAAACAATATTCTTTACTTTCTGCTATAAAACATATCCAGTAAAAAATCTAATTTCTTCATCAATTTAGGCCAATATGTATTCTGCTACATATTTTTGGTAAAAATATCCCAATAAGCGTATATTGATTGGTTTACGCAAAAGTTATAACGTCTACAAACTATGGTGTATATATATACTACAATTTATTTATTTTTTACTAGTAATGGCGGCGACTGTAATATTGTGGCGGACAATCATACATTAACTGACAGTTTGGGAACCAGTGCCACCAATACAGTGATTAGTGATACAAATATACACTATCACTGTACTAATGACACTGGCTGGAAAGGGGTTAAACCGCTAGGGCGATCAAAGGATTAAATGTGTACCTAGTCAGTGTTTTGCTGTACTATATATGCTGCTTTTACTAAGGGAAGTGGTGGATTTTATTCCCTGCTTTGCGAAGAAAGAAAATCCATAACTTCCCCCCTGACAGGACTTGTTTACATAGGCAGAGCTCTGCCCTGTGTGTCTTCCCAATGATCGGCGGGTGCCACTGCCAGTGGTCAACCATTGGCCAGCATCCCCTGATTGGCATCTGCTGTGTATAATCACAGCACAGCCGGGTTGCTGGTGGCGCGCTTGCACACCCCTATACCCGGTAGTTCCGGATCACGTACCTAGTACATAATTCAGCATTGCAGAGCTGCCTTGTCGCCGTACATGTTAGTGATATGGCCGACAAGTGGTTACTCCATAATTTTTTATATATTCTTTCCTAAATGTACATAATATAACTGGGTACTGACATTTATAGGTAAAGTTGATCCAGGGAAAATCCGATTGCCATTGGATCAGAAAGGAATTTTTTCCCCTGCTGTATCAAATTGGATCATGCTTTGCTGGGGTTTTTCGTCTTCCTCTGGTGGATCAACTGTGGGTGAAGGATTGTGTATATGGGATTGTATTTTTTTTGGTTGAACTAGATGAACATGTATCTTTTTTTAACCTAACTATATATATATATATATATATATATATATATATATATATATTGTGAGGGGGTTAACTCGGTAGCGGGTGTGTGTGACCCCCTGGTTGGGCTCCCCACACAAAAACAGGGCCAGCAGACGGAGGTTGTGGTTTTCAAAATCAAAAGGTGCGGTTTATTTCTCTATGTACAGAGACAAAAACACAGCAAAGCCAAAAAGAAACAAACAAAATAAATCCTGGTCAGTTTGACCTCTGACTAAACATGCAGGTTTCCTAAACTAACAACTGGGATCAGCCTGGTGCTGTCCTAGTCCCTAAGTCCCTGGTTTAGTAAAAGTCCAATCAAATAGCCACACAGGCTTTGCCTCACCGCACAGGGGTTCACTCTCCCTAGACAGTCCACACAGGTCTGGTTCCAGGCATGAGCTAACATCTAATGAAGCTGGGAGTTCTTATAGAGGCCTAAATGAGCTGACAAGGTTTAGCTGGTCTCATCAACTCCCTGTCTCACGACGCCCAGCACTCTCCCTAGAGGTATGAGTCATTCATGAGCCCACTAGCCTCAGCTGGGCTTCATCAACTCCCTAGTTGTATAAGTCGGCATAAAGCCTGAATCTGGGAGAAATATATCTACCCCCCTGGATGCACCCAGGTGACTTTACCTTCCTGCTGTCACAATATATATATATATATATATATATATATATATATATATTACACACACAAACATACACACACATAACCTTTATTGACCATAAATCACAGATTTTAGGTATTTTTGAGACATTCAAAAACTATATGCAAAACCAATTTAGCTCATGCATACTTTTGGAATTCCTTGCTTAAATGCAATGCATTAGTTCAGGAGTGCCCAACCTTTTGAAGAGCGAGGGCCACTTATGTGACTTAGTAACCGGTCGTGGGCCACAATGAGCGGAGCGGTTGGATGGCAGCTCACTCTACTCTATAGAGCCCACTCTACTCTTTTTTTTTTTTTTTGCGGATTGGTTTCGAGGTAGGCGTTTGTAAACGGACATAAGTCCATTTACATTTGCCACTCCTTAGAGGTAAATAAAGGGTCGGATTAGGTCAGACTGACCATGTGAAAGGAGCCTAAGGCTGCTTTCACTCTGATGCACGGTTGTTTACCCGCACCACGAGTGCAGCACAGTTCACCTGTGGCTTTCCTGCAGGTTAGCTGCACTTTGCCATAGACTTCTATTATATCCTGTAGGTGTTGTGCACTTTAGGAAAGCACGCCAAACTCGCAGGTAATAGAAGTCTATGGCTCAGTGCAGGTAACCCGCAGGTGCACTGCTCTGCACCTGCAGACCAGTTTGAAAGCAGCCCAGTAACCACTGCAGAACAGATATGCCCATATATACACTGTGATTTTAGTAATAAACTTACCTTTAATAACAGCATTCTATTCTATTCCATCCCAGAGCAGGAGGTCGTGGGCCACATCAGAGGGCTCCGCGGGCCACTGGTTTGGGCACCCCTGCATTAGATCATGTCAGAGCACTTCAGCAGTAATAAGAGCAGGACTGGTTTAGGAATTCTGAAATTTGGAATATCTTCTATATGAGTCAGTCAATCTGTTGTTGATTTACTTTTATGTTTTAAATCATTGTAATTTTGCATGAGCCAACTTATTTTCATTGTTAAATCACAAATACCCTGACATTCAGCTGTAGAATTTCCTGAAAGCATAAAAATTCATTAGTCCCCTGGGTCAGAAAAACAGTCCCATCAAATTAAATGTTTTCCATTGTACTCAAAGTTTGAATGATGTTTTGGTGTTGGTATGCAGCATTGTGCTAATTCCAACATGTATACATGTGTTAATGTGTATTTACACAATAAAAGCTCTACTTTTGGCTTATCTATGAGCCAATCATGATTCCACTTGTGCCACACAACATGCAGGAGATCTTTAGAAAGCCAGCTATGGGAAGCAATGTTTTTGTTTGACGCTCAGCAGTCTACTCCACCAACACCACCTCTTAAAGCGTAACTCCACTTTTGTTGAAAAAAAGAAATATTCCCCTCTTGGTGATCTATGTACATTGCAAGGATTTTAACAATTTTTTTTGCAGATTACTACCTTTTGTTATTCCGAAGAAATCCCTGTGTGTTCCCCTTGTGCTGAGTGAGTCTAATGGGAGTGGATTCATAATTATCAATCAGCTGCAGGATTCTAATAAGGAAAACTGCAGGGCCTGCATCCTTTTGGACGTGTTCCTCTTGGGAGTATCTCACCAAAAATGTAATTTTTGTTGCAGGGGATGCCTGAAATCTGACTTGTATCTTAGTGCAGACTTCTGGGAAAATCAGTGAGCCAATCACACAAGCAGGAAATTATGTTTCTGGGGGGAATTCTGTACACATTCTGTATACAGAACCCCTCCAGGTAACCATATTGCATTTTCTGAAAATTACAGCGGCTGCGGATTGAAAAGGAAAGGTAATTTTGAATAACATTCAATTACAATATGACTTGAGTTGCAATTGTATACGCTATATTCTTTTTTCTTTATTTGCAATTTTTTTTCTCCACTAAAGTGGAGTTACCCTTTAAGTGTTATGTTATAGTAAACTTATTCAGAAATGTTATCATATGCAAGAGAATCTTGCAGATCCTTCAAGGGTCCCTAAACTCAAAAAACGGAAATGTATTTCAGTGCAGCTAGCCAGCTAAAAGCATTTGCAGAAAGAACAGAAAATACATGTTTATATTGTCAGAAAAGCAGTTTCTCATTTACTGGGAGTTAAAAAGACAGCAAAAGAATGTTATGTTGGTTCTTATGTAAACTACTAATCCCATTAACTACCATGTAATGTAGAAGAACAAAGGCAGACATGTCTGAAGCCCAGCCTCTGATACAACCCTAACTTCCCTATAGATACAGGGGAGAAGTGAGTGTAGCCATGAGGGGACAGGAAGTGGGTTATTCACAGTACTATCAGTGTAGGAAGGTAAACACTTTAAGCGATAGAAGGGAAAATAGAACTTAAAGCAGAAGTAAACCCATCCATAAAACAGTTTCATTTCCAGGATGTGCCGGAAATATAAAACTCCCATTGGTTGTGCTCTCAACCAAACTGTCAAACCATCCAATGGCTGGTGTCATAACTGATCACATATGCAACACCATGGCAGTTGTAGTTCAAACAGAGGCAAAGATGGCAGCTTCCTTGGCTGAAAACAATAGGAGGGTTTACTTATACTTCAAACAGTATGAGCCATGTGACTGATATAAGGAGGAGCTTAACGTGTTACTAAACCCAGGAGCCTGCATTCACTATATCTGGTCTTCCACAGTACATAGAATATGGAAATGCAATTATTTTAGTAAATATAAACTGCTAAATACCTTTTCTCAGCAGCAGTATATAGCAGTCTTGTGAATTATATCAGTGTCTGGTTAAAGCTTGTAGGAGGAGTTTTCATTCCCCCCTAATTGTCCCATAAGGTTGCAGGACCCCTGACCCTCGGTCTGGACAGTGCTGATTGGCCCTGTGCTGATCACATACACCTACCCAAGAACAAAAAAAAAAAAACTCTCCAGCAATTACACACCAAACTGAGCATGTTCAGCTTGTCCCCGAGCCCTGTACTATGAGGAAATTATTAGAAAAGAATGTGAGGATCAGAGAAGACAGGATAAAACAGCCTTTTTACACAATGCAGATGATTAACTCCTTAGGTCCCACAATGCGTATAACAAGCATGGTTTACTGCATATACAGACTGATTTTACTGTTGTGGGTTTAGTAACACTTTAAGGCACAAATTCTACAAAGCGAAAGCCAGGCTGGGAATAGGGCAAGGTACCAAGATTGGAGACCTAGGAACACTAGAATGGATGTCAAGATACTATACTGTATATGACAAGCAAGGCACATCCCAACAAGAAAATACAATAGTACATATAAAATGCTGGAAATACATATTGCAAAGTCCTACTTTTTGTGAGCAGATAACACAATTGGCTTTATTTTCAGATATTCTTACCACATGTTGTAAAAAGTCAGTTTACAGAGCCCACGTAGTTCAAGCAGGAATTACACAGAAGTAAGGGACCTATTCCTTTTTGGATTAATCAGTCTGCATGCAGTTTCAGGCAAACAGAGGCTCAAAGCAGAAGGCTGCTGCCCATTTAGCCAAACCATAGTGTTCTGGGAATACTTTGTCATGCATTAAAGTGATACTAATGTTTTTTTGTTTTGTTTTTTCTTTAAAAATAACAGACAAGACATGTTATACTTACCTGCTCTATGCAATGGTTTTGCACAGAGAAGCACCGATCCTCCTCTTCTCCGGTCTCTCGCTCCTGGACCCTCCCTCCTGCCAAGTGCCCCCACAGCAAGCAGCTTGCTATGGGGCACCCGAGCCGAACTGCAGCTCTGTGTGTCCATTCAGACATGGAGCCGCGGTTCAGCCCCGCCCTCTCTCCCCTCAACTGACCCTGATTGACAGCAGCGGAAGCAAATGGTGCCGCTGCGCACAGGTTTTTTTATCTTATTGCAAAGCATGCATTAGAATAAAAAACCTTGTGCCTTTACAACCAATTTAACCACCTCAATACAGGACACTTTCATCCCCTTCCTGCCCAGGTAATTTTTCAGCTTTCAGCGCTGTCGCACTTTGAATGACAATTGCGCGGTCATGGAACACTGTACCCACATTTTTGATAATTTTCTTCACACAAATAGAGCTTTCTTTTGGTGGTATTTATTCACTGCTGGGTTTATTTTTTACAAAAAAAATAGACCAAAAATTTTGAAAGAAATAGGTCAGTTAATTTTGTAAATAAGTAATTTTTCTCCTTCACTGACAGGCTGCACTGATGAGGTGGCACTATTATGCCACACTGATAGGCAGCACTGATGGGCACTGATAAGCGGCACTGTTAGGCACTAAAAGGCAGCACTGACTGGCACCATTAATGGACATCAATTTGTGTCACTGATGGGCACTCATTGGTGGCACTGCTGCAGCTTTTCTGTAATCAGGGCACTTCCCTGTTCTCTCCTGTGAGGAGATGCCGCTGATTGGCTCTCCTCACCACACACTTTCAGTGTGAGGCAAGGAGAGCTGATTTACAGCACTTCCCCATTTACATGTGACTGGCTGTGATTGGACACAGCCGATCACATGGTTAAAGAGCCACGTCAGAGGCTCTCTACAGAGATCGGAGTCACGCCGTGTCCTAGCAATACGGCGCGGTCCTGCGCAAAAGCGGCCATTTAGGTGTGCCGTCATTTGATGTACACCCAGAATGAGAGCCGCACTGTTCCTCCATCATTTGACGGTGGGTGGGCGGCAACTGGTTAAATTATCTATGATGAAAATTTAAAATCATGTAGTTAATTTCTACATTGTATATAAAACGTGATGGTGACTGCGCTGTAGTGTGTAAAAATAGGATGATGGGAAGGGAGAGAAAAAATTAAGCTCGGAGGGAATGTGGCAAGGAAGGGTAGGGTGTGGAGGTGTGGAGAGGAGGGGGAAGGGGAGGGGAAGAGGGAGAGACTGGGAGACGAAGTGGGTGAGTAATAAGCTAGTACTGGACTAACTAGCAGTGATGTGCAATGTGCACAGTGACACAAATGAAAATACACTAATAAAAGACTGATCAATGATAATCAGAAAAATATGTAACACAGTGAATAATAAACAAAAATGTGACATATAAAACCAATATCCAAATGGTCGAGGTATGCTACACGTGATAAAGATAAACCACTTAGACATAATAATAATCCACAAACAAATCCATGAATGGGAAAAGTGAAATGGATGGGATGAATGAAAACACACACTCAGTGAATGAGTGAACTGTACTAGTAAGGAGAGGCAGTCCCAAATAAGTCCTGGTGATGACTTCCCAATCCTTCCAAAATAACTATATGGTATATGAATAAATCATATGTGGATAAAGTCCCGTCACCAATGAAGTGCTTGAAAAGAATCCTGTGGCGTCCACCCTGTGATCACACCTGGCTTACCTCCCTATTGGAAGGGGGGACAGTATACAGCAGTCCTCTGTAGTGAAGGGGGGTATCACGTCCTTATGGCCTGATCTTTATGGCACCGTTACTCATTGGAGTATATAAGAGAAAACAAAAACAGAGAGTACATCAATAGCGCAACTCTGTGAGTGCAGCAAGAGGAGTGGCTGATGCATACATTCACACACTCACTTGTGATGGAGTGAGCATGGACCTCAATCCAAACGAGCGCCGAGCTCGTGCCAATGGGAAAGAGTGTGACATCTATGGTGCATCCGATGCAACCCTCAGGTGGCAAGTGTCAGCAGCGGCAATCACAGAGTTGGAATGTAGAGGAAACAAAGGACGGAGAAATAGTGTGGGTCTGAAACCGCTAAACGTTTATTAAAACTAAAGTAAAAAACTCACATTTGGAAGTAAAAACCGGGTATTGAATCCTTACGAGCGGCGAGCTCGTCTCCTCTCGGATCTGCTGGCAGTGTGTCTGTGCTACGTCCTGACGCGTGTCGTCATATCACATGACTTCATCAGAGGCTAGCACTAGACACGGGATGTAGAGTTTAAATAGTCCTCGGCACAGGGCGGGCGGCGGCCATTTTGTTGTAGACCAATGTATATGTATGCGCGCGGCCATGATTGCTATGTCTTTTAAATCTGACTGGCAAGTGTCAGCAAGCAATAGACTGTGCACACTAGAGAGGAAAAGAAAGGGACGCTGCAGGATAAAGAAGTATGCCGCATAAGGGATAAACCCTAGGACATAAATGACACTGTGATAGAACGGGACTACCTGTCCACGGAGTATGGATAAATATATGTATGTGAAAAGGGTATATGGAAACTAATAAAAAATATACAAATATAAACCGGGTGTTAAAGTAGCTCCGCTCTTAACTAAAAAGCTCCATTACCATGGAGCTGGAATATGTCATATATAAAATATATAAAGCTCAGACACACTCCAGCTATGATCCTGAGAGGAAATATACCGGGTTAATTCCTAAAATCGCTTGACATGTTAGCATAGGAATAAACATATTAAATATACAGACATAATAAGTGTAACACGGGAGAGAGAATAAAAATGGGATCAGAGATCACTAACTCAGCATATAAGATAAATAAAATGATAAAAATTTGTTAAAAAGAAACAAGGGGGGGGGGGAGAGGAAATGGACCTAAGTATATAGTCAAAGGTGCAACCTACCTAAATCGTGAACTAATAAAGGTCCTGCCTTGGCAAATGGATAATCTCAGTTCACATATAATAGGGTCCAACATCAAGGAGAATATACCTGTTTTAAATAAGTACATCATGCCAGTCGTAGTGGGAACATCTATGGCAGTAGGCAAGGACCCAATGTCGATTATGAATGAGGAGAGGTATGTGACTAGATGTACTAATAGTCACTCAAAAAACAATTAAGGTCGAATTCTATATTAAGACCTTTAGGTGTAAACGTATCCATCGAAAAAATCCAATGGGATTCAATTTGACTTAGTGTTCGCACCTTATGCCCTCCTCTCCATGGACATGAATAGGGTACTATGCCCCAGAATTTTAAATGGGAGGGGTCTCGGTTATGTGTTTCTGCGAAGTGCCTTGAGACACTATGTTTAACAAATCCGCGTTGTATGTTTTGTACGTGTTCCTTGACGCGGATCCTAAGTAGCCTTTTAGTGCGGCCTACATACTGTAGGCCGCAACTGCACTCCAACACATAAACCGCCCCTTCTGTATTGCAACCAATGAATTCTTTAATTTCATATTCTCTCCCATTACTGTTGGACTGGAAAGTGGATCTCTTTTCATTCGGGAGTTTCGTGCGTCTGCAGGCGTAGCACCTTTTGCAGGGATAGAACCCTTTGCCAGTGAAGAAAGTAAAGATCTTTTTAGGTGGATTAACCACACTCTTCACTAGCTGATCTCGTAACGTGGGTGCACGCCTGTAGATGAATTGGGGTCTGTCAGGTAGTATGTCTTTAAGGCTTTTGTCTGCTTTCAAGATATACCAGTGGCGTCTGAAAATGCTCTCAATCTTCTTATATTGAATGTTATAGTCTTTTTGAAGAATCCCACACATTACCTTCTTTGAATTCTGTGACACATATTCACCATGTCCTGTGAATAGGCCTTGCTGTGTCTAACACACAAACACTAGAGTACACATGCATAGCAGAGAGACAGAATAAGAAACAAACTGGTAACAGAACAAACAGACAAGAGCCAAAGTTAATCCAAGACATGATTTCACCAAGGGAAAAACTGAAACTTAAGGTTAACACACAACACAAGCTGACTGCAGGAAGGTACAAAGAAAGACACGAGGATGGTAAAATAGACACGGGTACCAAGTGACTGGTCATAACTACAGGACAATGAGAAAAGGAGCACTCTATAGGCATGAGGATAGATAGTATACACACCAGTAACTGCAAATTGAGCTAAATTCAGACAAGCAACACATGATTGTAGGGTTTCCTTGTATAGAAAAGGCAAAAAAATGCTTACAGCGGAGGTCCACACAAAAATGGAACCTCCGCTTTTCGGAACCCTCCCCTCCTCCGGTGTCACATTTGGCACCTTTCAGGGGGTGCAGATACCTGTATAATAAAGATATCTGCACCCACTTCCGGGCATAGACTCCCGCAGGAGTTATGCCACTCCCCCCCGCTGTCTTCTGAGAGACACATGGGTCCCAGAAGACAGGAGGGACCATTTCGATTGCACAGCCCAAGTAGGGAACCGGGAAGTGAAGCCGCAAGACTTAATTTCCCGATTCCCTTACCGTAGATGTCGGCGTTAGCATCCCAGGACCGAGTCACGGGTCGGCCTCAGGTGCCGACATCGCGAGCGCCCTGGACTGGTAAGTGTCCATATTTTAAAAGTCAGCAGCTGCAGTATTTGTAGCTGCTGACTTTTTTTAAAAAAAAGTAAATTTGGCAGACCTCCGCTTTAAAAAATTGCTTGATCATCTTATTTTCAAGTGAGGAGGGAAAAGAAAAAAACAGGACACAAAAAAAGGACCATACATGGCCCAAATCCAAAGGCTTATAGATCAGATGAGTGATAAATGGGCTGCATCAGGCTTCTCAGGTGGGTGAGAAGGAGGACCATCTGAGCATTGCCACTGAAACACTTATACAACTTAGTAAAATTGCAACGTATGGTGTGGTGGGTTCCAAGGACTTCAGAGACAGGCAGATGTTACATCACTCATCATGTTGTAGCCACTCACCTTGATTTTATACATTGTTATAATGTTGCAGTCTGATCATGATGGCAACGAAAACTGAAGAAATGCTTCCTTTTGCCTGTAGAAGACTGATGGAATCTTCTCATTGTAAGCAAAGTCACTGGACTGGTGCTCAGAGATAGCTTGTTAAAGTATATGTAAACCCTCACCTGGTAAAACAACCCATTCAGTTTTAAAAAAAAGAAAATAAATTAAAGGCAAAGCATTTGTGTATACTGTATGGATATAAGAAAAACATTGTAAATACCATCTTCCCCCCTTTTATATCAGTGATCACATTCCCTCTGTGCTCAGCTGCATAAGAGCTGGGAGAGGGGAAACTGCTATACACTGGTCTTGTCAGTGAATGGCTGTGCTGGGGGATGGAGGGGGTGTCAGCACATCAGCACAAGCATAGCTAGAGAACTGACCATGCTGTGCTCTTTCTGCCTAGTGTGGTTAATATTTATTAGGAAAGAAGAGGGACTGGCAGGAACACCAGGGATTTCACACAAAGGAAACAATACAAAGAGAACAGGATACTTTCTCATACAAGTACATGGTACAGCAGGCACATATCATATGTTGGGTTTACTTATTCTTTATTGACACAGCTTTTTTTGATAGTGACATTACAGAATGGTCGACTTATAGCGGAGGTGCAGCTTGTATTTTTTTTTTTTTTTAAAAGTCAGCAGCTACTAACAGTGTAGCTGCTGACTTTTAATAAGGACACTTACATGTCCTACTCGCCCGCGATGTCGGTCCTGCCACGGCGATCGATCGCTGCTGCCAGGCTCCCGGCTCCTCCATCCTGACTAAGGGAAACAGGCTGTGAAGCCTTACGGCTTCACTGCCTGTTTCCTACTGCGCATGCGTTACTCGCACGGCGCTTTGTGAATGGGCGGCTTGCCTCCTGGGATACACACAGTTCCCAGAAGGCAGCGTGCCCCATTCACAAGAAGAGGAAACGGAAGTTCTCAATCCGAGGACAAGGAAGAGGCACAGCAGGAGGCAGATTAGGGGACTTCCGCATAGCAACAGGCATTTCGGGTGAGTATAATTTTTTTTTTTCTATTAATTTTTTTCTTTTTTTTTTTTAGGATTTTTAATGTATTTTTTTTTCTGGGTGGACCTCCGCTTTAAAGAGGAGGTCCAGCCCCACCCCACAAAAAAATTGAAGTCAGCAGCTAATACTGTAGCTGCTGACTTTTAATATTAGGACACTTGCCTTTCCTGGAACCCAGTGATGTTGGCACCCCAGCCGATGTTTCCATCGGCTCTCGGGTGCTGCCGCCACCATTGCCTGCAAGAGCAACCAGCAGTGAAGCCGGTTCCCTACTGCGCATGCGTGAAGTGCGCTGAGCTTTCCAAATTGCCCTGAGGCGAGGGAAGGAGAAGGGGCCCTGAACTTATGAGAGATCTCGCTGCGGCGAGGTCTCCCAGAAGTGGGGACAGGTACTTGTCAAAACCAGGTACCCAGTCCTCCCCTTCCTCCGAAAGTTGCCAAATGTGGAACCGGAGGGGTGGAGGGGGAGGCAGTAAGTGGCGCTTCCCCATTTGGGTGGAGCTCAGCTTTAAAGATTATGGCATCCTAATGCAGCAAGAGCTTTTTTGTATTTTTTATATAGTATCTAGACCTTTGAATGCTGCAGGATGCTGAATATTATAAATTCAAATATAAATGTACCCATCTGTAAGAGGATTCTAAACAAGGTGCTTAATGTTCCCATAGAAAGAAGCATATGCCATATCATCTCCAGCTTGTTAAAAATGCCAGATGATTCTGTTTAAAATACTGCTGAGCTTCCTCACTATCTCCTAGCAAAATAAACATGCACTAATGGTGTTTAAGCAGATTACATTCCAGTGTGTGTTTGAATGTAACTTGGCTCCTAGTGACATAAAAGGTAATATATGATGTTTGGACGAATCACTAAAAACATACATATCACTTTGGCTACTAATGACGTATGACATTCTTAAAGCCAAACTACCAGATGTGAATAATAAAAGGAACAGTTGTGGATGGCATTTATGTCATCTAAAATGATGGCACACTGGAACCAATACAAAGAAAGGTTAGCCTCGAAAAGAGGTGTTCATAGCAACAACACATATGATGTCTCTTCATAGCAGCTAATTGGATGATGTATGTTATGCCAGATTGTTTTTCTCCATTGAAATAATATTAAAGCACCATTCCTTGAACCCTCTACCTCTTTACTTTCGGTTTCAGAGACAACCGCCGCCAGGACAAATGGAGACAGTACATTATTGTGATGGTCATTTAGAAGAATGCTTCTTATATTTGTGGTCATTGGGAAGATACACCCCTTACAGGTAGCCACAAAAAATATTGTTGATAGTGGTTACTCATCTAAGAGGCAGAAGTTGCTCTTGGTTCAAGGACCCCATAGGAACCTCTGGAGGAACCCTGGTGGAGAAAAGATGCCGTAAAGTAACATCTGTCACCTTGAGATTGGGGTCCACCATATCCTCGACATACAGTATCTCACAAAAGTGAGTACACCCCTCACATTTTTTGTAAATATTTTATTATATCTTTTCATGTGACAACACTGAAGAAATGACACTTTGCTACAATGTAAAGTAGTGATTGTACAGCTTGTATAACAGTGTATTATTTGCTTTCCCCTCAAAATAACAACACACAGCCATTAATGTCTAAACCACTGGCAACAAAAGTGAGTACACCCCTAAGTGAAAATGTCCAAATTGGGAAGAAAGTGTCAATGTTTTGTGTGGCCACCATTATTTTCCAGCCCTGCCTTAACCCTCTTGGGCATGGAGTTCACCAGAGCTTCACAGGTTGCCACTGGAGTTCTCTTCCACTCTTTCATGACGGCATCACGGATCTGGTAGATGTTAGAGACCTTGTGCTCCTCCCACTTTCCATTTGAGGATGCCCCACAGATGCTCAATAGGGTTTAGGTCTGGAGACATGCTTGGCCAGTCCATCACCTTTACCCTCAGCTTCTTTAGCAAGGCAGTGGTCATCTTGGAGGTGTGTTTGGAGTCATTATGTTGGAATACTGCCCTGTGGAACTGTCTCCGAAGGGAGGGGATCATGCTCAGCTTCAGTATGTCGCAGTACATGTTGGCATTCATGGTTCCCTCAATGAACTGTAGCTCCCCAATGCCGGCAGCACTCATGAAGCCCCAGACCATAATATTTCAACCACCATGCTTGACTGTAGGCAAGACACACTTTGTACTCCTCCCCTGGTTGCCGCCACTCACGCTTGACACCATCTGAACCAAATAAGTTTATTTTGGGCTAATCAGACCACAGGACATGGTTCCAGTAATCCATGTCCTTAGCCTGCTTGTCTTCAGCAAACTGTTAGAGGGCTTTCATGTGCATCATCTTTAGAAGAGGCTTTCTTCTGGGATGAAAGCCATGCAGACCAATTTGATGCAGTGTGCAGCGTATGGTCTGAGCACTGACAGGCTGACTCCCCACCCCTTCAACCTCGGCAGAAATGCTAGCAGCATGTCTATTTCCCAAAGACAGCCTCTGGATATGATGCTGAGCACGTGCTCTCAACTTCTTTGGTCGACCATGATGAGGTCTGTTCTGAGTGGAACCTGTCCTGTTAAACCGCTGTATGATCTTGGCCACTGTGCTGCAGCTCAGTTTCAGGGTCTTGGCAATCTTCTTATAGCCTAGGCCATCTTTATGTAGAGGCCATTTTTAAATAGCGCAACAATTCTTTTTTTCAGATCATCAGAGAGTTCTTTGCCATGGGGTGCCATGTTGAACTTCCAGTGACCAGTATGAGAGTGAGAGTGATAACACCAAACACATCTGCTCCCCATTCACACCTGAGACCTTGTAACACTAAAAAGTCACATGACACCAGGGAGGGGAAAATGGCTAATTGGGCCTAGTTTAGACATTTTCACTTAGGGGTGTACTCACTTTTGTTTCCAGTGGTTTAGACATTAATGGCTGTGTGTTGAGTTATTTTGAGCGGGACAGCAAATTTACACTGTTATACAAGCTGTACACCCACTACTTTACATTGTAGCAAAGTGTAAATATAAATGTTGTCACATGAAAAGATATAAATAAAATATTTACATAAATGTGAGGGTGTACTCACTTTGAGATACTGCATCAGTGTATAATAATTTGTTTTGCACAGTTGTATATTACTGTAAAAATACCTCATTAAAATCCAGGTGGTTGATGGGTTGAATGCTAAATCTTTCTTCCATTACCATCAGAAACCTGACAGTGTCTAACCCCTAAATCTGCAATCCACAATGAAAGAATAGGTGGTCTTACCTGCCAAAAGATTTTCTAACTCCCGTTTAAGCCAGTACTGTAATCCATATATTTTCAGGAAAAAAAAAACATTATTTATTTTTCATAGGAACTTGCAAAGCACTGCACCAACAATCAATGGATCATGGGTGCAATGCCAGGTCTCTGCAGACTGTTTCTCCATCTCCCTGCTCATACCAAAGTGTGGGCTTTCAGTTGGAGAGCTCGAGGAAGTGTCAATGAATTATGAGTGCAGTGATAATCCACTTGTGTTCCATTGAGAACTACAAGTCCGACTGCTGTGGTGGAAGACGGGACTTTTAGTTTATTAACCACTTGCCGCCCGCCCTATAGCGGATTGACGTCGGCAAAGTGGTTGCAAAATCCTGACAGGACGTCATATGACGTCCTCAGGATTTTGAGCCGCTGCGCGCCCCCGGGGGCATGCATCGCGGCGATCGTTGCTGCGGGGTGTCAGTCTGACACCCCGCAACTCCGATCTAGGTAAAGAGTCTCCGACGGAGACTTTTTACCACGTGATCAGCCGTGTCCAATCACAGGAAAAGCTGGTCATCGGCTTTTCCTCACTCGCATCTGTCAGACGCGAGTAGAGGAGAGCCGATCGGCTGCTCCTCTGACAGGGGGGGTTTGTGCTGATCGATTATCAGCAAAGCGCCCCCGAGGATGCCCCCACTGGACCACCAGGGATGCCACTGGACCACCAGAGATGCCAGCACCAGGTATGCCACCCTAGACCACCAGGGATGCCAGTTAGTGCCCCCTAATGGATGCCAATCAGTGCCCACAATGGATGCCAGTGCCCACAATGGGCATCACTGATTGGCAGGCATTTTTGTTTGGCACTGATTGGCATCCATTACAGTACATCAGTGCCGCCTATCAGTGCCCATCCGTGCCGCCTATCAGTGCCCATACGTGCCGCCTATCAGCGCCCATCTGTGCCGCCTATCCGTGCCCATCTGTGCCGCCTATCCGTGCCCATCTGTGCCGCCTATCCGTGCCGATTATCCGTTCCACCTATCAGTGCCGCATATTAGTGCCCATCATCAGTGCTAATCAATGCCACCTCATCAGTGCCACCTCATTGGTGCCACCTCATCGGTGCCCGTCAGTGCAGCCCCATCAGTGAAGGAGAAAACTTACTTATTTAAAAAGTTTTGTAACTGAAACAAAAAAACTTTTTTTTTTTCAAAATTTTTGGTCTTTTTTTATTTTTTTTAGCAGAAAATAAAAATCCCAGAGGTGATCAAATACCACCAAAAGAAAGTTCTATTTGTGGGGAAAAAATTATAAAAATTTCGTTTGGGTACAGTGTAGCATGACCGCGCAATTGTCATTCAAAGTGCAACAGCGCAGAAAGCTGAAAATTGGTCTGGGCAGGAAGGTGTTTAAGTGCCCAGTATGGAAGTGGTTAATTCACAGATCTCTGCGAATGAATGACACAGCTGTGCAGGCAGAGCACAATTGCACCTAAATACGGGTGTAACAAAAATGGAGGTAGCCTTTGACGTCTCTCTGAAATTCAGCTTTAATCAGTTTCTGTGCGCAAGTATATGGTCAACGAATGCTTGTATTCACTCATCAAAAGGAAAATCTATACACCATAGATCAATTAGAATAATCTAGGTTCATCATCTTGTGTTTCATGAAGTAGTCACTATTTTGTGCACACTTAAAGCGGAAGTAAACCCATTCATAAAACTGTTTCATTTCCGGCACGTGCCGGAAATATAAAACTCCCATTGGCTGTGCTCTTAACCAAACTGTCAAACCATCCAATGGCTGGTGTCATAACTGATTACATGTTCAGCATCATGGCAGTTGTAGAATAAACAGAGCCAAAGATGGCAGCTTCCTTGGCTGAAACCGATAGGGGGGTTTACTTACACTTTAACTTTCCTTTCCATAGCAGTACAGGAAGTTCAATTGTAAAGATCCTGAAGGACACAGCAGGAAGTCAATGAAGTGTGACAGATCTATTCAAGTTTCAGAGAAAACAAATCATCAATAAATTTAGCATCAAGTGACAATAATATGAATCGGTGGTGCCATAGCACTATGCCAATTCTTTTGACATTCACAAGTTATTAAATGGGGGAATTGTTTATACAGAAACATGCGCAAGCCAGTAACTAAATTAGATGGTAACCTTTGTGTGGTATTCATAGCTATGGAAACATAAACAGTTATATTCAGCCTGAAAGTAATGGTGCATTGTAAGACTAAATTAGATTATGATTAAGTAGGTCATATTACAGAGACACCCCACTGTTTTATTCTAATCCAGAGAGTGTGAGGAATGCCCATTTGTGTACAAATAAAAACACCTAACTTTCATAGGATGGATGTCCCATGAGCAATTTTGTGGCAGTGAATAAACAGTTCCCCTTTAATGCCAAGCAGCATTTTGCAAAGCGAGCAAAGTCCTTTCTTGTATTAAGAGACGTATGGACCCCAGAAAGCGAGAAATAATTTTGCCCCTGTACAAATCATTAGTAAGACCTTATCTGGAATATGCAGTTCAGTTTTGGGCACCAGTTCTCAAAGGATAAATTGGGGGAACTGGAGAAAGTACAGAGAAGGGCAACCAAACTGATAAGAGGCATGTTGAGTTTACTTTAAGGACATCACAGAAGACAAGGGGGCACTCTTTCCTCTCTGGAGGAAAAGAGATTTCATCTCCAAATACGGAAAGACTTCTTCAGTTAAGCCTTGTAAACATGCTTAGATTTTTGGATGACTGAACGTGTTTTTTTTTTTGTGGCATGCTAGTCTTATGTCAAAAGTGAAAAGGTTACTTACAATACAACATTTTTTGTACGACAGAATATGTCAGAAGTGAAGTAATGTGTTAAATAGTTTTGTATGTATTCTTTAGTTTGAGCATTCGTAGCCTTGCTCTTACGATTTTTTTCATACGAAAACCATACTAAATTAAATGGGACGTTGAGTAAGAGCTGTGAAAATGTGGAATAGACTTAAAGAGCTAGTTCTGGCTAGCTCAGTAGATGCTTTATAAAAAAACAAAAAAACAAAGCCTGAATTCTTTCCTAAGTATACATAATATAACTGGGTACTGACATTTATAGGTAAAGTTGATCCAGGAAATATCCGATTGCCTCTCGGGGGATTAAGATTTAAAAAAAAAATCCCCCTGCTGGAGCAAATTTGTTCATGCTTTGCTGTTTTTTTTTGTTTTTGCCTTCCTCTGGCTCAACTGTGGGTATAGGATTGTGTATTTTTTTTCCCTTTTGTTGAACTAGATAGACTTGGGTCTTTTTTCAAACCAGATTAACTATGTAACTATATGACATTTGCCAAAAAAATATCCCTCTCTACTAAAACTATGCCAGTACATTAAAATGGAGTCCTTCATTTTGTTACAGAATGCTTGCTTTTAGTTTCAAGCTACATATTTCATTGCCATCCCCTCTCCATCATGCAGGGCAGGACGTACCAAGCTTAAGATGTGTGGGCCCAGTGACTCCTAAATGAGAACTCAGCTTTGGTATTTTCCCACTCGTGCAGTATGCTTTCTCTCACAGCTCAGTAAAACTGAATAAAAAAACAAAAAACAAAAAAAAAAAAAAAAAAAAAAACGGACTGTGCATGCATGGCTAGAGAAAGAAGCCAAGTGCTTGTTTGATTGTTGCCGAGGCCACGCATTCAATGCTCAGTGAGTCCTGCCATCTGCGGTACAAAGAAGAGAATGCAATAGATAAAGCAGCTTGAATAGTAAGCATCCTTTTACAAAACACGTCATATTAATGTACTGAAAAACTTGTAATTAGGAATGCATAGGATCTTTTTTGGGGCAAATTTCATTAAGTCTGGGTTCTCACTGCAGTGATGCAGGAACCAGTGCGATTCCAGTGCCAGTTCCCGCACCGCATCTCTCCCACAGGCAATTCACACTGCCCTCTGAACCGCTGCAGGTGTCAATACAATGTTAATGACACACCCAGATCAGTTCACATGGGTGAGAGCACACACAGGATCCGATTCTGGTGGGGGGGGGAGTTTCTGCACCTTTTTTCTGTGAATCCAATGTGGGTTCAGCCATACAAATGTATGGCTGAACTAGCATTGCACAGACATCGCATGTGATCGGCGCCCGTGGTGCGGGTGCAAATCACATGCTATGTCTGAGATCGCTATAGTGTGAACCTGGGCTAAAAGGTGAACTAACCCTTTAAAGGATATTTATAGTTGGTGTCATAATCGCTGTAGTCATTCTTAGAGTTAGGAAAACGGCTCAGGCCGGGAAAAAGTTTGACTCCAACATCGCCTGTTCGCGCATTCAGTGAACATTGAATTTGCAGCGCGTTCAGCGGGCAATGATTGGGGGGAGAATGACCCTACGCCATTTTAACATTTTTCTATTCCTGGCAATAGTATCATTTAATTCATTTTTTTTCTTTAGAACAGTCAGTTTTGCTGCAGCAGGTTCTATCCACAGAACAGATGCACCACTTTGCAGGCAGACTAAGGGGGTACCCCCCAGACACTATATTTAAAGGAATTTTTCATTTTTATTGTTTCACTTAAAGCATCATTAATATTACTGCTCCTGAAAAAACAATTGAACTTTTGTTGCATTGATACATGTCCCCCAGGGAAGTACCTGGACCACCATACCCTTTTTTTGCCAATAACTTGTATATAAACCTTTAAAATAGGGACTTTTGGTTTTTTAAGTTTGGGTCCCATAGACTTTAATAAGCTTCGCCAAATCGGGTCAGAACTTTTTCTCTGTTCAGGTGCGAACCAAACAGGGTGGTGTTCGGCCCATCTCTAGTGGTTATTAAATGAATCAACGCTAAAATACAATCACTGGGCAACTGAACTACTTAATTGCTGTGAATTTAATAAGTTAATGATCCCATAGAAACAACATTTTTTTTATAAAGAAAACTAAGTAGAATTATGGTTACAAAATCACCCATATGACATCAGCCTAAAGCTAGCCAAAACACTCTTAAAAATGTGACCGGGTCAGCAGTGACCAAATTAATTTCGATCAGTGTGCGGCCATACCCGCTCAACAGAAGTTGATTGACTTCTGTCAAAGGGACATGTTGGGGGAAAAAAAAATGTAATCAGCAGCTGCAGATCTGTGTATTCCGACAGCTGTGGGTGCCACTGTCAGTATATAATGTCCCGGTAGGGGTTATTCCTCCATCCAATTCATTTGTGTGGATGGAGCATTCTCTATGGCCAGCTTTAGGGTTCATGCACACTGCTGCGCCTAAACTCACATTTAGGAGCTTTTGGTGTTTTGTTTTCCTAAGCCCCCTGTATGCAACTCAATAAAAGCTTGTGTGTCCATGTACACACAAGCTTTTACTTGAGTTTAGGTGCAGCAGAGTTTAGAGGCAGTCAAAGCTCCTCTCCCAAAATGCAGAAGAATTACGTTCAGGAGAAGAGCTTTTGGGCATAAGAAACTAAACGTACCTAAGTGCAAGGCACGTTTAGCATTTATTTATTTCAATGGCCAGAAAAAATGTAAATTCTGGTCAATAAAAAAAATTCCAAAAATGCTGCTAAACTGGTTTGAAAAAATGCAGCTTAAGTGAGTTTTTAACTCGGATTTTCTCCTGTCAGAATAAACAATGTTTACAATAAACCAGTGTGTGTATAAAGCCTTAGGTTCCATTCACATTAGCGCATCTTCAAATTCACACAATTTCCGGTCCAACTTTGATCCGACTTGACATTCAATGGATCCAAGTCACATCAAAGTAGTGCTGACAACTTTTCAAAGTTGCTGCGACCTTAAGTAGCACCAATTTGAACAGGTGCCATTGAAAAGAATGGAGCCTACGTGTTGCATAATTCAATGTTACAAATCCGTTACCTCATAGCGAAATGAACACGTGGTGTGCTTTATACTCCCATGATCTTGTTTTAGATATACAGTGGATGTGGATTTAACCATCTTCACATACCAATATTGTTGAAGAGTGTTCTATATAACCAGCCGGCTTCTGTTGGACCGGTTGGCATATACAGTATATGGCCCAAATGTCAGCCAGCGTTTGGCCTGTGTGTACAGGCTTTACCTTACTGGTAGTCTATAGACAGTTCAGACACTAGGTTTAAACAGACACCTGTTGGGATATCACCAAAGCAAAGCTCTTTTCATTTGAGGTAGAATGGATCCAAATTACAGCTGTGGCCAAAAGTTTTGAGAATGACAAATATTAATTTTCACAAAGTCTGCTGCCTCCGTTTTTATGATGGCAATTTGCATATACTCCAGAATGTTATGAAGATAAATTGCAATTAATTCAGGGCCACTCAAGAAAGTCCAGAAAGCGCCAGGACCATATAGTTGATTCAGCTGTGGGATCGGGGCACCGCCAGTGCAGAGCTTGCTCAGGAATGGCAGCAAGCAGGTATGACTGCATCTTCACGCAGTGAGGCAAAGACTTTTGGAGGATGACCTGCTGTCAAGAAGGGCAGCAAAGAAGCCACTTTTCTCCAGGAAAAACATCAGGGACACACTGATATTCTGCAAAAGATACAGAGATTGGACTGCTGAGGACTGGGGTAAAGTAATTTTCTCTGAGAAATCCTCTTTCCGATTGTTTGGGGCATCCGGAGAAAACCTTGTCTGGAAAAGGAGCGCTACCATCAGTCCTGTGTCATGGCAACAGTAAAGCATCTTGAGACCATTCATGTGTGGGGTTGCTTCTCAGCCAAGGGAGTGGGCTCACTCACAATTTTGCCTAAGAACACAGCCATGAAGAATGGTACAAAAACATCCTCCGTGAGCAACCATCCAAGAACAGTTTGGTGAGGAACAATGCCTTTTCCAGCATGATGGAGCACCTTGCCATAAAAGGTACAAATGTGATAACTAAGTGGCTTGGGGAACAAAACATAAAAATTTGAGGTCATGACCACGAAACTCCCCAGACCTTAATCCCATTGAGAACTTGTGGTCAACCCTCAAGAGGCAGGTGTACAAAAAAAAACACAAATTCTGACAAACTTCAAGCATTAAGAATGGGCTACCATCAGTCAGGATGTGGCCCAGAAGTTGACTGACAGCATGCCAGGGAGAATTGCAGAGTTCTTGAAAAAGAGTGGTCAACACCTCAAATATTGACTTAATGTAATTGTCAATAAAAGCCTTTGACACTTATGAAATGCTTGGCATTGTACTTCAATATACCATAGTAACATGGGACAACCCCCCCCCCCCTAAAAAAAACCCTCAAGCAGCAGACTTTGTGAAAATTAATATTTGCGTCATTCTCAAAATTTTGGCCACAGCTGTACTAGTGGTTCCAATTTCAGATAGCATACAATTTGTGCTATATATGATCCTCTACCTGAGGCATGAGACCCAAAATCATTTCTGTAGTTCCTTGGTTGAGAAGAGGCAGAAACTTAGAACATCTCTCTCATGTGACCAGAACTCCTCAGAGTTCCCCACTGGAAAGTGGATGTCCACAGATACATGTTTGAACTCTAAACAAAAAAGACAGACAGGAGTTAGTTGTTGAGAAAAAGTCCTTCCATTAAAGAGCTGAGGGCCACCATAACTTACATGCTCACGTGCCATGTGTGCAATCTGCAATAAAACTACTGTGAAAGCTTAGCTGTGCACTAGGGCTAATTTGCATGTAAACCAGAAATGTTCACAAAGTTCATCAATGATGACACCCAAAGGTGAGCGGTTAAGATTTTGATCACTCCTTATTGCTTGATTTTCAAGAATTATATTTGCAGGCCTTTACTTATAAAGTAAGTATAAGTCTATCTTCTGCATTGAAAAACCTGGCATGAGAACACAATGCCATAGATTTGCTAAAACAAAAGCATATTTTCTTGCCCGTTCTTTCCAATTTAGAGGATCATATAAATAAATCAAAATACCCAGAACATAGTATATGACCATTTTTTTCACATTCAAAATGCCATAAACACTAACAATGTCAGGGAAACGCATACATCTACAATACTTTTCGTTGAATATTTACAGACACAAAAAAAAAACATTTTTGTGAACAAACCACACTTGAAGCTTTTTACAGTATACAGGGCATTTTCTAATTAAATTAAAACTCTATCTTTATACACATTTATACCATCTATAATACTGACCATGAAGCTCAAAAGCTGTCTTTATAAATTAAAGTTCCAGTCACTAGAAACTTTTGTATTTTATACTAGAGCACAGATTTCTAGTCCTTAAAGTTTGATTCTGGAATGAGCGCTCCTCCATTGTTAATGTTCATCTGTTCAGTTAGCTCCTCTTGCATTGCTGGAAAAGCAATCTTTGCCGAAGAATCTACCTTAAACAGGGTATCCATTTTTATGAGAGGGTTGAGGTTAAATGATTTTTGAAAGGATTTGGAAGTGAAGTAGTAGATAAACGGGTCAAAACAACAGTTTGTTGTTGCAATGCAAAGGGTTATAGGGTACATGGTCCTGGCAAATCTCTCAACTGAACAGTTTGCTATTGCCTGTGATCGAACCAAAGCATAAAGAAAAAGGATGGAATTATATGGGACAAAACACACAACAAAAATGGCAATATGGACAACAATCATCTTCAGAACTTTTTCTTTGTTGGTTCCAATCTGGCACAAGGTCGCAGGCTTTCTTAATGTCCTCAGAACTAGCGAGGAGCAAGTCAGGTTCAGTAGTAAGGGAATAAGAAACCCAACCACCTCTATAAAAATGGTAATCTTCGACAAATAGGTCTTCCATATGTTTTTGGAGAAGCCTTCAAAACATGTGGTGCTTGTTGTGGACTTATTGGTGGTGGAGAAAAGCGAAGCAGAGATGCCTCCACTGAGGACTAGGATCCAAACTCCTGCACATACTATAGCAGAATTCCTTCGTGTTCTAATGGTTCGAGACCGGAATGGGTAGACAATGGCTAAGAACCGATCTACGCTGATAAAAGTCAGGAAAAGCATGCTTCCGTAAATGTTGGTCAAAAATGCTGTGCCTGATATCTTACATAAAGTGTCCCCAAAGGGCCAGTGGCGGTTAAAGTTATAAAATATTTTAAAAGGAAGGGTGAATACAAACAGTAGGTCAGACACAGCAAGATTGGTCATGTAAATAGCAGTTTCATTTTGCATCTTCATTTTGAAGCAGAAGACGCAAAGGGAAGCACAGTTTGTAATTAACCCCAAGACAAATACCACACTGTAAACTGATCCATAGAGGTTGTATTTAAAGGAGTCATCAATGGAGCAGTTACTATTGTAATCGCTGTAATTTTCCATCCCAGGTCTGGAAGGTTCCACTAAATCCTGTATGGGTTTTAACAGCATCCATAGAAAGCTTTAGGAGCAATAATGCCATTTCATTCTTTTGTGCCGAAGCCTGAAGTCACTTGTTAGTATCTTCATTTCCATTGTGCATGTCATTATCCTAAACAGAAACAAAACAAAACTGACAATTAGGTATTTTCTGACAGTCTACAATTCAATACTAATGAGAACACATTGTTACCAAACTAAAAGTATTAAGCAAGGAAATGGCTTAACCTTAATTGTGCAAAATGTGATTTTGGAAAGCAGGATGCTCAATTTAATGGGCAATTAAAAAACACACAGGCAGAAATTTCAAATACATAAAAACATCAAGTACACTACTAAACAATTGTATGCTTTATGCAAGATTTCCCAAAGGCCTAAGGATATTTTCCATGGTCAGAGAGAAAAAAACACACAAAAAAAAAAAAAAAAAAAAAAAACACATTGGTAACCAAGTGCAGGTTGTCCTACAATATGGCCTCTTTGAAAAGTAGTGCATTTGTAACTGCAGACAAAGAAAGCCACTTACCCCAGAGGAGCATAACTCAGAGCTGCTAATGGTAATATGAAAATGTTCAGTTTTCTTATTAAATAAGGTGACACAAAGAAAGAATTCACTCTGATTAGTTTAGATGATTAGAAACTTCAGCTTGTTCAATTGGCTTTGGCAATAAAATCTGGAAGCTGATTGGTTACTATGCAGAAGTGAGTCTGATTTTGCACACTCCAGTTTTAGTAAATCAACCCCACTGTGTTAGGTGTACCAAGTCACTTGAGGCTACCTTTAAATCAACAAATCTCTACATTTATTTACATTATTGCATGTTTGTTAACACGCGTAGCGCTGCGCATTAACGCATTATTGAATTAAAGAAGTTCACCAAAAAAAAAAAAAAAGAAGAATTCACATCCATTTGCAGTAACAATTTTTTTTTTTTAAATAAACAGGTGCGTTTATTGTTTTTTTTACACTATAGCAGGCGCAATGCCAAGATACTGCAGGTTCTCAGTCAGCTGTCTGCCCATTTGGGCAGGGAGTTACTGAACTCCTGGTAGAATCAATGAACTACGAGAATGCTCATCAGCACCCTCACAGTTCATTGAGAACTACAAGATGTCTGCTGCAGCAGCTGACAGTACTTGTAGTTCATTCTCTCACAGCAAACTGTGAATGAACGATGCAACTGTGTGGCTGGCTGCAGGATGTTGGTGTATAGGGGCATGTTACATGTTAGACCCATGTTTACTAAAAGTGAACTTATCCTTTAAAGGCAGCCATTTCATTTAAATAGTCTGCCTAACCCACCACCAGAACCCTCCAACAAAGCCACATATAGCATTTCTAACATCGCACTATAACACGTTAGGGTGTCAACACTCTCTGCGCAGTGCTGTGCCCACAAACACAAGTTTTGTGCATTGCAGCACATTGTGCGCATTAAAGCACTGCAATACTGTGAATGGGTTCTTAAGGTAGCTGGTAAATATGGATAGTTCTATAAAACGGTAATCATTGCAACAACCAAGATTGTGCATTTAATGAAAATACAATATACACTTGCTTTACATTTTTCACTATACAGCTCAGTTGCCAATGACTAGGTATACACGTGTCCAACTATAACCCAGTATGGCCAGATGGATGATATAAATAAAATGACAGAAAGCCACAGCAAAATATAATAACAGGGGAACTACGTTTTTGTGGTAACAAGTGATATAAGTAGGGCGTTCAACATGAAAACCTGAAGGCATTTCAGGATAGAAGAACATGAGCTTTGGCACAGCTTTAAAAGATCTTGGCAATTAAAAAGACACAAGAGGCTCTATTCACTGGCATTACCATATGGGCTGGCTCAGTGTCCTTATATAATTGAAAGTTGTCCATCAACATACAAGCAAACAATATAATTTATGGCCAGAAGGGTTCATTTCCCAGACATGCACTTAAGTTGAAATTTTGTGCCAAGTATTGTATTGTAAGCCAACATTAATTTTTTTACTTTTGTCTAGGGCTACTTAAATTGAACTGGTGTACCCATATCACCTTCTAAAGTGGCTCCAAAATTTACAGATCAGATAGCTCCTCCAGGTTCCTGCTCACATTATTAGATGATCTTGAGAGCATCTCAGAAACCCAGAATTCCTAGCACTCTAATATGCAAATATAGGCAGCAATTTCCATGATTTACTTCTAGTCCATCTCCTCCCATTCTCAGCATCTTATCAGCGACCACCAAATGTGAATCAATAGGAAGGAGAAGTGGGTGGAAGGAAGCTAGGCAAAGTGAAGTTTTGAAATATGGGTCCAATATTTGCATATTAGAACACTCAAGGTGGTCTGAAGATGTTCCAAACATGTCAATAGGTACCCAGATAACTGCTCTATAAACCTGAAGACAAAATAGGGGAGGCAAAAGGTTTACTTTTGTCCAGTGCATTCTTCGTTCTCTCATTGTGCAACAGCGGACAATAAAAATGAAGGATTGGTCACCAGTCAGCAAACACAGCTACAGTCCAAGAAATAATAATTCTATGTTACAGTCTGATACATGCCCACACCTAAGGTATCTATTTGTACATATAAGCTTGACGTAATTGTAGCCGTATTAGTGCAATTGTGACAGAGAAAATTAAGTACTGTCCGTGATACTTTTTTTATTTGCACTAACATAGAATTTTTCAGGACAAGCTTTCGGGGTATGTCCCCTTCTTCAAGGTTACATATAAGCTTAAAACAGGATCGTCATAATGGAACATTTACTAGCTGAAGCATACATGCCAAACCCTCCATTACATTTGCCACTTAAGTATCTCTTTTTTTTCCGAAGGGAAACATTTGAAATCTTTCAACCTGATCCATCAAACTCACACCTAACCTAATGCAATTATTATTTAATTCATAAGAAAAGCTGTTGTGATTATACAGTTATTTTATGTTATTTTCTTTTTTTCCCCAAGCTGGTTTATGAGGGCTGTGTCAAGGGGTGAGGTCAAAGTGAAGTTTTGCCATAAACTTTGTCTACATCTTTAATCTATATTGGGATCATGTTATGTGGTCAACTGACCCTAGCAGAGTTTTCCCTTATGCTGATGCTCATACTGTACTTGTACTTGTAGATCAAGTCAAAAAACAAAGGGAATAAATATATGAGGGAAAAAGCAAACCATCCAACAGAGTTAACATAATAAGAAAAGAATATTCCTTTCTCTGACACCATTTATGTGGCGCCAATCCATTGATGGGGTTCCTCCCACTGAAACCAATAATGGGGCACTAGTTCTTCCACTGAGGTAAAATGACTGGCATTATTCCAACCACGTGACACTATTCCTTCCGCTGACCCCAACGATAGGGCATTATTCCTCCCACTGATACCAACGATGAGGCATTATAACAACCTGCCACAGACAGTAGGTTATTTTTTACTCCCATTGACGACCCTAAGGCATTATTTATTTATTTTTTAGTCAAAAAGGACCACCAAGACAGGGGCAAAATAAACGTACACTGACCACTGATGTCACGGTATTTTCTACTCCCATTGGCTATAGCTGGGGGTCCTCTAAAATCTGAAAGACCATAAAACTGGTCCTTCGTTTATACCTGCACTAATCATTTATTTTGTCCATATCAGAATAAACCATCATCATTACACTAATCTTAAAAAGGTACTGTTTATATGGGGAAAAAGAAAAATTAAACTTTTCCAAACCACTATAAAATTAAATAAAAAAATTAGGTCTTTCAGCTTGGTGCAGAAAAATACAGCTAGTATGACTGGGTGAAAATGATCTTATGCCTGTTAGTACCTTGAGAGACCATTATCAATAACCTGTCCATTTCAACTATGTGTAGCGGGTATGTACTTTCCCGGGTGTAAATTTGAACTTGACAGAGACATTGGTGATGTGTAATTCCCTGCAGCCCAGCAGGTGGCGCTGTCGCCCTGGGCTGGGGTTGAATCATTGCTGTGTGTCGTGCCTCCTTTTTGTCCTCCCTCGGCAGCGGTATGGTGGGGCGGGGAACCCGCCGTGCTTGCTGGGAGAGGGTATAAATGGGCCGGCCATCTTTGTCACGAGGGAGTCCAGGGCACCTTCAGCCTGTGGACGGTGGTTCGTGTCGGTTCTCTAGGCGGGCCTAGGCCTAGAGGACAGCCAGAGATCGTGTTCCATCCCAGGCACCTTTAGCCTGGGGTGAGGTACTCAGATGGAGGTCTGGAGCTCAGTGCCCAACACTGAGTTCCGCGAGGGAAGGAGATCCTAGGGAACCCCGGGAGTGGGTACCTGAATCCGGAAGGCGTAATGGACCGGGGGGAGCTTCTCACTCGAAGACCTGGTGCAGCATATTGCCAGTGACGGGTGAGCCTCTCATCGGAGACCGCCTGGAAGGAAATTCCCCCTCGCTCGGAGGCCGCAGCCCACTTTCAGGAAGGAAAGTGGAGAACACATTGTGTCTGGGCCTATTTGCATCCACACCTCCTTTTCTGTTCTGTTTCTACCAAGGGAGTTCAACTGATTGTGTTCATTCAAGAAGAATAAAGGAGTGTTGAACTTTAACGGTGTGGGGCTCATTTCCTGACAGACATTGTTCAAGGTAACTCTCGGTGGAGGCTCCAGGTGCACAACACTGACCCGAAGGTAAAAGAACTTTGCTTATATCACACTGACACCTGTGGTGAAGGCCAGGCGTGGTGTCCCCGCTCCCTTCCCCTCTAAAAGATACCCCTAGACAAGAGACAGACGAGCTGAAGAAAGAGAGGGGAGTGAGGAGGGCGCTACATATGCTATGGTAAACTTGTTTTCCCCCACAAGTGGACAGTCAGCACAAAACCAGTTTGCACCACACCCAGTCTTCTGTATGGGCAATGAAGGATCAGCACCATTCTGATGAGGTTACCACTATGCAATTGAAATCTATTAACAATGCTGTAGAGCCGAATGGTTCACAATGACACACCTACCTCCCCCAGTTTGACTTCCACTGGGCAGTGGATTGCAGAAAGCCAATAGAAACACGAATCTGGGTACTCACATTTTCGGTATCTAAATATAAATGTAATGTTTTTAAAAGGAATTGCTATCTGGATTAAATAGTGGTTTTGCACATTTGCCAGAGGTTCAGTGGTAAATGTGTGTTCAATATGAAGCAATTCTGTGTCTAAAAAGTAAAGGAGTCCTGACACCGGACAGTGTTTTTTAATGCGTTACCTTAAAATAAACCACATGCACAGTGGTAATGGTCATTAACAACTTGGACTACGAGCCTTCGTAACCGAAACCATGATTTCTAAATCATGATCAAACTTGCGTTATATTTTGTCAACCTACAATTCAATGTAAACTGCATATTAAATAAGCAGCGGCTCCAGGGTTATACATTTACAGATTAAAATTTCTTATAAAACTGTATTAAAGCGGAGCTCCGCCGGAAAATAAAATATTAAAAGCCAGCAGCTACAGCTACAGCAGCTGCTGGCTTTTAATATTTGGACACTTACCTGTCCTGGAGTCCAGCGACGTCCGCAGCAGAGGACGAGCGATCGCTCGTCGCTCTGCTGCTCCCTCCGCCATCCTCGCTGAGGGAACCAGGAAGTGAAGCCCTGCTGCTTCATGCCCGGTTCCCTACGGCGCATGCGCGAGTCGCGCTGCGCCGTTCTGATTGGTGCTCCTGTGTTCTGGGAGCCGAGTGTCTCCCAGAACACCAAGGGAAGTCTGCGGGAAGTGACGTCACTCCCGCAGATTCCCGGAGAGAGGACTCCCGGATGTGGGTGAAAATACCTGTCTTAGACAGGTATCTTCACCCCCCTCCCCCCTGAAAGGTGTCAATTGTGACACCGGAGGGGGAGAGGGTTCCGATGAGAGGAACTTGTAATTTAGGGTGGAGCTCCACTTTAAGCCATTAACTACCAACATTTCCGATACTCTATCTATAAGGGGGCCTTCAGACAATTATGTAGCTGTTTACATAAGCCTTTGGATCATAATATAGATGGACATTTGCTATACTAGCAACAAATGCTAAACATAAGTAGACATAGGCTCTATCCATAAAAATTGCATCTATCTACTGTATATGATGGATTATAGGAAGCCAGCTGTTTACGGGTATCATTTTTACATTTAAACCAGAAGTTCAAACATGAAGGTTGATTAAAAATCCCACGAGACAAGATATTTCACTTAACATTCCAATAGGATTAAAATGTCAGAGTTGCCTATAGCTTTTATTGGATTACACTCCTTCTAAAAATCAGATTGGTCAACAAGGCAGGGCAAAAGGACAAAGTTAAACAGAACATAGTATTGAGCTTCATTATCTGTTGATTGCTTATAAACTCCATGGAATCATGGAAAAATGCAACTCTATCAAACATAGATTTCAGCATTTTTTATGACCGTGGGAGCTTGGCTTTTCAGATGAATTACATGGATCACTGGGCTAAATTATACATTTATATATCCTTTCCAAGAGGGAAGGCAACACATGCCAGTCACACAAAAAAAATAATAATAGAAGATGATGTGCTGTTCCCCATGGCAGGTCATGTATAGGAATGAGCTTCGAGTTCGAGTCGAACCCATGTTCGGCTCGAACATCGCCTGTTCGTCGAATTGCGAACATTATGGGCCATTCGCGCCAAATTCGAATGGCATGTCACGGCCCAAAATTCACTGCGGCATCGCAGTGCATTGCTGGCTGATGACTGGCCAAGCATGCACTATGACCCGCATGCTTGGCCAATCACAGCGTCGTCTGAGCAGAGAGCTGTAATTGGCCAAAACCAGGGTGCCTTTGGCCAATTATGGCTCAGGGGGTTTAGTACACGCCCCACACTACATAAGGCCGCCTCTGTGGCGGCCTTGTGTAGTGTGTTGCGGTGTTGGTTAAAGAGAGAGAGAGCCAGTGTCATTTATATTGAGTTAGATAGAGCAGGCAGGCGAGTCAGTTAGCTGCAGTTACAGCGTGTAGAGGATATATATGCATCCTAGGTGTTGTATATATATTTATACACTGTATTCAGTTTAGCTAGATCCGTTCCTGTTATTCTCTATACTGTGACAGGCAGGCAGGTGATTGTGCTAGCTGCAGTTAGTGTTTCACTTAGTGTACTGTGTCCTTTGCATAGCGTTCACCTAAAGCTTACCTGAATACAGTTAGTGACTAATAGTGGCGTTTTCATAATAAAACCACAGGCAGAGAGCTGCAAGTATTTTCAGTTAATGTAATGTGGCCTCTGCACAGTTTTCACCTAAAACTAACTGAAGACAATTGCTGCTTTTCCCATACTAATACCACAGCAGGCAGTTGATTCTGATAGCTGCATTATCAGTACAGAGATTATATTATAAATTTTATATATATATATATATATATATATATATATTACACACACATACATACACACACACACACTGCAGGCCATTAGTATGTCTGGAAGGCAAACAAGGAGAGGCAGTGTCACGAGGCAGTAAAAAGGAGGGCAAGCAGGCTCTGTGTCTAGAGGCAACAGTGCTGGTTGTGGACACGGTGCATCCTCATCAGCACGTGGCCGTGGGACACGCATGTCCTTTTCAGCAGCTGGCCATGTTGAGCCGCAACATGCCCAAGACTTGGTAGAGTGGATGACCAAGCCTTCCTCCTCCTCCTCCTCCTCATCCTCTCTCACCCAGGCTCAGGGTACTTTGGCAAAGCAGCTGTCAAAGTGGCCTCTTCCCTCGGCTCAATGGCATCAGTCATTCCTTCCCTAGCCCCACCATGTCCTCCTGAGGAGTCCCCCGAACTGTTTGACCACAGTGTTGGGTACATGCTCCAGGAGGATGCCCAGCGTTTTGAAGGCTCCGGTGATGGAACCCAGCTAGAGGAAGGCAGTAACGTGAGCCCAGAGAGAGGGGGTAGTAACGTGAGCCCAGAGAGAGGGGGTGCCCAACAAGGACAGCTATCTGGCAGTGATGTTCCCCCAGCTGCAGCATACTGCCAGATTTGCTCCAGTGATGAGGAGGGAGGGGATGATGAGGTAACTGACTCCACGTGGGTGCCTCATAGGAGAGAGGAGGAGTAGGAGGAGGCACATCAATGAGGCAGGATGCCCTCCAGGAGGCCAGCTTAAGGGCAGCACACCGACTGCATCACACCGCAGAGCTCTGCATGTGCAGGGCGCTGCTGTCTCTGCGCGTTATTCCAAAAGTTCATTGGTGTGGGCCTTTTTTCAGACGTGTGCAGCAGATCGCACCATTGCCATTTGCAATATATGTCTCAGGCGTATCTCGCGTGGCCAAAACATCAGCCGCTTGGGCACCACGTGCTTGACCAGACATATGTCGACCCGGCATGCAGTTCATTGGCAAGCCTACCTAAAAGACCCACACGAAAGAACAAAGCGGACCTCTCCTTGCTCCTCATCAGCTGGGATCTCCAACCCCACTATACCTTCTGTCCTCTCTGAAACCTGCACTGAGAGGAATGAAGGTGTAGAATTAGGTGTGTCACAGCCAAGTACTTGCAGGCAATCTGCTATTGGTACACCGACGTCAGATTGTACCAGGCAAATTTCCCTGCCGCAGCTGCTGCACCGCTGAAATAAGTTCGCTCCCAGCCATCCACATGCCCAGCGGTTGAATGCTAGCTTAGCTAAATTGCTTGCACTTCAACTGCTGCCTTTTCAGTTGGTAGACTTTGCCCCCTTCCGTGAATTTGTGGAATGTGCGGTTCCTCAGTGGCAGGTTCCCAAATGCCACTTTTTCTCATGGAAGGCGATTCCAGCTCTCTACCGGCATGTGGAAGGCAATGTCTTGGCCTCGCTGGACAGGGCGGTCAGTGGTAATGTGCATATTATCGCTGACTCATGGTCCAGCAGGCTTGGATAGGGACGTTACCCATCTTTCACGGTGCATTGGGTGATTCTGCTGGCAGCTGGGAAGGATGCAGGACAAGGTGCAGTAGTGTTGGAGGTTGTTCTGCCACCACGCCTCCAAAATGTTACTACTGGTGATTCCGACACACCTCTTCTCCACCCCCTCCTCTTCATCTTCCGCCATGGCCTCTACCTGTGCTTTGTCCTCGGAACCAGCGGTGCTCCGTAGGCGTTCAAGGGGCTACGCAAGTACGCAGACAAAAAGATGCCATGTGGTGCTTGAGCTGGTGTGCTCGGGGCACAGGAGCAAAACTGGGGCAGAGATTTTGTCAGCTCTGCAGGGGCAAGGCTCAGAGGTGGTGGACGCCACGCCAGCTTAAGCCAGGAAAGGTGGTTTGCGACAATGGCACCAACCTCCCCTCTACCCTCCCGACAGGGACAACTGACCCATGTGCCCCGTTTGGCTCACGTCCTTAACTTGGTGGTGCAGCGGTTTTTGGGCAGGTACCCGGGCTTACAGGAGGTCCTGAAGTAGGCCAGGAAACTGTTTGCATTTCCGCTGGTCATATAATGCCAGTGCTCGGCTGGCTGACCTGCAAAAGGAATCCAACCTGCCCAAGAACCGCCTAATCTGTGACATGCCCACCAGGTGGAACTCTACGTTGGCCATTCTGCAGCAGCTGCACATGCAGCAGAGGGCCATCAATGAGTATCTGTTGCAATATGGCACCAGGACAGGGTCAGGGGAGCTTGGATTTTTTTTCCCACGCCAGTGGGTCATGATCAGGGATGCATGCACTGTCCTGGCACCATTTGAGGAGGCCACGAGAATGGTTGGTGAGCAGTGACAGTGCATGCATTAGTGACACTGTCCCACTTGTCCACCTGTTGGGAGCACACGCTGCGTGTTCCTGCTGGCCCGGCTATCACACAGGACGAGGATTATTGTGTCAGCATGGAGGTGGAGCCTAGCACTCAGCATCAGCCTTCAAGGGATCAATTACAGTCCCAAGACACCCATGGACTTGCACGTGGCTGGTAGGAGGTGGCTGCGGATCATGTCGTCCTGAGTGACCCAGAGGACTCCGGACCAAATGCCTCAGCAAGCCTACGCTGCATGGCCTCCCTGATCCTGCAAAGCCTGCAGAGGGATCCTCGTATTCGTGCGATCAAGGAGAGGGATCATTACTGGCTGGCAACCCTCCTTGATCCACGTTATGAGGGTAAGGTTGCGGACCTTATCTTGCCGTCGCAGAGGGAGAAGAGGATGAAGCATCTTTGGGAGGCCTTGCAGAAAGGTCTGTGCAACGCGTTTCCAGAGACTGGGAGGTTACAAATTCCTGGCCCTGGACAACGTGTTGCTGGGGCTTCGGTCAGTCAAAGAAGGAGCGTTGGAGAAGGTGGCCGTCTGACCGATGAGTTCAGACAATTTTTTAGTACACAGCCCCAAGGTATGATCGGTTCCAGCAACCATCGCCAGCGTCTGGTTTACATGGTGCAAGAATACCTAGGGGCAAGATCAGACTTGGACACCTTTCCCACCAAAAATCCTCTGGGTTACTGGGTCTTGAGGATGGATCACTGGCCAGAGCTTGCACAGTATGGAATTGAGCTACTGGCCTGTCCTGCATCCAGCGTTCTTTTGGAACGCACATTCAGTGCTGCTGGAGGCTTTGTAAATGATCACAGGGTGCGCCTGTCCACCGACTCGGTCGATTGACTGACCTTCATAAAAATGAATCAGTCTTAGATCACCACCAGCTACCAAGCACCTGATAATTTTTTTTTTTTAAATGTCAGATCCCTTCAAGACTGCCTATGCGGATGCTGAGTGACTATCCTGTTATGCTGAGTGACTATCCTCTTCCTTCTCAATGATCATGTTGATAGCTTGTAAGAACATTTTTGGTTCTGGGCACCGCCACCAGTGGCTAAGGCCCAATTTTTCAGCCCCTGTTTAACAGGGGCATGTAATTACAATTTTTGATGCAATACTTTGCAGCAGGGCTCATTGCTGCGCTCCAACTAAAGGATCTGTGAGGGGTTGCAGTGTTGTGGCACCAGTGCCTAAGGCCCAATTTTTATGCCCCTGTTTAACAGGGGCAATCTAATTACAATTCTTGAACTAATATTTCACAGCTGGGCCCATTCCTGCGCCCACCAAGAGTAACTGAGGACTTGCAGTGTTGTGGCACCAGCTCCACCACCAAAGGCCCAATTTTTCCTACCACTGTTCAACAATGGCATGTAATTACAATTCTTGATATAATCGTTCACAGCAGGGCGTTTCAGCGCCCACCAAGAGTAACTGTGAGGGCTTACAGTGTTGTGGCAACACCAACACCTAAGGGCCAAATTTCTGCAGAGTATATACGGCAGGCCCCTACTTTCAAACATCCAACTTACAAACGACTCCTACTTGCAAACGGAAGGAGGCAACAGGAAGTGAGAGGAAATCTACCCCTAGGAAGGGAAATTCTCTCCTGTAAGAGTTAATATGGGAAAAAAGTGTCTCCTCTCCACTGATGCTTTATCACCAATCCTTGTTTCAATAAAAACAAATTTTCAAAAACCATTTGTCATTGGGACGGAAAGTGAGGTGAAATGTTCTGAACAGGTGCACACTGCACAGACAGCAAAACAAATGTTACAGGGGTGATAACCCTTCCATAGGTTTTTCAAAAGCTTAAAAATAGATTTTTGGGCTGGGGCTACACTTAAAAAATGTACCTGTTCCAAATTACAAACAGATTCTACTTAAGAACAACCCTACAGTCCCTGTCTTGTTTGCACCACCTGTATACTGCTGTTCAGAGTATATAGGACCTTTTTAAAATTTGGGTGTGGGGTTCCTCTTAATATCCATACAACACCCAAAGGGGCTGGTAGTGGGACATTTTTCTCAATGATTTTCATCCATATTGCCGGGACCAGACATTACATTAAAGCCATAAGCATTTTTAAATGATTTCCTTTAGAAATGTCATTTTGTGCAGGGACAGTTCTAAACACGGGAAACACGTGCCATTTCACAGGCATACTTTAGACACCCCCAGGTACAATATTTAAAGGAATATTTCACTTTTTTTTTTCACTGCTCCTGAAAAAACGTCAGTTTTTAAAACGTTTTTTTTTTGCATTGATACATGTCCCCTGGGGCAGGACCCGGGTCCCCAAGCACTTTTTAGGACAATAACTTGCAGATTAGCCTTGATAATTAGCACTTTTGATTTCGAACGTTTGCGTCCATTGTATTTAATAGGGTTCTAAAGTTTGCTCAAACTTTCGGTCCGTTCGCAGGTTCTGGTGCGAACCGAACCGGGGGGGGGGGGGGGGGGGGTGTTCGGCTCATCCCTAGTCATGTATGCCAGGTGGAAAAACTGTCTTCAGTCAGATCCACCAGCTCATATTGATTGGCTGTCTTTCCAATGACAAAAGGATTTAGCTTTTTCTTAGGCAGGATAAACTGGAAGACAATATATAGAGATAAGGAAAAGAGTGAGATATGGGCACCACAGTGATTAAGAGGCTATCACTTCTACTTAGAAGCACTAGGTTTGTCGGTTCGAATGTCAACCATGCCACTACCTGCACGGATTTTGCGTTTTCTCCCTGTGTCTGCGTGGGCTTCCTCCTACACTTGAAAGACATGCCGATAGGTTAATTGGCTCCTGTCTAAACTGGCCATAGTATGTGTATGCATGCGAGTTAGGGACCTAAGATTGTAGGCTCTCCTTGAGGGCAGGGATTTCTGCAAATGTACATTTAATATTTAAAGTGCTGCATATATTGATGGTGCTATAAAATTACCTGTAATAAATAAATATTGATGCAGGTTTTGCATGCGATTAATACTTTTTTTATAATCAGAATTTGGGGATGTAGTATTACATAGTTGATTTGAATCATATGCAACACTAACAATGAGCTGCTAGTCAATACCTTTGATATTGTTTTGATATACCTTTTCCCGCAAGTGAAAAAAAATATCCGCTGATCCTGCCAGGAATCTAATGAGCGGATGATTTCCTGTGCTGACAGTAATCAGTTAGAAATGTTCCTAGTTTTCCCATTTAGACTATAGCACACTGCCCCTCCTATGTTATGGAGACCAGGCGAGAGGATATTTCAAAATCTTAAAGTTGAACTCCAGGTAAAGGAAAAATGTACATCTAAAGCCAGTGGGTTGGAGCCGCTGTACTAACCATGCAAAAGGTTAGTCCAGCAATCTCCCCTGTTGAGCTGTCGTGCTCTGACGGGGGGACGGCACTCCCGCCAAAATACTCTGCCATTGGCTGAGAGCGCTGATCAGGAGTCGGTCGGCTGCTGGTTTTACAGACCGACATACACACAGGTCGAATGTCGGCCGTTTTTATTTTTTTGAACCGGCAAATGTCGCCCTGACATTCTGCCAGAGTGTACGGGGCTTAAGGATTGGTAAACTGCAATGAATGACAGGTTTGTTCAAGGATTTAGCTAAACTTTGACTTATCCATTCTATATTCGAACGCGCAGGGGATTTTGAAATAACTCTTTGGTGCCATCTGTACAATACTATATAGTGCTTTGATAAAACTTTGAACAGTCTAATGCCGCGTACACACGATCGGACATTCCGACAACAAAACCGTGTTTTTTTTTCCCATCGGATTTTCGCTCAAACTTGTCTTGCATACACACGGTCACACAAATGTTGCTTGGAAATTCCGAACGTCAAGAACGCGGAGACGTACAACACTACGACGAGCCGAGAAAAATTAAGTACAATAATTCTGAGCATGCGTCAAATTGATTCCGAGCATGCATAGGATTTTTGTGCGTTGTAATTGGATACACACGATCGGAATTTCCGACAAGAACTTTTGTTGTCGGAAAAATTGAGAACCTGCTCTCAAACATTTGTTGTCGGAAGTTCCGACAGCAAATGTCCGATGAAGCCTACACATGGTCGGATTATCCGACCAAAATCTCACATCGAACATTTGTTGTTGAAAATTCCGATCGTGTGTACGCGGCATAAAAGTGTTTGTATTAATAATTAAGATTGATAAGCATTTGTATCGTTTTTTTTGCTTGCTATATATTTTTCTTTGTCTTTTAAAGAAAACTGTATTTTCTGTATTTTTTTTTCAACAGTATATTTGACACGAGTGCTGTATATTTTCAGATTTTCCTGCCTGAGGCATAGCTTCTAGATTCTATGAGTTTTTCTTTGGCTCTTAACAGCCTCCCTTCCCCCATTAATCCATTCACTCCCTACAGTGATGTTGGGTTGACACTAGAAAAGCACGCGATACTGTGTTTTGTGTTGTCTTAAAGACCTCATTCCACTGACTTCAGTAGCCAAAAGAATTAAAGCATAAAAAACACACCGTAACATGCTCAAATTGTAGAATACAGGTTTTTTTTTTCCACTATGCACAGAAAAACAATGTTTCTTTTGTCCATGCATTTAACTGCATTTGAAAATGTAGTTAAATGTATGTAAACCCATCCAATGTGAAGAAACCCTGAAAGCAAGAATAGGCACTCTGGAAGTCAAATTAGTGGCACGCTGCAGTTCCTTCCATGCATGCGTTGGGTAAAACGCTACTTTTTGCCACTCATTACTGCAATGCAATAATGTGAATGGACACTTACTGCCTATAAATTACAGTGAGTCAGCACAATAAAAAGGTACTGTTTAAAGCCCAAAAAATTAAAAAAAAATAAAGACTAGATGACCAAAAATATATTTAACTAAATGTGTATATCCAGACAGAGTATTGTTAGAAGGAATTGAGGAGGAAAAGAAGAGTAGTTGGGCAAGGTTTTTTAAGCCAGTATTTCAACCTTTTTTCAATTGTGGTACCCTTTAAAAGTAGCCAAAATCCCCAAGCACCTGAATATAAAATGTAAAAAAACAAACAAAAACAAAACATAAAATGTTATACTCATCAATGCGTAATCTGAGCCTGGGATGATGTACCCTACCTCCTGGATGAAATGAGCTTCATGTCAAAAGACCCCCTTCACATCAGAGGTCCCCCCCTCTACATCAATACCAGAGCCCTACCTTTTGGCTCCAGCAGAGCGGCTGAGGACGGCAGGTGAGGAGGTCGAATGGAGACAGATTTTTATCATCTCCTAAATTCTGGGGGTGGACCTGCATGCCACCTGTACTGGATCAGCGTCATGCATTGTCATGGTGCAGGAGGCCCGTCAGCCAGCACCAAACAGTGCACTGCCCAAGAGCATCATTGGCTGTTATATTGCTTAAGGCCAGCCTTCCCACACTAAAGCAACTCATGGCACTGAACCAGGACAAAATGGCTCACAGCACCCCAGAGGATACCAAACGGAACCCTGGTTGAGACGCACTGTTTTAAGCACTTGGTGCTTTGATGACTGGATTGTCACACAGTCTAGGCAAAAAGCCAGATTGGACAATTATCTAAATGTCTTTGGGCATCTTTATTCCCAGTAAAATAATCTTTATTAGCTGCCCATTCAGTTAGTGAGAACAGTATAGGCACTATGACAATTGCCTTCCAACTCTCACCTGCCCAAAAAGGTGTCTACATAAGAATAGGTCCCTGCACTCTCCCTAACCATATTGTATTAAATTGACCCAATAATTGTCCCCATTTTACAGTCTGCACACATTGAGGGCCTATCCCTGCTTGCCTGTGCACACAATCATACAGGCCATTTCTGGGGAAAAGACATTTAAAAGCCATCTTTTTTTTGGACTGTAGGAAGAAACCAAACTGCATGAAGGAAAAACAAAGTAGGCTGAATATGAAGATCAAGCAAGGTCCTTGGTGGGTATCGAATCAGAACCCTGATAGTACACTATTTTTATAGATAAACTTATTTTCATCACACACAAACATATGGCTCTAATGCAAGAGGTTCTATATTTTGCTTAATAAGAGGATCAGATTTTGGGTCCTGTGTTTTAATTCTTTTATGTCCATCTCTGCTTCCCCAGGAAGACAAATAGCGACAAGGATGAAAGGCTGATGGATTATGTGTCAACTGAAAATTAAACCAGCTGTGTCTCTAGTGTACTGGTTCGTCTATTATTCTGTTACTCTCTCGGGTGATGAGGGTCTAAATTACTTTTTAATAAGTAATGTTTGTCGCCTCCCAACAGGACCTATATTCCAGTTTTTGTTTTAATATTTCTACTAACAACGTTTATTACAAAAAATTCAATTTAAGTTTGGACTTATGGGAAGGATGTATAGTAGCTACGGGAAACAAGATTTTGGGGGCTACCAAGCTGGCCCTTGGTTTGATCATCCTTTTTATACAGTTTCTACTTTATGGTAAGACTGCAAGGAGGAAACAAGCAATCAGTAATTCTGCAGACGAAGATACACTTTGTTAGACTTGCTATGTACTTGTACTCTCTTTAGATAGTTATTTGTTTTTAGCAAAGAATACAGGAAAAAAACGGAAGGAAGTTATACCTGATATAAAGGTGTATGGACCTGCACAGCTGCAAAGACTGAAGGTCACCACTAAAGAACAGAACTGAATAAGGATTCTAGCTCTTTTATACTCCTGTAACATTTGCTTCTTGTCATGAAAATTGTATTTACATAAAAATCCTAAGGCTGACCTAACATCTGTGTGTTGCGGTAACTCGCAGCCACCAATCCGATTCAAACATGCCTGTGATTGGATTTATATTCTGTTACAAGGGTAGAAAAAATAAATAAAAATTATACAATTCGTGGTTTAGGAAGCACCGTCCAATAAAACATGCGAACAGCGTGTACTCGGTAGCTACAGTTGATTACAAAAATGTATTTTCCATAGTTGCCATGTTGGCTAAATAGCATAAAGCCCCATACACACGGTCGGACTTCCATCTGACTTTTCCCTGGATTTTTGTCCGAACAGAGTTGGCCGGGCATATACACCACAGGACTTTTCTGCAAACTTTCCCAAAACTTTTTGCAACATCACATGGTTTTTCTGCTCTTTACCGCCACCCTTTGGTCAACTTCTGCTATTGTTGGTTGATTTTAACATTAGTTGTTTTGTCCATCGGACAAAAGTCCTATGGTTTTCTGTACACACGGTCGGACTTTGCTCCATCTGACTTTTGTTGGCCAAAAGTTTGTCCCTTTGCAGACCCAACTTTTGTCCGATGGAAAAAAAAATTAAAAAAGTTTGTCCGATGGAGCGTACACACGGTCGGATTGCTGGTCCAACTTGCTCAAAATGAAGTTTCTTGGTCAAAAGTCCGACCGTGTACGGGGCTTTAGAAATTAAACTGTTTTTTCACTTGCTACCTGGAATTTTTTGGAAATGCCACAGTGGCTAGGTAATGTTTTCAAAGTGCATGCGCAGTTATCACCAGTGATGTCACCAGATTCTTCCTCTACCCTCTGTATCCCCAGCACTCATTCCATGCAAATATATACAGATACTCCTCGTTTAAAGACTTACCTGTTTGACGACTGCTCGGACTTACGACCAGCTCTCCCCACCTTACAACATGCTGTACATCATTGTGTTGTACAGTACAGAACAGATTTCATGTGCTCTTGCAAATTGAAAATAACTTAATTTTTCAATTGTTTATATTAACTTGACATTTCATTTTCGAGTTGATTACCTGTTTATGTAAAATATCTAATCTTCAGATATGTAGAATTCCATCCAATTTATTATCATATACCATATATACTCGAGTATAAGCCGAGATTTTCAGCCCTTTTTTTGGGGCTGAAAGTCCCCCCCTCGGCTTATACTCGAGTCATAGAAAATTTTACATTGTAAATATTACCTGTAAAGAAGTTGCGGCTGCGGCGTCCATCGTTCAAATTCCGCGGCGTCCATCGTTCAAATTCCGCGGTCTCTTCCTGTTCCTTCCTTGATAGGCGAGTCTCAGCAGACACTCTCCACCTATCACGAACGTTCTCTCATCCTCAGTTTTCCAGCAGACGTCTGTGATTGGCGGAACACCCAACACAGTGTCTGCTTGGAAAACTAAGGATGAGAGAATGATCGTGATAGGCGGAGAGTGTCTGCTGAGACTCGCCTATCAAGTAAGGAACAGGAAGAGACCGCGGAATTTTGAACGATGGACGCCGCGGAATTCGAACGATTTACGCCGCAGCTTCTTTACAGGTAATATTTACAAATGTAAAAATTTCTATTTACAGGGAACAGCGAGCTAGGGAACAGTGGGGCATCGGCTTATACTCGAGTCAGTAAGGTTTCCCAGTTTTTTTTGGGCAACATTAGGTACCTCGGCTTATACTCGAGTCAGCTTATACTCGAGTATATACGGTACTCGAGTATAAGTCGAGTTTTTCAGCACATTTTTTGTGCTGAAAATGCCCCCCCCCCCCCCCCCCCCCTCGGCTTATACTCGAGTCACCTTTTTTGCGCCTGATCTCCCGGACTTTGAGGACCCGGTACCGGCCGGCTGTAGGTCCCCTGGAAACTTAACACACATGTAGCCCCACTTTTTCTCTATAAGTGTGCAAAGTTTGTGGTCTGGGGGACCTACGGCCGGGGAGTACCGATTTTTCAAAGCCGGGCACCCCTTCCATAGACTCCCATGTTAAATGGTAATTGATGAATTTTGGGACCCGTTACCAGCCCGTCATAGGTCCCCTGGACCCGGAACTTGGCACACATGTAGCCCCCTTTCTCCTCTACAAGTGTGCAAAGTTTGTTGTCTGGGGGACCCAAGGCCGGGGAGCGCCTATTTTTCAAAGCCGGGCACCCCTTCCATAGACTCCCATGTTAAACGTCAGTCTAGTCATGGGCACAGTGAGGCATGCACATGGACACAGTGAGGTAAAGTGAGGCATGCACATGGACACCCTAGGTTTATACTCGAGTCAATACGTTTTCCCAGTTTTTTGTGGTAAAATTAGGTGCCTCGGCTTATATTCGGGTCGGCTTATACTCGAGTATATACGGTACTTAACTAATATTACCATTTTTTGTAACTATTACCAATTGTAACGGTCTTTATTATTTAATATTCAATAAACAAAATTGACAAGAAGAAAATAACTTTATTGAGCTGAAGTTGTGTGTGGAATTTTTTTTTCACAATATGGTACAGTAGTTAAGAATGCTTAAAATATTGATTTCTTGGGACTCCTCTTTAAACAACCAATTCGTTAAACGATCTGATCTTTTGAACAGAACCTGGTCATTAAGTGAGGAGTACCTGTACTTTGTGTGAAGCCCATCATGCCCCATTGGCACCAGTCCATCCAACTGCCTGTGACATGACCCCTAATGGGATAAGGGTGCATGGGCTTTATGAAAGCAGAAGAATCAAGTCTGACTTTTATGGAGGTCGCACAATTTTGCCACTCATACTTGTATATTACAATAGTAGACATTTTGCAGAACAAAACATTCAGCACACACTAGGGGAGATTTACTAAAACTGGTTCACACAGAATCTGGTGCAGCTGTGCATTAGTAACCAAACAGCTTCTACCTTCAAACTTCAGCTTGTTCAATAAAGCTTTGACACCAAGCCCCCGTTCACATCAGTGGTCAAATCGCAGCCTATTGCCAGCAATAGAAGCGTCTCAATCGGTGCGACGCTGACTTTCCAAAAGTAGTTCCTGCACTACTTTTGGCGACTTCGAAGGCATCTTTCAATAGACATCTGTGCATGAACCCACACAGATGTCTTTCAAGTCGGCCCCAAAGTCGAACTGAAATGCGGCTTTGAAATTGTGCGAGTTCAGGTGAACTTGCATGATTTTGTGTGAACGAGCGCTATAACCTAGAAGCTGATTGATTAATATGCACAGTTTCTCCAGATTATGTGTGCACCAGCTTTAGTAAATTTCACACTGTGTGGGGGCTGGTCAATTATAAAAAAATTAATAAAACATCAGCAGCTACAAATACTGTAGCTGCCGACTTTTAATATACAAACACTTGCCAGCCCAGGGATCCAACGCTGTCATTACCCAAGCCGGTTCTTAGCCAATATTCGCGTCTCCACCATTACCATCTTGCTTGTGGGAAGTCGGCTGTGAGATCATTGGGGTTTAAACAGCAGACTTCCCATGGCTCATGTGCGAGCTTGCAATGGTCCCGCAGTCTCCTGGAACGTGTGACATGTCCCAGGAGGTTGAGGGGAAGTAGAGGCAAACTTTCGCACTGATCGTCTAGGTGAGCAGAGTGGGAGTGGGCACCTGGTCAGAAATAGGTACCCATTCCCAGAATGAAAAAAGTTCACAATGATGAGAGAAGAGGGAGTAGGGAGAAGGATGAGCACAACTTCCTTTTCAGCTGAAGTTCTGCTTTAAATGGGGTTACATTTTCGTCTCAAAATGCTCCTCAGTTACTGAGCCACAAGTGAAGTCTCACAGAGACACACAAACCTCAGCACATATGGTAATTAAAAAAAAAGAAAAAAAAAAAAAAAAAGGAAAATTCTTCTACAACCTATGCTTTTCTGCACCCACACAACTCTCACCAAGCTAGCACTTTGTCCAAACTTTCTTTAACCCCTTGCCACTGGCCCTTTAAAGGGGCTGTTAACACTGGAGGGAGCTAGAAGTGGGCTTCTCAAGCATGTGATTACTTTGATTGGCTTTCACAATGATCACACGGTCAGGAGCCCATCCCTGACTGCCGCTCTGAAACAGTGACTGAGAGCCATCAATGACTGCTCAGTCACTGGGAGCACTGAGCTAGTTTTTCCTGGCTCTGACAAGCAATAAAATCGCAAACTATGATGACACTGTCTGGCTGAAGATTACTCCAACTTACATTGCTGACATCTTGCCGTTGTTGGGTGGTAGAAATAGTGTTTCTGCACCTGGAAGCAGAATATATCCTGGGACACTGGGATTCTGCACAATCTAGGCCAGTTGGGTATAAAAGCTGGGATAGCTGGTGGTATGCAGCGATAAAATACAGAGACCTAGAGGTGCCTGCAGCAACCTCTAAAACCCTTCTTCCAGAGGTGAATCCCCCAGGTTGTGACACACAAACTCAACATGTCTGGGTTGTGTCAGCTTTCCACTAAATCCTGCCCCAACATTCCTACTGGCCCATCACATTGATTGACTGCCTTCACTCGTCAGGAGGAAGTGGTGGGCAAGCTCTGACTCCTTCAGGATGTGCCAAAGTTTTGCCTGTCGGAATGTTTGGCTGTGACCGGCAGGTTTGGGAAGCTGCTGCTGGCACCTCTTGGTGCCAGTACTTTGTAGCCGAAACAACCAATTTTTTTAATTTTATTTTTATGATGGGATACAGCCTAAAAGCAAATCTGTTATCAATCTTGAACCAATCTTAAATCAGTTTAAATACACCCTTTTATTATTGGACTTGAAATTTTGCCATAAAGATAACGGTGTAGGCCAGAACATCATTTATGTAGATGTCTTACAGCAAACAGGCTGTGAAAACATGGTACATTGCTGTACAAGGAAAAGCAATATAATCACAAACTCTCTGTGATGTTTCCAAGTGTATGACTTCACAAATGCTGATTCAATGGTCTTTTGCCATTGATATCCTGGAGGACTTTAAGGCATTTCCTGGCCTAGTGTACACTGCCGTGAAGGATCTGTTTTGGATTCAGTTAATTATCTTCACAGTGATGTCTTGACCAGATCTTTGGCCTGGGGGAAGGGGGGCACATGTTCCCTTCAGTACAGATAATATCAGCCAGCCCACCATCATGCATGCAAAACAGTCAAGACAAATCGGCCAGCCATATGTTCTGCACACTCGCCTGACTTATAGCACATGGAGATCTGTTTTGTTGTACTTTAGTCAGTACATTGGAATTTTACTGTAAAACCAGAGTATTAAACACTAGAGTGTTCCCACTTTCACAATGTACAATGGAATGTCTAATTCTTCCCATACTCTAGGTGGTATACAACACCAGTCCAAGCAACTGCAGCATTTTGCTGACTGCATAACCATCATGAACTTGCTTCAATTAGATTCAATGGCTTGCTGCATTGTATTGTTCCCCCTTTCATTTTGGCGTTTCATAGCTGTCAATGTCCTGCTATCTGAAGACAACCTCAGGCTTAAAAGATTTTTACTTCGAAATTGTTATCCTGCGAAATATCCTAGGTCAAGGCAGCAGTGGCACTATAAAAAACAAAAACGCCTTAATCTAACTAATTATATTCTATTGACTGTACATGTATGGATACAGTACTATATTACATTATTAAAAAAGAAGAGGTGCCCTCTTTTTTTATATAGAATGGGGAAGATTTTAAATTTTGGTCAGGTTTTTATACTAGATAATGATGCCATTGGGGAGACGTTCCCTCAATTCCTGTCCCTGGACCACAAATGGGGTGTGGCGGTCACTGGGACAAAAAGGCAAGGACGGCAATAAAAATAGCGTCTAATTTTTGTATGTGCCCCTGGTAAAGCCCAATTAGTTTTTCATGAGTTCTGAAGTGGCAACCTTCACATTTCTCTGAAGGCAAGCAAAAGAGTTTTCCAGATCACCAGATTACAGACAAGTGGTGTGGACTGGTGTAGTAGACCTATAGGTGATGTGACTAGACTTCATCCCCTGTATGCCTTTTCAAAGATTAAAGCGTATGTTGGTGAGAAATAAATATACAGTATATAATCAAACCATTAAGTATTTAGTATATTTGTATGGACTGCAGTGGTGGCTAGTGCTCCATTAGGCGGGACAGCAAACAAAGCACCAGGCAAAACCCCCCGTCGGTAGGTCACCCCCCCCCCCCCATCACCCTGTGTCTCCACCTCCTCGGCTTAATGCCCGCTTCCCCTGCATTGTCTCCTCCTCGACGGCCAATATGATCGCTTCCCTCTCGGCCAATCGAATCTCAGGACCCACTTCCTAATTAGCCGGAAGGCGAATCAGACAAAATAATGTTTTGCTATTGTCGCACAACTGGGTGGGCTCCGTGCTCTGCGCCCAGAGCCTGGCCTTTTTTGAAGCCAATTAGAGCCTCCGACTCTAATCATGTGCCTCTAAAAAACAAAACAAAACAAAACAAAAAAAAAAACACAAAAAAAACCCTAATTGGAATGAAGGTGTCTGGCGCTCTGCATGTAGATTAGGGGCTGGGAGCATGGATTAGGGGGGCCCTAGCACCCATTATGGACTGACAAAATAGCCCCCTCTGTCCCACTCCATGTACATACATAATTTCTTTGCCAACAAGCAATGCTGCTGTCTTGACCCCCAAGAGCCTGTCCATGCAATGGAGGTGTTGGGAGGTATAGTTCTGAGGGAGGTGTCTGTCGATAGACAATGGCCTCCCAGCGGCTGACCCCGCTAAAATTTTACAAGCCTGGTGATGTGACAGGGAGTAACAAGCGCAAAAGTAAAGTGACAGTGTCTTATGAATGCCAAAACCCCCAATCACCACCCCACCCAGGGCAATTTCTCCTCGCCCATCCATGTTCCTTCACAGCCATCCCTCTTAATTATTCATTTAGGCCCCTTTCACACTGGGGCGGGCAGGAGCGGTGGCGGTATAGCAGCGCGATTTTCAGCGCTACTATACTGTCGTTCTTACCGCGGTATGCGGTCGCTAGGGGGGTTACTTTAACCCCCGCTAGCGGCCGAAAAAGGGTTAATACCGCCCGCAAACCGCGGCTATTGCCGCGGTTTGCGGGCGGTTTTTTACCGCGCTGTCCCATTGATTTCAATGGGAGACCGCGGTAAAGGAGCGGTGAACACACCGCTCCTTTACCGCTGTAAAGAAGCGGCTAGCAGGACTTTTGGAGCGGTCCTGCTAGCGCACCGCTTCAGTGTGAAAGCCTTCGGGCTTTCACATTGAAGGCACAGGGCAGGATATTTCATGCGGTATAACAGCACTATTATTAGCACTAAACCGCATGAAAAACGCCCCAGTGTGAAAGGGGCCTAAGTGGGGATTTCAGGATAGGTGACCTCCCCCATTTTACATGGTCTAGCCTGTGTGGGTAATCACAAGGTTTGAACTGTCAGTTGGGAAGGGGCAGTGACATTTACCAAAAAGGTAAAGTCTAGTACACACGGGCCAAATTTCCGGGGGTATCGGCCAGTTAAATAGAAACTGGCCGACATTCGGCCTGTGTGTACTGCAGCCAGTCTGACAGAAGCTGACCATTCAGCTGGCTTCTGTTGAAGGGGCATGACCGAAACAGATCTGTCGACCAACTCCTGTCAGAACACAATAGAACAGCAGGGGAGATCGCGGTACTAACACCAGATTTTTAGAACAGCAGCTCCAACCTGATCTGTCAGGGTTTTTTTTCGTTCAACCTGCTGGTGTGTATAAGATTAAAGCTTTGACACCAACAACACTGCAACATACCCAGGGTGGACTGCTGCAGCAGGAAAGAGGTGAAGAAGCATGGAGTATACTTTGCTTGAAGAGGGTGGGATATTATTTTACATTAGAATGGGAAATATGACAGTATTGCTTTAGAAATCTGGAATACCTGGATTGATTTCTTTGGCTTAAAGTGACATGAAACCCTCAGTTTTTTTAAACAGTTTCAGCAGCTGATTTAATCTCTTATGGAGTATGCAGCTTCTTTATCTTTTAATCCTTGCCTGATGCCATGACTGCTGCCCCAGGATGGCTCCTTTCTCTTGCAGAATCCTATGGAGACACTCCTGCATGCAGGGACTAGGGTTGTGTTGACCAACACTGTGTGCACCAATATAAACACAGTGTTGTAGCCTAGGATGGCAAGACATGCATCTGCTCCTTCTTTCTCCCTTTCCTCTTGCACGCTGAACGTTAAAATAACGTTATAAAAAACGGCAGTAGCTTTGCAGGGAGTTTTTTTTTTTTTTACAATGGATCAAAAACTTTAAAACGCTGGTGAGCCGCGTTTGAGCGTTAATCAGAGTTTGATGTTAGAGCGTTTTTAAAGCTGATAAACTCATCTCGAAACACACTAGATTTGGGTATTATTGACAACCAGAAACAGTTAACAGGATAATATAATGGGGAGTTTATTGACTGTAGAAAAAATAGGATTTTTATACTCACCGTAAAATCCTTTTCTCTGATTTTATGGTGAGCATAAAAATCCTATTTTCTCTCTCGTTCATGGATGGACACAGCCTTAATCTTGACAAAGTAAGACGTCCCAAAAACGAGGGGTGGGAACAGCATTAAAACAACTTCACCCCAAAACCAAAACAGAGCTCCTCAACGGAGGAGTTGCAACGCTAAACAGCCGCCTGCAATACCTTGCAGCCGAAAGAAGCATCCGAAGATGCACACACATCAACTTGTAAAGTTTAGTGAAAGTGTGCACGGACGACCAAGTCGCCACCTTACACACCTGGGAAACAGACGCTTGATGTCAGAAAGCCCAAGAGGCACCTCTTGCCCTGGTCGAACGTGGCGGGAAAGGGAGGCGCCCGACCCTTTATGGCGTAAGCCTGATCACGATCTCTCGGATCTACCTCGGAATGGTGGCCGACGAGACCACTGGGCCCTTCGTGGGACCAGCCACCAAAACAAACAGTGAGTCTGAACTACGGAACGGAGCAGCGACAGACAAGTATACTCTCAGAGCTCGGACAACGTCCAAGGGATGCAACGTCGTCTCCTTAGGATTCAACGGATGAGGAGCTAGGCAGAAAAAAACTGAGCTGCTTAGTGCAGGCTGAGGGAATATAGCCAGTAGGACCACCCCTGGGCGGGGCTGTTCAGCTTTGAAGTTGTTAACACATTCTGCCTAGTCACTCCTGAATGAAGGCTAATACCCACTTTGTCAAGAATAAGGCTGTGTCCGTCCATGAACGAGAGAGAAAAAAGTCTGAAGCCAAAAACAGCAGCTGTAAAAACGCATGAGGCCTTAAAAGTTGTAAATGGCAAGTGCTGGAGTAAGAATGTTAACAATTTACTGGGGATGTTTATTGCTTGTACTCGGTGTATTAGGCTTCATGTACACTGGACATTTTTACAACCTCTCAACGATTTAACTTGGCAGATAGCAGAGGTGGGGGACTTGAGTCACATGACTTGACTTAAGTCAGACTTGAGTCACCTGTTTGAGGACTTGCTTGACAGAATTCAATAAATGACTCGACTGACTTTGACTTGTCACTAATGACTTGCGACTTGACTTTGACTTGGGCTATATGACTTGCAATTACTTGGCACCACTAACACTAACCGCAAGCCGCCGTCTGCCTACCTGATCAGCGTGTCATGCAGACAGACGGCGGCCATTGCAGTGTTTAAAAGCCACGCCTCCTCGTCTGATAGGCGAAACACTCAATTTCACAGCAGGCAGTGTTCAGCCTATCACGGACATCCTCTTATCCTCGTCTGTGTTACAAGGATGAGCGGATGTTCGTGATAGGCGGAACACTGAATGCAGGGAAATTGAGTGTTCCGCCTATCACAGACGAGGAGGAGGCCCGGCTTTTAAATACTGGAATGGCCGCCGATCAGGTACACAGCTGACGGGCACAGTGAAGCATGGGCACAGTCAGATACGTGCACAGTGAGGCATTGGGCACAGTGAAGCATGGGCACAGTGAGGTATTGGGCACAGTGAGACACGGGCACAGTGAGGCATTGGGCACAGTGAAGCACGGGCACAGTGAGGCACAGTACCAATATTATTTATTGTTATCCCTCCTATTATTTTTTATACAGTATGGGGTAGATCAGTATTTTGACTTGACCAAAATAAATGACTTGACTTGCTTGACTTCTAGCAGGGACTCGACTTGACTTGCTTGCTTTTCGTCACAGTAACTTGGGACTTGCTTGAGACTTGAAGGTTAAGACTTGAGACTTGCACATGTGTGACTTACTCCCATCTCTGGCAGATAGTAACCAATGTTTTAAATGTCAGTTTTTCCGCGTTTAAGATAGATAGAGAGCTATAGAATAAATAAATATATACACACACACATACATATATATATATATATATATATATATATATATACACACATACATATACACATATATATATATATACACACACGTGTGTGTGTGTGTGTGTGTGTGTGTATACACACACACACACACACTTTTTTTTTCAAATAGCCGAAAATGAAAAACGCCTGTAAACGAACGCGGCTAAAAATGCGAGTTACAGCGTTTACAAGCTTTTACAGGAATTCGGCTTTTCAAATGCCTCTGAACATCCGTCCTGAACGCTTTTTTTGCGTTCCAAAAATGCTTTTAAACTCAACTGCCTAGAAACTACTATAAACGACCCTGTGTACATGTACTGATAAGACAACAGAGGAGAGCTCAGGGGCAGCTGAAAAAAAAAGGCTAAACTGCTCCTAAACGTCCATTTACCAGCAATAGTGTATATGAGGCCTAAAGCTAAAAATAAATTGATTGTCTAATGCTTCCTCTTATCTAATATATCTTATTTTTTATTACATGTTTTTCTTGGTATTACACAGTGTTATACTAATTGTTTTGCCTCTTTATATTAAGATGTACTATCTATCTATCCATCTATACACACACACACACATACATACATACCATACATAATAAGGCCTGGTTCACACTGGTACGGCATATGCTCCGACTTTGGGGGCACATGTAGCACAACGTGTATAATTAAATGGTTCCCTATGAGAACCGTCTTAACTCGTCCGACACAAGTCGGTCCAGCTTTGAAAAAGGTTCCTGCACTACTTTGGTCCGTTTTCAGCCCATTGACTCATTGAATTTGGATCCTTGTCCTAACTGTAGCGGGCATGCACTTTCCCTGTGTATTTAAAACTGGCAGAGACACCAGTAATGTGCAGTTCCCTGCAGCTCAGCGGGTGGCGCTGTCGCCTTGGGCTGGGGTTGAACCATTAATGTGCGCCGTACCCCTTTTTGTCCTCCCTCGGCAGTGGTATGGTGGGGCGGGGAACCCGCCGTGCTTGCTGGGAGAGGGTATAAAGGGGCCGGCCATCTTTGTCACGGGGTCGAGTCGCAGGCACCTTCAGCCTGAGGGCGGTAGTTCGTGTCGGTCCTCTAGGCGGCCTAGGCCTGGAGGACGTTCGGAGGTCGTGTTCCATCCCAGGCACCTTTAGCCTGGGGTGAGGTACTTGGATGGCGGTCCGGGACTGAGGGTCCCGGACTAAGGCTCCGCGAGTGAGGAACCCGAATCCAATGGCGTAAGGGACCGGAGGGGGTACTTACCTGAAGACCTGGTGCAGCAAATTGCCAGTGACTGGTGAGCCTCCGGAGACCGCCAGGAGGGAGGTCTTCCTCGATTGGGAGCAGAAATCTCCTTCTGGGAAGGAAGTAGGAGAGTTCATTGTGCCTGGGTCTACTCGCATCCACACCCCCTGTCTGTTCTGTTCGTTGAGGGAGTCCAACTGATTGTGTTCTTTTCCATGAGAATAATAAAAGGAGTGTTGGACTTTATTGGTGTGGGGCTCATTTTCGGGCAGACATTGTTCAAGAAACCACCAGGAGGCGGCTCCAGATGCAGAACACCGACCCAAAGGTAAAAGAATGGTCTCCCACTGCACACACGCGTTGGGAACTTGGCGTGGTGACCTCACACTCTCTTCTCAGAGGTACCCCCTAGACAAGAGCCAGAATAATAGAGGAGAGAGAGGGGGCCGCTACATAACCATCCTACATGGTGATTACAGCAGGAAAAAGGAATTTAGGTCACACTGGGATTGTTTTGATTGGTGAAAGGACAAGTCGGATCTCAAAGTCAGAGCAAAAAATTGTATCCTGTTCAAGTCGGATGGAAGTAGGACCGATGTAGCAGGGTAAAGTTGGATCGACAGTCGTGTCATACCAGTATGAACCTGACTTAAGACAGATTAGTAAAGTAGTATTAACACTATACAGTAGTAGTCTGACTACAATGTAAGTGCCATGGTGTTTTAATGAGCAAATGAACTGGCCTGATCCCACCCAAAACTCCCAAAAGGACATTCAGTACACATCAATTTTCCAACCAATAGGGATTTGCAGTAGGGAGTGTGCCATCCATCCTCGTTTTTTCCAACAAATTGAAGATTTTCATACAGTATATGTGTGCCCTAAGTTTTTTGGGGTCCCGAAGCACTGAAGATACTGTCCAGATGTACAGAACATATTTTTTTCCTTTTCTCCGCAATAAATTTTTTTGCATCTACAGAGAATACCGTAAGATAGAAAATCTAGCTTTTCCACTTTTGTACCTTTAGGCTTTATAACTGTATTTTATTATTCAGCGCAATAAATTCATCATTGCAACATTATGGTATTATGAAAGCTAAACAGATTAGGAGAGAAACATGAACAAAAGCACCTTGACATTTCTGGCACAAGTCTACATGTCAGCAGAGTGTTAATAGCAAATCACTTATTCTACTCATAGATCCTGGGGCAAAGAGGCTGAGTGGCCCTGCTTCACCTCTACAAAGGGCAAGCACCATTAGATACCTAGGGATCAATCTCTGCAAATACCCAGGACTTTAGCAAACTTAACTTATCCCCAGTGCTGCAGTGGTGTAAACTGAAACTGAAGGCCTGGTCGAACCTCCCATTATCTTTTAGCCAAAATTAACTTTATAAAAATGAAACTATTCCCGGTCTTGCTGTATATTTTATGACACTCCCCATTCTGGATGAATAAAGTAAGAAAAGAGAAGGGAAAGAGAAAAAAAAACATGTGTGTGTGTGTGTGTGTGGGGGGGGGGGGGGGGGGGGTGTTGACAGGGCGTGGGTGGGGGATTTTAACTTTTGTACTATATTTCTTTATTGATTGTTAAAAGAAAGTACATAAGCAAAAAACATCAGTAGGGAGCAAAACAGGTCATCATAAACTAATGTTGGTATATAAGTGTATAGGAGGGGAAATTTGGACTCCAAACGAGGTCCAAGACAGCGCGGGGGCACGTCAAAAGGAAGCATGTCCACCAACATGAAAACCAGTGTGGCACAATGTCCGAATAAATGTGGCTGTACATAACCAGAACATAGCTATAATGGACATTAGAGACACATAATGATATCAACTTAGAAACTCATGGCATATGGCGAATACATATCAAACATGGCCGTCAAGGACACATAATGATGTCAATCAAAAATACATAACAGTATATGAATGAATGATTCAGACACTGTACCACACTGGTCCCCACGCTAACAAACATGCCCCCCCCCCCCAACACACCCCCACGCTGTCCCGAACCCCATCCAAAGTCCCAACCTCCCCTCCCATACATGTGTACTAGGGATGGAGGCACAGGCATGTGCCTCACTCAAAGTCCCACCTATGCTCATGCATAGTTCCCCCCTTTTTTGTTGCAATGTTGGTATATAACAGGGATATGCAATTAGCGGACCTCCAGTTGTTGCAAAACTACAAGTCCCATCATGCCTCTGCCTATGGGTGTCATACTTGTGGCTGTCAGTGTCTTGCTATGCCTCATGGGACTTGTAGTTCTGCAACAGCTGGAGGTCCGCTAATTGCATATCCCTGGTATATAACGTCAATTGTATGAAGTTACATAATGAGTTAGGTTGTTTCCTTAACAAATGTCAAGGTTGCACAATATATGCCATACAAAGGGAAAATACAGATTAAAAACCAGTAGTAACTATGAACAAAGAAAACATGGTACGGTATTTCCTGAATTTGTGTATTGTTGAGTTCTATACCTAGATGGATAGTTGTAATATTCCAAAAATAAAGAATATAGGGCGTTTAGGAGAATGGATAGGATCATATTATGTTAGGGTGATGCACTTAGTAAAATGGAGCCAGGGACCATAGTTGCTAAAATTTTGTTAGGATTAAATGAGCCTTGGCAAACCGTATTCATATAAAATGCAGTCATTGAGTGTTTGGATGACTATAGGAAGAAAGGTGTTTCTAAATGTTACCACCTTCCCACAATTGACAACCTGACTGCTTTAAAAAAAATTGTGTTAGAAGAGTTTGAAGATGGCTGGGCAGTTGGTCATTCCCCACTCCTAGTGGGGCTAAATTGGAATTGGGAATACAGGAAATGTGGGTAGCAAAGGCAATAAACTTAAATGTCATTCTAAATGTTTACAGAATGTGGACAATGCCACCACACATGTGTTAACGGCCCTAGACTTTCTCCAAGATTGGGGGGGGGGGGGCGACTAATTTGGGTATATAACCGCTAAGGTGTATAGTACCATTTATATAGTATATTTTGACTGACTCTCAACGAGATATGCATTTTGAAGCTTTAAGGGGTTTCTTGATTGAATAATCCTTTGTTTAGTAGTTAAAAAAAAAGGTGAGCAACATTGTATAGAATTTGCAAAATTTAGAAGGTTTTTTGGTAGATGGTAATAGGCTGAAACGCGATTGCTTTGATGTGCAGCGCTATTAAAAAGCATTACATTATTGCGCTTGATTTCTAAATGATTTGCACATTAGCACAGCGTATTGTTTACTGCATAGTTATTTAATATTGATTTGTGTAGATGCGCTGCACTAATTTTCGGTATGTTCCGCCTCACAGAGTTGCAATTTTTTATGAAATCTGTGTGCTTCAAATGAGGTTTAGAAGTCTTTTTGATAACCAAAGCAAAGTATTTATTTGATAAATGCTCTTAGACTTGCATTTAGAATATACATTTGTGATATTGACAGGCATGTTTTTCAGCTCTGACACCATTACTCTTTTTACTAGGCATGTGCATTTCGTTTTGTTCCGAATCGAAATTCGGACAAATTTTCATTATTCGGACGTTCGGATGCATCCAAATTAACGAATTACAATGCTAACGCATTCAACCGAATCCGAATTAACGTTTCGAATCGAAAAACCACAGACGAAATTCGAAAAAAATTCTAGTCAAATCTAATTTGAAAACAATTAGAATAGAATCGAAAATATTGGAAAGAATCGAATAGAAAAACAATAGAACAGACTAGAATAGAATACAATATATATATATATATTATATTTTATTCTAGTCTGTTCTATTTTCTATTCTAATCTTTTCTAATTGGAATTCGAAAAATCGGTCGCATTCGAAAATATTTCAACCGGATTCGAAATTATTCCAACCGAATAGAAAAGACCATGTTCCGACATTCGAATTTCGTACAGGATGAATTCAAATTCCAATAAGAAAAGATTAGAATAGATATAGAAAATAGACTAGACTGGGGAAATGGCTGCAAAAAAAAAATAATGAAATAGATGCTTATAGTCTGCAGATCTGATGAGAAAATGAAATAGATACTAATAGTCTGCAAGAGATCTGCAAAAAAAATTATATGAATGCTAATAGTCTGCAGGAGATCGGATGGAAATAAATAGTAATCTGCAAAAAAAATAAAAATGAAATAGATGCTAATAGTCTGCAGGAGATCTGCTGAAATAAAGGAAATGGCTGCTCTAATGCAAAAAAAAGAAAAGAAAAAATGAAATAGATGCTAAAAGTCTGCAGGAAATCTGCAAAAAAATGAAATAGATGTTAATATACTGCAGGAGATCTGATGGAAATAAAAAGTAATCTGCAAAAAAAAATGGATGCCAATAGTCTGCAGGAGATCTGCTGAAATAAAGGAAATGGCTGCTCTAATGCAAAAAAAAAAAAAAAATGAAATAGATGCTATTTATTTCCATCAGATCTCATGCAGTATATTAACATCTATTTCATTTTTTTTCAGATCTCCTGCAGACTATTAGCATCTATTTCATTTTTATTTTTCTTGCATTAGAGCAGCCATTTCCTTTATTTCAGCAGATCTCCTGCAGACTATTAGCATCTATTTCATTTTTTTTTGCAGATTACTATTTATTTCCATCCGATCTCCTGCAGACTATTAGCATTTATATAATTGTTTTTGCAGATCTCCTGCAGACTATAAGCATCTATTTCATTTTTTTTTTGCAGGTCTCCTGCAAACCATTAGCAGCCATTTCCCTAGTCTATAGGGTTGTCCCGATACCACTTTTTTAAGACCGAGTACAAGTACCGATACTTTTTTTCAAGTACTCGCCGATACCGAATACCGATACTTTTTTTAATGTGTCAGTATTTTTTTCTTTTTTTTTTTACTATTTTTTTTTTTTTACTATTTTTTGCCATGTTTTTTTACAATGCTTTGTTGGGGTGGGTGGGGGGGCGGTGATGATCTCAGTGTATTTTTTTTTTTTTTACAATTTATTTTTTATTATTTATTGCAATTTATTTTTTATTTCTAGCCCTGTTGGGGGGCTTTGGTGAGATATCAGGGGTCTTAACAGACCTCTGACATCTCCCCTTTGAGACAGAGAAAGGGACTAGGGAAACAGATTCCCCAGTCCCTTTCTCAGCTGCACTGAAAATGAATGGAGAGGAAACAACGGCTCCTCTCCATTCATAAACTGAAGCATCGTAAACACACAGGTTACGATGTTTCAGTTATATGAATGGACAGAGTCAGTCACTGACTCTGTTCATTCGGAAAAGGTAGGAGCCGGGTTTAGCGGCTCCTACCTCCGCTCTCCATCCTGACAGAGGGAAGCGGAGGAGGATATGGAGGGTGGCACGGAGCAGAGGACAGCAGCAGCGAGGAGGGGGGGACACGGAGCGCGGGGGGGAAGAGCAGAAAGATGAAGGACATGAGCAGCATGGAGGGGGGGGGGGGGGACACGGAGCGCACGGGGGAGAGCGGAATAACAGAAGACATCAGCAGCATGGAGGGGGGGGGGGGACACGGAGCGCACGGGGGGGAGAGCAGCATGGATGGGGGAACTGGAGGCGGATACAGGGACAGTCAGCGGTGATCGGTGCGGCTTTGGGGGGAGTTACAAGCACCGATTACCGCTGTATAGATTTCACTAAAACAGCTGAAAAGAAGGGGGGGGGGGGGTCGGGAGAAGCTGTCGGGCTGTATTGAAATCTATACAGCGGTGATCGGTGCTTGTAACTCCCCCCGCCGCACCGATCATCACTGACTGCCCAAGTATCGGCTGAAGCATCGGAGCATTTTCCCCGAGTACAAGTACTCGGGAAATGCCTGGTATCGGTACCGATACTAGTATCGGTATCGGGACATCCCTACTAGTCTAGTCTATTTTCTATTCTAATATTTTCTAATTGGAATTTGAATTCATTCTATATGAAATTCCAATGTCGGAACATGGTTCATTATAATCTTTTCTATTTGGTTGGAATAATTTCGAATCCGGTAGAAATATTTTCGAATGCGACCGATTTTTCGAATTCCAATTAGAAAAGATTAGAATAGAAATAGAAAATAGACTAGAAAAACAATAAAACAACAGAATATAATATAGATACTATTTAATTTTTTTTGCAGATTACTATATGTTTCGGATGAGACCTGCAAAAAAAAAAAAAAAAAAAATATGAAATAGATGTTAATGTACTGCAGGAGATCTGATGGAAATAAATAATAATCTGCAAAAAATCAGATTGAAATATTATCGAATCCGGTTGAAATTTTTTCGAATCATGTTGAAATAATTTACAATGCGACCGATTTTTCGAATTCAGTCGAAAACTAAACTAATTCCGAAAACAAATTAAACGAATCTAACTAAACGAAATTTTTTCCTGTTGTTTTTAAAGTGTCAATTATTGTAGTCATTGCTCTGTTCTACAATTTCTAACAAACGTGTACACTATGATCTTATGTTGATATTGCAAAAAAAGAAAAAGAAAAAATATATATACACATTTGTTTCAAAACATCTTTACAGTTCAATATGCACGAACAAAAAATACTTCTTGCCAATTGTTTCTTTTAGATAAAAAATAAATAAATAGCTTTGGAGTAACTGGGATATACACTCCATCTATTTCAACCAACTTCGATAATATTTCAACCGGATTCGAAATTATTCCAACAGAATAGAAAAGACCATGTTCCGACATTCGAATTTCGTATAGGATGAATTCAAATTCAAATTACAATAATTTCTTGGGTAGCAAAAAAAAAAAGAAGATTGAGAAATGCAACCCAGAAGCAAAATATTTTTTTCAAATTTTTGATCCAGTCCTAATTCTTTGCTTTCGTGTTCCTTTTAGCATCCTTGTGTTTCTTCCTGCATTCCTCTAGGAGGATGTCTTTTTTCTGTTCCCAGACTTCTGCCTCTTGCTCTGTATTGGATGACCGGAAGAACATTGTTGGACCAGTTTTTAACCGTTCATCATCTTTCACAAAGAAAAAACGAATGGTGCTTATATCTGGTTGTGTACTTGTTTTGTTTTCTATAGCTAAAGTTGTCTCCTTCTCATCTTCAGAGCTGCTGTCCTGGAATCTGGGATCTTCCTGCCATGCCACTTTAGCTGGTTTGATTGTCTTAGTCTTGTAGGGCTCACTATTAGATGTACTCTCTTCAGTGGTATTCCCAAAAAATGAAAATGTGAATTCTACAGGTTCCTCCGTGTTCTTGCTTTGTAAGCTAAAAAGCTCACTTGACCTAGACTTCTGGGCTTCCTTCTTCTCTGGTTCTACCTCTTGGTCCCATGTTGTCTCCGCCCCCTTTGTTTTTTGAGTCTTTGAAGCTCCAAACACTTCTCTAAAATCCATGCTTATCTCATGAAAGGTTTCTTTGGAGACATCAGGTAGCTTTTCTGCTTCTAGTTGCTTTTTCATTCTCTCAGATTTGCTTTCTCTCTCTTCTGCCTTTGTTTCAAATGTTGCATGGTCCTTTTTTTCAGGATCAAAATGAAGGGAATTCAGATCTTTGAACTTTTTGCCTTTGGCTGTCTGTTTTCTTGCAGGCCGTGGCTCCACATTAATGTTTAGAATACTCTGCAAGATGCCAAGGTTTTTCTTCTTTTCAGCAGATAGATCATACTCTGCATTTACCTTGGAATTATGTGCTTCTGAGGCTTCTTCATCCTCACTGCTGCTCTCTAGAAATCGGGAGTCCATTTTGAATCGGTCATCTGTTCCAAAGCAGGATTGCAACTGCATAAGCTTCATACCAGACCTCCCTTCATATTGAGCTTTGACATCAAATCTTTCATTATCTTCTTTCTCGTCATTATCAGAATCGTCTTCACTGCTATTGAATAGCTTAGATGTGCTCTGATTTGTTTTGTTGTGAGCAAACATGCTTTTTTTCTCACTGGTACTTGCTTCCTCATCACTTGCAGAATCGGAATTAAACACAAAATGCTGGCTCTTTTTTGAACACTTTGAGTCCAGTTCCAGCAGAGCACCTTGAATGATTTGTTTCTGCAGTTCAAGCTCTTTTCTGCGCTCCCTCATTGCTACCAAGCGCTTCTGGTTATCTTGCTTCTGTTTGACTTCTAGATTAGTCTTTTCCTTTGCTGGATCAATCCGAGAGATACTGGGTTTAGCAAATGATGAAGAGGTACAGCTTAAGCCACTGTTGCACTTCTCACCAATATGACTGCTGCCACTTCTAATTTTTGACTTGGCTTCAAGAAATACTAATTTGGAATCTCTGAATGGTTCTGGTCTTTCTGCTTGCTTTGTTTGTTTACTACCATAACTACTTCGCTTTAGGTCATTGCTGATTTCTGTAACAGCTGCATTCTCAACACTGGAGATTGTAGATGAACCAAACACTGAATTTGCTGTTGCAGCTGAAGCCGATACTGAACTCAGGCCTTTAAATGCTGGAGGTTTTACTGGAGTAGCTTTCTTCTTTTTTTGATTTGATTGCCGATTACTGATACCGTCACCTTCTAAAATAGAAGCTACTATATCATCTGGCTCCATGCCTCTCTTTGTCTTTACATTTTCAAATCCTAGGTACCCGTTTTTGTTGGTTTCTCCTTTTTTACCTTTTTTCAGTTCATGGTTCACTAGACACTGCAATGCTACAGGTGATTTTGGTTTTAGTGCTTCAGTTTTAACATTCTCTCTATGGCCGTTTATATTTAAGGGCTCATAATGCTCCTCAAAATCAGAATTACTGCTGTCGGATTCATCACTGTTACCCTGGCTGCCTGATTCCAACACTTTTTGTATGTTTTCAGTATTCAGTTTTTTCTTAATGCCTGCTGATGCCTGTCCAGCATTTTGTTTCTTCTCTAGAGTAGGTATTTCAGATCCCGAAGTCAGTGGATAACCGAGTTTTGAATTTATATAATCATAGTCACATTCACCATTATTCTCAGTTTTATCATCATTCTCAAATTCATTAGCTTCTCTTGCCAGGGTTTCCAAATCCCCGATTGTCAAATCCAGTTTTAAGCAGTTCTGCATCATAGCTTTATATTCTCCATCCGAATAAAAACTACTGCTGTCGTTTTCAGAAGCACCAGTTTCACTGTCCGATTCTGACTTGCTCATTTCAATATCCGTGGATTTGCATTCATCTTTTGTTTCATGTGAAAATGTGGACCCCTCTTTACACTTTTGTATTTTTATTTGATTGAACTCATCAACTTTTTCAGTTTCAGCTTTCGTTTTAAAATGATTAAACCTTTTCTGGAGTGTTTTTGCAACAGTGATTATTTCATCAGTATTAGCAGATTCATATTCACGGTCATCTAGTCCATTACAGGTGAAATCCGTCTTTGTAGCTTTCTGTTTTGTCCAGTGTGCTGCGTAACGGAGTTCAGAAGAGCTGTCTACTACCTCTATATTACGATCTTCAGCATATTTAACAGTTCCTCTTGTTGCAGCCTCTCTTTTAAGAACAGATTGGAGCTCTTCCTCAGTGTCATATTCATCAGTCATGTTGTTGTTGCTGCTGTTCTGTAAATGCAGATGTTTTTCTTTTGTATTAGACTGCCTTTCAGCGGTTTGTATAGATGGTAAAGGAGGATTTATTAGATCCATTTGTGCATCATTGTAGCCACCCATTATAGGTGGAATTAAGGCCTTTTTTCGAGGAGACATTAGGTTTGGAAACACCCCTCTGCGTTTTCTACCGATTTCATCATCTCCTCCTTCTAGCTGCCAAGTTAACTGGGAAACAGGTACAAGTTTAAAAGTGTCATCTATTTTTTTAATGTTATGACAATATTTTGATGGGTCATATTTCATGATTTTGCTTAGATTTTTTCCATTTAAATGTAAAACAGGTAGGACTCTTCCAAACTTGCTCACCACCCAATTCTTGTGGTTTGGCACTTCAGTGCCTGGTACAGCAAATTTCATCAGGAAGTCTGTGACGCCAGCTTTCTCCAAAGACAGCACTATGTCATTTTGTAAACACGGTGCATTGGCTCCTTCCTCCTCCGTGGCTTCTTGTCTCTCTTTTGAAAGCCTGTGTAAGAAGCTTTCTTTAGCTTTTTCAATTTGTAATATTCCTCCTTTCCACTTTGTCTTGTTCAGAACAGATATGCATTTTTTCAGGTCCACATCTGAAATGTTGATGTTCAGGTAAGCAAAGGTCTTTATAGGGTTTCCTTGCACATCTTTTCTGCATATGATGTCAATGTCATCGATTCTTCCAAACTTCCCAAATCTATCTTCAAGCTCAGCTTTGGTGACCAAAGGACTAATCCCACCAACATATACACGTTTTAATGTCTCCATGATCCAGGCAAGAACCTTTTCTGTACTACACGTGGGTGTCTTCAAAGGTCAGCTCACCAACACTTATGACCTACATGATAGAAACAAAAATCAATAGGCAATATCATTTAAAACTATCCTATAACGATTAAGAATTACGAAGAGCTTACAGCCCACAGTTGGCTCGGAGGCTAGAGAGAGTTGCAAAGGGGCCCAGAAGCCGAAGCGCACCAGAGAGCAAGGGACCAGGGTCCAGTAGGAAGAGGATTAGATCATCCACATACAATGCTAGTTTCTCGACTACCGAGCTGACCCAGATTCCAGACACCTCACTCGATCTCCGCAAGGCCTCAGCCAAAGGTTCCATTACCAGGGCAAACAGCGCAGGGGAAAGAGGACACCCCTGTCTTGTCCCCCTCCTAATTGGAAAAAGGGGCGAAAGCCTACCATTTAGTTTAATATGGGCCGCGGGAGTCCTGTAATATAAGCCAATCTATTTCCGGAAAATTGGGCCAAAGCCTTCCAGAACCTGCATCATATAGGGCCATCTAACTGTATTGAAAGCCTTTTCGATGGCAAGGGATACCAAGACCCGGGAGGCATTCTCCTCAGGTGGGAGCTGGAGATGGGTAAAGACTCGTTCCAAGGTTTATCTCCGTGGACTTGCTAGGCATGAAGCCAGTCTGATCTATATTGACAAGGGATGGTAGAACCTTCATGATTATATTGGCTAGCACTTTGGTAAGTATCTTAAGGTTGTAGTTCAGCAATGAAATGGGTCTATAGGATGAGCAGCAAGTGGGGTCCTTCCCTGGTTTGGGCAGCATCACTATGTGCGCCTGATACATACTGACAACCTCTCTGAATATAAAAAAAAAAAAAAAAAAGAAAAGAAAAGAAGAAAAAAAGAGTGTTAATAACAGAGAGAATACAGATGCTGAGCAGAAAGACCTCAGCTCCACAGAGAGTAATTAAATAGCCTGAATAACGAAGAACAATCTGTCCAAAGCTACAGGCCCCCATATATCAAGAACATGCTGGAGCTTAGGATTTCCAACAATAGGGCTACAACCGCTATCAGTCTTGATTTGTGAGGGAAGGATGATGGGGAAGAAAAAAAATAAAATAAAAAAAGAAGCAGAGCAATGCTTACATGCTTAAAATAAAGCTGAACACGTTAGCCTGCTGATCAGGATAGACATCCAAGAGGGACATAAAATTAAAAAGGGACTGTCCGGTAGGGGTGCAACGGATCGGTGGTGATCCGAACGGGCCACCTTGTTCGGTTCGGATCACCACGCGGTCCAGGGAGCGGCGCCCATCTTTGTACACCCGGCGGCGGCCGCTGTAGTGACGTTTTACCGCCGCCATCTTGCTCCACCCCACACTCCTCACTCTCATTACTGTGAAGGGGCCAAGCGGACATCTTGTTACACCCAACAGAGTTTTAGATTTGCTTATCTGCTTAAATACATTATTTGGAAATCCAACGGACGGCTTACATTTTACATTTTAAAAGCAGCAGCAGCAAACCTTACATGCTTACTAATGTGACGGAACACCTCTGATTTTCACATTTAACATTTAGTTAAATGTGAAAATCAGAGGTGTTCTGTCACATTAGCAAGCATGTAAGGTCAGCAGGTTTGCTGCCGCTTTTAAAATTGAACATGTAAACAGTCCGTTGGATTTACAAATACTGTATTCAAGCATATAAGCTCCGTTTTGTGTTGAAAATAACTGTGAAATCGAAAACTCCGGTGGGTGTAACATTATTTTTTTTCATTTTTTTTTTTTCTACAGATCCGAAAATGATCCGATCCGTGGCTCTGATCCGAGGATCGATCCGATGATCGATCCGATCCGTGAGTTTTTTTGATCCCTTACACCCCTACTGTCCGGCCTAAGAAGTAAATACCTCTGTGTCTCATGCATCCTCAAATGCTTGCTTTTAGCTCTGTTGTAGGAATCGGTTTCAATAAATATCCTACTTAAAGTGGTTGTAAACACCCCCTTCCAATTTTATATATACACTAAAAATATGCTCTTGGAGTAAGAACCTATCTAAAAGATTGTTTTCTTATTAGGATACATTAATTTAGTTTATTCAGTATGAAATGGAGCTTAGTTATGTAGCATGAGGCTGTATATTCTGCATTGAAGTTTAGGAATGTTCCTTTATCCCATTGTTTTGCAAATCTATGTACATTACAAACTGTATAATTGAACGGGTTCTGAAATTGCCATTTTACTAACCTGACAGATTATGCCAAGTAGGAAACCTTTGTTTTGTTTGCAAGTATTAAAGATTCTAACTACCAGTAAGAATGAGTCCGTACATTTAAAGAGCACCTGTCATTTCAGATCCATCATGGCAGCTCCTGTTAGCGGGCATCCACTCACCTGCTGCCACCACGTCACACACCTTGTTGTGTCACTGCCGCATCACCAGCTGTCCCATTAAAGTGAATGGGACTGTCGGTGAGTCAACAGCAGATCAGAGGACGAGCCGCTGTGGGACAGAGATGACAGTTGCTATTTAAAAATGATGATTTAAACCAAGCTTTTTTACTAGCGATTTAAATCAACTTGATTTAAATCAAATCTACTCTGCTTTAAAGCATGATCAGTAGCATAGTACTGTTGCAACGTAATTTGTCTCGTTCTTTAATCTAAAATTCCTGGTTGATCCTGCCTGTTCCTGTGTTCCCCTGTGTGTCCTGACAACAGTAATCATGGCTGCTGATCCATGATACTGTGGTCAGTTTATGGGCCTCTGTGATCCTGCTCCTCACTCCCCCTCCTTTCCTGCCTCTTATTTCCTAGTCTGAGTGTGAGAGCCAATCTCCTCATGCCTCTATTCAGATGTAATACATAATAAAATTACTTGCATTGTCTTTATTTTAGCAAGATATTCAGTAAAGTATGTCTGTTTTTTTATTATAATCCTAGATACCTTTTTGCACAGCTCCTCTCTGTGGTCACATGATCTTCCTCTGCTGGCTGACATCACTGGAGAATCTCATCCCCTCCCACTGTTCTTCTTAAAGGAAGGAGAGCAGAGGGAGATCACGTGACTGCACAGAGGAGCTGTGCAAAAAGGTATTTAGGATTATAATTGAAAACACACACACACAGCGCTTTATATCTTGTTAAAACAGAAAGAACACAATTGTGTTATGTGACTTCACAACCTCTAACTGCTAAAGTGGTTTACATTGCATTAAACCTTTCACCGGTCGTTCACATTTTTACATTGGTTAGAAGGCCAATATAAAAAGGAAAAGTAATGGTGAAAAGGCACAAGCCAGGGGTGATTTATAACAAGTACAGAACAGGTGGATGACTGGGGAACCCCAGACTCCAGGAGGGCCCATGGGGATTCCGAGAAAGTTATTTTCTACAGTGCTCTTTAGGCCCAGTTTACACAGGCATATTTAGGCTTACACCTCTGCAAGGGCTGCCTGTGTGGGATGCACAAACCATGTGTGTTCGAGGTCGTGCACTTGCACGGATGTCATATTGGAATCAGCAGCTGTGTCTGTGCAACTGCTGTATCCCAATAGACATGAATGAGACTGCCTGCATGCTGATTCGTAGAACACCTGTGCATCCCACGGCGGCAAACACAGCTCTCGCACAAGTGTACGCTTAAGTACGCCCGTGTTTAACTTTCAAGTCTTTAGACTTTTTCTTCAGAAGTGATCAGCATTGGCATCCTTAATATTCCTTGCATTATCAAATGATCATACACAATATACTGTACATGCTTCTAGTACCTGGAATGTATCAACCACCATCATACGAGTAAGGCCGGCCATAGAGGGAGCAAAATTCTTTACTGCAACCAGAGTTGCAGAAAATAAATTAGCTTGATTCCCTTAATCAACACAGTGTTAAAAGGAGAATCCCTCCTGTGGAGCCACCGATTACTAGTTAATTGATCAACTTGGGTACATTCAGCCTGCCCATACATGGTTTGAATCTTGACTGGTTCCTGCTGATCCAGCCGAGATTAGAATGATCTATGGTCCGCTTAATTTGCATAGCGTATATACCAGGGATATGCAATTAGTGGACCTCCAGCTGTTGCAAAACTACAAGTCCCATCATGCCTCTGGGTTTAATGCTTGTAGCTGTCAGAGTCTTGCTATGCCTCATGGGATTTGTAGTTCTGCAACAGCTGGAGGTCCGCTAATTGCATATCCCTGGTATATACCTTCCTATGGTTCAATCCAAGATCCAAACATCTCGTGCAAATTCTGCAGACATGTTCTGCAACATATGTCGGCACCAAAACACCAATGTCTGCATGCACTGAGGGTTATGCATCCCTCCCTCTAAAACTTGAGGGGGGGGGGCCACGATGACATTAAAAACAGCTTGGGGTCCACGGTACAATTAATCCACCATAGGGCTAAAGGGAGGTCAGCTTTTTACTATAATTTATCAAGGTATGCGTGATTGTAGTTGTTCCAGGGGTGGGTCTATTGAATAAATATTCTGTGCTAAAAAGGTGTCCTCCCTCATATCTCAGAAGGGTGGGAGGCAGTGTTGCCAATTGTCAGTATTTTTACTGGCAGCCCGTAAAAATCGGCCACTTATCTACTGCCAGGGAGGGACCGTCACTGACTCAGGAGGGGATTTGTCGTTAAACTGTGATGCTGCACATTGCGGTCAGTGTCACTGAGTTAATTTCATGTGTGTGTGTGCGCCGCCCATTCTAATATCCTGCCCTCCTGAGCTACTTACTTACTATATCGAAAATAAAATAAGAAATATGTTTTTTGTCTTAATATCTACCTTCAAATCGCATTGCTCATTGCATATTGTACTTGTTTGTAGCCTAAATACAGGGGGTCCCCGAGTTACGAACATCCGAGTTGCGAACGACTCCTATTTACGAACGGGGTCCAAGTGACGTCACTGCCAGCCAACAATTGAGAGCTCCAAGAATCCTGCACTCCATCCTTAGCCATCCATGCACATAAACGTTGAAAAACAACCTAATTACCTGCCTGCCTGTTCATCTCCATACCCTGCTGTGTCCTGTGCCTGTATTGCGGAGATTCCGCCCGTGACTGTTCAGGTAAACATCAATCCCGCACACCCGTGGCCGCCGCCATCTTCCTGGCCTGTGCCTTGCTGGAGTGAGCCGTTCCTGGCCTGGCTGCGAGGTAAGGGGCCCCCCCTCGTCATCCTGCCTGACATCCACAGGCCTGGTACGGTCCCGGTGGCCTGCTAAAACTGCCCATCGCGGCCGCGGCCTGGTCCGGCCTAGTGAAGCCTGCAGATCACCGCTCTTTCCTGCACCGCTGCCCCGACTTACAAATTCGACTTAAGAACAAACCTACAGTCCCCATCTTGTTTGTAACCCGGGGACCCCCTGTACTGAAATTTTCACTTAAAACTAATTTTAAGCTTAGGGTGACCAGACATCCCCGGTTTCAGGGGACAGTCCCCAGATTGAGGACACTGTCCCCGGACCAAGTCTGTCCCCGGTTTTGTCCCCTAATTGGATTTGAACAGGGGCTGGGGCAATTTCAAAGACAGTCAGTGTAGAATTAAAAAAGTCTGAATTACACACCCCCGCTCTGCCGCTCCCATCGATCATGTGCTGGTCGGAGCGGAGGGAATATTTCTTCAGTTTTGGGTGCATGCCCATTCAGCTCCTCTCGCATGTTCCTCTGCCTTGGCTCAAGTCCCAGCCAGCCACCTGCCTGTTTATCTCCTTGCCTTCCCTGGCGGAGTGATCTTCCTCCGCTCCCCACCCAGTAGTAGCCGGGGCCCGGAGTGTAAAACTTGACAGGCTGTGAGGCGGGCGGCGGCAGCGACAGGCAGAGAGAGGCAGATGAGCGCAACTGATGGTGTCCAGCAGCAGGAACAGAGGTGAAGCGGGTCCGATTGTGGGGCTGCCAGTGATCTACAAGGCTTCAACACAGGTGTGCTTTGGGGGTGTCGGTGAATAGACTACATTGCACTTTGTCGGTCTCTCTGGCATATTGGTCATAAGTTAACAAAATCAGCACCCAGCAGCCATGTTATGTGACACACTTTGACAGAGCCAGCTAGAGCCATGATAGAGTGCCTGCTGCCTGTGAGTTATCATAATGCTGATTATCTTAACCAGTCTCCGATCGCCCGATAGCAGATTTACTTCTACAGGGCGGTCGCACTGCGAAGGATCACGTATATACGTGATCCTGGATCCACTGGTACCCGCTGATCGTTACGTACACAGGCAGAACTGTGGTCTGCCTATGTAAACAAGGCAGATCGCTATTCTGTCAGTATGGAAGACATTGATCCTGATCCCCCACAGTGAAAAAAACACTGGTTAGGCACACATTTAACCCTTTGATTGCCCTAGATGTTATCCCCTTCCCAGCCAGTGTTGTCAGTACAGTGACAGTGCATATTTTTAGCACTGTATTAGTGTCACTGGTTCCCACAAAGCGTCACTTAGTGTCCGATTTGTCCGCCGCAATATCGCAGTCCCACTATGAGTCGCTGATTGCCGCCATTTCTAGTAAGAAAAAAAAAAATATGTCCCCGGATTTAATTTCAAAAATCTGGTCACCCTAGCAGCATCTTTGGAGTGGTGAGAGGAGCGGTGTGTTTACCGCTCCTTCCCATTGAAAGCAATGGGAAACTGCGGTAATACCGCCGGCAATGCGCCTCTGCAAAGGCGCATTGCCGGCGGTATTAACCCTTTTTCGGACGATAGCGGGGGTTAAAACCGTGGCCGAGTACCGCCGCAATTCCAACGGTATAGCGCCGCTAAAAATAGTGCCACCGCACCCAGTGTGAAAGGGGCCTTATGTTAGCAGTACATGTACACAGGGTCGTTTATATGCAGTTGAGTTTTGAAGCATTTTGTGAAGAAAAAAAAATAAAAAATGTATTGAGAGAATATATATATATATATATATATATATATATATATATATATATATATATATATATATATAAATTATGGTTTGGGGATCTGAGTAATTTTTCTAGCAAAACAAAATTATAATTTTTGCATATAGGAGAGAAATGCCAGAATTGGCTTGGTTGGCAAGTTGCCTACCACTCCCCCCAGTATATACCTACCTTTATTTTTGCCTTGAAAACGCCAATTATACAGAAGCCCCACATACCCTTATATCAATAGCCCCATTCTGCTAGTTACTAACATCCACCACGTTCACCCTGCTGCCAGACTTCCATACATCACTCTTCCAAGGACAATGAACAGTCATTTGCTTTTGTTTATTTGGGGGAATATAAAACTTGGTTGGGGAAAAGGGGATATGAGATATGGGATGCCCATAGAACAGATCACTTTGCCATCGTTATTAAAGCGGTTGTAAACACAGATACAATATTTTTTTTTTAAATCACCTGCAAGACAAAGCCATAATGAGCTAGTATGACTAGCATACTAGCTCATTATGCATCACTTACCTTAGATCGGGACCCCCGAAGCCATCGCTCCTCAGATACCCGGGTATCGCCGCTCCAGCCAATCACAGCGCCGCTGCGGCGCTGTGATTGGCCGGAGCGGCGAAGACGTCACTCCGCGCATGTGCGCGGGAGCTGTCTATTCCGGCAGAGCCGGAATTGTGAATGGGATTAACCCTGTGAATGCACCGTTGTCTACGGCGCGCATGCACCGTAGACATCGGTGCATGTAATTTTTAGCAAATATCTCCTAAACCGTGTAGGTTTAGGAGATATTTCTTGCACCTACAGGTAAGCCTTAATCTAGGCTTACCTGTAGGTGTTTGTTTACAAAGTGGGTTTACAACCACTTTAAAGGTTTGCTGAATCAATAGCATTTTGAGAAAATGATGGACTCTAACATTTACAGTCTCTCCTCTGCACCAACTCCTACAGACCGTTTCTCCTCCTCTGCACCAACTCCTGCAGACTGTTACTCCCAGGACTCTTCTCCTCCTGCACAAACTTCACGGTACCATGTTATTATCTCATAGTTGCCAACATTGCAAAAAAGAAATCTGGGACAGTTTTTTTGCCTGTAGGCGGAGCCTAGTTATAATTAGGGGGCAGGGCATTCATTTGTAGGCATGTCACATAATAATATGAAAATGCGACAGCAGAGTCCATCCTTACAAACTCTCCACTCTCGTGTACGGCAGTGGCGTCACTAGGGTTGGTGTCACCTGGTGCGGTAAAACATGGTGTCACCCCCTTGTCCAGGCTGCCCAGCTCCATTCAGGTAGAGCACGGTCACAGGGCGCACCCCAAACCAGCCCCTGTAAATGATAGTATAGGGTGGTATAGTGGCAGATTAGGGTAAAATAGGGTGGGATATGACAGGTTAGGGTAGTACAGGGCAGGTTAGGGCAGTATAGGGCAGGTTGCGGTGGCACAGGGAAGGCTTGGGTGGCAAAGCGCAGGCTGGGGTGGTACAGGGCAGGTTGGGGTGGTACAGGGCAAGTTGGGGTGGCACAGGGCAAGTTGGGGTGGCACATGGCAGGCTGGGTGGTACAGGGCAGGTTGGGGTGGCACAGGGCAGGCTGGGGTGGCACAGGGCAGGCTGGGGGGGGGTACAAGGCAGGCTGGGGGGGGTACAAGGCAGGCTGGGGGGGGGGTACAGGGCAGGCTGGGGGGGGGTACAAGGCAGGCTGGGGGGGGGTACAAGGCAGGCTGGGGGGGGGGGGGGTACAAGGCAGGCTGGGGGGGGGGGGGTACAAGGCAGGCTGGGGGGGGGTACAAGGCAGGCTGGGGGGGGGGGTACAAGGCAGGCTGGGGGGGGGGGTACAAGGCAGGCTGGGGGGGGTACAAGGCAGGCTGGGGGGGGGTACAAGGCAGGCTGGGGGGGGGGTACAAGGCAGGCTGGGGGGGGGTACAAGGCAGGCTGGGGGGGTACAAGGCAGGCTGGGGGGGGGGTACAAGGCAGGCTGGGGGGGGGGTACAAGGCAGGCTGGGGGGGGGGGTACAAGGCAGGCTGGGGTAATACAAGGCAAGCTGGGGTAATACAAGGCAAGCTGGGGTAATACAAGGCAAGCTGGAGTGGCACAAGGCAAGCTGGGGTGGCACAAGGCAAGCTGGGGTGGCACAAGGCAAGCTGGGGTGGCACAAGGCAAGCTGGGGTGGCACATGGTCCAAAAATGAAGAAAATGTATATGATTGAAGATCAGATGTGGCACTACATGTCTCAGCAGCAGGTAATAAGGTGTGTGAGTGAGGATCAGCTGTGGCACTACATGTCCCAACACGCTTGATGGCAGGTTGTCCCGTGTTGTGTATGTAGGGGTGAAAATGCTATGCTTGGTGCCCATCATCCCGGAAGCTGGCAGCACACACAGAGCTGTAGAGCAGAGCTCTCTCTCCCCCCCCCCCCGGCTGGTGTCCTCCTCGAGGAGTAGCAGTGTGAAGACAGTCAGGTGTAATACGATCTCATACACCTCCTCTCTATAACGGAGCACATGCACACTCACTGTTTGTGATCTCCTCTACAGAGCTGACCTCCGACTCCAAGGGCTGGCATCATGTGCAGCGGCAGTTACACAGTTCCTGGCTTCCACATGTGCTAAGTGCAGAGAGGAGAGGCCTCTAGGCTTCAGTGTATACTTGTACACTGAAGAGAGAAGCTGATTGGATGCCCAACCTCTCTCCACTGAACACAAGGGGAAATGTACTGGCAGAGGCGACGGAGGCCATTTTTTTGTAGCCCGTCGGCTGTTTTTTCCCTAAAACATTCCCGATTTTCCTGGGACAAAAGCAAAATCCCGGGAAAATAATCGGGACAAGCTTAATTCGGGACGAGGGTCACAAATTCAGGATTGTCCCGGGAAATTCTGGACTATTGGCAACTATGGTATCTCCGCCCCATCATCTTTACACTGCACCAGGGATCACTCTGAATAATCCCAGGTCATAGTTGCCAACAGTCACGGATTGGCCGGGACGTTCCCGGGATTCAAACCCTTTTCCCGGATTTATTTTGTCCCGGCCAATCCGATTTTTCCCGTTTCCCCCGAATTTGGACGCCGCAGGCCGCCGCCGCTAGAGGTCCACGGCTGGCGGAGACAATGTCTCGGCCGGCCGCCATGTTCAAGAAGACCAAAACACGGATGTAGTACAATAGAAAATAAAGCCGCTGCGGCGCCGCCCACACCCCGCACCTCCCCGGGGGTGGGCGGCGCCGCAGCAGCTTTATCTTCTATTGTACTACATCTGTGCTTTGGCTGGCCGGCAGGCCACTCCCCCGCCCCGCCCCGCTGCAGGTCTGTCTGTAATGGAAAGGGGCGGGGGTCGGCAGCGCCACAGCTTAATTTTTTTTTTTTCAGCCACACTGTCGGCTCCGCCTCTATTTTGTTCCCCTTCGGGGAAGGGGAAACAATAATGGCGGCCGAGACAGGGGACTCCGCTGGGGACGCCTGAGGTAAGGGGGGGACTCCGCTGGGGACGCCTGAGGTAAGGGGGGGACTCCGCTGGGGACGCCTGAGGTAAGGGGGGGACTCCGCTGGGGACGCCTGAGGTAAGGGGGGGACTCCGCTGGGGACGCCTGAGGTAAGGGGGGGACTCCGCTGGGGACGCCTGAGGTAAGGGGGGGACTCCGCTGGGGACGCCTGAGGTAAGGGGGGGGACTCCGCTGGGGACGCCTGAGGTAAGGGGGGGGACTCCGCTGGGGACGCCTGAGGTAAGGGGGGGGACTCCGCTGGGGACGCCTGAGGTAAGGGGGGGACTCCGCTGGGGACGCCTGAGGTAAGGGGGGGGACTCCGCTGGGGACGCCTGAGGTAAGGGGGGGGACTCCGCTGGGGACGCCTGAGGTAAGGGGGGGGACTCCGCTGGGGACGCCTGAGGTAAGGGGGGGACTCCGCTGGGGACGCCTGAGGTAAGGGGGGGACTCCGCTGGGGACGCCTGAGGTAAGGGGGGGGACTCCGCTGGGGACGCCTGAGGTAAGGGGGGGACTCCGCTGGGGACGCCTGAGGTAAGGGGGGGACTCCGCTGGGGACGCCTGAGGTAAGGGGGGGACTCCGCTGGGGACGCCTGAGGTAAGGGGGGGACTCCGCTGGGGACGCCTGATGTAAGGGGGGGACTCCGCTGGGGACGCCTGATGTAAGGGGGGACTCCGCTGGGGACGCCTGATGTAAGGGGGGACTCCGCTGGGGACACCTGATGTAAGGGGGGACTCCGCTGGGGACGCCTGATGTAAGGGGGGACTCCGCTGGGGACGCCTGATGTAAGGGGGGACTCCGCTGGGGACGCCTGATGTAAGGAGGGACTCCGCTGGGGACGCCTGATGTAAGGAGGGACTCCGCTGGGGACGCCTGCATAGTTACCAACAGTCCCGAATTTCCCGGGACAAGCACGATTTTTGGACCCTTGTCCCGAATTGGGCTTGTCCCGATTCGGGACAAGCCCAGTTCTTTTTGTCCCGTTTTGTCCCGGTAAATTCGGGAATGCTTTAGCTAAAAACGGCAGCGGCTACACAAAAATGGCCGCTGCCGCCACCATATTTGTTTACGTTTTCCCCTTGTGTTCAGTGCAGAGCCTGGGGCAGCCAATCGGCTTCGGATTGGCGACTCCTCCCCGCTCTCCACTGAATGCAAGGAGAGGCACAAGGAAGCAGCATGCTTCACCCGCCGCCGCCGCCGCCAACGACCCTCTGCCCAGCCCCCGTGTGTCCGACAAGGAGCGGGGACACGGATGTAAGGACCGGGGCTCCACTGGCTGGGGACACTGACGCCTATCAGCACCCGGCGCCGCCGCTGCCAACAACCCTCCGCCCCGCCCCCGTGTGTCCGACGAGTGGGGACACTGATGGAAGGACCGGGGCACCGCTGGCTGGGGACACTGTGATGGTCCTGGCTCACTCCATTTGGCAGACCCCTCGGACCACCAGCACATCCTCACGCACCGCAGGTACCGTACTATTGCACTGTAGTGTAGTGGGTGGTGGGGTAAGTGTAGTGTAGTGGGTGGCGGGGTAATTTAGTGTAGTGGGTGGTGGGGTAATCACAGTGTAGTGTAGTGGGTGGTGGGGTAATCACAGTGTAGTGTAGTGGGTGGCGGGGTAATCACAGTGTAGTGTAGTGGGTGGCGGGGTAATCACAGTGTAGTGTAGTGGGTGGCGGGGTAATCACAGTGTAGTGTAGTGGGTGGCGGGGTAATCACAGTGTAGTGTAGTGGGTGGCGGGGTAATCACAGTGTAGTGTAGTGGGTGGCGGGGTAATCACAGTGTAGTGTAGTGGGTGGCGGGGTAATCATTGTAGTGGGTGGCGGGGTAATCATTGTAGTGGGTGGCGGGGTAATCATTGTAGTGGGTGGCGGGGTAATCATTGTAGTGGGTGGCGGGGTAATCATTGTAGTGGGTGGCGGGGTAATCATTGTAGTGGGTGGCGGGGTAATCAGTGTAGTGGGTGGCGGGGTAATCAGTGTAGTGGGTGGCGGGGTAATCAGTGTAGTGGGTGGCGGGGTAATCAGTGTAGTGGGTGGCGGGGTAATCAGTGTAGTGCATAGTTGCCAAACAGTCCCGAATTTCCCGGGACAATCATGATTTTTGGACCCTTGTCCACAAGTGTGGAGGGGGCTCTGCTGGGGAGGCACCTGATGCAAGGACGGACTGCTGGGGAGGCACCTGATGCAAGGACGGACTGCTGGGGAGGCACCTGATGCAAGGACCGACTGCTGGGGAGGCACCTGATGCAAGGACGGACTGCTGGGGAGGCCATCTGGTGGCAGGCGACGTGGCAGGTAACACGCTCAGGGCTTCCACTGATTCGGCATTATGGTGAGTTGAAAGATTTCATTTTATATTACAATGTAAAAATAGAAATAATGCACTTCAATCATCCTGACACCGTAACAACCATGGTGCCGGGATGATTGAAGCGCCAACAGGTGTTTTGGAGTATCCTTATCTGCCAATTGTGTTACACATTACTATTGTGGTGTAGGATCTGGCTTCTTTCTTTCTATTTCTCTTTCTCTCTCTTTCTCTCACCTCGGACTCCAGCCACACCCCTTTGAACCACGCCCATTTAAACCACACCCACTATTGTGCGTAAACCACGCCCATTTTTCACTCCGGCATGACACGCCTACAAACGAATGCCCCGCCCCCTGATTATAGCAAGGCTCCGCCTCAATACAAAAAAAGTGTCCCAGATGTTTTTTTTGCAATGTTGGCAACTATGCCAGGTGGTTATTGGACTTGCTGAATTTTGATAGGCCAGTGGCCTGTAGTACCCCTTCTTGGCGGCCTAGTTGTTTAGCAGCTTTAGCTAGTTGGTGAACTACTGATCCCAGCTAGCCTGACTTGAATTGGTCAAGGTTCCTCACATGATCTCCCTGTCACTCCAATTCCCAGCCCTGCCCACCTTCCAGAACATTCTCCTTGGAAGCAGGGGAGGCGCCCAATAACTGAGGGACAGTTGGTCACACCCACTGATACACTTACCACTCCCTGCCCCCCAGATCAAAACAAGCAGGCCTAGCATGCAGCATAGGCCTGCCTAAGGCCCCTTTCACACTGGAGGAGTTTTTCAGGCGTTTTGCGCTAAAAATAACGCCTGAAAAACTCCTGCCCCAGTATGCTCAATGTGAAAGCCCGAGGGCTTTCACACTGAGGCGATGCGCTGGCGGGAGGAGAAAAAAAATCTCCTGCAAGCCACATCTTTGGAGCGGAGAAGGAGCGGTGTGTATACTGCTCCTTTACCGCTCCTTCCCATTGAAATGAATGGGACGCCGCGGTAATACCACCCGCAAACCGCGGCTGTAGCCGCGGTTTGCGGGTGGTATTTACCCTTTTTCGGCTGCTAGCGGGGGTTAAAACCGCACTGCTAGCAGCGGAATACCTCTGCAATTCCGACGGTATAGCGCCGCTAAAAATAGCGGCGCTATACCGCCACCGCACCCACCGCCCCAGTGTGAAACCAGCCTTAATTTACCTGCCTGTCAGCCATCACAAAAATCCTCACCTCTAACACCTACCTATGGTAGAGGGCGCTACACGTGAATGAGCATTTTTTGTAGTTTTTTTTGCGTGACATGCATAGGGCAGTTCATTCATTTGAATATGCTGCACTTTGTGCAAGAAATGCGCCAGAAGCCCCTGCACCTTTCTGGGCATTGCGCTTTGTATGTTGTCAGGCTGCATTCAGGGTGCCATTATCAATCAATGGCAGCGCAAGCACAATGTGTGTTTTTTTGCACGTTCACGGAATGCGCAGTTGTAAATGGTGCCTAAAAAGGTATCACAGAATGTTAATGATTCTAGAAGACAGTCTCAGAATGCTATCAGACTGTACCAGACACATGACCATCTGTGGGGAAAGGACAATAGATCTCATTGCATCCTACAGAGGTTAAATTGCATACATGTGTCTATTGATGTGCAAAATCATCCACTCTGGGCAATGAACCTCAATGAAGTCTATGGGCATCGACTGAGCAGGGGCAACCAGCAGATCTCGGGGTAAATGGTAGATAATTTTGAACGCTCTCCATTATATTATTAAACAAAATGCAGATTTTGTCTCCAAATTTACTTCGCCTTCTGTTCCTGTAGGCATACAGAAACCTGCTCCATTGATATGGACTTTATTGGGATTGTGTGTTAAAAGAAAAAAACATTTGGACACTCAGATCCTGCGAGTCAGGCTCTCCTCTAAACTCTACAGCCATATTTGCACTCATGAACAATGTGTCAACTCCCAGCTTCCTCCCTCTATGCTCCGTCCCCCTCCCCCAGCATTTCTCCCGATCGAAAGCCCTCGGCTCCATCCTCCCAACATCTGCATCAAAGTTCACAGTTCAGTAAAAGCTCAAGGTCACACCCAGCTCAACACAGCTACAAAACGGAGAAGATGCATGATGGCATCATGTAAAAGGACCAGGAGGATCCCACTGAAATAATACAAAACAGGCCGAAAACAGCCAGGTGCAGCACATCAAAGCAAATGTGGCTTGTGGTGGCCAAATAATCTGTTATCGGATAAAATCTGCAAACAACTAAATAGCTATAACTTCCATTTTGATCGACACACACTACCGTATGGTTCTTTTGGGTTGCACGAATAAAATAAAAATGTGTCCGAGAGCACTGATCCGGAGTTGGTCGGCTGCTGGTTTTCCAGCATGCACCAACAGCCAGCTTCTTTCAGACAGACCAACATACACACTAGACATGTGCACTGCCGAAAAGTGTGTTAATTTTCGCTTTTTTTCGTTTTTTGGGTCATTTGTTATGAACGCAACTCGTAAATTCAAAGAAGATCTGAAAATTCGAAATTAGAACTAATAACTAGCTATTAAAATTATAGGTATTGGAATTTCCTTTCAAATTTGTTTGTTCGTGAACATAACGAATACGAATGTATCCAAAGTTATGAATTATCCGAAATAACGAATGCTGCATCTAAACAAATGGAACCAAACAAATTGATAAATAAAAATTTGGGATTTTTTTTATATCTTTCACTTTCAATGATAATGGAAAAATAACAAATAGAGAGGGTGAATCTCCCTCCACTCCATCCAAAGCCCCCCCCCCCCCCCAAAAAAAACAAACAAAAAAAAAAAAAAAGTTTTGCCCTGAGTTAGGCACCTTTCACACTGGGGCGGGGAGGTGCGCTGGCGGTATAGTGCCGATATTTTTAGCACCGCTATTCCGTCGGATTTGCCGCGATATTCGGGCGCTAGTGGTGTGGTTTTAACCCCCGCTAGCGTCCGAGAAAGGGTTAAAACCACCCGCAAACCTTTGCGGGCGGTATAGCCGCGGTGTCCCATTGATTTCAATGGGAAGGAGCGGTATACTCACCGCTTCAAAGATGCTGCTTGCAGGAGATTTTTTTTCCTCTCGCCAGCGCATCGCCTCAGTGTGAAAGCCCTCGGGCTTTCACATTGAGAATGCTGGGGCAGGATTATTTCAGGCGTTATTTATGTGCGATTTTAAAACACGCCTCAGTGTGAAAGGGGCCTTATAGTTTAAGCTGGCCATTCATAAACTGAAATTCGGCCAGCTCAGAAGGAACCAGTTGAATTTCAATCCATGTATGTGCACCCTGGCTATACATAAGTCCGTCTATCAATCGACTTCTATACAACAAGTCTATTGTTTTTTTCCTGAATGATTAGTGCCGCCAGCTATTGCCAGCAACACCAATCGTGTTCTTCTGGCAGGGAAGGCTCCCGACTAAGGATGGGCTCAGACGTGTTCGCAACCGCACGTTTCGATCCCGCCAGGAAGTCGGCACTGCACAGCGCTAATCACAGGCAGTAAGACATTTCACGATCTCTGCAGCCGCGGATCGGGAAATGTCTCACTGCCTGCAGTTAGTGCTGTGCAGTGCCGACTTCCTGGCAGGCTCGGGCATGTAGAAAACCTGAGCCCATCCTTACCCCCCCCCCCCACTAGCAGAACACAATAGTGCTGCGGGAGGGATTCCCCCATCAACACTGAATATGTTGATTGGCAAATTAAGCAATTTTCTTTGCTTCCACCTGTGGTGGAAGCAAAGAAAATTGCATAATCTGTGGCCTGCCTTACGTACACTATATTACCAAAAGTATTGGGACGCCTGCCTTTACACACATGAACTTTAAAAGGAGAAGTCCAGCCTAAGCTTGTTCGGCTGGGCTTCTCCTATGGGTCACAAGAGTGCAATTCCTTTTGCACTCCTGTGACCCATTTTCAGCAGAGAGAGCTCTTTAAGTCCGCTCTCTGCTGACGTCACACAGATCAGTCCAGGCACAATGTCATCCCGACTTCGGAACTCTGGATTCGCCAGGTGCCTGGACTGATGGCATCTCAGCCTCTCAGTGAGCCGCCCCTCCACAGCTCATCGCTCCAATGAGCGTGGAGGAGCAGAGCAGGAGAGATGCTGACTGACAGGCAGCAGCTCTCCGTTCGGGGAGCTGAGAGAACCTAGCCATCAGCGGTGTTCGGTGGCTCAGTTCTCCGTGAAGAGGCAGCATTGGTCCGATGCTGCATCCACCTAGGCAAGTATGAATATGGGATCCATACTTCTCTTTTAATGGCATCCCAGTTTTAGTACGTAGGGTTCAATATTGAGTTAGCCCACCCTTTGCAGCTATAACAGCTTCAACTCTTCCGGGAAGGCCGTCCACAAGGTTTAGGAGTGTGTCTATGGGAATGTTTGACCATTCTTACAGAAGAGCATTTGTGAGGTCAGGCACTGATGTTGGACGAGAAGGCCTGGCTCGCAGTCTCTGCTCTAATTCATCCCAAAGGTGTTCCTCTCTGGTTGAGGTCAAGACTGGGATGCCATTAAAGTTCATGTGCGTGTAAAGGCAGGTGTCCCAATACTTTTGGTAATATAGAGTACATTTAAAGCTGTTCTATTAATAGGAGATGCCGGTTGTCCCTGGCCTCAATATTTTCAGAGCCTGTGACTCAGAACAAGCTTGCAGATAGCAAACTCAGACTGACGTCAGAACTTTCTGACCTGTATATAGGATTCCAGTCACTAGCACAAGATATTGAAACTTTTGTATTAGCTGTTCAACTGTCATTTTCAAATTGGAGTTTAGCAATGGCAGCATATATAGTTTGTTAGCAGGCGTGCCTTTTAAGTTGTTGTCAAGTGATCATTGATCAAGGGGGGGGGTCTTATTTTTAATTGCAGAAACATAGTTTGCACTTGCGCTTAAACACAAAAGCATTTGCCATTATCATGCAGATTTGTGCGTTTTAAATGTGAATCAATGTGTGTCTTGTGTTCATGCGGTATGTAAACAAGACTGAACAACATTCAAGAGAGATTCCCTAGGATGCAAATGTACTAAAACTGTACTAAAATATACTGCATTTGTGTGCCTCCCCCAGGCGCGATCATTATTATACATGTGCAATTCGTTTAGTTCCGAATTAGTTTAAATGAATTTCGACAAATTATCCGAATTAACGAAAACCTGTTTAACAATTTATCCGAATATTCGGAAATTAGAAAACCTGAAAATCTGAAATAACTAATAATAAACTATTACTATTAAATTATAGGCATTGGAATTTCCTTTCAAATTTGGCTGTTAGTGAATGTAACGAATACGAATTTATCAGAAGTTACGAATTATCCGAAGTAACGAATGCCGCATCTAAATGAATGGAACGGAATAAATCAATAATAAAAAATAATACGTTTTTATTGTTATTTAATTATATTATTATTAATTTGTTGCGTTCAATTCGTTTAGATGCAGCATTCGTTATTTCGGATTTTTCGTAACTTCAGATAAATTTGTATTCGTTACGTTCACCGACAGCCAAATGTGAAAGGAAATTTCAATACCTATAATTAAATTTAATAGTTAGTAATAGTTAAGTTAGTTAGTTCTTCGATTTTTTTTTCTTATTTTCGGATTTTCGAATTGCAATCATAACGAATGACCCGAAAAAAATAAAAAAAATAAATTCCGCAGTGTACAGGTCTAACCAATATGGTACATTGCAGAGGTACCCAAGGGCTCTGCCCAGCATTTAGCCTGGTACACACTAGCAGCTGGGTTGAAAAAAACAAACAAAAAAAGAGCTTAGGAGGAGCCACTGCACTAACTATCCAATGTTAATACAACGATCGTCCCCATTGAGCCATTGTGGTCTGACAGGGTGACGACCGCTTTGCCAGAACACACCGGTCAACATTCGCAGCTGACCGGTGCGAGCGCTGATCAGATGGAATCGGCAAACCTTTTTTAGGTCATGCCCCTTCCACAGAAGCCAGACGTTTCTATTGAACCACCCGATGTGTGCGCAGTTGATTTGCCATGCATGCACTAAGGCCCCTTTCACACTGAGGCGTATTTCAGGCGTTTTAGCGCTAAAAATAGCGCATAAATAACGCCTGAAATAATCCTGCCCCAGCATTCGCAATGTGAAAGCCCGAGGGCTTTCTCACTGAGGCGATGCGCTGGCGGGAGGAAAAAAAAATCTCCTGCAAGCAGCATCTTTGGAGCGGTGAAGGAGTGGTGTGTATACCGCTCCTTCCCATTGAAAATGGGACACCACGGCTATATTGCCCGCAAACCGCTGCTGAAGCAGCGGTTTTAACCCCAGCTAGTGGACAAGAAAGGGTTAAAACCGCACCGCTAGCAGCCGAATATCGTGGCAAATCTGACGGTATAGCGGCGCTAAAAAATAGCGCCGCTATACTGCCAGCGCACCTCCCCGCCCCAGTGTGAAAGGGGCCTAAAACAGGAAAGGTTTCGTTGATGACCGGGAAATCAGTGCATCTGCAGATGTGCTGTGGGGCTCTCTCAGGACCCGATTCCTGCAGCACATCTGTGCATACGCATGGGCAGTGGGTAGAGATTTTCAACTAGGCGAGAATTGTGGAAATGCTGCTTTGCGACACAAATAAATCAGAAAAAAATAAACTTAATCTGCTAGTTCATCCAACACTCTCATCCCCCTGGATTGACAATGCTGCTGTCCAAATGGGCCCCCTGTGGTCATTTATCCAGAGTGGTGTCTCACTAATACAAGAGGCGTGTATCACGAGGTGAACACAGAGGAAAAAGCCTAGAAAAAAGGAAGAACAAAAACTGATGCAGCCACCACATCTAATGATTTGTAAGCTACAATATATAACATATTTAAAGTGGTTCTAAAACCTAAACATTTTTTAACTTAATCCATTGCTTGCATTTGGATGAAAAATGTTTTAGGCATCGATTTCGATTCCTCAACCCCCTTTATACGATCCAGCGCTGTGCACTCTTCTCTCCCCTCATTTTGTGTCTCCCTGGCTGTGTAAGGGCACCGGGAGCCATTGGTTCCCAGTGCTGTCAATCAAAGCCACGACGAGGGAGGGGGGGGCAAGGCCGAGTCCCACTGTCAGCGTCAATAGTCACAGCAGTGGAGCTCAGACGCGAGCATGAAAGAGTGCCCCCATGGGAAGCGTCTTCTCATGGGGGAACTGGACAGAGAAGTGGAGCCAGAAGCGGCCAAGAGAAGGGCCCCCCCAAGAGGAGGTTGCACAGAGCAAGTATAGAGGTTTGTTAAAAAAATAAATAAATCCTTTGCAATCACACAGATTGGTAAGCTACAATATATACATTTTTTGCTTTAAAATAAATACGACAAAATTATTTTGGTAATTCTACTTTATATTTTTTTTTACAGAAGTCTATTTTTTTAGAACAAAAAGAGGAACTCTGTGGAGAAAAGTAGGGTAGAGGGATTTGGTTCCAAAAGAGGCACTATTGGGAGCAGGGCCGAAACTGGGTGGGGGGACATGTGCCCCAGGCGCTACATTGAGGGGGGCGCCATGTCTCATACATGGTTTATTGCATGGACACATGTTGGGGCTCATTAGCAATGAGCATCCACAAGACACCTGAGCAACGAATACCGTCAATGCACGTCAACGTGTGCACTTAGGCATAAATCCAGCACTAAAAGCACTGCGCCAACGTAAAGGTACTCCATGTAAATAAATAGTTGTAAGACACAAGTTGCATTTTCCTGCAAAAAGATTCAGTGTTAGCACCCCTCGGAGAATAAACGTGTATTTCTGCATCTATTAGCGTTGTTGCTGAGGCTTATTTTCCTCTTGCTGGTATTCCTTATCGGCACCATTGGTGAGCCCAGACCTCCAGTCCAGTTTACCAATTTGAAGAACAAGTGTTGGGTTTGTCATATAATACATTGCATCTCTGACATAATAGGGTTAGAGACTCTGGTTCTCTCCCTACTCATCCTTCTGTACACAATGCATTGACATCTACTTTACACCTCCCCATTGTAACCTGAACCCTCAGTAAACATTCCCCAGACTCAGCACTGGGGAGCACATTTAAATGAAATGCATACAGCACATCCAGACTGAGATAACCAGGTTTGCAGCCTTCTAGAAACATATGCAGCATGGCTTGTGCGAACCTTTGTCTGGATCCCAAGGGAACTGGCAGCTTATCAACACACTATCAATCTTGATAGGCTTATAACTAGAAGGCTATTTATCTACAAACTGCAACAAACACAGGATGTAATCCAAATATGCATAACAAAATGTAAGCAGGAGAGGCAAACAGCTACAATGCAAAAAAATAAATAAATGTATACAAACTGCAAATTAACTCCTTACTGCCTTAACTAGTACTAGCAAGCCAATGTCAATGAAAAATACAGTGTGCCTAGCCACCGCACACAATGGCAAGAACTAAAGCTGACCATACATGGTTAGGTTTTCGTTCAAACGTTAGTAGAAAAATCACTCATGGAGTCAACTCATTTCATTCAAAAGCAAAAAAAATAAAATTGTGCAGACCCACTTTTTTTCAACTGAATCCCTGATGGGTTAAACTGGTTTCATTACGATATGTACAAATTCTCTCGAACGAAAGCTACATTCAAAATTAGACTTACAATTTTCCATCCTGCTCCTCTGAATTTTCTCATCACTACGGTCAAAAACAAATCATCAATTTGACCCCCACTAACCATTACAAAAATCAAACAAGAATTACGACAACAGACATGGAAGGTTGCCTATCATTTGTAACTAGCTATAATTCAGTGGCTTAAACTGGATACACACTATACCACTTTCTTTAGATTTTTTCCATTGGATTTACCAAAACCATATAATAGGAGGTCAAACCTAAACACTTTCAATTTGTATGCAATCCGGCAGGCCCTTGTACTACATAGGTGAAGGTAAATCTAAACAACAAAAGTCATATAGTGTGTATCCAGCTTTAGTGGCAGTGTTCCTGGAAATATTTAAATTGTTAACATTGCAGGAGACAAGATCACTTGTAATTAGCTAAAAAAATAATCAACACCAAAGTTTTATTTTAAAAATTGTTAACGAAGCATGCAATCACTTGTACTTAGCCAAAATTAAATGCTTCAACGGCTAAGAGGAAATTATTTTAAAATAACTTTGCACAAAACGATTAGCTGAAATGTGGTGTCTCAACAGTAAAGTCTTCATGAAAATTATTTTAAATCATTAACATTGCATAAAACAGAATCACTTGCGATTCTGGGATTTAATTGGCTCAGTGGCCCCTGGAAATGATTTAAAAAAATTGTTGCATAAGAAAGCAATGTAACATCATGTATTATTCTTTGTATACTGCTGTACGGTTTGTGATTTAGAGACTTTACAATAAATGCAGTTGCAAAACTTTAGTAACTGTAATGCTACTCACCCCGGTACGAAACCAGATCCAGTGTTTCCTGTAGCTGAGTCACATATGACAATGATTAAACCCCCATATGCATAGCTATCCTTGCAGGGAATAATATTTAGGGCAGTTGTCCACTTTCTTATAGTCCACAATTCAGCTAATCCTCCCAATCTGAACGTAGCAGCTGTTATTCCCACTCTTTTGTTAGGCAAAACCCAAGCTGAGCATTACATGCCTTGCAGAGAGGGAGGGGGAAAAAAAAAAAGCTAGGAGAGAAGAATAGGCCTTATGTCTGGGTTGGACATGAGAGCAAGGGGACCCTTGGGGGTCTCAATAGGAAATGCATTTCATTGGATGAGGAGTATTATTAGACTGTGAAATCCCTCCCAGTCCCCTGTGTTTTGCCATTCTTTGAAAACCAATCACAAGCTTTCTAGAGTTTATAAAGAGAACTGCCAGGGAACACAGCTCCCCCACAAAAGAATTAACATTTTAAGCTCTGCTTTTAATGAAGAATACCCATTTCCTGCTCAATTAGTTTGCAGGAGGGGTGCGAAGGCTAAAAAGGGTCTCTCAGCCCAAATATAATGGTGCTGTTTCATACCGTACATATATGTTCTATTTTTGTATAGCTCCTGAATTAAAAAAAAAAAAAAAAAAAAGGAAGAAAACATTGGTAAATAAAAAAAAACAAAAAAAAAACAGTAAAACGTTAGCCCAATTTTTTTTAGAATGTGAAAGATGTTACACTGAGTAAATAGATACCCAACATGTCATACTTTGAAATTACGCACACTCGTGGAATGGCGACAAACTATGTTACCTACAAATCTCCATAGGCGATGCTTTAAAAAAATTACCGGGAAGTAAGAAACAAAAAAAAATAAATTAGGATCCGCCCCGTAAACCTCTGCTTGCTCTGCAGGGATTGCTCCGTTGATCCCCACTGAGCCGGCGGATGACAGGACGGTCCCCACACACTGTGCAGGGACTGCCCTGTCAGATCTCTGCTCTCCCCTATGGGGGGGGGGGGGGGGAAATCGGATGAACACGGACTGTCTGTCCGTGTTCATCTGATCCGCTCTGCAGACGGATTGAAAAATAGGATTTTCCTCCTTCTGCAGAAACGGGGATTGCGGACACGGAGGAGATCGGGTGTCAGCGGATGTTTATCCGCTGACACCCGCGATCTCATAGGGAGCAACGTATATCCCTTTTTCATCTGTAAACGGACGGATGAAAAAGCGGACATACGGTCCGCTAGTGTGAAAGGGGCCTAAACGGTTACCAGGTTAGAGTTACAGAGGAGGCCTTTTGCTAAAATTATTGCTCTCGCTCTAACGATCGCGGCGATACCTCACATGTGCGATTTGAACATCGTTTACATATGCAGGCACGACTTACGTATGCGGTTTCTTCGCTGCGGGAGCGAGAGCGCTTTAAAAACTATTTTTTTTCTTATTTCATTTTTTACATTGTCACTTTAAAATTTTTAAATTCTGATCACTTTTATTGCCGTCACAAGGAATGTAAACATCCCTTGTGACAGTAATAGGTGGTGACAGGTACTCTTTATGGAGGGATCGGGGGTCTAAAGCCTCGTACACACGGTCGGACTTCCATCTGATTTTTCCGTGGTTTTTTGTCTGAACGGAGTTGGTCGGGAACACCCATAGCATACACACGCTCTGACTTTTCTGCAAACTTTCCCAAAACTTTTTGCAACATCACGTGGTTTTTCTGCTCTTTTCTGCTCTTTACCGACACCTTTTGGTCAACTTCTGCTATTGTTGGTTGAATTTAACATTAGTTGTTTTGTCCATTGGACAAAAGACCGATGGGTTTCTGTACACACGGTCGGACTTTGCTCCATCGGACTTTTGTTGGGCAAAAGTTTGTCCGTTTGCAGACCCAACTTTTGTCCGATGAAAACAAGAAAAAAGCAAAAAAAGTTTGTCCGATGGAGCGTACACACGGTCGGATTGTTGGTCCAACTTGCTCAAAATGAAGTTTGTTGGCCAAAAGCCCGCCCGTGTGTACGGGGCTTAAAAGACCCCAAATCCCTCCTTTGCACTTCAAAGTATTCAGATCACCAAAAACGGCAATTCTGAATACTGTCATTTTTTTTAAATCGGCGCCATTGGCAGCCGAGTAAACCGGCAGTGACGGCGCTTCTGTGTTTTTGCACAGGAGACTGGAACAAAGCCGTTTCCAGCTTTGCTTCAGTCTCACTTCAGCCGGCAGAAGTTTCGGATCGTGAATCGGGTCTCCCGGTGGGACAGGAGGTCCGGGAAGAGCGGCCTAAGGAGCAGGGGGGGGGCGGTGAAAATGTCCTCTCCCGCTCCTTTAGGATGACAACCAAGCGGCTTTTAGCCACATCGGTTGTTATCCCTAAAGAGCTGACCGCCCGCTCCAAAAAACGGTACAGACGGCATTAAACAGATGTCTATGCAAGTCGCACCTGAAATCGCAAAAAAATAGTGCAGGAACTTATTTTTCCAATAGGTGCGACACTGCACCAATTTCAACAGTTCCATTGCTGACAATAGGGTGTGACAAGTCATGAAATTTGGACCAAATCACATGACAAGTTGCACCGATGTGAACGGGGACTTAATGAGTTGGGCGGATATAGGCAAATGCATGTATGCTTACATCCAGCCACCTATAGAGATTACATGAGTCTGTTTTTTCCTAAAGTACAAAATGTAGAAAAAAAAAAAAATCGGAATGGACACGGATGTTACATATGGGACATCAGTTATGATCTGGCTCATCAGTCTAGGATCCTCTGTGGAGATGCAACAGAGTGTGAAAGGGGCTTAAAAAGTCTCAACAAAAACAAGTTTAGTTAAATTAAACCAACTGCTATATCATGACCTGCATTATTAAGAGTCTTCCTAGAAAATGATGTAGCGCACCCACCCCAGCCTTCGCCTGCTTTTCTTATAGTTGGCTCCTTCGCAGGAAAAGACTGAGGCACACCGCACCACAAGCCCGTACCCTCCTGGATGGGGAGGTTGAGCGGTGTTAGTTTCTCGGGCCTGCCTGCAGCCAGAGTTTGAAAACCTCCAGAGCTGATCTCGTTTCTGGGGTAGCCAGAAACAAGTCCTTAGTCCTCCTCCCCAGTAAGCAACTGTCCACACCAACTGAAAAGTCCAACTTCTTATTTATTCATAAGGGCAATAAATAGTCTCTTTGAGAGCAGACAGGTTGAGACAAACACGGGTCAGATAAGGTGGGAGGAGGTCCAGGCACAAACTTAATCTAGGGTTTCTTCTGTTCTGGTTTGCACGAACAGGCTTGGCGCATGGTCCCTGCCACAGACCATGAGGTTGGTCACTGCCACTGACCTGGTGAATAGTTGCAAGTCACTGCCACTGACCTGGTGTGCATAGAGTCACTGCCACTATGACATAAAGAAGCCGCACTTCCTTCTTTGAGTAACTTGGCCCCTTTTTAGGATAAGAACATCCCTCCGGAGAGTTACCAGAGGCCCCCTCTGTCACCACGACTCAGCGCTGGGTCTTCAGAAAGGGTCACCTCCCTGGCCTCCTCGATCCTGGATACGGGTCCCCTCGCAAGTCAGATCCCTGGGAGCCTCGATCCTTAGCGGACCCCAGCCGAAGGTTGCTGGGTTCCAGGCCCTCGCCAAAGTACCTCACCCCAGACTGAAGGTGTCTGGGATGGAAACAGCAGCTCCGTCTCCGGGCCTAGGGCACCCGGAAACAACACGCTTGCCCAGGCCTCCGGGCCTAGGGCACCCGGAGGCGACACACACACCCAGGCCTGAGGTGCCTGGGCGCGGAACCAACGACCGACCCCTCTGGAAGATGGCCGTCCCCTTTTATATCCTCTCCCGACAGGCACAGCAGGTTCCCCGCCCCGCCGCCGAGAGGGGACAAGAAAAGGCACAACCCTGTACCACGGTTCAATCCGGGCCCATGGCAACAGCGCCACCTATAGGCCCCAGGGAACTGCACATCAGTACTATCTCCCAGGGACAGAAATGGTCCATGAAACCTAACAATTAGTGAATCTGAGCCTAGTTACCACTCAGATGCTCCCCCTAAAATATGACACCCCGCTACAATGACTAGGCATGTAATGATTTAGAAGAGATGCAGGGGAGAAAAATAAAAAAAATAATAACATACTAATAAATGGAGGAGCAAGCTTTCAAAATCTTGCCAACCTTCTCATCCATTCTGTGATTGGATGAGATGCGCAACGGTGACATCACAATTTTCAGCACACCAGAATACATTGCACTCTGACAAAAATGCAAAGAATGGTACTCATGCCAGTAAGAAGCAAGGCAGCTGCATAAGATCCGGTAGCTAGTGGCAACTGTACTAGCAATGCCTACTAGAGCAATTTCCATCTTTCATAGGGATCCCACAGGTATGGCATGTATGTACTTACATTGCTCCGCGCTGGACCAATGGCTTACTTTATAAAGCTGAAGAGTGCAAAATCAGGCCTGCTTCTGCATAGAAACCAATCAGCTTCCAGGTTTTATTGGCAAAGCTTAATTAAATAAGCTGAAGTTACAAAGGCTACCGTGCACAGCTGCACTAGATTCTGAGTGCATCCGTTTTAGAAATCTACCACACCGTAACTATGAAAACAATGGCATACCTACACTTCAGCTTTAGAGCCGGTTCACATAGGGGCGACTCATCAGGCGACTCAGCCGCCTGGCAAGTCGCGCTCCGCTGTCTTCAATGGAACCATTCTAATAGGAGTGACGCAAGTCGCTCCAACTTAGAAAAAGGTTCTTGTACGACTTTGGGGGCGACTCGGTGCAACTTGCATTGACTTCAATACAGAAGTAATTTTGCAAGTTGCCTCTGAAGTCGTCTTCAAATCGCCCCCAAAGTCATGCCGCCCCTGTGTGAACCGGCTCTGAGGATAATCGTGCGTTTTTTCTGAATGAGCAAGAAAGGATACAACAATATGATGAAAGCTGACATTTCTTCCAGCATGCTGGACATTTTTGTGCAGTTCCATATGGTTGATGTCAGGACTCTGTGCAGTCTACTTAAGTGCCTCCACATCATACCATGCCTTTATAGAACTAGCTTTAAAGCACAGTCACGCTGGAACAGAAAAGTACCTTCCCCAAACTAATGCCAAAACCCCCAAATGTGTAAAAAGTATTTGTATTCTGTAGCATTAACACCATTGTTCAATGGAAACTCAATCATTTGGATGGTGTCCACGTACTTTTGGCTTTATAGTATATGGGATGGTCAGGTGTCCACAAACATTTTGCCCTATAGTGTATATCTAAAGCCAAAACTTTTTTTTTTTTTAGTTTATGAGTAGGAATTGGTAAAACCCTGACAAGTTTTTTATTCTATTGGGAACAATTTTCCTGCATTCCTATCTTGGAGACAGCAAGGAATGGGAAGAAGTCTCTCTAACAAAGTATATCTTCTCTAAAACCTAGTACACTGTACTGCTGAACGAAAAAACAATAAAAAAAACAGACAGCTCAGGTCGGAGCCGCTGTACTAACAATCCGATTTTAGTACAGCAATCTCCCCTGCTGTTCTATTGTGTTCTGATAGGGGACAGCCCCCACCAGAACACTCTGGTCAGCACTCTCAGCCATTGGCTGTGAACGCTAATCAGGAGCTGGTCGGCAGACCTTATTCGGTCATGGCCCTTCAGCAGAAGTCGGCCGAATGATGGCCAGTTTCTATTGAACCGGCCGATGCCACCTGACATTCAGCCCCTGTGTATGGGGCTTTAGACAGCTGTCACTGGAACAAGAGATACCCTTTAAGATATCTACAGACATTAGACAGCAGTCAGAATATTAGGGCACAGACATGCAAACGTGTATTGGCCGGACGTGCTTCTGTGCAGGCGTCCCTACACTGCATATGTTTGTGCAAACATAATTTGCTTCATCTTTACAGCGTCACTCATCTATTGCTCGGTTTCATGCGGCTACACTATAAATTTTACTCAATATATTCTCTGAAGCTTTCAAATGGTAAAGAATCAAAGCAGCAATGCTGCAGGAATACATAGCTCCCTTCTTTTGCGACCAAATCCCTCTGTCCATCATGCAGCCTCAGTTGTCCCTCTTTTTGGTCTGATGTGTACATCTCTATACAAAAAATTTCTATTTCACCAGGGATGAGCCGAACACCCCCCTGTTCAGTTCGCACCAGAACCTGCGAACAGACAGAATGTTCGCGTGAACTTTAGAACCCTATTAAATACAATGGACTCGAACGTTCGAAATCTAAAGTGCTAATTATAAAGGCTTATATGCAAGTTATTGTCCTAAAAAGTGTTTGGGGACCCGAGTCCTGCCCCAGGGGACACGTATCAATGCAAGAAAAAGTTTTAAAAAATAGACGTTTTTACGGGAGCAGTGATTTTAATAATGCTTAAAATGAAAAAATAAGAGTGAAATTTTCCTTTAAATTTCGTACCTGGGGGGTGTGTATATGCATGTAAAGTCGCGCATGTTTCCCGTGCTTAGAACTGTCCCTGCACAAAGTGTAATTTTTGAAGGAAAAAAAGTCATTTAAAACGCACTCGCGGCTATTAATGAATTGTTGGCTTTTATCAATACATAGAAAAGTCATTGATAAAAAATAAAAATAAAAAGCGTGGGGGTTCCCCCAAAAATTCAATTACCAGGCCCTTCAGGTCTGGAATGGATATTAAGGGGAACCCCGCCGCAAATTAAAAAAAAATTAAAGTGGCATGCGGTTCCCCCTAAATATCCATACCAGGCCCTTCAGATCTGGCATGGATTTTAAGGGGAACTCCACCCCAAATTTTAAAAAAATGGCATGGAGTCTCCCCAAAAATCCATACCAGACCCTTATCCGAGCACGCAACCTGGCCGGCCGCAGGGGAAGAGGGGGGGACGAGAGAGCGCCCCCCCACCGTACCAGGCCACATGCCCTCAACATGGGGAGGATGTCCGCATGTTGATGGGGACAAGGGCCTCATCCCCACAACCCTTGCCCGGTGGTTGTGGGGGTCTGCGGGCAGGGGGCTTATCGGAATCTGGAAGACCCCTTTAACAAATGGGACCCCCAGATCCCGGCCCCCCCTATGTGAATTGGTAAGGGGTACATTGTACCCCCACCATTTCACGAAGAAAGTGTAAAATAATGTAAAAAAAACACACAAACACCTTGGAAAAGTCCTTTATTAAAAAAAAAAAAAAAACACATTCCAGCAATGAAATCCAGTGTCCCGCGGCGATCCCGATGTCCAGCGCTGTCCATCATTGGTTGTGCCTGAGCGGACCTGATGGGGAACTTCCTCCGCAGTGTTTTAAATGTATAGACCCGCCCCTTCTAAAGTTCCCCATCAGGTCCGCTCAGCGGACCAGATGCGTAACGCGAGAAGGGGCGGGTCTATTCATGTATTACACAGTGAAGGAAGTTCCCCATCAGGTCCGCTCTACGAGGGGGCGAACCTGATGGGAACTTCCTTCACTGTGTAATACATGAATAGACCCGCCCCTTCTCATGTTCCGCATCTGGTCCGCTGAGCGGACCTGATGGGGAACTTTAGAAGGGGCGGGTCTATACATTTAAAACACTGCAGAGGAAGTTCCCCATCAGGTCCGCTCAGGCACAACCAATGACGGACAGCGCTGGACATCGGATCGCCGCGGGACACTGGATTTCATCGCTGGAATTTTTTATTTATTTTTTTAATAAAAAAAAGGACTTTTCGAAGGTGTTTTGTGTTTTTATTTACATTTTTTTACACTTTCTTTGTGAAATGGTAGGGGTACAATGTACCCCTTACCAATTCACATAGGGGGGGCCGGGATCTGGGGGGTCCCCTTTGTTAAAGGGGTCTTCCAGATTCCGATAAGCCCTCTGCCCGCAGACCCCCACAACCACCGGGCAAGGGTTGTGGGGATGAGGCCCTTGTCCCCATCAACATGGGGACATCCTCCCCATGTTAAGGGCATGTGGCCTGGTACGGTTCAGGAGGGAGGGGGGCCGCTCTCTCGTCCCCCCCTCTTCCCCTGCGGCCGGCCAGGTTGCGTGCTCGGATAAGGGTCTGGTATGGATTTTTGGGGGGACTCCACGCCATTTTTTTTTTAATTTGGGGTGGCGTTCCCCTTAAAATCCATGCCAGATCTGAAGGGCCTGGTATGGATATTTAGGGGGAACCCCACGTAATTTTTTTTTAAGTTTGCGGCGGGGTTCCCCTTAATATCCATTCCAGACCTGAAGGGCCGCTTTTTCTTCTTTTTTTTTTTATCAATGACTTTTCTATGTATTGATAAAAGCCGACAATAGCCGTGAGTGAGTTTTAAATGACTTTTTTTCCTTCAAAAATTACACTTTGTGCAGAGACAGTTCTAAGCACGGGAAACATGCGCCACTTTACAGGCATATCATACACACCCCCCAGGTACGAAATTTAAAGGAATATTTCACTTTTATGGTTTCACTTTAAGCATTATTAAAATCACTGCTCCTAAAAAAAAACGGCAGTTTTTAAAACTTTTTTTTGCATTGATACATGTTCCCTGGGGCAGGACCCGGGTCCCCAAACACTTTTTAGGACAATAACTTGCATATAAGCCTTTATAATTAGCACTTTAGATTTCTCCCGTAGACTTTTCGAATTTGCCGCGAACACCCCAAATTGTTCGTTGTTCGAGTCGAAAATGAGTTTGACTCGAAGCTCATCCCTATATTTCACTACCAAAAGTATTACGCTGAACTAAACTTTTCATCCAACCTTTATATTACTGCACATAAAAGGAAAAAACAGGTCAAAAAACAAACACTTGTGGGGTTTAGCCAAACATTTTGTACATATTTTTGTGGTCCGTGTGACCAGTGCCATGGCAGAGACGTGTCCTTTGCCTTCATACCGTGTGCTAAAAAAAAAAAAAAAAAAAAAAAAAGAAGATGTTCCTCTATCACTTTAGAACGTTGGGAATGGGAATACAATCCGAAATTCTGATGGTTATCTTCTAGGTGTTGTCATGAATTTCTGTTTTCATATCCTTGTCTAAATTTATCAGAGTCTCTTGTTTCAAAAGTACCAATAAGTTCATATATGCATTTTATGTATCTTAGTAACTGATAGAATCAGCAATCTGTAAAGGTTCTCAATTATCCAGGTAGGGTTGCCAGCGCATCCCTTTAAACCAGAACACGTATGAATTACACAGGTTCCGATGCTAATCTAATGCAGAGAAGGCACAGAGTTTAATTACCACCTAAATCAGCCACATAACCTGTCTAATATGGGTTTGGTTTTAAGGGGGTGAGGTGGCAACCCTATATGCAGGTCATAGCAGTAGTTATTAATTAGGATGAAACGTCTTCAACATTTACAATGTTTTGTTCTAGCTGGCATGATGGGATATGTAGCTCCACAATCATCATTGACTGTCATCACACTTGCTGGCCATACACTATACGAAAACCCATTTTCAAAAAACGAACATTCGGCCGTGAGTGCAAACAATGGTGCCATCATGTAATGACCGATAAATCGTTCAGAGGACATAGATAAAAAAATAAAAAATCGGTTCGTTTTTTTTTTTTTTTACATATACCTAGTGCAGATAGTTCGGACGGGAAACACATTAACCTTTCAATTTATCGTTCGTTCGGCAGAAGTTTTCCAAACTTGCCGTTCATTTTTTTTCCACAAAAACATCACCAACGATTAACGCTTTGTGCCCATTAACTTGCCGAAAAACTAACGGTGTCTACATGATCGATTTTTCGTATAGTGTATGGCCAGCATAAGGTTGGTCATCAAAAAAGTACAAAGAACAGTTACAGTAAGGTCAGACTTACTATTTAGTAATAATTTCAGATGGTTTAGGGTAAATATTCTTCATCATGTACTTTATTTGCGTGCCTGAACACCAGACTTAAGAAGAGGGCGATTGCCCGGAGTAACCGATCTAAGATTTTAGTTTGAGAGGATAAAACGTAATGTGACCGGTTGCTATGCACAACAGCAGCTCTGCCTGTCCTTTTTCTCACTTTTCATAAACGAAACCCTCCGCTTCTGTTCCTGTGACTTGAAATTCCCATCAAATTCAATGGCAGCAGCTCTAGCTGAGATGCATTGTTGAAAAGCTCATCCCTTGAAAAAGCAAGCCTGGTTAATTGTCTAGCTTACCTTGCTCTTGACTAGAATATTAATGCATCTGGGCTTTGGCCAGCTGCTCTCTTTCAGTGCTAGCCCAAACCACTGAAAGGCTGAATGTAGGGCAGAAAATCCTTCAGGAGTGGAGGCAGAGGAACAATGTGATTCTTCTTTCTGCTTATTTTCTCTTCTCAGAAGAATACACAGCCATAGAAAAGACATAGGATAGTTTCCTAACTCATGGTCATAGACTGTGGGACGAAGGCAAACACAGACCCGCCTCTTCATCCACATCATGTGTGGGGAACTTCAAGACTTTTCATTAACCTTACTTGTGCCAGGGAGACACAAGAGTCTCTGCGGCTATAGATCATGAATGAAGATAGAAATACAGGATTATTCCGGAAAGCAAGTCAAATAACCAGAAACAGCCAATTGGCACAATTCACTCAGCTATACCACATATGTTTTTGGCATAGCAATCTTTATGCTAATATTGAGGAATGTAACATAACATTGGCACGATAAAAAAAATGATCTTTATTTAAAGTGGTTCTAAAGGTTGAAGGTTTTTTACCTTGAGGCTGGGTTAAATGTATGCGAATTGGATGCGGTTTTCTCCACATCCAATTCGCATAGCAGGAGATTTGGACTGGCTCTCTATGGAGCCGGTTTACACATCTCCGCAGTGGCTCCAGTGTGATTTGCACAGCAGCTACTTTTTGTAGCTGCTGACTTTTAAATGGGCGGAACTCCACTTTAAGCCTAATGTAAATTAGATTATAAACTGGTCATAACTGACCTAATCCTGCCCTCATTGGCAGCCCAACACGACCCATTCCAATGAATGAGACTGCAACATAACTGCGCTGCACCACGTGCAAAAGTTAGCAGCTGGTGATGCACAGGCAGTGTCACTGAGACCTCCCTCTTCCTTCCAGAGGATTCTAGAAGGAGAGGAGGAGAGAAGAGGTGGAGCTGCCTGGGGTGTTCTAAGGAGCCCTGACCAATCCCAAACCTGTATTGGCAGGGGGCAGGCCTCCTTAAATACCTAGAGTCAGCCCAGCTGGGAGGGAGTTGTCGGTGGAAGAACTGAGGATGGAGTACTAGGCTGTCGGGGGCCATTGAGGTAGCTCCCCAGTCTGGGGGGGGTGAACGTGGGCCAGCGCCCTCCAAGAAATCGTGGAGGCTCTGAACAGGAGGCACAGGAGGAGCAAGACAGGACAGCAGGAGCTAGTACTGCCAGACAAGTCTTCAGGAGGGATCCACCGGTTGCAGCCAGGAGGGCTGGTGAGGGATATGTGCAGTCAGGAGGACTGGAATGGCACGCCTGAAAGGACTGGGAGCATGCAGTCAGAGATGGGTTCAGAGCCAGTAGTGAGGACTGCAAAGTCATAAGCAGTGCAGCCAGGAGGGCTGGCAGGGCCTGAAGAGGGCTGACTGGGAGCAGTAGTCCACCTATAGGACAGCTAGCAAAGAAAGATTTCTTATTTTCTGCTACACCATAGGGGCCCGCGGTCCCTGCCTGCAAAGGGCAAGTTACTTGGGCCTGGCTGAGTCAGTGTTGGGCCTAACCATGTGCTAGCTGTTCCTGAGAAGCAGGAGTTGTGCAGGAGGAAGAGAGAGAGAGCAGTAATCTGCAAGCAAGAGTTGTGCAGGAGGAGATTGGAGAAGTGTTGTGTACATAGTTGTCCCAATTGATTGATATACAATCTGCCAATTGATTGATATACAATCTACCAATTAACTGATAAACAATTTGCTGGGCATCTCATATCCCTTACTCCGCCCAAGTTAAATTCCCTAATAAAAATAACAAAAACAAGCACATGGACTGTTTTCTGCCTGAGAGTGACTGAGGAGTGAACGCCGGGCTGGGCAGGGTGACAGGTGAGCCACATCACTTACCCCCCTACCGCTACACCTAGTTATGCAATAAATATGTATCCAATCAGGCAGATTGTTCTTCTACATACTTGGTGGATCTAAAGGAGATTGTACAGTCAGATTGTAATGTGTGGGGAGCTTAGAATGCATTAAGATTGTAGCGGGTGTTTCACAATATAACCCGCAAATCTCGCCAAGTTGGCCAGGGCAATGTACACAGGATTTCCAGCTTCAGTTAGGGAGAAGTTGCCTGTCATGTCTGGGTTTATTTCCACCCCTCCTCCTTCCTGTTTTCACAGACTTGAGGGAGTGTAATATGAGCTGACACACACACAGCTCTGAATTCAGTGACTTCTATTGTGTTCCTATGGCTGGAGAGGAAAGCCAATTAACAGCAGAGTTACAACAGCCAATGGAGGAGATTGTACAGAACTGAGGAGAGCAGCAATGGATTCTGGGACATGAAGTTCTCACACCAAACGGCCCCATAGACTGGTACACAGGGACAACTACAAACCCACACTGCAACTGTGCTACCAGAATGCAGTGAGCCACCGCAAGTCCTGCTGGGGAACCTTATATAAGGACAAGCCAGGCCTCAGCACACTCTTTAGGGATGCCATCTTCCAGCCAGCAGGAGGCCTGCGTTGAGGCCTGCTGTATGTGCGCCTAGGCCTGAGAAGCCTGGCCCTAAAGTTAGAGAGAGTTGATCGCCTAGCCAGAAAAGGATCCTTGCGGACAGTTCGCTGATCGAGCCGAAGAGGGATCAGTCTGCAACTCACAGCAACCGGAGTCACCTATCCACCGGTACCCAGGGAGCAGCCGTGTGGAGGACCAGGGACCTCGTGCTACCGAGAGACGGACCACTGAGAGAAGGTTCCAGACTGAGGAAGGCCAGCGAAGCAAGGCCTCATTTGGTGAAAACCTTGTGGGCAGTAGCCCCCCTCACCCCCCCCTAATATTTACCTGAGCCCCATCTCGATCAAGCAATGTTGCACAAGAGACTTATCTGTCTGGGACTCTCCCTCCTGATTGGCTGAGGTACAAAGCGGGAGCGTCATTGACTCCCGCTGCTGTCAATGAAATTCAATAAGCCATTGAAGAGAGAGAGGGGGTGGGGCCAAACCACAGCTTTGTGTTTGAATAGACACACAGAGCAGTGGCTCAGCTCAGGTGCCACCACAGCAAGCTGCTTGCTGTGGGGGCACTCAGCAGGAGGGAGGGGCCAGGAGCACCGGCGGGGGACCCGGGAAGAGGAAGATCTGGCTGCTCTGTGCAAAACCACTACACGGAGCAGGTAAGTATGATATGTTTGTTATTTTTAAACAAAACAAAATACATTTTAGTATCACTATAAAGTGGTTGTAAACCCTGTTTAAAAAAAAAAAATAACACCTGCAAGACAAAGCCATAATGAGCTAGTATGACTAGCATACTAGCTCATTATGCATTACTTACTTTAGATCGAAGCCCCGAAGCTGTTCTTGTCTGCCCCTCCAGCTGCAACCATCTCTCCACAGATACCCGGAAGGTTACTTCCGGATATCGCCGCTCCGGCCAATCACAGAGCCGACGGATTTGTGAATGGGGATTAACCCTGTGAATGTACCGTTGTCTAGGGCGCGCATGCGCCCTAGACAACGTTGTAAAACTTTTTGGCAAATATCTCCTAAACCGTATAGGCTTAGGAGATATTTCTTGTACCTACAGGTAAGCCTTAATCTAGGCTTACCTGTAGGTGCAAGTTGTAATGGAGGGTTTACAACCACTTTAAAGTGTCACTAAACCCACATCATTAAAAGCTATCAATAAATGGTGTACTACATGCTGTTCATTCTCACTCAGTCACTATGAGATTTGTTTTCTGTATCCTGCTTTTCTCTGTCTCCCCCTCCTGTCCATGTTCCCATTTCAGATAGGAATTTTGCAGCTGTGGTGGCAAATCTGCATATGCTCAGTTTTCAGTGAGTTTCTATGCTGAGCATTTCCTCCCTACCAGATCTGAGCAGCCCATGTGGTTATAGGGTTACACACCTCCTCCTTCATGCCCACTAACCAGCTAAACACAATGGGGGTGGGATATTATATGCAGATTATTGGTTGCTTCACCTCCCTCTTATACTAAGACACAGGCTGGAGGGATGTGACACAGCCTGTGACTGGCAGAAATCCACCCACACCATGCTATTGACAATAAATTTGATTTCAAATATATAGCTGTATGCAAATTTCAAACAGTTTATTGATATTCATTCCAGATTTTTACTCTGTATTCCAAAGGCTGTTTTTTTATTTTGAACATGTGACCAGCAGCAGAGGACTAGAAGCTCCTCCTGATTATGTTTCCCTGCAGACAGGCTGGGTCATGTGACAGCTGTATATCGATTAGGAAAAAGGTACTTAGATGTTTTGTTTTAAATTCAAATAATTGCAGTGCCATCATTCACATACAGAAATAGAAGGGTCAATGTAAATTAAACAGTATGTGTTTGGTAGCCCTTTAAAGCGGAGGTCCACACAAAAGTTGAACTTCCGCTGTCCGGATTCCCCCCCCCCTCCGGTGTCACATTTGGCACCTTCAGGGGGGAGGGGGGTGCAGATACCTGTGTAGCGCTACCCCCAGTTAAGAGAGCTGCTGATATTGATTTGGGCCCTGTAGTGCACTGCTGTCAACCCCTGGCAATCGGCTCTAACCTCCCGTGGCACAGCTGGTGATAGAGGGATAGGACCGCGTGACCGCAACTGTTGGTGACGCAGTCCTATAACAAACATACACAGAATATACTTTAAAACTCCTATTAAAGTAAGCGGAACTGACACCAAATGTACTTTACCCAGATATTTTACTGAGGCTAATGGGCAAGTAATAAACAACAGTATAACAAGTTGCAGATCCCTGCAATAAACAGTAATAAAGATAAACAGAGTAATCAGAATAATTAAGTATTGCTATGCAACTCTAGCGCTGCCCTTTTACAGCTACTTCCCCTCATGGGTAGACTAACACCCAGCAATGTCTACCTATGCAGTCAGGCCTGACTGATCTAAATGGAAGTTCAGTGAAACAATATTTGCTAGCAATCTTTTCGGTGGTGCACTTGAAGAACAACTTTGTAATCCCAACGAATAGTAAAGATAAAGTATCTGTCTTTAAACAGCTCTCACCACCTGGACAAGTCCAAGTCCCTTTCCTCCATCGATTCGTCTAGGAACAGGAATCCACCGACATCCAAGTCTTCAATCCTTCTGGTGTACTGCAGCAAGGAGGATTAGATGTCTCTAAGGCTCTGCTAGGCTGGCAGAGGGCTCTTTGGAAAGGAGCACACGGCCCGGGCTTCAGGCCTTGTGCACACAGCAGTTCAGCACAGACATCCTCTTGCTAGGAGAGGGGTGTCCAAAGAGGCCGACCAAAACTCCGCCTCCCCTTTATAAAGTCTGCCCCAGCAGTCTCTGTTCTGGAGCAATGCACCCTGGGTGCTGCAAGATGTACTGGGAGATGTAGTCTCTCTCTCCTCTGCTTTCACTTCCATAATGTCTCTTTACTTCCTCCCGACTCACCTCTCACTTGGAACTTCTTGTCTCTCTGCATTAAAGGGGAACACCCCGCTACACACTCCCCCCACTTGAACTCTTTGGTCCCCAAAGATAAACTTCAACAAATACTGTTTACCATTTTGGACAATGTCGAGCATGATGTTGGCATAGGGAATTCCCACCAAAACTTTGGGATGGAACTCTCTTGCCCACAGGTCACACTACCATGAGTGGCCTGCCTAACTGTGCCAGAGAGTGAGCTGGGGTTGCCCTCCACCAAATGGACGGTGGAAGGATCAGGTTGTTCAACACTTCTCCTAGCCGTTACAACAGAGTCCTCTGAGCTCGTCCCCATTTGGGGGTAAGTTAGTTTCTTGGGAGGCCTGATGACTCTGCGAGCCCTCTGCTCTCTTGGTGCTTCTGACTCTGGCACCACAGGCTCTTCTTCAGGAGTAAGTTCAGGTAACATTGCTGGTTCTGGAACCTCTGATTCAGAAGTCAACTGACGTATGGAATCTCTAGAGTCCTCCTCTGCGCAAGTGTCAGGAACATCTTCCCAGTAATCAGCTGAGGGACTGAAGGATATGAATTCAGTAGCCTCCGGATTCAGCGTTGCATCTGGGGTATCCCCTCCATTTGGGAGATCTATGGCGGACGTTCCCAGAGTCGAGGGAGGCCACAGCCAGTCCAGTTCTCCACCTTCTTCTGTACTCAATTGGGAGGCCTCCCCATCTTTGGCTCGAGAGGTCTGGGACCGAGTGTTCGGCCTAGGAATATCCAGGATAGAGGCCGGTTCAGGGGAGTCTCTCACGGGAGGTATTCTGACTGCCTCAGCAAGTGGGAGCAGGTGGTTCCGATGCCATGTCTTCAGTGGACCCACCTTTCCTTCTGGCTTTAGTTTGTAGACAGGCAAACCGGGCAACTTCCTACAGACAACATAGGGCTCAGATCTCCACCTGTCGGCAAGCTTGTGTTTTCCAGGGACCCCCAGATTGCGTAGCAGTACTCGGTCCCCGGGCTGCAGATCTTGCACTCGAACCTTCAGATCAAAATTTCTCTTGTTGCGGGCCCCCCTTTGATCCGAAGCCGCCTGGGCTTGTTCATAGGCCACCTGCAAGCTACGTCTAAGTCTGTCCACGTATCCCTTGTGGGATGTAGCTGAGGTATTGTCTATAGAAGTGCCAAAGGCCAGGTCCACAGGTAGCCTTGCTTCTCTCCCAAACATAAGTCGATAAGGGGAGTAGCCAGTGGCGTCACTTGTGGTACAGTTATAGGCATGTACTAGGGCTGATATGTGCTGACTCCAGTGTTGCTTCTTCTCTGTTTCTAAGGTTCCCAACATGTTGAGCAGGGTCCGGTTAAATCTCTCCGGCTGAGCATCTCCTTGTGGGTGGTAAGGCGTGGTTCTGGTCTTCTTTATTCCTAATGAATCCAAAAGTCTTCGGATCAACCGACTCTCAAAGTCCCTTCCTTGATCTGAGTGGAGTCTCTGTGGTAGTCCGTAATGGACAAAATACTTCTCCATAAGTATCTTGGCCACGGTGGATGCCTTCTGGTCTTTGGTTGGGAAAGCTTGAGCATAGCGGGTGAAATGGTCGGTTATTACCAGAACATTCCCCAATCCACTCAGGTCGGGTTCGAGGCAGAGAAAGTCAATGCATACCAGATCCATTGGGCCTTGACTCTGTAAATGGCCCATTGGGGCAGCTTGATGGGGTAGGGTCTTTCTCTGAATGCATCGTGCACAGGAATGGCAATACTCCTCTACTTCTGCCCTCATGCAGGGCCAATAGAACCGATTTCTGACAAGCTGGAAGGTCCTTTCTGCCCCTAGGTGACCATGATGGTCATGCAGGGCAATTAGTACAGTCTCTCGGTGCTTCTCTGGAAGAAATAACTGCCACTTATCTTCTGAGTCATCAGAGGGGCCCCTTCGGTAGACCACTCCCTGATGTACCTGTAGCCTGTCCAATTCCTTCCTCAACAGGCGAGCCTCCTTTGAGGGGTGATGTAGGAATTTGTTGGGATCCTGATTCTCCAGGGCTTCGAGGACCAATCTCCCCATGGGGTCTTCCAATTGGTCACACCTCAACTCCTTCTTGGACAGTCTCGGTAGGTTGTCTTCCTCCAGTTGAGTTACCCCACAATAGTGTTTGGGGACTCCTACCATGGTAACCCCTATTTCTTCTGCTCTGGAGCCTCCTCTGGCTTGGAATTCAGCCCCTTGACAAAGGGCCCGCACCCCGTCCGGTGCCACTTGGGTCCAATCTTCCCAGTCATTTGTCGTGGCATGAGACCTCTGGGACAGGGCATCTGCATCCCTATTTCCGGCTCCTGGTCTGTACTTCAGACTGAAGTTGAATCCAGACAATGCGGCCAACCACCTGTGTCCGGTGGCATCTAGTTTCGCGGTGGTGAAGAGGTAGGTCAGGGGGTTGTTGTCTGTCTTCACAGTAAACTCTGCCCCATACAAGTAGTCTTTTAGCTTGTCTACTACCGCCCATTTGAGGGCCAGGAATTCCAGCTTATGAGTGGGGTAATTCTTTTCTGAGGGGGTCAGGCTCCTGCTCACATAGGCCACTGGTCGCAGTTGTCCTTCATGTTCTTGGTAGAGTACACCACCTAGACCCTCATGGCTGGCATCCACATGTAATTCATAAGGTCTGGTAGGGTCGGCGTAGGCCAGGACTGGGGCAGTGGTTAAGCTCCTCTTCAGAGCATGAAAGGCCTCTTCACACCTTGGGTTCCACTGATCTTGAACTGACTCACCAGGCCTCCTGGGCCCTGAGTCATCCTCTTCCCCTTCTGCCTTTAGCAATTCATTCAACGGGCGGGCAATCCGAGCAAACCCCTCCACAAACCTCCTATAATAGGAGCAGAACCCCAGGAAGGATCTGAGCTCTGTTACTGTGGTGGGTCGTGGCCAGGAAGTGACTGCTTCCAACTTCTCAGGATCTGTGGCCACCCCTTCTTCAGACACTATGTGCCCCAGATAGTTCACAGAAGACTGGTAGAACCGACACTTCTCGGGGGAAAGCTTAAGTCCCTCTTCGCTGAGTCTTCTCAATACTTTCTCCAACCTGGCTTCATGTTCTTCCAAGGTTCTTCCAAAGACAATGACATCGTCCAAGTACACAAGGACTTCTATAAGATTCATGTCTCCAACAGTCTTCTCCATAAGGCGTTGAAAGGTAGCAGGAGCTCCAGACAGACCCTGAGGCATCCTATTGAATTCGAAGAATCCCACCGGGGTTATGAAGGCTGTCTTCTCCCTGTCTTCTGGGTGCATAGGGATTTGATAGTACCCACTCTTGAGGTCCATCACACTGAACCATTTGGCTCCAGACAAACTTTGTAGGGCATCTTCTATCCTTGGCGTGGTGTATTGGTCAGGGATGGTTCTCCTGTTGAGAGTCCTGTAATCGATACAAAGCCTCAACGACCCATTCTTCTTTCTGACCACCACGATTGGGGAGGCATAGGGACTTCTAGACTCCCGGATCACACCAGTCTTCTTTAGTTCTACAAGTTGTTCCCTCAGATCCTCCAGATCTGCCAGGGGGACCCGCCTGACCCTCTCTCGGAAGGGCTTATCTTCTTGGAGGCGGATCCGATGGGTGGCACTTCTTGCACACCCCACATCGAATTCATCTTCGGAAAAGATCTTCTCCCACCTGGACAGCTGGGCCTTGGCTCTTTCTTTCCAAGCCCTGGGTAGGTTCGGGTTTTCCACGGACAGTTTCTCCCAAACATCTCCTCCGTCACCCGTCCCCTTGACTTCGGACCAAGTGACCGGGGCAGCAGGGCTCACCTGATCAAGCAACACTCTGGCAGGGATCTCCATGGGTCCTCCCGTAGTGTTCCTAACACTCACCGGAACTCTGCCATGGGCCTTCTTCAGGGCCTTGAACGGAATCACTTCTGGTATCACTTCCAGGCCTGAGGACTCTTCCCTTGGGTCTGATTCCAGCATGACAAAGGGGCCAGGTTGTTCCCACGAAAGCTTCACAGTGGCCCTAAGACAGGTTACTTCTCCGGGCTGTAGCACTACTCCTTCTCTGCCAAGTCTCCACACCTTCCCTATCCCCTCTCCCGGGGTCTTCTGCTCTAAGACCAGTCGTTGGTAGGCCGTCTTTAGCATGGGATGGATTTTGGTGGCTGAATGGTTTCTCTCTTTCACTAGAGGGGTCAGGAGTCTCCTGACTAGATCCGTGTTTGTCCCAATGATCAGGGAAATCTTGCTGGCTCCAGGCGGCCGGGGACACACAACTGCCAGGGTGTCAAACACTTCAGCCTTCCCAGCCACGGATGGGTCGAAAGTCATCTTTATGGGCAGGTACCCATCATAAGGGAAACTCTGGGTTCCAAGTCCCCATATCTCCAGCTCTTCTATCTTCTGGATAGGCAGATGACTCAAGTGCCTATCATAGAAGTCCCGGTATAGTAAAGTCACCTGTGCTCCGGTGTCCAAAAGAGCTTTAGTATAGACTCCTTCCACTTGAATGGGCACAGTAGGAGACGGGCCCACCAGTTCCTTTGGGTATGGCCAGACTGGGGTCACCTCTTTTTTTTGGCTTTCGACCCTTGCCCTGCTCCTTTTGGACTTTAATTTTTCCTGAGCCTGGCATGCATTGACTTTCTCCCTCTCAATGGGGGCACAAACCCGCTGAGGGATGTTATTGTTCCTTTTAGGTGGATGTTCCTTCTTTGGGGTGCTGTACTTCCACTGAGGGGTCTTGCCCCCTCCCTCTGGGGTACATCTTGGTGGGGGTGTACTATACCTCCTCCTAGGAGTTTTGTCTCCTCCATTCTTGGCCTTTTTTTTTAGTTTGGAGCGCACTGAAGATGATGGGCACCCGGTTGACTCCTTCACCGGGGCCCTTTGGAGTTTCCCGCCGGCTTGCAATTATCTGTTCTCTTCTTCTTTGGGCTGAAGCATACGTTTGCAAAGTGGCCACTCCCTCCGCAGTTATAGCAAATCACCTCTTCTCGGTCCTGTAGGGAGGCCGGTGCTGAGGTGTTCGGGAACAACTCCTTTCTTGGGCTTGGTTTCTCTCGTCTTCTCTGATCTTTCTCCATCAAAGAGGTCAGCATCTCCAACACTTGGGCCATTTGCGATTTCAGAGTGTGAACCTCCGCTTCTCTTTCTGGGCTCTTGACCGAATGTACCAACACTGGTACAGGTGTGACATTCGCCTTGGCCACCTGCTGATCTTCCTCCAGCGCCTCTTCGTCCCTAATAATTTTTATTAGATCAGAGTAGGTTATTGACATTCCTCCTCCTGAGGTTTTCAGGTGCAGCCAGACCGGGTCTGAGCGCCGCGCTCCCCTCATGATCTGCTTCATGCGTGCTTCATCTGCATCTTTGGGCAGCATTCCCTTCTTCAGTACAATCTTGCATAACTGCCTGTTCAGCCTTCTAACATATTCTGACAGTTTCTCATTCGGCTGCTGGAGAGTGTGTTCAATTTGATAAATCATCTCTGACACCTTCTCCAGCTGACCAAACTCTTCCTGCAGCATGGCCAGGCAATCTTGAGCTGTACAGTTTTCATTTCCAAACCGGAAGCTCTTCACCGATTCTGCCGCGGCACCTTTCAGACTTTCTAAGACTCGCTGTCTCTTCTGTGCCTCAGGCACCTCCCATGCTTCTACTGCCTGCAATGCCTGTTCCACCCAAGTGTCAAAATCTTCCTCCCCCGCAGGGACGGGGAGCTTCCCTGAGAAGGTGCTAAGCTTCTGGTAACCGGCCTCCACATGCACCGTACTGCTTTTCAGGCACTTAATTACAAGGTCTCCTAGAGCATTCAACAATTCAGGCCCTACAGCGGCCAGCGGTGATCCCGGGCTTAATAGTTCCTTAAGCTTTTCTGCTTTAGGGGATAGTGGTGGAGATAATTGTGGGAGTGATGGCTTTGGTGTCTGAAACCATTCTTCCTTCACTGGCAGCGTATGTATCAAGTGATAGATCTGATTATCTATGGCTTGTATACTCTGACTTTTAAAATGCTCTGGGATTTCGTTTTTCCATTCTACCAGTGCGTATGTAAACGAGATCACTGGATCTGGCCTAAAATCCATCACCCATGCTTTGTGGCTCGGAGACAGTAACAATACGAGATGTTTTATCTCCTCTTCCTTCCATCTTTCCCCCGGGAGTACAATGACTACCGCCGCGGTTGGATCGGCGCCAATCGCTGCGCACCACTGTGACATTGCCAGCGGGTCCATGCTGGTACTTCTGACCGGCTTGATTGCAGCGTGCAACGTACAAGGATCCCGGACTCGAGCCCCCACGTGTAGCGCTACCCCCAGTTAAGAGAGCTGCTGATATTGATTTGGGCCCTGTAGTGCACTGCTGTCAACCCCTGGCAATCGGCTCTAACCTCCCGTGGCACAGCTGGTGATAGAGGGATAGGACCGCGTGACCGCAACTGTTGGTGACGCAGTCCTATAACAAACATACACAGAATATACTTTAAAACTCCTATTAAAGTAAGCGGAACTGACACCAAATGTACTTTACCCAGATATTTTACTGAGGCTAATGGGCAAGTAATAAACAACAGTATAACAAGTTGCAGATCCCTGCAATAAACAGTAATAAAGATAAACAGAGTAATCAGAATAATTAAGTATTGCTATGCAACTCTAGCGCTGCCCTTTTACAGCTACTTCCCCTCATGGGTAGACTAACACCCAGCAATGTCTACCTATGCAGTCAGGCCTGACTGATCTAAATGGAAGTTCAGTGAAACAATATTTGCTAGCAATCTTTTCGGTGGTGCACTTGAATAACAACTTTGTAATCCCAACGAATAGTAAAGATAAAGTATCTGTCTTTAAACAGCTCTCACCACCTGGACAAGTCCAAGTCCCTTTCCTCCATCGATTCGTCTAGGAACAGGAATCCACCGACATCCAAGTCTTCAATCCTTCTGGTGTACTGCAGCAAGGAGGATTAGATGTCTCTAAGGCTCTGCTAGGCTGGCAGAGGGCTCTTTGGAAAGGAGCACACGGCCCGGGCTTCAGGCCTTGTGCACACAGCAGTTCAGCACAGACATCCTCTTGCTAGGAGAGGGGTGTCCAAAGAGGCCGACCAAAACTCCGCCTCCCCTTTATAAAGTCTGCCCCAGCAGTCTCTGTTCTGGAGCAATGCACCCTGGGTGCTGCAAGATGTACTGGGTGATGTAGTCTCTCTCTCCTCTGCTTTCACTTCCATAATGTCTCTTTACTTCCTCCCGACTCACCTCTCACTTGGAACTTCTTGTCTCTCTGCATTAAAGGGGAACACCCCGCTACACCTGTATGTAGCGATACCCCCAAAGAAGCTGCTGGATTAATTTTGGGTCCTGCCGTTACCCCCACATTTCACCGTCCCAAGACTTATGAGTCTATGTTAGTAGTTTTGAAAAAGGTGATTGCCAGTCACTTCAGTTTTTTTATCAATGTGCTTTATTACAAAACTTCAGATAGGGGATAGGGGGTTAGGGGAAGTTCAGATACCTTGGTTTCTTTCAGATCACTAGTGTGATTCTTGAATCCAGATGACACAGCTTTCTGCAAAGTATTGAAGCAGGTGGAGAAATCTTGACCACAAAGTCCTCCAACATGACACTATCTAGCTATGTATCCCATAGTCCATTTTTAGCAAGAGAAAATATATTTTTTTCAGTCTCTGGGCAAACTAACAGTTAGAGCAGTCACTTCTTTTAACTGATCACCAATAGAATCGGGGATCCGGCAGAATCACTGATTTTCCTTGACTATCCGTGGTGGTAATGAAATAGACCACATCATCTTTCCCTGGTCTGCGGATGACCACCTTATCAGCATAAATGTGCCGGCCATAATTCCACTGCAGTAAGCATCCCTTGAAACGCTCATCCATAGTAAAGGAATATCCAACTTTCCTGAAAGGTTTTGGCACAGACAAATGATCCCAAATAGCTTCACTGTACCATTGCTCTCATTTTGATTCGATTTCCTGCATGAGCTCTTTGGAGACATAAGGGAACTCCAGACCATAGTCTGCAGCAACTTTCTTGATGAGTATTCTCTGCAAACGGGCAAGTTTTGGCAAAGTTCTATTGTATCCCAATCCAGGTAGCACACATGGATTTGGCGACTTCCGCACCATGGATCTGGCATACTTCTCAGATACAATTGGGCTAATAGGATTTGACACAGTCTCTCTGATAATACTGGGGGGGGGGGGGGGGTTCCACACTGGATGATGTCTTCCCCGAATGTAATGCTGAGAAGGTAAAGGCAGAGGCAACATCCTCACCATTGGCCCATAACAGCTCCTGTGACATAGTCTCAAATAAGTCATCATCTCCAGAAACATCTGACAGGGAGTCTAACTCCGAATCCCTTAATTCCTCCGCAGGCAAATATCTACATACAGTCCCAGACATATTTTCCCCAGATCTCTCACCAGTTCCTGTCGTGGATTTTCCAGGGGTCAGGCCTTCCTCTGGCTCCTGTTCTGGTAGTCTGTGGGGTAGGCCTCTACCACGGCCGCGGGTTGCCTTCACATATCCCACCTTCCTCTGGGCAGGTGCATTGGGGACAGGTGCAGCAATGGCAGTAACAGGTGCGATGTCCGCTGATGGCTCTTTGGTAACAGTAACAGCGACATCTCCCTCAGGAACACTCACTGTAGCAGATGTGGTGGGTGCAGATTTCACTGCAGGAGCAAAAGTAGCAGCTTCTACTGTGGCAATGCCCGTGGCCCAGTCTACTCTGTAGGCACGGGGTGACATGGTAGGTTGCTCCACTGCGAATAGGTACTCCCTGCAATGCAGGCACCAAACAAATGGACGGGGATGTATGGCCAGTCCCTCACACTTGGGGCATATCATACCCAGCGCTTCAATGTCTGCAATAGTGTATAGCACAAACCGCCCATATAGCTTCAGGCGGATTTCATTATCCATCAATAGGGTTCCGGGCAGCATGGCACCCGCAGCAGGGCTAGTAGGAAGCATCTTAGACCCCATCGCAGATTGCATCAACGAAAACGCCGACATGGCTGATCTCTGATCCTCTGTCTCTTCAGCGCCAGACACACACGCGCGCTTCACGCAGCAACAGGAGGGAACTCCTCCCACTTGCCCTTTAAGTCACGTAGTTTACCGGGCTTTCTTGGCTCCGCCCCCGCCTACGCAGCTAGAAAGTTGATCTGAACTTAACCCCTGTTGTTCCGGAAAAGTAACAAAGACCAAGGCCCTCTTTAACATAAACTCTCAGTGAAATGACTTTCCTTAGGTTTCTATGGGTAACGGCAATCCCGGACTACGAGCCCCCACATGTAGCGATACCCCCGAAGGAGCTGCTGGATTAATTTTGGGTCCTGCCGTTACCCCACACTTCACCGTACCAGAACTTAAGAGTCTATGTTAGTAGTTTTGAAAAAGGTGATTGCCAGTCACTTCAGTCTTTTTCTCAATTTGCTTTATTACACAACTTCAGATAGAGGGTTAGGAGAAGTTCAGATACCTTGGTTTCTTTCAGATCACTAGTGCGATTCTTGAATCCAGATGACGCAGCTTTCTGCCTCTGGTTCTTGCGACTACCGGATAGGCCTCTCACACTGACCTAGCAGCCGGTATGAAGCACAGACAAAGTCTCTGCCACAGACTTGAGTGATAACGAACAAAGTCTCTGCCACAGACTTGGGTGATAACAAACAATGTCTCTACCACAGACTTTAGCAATAAGTGGAAACTCCTGGATAATCCCCTGCCACAGGATTGTTAGCCAGTAGTCAGTTAGTTAGGTCAGCTGCACAGTACCTGAACCTTTAAGCCATCCTGCAGTACTGTGAGGTAGGTTACTTGGGTTGAGTCACCAGGCCCTTCCTGAGATACCAGCCATCAGCTCGGTCCTCTTTATTAGGGTCCTCCCCTGGAATATTCTCCACTTGAGCGGCTTCTTCCCACAGGAGAGACAGCACAGGATCACCTTTCGTTAAGTAGGCCCCAGATAGGCTTCTGGGCCTACTTGCAGCAAACACAGTAGCATAGCCTCCGGCCTGGAGGGCCACGAGGTAAGACGAACCTCGGAGCACATGGCACTGCCCCTTAAATATCCCTCTCCCAGCATGCTTAGCTACAAAGAAGCTCCTGATTGGGCTGTTTTCTGGGAGAAAGAATATCCAATACACTTCAGCTGGCTGTATTTCTCACACTGGCCTGTGACAACAGTGACACCTACTGGCAACAGTGGGAAATACGTACAACAGCCAAAGCTGGAACAGAACCAACAATTTACATAATCAACTATGAGCTACTTACAGCTCAGATAACCCCTAAATTTACACATAGCGCCTACTTGAAAAGTAGCAGGGCGCTACATGTATACAGGTATTTGCACCCACTTCCGGGCATAGATAGCCGCAGAAGCTGCGGGAATCTGCGGGTATCTGCGCCACTTCCCCCCCCCGCTGTCTTCTGGGAGACACACAGGTCCCAGAAGACAGCAGGGACCATTTGGATTGCGCAGCGCGATTCGCACATGTGCAGTAGGGAATCAGGAAGTGAAGCCGCAAGGCTTCACTTCCTGATTCCCTTACCGAAGATGGCGGTGGCAGCATCCGAGAACTGAGGGACGGGTCGGCCTCGGGTGCCGACATCGTGGATGCCCTGGACAGGTAAGTGTCCTTATTTTAAAAGTCAGCAGCTGTAGTATTTTTAGCTGCTGACTTTAAAAAAATAAATAAATTTGGCAGACCGCTTTAAGGCTCACTTTGGTGCACTCCAAACCTTGAATCATGAGTAGGGGAAATTGAAAGAAATAGAGCTTTCTCTGTACACATGGGTTCACTTCACCACTTTAGTAAATCAGGCCCATTGATGCTGAGCTGATGATAATCACACACCCCTGGCCTCTACATTCACTACATCATTGCCAGAACATTTATTTTTAAAAACGGTTTTCCCCACTAATCACAGATTTTCAATAAATATTTACATGAAGAGAAAGTAAAGCGTATTTTTGGTGAGCACATATTTTATATGCAGTGTTTATCTTCGGTTGCATTCACACTTTCATGTAGCAGAAAAAAGAGTTCCTGCTTATCATTTTGGCTGAGTGATCTGCACGCAAGTTCACTGTCGCACAGGACAGCCCATTTACTTCACATCACAGTAACCCCTCCATAGCCTCTCTTCACATTACAGCCCCTCTTCACATCACAGTTCCCTGCCCTTCACATCACAGCCCCCCTTCACATCAGAGCCCACTCTTCACATCACAGTTCCCTGGCCTTTACATTACAGTTCCCTGCCCTTCACATCACAGCCCCCCTTCACATCAGAGCCTACTCTTCACATCACAATTCCCTGCCCTTTACATCACAGTTCCCTGCCCTTCACATCACAGCCCCCCTTCACATCAGAGCCCACTCTTCACATCACAGTTCCCTGGCCTTTACATTACAGTTCCCTGCCCTTCACATCACAGCCCCCCTTCACATCAGAGCCTAATCTTCACATCACAATTCCCTGCCCTTTACATCACAGTTCCCTGCCCTTCACATCACAGCCACCCTTCACATCAGAGCCCCCCCCTTAACATCACAGTTCCCTGCCCTTCACATCACAGCCCCCCTCCACATTACAGCCCCCTCTGCACATCAGAACCCCTCCCTTTCATATCACAGTTCCCTGCCCTTCACACCACAGCCCCCCCTTCCACATTACAGCCCCCCTTCACATCACAGTCCTCCCTGCGCATCAGAGCCTCCCTTTACATTACGGTTCCCTGCCCTTAACATCACAGTCCTCCCTGCACATCAGAGCCCCCCCCCCCGCTTCACATCACAGTTCACTGCCCTTAACATCACAGCCCCTCCTTCAAATCAATAGTAAAACATATTGTTGTTTTTTTTCAAAATTTTAATTTTTTTTGTTTATAGCGCAAAAAAAGCCAAAAAAACGCAAAGGTGATCATACCACCAAAAGAAAGCTCTATTTGTGTGAAAAAAAAGGATCTACATTTTGTTTGGGTACAGCGACGCACGACTGCGCAATTTTCAGTTAAGGCGACGCAGTGTCGTATCACAAAAAAATGGCCTAGTTATTAAGGGAGCAAATCCTTCCGGTCCTTAACTAGTTAAAGTTTGAAAGGTAAATTGGTTATTTTAACCACTTAACGACCGCCCACTGTAAATATACGTCGGCAGAATGGCACGGACAGGCACAATCACGTACCTGTACGTGCCTACCTTCGTATGGGTGGGGGGTCCAATCGGACCCCCCTCCGGTATAGTGAGCAGCCGGGATCGCTTCGGGAGCGATCTGTGATGAGGGGGCCGCCATTCAATTCTGGCCAACCCCTCGCGATCGCTCCCGGCGAATGAAAAGCTTCCTCTGCTTGTGTAGTGTTTACACAGGCAGGAGGAAGTGATGTCATCGCTCCTGCGGCGCTCACATATACCGAGCGCCGCATGAGAGAAGACACAGGTCAGTGCACAAACACTACACTGACACCAGGACACATAGGCACATGATCGCCCCCCCAGGCCCCCCCAGACACCCCCAGATCACCCCCCAGCCCCCAGTCACAGTGTCACTGATTGCAGTGACCATTTATTTAATGATCACTGCAATCAGTGACATTTGTGACTGTAAAAGTGTCAGGGCAGTTAGTTTTAGGTCCAGTGTAGCCCCCTAACCCCCCCTAATAAAGGTTTAACCCCTTGATCGCCCCCCAGGTAACCCTTTAACCCCCTAGCACTGCCGTCACTAAGAGATCGTTTTTCTGATCGCTGTTTTAGTGTCTGTGATGCCAATAGGTAGCCAGTTATTTTTTTTAGGTTCGCCGCAGGTTTTTATAGCGTCGGGTACCCCCATATATTACCTAATAAAGGTTTAACCCCTTAATCGCCCCCCCCAGGTAACCCTTTCACCCCCTTTTGCCATTGTCACTAAGCGATCGTTTTTCTGATCGCTGTCTTAGTGTCGGTGATGCCGATAGGTAGCCAGTTATTTTTTTTAGGTTCGCCGCAGGTTTTTATAGCGTCAGGTACCCCCATATATTACCTAATAAAGGTTTAACCCCCTGATTGTCCCTAGGTCACCCTTTCACCAGTGATCACCATATAAGTGTTATAGGTGACGCTGGTTAGTTAGTTTGCTTTTTATAGTGTCAGGGCACCCGCCGTATATAACCCAATAAAGGTTTAACCCCCTGATCGCCCGGCGGGTGATATCAATTTAGGTTTTAGCGTCAGAGAGGGTCTGCGTCGCCCCAGGCAGCGTCAGGTTAGTGCCAGTAACGCTAACACCCACGCGTGAAGCATACACCTCCCTTAGTGGTATAGTATCTGAACAGATCAATATCTGATCTGATCAGATCTATACTAGCGTCCCCAGCAATTTAGGGTTCCCAAAAACGCAGTGTTAGCGGGATCAGCCCAGATACTCTGTCCAGCCCAGGCCACCCAAGTGCAGTATCGATTGATCACTGTCACTTACAAAACACAACACACATAACTGCAGCGTTCGCAGAGACAGGCCTGATCCCTGCGACTGCAGTGCTGTGGGAGGTGATTTCACCACCACAGTTAAAAAAAAAAAAGAGCATATATGCCGAAGCATGGGGGCAGCAGGGGCGGAGGAACGATTTTGCTCCTAATGCCGCATACATACGGTCAAAATTCCGACTGAGGCATGCCCGTGGAAAAGTCCGAGCATGTGTGTGCGGCATAACTTTTGCAGGAGGATGCCCCCATGCTTCGGCATATATAAATGGTGCATGTATGCCCATCATTAGAAGTGGGTGAATGAAGGGAGGTATTCTAATGGTGGGCATACCCACCGATCAATCTCTTTTTTTCGTTCAGCCAACAGGCTGCATGAAAAAAAAGATTACAATACATGTCCAACAAGGACCAGCAACGTACTGGTATGTTGCTGGACTTTGGTTATACCAGATTGATGCCTGCGGGTTTAGGTATCATCTTGGTATCATTCTTTTCAGCCAGCGGCCGACTTTCATGTAAAAGCATTCCTAGCGGATAATTAGCCTCTGGACTGCTTTTACAAGCAGTGGGAGGGAATGTCCCCCCCCCCCCGGATATAAAAAGTGCCATTGGGAAATTGGGAAAGCATTTTATCACACCGATCTTGGTGTGGTCAGATGCTTTGAGGGCAGAGGAAATATCTAGGGTCCAATAGACCCCAGTTTTTTCAAAAAAAGAGTACCTGTCACTACCTATTTCTATCATAGGGGATATTTACATTCCCTGAGATAACAATAAAAATGATAAAAAAAAAAATATGGAAAGAAGAGTTTAAAAATAAAATAAAAAAGCAAAATTAATAATAAAAAAAAAAGCACCCCTGTCACGCCCTGCTCTTGCGCAATGGCGAACACAAGCGTCGGTCTGGCGTCATATGTAAACAGCAATTGCATCATGCATGTGAGGTATCACCGCGAAGGTCAGATCGAGGGCAGTCGTTTTAGCAGTAGACCTCCTCTGTAAATCTAACGTGGTACCCTGTAAAGGCTTTTAAAGACTTTTAAATATGTATGTAGTTTGTCGCCACTGCGCGTTTGTGCGAAATTTTAAAGCATGTCTTGTTTGGTATCTATGTACTCGGCCTAAGATCATCTTTTTTATTTCATCAAACATTTGGGCAATATAGTGTGTTTTAGTGCATTAAAATTAAAAAAAAGTGTATTTTTTCCCCAAAAAATGCGTTTGAAAAATCGCTGCGCAAATACTGTGTGGAAAAAAAAAATGCAACACCCACCATGTTAATCTGTAGGGCCTTTGCTTTAAAAAAATATATAATGTTTGGGGGTTCAACATAATTTTCTTGAAAAAAAAAAAAGGTTTTCATGTAAACAAAAAGTGTCAGAAAGGGCTTTGTCCTCAAGTGGTTAGAAGAGTGGATGTAAGCTTCCTAATGTTGTGTATAAAATGCCAGGACAGTTAAAAACCCCCCCAAATGACCCAATTTTTGAAAGCAGACACCCCAAGCTATTTTCTGAGAGGCATGTCGAGTCCATGGAATATTTTATATGTTGACACAAGTTGCGGAAATAAGACAATTTATTTATTTTTTATTTTTTTGCACAAAGTTGTCACTAAATGATATATTGCTCAAACATGCCATGGGTATATGTAGAATTACACCCCAAAATACATTTTGTTGCTTCTCCTGAGTACGGGGATACCACATGTGTGAGACTTTTTGGGAGCCTAGCCGCGTACGGGACCCCAAAAACCAAGCACCGCCTTCAGGCTTTCTAAGGGTATAAATTTTTGATTTCACTCCTCACTGACTATCACAGTTTCGGAGGCCATGGAATGCCCAGATGGCACAAAACCCCCCCCCCAAATGACCCCATTTTGGAAAGTAGACACCCCAAGCTATTTGCTGAGAGGTATTGTGAGTATTTTGCAGATCTCGCTTTTTGTAGCAAAGTTTTGAAAATTGAAAAAATAAAATAAAAAATAAAAATTATTTTCTTTCTTCATTTTCAAAAACAAATGAGAGCTGTAAAATACTCACCATGCCTCTCAGCAAATAGCTTGGGGTGTCTACTTTCCAAAATGGGGTCATTTGGGGGGGTTTTGTACTCAGGAGAAGCAGAAAAATGTATTTTTGGTCACATATAACCATGGCATGTGTGAGCAATATATCATTTAGTGACAACTTTTTGTAATTTTTTATTTATTTTTTTGTCATTATTCAATCACTTGGGACAAAAAAAAAAATATTTAATGGGCTCAACATGCCTCTCAGCAAATAGCTTGGGGTGTCTACTTTCCAAAATGGGGTCATTTGGGGGGGGGGGGGGGTTTGTGCTATTTTGGCATTTTATGGCCTTCGAAACCGTGATAGGTAGTGAGGAGTGAAATCAAAAATTTGTGCCCTTAGAAATCCTTAAGGCGGTGCTTGGTTTTCGGGGTCCCGTACGCGGCTAGGCTCCTAAAAAGTCCCACACATGTGGTATCCCCATACTCAGGAGAAGCAGAAAAATGTATTTTGGGGTGCAATTCCACATATAACCATGGCATGTGTGAGCAATAAATCATTTAGTGACAACTTTTTGTAATTTTTAATTTTTTTTTGTCATTATTCAATCATTTGGGACAAAAAAAAAATATTCAATGGGCTCAACATGCCTCTCAGCAATTTCCTTGGGGTGTCTTCTTTCAAAAATTGGGTCATTTGGGGGGGTTTTGTACTGCCCTGCCATTTTAGCACCTCAAGAAATTAGATAGGCAGTCATAAATTAAAAGCTGTGTAAATTTCCGAAAATGTACCCTAGTTTGTAGACGCTATAACTTTTGCGCAAACCAATAAATATACGCTTATTGACATTTTTTTTACTAAAGACATGTGGCTGAATACATTTTGGCCTAAATGTATGACTAAAATTGAGTTTATTCGATTTTCTTATCACAAAAATTTGAAAATATCATTTTTTTTTTAAAATTTCAGTCTTTTTCCGTTTATATCGCAAAAAAAAAAAAATCGCAGAGGCAATCAAATACCATTAAAAGAAAGCTCTATTTGTGGGAAGAAAAGGACGCAAATTTCGTTTGGGTACAACATTGCATGTTCGCACAATTTCCAGTTAAAGCAGCTCAGTGCCAAATTCTGAAAACACCTCTGGTCCTTAACCTGCATAATGGTCCGGGGCTTAAGTGGTTAAGGCACTGCACCTAGTAGATTATAATTGTCTCTTTCTGCAGAGTTCCGTTAAAAGACACACAGACTGTAGCATATGGATTGCACATAGCCAAGGCATGGCCTGAGGTGGATGTACTCTGCTGTAACGTGCTATTTTAACTACGGCTAATGGAAATCTCACATGTTGGGAATTGGGTTTTAGCCTGACACGCATCAAACTGATCAAAGCCAAAGTCTGTTTGGTTGCCAATTTAAACCTAACCCTTAATGACGGAGTAACTACTGCATGACAGTTACAAATTACCCAGACTTGGCAATTAACGCTTGCTAATAGATAGACTTACAGAACAGAAGGCACAAAGTGAAAAACATTTCATAAGTATTTTCCTAAAAGATTTGCTGAAATCTTTAAAATGGTTTAAAGTGTACCACTAGCCAAAACATTCTTTTGTAGTTTTGGATAGCCTACTACAGAACAGTTAGAATCCCTTCCAAATTTTTATTTATTTTATATTGCTGTCTATGACCCCTCTGGTAAGATTGACTCTCTCTATTTGTCATTGTGACCATTATCTAGGACAGCAACTGATGGAAAAGACAACATTTTACAGTTGTCACCAGAACAGGAATAGCAGGGAAATGTTCCAATGGGGACACCTTTTCAGTTTAGTTATCTAAAAGGGGATTCCTCCCATTTCACTTTGGAGAGTTTTATTTTTTTTTCGTTTTTTTTTTACTTCTTGTGCCTCTGCCACAAGACATTAGGGGACAGCTCTGTAATGAGATATGACTCTTTAACCACTTGGCTCTGGAAGATTTTGCCCCATTCATGACCAGGCCATTTTTTGCTATTCAGCACTGTGCTACTTTAACTGGTAATTGCGTGGTCATGCAACAGTGTGCCCAAAAACAATATTTTTTACTTTCTGCTTTAAAACATATCCAATAAAAATTTGAAAAAAAAGCTAATTTCTTCATGAATTTAGGCCAAAATATATTCTGCTACATGTCTTTGGTAATAAAAAAAATCACAATGAGTGTATATTATTTGGTTTGCATGAAAGTTATAGCGCCTAGAAACTATGGTATATACACTGGAATTTTTTTTTTTTAATACTAGTAATGGTGGTGTTCAGACTTATGCCCCATACACATGATCGTTTTTCATGCCGTTAAAAATGCCATTTTAAAAAATGGCCATTAAAAATGATCGTGTGTAGGCTCCAGAGCATTTTTAACGACGTGAAAAACGGCCATTAAAAATTCCGGACATGCTCTCTTTTTTCACGTCGTTTTTCATGTCGTTTTTTTTAACGACGTGAAAAACGATAGTGTGTATGCTTTCACGACGTGAAAAAAAACGCGCATGCTCAGAATCAAGTATGAGACGGGAGCGCTCGTTCTGGTAAAACTAGCGTTCGTAATGGAGATAGCACATTCATTACACAGTAACGGACTGAAAAGCGCGAATCGTCGCTCAACAAACTTTACTAACATGAAGGGTGGCGCCATTCGAACGGAACTTCCCCTTTATAGTGCCGTCGTACGTGTTGAACGTCACTGCGCTTTGCTTGATCGTTTTTTTTAATGATAGTGTGTACGCAAGGCAGGCTTGAGAGGAAACATGAAAAAAAACGAGGAGAAAAACGTCGGTTTAAAAAATGACATTAAAAACGATCGTGTGTACGGGGCATAATAGTGGGACTGTGATAGTGTGGCAGGCAATCTTACATTAGCTGACACTGGCTGGGGGGGGGGGGGTACACTAACTGACACTGACATCAATAGACACTGTCACTGTACTAATGGCACTGGCTGGGGAAGGGGGTTAACATCTTGGGGCGATCAAGGAATTAACTATGTGCCTATCAATGTGTAATGTGTGTGTTATGTGGTGCTTTTTCTAACTGATCTTGTTGTTTTTGTTCTTGTTACTTTGCAGGGAATTAAAAAAATGCAGGATTGCTTGACAGTGTAGGGAGCTCTGTGTTGTTTGCCAACACAGAGCTCTTCCATAAATCACTGAGCTGATCAATGGGTCCCGGTCAGGGCCGGCCCTACCATGGGTCCCGGTGGGTCCATGGGACCCAGGCGGCAGTTCAAGCAGTTCGAGCTGCTAAAAATAGCGGTGCTTCACCGACGACACCCGCTCGCCTCAGTGTGAAAGTGCCCCTAAAGTGGTTGTAAATATAGAAAGTGGAATCTCCCTTTCTTGAAGTTTTCTGTAATCAACATTATATGATTTACAATAACTGAAAAAAAAAACTTCAGCAACACAGCAAAGAAATTCAAAATGTGCCCCAATAAGCCCATCCGACTACCCATCAAAACCCCCTTACATCACAGTCCCCATCAAAGTCCCCCTTACAATGGAGTCCTCCTTTGCTCTTCTAAGCATTTTTCTCCTTGCATTTTTGAAAACGCATGTAGCTGCATTAAGCACTGAGGCATTCATTAATTTTACCGGGCAGAATTTTAGTTTATACATGTTTAGGGGCGTTTTGGTGTTTTTTCAGCCAAAACGCTCCTCTATTGAATGCACAAGCAGTGAGATTTTTTCTGCCTCTAAACTCCTGTATATTGTGCACGCCCAACAGAGTCACCCCTCACATCAGGGTGCCCATCCCATCGGAGTCCCCTCTTACATCAGAGGGCTGGATAAAAATCTTGCAGCGATCCTGATTTGGCCCACGGGCCATAGTTTGAAGACCCTTGGTTTTGAGTAAAGGTCCCTTTTCTGCAGGTGTATATGCCAGGTAATAATTTTTCCTGGGTATTTCTCCTCTCTGTTACTTAAATAAAAGCACTCCGTTATCTCTTATGTCTGCGTGTTAGTGACTCACACGGTATAAGGCTCCATTCACACTTGTGCGACTTGTCATACAACTTTGGACATCAAAGCTGCATGACAAGTCGTTCCCCGTGTTTTCCAATGATAACCATTCATATATGCGCAACTTAAAGTTGCAACAACTTCAAAGTAGTTCATCCAGTACTTTGGTCCGACTTTTTGAGGGCCATAGACTTCAATGTTAACCCTCAGAAGTTGCATGAAAGTCTTACCTGAATGTTATACAATGCAACTTGTGTGCAAGAGTTGTCCATTATCATTGGTCAAAGCCAAAGTCGTATTTAAGTTGTACACATCCAAAGTTGCACTACAAAGTCGGCGCAACTTTGGAGTCGTACAAGTGTGAATGGAGCCTAATAAGTGAAGCATATGCCAAGGTCTATCCACACCTGTATCAACACCTGCCCCCTACAGGTCACTCAGTGTAGCACCAGCACAATGTTTTGCCTATTTCCTGTTAGTTTGTTTGTACACCTATTATAAAGCTGTATATGTGACATTTACCAAACATTTGTTGCAGGTGTGTATCTTCCTGGTGCATGTGTTTTAAATTTCAGTGATTGAACTGTAGTGAATTGATTGAACTGTAGTGAATGTTTGGTGAATTTCACATTTAGGCTGGGTTCACACTGGTACGACACGACAGTCATACAACTACGGATCCGACTTTGCCCTGCAACTTCATGTCTAACACAGGTTCGACTTCAATGAATGGGATCCGACTTTGGTCCCGACAATAGCAGGCTCTTTGAGTCTGATATGAATCTTAAAGAGGAACCCCAGACCAAAATATTAAAAAAAAAAATGGCGTAGGGTCCCCCCCCGCAAGAGCATACCAGACCCTTCGGTTATATATGGATTTTAAGGAGAACCCTCACGTCGAAAATAACGGCGTGGGGTCCCCACAAAAATCCATACCAGACCCTTATCCGATCATGTAGCCCACCCCAAAGCACCTTGTTCCCATGTTGATGGGGACAAGGGCCTCTTCCCGACAACCCTGGGCGGTGGTTGTCGGGGTCTGCAGGTGGGAGGTTTATCGGAATCTGGAAGTCCCCAGATCCTGGCCCCCCACCTTATGTCAATGAGTATGGGGTACATTTTACCTCTACCCATTCACCTAAAAAAAGTGTCAAAAATTAAAAAACAGTACACAGGTTTTTGACAAAGTAATTTATTAAAGCAGCTCCAGCGTCTCTTCTCCTTCCAATTTCCTCTCCCTCCGGTGATGTCTCCATCCACCTGTTCAGTTCTTCTCCCTCCGCTAATGACTTCCTCCAGTTCGGTTCTTCTCCCTCCGCTGATGTCTTCTTCTGCTGCCGGTTCTCCTCTCTCCTTTGTCTTCTCCCTCTGCCGGTTCTTTTCTGTCCCATGGCATGATGGGGCGGTGACATCACAATGGGGCGGGGCCTCCGGATGACTTCACCAGGTAGCCACGCCCCATGGCTATATAAGTAATGGCACACGGCGGACCTAGCATTACAGCGGGAACAAGCGACGAGAGAAGATCGGAGGAAGAACAGAGGGAAAATACAGTGGAGAGAGGAGAACCGGCAGCAGAAGAAGACATCAGCGGAGGGAGAAGAACTGAACCGGAGGATGAAGACATCACCGAAGGGAGAAGAAATCGGAAGGAAAAGAGATTCCATCATACTTCTGGAGCTGCTTTAATAAATTACTTTGTCAAAAACCTATGTATTGTTTATTATTTTTTACTTTTTTTTTTTAGGTGAATGGGTAGGGGTTCCGATAAGCAACCCCTGCCCGCAGACCCCGACAACCAGCACCCGCCAACATGGGAACAAGGTGCTTTGGGGGGGGGGAGGCGCTCGCTCGTCCCCACCCCCTTTCCTGACCTTCCAGGCTACGTGCTCGGATAAGGATCTGCTATGAATTTTGAGGGGGGACCCCATGTCGTTTTTATTTTGGCGTGGGCTTCCCCATAAAATCCATACCAGACCAAGGTTTCTGGTATGGTCTTGGAGGGGGAACTCTATGCTGTTTTTTTTTTACATTTTAGCATGGGGGTTCCCTTTCAAGATCCTCAGAGCACAAGTCTCATGCCAAAGTCTGATCAATTAAGACAATGATCCGACTTTAATCCGACTTCAATGATATTCAATGGGCTGAAGTAGGATCAAAGTAGGACCAAAGTAGTGCAGGAACCTTTTTCAAAGTTGGACCAACTTGTGTCGGACCAGTTAAGACGGCTCTCATAGAGAACCATTGATTTGTACACGGCATGCGACATGTGCTCCCAATGTCGGAGCGTTTTTCGTACCAGTGTGAACCCAGCCTCACTCCTGGAGTTCAGGTGTATCTTTATTCTTGTTTCCTTTTGAAAGAAATGTAATATCGGTAAGAAGTATGATGGAATGTTGAAGAATGATGGTGCAAGCAATATGCACTACTGACTGGTAAATGTGTTGAATTAGTCAACGTAAGGTCACAGTGGCTGTCAGCATACATAAAAGGAGATTACTGGACACTGTGTTGTTATATTGATTACATGTCTCCTAGTAGTCCATAATTTATTAACAAATGTAGAGACTTGAAAGGAGGAATATATCATTTGTTTTAATGTTGTAGTATTGTATATCGCACTTCACAGACTTGGCTTCTTATTTAAAAGTGTATTGACTTTTCTACTGAATGCATAAAATGCATGTCACTATGTGTTTTTGAAGGTTCAGTCACATGGACATATACATATTTTCTGCACAGAATGCAGGTTCTTGGTGGTAGAGCTAGCAGAAGATCCTGTGTAATATACACGCCTAAAATATTTGCGTTTAAGGGCATGCAGCATTTGGGTGTGTACAATTCTTCTAATGACTCTATGCACATGCACTTACATGCATTAACTTGCATACAATCTGTAAAAATATACAGTATACAGCCCTGGATGCAGCTGTGTCTTACTTTTTCTGTGCCACTGAACCCAGTACATGACTACATGTTGTTGTTTGTAGATGCAGCTGTGTGTATGGTCCCAGATCTTCCAACGGCGGACTTACATGGGTGTTTTGCGTGATGCCACGAAACAACGTGACATCATCACACACAACACTGATGCATTGGAAGAGCTGCCTGTTCTGTTTGTTTGTGGGACAATACAAAGCAATCATCCGGTCATAATTTGTGAGTGCATACTACATTTTTTAATAAAATCAGTTTTTTACATACTTCACTGTGATTTGAACCTTCTTTATTCCCTTCTAACCAGTAATATCCGTTAATGGAGAGTGGAGTTGCGGTGTGGATTCCAGTGGATATACAGCTTATTTAAAGCAACTAGGGATGAGCTTCGTGTTTGAGTCGAACATACGTTCGACTCGAACATCGGCTGTTCGATCGTTCGACGAAGATCGAATGATTTGGGCCGTTCGCACCAAATTCGAGTGACGCGAACGGCCCACAATGCACTACGCCATCGCAGTGTCATCCAGGCGCTGTGATTGGCCAAGCATGCACTGTGACCCTGCATGCTTGGCCAATCACAGCGCCGGCAGCGAGGAGAGTAATGATTGGCCACAGGCAGGATGCCTGTGGCCAATTATTGCTGAGGGGGTTTAGTACACGCCCCACACTATAAAAGGCCGCCAGCGCGGCGGCCTTGTGTAGTGTGTTCCGGAGCAGGGAAAGAGAAGCATAGGCAGGGACAGTGTCATTTTTTTTCCTTTACTAATCCTGGATTCCTTGTGTTTAGGGACAAATAAGGATAGGTAGGGAGAGTGTCAGTGTGTTATTCTGTGCTAAACCTTGTTTGTAGGGACAGAGAGGTACAGTGAGGGAAAGTGTCAGTGTGCTATTCTGTTCTAAACCAATCTTGCTGAACCATATTTTCAATCCTTGAGTTTAGGGACAGAGAGGTACAGTGAGGGAAAGTGTCAGTGTGCTATTCTGTGCTAAATCTTCTTTGTAGGGACAGAGTAGGACAGTGAGGGAAAGTGTCAGTGTGCTATTCTGTTCTAAACCAATCTTGCTGAACCATATTTTCAATCCTTGAGTTTAGGGACAGAGAGGTACAGTGATGGAAAGTGTCAGTGTGCTATTCTGTGCTAAATCTTGTTTGTAGGGACAGAGAGGTACAGTGAGTGAAACTGACCGTGTGCTATTCTGTTCTAAACCAATTTTGCTGAACCATATTTGAAATCCTTGAGTTTAGGGACAGAGAGGTACAGTGAGTGAAACAGACAGTGTGCTATTCTGTTCTAAACCAATTTAGCTGAACCATATTTGAAATCCTTGAGTTTAGGGACAGAGAGGTACAGTGAGGGAAAGTGTCAGTGTGCTATTCTGTTCTAAACCAATTTTGCTGTTCCATATTTGAAATCCTTGAGTTTAGGGACAGAGAAGGACACTCGTGGAAACTATCAGTGTGCTATTCTGTGCTAAATCTTGTTTGTAGGGAGGGACAGAGTAGGACAGTGAGGGAAAGTGTCAGTGTGCTATTCTGTTCTAAACCAATTTTGCTGAACCATATTTTCAATCCTTGAGTTTAGGGACAGAGAAGGACACTCGTGGAAACTATCAGTGTGCTATTCTGTGCTAAATCTTGTTTGTAGGGAGGGACAGAGTAGGACAGTGAGGGAAAGTGTCAGTGTGCTATTCTGTTCTAAACCAATTTTGCTGAACCATATTTGAAATCCTTGAGTTTAGGGACAGAGAAAGACACTCGTGTAAACTATCAGTGTGCTATTCTGTGCTAAATCTTGTTTGTAGGGAGGGACTGAGTAGGACAGTGAGGGAAAGTGTCAGTGTGCTATTCTGTTCTAAACCAATTTTGCTGAACCATATTTGAAATCCTTGAGTTTAGGGGCAGAGAAGGACACTCGTGGAAACTATCAGTGTGCTATTCTGTGCTAAATCTTGTTTGTAGGGAGGGACAGAGTAGGACAGTGAGGGAAAGTGTCAGTATGCTATTCTGTTCTAAACCAATTTTGCTGTTCCATATTTGAAATCCTTGAGTTTAGGGACAGAGAAGGACACTCGTGGAAACTATCAGTGTGCTATTCTGTGCTAAATCTTGTTTGTAGGGAGGGACAGAGTAGGACAGTGAGGGAAAGTGTCAGTGTGCTATTCTGTTCTAAACCAATTTTGCTGAACCATATTTGAAATCCTTGAGTTTAGGGACAGAGAGGTACAGTGAGTGAAACTGACAGTGTGCTATTCTGTTCTAAACCAATTTTGCTGAACCATATTTGAAATCCTTGAGTTTAGGGACAGAGAGGTACAGTGAGTGAAACTGACAGTGTGCTATTCTGTTCTAAACCAATTTTGCTGTTCCATATTTGAAATCCTTGAGTTTAGGGACAGAGAAGTACACTCGTGGAAACTATCAGTGTGCTATTCTGTGCTAAATCTTGTTCGTAGGGAGGGACAGAGTAGGACAGTGAGGGAAAGTGTCAGTGTGCTATTCTGTTCTAAACCAATTTTGCTGTTCCATATTTGAAATCCTTGAGTTTAGGGACAGAGAAGGACACTCGTGTAAACTATCAGTGTGCTATTCTGTGCTAAATCTTGTTTGTAGGGAGGGACAGAGTAGGACAGTGAGGGAAAGTGTCAGTGTGCTATTCTGTTCTAAACCAATTTTGCTGAACCATATTTGAAATCCTTGAGTTTAGGGACAGAGAAGGACACTCGTGGAAACTATCAGTGTGCTATTCTGTGCTAAATCTTGTTTGTAGGGAGGGGCAGAGTAGGACAGTGAGGGAAAGTGTCAGTGTGCTATTCTGTTCTAAACCAATTTTGCCATTCCATATTTGAAATCCTTGAGTTTAGGGACAGAGAAGGACACTCGTGGAAACTATCAGTGTGCTATTCTGTGCTAAATCTTGTTTGTAGGGAGGGACAGAGTAGGACAGTGAGGGAAAGTGTCAGTGTGCTATTCTGTTCTAAACCAATTTTGCTGAACCATATTTGAAATCCTTGAGTTTAGGGACAGAGAGGTACAGTGAGTGAAACTGACAGTGTGCTATTCTGTTCTAAACCAATTGTCATGGATATGCAGTAGTGTTTGTCTGTCAGCTTACCTTCCTTCCCATGTGTTCATCTTAGAGGCCTGAGCCCTTTCACCTGGCTTCCTTTATAATCTCCTCCCAGCCAGACTCCACCCCAGGCCCTATCACAGAACACTATATTAACCTGTGCACTGCAAGCCTGCTTTGCTGATCAACGTGTTTGTTAGGCATTGTGTGTTTGGGCTCCTGCCTGCCGTGTGCTACGTCTGTCTCTCTGTTACATATTTGGCTTGTCCCCGACTATCCCTGTCTGCTCGTGACCCTTGACCTTCGGCTCGTTCTTTCGTTATCCTTGTCTGCTTGTGGCCCCTGACCTTCAGCTTGTTATTTGGTTCTCTCATATCTTGTGCTGCTGCTTCCCCTCTTTTCCCCTTATCCTACGGGGAGTGAGCTAGGAAACTCCAGGGGCCGCGACCTGGTCCCAGCCTGCAGCATAACATCCTCACCACTAGAGGCCCTGGAGAAGACCTGCTGGGTCTTAGACTCCGCGCCCTGGGGAATCTTGGCTCTAGCTTCTGTTAGGATCCCGGTTGTGCTCCTCTTGTCCCGCTTTCCACAACCACCCAGTTTCCTATCCGCAGCAGTCAGCCATAGGGTTCACTACCTTGCGGTGCACTCCTGTCCCCCTACGGTGTGCATCTGTCACCTGGCCACAGGTGACCTTGACAGTTTGATCAGCCATGAACCCGGCTGACATCCCGTTACCCGTGGATGATCCGTTGCAGGGCATAGTTTGCAGACTTGAAACCCAGGAATCGAATCAGACTCAGGTGATGCGATTCCTCCAGGATCTGGCTTCTCGCTTTGAGCAGCTTCAGGCCTCCTTGGGAACCCTGAATCCGCAACCTCAAATACAACCAGCGGCTGCACCTATTGCACCAGTCGCAGCCACACACTCACTACAACTGCCAGCTCCGTCCCGTTTCTCTGGGGACTCCAAGGCTTGCAGGGGGTTCCTTAGCCAATGCACAATTCATTTTGAGCTCCAGCCCCAAAATTTCCTGTCTGATCGGGCTAAGGTAGCCTATATCATTTCCCTCCTCTCTGGTGAAGCTTTAGCCTGGGCAGCCCCTCTGTGGGAACTGAATGATCCAGTGGTTTCTAGCCTGTCTGGCTTCTTGAAACTTTTTCGGAATATCTTCGAAGAACCGGCTCGTGTCTCTTCAGCGGCCAGCGCCCTTTTACGTCTTCACCAAGAGTCTGCTTCTGTGGGACAGTATGCCCTTCATTTCCGCATACTGTCGGCTGAGTTGAGCTGGAACAATGAGGCCTTAGTCGCAACCTTTTTGCATGGCCTGTCTGATAGAGTGAAGGATGAATTAGCAGGAAGAACCATCCCCACTGATCTGGCCGGCGTTATCTCCTTGTGTAACCAGATCGATATTCGCTTTCAGGAGAGGACCTTAGAAAAGCAACGCCAGCACTCCTTGGTTCTTAGTCAGCCTGAGCTCCCCTCTCTTCGACCCGTAGATCATCTCCTACCAGCTGAGGAACCCATGCAGCTGGGTCGGACCAGGCTATCCCCCGAGGAACGTGCTAGGCGCAGAACTCTTGGTCTGTGTCTTTACTGTGGGGGCAAAGGTCATTTTCGTGACACTTGCTCTCTTTGTCCAGAAAAACGTTCGGGTCCACTTCATCTGGAAAGTGGAGTATTGGACCCAGAAATATCACCTTCCCCTTCTCATCTTCTGCTTTCTGTGTTCCTTCATGTTGGTGCTTCTTTTCATTCGGTCTCAGCATATCTGGATTCCGGAGCCGCTGGTAATTTTATGGACTGGGAAATCGCATCGTCCATGAGACTTACTCTTTTGCCCCTCACCACACCATTGGTGGTCTTGGCGATTGATGGTACTGTTCTCCCAGGGGGACCTATCCGCTTCCAGACCCTCCCTGTTAAGATGTCGGTAGGGACACTCCACCAGGAGTGGATATCCTTCCTTATCTTACCCAAGGCCTCAACACCTATAATTTTGGGTCTCCCATGGTTACAGCTCCATTCTCCTCATGTGGACTGGACTACTCCACCCCAGGCCCTATCACAGAACACTATATTAACCTGTGTACTGCAAGCCTGCTTTGCTGATCAACGTGTTTGTTAGGCATTGTGTGTTTGGGTTCCTGCCTGCCGTGTGCTACGTCTGTCTCTCTGTTACATATTTGGCTTGTCCCCGACTATCCCTGTCTGCTCGTGACCCTTGACCTTCGGCTCGTTCTTTCGTTATCCTTGTCTGCTTGTGGCCCCTGACCTTCAGCTTGTTATTCGGTTCTCTCATATCTTGTGCTGCTGCTTCCCCTCTTTTCCCCTTATCCTACGGGGCGTGAGCTAGGAAACTCCAGGGGCCGCGACCTGGTCCCAGCCTGCAGCATAACATCCTCACCACTAGAGGCCCTGGAGAAGACCTGCTGGGTCTTAGACTCCGCGCCCTGGGGAATCTTGGCTCTAGCTTCTGTTAGGATCCCGGTTGTGCTCCTCTTGTCCCGCTTCCACAAACACCCAGTTTCCTATCCGCAGCAGTCAGCCATAGGGTTCACTACCTTGCGGTGCACTCCTGTCCCCCTACGGTGTGCATCTGTCACCTGTCCACAGGTGACCTTGACACCAATTTTGCTGAACCATATTTGAAATCCTTGAGTTTAGGGACAGAGAGGTACAGTGAGTGAAACTGACAGTGTGCTATTCTGTTCTAAACCAATTTTGCTGTTCCATATTTGAAATCCTTGAGTTTAGGGACAGAGAAGGACACTCGTGGAAACTATCAGTGTGCTATTCTGTGCTAAATCTTGTTTGTAGGGAGGGACAGAGTAGGACAGTGAGGGAAAGTGTCAGTGTGCTATTCTGTTCTAAACCAATTTTGCTGAACCATATTTGAAATCCTTGAGTTTAGGGACAGAGAGGTACAGTGAGTGAAACTGACAGTGTGCTATTCTGTTCTAAACCAATTTTGCTGAACCATATTTGAAATCCTTGAGTTTAGGGACAGAGAGGTACAGTGAGTGAAACTGACAGTGTGCTATTCTGTTCTAAACCAATTTTGCTGTTCCATATTTGAAATCCTTGAGTTTAGGGACAGAGAAGGACACTCGTGGAAACTATCAGTGTGCTATTCTGTGCTAAATCTTGTTTGTAGGGAGGGACAGAGTAGGACAGTGAGGGAAAGTGTCAGTGTGCTATTCTGTTCTAAACCAATTTTGCTGTTCCATATTTGAAATCCTTGAGTTTAGGGACAGAGAAGGACACTCGTGGAAACTATCAGTGTGCTATTCTGTGCTAAATCTTGTTTGTAGGGAGGGACAGAGTAGGACAGTGAGGGAAAGTGTCAGTGTGCTATTCTGTTCTAAACCAATTTTGCTGAACCATATTTGAAATCCTTGAGTTTAGGGACAGAGAAGGATAGGCAGGGGACAGTGTCAGTGTCATTGTTGCTAAGTCTCCTGCACAGTATACACCTGAAGGTAGCCCTTATTGCTCTTTTTCCCATCTCCCTGCAGGCCATCCATTAAAATGTCTGGAAGGCAAACAAGGAGAGGCAGACAGTCAGGGGGCAAAAAAAGAGGGCAAGCAGGCTCTGTGTCTGGGGGCAACAGTGCTGGTCGTGGATGCGGTGCATTGTCATCAGCACATGGCCATGGGACACGCTTGTCCTTCTTTTCGGCAGCTGGACATGTTGAGCCACATCATGCCGAAGACTTGGTGACCAAGCCCACCTCATCCTCCTCATCCTCTCTTACCCAGGCTCAGGGTACTGGCAAAGCAGCTGCCAAAGCGTCCTCTTCTCTGGTATCATTATCTTCATTAGTCAATCCTTCCCTAGACCCACCATGTCCTCCTCCTGAGGAGTCCCCCGAACTGTTTGAGCACAGTGTTGGGTACATGCTCCAGGAGGATGCCCAGCGTTTCGAAGGATCTGATGATGATTCCCAGCTAGAGGAAGGCAGTAGCGTGAGAGCAGAGAGAGGGGATGCTCAAGAAGGACACCAATCTGGCAGTCATGCTCCAGCAGCTGCAGCATACTGCCAGATTGGCTCCAGTGATGAGGAGGGAGGGGATGATGAGGTCACTGACTCCACGTGGGTGCCTAATAGGAGAGAGGAGGAGGAGGAGGATGAGGAGGAGGCACATCTCCAACGAGGCAGGATGCCCTTGAGTGGCCAGCGTATGGGCAGCACACCGACGGAATCACACCGCAGAGCTCCGCCTGTGCAGAGCGCTGCCTCTGCCCGTTATTCAAAAAGTTCTTTGGTGTGGGCCTTTTTTGAGTCGAGTGCATCAGATCGCACAGCTGCTGTTTGCAACATATGTCTCAAGCGTATATCGCGTGGCCAAAACATCACCCGCTTGGGCACCACATGCTTGACCAGACATATGTTAACCTGCCATGCAGCTCGTTGGCAAGCCTACCTTAAAGACCCACACCAAAGAACAAAGCGGACCTCTCCTTGCACCGCATCAGCTGGGATCTCCAACCCCACTATACCTTCAGTCCTCTCTGAAACCTGCACTGAGAGGAATGAAGGTGTAGAATTAGGTGTGTCACAGCCAAGTACTTGCGGGCACTCTGCTAGCAGTACACCAACGTCCGATTCTAGCAGGCAAATTTCCCTGCCCCAGCTGCTGGACCGTCGAAAGAAGTTCACTCCCAGCCATCCACATGCCCAGCGGTTGAATGCTAGCTTTGCTAAATTGCTAGCGCTTCAACTGCTGCCTTTTCAGTTGGTAGACTCGGCCCCCTTCCGTGAGTTTGTGCAATGTGCGGTTCCTCAGTGGCAGGTTCCCAAACGCCACTTTTTCTCACGGAAGGCGATTCCGGCTCTCTACCGGCATGTGGAAGGCAATGTCTTGGCCTCGCTGGACAGGGCAGTCAGCGGTAAGGTGCATATTACCGCTGACTCATGGTCCAGCAGGCATGGACAGGGACAGTAACCTTTCTTTCACGGCCCATTGGGTCACTCTTTTGGCAGCTGGGAAGGATGCAGGACAAGGTGCAGTAGTGTTGGAGGTTGTTCCACCGCCACACCTCCAAAATGCTACAACTGGTTGTGACACACCTCTGTCCTCCACCCCCTCCTCTTCTTCCTCCATGGCCTCTTCCTGTGCTTTGTCCTCGGAACCAGCGGTGCTCCGTAGGCGTTCAAGGGGCTACGCAAGTATGCAGGCAAAAAGATGCCATGCCGTGCTTGCGCTGGTGTGTTTGGGGGACAGGAGCCACACTGGGGCAGAGGTTCTGTCTGCTCTGCAGGGGCAGGCCGAGAGGTGGTTGACGCCACGCCAGCTTAAGCCAGGAATGGTAGTTTGCGACAATGGCACCAACCTCCTCTCCGCTCTCCGACAGGGACAACTGACCCATGTGCCCTGTGTGGCTCACGTCCTTAACCTGGTGGTGCAGCGGTTCTTGGGCAGGTACCTGGGCTTACAGGATGTCCTGAGGCAGGCCAGGAAAGTCTGTGTGCATTTCCGCAGATCTTATAATGCCAGTGCTCGCCTGGCTGAGCTGCAAAAGGAGTTGAACCTGCCCAAGAACCGCCTTATATGTGACATGCCCACCAGGTGGAACTCAACGTTGGCCATGCTGCAGTGGCTGCACACGCAGCAGAGGGCCATCAATGAGTACCTGTGCGACTACGGCACCAGGACAGGGTCAGGGGAGCTCGGGTTTTTTTCACCACGCCAGTGGGGCATGATCAGGGATGCATGCACTGTCCTGGCACCATTTGAGGAGGCCACGAGGATGGTGAGCAGTGACAGTGCATGCATCAATGACACTGTACCTCTTGTCCACCTGTTGGAACATACGCTGCGTGGAATAATGGACAGGGCACTTGAGGCAGAACAGAGGCAGGAAGAGGAGGACTTCCTTGCCTCTCAAGGCCCCCTTTACCCAGACAGTGTTCCTTCTGTCCCACCCATCGCACAGGAAGAAGAGGAGGAGGAGGAGGAGGATTGTGTCAGCATGGAGGTGGAGCCTGGCACTCAGCATCATCAGCAGCAGTCTTTTAGGGATGATTTACAGTCCCAAGAAACCAGTGGACTTGTACGTGGCTGGGAGGAGGTGGCTGCGGATCATGTCGTCCTTAGTGACCCAGAGGACTCCGGACCGAATGCCTCAGCTAACCTACGCTGCATGGCCTCCCTGATCCTGAAAAGTCTGCGGAAGGATCCTCGTATTCTTCGGATCAAGGAGAGGGACCATTACTGGCTGGCCACTCTCTTTGATCCACGGTACAAGGGTAAGGTTGCGGACCTTATCTTACCATCGCAGAGGGAGCAGAGGATGAGACAACTCCGGGAGGCCTTGCAGAAAGGTCTGTGCAACGCGTTCCCAGAGACTGGGAGGTTACAAACTCCTGGTCCTGGACAACGAGTTGCTGAGGCTTCGGTCAGTCAAAGAAGGAGCGGTGGGGAAGGTGGCCGTCTGACCGATGCGTTCAGACAATCCTTTAGTCCACAGCCCCAAGGTATGATCGGCTCCAGCAACCATCGCCAGCGTCTGATATACATGGTGCAGGAATACCTAGGGGCAAGGTCAGACTTGGACACCTTCCCCACCGAAAATCCTCTGGCTTACTGGGTCTTGAGGATGGATCACTGGCCAGAGCTTGCACAGTATGCAATTGAGCTACTGGCCTGTCCTGCATCCAGCGTTCTTTCAGAACGCACATTCAGTGCTGCTGGAGGATTTGTCACGGATCACAGGGTGCGCCTGTCCACCGACTCTGTTGATCGACTGACCTTCATAAAGATGAACCAGTCTTGGATCACCACCAGCTACCAAACACCTGAAGCTGATATAACAGACTAATTTATTTTCAAATGTCACATCCCTTCAAGACTGATGCTGATGCTGAGAGACTGTCCTGTTATGTTGACTGACTATCCTCCTCCTCCTCAATGATCCGATTGATGATGATAGCTTGGAAGAACATTTTTGTTTCTGGGTGTCGCCACCAGTGGCTAAGGCCCAATTTTTCAGCCCCTGTTTAACAGGGGCGTGTTATTACAATTTTTTATGCAATGCTTTGCAGCAGGGCTCATTCCTGCACTCCAACTAGAGTATCTGGGAGAGGTTGCAGTGTCGTGGCACCAGCACCAGTGGCTAAGGCCCAATTTTTCAGCCCCTGTTTTACAGGGGCGTGTTATTACAATTTTTTATGCAATGCTTTGCAGCAGGGCTCATTCCTGCACTCCAACTAGAGTATCTGGGAGAGGTTGCAGTGCCGTGGCACCAGCACCAGTGGCTAAGGCCCAATTTTTCAGCCCCTGTTTAACAGGGGCGTGTAATTACAATTTTTGATGCAATACTTTGCAACAGGGCTCATTGCTGTGCTCCAAGTACAGTATCTGTGAGGGGTTGCAGTGTTGTGGCACCAGTGCCTAAGGCCCAATTTTTCAGCCCCTGTTTAACAGGGGCATGTAATTACAATTCTTGATCTAATAATTCACAGCAGGGCCCATTCCTGCGCCCACCAAGAGTAACTGTGAGGCCTTACAGTGTTGTGTCAACACCACCACCACCACCACCAAAGGCCCAATTTTTCAGCCCCTGTTCAACAGGGGCATGCAATTACAATTCTTGATCTAATAATTCACAGCAGGGCCCATTCATGCGCCCACCAAGAGTAAATGTGAGGGCTCACAGTGTTGTGGCAACACCAACATGTAAGGGGCAAATTTCAGCTGAGTATATACGGCAGGCCCCTACTTTCAAACATCCAACTTACAAACGACTCCTCCTTGCAAACGGAAGGATACAACAGGAAGTGAGAGGAAATCTACCCCTAGGAAGGCAAATTCTCTCCTGTAAGAGTTAATATGGGAAAAAAGGTGTCTCCTCTCCACTGATGCTTTATCACCAATTCTTGTTTCAATAAAAACCCCAAATTTTCAAAAAACATTTGTCATTAGGACGGAAAGTGAGGTGAACTGTTCTGAACAGGTGCACACTGCACAGACAGCAAAACAAATGTTACAGGGGTGATAACCCTTCCCTATGTTTTCCAAAAAGCTTAAAAATAGATTTTTTTGGCTGGAGCTACACTTAAACAATGTACCTGTTCAAAATTACAAACAGATTCTACATAAGAACAAACCTACAGTCCCTGTCTTGTATGCACCGCCTGTATACGGCTGTTCAGAGTATATAGGGCCTTTTTTATTTTGTGTGCGGGGTTCCCCTTAATATCCATACAAGACCCAAAGGGGCTGGTAATGGGCTGGGGTAGGGGGCTGTGATGGGGTAGCTATGCCATTTTTCTTAAAGATTTTCATCCATATTACCGGGACCAGACATTACATTTTAAAGCCGCAAGCAGTTTTAAATGGCTTTTTTTCCTTTAGAAATGTAATTTTGTGCAGGGACAGTTCTAAACACGGGAAACACGTGGCACTTCACAGGCATACTTTAGACACCCCCCAGGTACGATATTTAAAGGAATATTTGACTTTTTTTTTTCATTTTATGCATCATTAAAATGACTGCTCCCGAAAAACGGACGTTTTTAAAACTTTTTTTTGGATTGATACATGTCCCCTGGTGCAGAACCCGGGTTCCCAAACCCTTTTTAGGACAATAACATGCATATTAGTCGTTATAAATAGCACTTTAGATTTCGAACGTTCGCATCCATTGTATTTAATAGGATTCTAAAGTTCGTGCAAACTTTCGGTCCGTTCGCGGGTTCTGGTGCGAACCGAACCTGGGGGTGTTCGGCTCATCACTAATTATGAATTCATATTGATTTCGGAGTTTATTGTCAGGGTATAGCGCTACACTTATTGCATGTTTATTTGTCCAATTTGGAAACACAAATTTTAAGTGTTGGCAGCTTTATTCATTTAAGATAGATTTTTACCCCAGCAACGAATACCTTTTTTTGCTAAGAGCTGCAAAAGAAGCTGATGCTGGAAGATATGAAAAGGTGTGTTACAATAAACCATTGCTAAGGAACACCCACCAACATACCATACACTTAGAAGTGCAGTCGGTGTAGATCCGAGGGGGACATGCAAGGAAAATAAAAAACAGCATTTTAGCTTGCACATGATTGGATAAAAAAATCAGCAGAGCTTCCCTCATTTCAGATCTACCCCTCAGATCTACAGCAACTGCACTTCCAAGTGCACTTTCAGTGCAATTTCAAGTGCACTTTGCACTTGTAGTTTGCACTTGTAGTTCAAAGTGGATTTGCCTTTCGTAAATAACCCCCTTTGTATGCTACAGTTTATCTGGTCATAGATGGATAGAATTTCAAACTAAAAATCTTAGGAAAAGTCTTAGGAAAATTTGTATGAAAATTCTCAGAACATTTAGGGTGTACCTGTGTCTTCCACCTGTACCAAAATGCCGGAATCTCATAACAGCTGGATTTGCACCGCATCCACACTAAACTCGCACAGGACCCTTTTTTTTAACCAGATCAAAATCGCACTCCTTTGACGTGAACAGCCTTCAGAGAAAACAATGTATTTTCAGATCACATGCAAATCTATGCCTTTTGGATCACATCAGATTCACATCAGTGTAAACCAAGCCTATATCAGAAACAGACAAAGCTTGCAGATTTTTGAAGGCAGCCAACACTTCCTATTATCTTCTGCAGAAACACTTAATTATAATAGGCACTCAGCTGCAACACACTGGTTCAGGGACAATCTTCACAAACCACAGCAACCTCCATTTTCCATATTCCAAATTAACCCACCGTTAGCAGGAATGTCCCAGAGAAAACCATACCACTAATGGCACCACACATGCTTGTAGATCAATGGCATCATTGACTGACCCCCCCCCCCTTTTGTTTATTTATTAGGCTCTTTTTTGGGCACCATCCCCAGGGGAGAGATCACCAGACCCACTAATGGTAAAGTCCCGAAAGTGCAGCCCATGCGGCCCATGGCCAATTCCTTCTGTAGTTTTTCAGAAACCACATTTGGATGCTGTAGTGCTAAACGTAAATTCTGTGCCATCGGCAGAATAGAAGAAAGAGAACAGGGGATGTGGAAACCCTTAAAAACCCACCTCCAACAACAAGGCAGCCTCCCGGTCAGGATACCTATTTAGTACCGGACTATCATTTTCACACTCACCAGAGTTGTCCTTCTTACCTGCAGGTTCGTTGGCACATCTTTTATCTTGTTTGAAACAGTGGGACAGCGCAGGGGATCCACCGCAGCTAGAGCTTTTGTGCTTGAAATTGCAGGCTGCTCTGAACCTGCACACGCACTCACGGAACAGTATCCCCATTTTTATGCAGCCGGTTGTCCCAGGGCAGCTGAACATCCCAACCCTCCCTTAAAAAAATAGCTGGGTGCCCTCGTAGACATCATACATTTCATCCACAGGCTAATGTCCTTGTGGTCCCAGTACAGTGATGGCTTGACCACTTTCCTCTGCTGGAAAGCCACACTGCCATAAACCCTGTAAGACTCACTAATAGCAATAAGTAAGCAAAAAAAAAAATCAGAACAGTGCTCTAGATTCCTTTCTCCTATGACGCTCACCATTTTGGCAAAGGCCTGCAACCAAGTGAAAAAGGTACGAGGAATAAGTCTGTACCAGAATTTTTCCTCTTCTCCGGTCTTAATCTAAGTTGAGCTCCAGGAGCAAGATCTTTAAAACCACTCATCCATTCACTTGTGGTTCCCAGAGATCGAACCTGTGTTGAGTGGGAACTGCCGGCCGCAGATGGGACAAGCCGGCGGCTTTTGCCTGCATTTTCCCATGACGGGCCCCCTCACTGACCGGCACATCAACAGGAGAGGTGGCCGCATGCTCCCACAAATGCTGCAGAAATTGGCGGGGATAAAAGGCAAACTGACGCCGGATCCCCACCCACAGAGCTCCTCCTATGTAGAGTATTCCTCCCAAACTCTAAGAGAGGACTCCGGGCTGAAGCACTCTGGAGGCCGAGATCCCTGAGCATGTGGGATATCCTGGATCCTGCTCCCTCAACAGGAAAGACACCTGGCCGGAAGCCTGGGAAATGCACCAAGGGTCTCTTCAGAAGTTTCTTATTTGTTTGTTAACACCCACTGGACTTGCAGCTATCCACTCCCTTCTGAAGTATCCAAGACTCCTCCCAGCCCTGTAGCCATCATTTATAAGGTCAACATCTGCCACATTTAAGACGCCCTTTAAGTTTTTTACTTTTTTTTTACATTTTCTGCCTTTTTTTTTGATTTGGGCCTTCATGTCTATCTATTGCACAATCTGTGCAAATTGCACAATAAATCAACTCCTCTGTGTAGACCAGGTGTCTCCAAACTTTTCAAACAAAGGGCCAGTTTACTGTCCTTCATACTTCAGGGGGGGGGGGGGCAATTGTGGCCAGTGGGGGAAGAAAATGTCCTGGGCCCAGCATTAATGAGAGAAAACATGGCCTCAGGGTTGGTGGTCAGTAGGAGGAGGAATAGTGCCCCATCATTGGTATAAGATGGAAGAAAAGTACCCTATAATTTGTATCAGTGAAAGAAATAGTGCCCCATTGTTGGTGTCAGTGAGAGGAATAGTACCCCATCATTGGGAGGAATAGGGCCCCAAGGGCTGAATAATAGGCAGCAAGGGCCACATCTGGCCCTTAGGCCGAAGTTTGGAAATCCCTGGTGTAGACAGATGTTTTCCTGAAGTTCAGCTGTAGAAGAGAGCACAAGAAGAAGTTATTTCTCAAACTTTTCAACACAAAACAATGGAAGATTTCTAAAATTTGAGGAACTTATCATTAAAAGTGATTACCTGGGTTATTTTCAACTTGAAATGTGGTGAAAGTGAGTGGAAAAATATGAAATAAGTAAATATATGAAATAAACAAATTTTCAGAAAACAGAATTCTTTTTTTAAACATCTTGTTCCCTGATGTGAATGACACAACTTCCTTACAGCCGCACCCAAGTGAAATGAAGTCACAAGTGCTAAATTCTGATTTCTGTTTATTGTCTGCAAAGAAAGAAAAATGATATGTAAGAACATGAATGGGAAAAGGGATTGAGAGATCAGCTGAAAAGCGGATATAGAAGTAAAACAAGGAAGAGGAGCGGACATAAAGAGGATGTAAACAAAATCATCCATGTATCCATGTCATATGAAAGCATAATCTTCCATTGCACATACATGGTCAAACTAGTCCTAGGTGGCCAGTGAACCGAACAAAAAAAAAGGATTTCCCTATCCACACAAGCGAGGTAGAATGAGGAATCCTCCCTGCAGTGAACGTGTACTAGATTCTGACAGCGGGCGCTGTCAGTATACACTGATTAGTGGCTGCAGCCGGCTGTTGGGAAAATTTTCAGTTGATCATTACATTGACTTTTGTTGAATGAAAACAGCCACACATGGATTGAAATTTGGTTGGTCCCTGCTGACCTAGCTGAATTTCAATCCATCTATGGCCAGCTTAAGACTAATGCCGCGTACACACGACCGTTTTTCATGACGAGAAAAATGAAATTTTATAATTTGGTCATTAAAAACGATTGTGTGTGGGCTCCAGAGCATTTTTCATGACATGAAAAATGGGCATTAAAAATATGGAACATGCTCTAATTTTTCTCATCGTCGTTTTTCTCGTCATGAAAAACGGTCGTGTGTAGGCTTTAACGACGTGAAAAAAACGCGCATGCTCAGAAGCAAGTGATGAGACAGGAGCGCTCATTCTGGTAAAACTAGCATTCGCAATGGAGATAGCACATTTGTCATGCTGTAACGGACTGAAGAGCACGAGGCTGAAAAGCGCGAATCGTCTCTCACCAAACTTTACTAACACAAAGATCAGCAAAAGCAGCCCAAAGGGTGGCGCCATCCGAATGGAACTTCTCCTTTATAGTGCCGTCGTACATTTCGTACGTCACCGCGCTTTGCTCGAGCATTTTTTTTCATGATCGTGTGTAGGCAAGGCAGGCTTGAGAAGAATCACGTCGAGAAAAACTTAGTTTTTTTCAATGACATTAAAAAGCGGTCGTGTGTACGTGGCATAAGGGCTTGTTCAATCTGTTGGGAAACATTGATCAATGCAGTTCCAACACAGAAACAAAGAAATGTGTCTTATTGCTTCATTAGACAGCAATGTGCTGCATTGGGTGTGCACTGAAAGAAAATAAGACATGTTGCATCTGAGGCCTCGTACACATGGCCGAGTTTCTCGTCGTAAAACAAACGTTGTTTTTCTTGTCGGTTTTCTTGTCAAGTTTGACGAGATTCTTGTGAAGCTTTGCTTGCATACACACTCGTCGGTCTAAAAAAGCGGTGACGTACAACACGTACGACGGCAGTATAAAGGGGAAGTTCCATTTTCATGGCGTCCTCCCTTGGGCTGCTTTTGCTAATCTCGTGTTGCCGTGTGTTAGTTAAAGTTTGGGAAGAGACGATTCGCGCTTTTCAGACTGCGTGCTTTCAGTTCGTTTTCTGCGGTTCAGTTGGTGCTTGTGGGTTCGTATCTTGTCTTTCAGGGCGAGTAGTCAGGTCGTATCTGTTTTACAGTGCGTTCTTGTCCGCTCGTTTCTGATTTTCAGGTCGTTCTTTATAGGCCTTGCTGTTCTTCAGTGCGTTCTGTTTAGTTCGTTCTGTTCAGACGACCGTTTCTTAGCCATGTTGCGGATACGTTCTCATCGTAGAGATCGTGTTGTGCACCGACTTTGTGTGTCTGTTGGTCTTCTTGTATTGGACCAAGACGAGTCTATGAACAGGGTGAGGAGGAGTTCATGGACCAATAATTGGTTGCTCCAGCGCGACCAATTCTCTCACATGCCTCTGCTGCGGGAGATCGTGGAGAATAATCCTGAGGACTACAGGAATTTTCTGCGGATGTCTGACCCCGTATTTCAGCATCTGTTGGCTTTGGTGTCCCCCTATATTACCAGGCAAGACACCGTTATGCGGGAAGCCATCAGTGCTGAGCATAGGCTCTTCGCCACGTTGCGCTACCTGGCGACAGGGAGAAGTCTGCAGGACCTGAAGTTCACCACAGGCATCTCCCCCCAGGCTCTGGGCATCATAATCCCAGAGACCTGTTCTGCTATCATCCAAGTCCTGCAGGATGACTATATGAGGGTAAGTTTTCGTATATAATATCACATTCTCTGTATTTAATGCATGATGATGTATTGTATTTCTTTCATCCTTCCCTAATTAGCATGATTGTAATATGCTGAGAATGTCCCCTTTGTCCCCATGCATGCTGTCATTTTTTAAGTCATTTTTGGGCCTACATGCATTGTTACCTTTACTTACCTCTCCAGCATGCTCTCCTGGGCCCAAACACATCTAGCCTAGTCTGTTAACAATGTATTTTTGCAGATCCCTTGTAGCCCCCCCCCCTCCAATTCTTAATTTAATTTCCTGATTGTGAAATGTGTGGGGTCCCAAACACATCTAGCCCCCCCCCCCCCAAGAAAATAAATGGGCCATCAGAGGGGGGTGAGCAATGTGCAAATTGTGAATTTGGTTATCTTTTTTTACTAATCCTTAACCAAAATGTTATACTTATGTTGGCCACGAATGTTTTTGTCTAATCTGCTTGCAAAGTTATTAGCAAAAGTCCTTAATTTTTTTCTTGTTTGATTCCCCAGCTTCCTTCCACGCCACAGGAATGGCAGACTGTGGCATTGGAGTTTGCCAGGCGGTGGGACTTCCCAAACTGCGGAGGAGCCATTGACGGAAAGCACGACCGCATCGTGCCACCACCCCGTTCTGGCTCCTTTTTTTACAACTACAAGGGGTTTCATAGTATTGTGCTGATGGCGGTGGTGTCAGCACAGTATGAATTCCTCTATGTGGATGTGGGGAAGAATGGCCGGATGTCGGATGGGGGAGCCTTCGCCCAGACGGAGTTTGCCCTTCGTCTACAGAGTGATGACCTTGCATTGCCACCGGATGCAGGGAATGTGGAAGGACTCCCCTTTGTGTTTTTGGCTGATGAAGCCTTTGGCCTGGGTCGGCATCTCATGAGGCCTTTCCCCCAGAGGACCCTCACCTCGGAGAGGAGGGTCTTCAACTACCGGCTGGCCAGAGCCCGAAGAGTTGTGGAGAATGCCTTTGGGATAATGGCCAGCCGGTTCCGTCTTTTTCTGACTCCTATTAATCTTGCGGAGTACAAATTGAACTATATTGTGTTTTGTTGTTGTCTACTGCACAATTTTTTGAGGAAGAAATCTCCTACATATATGGCCACAGTTGGGCCCGAGCCAGGACTTGCTGCGGACAATGCCCTGCCGGGCCTGGAACCTGTCCGTGCTGGCTTGCCCCCCCCAAAGTGCCCGTGCAATCAGGCAGAAATATGTTGATTATTTCATGGGTAGGGGGGCCATTCCCATGCCAGAGAATCTGTCCGAATTATAATTTTGCCATAAAAAAATCCAAAATAAAAAATATCAACTTTCAATTATTAGTTTTGCTTTGTTTATATTTGAGTTGTCTAAGTGTACTTGTAGTGCAAAGTGTATTTTCCTTAGTAAACCACAAACATTTCACTGCTAACAACAAAACTAAATCCCAAAAAGGTTAGAGTGGTTTTAAAAAAAACAAATAATTTTTTTGTATTTTCTTGTATTTTACTCAATCACACATATGGTTAGGTATACATTTTTGGTGTCTGAACATTTTAGAAACCCATTATCGCCTTTTCACCTAACATGGCAAATTTTGCTGATAATGAACTTAGAAAAAATCTCCTCAACATTCCTCCAAATACAACAATGTTAAACGTTTTGTCCACAAAAATGTCTATCTGCCCTTCCTCAAAAATGGAGTGTTGTCACCCCTGAACCTGACAAATAGGGATGAGCTCGGTGTTCGAGTCGAACATACGTTCGACTCGAACATCGGCTGTTCGATCGTTCGCCGAACAACGAACGATTTGGGCCGTTCGCGCCTAATTCGCGGCCCACAATGCACTACGCCATCGCAGTGTCATCCAGGCGCTGTGATTGGCCAAGCATGCACTGTCACCCCGCATGCTTGGCCAATCACAGCGCCGGCAGCGAGGAGAGCAATGATTGGCCACAGGCAGGATGCCTGTGGCCAATTATTGCTGAGGGTGTTTAGTACACGCCCCACACTATAAAAGGCTGCCAGCACGGCGGCCTAGTGTAGTGTGTTCCGGAGCAGGGAAAGAGAAGCATAGGCAGGGACAGTGACATTTTTTTTTCTTGCTTAACCTGGATTCCTTTAGTTTAGGGAAAGAGAAGGATAGGTAGGGAGAGTGTCAGTCTGTTTTACTGTGCTAAACCTTGTTTGTAGGGACAGGGAAGGACAGTGAGGGAAATTCTCCTTGTGCTATACTGTGCTAAAGCATTCATCATCAACCATCTTTAAAAAAACATTTTTTATAGGGACAGAAAACTATAGGTAGGGAGAGTGTCAGTGTGTTTTACTGTGCTAATCCTTGTTTGTAGGGACAGGGAAGGACAGTGAGGGAAATTCTCCTTGTGCTATACTGTGCTAAAGCATTCATCATCAACCATCTTTAAAAAAACATTTTTTATAGGGACAGAAAACTATAGGTAGGGAGAGTGTCAGTGTGTTTTACTGTGCTAATCCTTGTTTGTAGGGACAGGGAAGGACAGTGAGGGAAATTCTCCTTGTGCTATACTGTGCTAAAGCATTCATCATCAACCATCTTTAAAAAAACATTTTTTATAGGGACAGAAAACTATAGGTAGGGAGAGTGTCAGTGTGTTTTACTGTGCTAATCCTTGTTTGTAGGGACAGGGAAGGACAGTGAGGGAAATTCTCCTTGTGCTATACTGTGCTAAAGCATTCATCATCAACCATCTTTAAAAAAAACATTTTTTATAGGGACAGAAAACTATAGGTAGGGAGAGTGTCAGTGTGTTTTACTGTGCTAATCCTTGTTTGTAGGGACAGGGAAGGACAGTGAGGGAAATTCTCCTTGTGCTATACTGTGCTAAAGCATTCATCATCAACCATCTTTAAAAAAACATTTTTTATAGGGACAGAAAACTATAGGTAGGGAGAGTGTCAGTGTGTTTTACTGTGCTAATCCTTGTTTGTAGGGACAGGGAAGGACAGTGAGGGAAATTCTCCTTGTGCTATACTGTGCTAAAGCATTCATCATCAACCATCTTAAAAAAAACATTTTTTATAGGGACAGAAAACTATAGGTAGGGAGAGTGTCAGTGTGTTTTACTGTGCTAATCCTTGTTTGTAGGGACAGGGAAGGACAGTGAGGGAAATTCTCCTTGTGCTATACTGTGCTAAAGCATTCATCATCAACCATCTTTAAAAAAACATTTTTTATAGGGACAGAAAACTATAGGTAGGGAGAGTGTCAGTGTGTTTTACTGTGCTAATCCTTGTTTGTAGGGACAGGGAAGGACAGTGAGGGAAATTCTCCTTGTGCTATACTGTGCTAAAGCATTCATCATCAACCATCTTTAAAAAAACATTTTTTATAGGGACAGAAAACTATAGGTAGGGAGAGTGTCAGTGTGTTTTACTGTGCTAATCCTTGTTTGTAGGGACAGGGAAGGACAGTGAGGGAAATTCTCATTGTGCTATACTGTGCTAAAGCATTCCTCATCAACCATCTTTGAAATCCTTGTTTTTTGGACAGTCAGGGAAATTGTCATTGTGCTATTCTGTGCGAAAGCAATCATCCTCAACCATATTTAGAAATCCTTAAGTAAAGGGACAGAGAAGGACACCTGAAGGTAGCCCTTATTGCTTTTTTCCCATCTCCCTGCAGGCCATCCATTAGAATGTCTGGAAGGCAAACAAGGAGAGGCAGACAGTCAGGAGGCAATAAAAGAGGGCAAGCAGGCTCTGTGTCTGGGGGCAACAGTGCTGGTCGTGGACGCGGTGCATTGTCATCAGCACATGGCCATGGGACACGCTTGTCCTTCTTTTCGGCAGCTGGACATGTTGAGCCACATCATGCCGAAGACTTGGTAGAGTGAATGACCAAGCCCTCCTCCTCCTCCTCATCCTCTCTCACCCAGGCTCAGGGTACTGGCAAAGCAGCTGCCAAAGCATCCTCTTCCCTGGTATCAATGTCAGACTCATCATCAGTCACTCCTTCCCTAGACCCACCATGTCCTCCTCCTGAGGAGTCCCCCGAACTGTTTGAGCACAGTGTTGGGTACATGCTCCAGGAGGATGCCCAGCGTTTCGAAGGCTCTGATGATGAAACCCAGCTACAGGAAGGCAGTAGCGTGAGAGCAGACAGAGGGGATGCTCAAGAAGGACACCAATCTGGCAGTCATGTTCCAGCAGCTGCAGCATACTGCCAGATTGGCTCCAGTGATGAGGAGGGAGGGGATGATGAGGTCACTGACTCCACGTGGGTGCCTAATAGGAGAGAGGAGGAGGAGGAGGATGAGGAGGAGGCACATCTCCAACGAGGCAGGATGCCCTTTGGTGGCCAGCGTAAGGGCAGTACACCGACGGAATCACACCGCAGAGCTCCGCCTGTGCAGGGCGCTGCCTCTGCCCGTCATTCAAAAAGTTCTTTGGTGTGGGCCTTTTTTCAGGCTAGTGCATCAGATCGCACAGCTGCTGTTTGCAACATATGTCTCAAGCGTATATCGCGTGGCCAAAACATCAGCCGCTTGGGTACCACATGCCTGACCAGACATATGTTGACCTGCCATGCAGCTCGTTGGCAAGCCTACCTCAAAGACCCACACCAAAGAACAAAGCGGACCTCTCCTTGCACCGCATCAGCTGGGATCTCCAACCCCACTATAACTTCAGTCCTCTCTGAAACATGCACTGAGAGGAATGAAGGTGTAGAATTAGGTGTGTCACAGCCAAGTACTTGCGGCCACTCTGCTAGCAGTACACCGACGTCCGATTCTAGCAGGCAAATTTCCCTGCCCCAGCTGCTGGACCGTCGAAAGAAGTTCACTCCCAGCCATCCACATGCCCAGCGGTTGAATGCTAGCTTGGCTAAATTGCTAGCGCTTCAACTGCTGCCTTTTCAGTTGGTAGACTCGGCCCCCTTCCGTGAGTTTGTGCAATGTGCGGTTCCTCAGTGGCAGGTTCCCAAACGCCACTTTTTCTCACGGAAGGCTATTCCGGCTCTCTACCGGCATGTGGAAGGCAATGTCTTGGCCTCGCTGGACAGGGCGGTCAGCGGTAAGGTGCATATTACCGCTGACTCATGGTCCAGCAGGCATGGACAGGGACGTTACCTTTCTTTCACGGCCCATTGGGTCACTCTTTTGGCAGCTGGGAAGGATGCAGGACAAGGTGCAGTAGTGTTGGAGGTTGTTCCACCGCCACGCCTCCAAAATGCTACTACTGGTTGTGACACACCTCTCTCCTCCACCCCCTCCTCTTCTTCTTCCTCCATGGCCTCTTCCTGTGCTTTGTCCTCTGAACCAGCGGTGCTCCGTAGCCGTTCAAGGGGCTACGCAAGTACGCAGGCAAAAAGATGCCATGCCGTGCTTGCGCTGGTGTGTTTGGGGGACAGAAGCCACACTGGGGCAGAGGTCCTGTCTGCTCTGCAGGGCCAGGCCGAGAGGTGGTTGACGCCACGCCAGCTTAAGCCAGGAATGGTGGTTTGCGACAATGGCACCAACCTCCTCTCCGCCCTCCGACAGGGACAACTGACCCATGTGCCCTGTGTGGCTCACGTCCTTAACCTGGTGGTGCAGCGGTTCTTGGGCAGGTACCCGGGCTTACAGGATGTCCTGAGGCAGGCCAGGAAAGTCTGTGTGCATTTCCGCAGATCTTATAATGCCAGTGCTCGCCTGGCTGAGCTGCAAAAGGAGTTGAACCTGCCCAAGAACCGCCTTATATGTGACATGCCCACCAGGTGGAACTCAACGTTGGCCATGCTGCAGCGGCTGCACACGCAGCAGAGGGCCATCAATGAGTACCTGTGCGACTACGGCACCAGGACAGGGTCAGGGGAGCTTGGTTTTTTTTCTCCACGCCAGTGGGGCATGATCAGGGATGCATGCACTGTCCTGGCACCATTTGAGGAGGCCACGAGGATGGTGAGCAGTGACAGTGCATGCATTAGTGACACTGTACCTCTTGTCCACCTGTTGGAGCACACGCTGCGTGGAATAATGGACAGGGCACTTGAGGCAGAACAGAGGCAGGAAGAGGAGGACTTCCTTGCCTCTCAAGGCCCCCTTTACCCAGACAGTGTTCCTTCTGTCCCACCCATCGCACAGGAAGAGGAGGAGGAGGAGGAGGAGGAGGATTGTGTCAGCATGGAGGTGGAGGCTGGCACTCAGCATCATCAGCAGCAGTCTTTTAGGGATGATTTACAGTCCCAAGAAACCAGTGGACTTGTACGTGGCTGGGGGAGGTGGCTGCGGATCATGTCGTCCTTAGTGACCCAGAGGACTCCGGACCGAATGCCTCAGCTAACCTACGCTGCATGGCCTCCCTGATCCTGCAAAGTCTGCGGAAGGATCCTCGTATTCTTCGGATCAAGGAGAGGGACCATTACTGGCTGGCCACTCTCCTTGATCCACGGTACAAGGGTAAGGTTGCGGACCTTATGTTACCGTCGCAGAGGGAGCAGAGGATGAGACAACTCCGGGAGGCCTTGCAGAAAGGTCTGTGCAACGCGTTCCCAGAGACTGGGAGGTTACAAACTCCTGGTCCTGGACAACGAGTTGCTGAGGCTTCGGCCAGTCAAAGAAGGAGCGGTGGGGAAGGTGGCTGTCTGACCGATGCGTTCAGACAATTCTTTAGTCCGCAGCCCCAAAGTATGATCGGTTCCAGCAACCATCGCCAGCGTCTGATAAACATGGTGCAGGAATATCTAGGGGCAAGGTCAGACTTGGACACCTTCCCCACCGAAAATCCTCTGGCTTACTGGGTCTTGAGGATGGATCACTGGCCAGAGCTTGCACAGTATGCAATTGAGCTACTGGCCTGTCCTGCATCCAGCGTTCTTTCGGAACGCACATTTAGTGCTGCTGGAGGATTTGTCACGGATCACAGGGTGCGCCTGTCCACCGACTCGGTTGATCGACTGACTTTCATCAAGATGAACCAGTCTTGGATCACCACCAGCTACCACACACCTGATGCTGATATAACAGACTAATTGATTTTAACATGTCACATCCCTTCAAGACTGATGCTGATGCTGAGTGCCTGTGCTGTTATGTTGACTGGCTATCCTCCTCCTCCGAGTCCTCAATGATACGATTGATGATGATAGCTTGGAAGATCATTTTTGTTTATGGGTGCCGCCACCAGTGGCTAAGGCCCAATTTTTCAGCCCCTGTTTAACAGGGGCGTGTAATTACAATTTTTGAAGCAATACTTTGCAACAGGGCTCATTGCTGTGCTCCAAGTACAGTATCTGTGAGGGGTTGCAGTGTTGTGCCACCAGTGCCTAAGGCCCAATTTTTCAGCCCCTGTTCAACAGGGGCATGTAATTACAATTCTTGATCTAATAATTCACAGCAGGGCCCATTGCTGCACCCACCAAGAGTAACTCTGAGGGCTTACAGTGTTGTGGCAACGCCACCACCACCACCACCACGAAAGGCCCAATTTTTCAGCCCCTGTTCAAAAGGGGCATGTAATTACAATTCTTGATCTAATAATTCACAGCAGGGCCCATTCCTGCACCCACCAAGAGTAACTCTGAGGGCTTACAGTGTTGTGGCAACACCACCACCACCACCACGAAAGGCCCAATTTTTCAGCCCCTGTTCAACAGGGGAATGCAATTACAATTCTTGATCTAATAATTCACAGCAGGGCCCATTGCTGCACCCACCAAGAGTAACTGTCAGGGCTTACAGTGTTGTGGCACCAGCACCACCATCAAAGGCCCAATTTTTACTACCACTGTTCAACAATTATATGTAATTACAATTCCTGATATAATAGTTGACAGCAGGGCGTTCCAGCACCAACCAAGAGTAACTGTGAGTGCTTACAGTGTTGTGCCAACACCAACAACTAAGGGGCCTATTTCTGCAGAGTATATACGGCAGGTCCCTACTTTCAAACATCCAACTTACAAACGACTCCTACTTGCAAACGCAAGAAGACAACAGGAAGTGAGAGGAAATCTACCCCTAGGAAGGAAAATTCTCTCCTGTAAGAATTAATATGGGAGAAAGGTGTCTCCTCTGTACTGATGCTTTATCACCAATCCTTGTTTCAAGAAAAACACCACATTTCAAAAACAGTTGTCATTGGGACGGAAAGTGAGGTGAAATGTTCTGAACAGGGGCACAGACAGCAAAACAAATGTTACAGGGGTGATAACCCTTACCTATGTTTTCCAAAAAGTTTAAAAATAGATTTTTGGGCTGGAGCTACACTTAAACAATGTACCTGTTCAAAATTACAAACACATTCTACATAACAACAAACCTACAGTCCCTGTCTTGTATGCACCGCCTGTATACAGCTGTTCAGAGTATATAGGGCCTTTTTTATTTTGTGTGCGGTGTTCCCCTTAATATCCATACAAGACCCAAAGGGGCTGGTAATGGGCTGGGGTAGGGGGGGGGGGGGTCATGGGGTAGCTATGCCATTTTTCTTAAAGATTTTCATCCATATTACCGGGACCAGACATTACATTAAAGCCGCAAGCAGTTTTAAATGGCTTTTTTTTCCTTTAGAAGTGTCATTTTGTGCAGGGACAGTTCTAAACACGGGAAACACGTGGCACTTCACAGGCATACTTTAGACACCCCCCAGGTACGATATTTAAAGGAATATTTGACTTTTTTTTTTTCACTTTATGCATCATTAAAATGACTGCTCCCGAAAAACAACCGTTTTTAAAACTTCTTTTTGCATTGATACATGTCCCCTGGTGCAGAACCCGGGTTCCCAAACCCTTTTTAGGACAATAACATGCATAATAGTCGTTATAATTAGCACTTTAGAATTCGAACGTTCGCATCCATTGTATTTAATAGGGTTCTAATGTTCGTACGAACTTTCGGTCCGTTCGCGGGTTCTGGTGCGAACCGAACCCGGGGGTGTTCGGCTCATCACTACTGACAAATTTAGAAGATGCACACATTTTTAGGGGGGGGGGAAACTAGGTTAGATACTTCCTCATCCCTCTCGTCAACATGTGCTACCCGCCATCATGGGGGATCATTCAACATGTTTTGGGGGGGCAACCCCTTCTTACTTTCTCCTTCTTGAGTTGTGAGGAAGAGGTTGCACCCCCAATACACGTACATGGAGATCCCGTGATGGCAGATAGCACATGTTGACCCACTGTGTGCATCTTCTAAATTTTTTTGGGCAACAAAGTGCTACAAAAGTGAACACAAACTTGAGATTAAAAGGTTTATTTTAGTCTATTCTCCCCAACACATCTATGATGTCCTTAAATGCATTCTCCAGATCCTGAATCCTTTTTTTAATGAAGTCCAGTTGAGTACTACAATCCATTACTTGTTGTATGAGTCATTGTGCACTATCCCTGGAGAATCGTGGACTTTCAGGAAAATCTTCATCCCCTAAAATAAAAATAAAAATATATCAATCTCCAGGCCTACATCTCGTAAACCTGAAGCTGGGGTGACAGATACTGACCTGTTGTAGTGACAAGTTCCACCACCTCCTCCACCTCTCCTTCCTCGACTTCTCCTTCCTCCACCTCTCCTTTATCTAATTCGACATCCTCCACATTCTCAGGTTGGCCTTGTTGGGGAGGTTGGGGTTCTTTGGAAGGTGTGGGGTTCCTGGGCTCCGAGGAGTCGTGTCCTCCCAGTCTTCTCTCCCCTATGAGATTAAAACAAATGGTACACTTAACACACACATATATGAAGTCATAACTAGGAATATGAAACATTGCTTGCAGGTGGGTTACACTTGTCTGTTTTGGCCCAGTTCCAAGATGAAGACCAGTTTCGAGAACTATACAAAGCTAAAAAACAGACATTTTGGTGACAATTTTATCACTTGCCCCCCCCCCCCCCAGTACCCACTGTAGCACCTGTGGTGGACACCCTAAAAAGGTTCTTATGGCGGTCCACACTATAGTGCTCCTGTGAGTGCAGATGTGTAAACAACTGCTGAGTGTCCTCTCCTTTATATTGATTCAAGTTTGCATTTCATTCTAGTTTCAAACACATCATCTAGACAACAATGTCATAACATTTAGTGATTTTAAATATACATTTATTTTTGGAAATAAAAAAGAACGGATATTGCCAAATCATCGTATGTAATGTGCAAACGATGTGTCTATATCGACCGATTACTGTGCCCACTAAATTGTAGAAGATGTCATTTAAGAATGTTAATTAAGAAAAAAACACAACAGGGAGCAACATGCAAGTTGTGAAATACAACAATAGGGACACAGGAGAAGTACTTACTTTTTTTAAGCATTCTGTTAATGCTCCTTAACTGCTCCGGCTCCCTCAGTTTGAGGTCAGACCACCTCTTTCTGAGCTGCTCCTTGGATCTTTTCACACCGAAATTCTTCTTTAGACTTTTCACTACTTTCTTCATAATTTTGTCCTTCCGAAGATTAGGGTGGGAATACGGCCCATGCTTTGCATCATAATCAGAATTGTTCAATATGGCCACCATCTCCGCCATCTCCTCAAAGGACATATTAGATGCCTTGTAGCGCCTCCTTGTTTATGACGTTTCCCGCTCTGGGCTGGTCTCCTCATTGGAATTCTCTGAATTCACAGACACCTGCTGTGACTCCGCCATGTCGCCTGCGCGCCGAAAGAGAAGGGGTGGGGAAACATCGAGAAAAGACCGTCATGGGCGGGCGACGTGTGTCACGCATGCGTAGCGTATATAAAGCTAACACACACATGTGACGTACCTACGTTCTGTGTGCGGCCGAAGGAGTTTAGAGCGACGAACGTTAGACCGAAGGTATCATTTGCTAATTGGTACATCAGTGGCCTATATTGCATAGAGATTGGAGAGGCATATATGGGCATAAAGAGTTTACGAGTTTAGAGTGTGATTGACATTTTTAATTATGTCTGGTGTTTTGTCTTGCAGAAAGAATGAATGTGTTTGGGGAAAAATAATTTCTATCGGAATTCATTGACAGATTAAGGGAGCTGCCCGCTCTGTGGGAGACCAAAAATCCACAGCATAAAAAAAAGGGGTTCGGAGAGCAGCGCTGGAGAGCCTGCTCCCATTTGTGCAGACCAGGGTGCCCCATGCAACCACTGAGCAGCTTGACACCAAAATTGGGACCTTGAGAGGAACATATAGGACTGCGCGCAATCGTGTCCTGGCATCTCAGAGGTCAGGAGCAGCAGCAGGGGAGGTATATGTCCCACATTTGTGGTACTACGACAGGTTGGCCTTTCTGAATGACCACATTACAGCAAGGGAATCACTGTCCAGCCTTCCCTTCAACCTTCCCTCCAGCCTTCCCTCCAGCCTTCCCTCCAGCCAAGATGTTCCTTCCCAGGATCAGGAGGAGCCTTCCATCTTGGATGAGGACCCAGATCTGTCCGTCTGGAGCCAGGTATAGTAATTTTATCACATTTCTTTGTCAAAAGTGAATGATGTAAAATAGATGTTAAGATGGATAAAAAGGTAGGCAATCAAGAAAAAGGGATTGACATAGCAATAGACATTAGTGGGCAAAAAAGTGGGGGAGGAGATATGAAAATGATGGGGGCATAATGAGAGTATTATACACACACATTTTGAAGGATTTGCAACAGGCAATGATCTGAACATTGTGGGGCTGCTTTAGGAACAGGTAATCCACTTTGCACTACAAGTGTAAACTACAAGTGCAAAGAGCACTTAAAATTTCACCAAAAGAGAACTTGGAAGTAAAGGCGCTGTAAATCAGAGGGGGAGAGCGAAAATGAGGGGAAGCTCTGCTGATTTTAATCTGCAATCATGTTTAAGCTAAATTTATGCTTTTGCTTTGCCTTGCATGTCCCCCTCAGATCTCCAGCGACTGCACTTCCAAGTCCACTTTCCAAGCAATTACAAGTGCACTTGTAGTTTGCACTTGTATTGCAAAGTGGATTTGCCTTTACAAACTAATCCCCTGTGTGTGATTGATGAAAACAAATTCTAAAATATGTCCCTTTTTTTACACAGGAGGAGGTCAGCCAAGATGAGAGGGCGGAAAATGTCAGGCAGGAGGAGGCTGGGCTTAGTGGCAGAGAGGAGGTGCCTGGTCCAAGTGGCAGAGAGGAGGTGGCTGGTCCAAGTAGTAGGACTAGGTGTCAGGTGCCACCAATCCGCATGCCACCAAGAAGGGGAAGGAGGGATAGGGCTGTGAGTGTGGCAGCACTGGCCCTCATTAAAGAGGCCCATGCCACCCTCCAGCAGCCCCCAACCCCTGATGAGGGCTATGCGGCATTGGTGGGCATGAAAATGGCCCAGATGCAAAATGAACAGAGGCTACTTTGTGAGTCCCTGCTCATGACCCTTTTAAATAAGGGGTTGAGGGGCAGACTCACAGAGAGCACTGTTATCTGTGACCACGGCCATCCTCTTGCACCTTCCTATTCTCCTCCACCTCCTTGTTCTCCACCTCCACCTCCAATTTCACAACCTCCTCCTTCCTCTTCTCCTCCACCTCCTTCTTCTTCTCCTCCACCTCCTCCTTCCTCTTCTCCTCCACCTCCTTCTTCTTCTTCTCCCCAACCTCCTTCTCCAGCTCCACCTCCTCCTCCTGACATGAGTACACCTCCTGAGGCACAGCCTTCAGCCAGGCGGACAAGGAAGGCTGCAGAGAAGGCTGCAGGCAAGCCTACCCAGAAGGCTGCAGGGAAGCGGAGCAAGAAGACCAGGAAGTGATTCCCTTGCTGCAATGTGGTCAGACAGAAGGCAGCCTGTTGTAGTTCCCCAGGCTTGGGACATGTATCTAACCTGCTGCTGTTCCTGACCTCTGGGAGTCCAAGACCAGATTGTGCTCAGTAATGTATGTTCCTCTCAAGGTTCCAATTTTGGTGTCCACACAGTCGCACAAATTGCAGCAGGCTCTCCAGCGCTGCCTTCTAGTTTGGTTATTATTATTTTGTATACCAGAATAAATGTTTTTTTGTGTTCCAGTTAATACTTGCATATGTGTTTTTGTTAAAGCTACATATTTAGCTGGTGAGTAGGCAGGTAATTTTCTTAAACTCCAAAGCTAGAGTTTAAATGCCACAGATAACACCCAAAAAACGCCTTGCAGAACAAAAAAAAGAGGATAATTTAATACTATTTATGTCAAATTTACACCGGATAAAAAAAAAAAAAGGAGAACACTAGAAATTAAAGAAGATTTTAAAATGCATATCTGAATAAAAACATACCGGTACTAATAAAAAAAAAAACTTGCTCGATCAACTAAAATAACATATTCATGAGATCTGCATTCAGAAATGTTGGTAAAAATTTGTCCTAAATATGCAGGAATATCTGCTGCCAAAAAAGATCTAAATTGCACATCATCATTGTAGTTTCTTGTTCATACATCACGGGACACAGAGCGGCATAGTCATTACTATGTGGGTTATATAGAATTACCTTCAGGTGCTGGCACTGGCAACTTCCAAAACAGGAAGTACCCTCCCCTATATAAGCCCCTCCCATCCGGGAGTACCTCAGTTTTTTTGTCTAAGGTGTTGGCCAAGGTTAACATGTATTCATCTGGGCTTGTGTACAGGTTCTCTGGGCCTTAGCAAGCTATTCCGGATCCGACCCAAAAAAAGCTTCATAGCTAAACGGTCGGTACCCGGGCCTTGCAGAGAAGAGCAGGGTTTTGCCTGTAATGCCTCTCTTAGGAGGGCTGGACCCTGGGATCCAGAGCTCTGGTCATACCCAAAACCAAGAGGCTATCTGTGCAGGGTGCTATACAGGTCCAGGGGAGTGGAATCCTTGGGAACCCGGTCCCTGAAGGTCTAGTACAATGCCTGCCGTGAGAGGTGAAGTTTGGGCTTCTGTGGACCAAACAAAGTCCTGCGGCGGGGAAAAGGTAAGTGGGGGCCCCTCAGGAACTTGATTCTATTGAGGGGACCCCCAAGCCTAATATGTCTTTCTGCCTGTTACCTAAAGGTATTCCCGCTAATAGCTGTATATGCCTAAGAAATCCTAGAAATGTCTTTTCATAAAGGAGGTTTTAAAAACTGTAAACCTGGAAATGTTTTTCATAAAGGAGGTTTAAAAAAAAAAAAAAAAGACAAAAGTGCGGTACCTGTGTTTGTCCACTAGAGGCCGCTGTGGAACGTCTTTTTTTCTTGGGACTATTCCTTCCATGGTGAAAGTCCAGGCAGATGAGTGAGCTCTCTATCAGGGAAGCTGCATTCCTCTGTCATGCTGCCAAGTAGTTTCCTTCCATCCCCGAGTCCTGGTGAAACAGGGACCCTGGCTCCTCTCCCTACATGGCGCCAAGAGCGCACACGTGCATGCGCGCGCGCACACACGCTTTCTTTTTATAGATTTAGCTTCAAAAAAGGGGGCGGAGCCTGGCGGATGACGCGCTCTGTGCGCCCAACGCTTCTGCGCATGTGCGGGCATCCCAGCAAGATAAAAGGACTCAGTCCACGCTGCTTGCTATGGACACAGAGCATGAAAAGGAGCTGGTAGCATGGTATAGGGGCTTACAGCGGGCGGTTGATACAGGCATCCCCAGAAAGACGCATTAGTAGACACCCACTGATGTACATAGCAGCAAATTGCATTAGACTATTTCAGTAAAGGGGTGTATTGCGGCTGGAATACCTCAGCTTTGAACTAAGGAATATGCCGCCTAAAAAACTCCGAGATATACCTCTCAGGAAGTGTAGGGGGTCTCCATCGGGCTCTGAGGATCTGGAGCAGTAATCTGCACCTTCCTCCCCTGAGAAATCAGAGGTTAATACCCATAAGGAACCCCCGGGAGTGCCAGGTACTGCGGCTGTCCTCAGTCCACCTGCTCCTGCATATATAACAGAGGAGGTTTTTGCCTCAACTCTGGAGGGATTGGAGCAGAGATTGGCAGCATTGATCGCTTCTTCTATACAGGAAAGAAAGCGCGCCAGATCTCCATCACCTCCATTAGAGTGCCTGTTGGCAGAGCAACAGTCCCAGGAAGGGACTGACCTACCTGAAGGGGATCAGGAGGAGGTTAACTCTGTTTTTGAGGAATCGACAGTAGAAGAACCATTTTCAGCATCACAGACTGAAAGATTGTGGGTCCAGACCCTAACTGACATGGTTCGATCTGCATTTAAAATGCCTCTTGTTGAACCATCAACTACTGCTGTCTCCTCATTGGGGTCGCTAAAAGCTCCCCAGGTTAATTGCTCCTTTCCAATACATCCATTATTGGAAGGACTTATATACCAGGACTGGGAACATCCTGATAAACTATTTGTTCCGCCTAAGAAATTTCCGGTGATCTATCCCATGGAGGAAAAGTTCACCCAGAGATGGAATGTTCCTACGGTGGATGCAGCCATCTCTTCTGTGAACAAATCACTGACATGCCCAGTAGATAATGTTCAAATGTTCAAAGATCCAGTAGATAAAAAATTGGAATCTTTATTAAAATCTGCTTTTTCCACAGCAGGGGCTGTTACACAGCCAGCAGTGGCAGCTATTGGGGTCTGCCAAGCTTTAAAGGATCAGATGAAAATGGTCCTGAGGGATTTGCCAGACCAGCAGGCCCAGGCTCTGGCTGATTTGCCTAGAGCATTATGCTTTGCGGTTGACGCCATCAAGGATTCCATCCATCAGGCCTCCCGCCTCACGCTGTCTTTGGTACATATGCGTAGGCTTCTGTGGCTCAAGAACTGGTCTGCTGAAGCTCCCTGTAAGAAGCTCTTAGTTAGCTTCCCATTTCATGGGGAACGCCTTTTTGGCGAAGACCTGGATAAGTATATCCAGAAGATTTCCAGTGGTAAAAGTACTCTCTTACCGAGTAAAAAGAGGTCTAGGGGTCCATCTTTTAAGAGGACTACCTCTCCTATCCCTGCGACGTCTGCTACTAAGCAGTTCCGACGGCCTCCTCGGTCAAACTCAGGGGGTAAAAATCAGGGACAGTCACAGGGTAATAAGAAACCCTGGATCCGAAGGGGTACTAAACCAGCCTCCAAGTCAAGCCTATGAAGGGCTGCCCCCACTCAAACGGGTGGGGGGAAGACTTCAGTTGTTCGCAGAGACCTGGCGGGAGACGATCAAAGACAGATGGGTGCTCTCCGCAGTAACTCTGGGATACAAGTTGGAGTTAAAAGAGTCTCCTCCTTCCCATTTTATGTGGTCAGGCATGCCAAAAGACCCTCTAAAAAGAGGGTCTCTCCTATTGGCGTTAGAACAACTATTGCTCCAAGGAGTAATTATGGAGGTTCCTATGGAAGAGTGGGGGTTGGGTTTCTACTCAAACCTTTTCACAGTCCCGAAACCAAACGGGGACATAAGACCCATATTGGACCTAAAGAGTCTAAACAAATTTCTAAACGTCCGGTCTTTCCGGATGGAGTCGATCCGATCGGTCACCGCTGCCCTACAGGGGGAGGAATGGTTAGCCTCGATCGACATCAAAGATGCTTACTTGCATGTTCCCATCTTTCCAGGTCATCAAAAATTTCTACGCTTTGCAGTAGAAGGGCGCCATTTTTAGTTCAGAGACTTACCATTCGGTCTGGCCACAGCACCACGAGTGTTCACAAAAATTCTGGCCCCACTGTTGGCCGATCTAAGAACACGAGGTGTAACGATAATGGCATACCTAGACGACCTGTTGTTGATGGACCACTCAGTTGCCAAGCTAGAAGTGGTAATTGTCGATACAATCAAGTATCTAGAATCTCACGGTTGGGTCATCAACCTGGACAAGTCAGCCCTACAGCCAGTGAAAAACCTGGTATATCTAGGGCTACGGCTGGATTCAGACCAGAGGAAGATTTTCTTACCTCTAGACAAGGTATCCTCTTTGAGGGGCTTGGTCCGTCTGCTTTGTGCAAAAAGACAGCCGTCCATACGCCTGTGCATGAGGCTGCTAGGAAAGATGGTAGCATCATTCGAAGCTGTGCCATACGCCCAATTCCACTCAAGGAATTTACAGAGGGCCATATTGTCAGCCTGGAACGGAAAAATTCAGGCTCTAGACTTCCCGATGGCTTTGTCCCCTTCCGTTCGGAAGAGTCTCTGCTGGTGGTTGATCCCCCAGAATCTCCAGAAGGGAAAACCCTTCAGTCCGATATCCTGGAAGGTGGTCACTACAGATGCCAGCCCTATAGGCTGGTGGGCAGTACTGGAGCAATGGTCTCTCCAGGGCAGATGGTCAAATGTAGTAAAAACCCTGCCCATCAATCTCTTAGAGATACGAGCAGCCCGGTATGCCCTAGTAGCCTGGACATCCAGACTCCAAGGGTCCCCTGTCAGAATTCAATCAAACAATGCCACAGCAGTGGCATATATCAATCATCAGGGAGGCACCAGGAGTCGTGCAGCCCAGAGGGAAGTAAGTCACATCCTGGAATGGGCAGAAAAGCATGTCCCATGTATATCAGCTGTCTTCATTCCAGGGGTGGAGAATTGGAAGGCGGACTTTCTGAGTCGCCAACAGTTATGCCCAGGGGAATGGTCCCTTCATCCCGAGGTCTTCCGAGCAATATGTCAGCGGTGGGGAACACCGGATGTAGATTTGCTAGCATCCAGATTCAACACAAAGGTGGACAAATTTGTCTCCCGGACAAGGGATCCCCTCGCTTGCGGCTCGGATGCTCTGGTGTTCCCTTGGGATCAGTTCAGACTGATATATGCATTCCCTCCGCTACAATTGTTGCCTCGACTCCTTCGCAGAGTCAGGTTGGAAAAGAAGCCGGTGATCCTGGTGGCTCCAGCGTGGCCCCGAAGGGCCTGGTACGCGGAGATCATCAAAATGTCTGTGGGGAGTCCTTGGACCCTTCCACGTCGTCCGGACCTGCTTTCGCAAGGACCGATATACCACCCTTCCTTACTAACTCTAAGTTTAACGGCCTGGCTATTGAATCCCACATCCTAAAGAAGAGAGGTCTCTCTAACTCTGTGGTATCAACTATAATCAATGCCAGGAAGCCTGTATCCAGGCAGATCTACTATAGAGTCTGGAAGGCGTACATCACTTGGTGTGAGGCCAGGAAATGGCATCCACGTAAGTACGTTATAGGCAGAATTCTGGACTTCCTACAGTGGGCTGTAGACAGGAAGTTTGCCTTAAGTACTATCAAGGGTCAGGTTTCGGCCTTATCAATACTATTTCAAAGGCCCCTGGCTATGCATTCACTTGTCAAATCCTTTATGCAAGGGGTGACTCGTATTATTCCACCGATTAAAGCTCCCATATGCCCATGGGATCTAAATTTGGTTCTGTCGGTTCTGCAGAAGCAGCCGTTTGAACCTTTGCGGCACATTTCCTTGGTTCTACTCACCAGAAAATTGATATTTTTAGTAGCCATATGCTCGGCTAGAAGAGTGTCGGAATTAGCCGCCATGTCCTGTAAGGAGCCATATCTGGTTATTCATAAGGACAGAGTAGTATTACGCCCTCACCCAGCCTTTCTTCCTAAGGTGGTATCGAGGTTTCACTTGAACCAGGATGTGGTTCTTCCTTCTTTTTTCCCCAAACCAAGCTCGGTAGAGGAAAAGTTATTCCATTCTTGGGATGTAGTAAGAGCAGTTAAAGCTTATCTAAAAGCCACTGCTCAGATTCGTAGAACGGATTCTTTGTTTGTTCTGCCGGAAGGCCCCAGAAAGGGTCAGGCAGCATCAAAATCTACTTTAGCCAAGTGGATTCGACAGGTCATAATACAAGCCTATGGCTTGAGAAGTAGACCGCCTCCGTTCAAAGTTAGGGCGCACTCCACGAGAGCAGTTGGAACTTCATGGGCAGTGCATCACCAGGCCTCCCTGGCTCAAATTTGTAAGGCCGCAACATGGTCTTCAGTACACACGTTTACTAGGTTCTACCAGGTGGACGTTAGAAGTCAGGAGGATGTCGCCTTTGGGCGCAGTGTGTTGCAGGCCGCAAAAGATCCTCATGCCTGCTGGCGCCCAGCTTATGTATGGTGTATCCCCCCCCCTCATTTGGCATTGCTTTGGGACGTCCCAAATAGTAATGACTATGCCGCTCTGTGTCCCGTGATGTATGAACAAGAAAGTAGGATTTTTAAAACAGCTTACCTGTAAAATCCTTTTCTTGGAGTACATCACGGGACACAGAGCTCCCACCCCTCTTTTGGGGACACGTATTGCTTTGCTACAAAACTGAGGTACTCCCGGATGGGAGGGGCTTATATAGGGGAGGGTACTTCCTGTTTTGGAAGTTGCCAGTGCCAGCACCTGAAGGTAATTCTATATAACCCACATAGTAATGACTATGCCGCTCTGTGTCCCGTGATGTACTCCAAGAAAAGGATTTTACAGGTAAGCGGTTTTAAAAATCCTACTATTCTAAAGAAGATTTAAATGGGCAGCATTTAAACGTGGCTAAAATTGGTAACGCGTGACGAATGTGCTATCTCCATTCAAAACGCTTGTTTTACAAGAAGGTGCGCTCCCGTCTCATATTGAGTCTGACCATGTGCGGTTTTTGAAGACTCGGAAAAGCATACACACGAATGGTTTTCTCGTCCAAACACAGTCTGACAAGAATCACGCCGAGAAAAAATGAGACTCCGACGAGAAAAAAGACCGCAGGTCGTCTTTTTTCTTGTCGAGATTTTGGACAGTTTTCTCGACGAGAAAGCATACACACGAACGGTTTTCTCGACCAAAAAAGACAAGTAAACTGTTGGGAGAGCTTTTTTGCAGAGAAAACCGGTCGTGTGTACGCGGCCTGAGAGTAGCGTGTTCAACATGCTGCTCAAGCATTGCAATGCACTGCCATGCATAGAGATAAATGAAATGATCGTAAGCTTGCAGGAGCAGGGCCGTCCTAACCCTTTTGTATTGAATTGTATTGTTGCTGTCTTGTCTCCCTTTATATTGTAAAGCGCTGTGCATACTGTTGGTACTATATAAATCCTGTATAATAATAATAAAATAAAGTCTAAAAAAAGTAATTTAGTGCTTTTTTTGGCGATACGGCACTGCGTTGCTTTAACTGACAATTGCGCGGTCATGCGATGCTGTACCCAAACAAAATTTTTCCCACAAATAGAGCTTTCTTTTGGTGGTATTTGATCACCTCTGCGGTTTTTATTTTTTGCACTATAAACAAAAGAAGACCGATAATTTAAAAAAATAAATACATTTTTGTTAACTTTTTGCTATAATACATAGCCCAAGAAAATATATAAAAAACTAATTTATTCATTAGTTTTGGCTGATATATTTTCTTCGACATATTTTTGGTAAAAAAAAAAAACGCAATAGACGTTTATTGATTGATTTGCGCAAAAGTTATCGCGTCTACAAACTACGGGACAGATTTAGGGACTTTTTTTACATTTATTTTTACTGGTAATGGCGGCGATCTGCGATTTTTAGTGGGACTGCGACATTGCGGTGGACAAATATGATCCCAAATGACACTTTTTGGGAACCAGTGACATTATTACACTGATCAATGTAAAAATTACACTGGCAGGGAAGGGGGTTAACACTAGGGGGCGATTAAGGGGTTAAGTGTGTTCCCTCAGCGTGTTCTAACTGTAGGGGGGGGTGGGCTTACTAAAATATGACAGAGATCACTGCTCCCGATGACAGAGAACAGAAGATCTCTGTCATGTCACTAGGCAGAACAGGGAAATGCCTTGCTTACATAGGCAGTTCCCCATTCTGCCTCTCCTCGCAGCGTTCGCGGCCCGCTGGCAGACATTGAGTCGACGGGAACCGCGGGCGCGCTCCCATGGTGCGCGGCGGGTGCGCGCGCTCGCGCTATCCTGCTTTTGTGGACTGACGTACAGGTACGTCAGTTTGTGCAGGAGAGCCAACCTGTCGCAGTATATCTGCGTGAGCAGGTCGGCAAGTGGTTAAAGTGTGCTCTTTGGTGTGAATAAACTCTTAGCGGCCCTTCACACAAACCTATACATGCACTAGTGTGTTACAATGTCATTTGTTTTGAATGGTAGCCAAGCCGGATGAATTTTGCTCTGTATGTACTGTTGTCTGTTCAACAGAAGCCAGTCTAACAACCTGCTTCTGTCAAATGGTCCTGCTGGAAAACCATCATTCCATCTGATCAGTGTATTCTAATTGGTGAGGGCATACTCTCCACTGTCAGATTACAATAGCATTGCTGGGGAGTTCCCAGGATCCACATTGTTTTTGTGAATGCAGGGATATGTCAGTTTGGTTGTTGTTGAGGCCAAATAATTACATTTTTTATGTCATCTGACCATAACACCTTTTTCCATGTGGCCTTAGAATCTTCAAGGTGCATTTAAGATATTCAGATGAGACTAACGTTTAATTATTTGGCCTCAACACCAAATAATATGTCTGGCGGAAATCCAATACAGCTCACCATCCAAATAACACCATTCCTACAGTAAAGCATGGAGGTGGTCATTTCCTGTTGTAGCGAGGTCCTCAATTTAGGGGGAGTATTTGAGTGGTAGTTATGCTCAAACACCTAAATTGTTAGGACATTATCAACCATTTTTGTCTGCAGGAAGAGTATCGGTGTACTGTTCCCTGTGGCCTGCAGGTGGTGCTGCCATAGTGGGCCAGGGTTGAACCGCTGATACAGTGCTGTGCCTTGTGTGTCCCCTCTCGGCAACCATGCAGTGGGAGTGGTTGGCCTGCTGTGTATGCTGGGAGAGGATATAAAAGGGGCAGACGCTGCCTGTTCAGGGTTCGTCGTCGTCGGGAGTCCTACTCCCAGGGAGTGTGTTCCTGTCCGCCCTGGGCGAGGGACTGGTGAGAAGTCACTGTGAAGGAAGGGACCCGGTAACTCTCTGGAGGGATGTCTTCTCCTTACAAAGAGGCCAAGCTTTGAAAAACCAAGTTCACCAGGTCTGTGGCAGAGACCAAGTTCACCAGGTCTGTGGCAGAGACCAAGTTCACCAGGTCTGTGGCAGAGACCAAGTGTACCAGTTTGTGTAGTGATTGTGCGGTTAGTTCGAGTACCATTTTGGCTGCTAGTCCCTATCTAGGGAGACTATCCAAATGGGCTAAGTCTGCTTGAGAAGCCAAGCAGTGAAGTGTATTACGTTTGTGCCTGGACCTCTCCCACACCTTATGCTGTCCTGTTCTCTCTCCAACCTTTCCTATCAGAGACTGTCGTTTAAGAGAAATAAACTCTATGTTGGAGTTACAGCTGGTGTGCACATTGAAGCCATTGGGGGAAATAGAGACTTGTCTTTATTGGCTATAGAGATAAGAACCATTCTGTGGGAGAATCTGGCTGTGGAGACCAATCACAACAACGCTCAACCTCTTTACACAGGAGGGTACGGGCATATAGAGCTGGGTGTGCCCTTTCCTCCTGCGAGGAGCCAAAAGACAAGGAGGAGAGGGTGGTAAGCGCTATACTGTTATGGGGGTGTTTCTCTGCAGCAGAGACTGGAGCACTTGTCAGGATAGAAGTAAAAATGGATAGGGGAAAATTCCATCAAATTCTTAAAGGAAAATTTGCTGCCCTCTACCAGAAAGTTGTCAATGGGAAGAAGGTTTACTTTCCAAAGAAGAAGAGTGTCCCGTCACTGCCATCAGTGTATCGCCGCTCTGGCGCTGTGATTGGCCGGAGCGGCGATGACGTCACACGCATGCGCGCTCGGGCCGGCAAGATCCCATTCAGAAAACCGGCAATGATGCCGGCCCGCTAGTGTGCATGCATGTGACGTCATCAGTGCTGTGTTTTACAGCAAATATCTCCTTAACCGTGTAGGTTAAGGAGATATTTCATGCACCTACAGGTAAGCCTTAATCTAGGCTTACCTGTAGGTGCATGTTGTCAAAGTGGGTTTACAACCACTTTAAGGGGGTGATCCTTTTTCCAACTCAGTGATTCTGTTTTTGATTTTTTTTTTATTGCTTTCTGACATGTTGGCATTGTATCTTTCACGTGGCTATCGTATGTTGCACTAGTACTGTAAATTTAGCTGGATAAAACAAACTGTGTATGCATTTCAGACTGCAAAGCAACAAAATGCAATTATATAAAAAGACAGTGATTCTTTTCTATACCCACTGTAAGTACTTGTAAAAAATTAAGTCAATGCTCTTTTGGGGAATCCCTCCCAAAAACAATGGCCTATATCAGGGATATGCAATTAGCGGACCTCCAGCTGTTGCAAAACTACAAGTCCCATCATGCCTCTGCATCTGGGTGTCATGCTTGTGGCTGTCAGACTCTTGCTATGCCTCATGGGACTTGTAGTTCTGCAACAGCTGGAGGTCCGCTAATTACATATCCCTGGCCTATATGATATGAGAAAATGCATATTCTATCTGGACCCAACCAACAGTGTGACACGCCATTCTTCTTTTCTGGGGATTGGACCTAAAGAGCCACCTAATGTTACTCTGTAGCAGCCTTGTCTAGATTCTTTACGTCCAAGAGGAACCTAACACAGTGTTTGGATGCAGCACCTCCCTCCTTTAAGTTCACACACATAAATATATTTTAATGTTGGGGTTGTGGGAATACTTACTTCTGTTTGTTAGGCATTGCGTCATCTTCCCTGCAAACAACATACTCTAACATTTTTGGAGTTGGTTATCATAATGTGTTAACCAAGTGTAAAATGTGTAAAATGTTGATCCTTGCTCTAGTGCTTTCTAACATCTTTATCTATAAAGGGCCGCATAAGATTCCTCACTGACAGTTTGCATCTCTGGCCTGTGGAAAGTGCATTCAGCTCATTCTTTTCATAAATACTTTTCAGCACTAGTATGGAGGTTCATTCATACGATGTGGAGATCTGGCTGCAGTGCTTTTATTTTCCTTGGAAACAACTACTTTTGCTACAAGAATTCCTGTAAAAGCTAATAGAATGGGGCCTCTAGGGTGGAAAGAACACTGGAATACTTTTCTGTGGTTAGGGAAAAAAACAGCAAAATGTAAATATAGCAACTAAACAAAATGTTTCTTACAAGGAACATAAATGTACATTTTAGGAGTAAGATATTTTGTTCTCTCCGGGGTCTGTAAGACATAAGAAGCTCAATGGATGAGCATCACAATTAATGTTACTGTAAACCCTGAATAAACCCTTTAATGAAAGCACTGTATATCATAAACAATTGCCTTAAAAAAATACTTTTTCATCCATTGTTAGCACTGCTGATCTCGCGCAACCACGTCTCTTTTACATACATTTATGCAACCAAGTGATGCATGCATGGCGTCTGTCAGGGCAGGTTTTTTGATAGTGACAACAGTGGACTTTGCCTGTGTAGGCCCACTGTATGTGTGACAGGGTGACAAGGCAGAAACACAATTAGGAAACTGGTACAGAGCACTGCAACCCTATAACAGGAAGTGCTAAACCAGCACCTTCATGGCAAGATTACAGGGTATTGTGTTTTTATGAAAAATGCTAATTTAAAGGCTAAGTCCACCTTTTGTAAAACTGTAATAAATACACGCACAGTAATAAAAATTATATGCATTTATTCATGTTTCTGTATTGTAGCCTGGAAAGCATTGAAACTGTGACTAGTGCAACAGGGGCGCAATGCTCATGCTTCTACAAAGTCTTCTCCCAAGCTGAGGTCTGTTATAGGCGAAGAGGAAGTATGGCTGGCCATAAGTCTTAGGTGAAAGAGTAGACTGAACAATGCAGCTGTGATCCAGATCCCTCCACCACAGACAATCTAGCCTCTCACCTCCTTGAAACAGGTCACTAAGCCTTATAACCAACTCCTGGAAGGATAGTCCGACTCCTAAACAGCAGACCGTAGGGCTTCCACAGCATGAGATGTCAATGTAAGAAAGGAAAAGGACAATCTAGTGCTCTCTGAATGAAGCGTTTAATGATCCATAAAAATAGTAAACAATGTACTCACAAATCCGGCACTCAGAAACGAGTGCAAGTTAAACAGCATGTAATAATGTGTATAGCCTGAACAATGATCGCGGGTGACATCAGACGTGGCTCCTCCCCCATACGCATTACGTCCTTAATGGGCGGGGACTTCTTCAGCGCGGTGACGGAATCACGTTGACGGCCTGCGATTAGCTTGTATTATACCATGACAACCGTCAATCAAGGATCACGCTCCCAATCTGGGCGGACTTATCCTACCCAAGCTGTATGAATGACAATTCACTGCAAAGGGAGCCGTCACAAGAGAGAACAGATTGCAAGGCTGATAAAATGTACTATAAAAAGAACTAGGGTTGTCCCGATACCGATACTAGTATCGGTATCGGGACCGATACCAAGCATTTGCGCGAGTACTTGTACTCGCGCAAATGCTCCCGATGCCCAGTCCGATACTTTTTTTTTTCTCAGAGCGGGGGGTGGAGAGCAGGGCGGAGACCGGGGCGGAGAGTGTGCGGCGGGGGGCGGAGAGTGTGCGGCGCGGGACGGAGAGCGTGGCGGGGGCGGAGACCAGGGCCGAGAGCGGGACGGAGAGTGTCCAGCGGGGGGCGGAGACCAGGGCGGAGGGCAGGGCGGGGGGCGAAGACCAAGACGGAGAGTGTGGCAGAGACCAGAGCGGAGAGCAGAGCGGGTCTTCAGGCGGGTAAGTAAAATTAATCTGATCCAATTGCCTTGCCTGTCTGCTGCTCAAATGCTACCTGTTCCCCCTTCACTTCCATGCCGCTGTTCCCCCTTCACCTCCATGCCGCCGTCCCCCTCCGTGCTGCCGCCCCCTCCGTGCCCCTCCTCCACCCCCTTGGTATCTCAGGATGGAGAGCGGAGGTAGGAGCCGATAAATCCGGCTCCTTACTTGTCTGAATGTACCGAGTCATCACAGACTCTGTCCATTCACATAACTGAAACATCGTAAACTGTGTTTACAATGTTTCAGTTTATGAATGGAGAGGAGCCGCTGTCTTCTCTCCATTCATTTTCAGCGCAGCAGAGGCTGCTGAGAAAGGGACTGGGGAATATGTGTCCCTAGTCCCTTTCCCTGTCTCAAAGGGGAGATGTCAGAGGTCTGTTAAGACCCCTGATATCTCACCAAAGCCCCCCACAACAGGGCTGATAAAAAAAAAAAGAATAAAATAAAAATGAATTGTAAAAAAAAGAAAAGAAAAGAAAACACACACACTGACACTGTCCACCCCCCCCCCCCTTAAAAAAATAAAGCATTGTAAAAAATAAATAAATAAAATAAATAGTAAAAAAAAAAAAAAATACTGACACATGAGATTAAAAAAAAGTATCGGTATTCGGTATCGGCGAGTACTTGAAAAAAAGTATTGGTACTTGTACTCGGTCTTAAAAAAGTGGTATCGGGACAACCCTAAAAAGAACCTAAACTAGTGATGTCATTCAGACATTAGGAGCCAGATCCACACTCACTCCACAATGAATATAAAACATCACAGTGCAGGACAAAAAATGTAATAATAAAGAAGACAAAACTTCTTATTAGGCAGTACTCCATCCAGAGCTAAAACCTATAATAAAATCACTAAAATTAGAAAATGTAATATAAATATATAAACTGACGTCCCTCCACGACCATCTTCCAGGCTTATACAAAACTGATACAATATACATACACATAAAGAAAATTTAAAATAATTAAAATATAATTTCAATCAAATATCCACAATGCCTCAATATTGAAATCATAAAAAATGCTTATCTGTTGGAAATAAAACAGTTGAAATCGAAATCTACATTCAAGCCAGCAGGCGTCAACACCTTAGTCTCAAAAATCCAAAAGGATTCGCAACGACTCAGCTGGCGAATGTAATGGCCTCCACGCCAATGTCTCTGTACTTTTTCTATTCCCCAAAATGTAGGATATTTGGGGTCACGTTGATGACACATCCTAAAATGACGAGAAACACTATGGGTCTTAACCCCTCTTTTAATGTTGCTTATATGTTCACCAACTCTCACATGCAATGCTCTGGAAGTCCTACCGATATATTGTAATCCGCAGTCTCACTCGAGACTAGGCCAATATCTTGACTTCTTTCTACAACCTCTTGTTACTAAAATGGAAGCTTATCTTAGAGACACCAAACAGGTAATTCAGATTTTAGAAACTTTACCCTGCACTCCGACCAGTATACTCATTACTGCGGACATAGGGTCCTTATACACAATCATTGATCATGTAGCTTCGGCTTTCGGTCAAATGGGCTCTAGCAGGGACTGACCTGTCTAGAGAATATATTAAGTTTATTTTAAAAGGTCTCAAGTTTTGCTTACTTAACAATTATTTTTGGTTCGTTAAACAATATTTTCACTGCTGACAAAATTGTCAATTCTACTGAGCCATTCACCTCTAATCAATTCAGGATGGTTATGGATTATAGCATACAGTCTAAAAAATTTGAAACCATTGTGGCCAAACATTGGCCCATTTTAAAATATGATCGCATTTTGGGTCCTCATTTGCCTAATCGTCCTGAATTTATATATCACAAGGCACTGTCTTTGCGGGACTGTTTAGCACAAGGGGTCATTGACCCACCCAAGGTTGCTGTCAACAAGATGTTTAGTTTCCTTTCCGGTTTTTATGCATGTGGCAGGTGTGCTACCTGTAAACATGCTAAAAACAATGTCAAAAGGCTTAAAGAGTTTAGTTCGTCTGTCACACAAAAATCTTACCAGATCAAGGATTTGATCACTTGTGCAACTACGGGTGTGGTTTATATGCTCGAGTGTGACTGCGGATTACAATATATCGGTAGGACTCCGAGAGCATTGCATGTGAGAGTTGGTGAACATATGAGCAACATTAAAAGAGGGGTTAAGACCCATAGTGTTTCTCGTCATTTTAGGATGTGTCATCAACGTGACCCCAAATATCTTAAATTTTGGGGAATAGAAAAAGTACAGAGACATTGGCGTGGAGGCCATAACATTCGCCAGCTTAGTCGTCGCAAATTTGTTTGGATTTTTGAGACTAAGGTGTTGACGCCTGCTGGCTTGAATGTAGATTTCGATCTCAACTGTTTTATTTCCAACAGATAAGCATTTTTTATGATTTTAATATTGAGGCATTGTGGATATTTGATTGAAATGATAAATATTCAAATAATTTTTAATTTTCTTTATGTGTATGTATATTGTATCAGTTTTATATAAGCCTAGGAGATGGTCGTGGAGGGACGTCAGTTTATATATTTATATAACATTTTGCAGTGAATTGCCATCCATACAGCTTGGGTAGGATAAGTCCGCCCAGATTGGGAGTGTGATCCTTGATTCACGGTTGTCATGGTATAATGGTATAATACAAACTAATTGGGGGCCGTCGACGTGATTCCGTCCCTGCGCTGAAGAAGTCCCCGCCCATTAAGGACGTAACGCGTACGGGGGAGGAGCCACGTCTGACGTCACCCACGATCATCGTTCAGGCTGTACACATTATTACATGCTGTTTAACTTGCACTCGTTTCTGAGTGCCGGATTTGTGAGTACATTGTTTACTATTTTTATGGATCATTAAACGCTTCATTCAGAGAGCACTAGATTGTCCTTTTCCTTTCTTACATTGACATCTCATGCTGTGGAAGCCCTACGGTCTGCTATTTAAGACTAACCTTCCAGGAGTTGGTTATAAGGCTTAGTGACCTGTTTCTAGGAGGTGAGAGGCTAGATTGTCTGTGGTGGAGGGATCTGGATCACAGCTGCACTGTTCAGTCTACTGTTTCACCTGGGACGTTGTTTGTGTTTTCATCTATGTGCATCTGTCATTCCTGGATGTTTTTCTTTCAACAGCTACTGTAAAACTGTTCAAGGACTATTCTTATTCACATTTATTGATTTTTAGTTTAATTTTTGCGCTGCACTGCTTTTTGATTGATTTGCTTATATGAGGTTTTTATTTGAATTACCTAAGTGTTGGCTTGCATCCATTTATTGTGTTTTTTCTTCTGTGCTGAATACTATACATTTTATATTGGCCATAAGTCTTCCCCACAAGAATGCTATGGGGAGTATTGACAGCCGCATCTTGAAGCCCCGCCTCCCAATAAAACTGTGCCCAGCACACGAGAAGGATACAGTCTGTCTCAGGTGGCTGGTCATTTATAAACTATGATGACTTCACTTTAGGGGGAGGGGACTTCATGCAGAGGAAGGAGGAGGGAATGTGGGTTTGCTGTACGTGGTTCTGTTTGCCATGAGGGTAGATAGGGCTTGTAGGAATTAGATTGCATCAACCAGAAAGCTGCGCTAATTTAAAAAAATAAGATGAAGCAGAAGAAGCACCCTGCAGTTCTGGTAAGGGTTCAATTGCAATTTGTTTCTTGGAGTCATGTATGCTACCATGCTGAATGTTACACCCTAAATATGGATGTAATATGTAATATGGTCTGGAAGGTAGATTTAGCCGTTAGAGATATTGAAAATTATTTTTAACCACTTAAGCCCCGGACCATTATGCAGGTTAAGGACCAGAGGTGTTTTCAGAATTTGGCACTGCGCTGCTTTAACTGGAAATTGTGCGGACATGCAATGTTGTACCCAAACGAAATTTGCGTCCTTTTCTTCCCACAAATAGAGCTTTCTTTTAATGGTATTTGATTGCCTCTGCAATTTTTTTTTTGCGATATAAATGGAAAAAGACTGAAAATTTTGAAGAAAAATAATATTTTCTACTTTTTGTTATAAGAAAAATCAAATAAATAAAATTTTAGTCATACATTTAGGCCAAAATGTATTCAGCCACATGTCTTTAGTAAAAAAAATGTCAATAAGCGTATATTTATTGGTTTGCGCAAAAGTTATAGCGTCTACAAACTAGGGTACATTTTCTGAAATTTACACAGCTTTTAATTTATGACTGCCTATCTAATTTCTTGAGGTGCTAAAATGGCAGGGCAGTACAAACCCCCCCCCAAATGACCCCATTTTTTAAAGAAGACACCCCAAGGAAATTGCTGAGAGGCATGTTGAGCCCATTGAATATTTTTTTTTTGTCCCAAGTGATTGAATAATGACCAAAAAAATAAAATAAAAAAATTACAAAAAGTTGTCACTAAATGATATATTGCTCACACATGCCATGGTTATATGTGGAATTGCACCCCAAAATACATTTTGCTGCTTCTCCTGAGTACGGGGATACCACATGTGTGGGACTTTTTAGGAGCCTAGCCACGTACGGGACCCCGGAAACCAAGCACCGCCTTAAGGATTTCTAAGGGCACAAATTTTTGATTTCACTCCTCACTACCTATCACAGTTTCGAAGGCCATAAAATGCCAAAATAGCACAAAACCCCCCCAAATGACCCCATTTTGGAAAGTAGACACCCCAAGCTATTTGCTGAGAGGCATGGTGAGTATTTTACAGCTCTCATTTGTTTTTGAAAATGAAGAAAGTAAATATATATATATATTTATTTTTTTCAATTTTCAAAACTTTGTGACAAAAAGCGAGATCTGCAAAAAACTCACCATACCTCTCAGCAAATAGCTTGGGGTGTCTACTTTCCAAAATGGGGTCATTTGGGGGGGTTTTGTGCCATCTGGGCATTCCATGGCCTCCGAAACTGTGATAGGCAGTGAGGAGTGAATTCAAAAATTTACACCCTTCGAAAGCCTAAAGGCGGTGCTTGGTTTTTGGGGTCCCGTACGCGGCTAGGCTCCCAAAAAGTCTCACACATGTGGTATCCCCGTACTCAGGAGAAGCAACAGAATGTATTTTGGGGTGTAATTCCACATATGCCCATGGCATGTTTGAGCAATATATCATTTAGTGACAACTTTGTGCAAAAAAATAAAAAATAAAAAATAAATTGTCTTTTTTCCGCAACTTGTGTCAACATATAAAATATTCCATGGACTCGACATGTCTCTCAGTAAATAGCTTGGGGTATTTGCTTTCCAAAATGGGGTCATTTGGGGGGGTTTTGAACTGTCCTGGCATTTTATACACAACATTAGGAAGCTTACATCCACTCTTCTAACCACTTGAAGACAAAGCCCTTTCTGACACTTTTTGTTTACATGAAAACATTTTTTTTTTTTGCAAGAAAATTATGTTGAACCCCCAAACATTATATATTTTTTTAAAGCAAAAGCCCTACAGATTAAAATGGTGGGTGTTGCATTTTTTTTCCACACAATATTTGCGCAGCGATTTTTCAAACGCATTTTTTTGGGAAAAAATACACTTTTTTTAATTTTAATGCACTAAAACACACTATATTGCCCAAATGTTTGATGAAATAAAAAAGATGATCTTAGGCCGAGTACATAGATACCAAACACGACATGCTTTAAAATTTCGCACAAACGTGCAGTGGCGACAAACTACATACATTTTTAAAAGCCTTTAAAAGCCTTTACAGGGTACCACGTTAGATTTACAGAGGTCTACTGCTAAAATGACTGCAAGAGCAGGGCGGGACAGGGGTGTTTTTTTTTTTATTATTAATTTTGCTTTTTTATTTTATTTTTAAACTGTTCTTTCCATATTTTTTTTTTTTATCATTTTTATTGTTATCTCAGGGAATGTAAATATCCCCTATGATAGCAATAGGTAGTGACAGGTACTCTTTTTTGAAAAAACTGGGGTCTATGGGACCCTAGATCTTTCCTCTGCCCTCAAAGCATCTGACCACACCAAGATCGGTGTGATAAAATGCTTTCCCAATTTCCCAATGGCACTTTTTATATCGGGGGGGGGGGGGGACATTCCCTCCCACTGCTTGTAAAAGCAGTCCAGAGGCTAATTAGCCACTAGGATTGCTTTTACATGAAAGTCGGCCGCTGGCTGAAAAGAATGATACCAAGATGATACCTAAACCCGCAGGCATCAATCTGGTATAACCAAAGTCCAGCAACATACCAGTGCGTTGCTGGTCCTTGTTGGACATGTATTGTAATATTTTTTTTCATGCAGCCTGTTGGCTGAATGAAAAAAAGAGATTGATCGGTGGGTATGCCCACCATTAGAATACCTCCCTTCATTCACCCACTTCTAATGATGGGCATACATGCACCATTTATATATGCCGAAGCATGGGGGCATCCTCCCGCAAAAGTTATGCCGCACACACATGGTCGGACTTTTCCACGGGCATGCCTCCGTCGGAATTTTGACCGTATGTACGCGACATTAGGAGCAAAATCGCTCCTCCTACCCTGCTGCCCCCATGCTTCGGCATATGTGCTCTTTTTTTTTTAACTGTGGTGGTGAAATCACCTCCTACAGCACTGGAGTCGCAGGGATCAGGCCTGTCTCTGCGAACGCTGCAGTTATGTGTGTTGTGTTTTGTAAGTGACAGTGATCGATCGATCGATACATATTAGGTAATATATGGGGGTACCTGACGCTATAAAAACCGGCGGCGAACTTAAAAAAAATAACTGGCTACCTATCGGCATCACCGACACTAAGACAGCGATCAGAAAAACGATCGCTTAGTGACAGCGGTGCTAGGGGGTGAAAGGGTTACCTGGGGGGGCGATCAAGGGGTTAAACCTTTATTAGGGGGGGTTAGGGGGCTACAATGGACCTAAACCTGACACTTTTACAGTCATAAATGTCACTGATTGCAGTGATCAGTAAATAAATGGTCACTGCAATCAGTGACACTGTGACTGGGGGCTGGGGGGTGATCTGGGGGTGTCTGGGGGGGCGATCGTTTGCCTATGTGTGTGGTGTCAGTGTGCTGTTATGTGCACTAACCTCTGTGAGCGCCGCATGAGAGATGACATCACTTCCTCCTGCCTGTGTAAACATTACGCAGGCAGAGGAAGCTTTTCATTTGCCGGGAGCGATCACGAGGGGGTGGCCAGAATCTAATGGCGGCCCCCTCATCACGGATCGCTCCCGAAGCGATCCCGGACGTTCACTGTACCGGAGGGGGGTCCGATTGGACCCCCCACCCACATAGTTGCCAACAGTCACGGATTGGCCGGGACGTTCCCGGGATTCAAACCCTTTTCCCGGATTTATTTTGTCCCGGCCAATGTCCCGGCCAATCCGATTTTTCCCGTTTCCCCCGAATTTGGACGCCGCAGGCCGCCGCCGCTAGAGGTCCACGGCTGGCGGAGACAATGTCTCGGCCGGCCGCCATGTTCAAGAAGACCAAAACACGGATGTAGTACAATAGAAAATAAAGCCGCTGCGGCGCCGCCCACACCCCACACCTCCCCGGGGGTGGGCGGCGCCGCAGCAGCTTTATCTTCTATTGTACTACATCTGTGTTTTGGCTGGCTGGCCGGCCACCCCCCCGCCCCGCCCCGCTGCAGGTCTGTCTGTAATGGAAAGGGGCGGGGTCGGCAGCGCCACAGCTTAATTTTTTTTTTTTTTGCAGCCACACTGTCGGCTCCGCCTCTATTTTGTTCCCCTTCGGGGAGGGGAAACAATAATGGCGGCCGAGACAGGAGACGCCTGTGGTTAAGGGGGGACTCCGCTGGGGATGCCTGTGGTAAGGGGGGACTCCGCTGGGAACGTCTGTGGTAAGGGAGGACTCCGCTGGGGACGGCTGAGGTAAGGGGGGACTCCGCTGGGGACGCCTGATGTAAGGGGGGACTCCGCTGGGGACGCCTGATGTAAGGGGGGACTCCGCTGGGGACGGCTGATGTAAGGGGGGACTCCGATGGGGACGCCTGATGTAAGGGGGGACTCCGATGGGGACGCCTGATGTAAGGGGGGACTCCGCTGGGGACGCCTGAGGTAAGGGGGGACTCCGCTGGGGACGCCTGAGGTAAGGGGGGACTCCGCTGGGGACACTTGATGTAAGGGGGACTCCACTGGGGATGCCTGATGTAAGGGGGACTCCGCTGGGGACGCCTGATGTAAGGGGGGACTCCGCTGGGGACGCCTGATGTAAGGGGGACTCCGCTGGGGACGCCTGATGTAAGAGGGACTCCTCTGGGTACACCTGATGTAAGGAAGGACTCCGCTGGGTACGCCTGATGTAAGGAGGGACTCCTCTGGGGACGCCTGATGTAAGGAGGGGCTCCGCTGGGGACGCCTGATGTAAGGAAGGACTCCTCTGGGGACACTTGATGTAAGGGGGGACTCCACTGGGGACGCCTGATGTAAGGGGGGACTCCGCTGGGGACGCCTGATGTAAGGGGGACTCCTCTGGGTACACCTGATGTAAGGAAGGACTCCGCTGGGTACGCCTGATGTAAGGGGGGACTCCGCTGGGGACGCCTGATGTAAGGGGGGACTCCGATGGGGACGCCTGATGTAAGGGGGGACTCCGCTGGGGACGCCTGAGGTAAGGGGGGACTCCGCTGGGGACGCCTGAGGTAAGGGGGGACTCCGCTGGGGACGCCTGATGTAAGGGGGGACTCCGCTGGGGACGCCTGAGGTAAGGGGGGACTCCGCTGGGGACACTTGATGTAAGGGGGACTCCACTGGGGACGCCTGATGTAAGGGGGGACTCCGCTGGGGACGCCTGATGTAAGGGGGACTCTGCTGGGGACGCCTGATGTAAGGAAGGACTCCTCTGGGGACACTTGATGTAAGGGGGGACTCCACTGGGGACGCCTGATGTAAGGGGGGACTCCGCTGGGGACGCCTGATGTAAGGGGGACTCCTCTGGGTACACCTGATGTAAGGAAGGACTCCACTGGGTACGCCTGATGTAAGGAGGGACTCCTCTGGGGACGCCTGATGTAAGGAGGGGCTCCGCTGGGGACGCCTGATGTAAGGAAGGACTCCTCTGGGGACACTTGATGTAAGGGGGGACTCCACTGGGGACGCCTGATGTAAGGGGGGACTCCGCTGGGGACGCCTGATGTAAGGGGGACTCCTCTGGGTACACCTGATGTAAGGAAGGACTCCGCTGGGTACGCCTGATGTAAGGGGGGACTCCGCTGGGGACGCCTGATGTAAGGGGGGACTCCAATGGGGACGCCTGATGTAAGGGGGGACTCCGCTGGGGACGCCTGAGGTAAGGGGGGACTCCGCTGGGGACGCCTGAGGTAAGGGGGGACTCCGCTGGGGACGCCTGATGTAAGGGGGGACTCCGCTGGGGACGCCTGAGGTAAGGGGGGACTCCGCTGGGGACACTTGATGTAAGGGGGACTCCACTGGGGACGCCTGATGTAAGGGGGGACTCCGCTGGGGACGCCTGATGTAAGGGGGACTCTGCTGGGGACGCCTGATGTAAGGAAGGACTCCTCTGGGGACACTTGATGTAAGGGGGGACTCCACTGGGGACGCCTGATGTAAGGGGGGACTCCGCTGGGGACGCCTGATGTAAGGGGGACTCCTCTGGGTACACCTGATGTAAGGAAGGACTCCGCTGGGTACGCCTGATGTAAGGAGGGACTCCTCTGGGGACGCCTGATGTAAGGAGGGACTCCCCTGTGGACACCTGATGGCATCTGGTGGCAGGCGACGTGGCAGGTGACACACTCGGGGCTAACACTGATTCGGCATTTTGGTGAGTTGAATGATTTCATTTTATATTTAAATGTAATAAGAGAAATAATGCACTTCAGTCATCCTGACACCCTAACAACCATGGTGCCGGGATTAAATAAAGAGCTAACACCAGATGTTTGGATTATCTTTATCTGTTAATTGTTAAACTCTGGAATACACATATTTCTATTATGATGTAGGATCTGGGCCTGCTGTCCTTCCATCCTTCCTTCTCTTTCCTTCCCTCCCTCTTTCTTTCTCCCTTCATCCCTCATTCATCTCAGACTTTAACCACACCCCTTTGAGCCACGCTCATTTAAGCCACTCCCACTACCCGCGTAAACCACGCCCACGCTTCGTGCGCCACTTTTTTCTCCTAAAGTATAACACACCTTCAAATGAATGCCCCACCCCCTAATTATACCAAGGCTCCGCCTACATGCGAAAAAGTGTCACGGATTTTTTTTTTGCAATGTTGGCAACTATGCACCCATACGAAGGCAGGCACGTACAGGTTCGTGATTGTGCCTGTCCGTGCCATTCTGCCGATGTATATATATACAGTGAGCGGTCGTTAAGTGGTTAAAATGACATTAACAAGTTAAAGTTTCAAACAGAATGAAATGAGAATATAGAATTTAGTGATTGGGTTTACATCAACTTTAAGCTGCTTTAATAAATATTTGCTTTCCTCATGCAACACATACTCACCTTCCTCATACCACTCTTTTAATCCCTTGCTGCTACATTCGCCTACTGGGAGTGAAGACAAATAACTGTTACATCAAGATATGAAGGAGAACTCAATTCTCCTTCCTCCCATGTGACAGCACTGGTGCTTGGGGATTGGCTGTTCAGGCACCCAGCACTGTTTTATAGGAATGGTGAGAGTGATAGCCTTGTGTAAGCTCCAAGTTGTATCTTAGGGTCCATTCACATGGGGGATGCACGTTTTAGGGCATCACACAGTATAGTTTTTTTTTATTTCCCTTTATTTAAAGTTGATACAGTAACACTGCATTCATGCTGCCGCACAGAAGTGTGGTGTTTTGAGCTGCTGTACAGTGGCATGCGGTGCCTACCTGTGAACTGCGATAAAATGCAGCATGTCTGCTTGATTTTACAGCTCATTGCACCGCACTGCCTGTAAATTGTTTTCTATGTGCCCAAGCGGTGACTGGCAATCATCCAGTGTAGAAAAATGCCAGTCACCTCACTATGGCCCCTTTCACACTGGGGCGGTTTGCAGGCGCTATTTTGCTAAAAATAGCGCCTGCAAACCGAGCCTAAACAGCGGCTCCTTTCTCTCCAATGTGAAAGCCCCGAGGGCTTTCACACTGGAGCGGTGCGCTAACAGGACTTAAAAAAAAGTCCTGCTAGCCGCATCTTTGGAGCGGTGAGAGGAGCGGTGTGTTTACCGCTCCTCCACCGCTCCTTCCCATTGAAATGAATGGGATACCGCGGTAATACCGCCCGCAAACCGTGGCTGTAGCCGCGGTTTGCGGGTGGTATTAACCCTTTTTCGGCCGCTAGCAGGGGTTAAAACCGCACTGCTAGCGGCCGAATACCTCTGCAATAGCGACGGTATAGCGCAGCTAAAAATAGCAGTGCTATACCGCCACCGCCCCCACCGCCCCAGTGTGAAACCGGCCTATGTGTGATTGAGCCCTTAGAGCTTATTTAGGGCTTGAACACTTCACTTCTGGAGGTCATGGGACTGGACTCTCATTTCAGCTTTTTTTGCTATTTTTTTTTACAGCTCTTATTCACAAAGCTGGTGGAGCTCTAAGTGTATCTATGATGCACATATTGCCTTATGCCTAATCAACCAGCACTGGAGGTGTCCGCAGTGCACCTTTCTTGCTTTCTTCAAAGGCCCACACGTAAGCAATTGCTTAATCCCACGTTGGTCAAGAAAATCCATACCTCCTATCTGACTGCCTTGTAGGGCCCATGGCCATGTGTTCTCTAAAATTGTTCTTTACAGTTCATTATTAGAATTTTAATCTACTTACTAATTAGCCTTATTTGTTGAACTTGCTAGTGTAAACGTTGTGCCCTCCTAGTTAGGCTGCTAGGTAAATTTCGTTTTTTTGTCTTCTGCTGTAATCACAGGAGCAGTAATTGTTTGGTCTGTTTAGAGCTTCACAGGCTCAGAGTTTTATTTCTTCCCCTGCCTTTGAAAGATGTTTCTTGAACTTATGGATGGAGGTCTCAAATGTCCAACCTGAATATTAAGCAGGGCCTAGCCAATCCCTGGAGGGAAGTGTGCCCAGATGGTGGCTGGACTGCTTTCACATAGTCTAGAGCCCTGATGACATGTTTTTTTTCTCCCTGTTCTCTGTTGGGATGGATCGGGAGGTTGAGAGAAAGAGGGGGCTGCTTGCCCCTGGAGCCCTTTGGACTAAATATGAGACTACTTTGCAGGAGTTTGCATCTATGGACTGTCTGTGTATCAGGATCCAGTGAGTAGAGCCTATTTTCTGCATTGAAACTATTTCAGAGTCCTCGGCCGTGAATAGGGATGAGCCGAACACCCCCCCGTTCGGTTCGCACCAGAACCTTCGAACGGACCGAAGGTTCGCGCTAACGTTAGAACCCTATTAAATACAATGGACGCGAATGTTCGAAATCTAAAGTGCTAATTATAACGACTAATATGCATGTTATTGTCCTAAAAAGGGTTTGGGGACCCGGGTTCTGCACCAGGGGACATGTATCAATGCAAAACGAAGTTTTAAAAACAGCCGTTTTTCGGGAGCAGTCATTTTAATGATGCATAAAGTGAAAAAAAAAAGGCAAATATTCCTTTAAATATCGTACCTGGGGGGTGTCTAAAGTATGCCTGTGAAGTGCCACGTGTTTCCCGTGTTTAGAACTGTCCCTGCACAAAATGACATTTCTAAAGGAAAAAAAGCCATTTAAAACTGCTTGTGGCTTTAATGTAATGTCTGGTCCCGGTAATATGGATGAAAATCTTTGAGAAAAATGGCATAGCTACCCCATCACCCCCCCCCCCCACCCCAGCCCATTACCAGCCCCTTTGGGTCTTGTATGGATATTAAGGGGAACCCCGCACCCAAAATAAAAAACGCCCTATATACTCTGAACAGCAGTATACAGGCGGTGCAAACAAGACAGGGACTGTAGGTTTGTTCTTAAGTAGAACCTGTTTTTTAATTTTGAACAGGTACATTGTTTAAGTGTAGCTCCAGCCAAAAAATATATTTTTAAGCTTTTTGGAAAACATAGGGAAGGGTTATCACCCCCGTAACATTTGTTTTGCTGTCTGTGCTCCATGTTCAGAACATTTCACCTCACTTTCCGTCCCAATGACAACTGTTTTTGAAAAGTGGGGCTTTTATTGAAACAAGGATTGGTGATAAAGCATCAGTAGAGAGGAGACACCTTTTTCCAATATTAACTCTTATGCCCCGTACACACGATCGTTTTTACTGTCATTTTTTAAACCGACGTTTTTCTCCTCGTTTTTTTTCATGTTTCCTCTCAAGCCTGCCTTGCGTACACACCATCATTAAAAAAAACGATCAAGCAAAGCGCAGTGACGTTTAACACGTACGACGGCACTATAAAGGGGAAGTTACGTTCGAATGGCGCCACCCTTCATGTTAGTAAAGTTTGTTGAGCGACGATTCGCGCTTTTCAGTCCATTACTGTGTAATGAATGTGCTATCTCCATTACGAACGCTAGTTTTACCAGAACGAGCGCTCCCGTCTCATACTTGATTCTGAGCATGCGCGTTTTTTTTCACGTCGTGAAAGCATACACACTATCGTTTTTCACGTCGTTAAAAAAAACGACATGAAAAACGACGTGAAAAAAGAGAGCATGTCCGGAATTTTTAATGGCTGTTTTTCACGTCGTTAAAAATGCTCTGGAGCCTACACACGATCATTTTTAATGGCCATTTTTTAAAATGGCATTTTTAACGGCAAGAAAAACGATCGTGTGTATGGGGCATAACAAGAGAGAATTTCCCTTCCTAGGGGTAGATTTCCTCTCACTTCCTGTTGTCTCCTTCCGTTTGCAAGTAGGAGTCGTTTGTAAGTTGGATGTTTGAAAGTAGGGGCCTGCCGTATATACTCTGCTGAAATTTGCCCCTTACATGTTGGTGTTGCCACAACACTGTGAGCCCTCACAGTTACTCTTGGTGGGCGCTGGAACGCCCTGCTGTGAACTATTATATCAGGAAATGTATTTACATGCCATTGTTGAACAGTGGTAGAAAAAATTGGGCCTTTGGTGGTGGTGCTGGTGCCACAACACTGTAAGCCCTCACAGTTACTCTTGGTGGACGCATGAATGGGCCCTGCTGTGAATTATTAGATCAAGAATTGTAATTGCATGCCCCTGTTGAACAGGGGCTAAAAAATTGGGCCTTTGGTGGTGGTGGTGTTGCCACAACACTGTAAGACTTCACAGTTACTCTTGGTGGGCGCAGGAATGGGCCCTGCCTTGAATTATTAGATCAATAATTGTAATTACATGCCCCTGTAGAACAGCGGCAGAAAAATTGGGCCTTAGGCACTGGTGCCACAACACTGAAACCCCTCACAGATACTGTACTTGGAGCACAGTAATGAGCCCTGTTGCAAAGTATTGCATCAAAAATTGTAATTACACGCTCCTGTTAAACAGGGGCAGAAAAATTGGGCCTTAGCCACTGGTGCGACAACACTGCAACCCCTCACAGATACTGTACTTGAAGCACAGCAATGAGCCCTGTTGCAAAGTATTGCATCAAAAATTGTAATTACATGCCCCTGTTAAACAGGGGCAGAAAAATTGGGCCTTAGGCACTGGTGCCACAACACTGAAACCCCTCACATATACTGTACTTGGAGCACAGTAATGAGCCCTGTTGCAAAGTATTGCATCAAAAATTGTAATTACACGCTCCTGTTAAACAGGGGCAGAAAAATTGGGCCTTAGGCACTGGTGCCACAACACTGCAACCCCTCACAGATATTGTACTTGGAGCACAGTAATGAGCCCTGTTGCAAAGTATTGCATCAAAAATTGTAATTTCACACCCCTGTTAAACAGGGGCTGAAAAATTGGGCCTTAGGCACTGGTGCTGGTGCCACGACACTGCAACCTCTCCCAGATACTCTAGGTGGAGTGCAGGAATGAGCCCTGCTGCAAAGCATTGCATCAAAAATTCTAATTACATGCCCCTGTTAAACAGGGGCTGAAAAATTGGGTCTTAGCCACTGGTGGCGGCACCCAGAAACAAAAATGTTCTTCCAAGCTATCATCATCAATCGGATCATTGAGGAGGAGAAGGATAGTCAGTCAACATAACAGGACAGACACTCAGCATCAGCATCAGTCTTGAAGGGATGTGACATTTGAAAATAAATTATTCTGTTATATCAGCTTCAGGTGCTTGGTAGCTGGTGGTGATCCAAGACTGGTTCATCTTTATGAAGGTCAGTCGATCAACCGAGTCGGTGGACAGGCGCACCCTGTGATCCGTGACAAATCCTCCAGCAGCACTGAATGTGCGTTCCGAAAGAACGCTGGATGCAGGACAGGCCAGTAGCTCAATTGCATACTGTGCAAGCTCTGGCCAGTGATCCATCCTCAAGACCCATTAAGCCAGAGGATTTCCTCAAGGAAAGGTGTCCAAGTCTGACCTTGCCCCTAGGTATTCCTGCACCATGTATATCAGACGCTGGCGATGGTTGCTGGAACCGATCATACCTTGGGGCTGCGGACTAAAGAATTGTCTGAACGCATCGGTCAGACGGCCACCTTCCCCACCGCTCCTTCTTTGACTGACCAAAGCCTCAGCAACTCGTTGTCTAGGACCAGGAGTTTGTAACCTCCCAGTCTCTAGGAACGCGTTGCACAGACCTTTCTGCAAGGCCTCCCGGAGTTGTCTCATCCTCTGCTCCCTCTGCGACGGTAAGATAAGGTCCGCAACCTTACCCTTGTACCGTGGATCAAGGAGAGTGGCCAGCCAGTAATGGTCCCTCTCCTTGATCCGATGAATACGAGGATCCTTCCGCAGACTTTGCAGGATCAGGGAGGCCATGCAGCGTAGGTTAGCTGAGGCATTCGGTCCGGAGTCCTCTGGGCCACTAAGGACGACATGATCCACAGCCACCTCCTCCCAGCCACGTACAAGTCCACGTGTTTCTTGGGACTGTAAATCATCCCTAAAAGACTGCTGCTGTTGATGCTGAGTGCCAGGCTCCACCTCCATGCTGACACAATCCTCCTCCTCCTCCTCGTCCTCGTCCTCGTCCTCTTCCTGTGGGATGGGTGGGACAGAAGGAACACTGTCTGGGTAAAGGGGGCCTTGAAAGGCAAGGAAGTCCTCCTCTTCCTGCCTCTGTTCTGCCTCAAGTGCCCTGTCCATTTTTCCACGCAGCGTATGCTCCAACAGGTGGACAAGAGGTAGTGTCACTGATGCATGCACTGTCACTGCTCACCATCCTCGTGGCCTCCTCAAATGGTGCCAGGACAGTGCATGCATCCCTGATCATGCCCCACTGGCGTGGTGAAAAAAACCCGAGCTCCCCTGACCCTGTCCTGGTGCCGTAGTCGCACAGGTACTCATTAATGGCCCTCTGCTGCGTGTGCAGCCGCTGCAGCATGGCCAACGTTGAGTTCCACCTGGTGGGCATGTCACATATAAGGCGGTTCTTGGGCAGGTTCAACTCCTTTTGCAGCTCAGCCAGCCGAGCACTGGCATTATATGATCTGCGGAAATGCACACAGACTTTCCTGGTCTGCCTCAGGACGTCCTGTAAGCCCGGGTACCTGCCCAAGAACCGCTGCACCACCAGGTTAAGGATGTGAGCCACACAGGGCACATGGGTCAGTTGTCCGTGTCGGAGGGCGGAGAGGAGGTTGGTGCCATTGTCGCAAACCACCATTCCTGCCTTAAGCTGGTGTGGCATCAACCACCTCTCGGCCTGCCCCTGCAGAGCTGACAAAACCTCTGCCCCAGTGTGGCTCCTGTCCCCCAAACACACCAGCGCAAGCACGGCATGGCATCTTTTTGCCTGCTTACTTGCGTAGCCCCTTGAACGCCTACGGAGCACCACTGGTTCCGAGGACAAAGCACAGGAAGAGGCCATGGAGGAAGAAGAAGAGGAGGGGGTGGAGGAGAGAGGTGTGTCACAACCAGTAGTAGCATTTTGGAGGCGTGGCGGCGGAACAACCTCCAACACTACTGCACCTTGTCCTGCATCCTTCCCAGCTGCCAAAAGAGTGACCCAATGGGCTGTGAAAGAAAGGTAACGTCCCTGTCCATGCCTGCTGAACCATGAGTCAGCGGTAATATGCACCTTACCGCTGACCGCCCTGTCCAGCGAGGCATGGACATTGCCTTCCACATGGCGGTACAGAGCCGGAATCGCCTTCCGTGAGAAAAAGTGGCGTTTGGGAACCTGCCACTGAGGAACCGCACATTGCACAAACTCACGGAAGGGGGCCGAGTCTACCAACTGAAAAGGCAGCAGTTGAAGTGCTAGCAATTTAGCCAAGCTAGCAATTCAACCGCTGGGCATGTGACCCTTCGAAACGCTGGGCATCCTCCTGGAGCATGTACCCAACACTGTGCTCAAACAGTTCGGGGGACTCCTCAGGAGGACACGGTGGGTCTAGGGAAGGAGTGACTGATGATGACATTGAGGACACTTTGGCAGCTGCTTTGCCAGTACCCTGAGCCTGGGTGAGAGAGGATGAGGAGGATGAGGAGGGCTTGGTCATCCACTCTACCAAGTCTTCGGCATGATGCAGCATAACACATCCAGCTGCCGAAAATAAGGACAAGCGTGTCCCATGGCCACGTGCTGATGACGATGCACCGCGTCGACGACCAGCACTGTTGTCTCTAGACACAGAGCCTGCTTGGCCTCTTTTATTGGCTCCTGACTGTCTGCCTCTCCTTGTTTGCCTTCCAGACATTCTAAAGGCCTGCAGGGAGATGGGAAAACCAGCAATAAGGGGTAGCTTCAGGTGTATATTTTGCAAGAAGCACACTACGCCTGCTGTAAGTGCTGCAGATGCCTGCCTGTGTTACACAACAGGAAAACACAGCAATAAGGGCTAGCTTCTGGTGTATATTTTGCAAGAAGCACACTACGCCCGCTGTAAGTGCTGCAGATGCCTGTTAGTGTAACACAAAAGAAAAAAAACTACGAGCAATAAGGGGTAGCTTTAGGTGTATAATGTGCAGGAGGCACACTACGCCCGCTGTAAGTGCTGCAGATCCCTACCTGTGTTACACGACAGGAAAACACAGCAATAAGGCCTAGCTTCAGGTGTATATTTTGCAGGAGGCACACTACGCCTGCTGTAAGTGCTGCAGATGCCTGCCTGTGTTACACAACAGGAAAACACAGCAATAAGGCCTAGCTTCAGGTGTATATTTTGCAGGAGGCACACTACGCCTGCTGTAAGTGTTGCAGATGCCTGCCTGTGTTACACAACAGGAAAACACAGCAATAAGGTCTAACTTCAGGTGTATATTTTGCAGGAGGCACAATATGCCTGCTGTAAGTGCTGCAGATGCCTGCCTGTGTTACACAACAGGAAAACACAGCAATAAGGGCTAGCTTCTGGTGTATATTTTGCAAGAAGCACACTACGCCCACTGTAAGTGCTGCAGATGCCTGCCTGTGTTACACAACAGGAAAACACAGCAATAAGGGCTAGCTTCTGGTGTATATTTTGCAAGAAGCACACTACACCCACTGTAAGTGCTGCAGATGCCTGCCTGTGTTACACAACAGGAAAACACAGCAATAAGGGCTAGCTTCAGGTGTATATTTTGCAGGAAGCACACTACGCCTGCTATAACTGCTGCAGATGCCTGCCTGTGTTACACAACAGGAAAACACAGCAATAAGGGCTAGCTTCAGGTCTATACTGTGCAGGAGGCTTAGCAAAAATATCACTGACACTGTCCCCTGCCTATCCTTCTCTCTCCCTGCACACAAGGTTTAGCAGAATATCACTGACACTGTCCCTGCCTATCCTTCTCTCTCCCTGCACACAAGGTTTAGCAGAATATCACTGACACTTTCCCTGCCTATCCTTCTCTCTCCCTACACACAAGGTAAATGAACAAAAATCACTAACACTGTCCCTGCCTATCCTTCTCTCTCCCTGAACCGGAACACACTACACAAGGCCGCCGCGCTGGCGGCCTTTTATAGTGTGGGGCGTGTACTAAACCCCCATGAGCTATAATTGGCCACAGGCATCCTGCCTGTGGCCAATTATGGCTCTCCTTGCTGCCGGAGCTGTGATTTGCCAAGCATGCGGTGTCACAGTGCATGCTTGGCCAATCACAGCGCCGGGATTGCACTGCGATGGCGCAGTGTATTGTGGGCCGTTTGCATCACTCGAATTTGGCGCGAACGGCCCAAAACGTTCGATCTTCATCGAACAGCCGATGTTCGAGTCGAACGTATGTTCGACTCGAACACCGAGCTCATCCCTAGCCGTGAACTGTGGACTGTTCCGTGTCTGCCTTTTATCTGTGCTCGTACAACTTCATGGTCCCCAGCAGGTGAACCGTGGACTGTTCCAGTCTACCTACATTAGAGCTACCACTGCTAAGTAAGAAGTGTTCTCTGAAGAATTGTGTTTAAGTGATTTGGAGTATCCCATTCTCCATTGTCCTCTCCCATTATAGGCAATACATATTGAAAAGACAACCCGTAGACTGTTTAATGAACCTTCCCCACTAGTTTACAACTTGCTGAATGTTTTATGGAGAATTCAAATGTCCAGCTTGAATATTAAGCAGGGACTAGCAAATCTATGGAGGGGAAGGGGAGATGGGATTGCCCAGATGGTGGCTGGGCTGCTGGTAAATAGTCTGGAGCCCTGAGGAGATGTTTTTTTCCCCTGTGGGAACAGATCAGTGATCTGAGAGGAAGAGGGGCTGCTTGCCCCTAGAGCCCTTTGGATTGAATATGGGACTATTTTGTGAGAGGTAGTACCTACGAACTTTCTGTGTAAAATAATCCAGTGAGTAGAGCCTCTTTTCTGCATTGCCTCTGCAGTGTTTGGGAAAGAACTTGTCTAATTTACAGCGGCCCCTTCAAGAGTAGCTCTACATAAAGAAACACAATAAAATGTTTATGTACATAGTTAACCTAGAGAAGAATTTCAGCTATGAAAGGTCAAATAAACTCTGAGAAGCGCTTACTGTATGTCCATTAGAATGCTGCAGTTATAATGCTAGTTGAGTAATAATTCAAACAATTCACATTTTAACATGTTGAAAGATTGTTTCTTTTAAGGAAAAGCTGTCAGATTTTAATATTAGGTAATATACAGTATGCTGTTTTTCTTAAATCAGCACAGATACACCGACAGCTGCAAGAGAGGAGATGAGCTCGGTGCTTGTTTGAGATTGTCATTTCCCTTATCTATGAAATGTGAGTGTTTTACAAGCTTTTATAATAAATTCCCCAGTGGTTACAAACCCACACTATGTGCACCTTGTATGTTTCTTATACATGTTCCACTGGCACTCTGAGGTTGCTGCAAGCTTGAGGACCATATGGTTGGAATCATCACAGCCTGCATATATACGAGCTCGGCGTTCGTAGGATTGATGTCCACGCTCACCAGTTTGATGTGAGTGTGAGAATACATCCTTTGGTCACTTGTTTGCTGAACCCACAGAGTTACGCTATAAATTTCTTTTTTTGTTTGTGTATTTCTATGCATCCATGTGAGTGAGATCATACTTCCATGCAAGATTGCTGCATTGCTGTCCACATTAGAAGCCCCAGTGCATGCTGTCTCTTCCCAGCAGGGAGGTAAGCTGCTAGTGAGCACTGGCTGGATTTGCACCGGAGTTTCTTCTTTCAAGCGCTCTACGGGTGATGGGACTTGCTACACAATGGATTTTTTGATATTTACAGGAAGTTTTTGGAGGATTCCATTGCTCACAGTTCTGTGTTATACACTTTATCACATACCGGCACCATTATTTTCAGGAATCGTTTGAGAATTTCACTGTTTTTTTAGTTTCGTGCTATACACCTTCATTATATATATTGTTATATATTTTATTTATTTGATATTATATGCACAGGTTGATCACTTAGTGATACACGTTTTTGCATACATCATTAATTGTCCACTGTTGGTTACACACCTTTCAGGTGTATAGGTGTGATTCATTCAGTTTATGCACATACTATTTATGTTACACATTGGTTGTCAACACGCTACTGCATCTGGTTGGTTCGTTTTAGAATTAATTTATTTGGTTAGTATCAGGTAGTTTCCTTTTCCAGATCCTTCCCTACTCTTCCTTCACTAGTTATAATCACAGCGCAGCCACCATCACCCTTTTTTCATTGATCTTGAAGTAGATGTCAGTATGGTATTATGCTGATTAGGGATGAGCTTCGTGTTCGAGTCGAACATACGTTCGACTCGAACATTGGCTGTTCGATCGTTCGACGAAGATCGAACGATTTGGGCCGTTCGCGCCAAATTCGAGTGACGCGAACGGCCCACAATGCACTACGCCATCGCAGTGTCATCCAGGCGCTGTGATTGGCCAAGCATGCACTGTGACCCCGCATGCTTGGCCAATCACAGCGCCGGCAGCGAGGAGAGCAATGATTGGCCACAGGCAGGATGCCTGTGGCCAATTATTGCTGAGGGTGTTTAGTACACGCCCCACACTATAAAAGGCCGCCAGCACGGCGGCCTAGTGTAGTGTGTTCCGGAGCAGGGATAGAGTAGCATAGGCAGGGACAGTGACTGTTATTTCTTTCTTGCTTAACCTGGATTCCTTTAGTTTAGGGAAAGAGAAGGATAGGTAGGGAGAGTGTCAGTGTGTTTTGTGCTTCTGCTATAGTGTGCTTAAAAAAAACATTTATTCTAGGGACAGAAAACTCTAGGTAGGGACAGTGTCAGTTTCTTTCACTCTGCAAGTCCTTGTTTCCAGGGACCTGTAAGGACAGTGAGTTAATTGTCCTTGTGCTATATTGTGCTTAAAAAAAACATTTATTCTAGGGACAGAAAACTCTAGGTAGGGACAGTGTCAGTTTCTTTCACTCTGCAAGTCCTTGTTTCCAGGGACCTGTAAGGACAGTGAGTTAATTGTCCTTGTGCTATATTGTGCTTAAAAAAAACATTTATTCTAGGGACAGAAAACTCTAGGTAGGGACAGTGTCAGTTTCTTTCACTCTGCAAGTCCTTGTTTCCAGGGACCTGTAAGGACAGTGAGTTAATTGTCCTTGTGCTATATTGTGATTAAAAAAAACATTTATTCTAGGGACAGAAAACTCTAGGTAGGGACAGTGTCAGTTTCTTTCACTCTGCAAGTCCTTGTTTCCAGGGACCTGTAAGGACAGTGAGTTAATTTTCCTTGTGCTATATTGTGATTAAAAAAAACATTTTTTCTAGGGACAGAAAACTGTAGGTAGGGAGAGTGTTTTTTTTCTTTCACTCTGCAAGTCCTTGTTTCCAGGGACCTGTAAGGACAGTGAGTTAATTGTCCTTGTGCTATATTGTGCTTAAAAAAAACATTTATTCTAGGGACAGAAAACTCTAGGTAGGGACAGTGTCAGTTTCTTTCACTCTGCAAGTCCTTGTTTCCAGGGACCTGTAAGGACAGTGAGTTAATTGTCCTTGTGCTATATTGTGCTTAAAAAAAACATTTATTCTAGGGACAGAAAACTCTAGGTAGGGACAGTGTCAGTTTCTTTCACTCTGCAAGTCCTTGTTTCCAGGGACCTGTAAGGACAGTGAGTTAATTGTCCTTGTGCTATATTGTGATTAAAAAAAACATTTATTCTAGGGACAGAAAACTCTAGGTAGGGACAGTGTCAGTTTCTTTCACTCTGCAAGTCCTTGTTTCCAGGGACCTGTAAGGACAGTGAGTTAATTTTCCTTGTGCTATATTGTGATTAAAAAAAACATTTTTTCTAGGGACAGAAAACTGTAGGTAGGGAGAGTGTTTTTTTTCTTTCACTCTGCAAGTCCTTGTTTCCAGGGACCTGTAAGGACAGTGAGTTAATTGTCCTTGTGCTATATTGTGCTTAAAAAAAACATTTATTCTAGGGACAGAAAACTCTAGGTAGGGACAGTGTCAGTTTCTTTCACTCTGCAAGTCCTTGTTTCCAGGGACCTGTAAGGACAGTGAGTTAATTGTCCTTGTGCTATATTGTGATTAAAAAAAACATTTATTCTAGGGACAGAAAACTCTAGGTAGGGACAGTGTCAGTTTCTTTCACTCTGCAAGTCCTTGTTTCCAGGGACCTGTAAGGACAGTGAGTTAATTTTCCTTGTGCTATATTGTGATTAAAAAAAACATTTTTTCTAGGGACAGAAAACTGTAGGTAGGGAGAGTGTTTTTTTTCTTTCACTCTGCAAGTCCTTGTTTCCAGGGACCTGTAAGGACAGTGAGTTAATTTTACTTGTGCTATATTGTGCTTAAAAAAAACATTTTTTCTAGGGACAGAAAACTGTAGGTAGGGAGAGTGTTTTTTTTCTTTCACTCTGCAAGTCCTTGTTTCCAGGGACCTGTAAGGACAGTGAGTTAATTGTCCTTGTGCTATATTGTGCTTAAAAAAAACATTTATTCTAGGGACAGAAAACTCTAGGTAGGGACAGTGTCAGTTTCTTTCACTCTGCAAGTCCTTGTTTCCAGGGACCTGTAAGGACAGTGAGTTAATTGTCCTTGTGCTATATTGTGCTTAAAAAAAACATTTATTCTAGGGACAGAAAACTCTAGGTAGGGACAGTGTCAGTTTCTTTCACTCTGCAAGTCCTTGTTTCCAGGGACCTGTAAGGACAGTGAGTTAATTGTCCTTGTGCTATATTGTGATTAAAAAAAACATTTATTCTAGGGACAGAAAACTCTAGGTAGGGACAGTGTCAGTTTCTTTCACTCTGCAAGTCCTTGTTTCCAGGGACCTGTAAGGACAGTGAGTTAATTTTCCTTGTGCTATATTGTGATTAAAAAAAACATTTTTTCTAGGGACAGAAAACTCTAGGTAGGGACAGTGTCAGTTTCTTTCACTCTGCAAGTCCTTGTTTCCAGGGACCTGTAAGGACAGTGAGTTAATTGTCCTTGTGCTATATTGTGCTTAAAAAAAACATTTATTCTAGGGACAGAAAACTCTAGGTAGGGACAGTGTCAGTTTCTTTCACTCTGCAAGTCCTTGTTTCCAGGGACCTGTAAGGACAGTGAGTTAATTGTCCTTGTGCTATATTGTGATTAAAAAAAACATTTATTCTAGGGACAGAAAACTCTAGGTAGGGACAGTGTCAGTTTCTTTCACTCTGCAAGTCCTTGTTTCCAGGGACCTGTAAGGACAGTGAGTTAATTTTCCTTGTGCTATATTGTGATTAAAAAAAACATTTTTTCTAGGGACAGAAAACTGTAGGTAGGGAGAGTGTTTTTTTTCTTTCACTCTGCAAGTCCTTGTTTCCAGGGACCTGTAAGGACAGTGAGTTAATTGTCCTTGTGCTATATTGTGCTTAAAAAAAACATTTATTCTAGGGACAGAAAACTCTAGGTAGGGACAGTGTCAGTTTCTTTCACTCTGCAAGTCCTTGTTTCCAGGGACCTGTAAGGACAGTGAGTTAATTGTCCTTGTGCTATATTGTGCTTAAAAAAAACATTTATTCTAGGGACAGAAAACTCTAGGTAGGGACAGTGTCAGTTTCTTTCACTCTGCAAGTCCTTGTTTCCAGGGACCTGTAAGGACAGTGAGTTAATTTTCCTTGTGCTATATTGTGATTAAAAAAAACATTTTTTCTAGGGACAGAAAACTGTAGGTAGGGAGAGTGTTTTTTTTCTTTCACTCTGCAAGTCCTTGTTTCCAGGGACCTGTAAGGACAGTGAGTTAATTGTCCTTGTGCTATATTGTGCTTAAAAAAAACATTTATTCTAGGGACAGAAAACTCTAGGTAGGGACAGTGTCAGTTTCTTTCACTCTGCAAGTCCTTGTTTCCAGGGACCTGTAAGGACAGTGAGTTAATTGTCCTTGTGCTATATTGTGCTTAAAAAAAACATTTATTCTAGGGACAGAAAACTCTAGGTAGGGACAGTGTCAGTTTCTTTCACTCTGCAAGTCCTTGTTTCCAGGGACCTGTAAGGACAGTGAGTTAATTTTCCTTGTGCTATATTGTGATTAAAAAAAACATTTTTTCTAGGGACAGAAAACTGTAGGTAGGGAGAGTGTTTTTTTTCTTTCACTCTGCAAGTCCTTGTTTCCAGGGACCTGTAAGGACAGTGAGTTAATTTTACTTGTGCTATATTGTGCTTAAAAAAAACATTTTTTCTAGGGACAGAAAACTGTAGGTAGGGAGAGTGTTTTTTTTCTTTCACTCTGCAAGTCCTTGTTTCCAGGGACCTGTAAGGACAGTGAGTTAATTGTCCTTGTGCTATATTGTGCTTAAAAAAAACATTTATTCTAGGGACAGAAAACTCTAGGTAGGGACAGTGTCAGTTTCTTTCACTCTGCAAGTCCTTGTTTCCAGGGACCTGTAAGGACAGTGAGTTAATTGTCCTTGTGCTATATTGTGCTTAAAAAAAACATTTATTCTAGGGACAGAAAACTCTAGGTAGGGACAGTGTCAGTTTCTTTCACTCTGCAAGTCCTTGTTTCCAGGGACCTGTAAGGACAGTGAGTTAATTGTCCTTGTGCTATATTGTGATTAAAAAAAACATTTATTCTAGGGACAGAAAACTCTAGGTAGGGACAGTGTCAGTTTCTTTCACTCTGCAAGTCCTTGTTTCCAGGGACCTGTAAGGACAGTGAGTTAATTTTCCTTGTGCTATATTGTGATTAAAAAAAACATTTTTTCTAGGGACAGAAAACTGTAGGTAGGGAGAGTGTTTTTTTTCTTTCACTCTGCAAGTCCTTGTTTCCAGGGACCTGTAAGGACAGTGAGTTAATTGTCCTTGTGCTATATTGTGCTTAAAAAAAACATTTATTCTAGGGACAGAAAACTCTAGGTAGGGACAGTGTCAGTTTCTTTCACTGTGAAAGTCCTTGTTTCAAGGGACAGAGAAGGACACCTGAAGGTAGCCCTTATTGCTTTTTTCCCATCTCCCTGCAGGCCATCTATTAGAATGTCTGGAAGGCAAACAAGGAGAGGCAGACAGTCAGGAGGCAATAAAAGAGGGCAAGCAGGCTCTGTGTCTGGGGGCAACAGTGCTGGTCGTGGACGCGGTGCATTGTCATCAGCACATGGCCATGGGACACGCTTGTCCTTCTTTTCGGCAGCTGGACATGTTGAGCCACATCATGCCGAAGACTTGGTAGAGTGGATGACCAAGCCCTCCTCCTCCTCCTCATCCTCTCTCACCCAGGCTCAGGGTACTGGAAAAGCAGCTGCCAAAGCGTCGTCTTCCCTGGTATCAATGTCAGACAAATCATCAGTCACTCCTTCCCTAGACCCACCATGTCCTCCTCCTGAGGAGTCCCCCGAACTGTTTCAGCACAGTGTTGGGTACATGCTCCAGGAGGATGCCCAGCGTTTCGAAGGGTCTGATGATGAAACCCAGCTAGAGGAAGGCAGTAGCGTGAGAGCAGACAGAGGGGATGCTCAAGAAGGACACCAATCTGGCAGTCATGTTCCAGCAGCTGCAGCATACTGCCAGATTGGCTCCAGTGATGAGGAGGGAGGGGATGATGAGGTCAATGACTCCACGTGGGTGCCTAATAGGAGAGAGGAGGAGGAGGAGGATGAGGAGGAGGCACATCTCCAACGAGGCAGGATGCCCTTTGGTGGCCAGCGTAAGGGCAGTACACCGACGGAATCACACCGCAGAGCTCCGCCTGTGCAGGGCGCTGCCTCTGCCCGTCATTCAAAAAGTTCTTTGGTGTGGGCCTTTTTTGAGGCTAGTGCATCAGATCGCACAGCTGCTGTTTGCAACATATGTCTCAAGCGTATATCGCGTGGCCAAAACATCAGCCGCTTGGGTACCACATGCCTGACCAGACATATGTTGACCTGCCATGCAGCTCGTTGGCAAGCCTACCTCAAAGACCCACACCAAAGAACCAAGCGGACCTCTCCTTGCACCGCATCAGCTGGGATCTCCAACCCCACTATAACTTCAGTCCTCTCTGAAACATGCACTGAGAGGAATGAAGGTGTAGAATTAGGTGTGTCACAGCCAAGTACTTGCGCCCACTCTGCTAGCAGTACACCGACGTCCGATTCTAGCAGGCAAATTTCCCTGCCCCAGCTGCTGGACCGTCGAAAGAAGTTCACTCCCAGCCATCCACATGCCCAGCGGTTGAATGCTAGCTTGGCTAAATTGCTAGCGCTTCAACTGCTGCCTTTTCAGTTGGTAGACTCGGCCCCCTTCCGTGAGTTTGTGCAATGTGCGGTTCCTCAGTGGCAGGTTCCCAAACGCCACTTTTTCTCACGGAAGGCTATTCCGGCTCTCTACCGGCATGTGGAAGGCAATGTCTTGGCCTCGCTGGACAGGGCGGTCAGCGGTAAGGTGCATATTACCGCTGACTCATGGTCCAGCAGGCATGGACAGGGACGTTACCTTTCTTTCACGGCCCATTGGGTCACTCTTTTGGCAGCTGGGAAGGATTCAGGACAAGGTGCAGTAGTGTTGGAGGTTGTCCCACCGCCACGCCTCCAAAATGCTACTACTGGTTGTGACACACCTCTCTCCTCCACCCCCTCCTCTTCTTCTTCCTCCATGGCCTCTTCCTGTGGTTTGTCCTATGAACCAGCGGTGCTCCGTAGCCGTTCACGGGGCTACGCAAGTACGCAGGCAAAAAGATGCCATGCCGTGCTTGCGCTGGTGTGTTTGGGGGACAGAAGCCACACTGGGGCAGAGGTCCTGTCTGCTCTGCAGGGCCAGGCCGAGAGGTGGTTGACGCCACGCCAGCTTAAGCCAGGAATGGTGGTTTGCGACAATGGCACCAACCTCCTCTCCGCCCTCCGACAGGGACAACTGACCCATGTGCCCTGTGTGGCTCACGTCCTTAACCTGGTGGTGCAGCGCTTCTTGGGCAGGTACCCGGGCTTACAGGATGTCCTGAGGCAGGCCAGGAAAGTCTGTGTGCATTTCCGCAGATCTTATAATGCCAGTGCTCGCCTGGCTGAGCTGCAAAAGGAGTTGAACCTGCCCAAGAACCGCCTTATATGTGACATGCCCACCAGGTGGAACTCAACGTTGGCCATGCTGCAGCGGCTGCACACGCAGCAGAGGGCCATCAATGAGTACCTGTGCGACTACGGCACCAGGACAGGGTCAGGGGAGCTTGGTTTTTTTTCTCCACGCCAGTGGGGCATGATCAGGGATGCATGCACTGTCCTGGCACCATTTGAGGAGGCCACGAGGATGGTGAGCAGTGACAGTGCATGCATCAGTGACACTGTACCTCTTGTCCACCTGTTGGAGCACACGCTGCGTGGAATAATGGACAGGGCACTTGAGGCAGAACAGAGGCAGGAAGAGGAGGACTTCCTTGCCTCTCAAGGCCCCCTTTACCCAGACAGTGTTCCTTCTGTCCCACCCATCGCACAGGAAGAGGAGGAGGAGGAGGAGGAGGAGGAGGAGGAGGAGGAGGATTGTGTCAGCATGGAGGTGGAGGCTGGCACTCAGCATCATCAGCAGCAGTCTTTTAGGGATGATTTACAGTCCCAAGAAACCAGTGGACTTGTACGTGGCTGGGAGGAGGTGGCTGCGGATCATGTCGTCCTTAGTGACCCAGAGGACTCCGGAGCGAATGCCTCAGCAAACCTACGCTGCATGGCCTCCCTGATCCTGCAAAGTCTGCGGAAGGATCCTCGTATTCTTCGGATCAAGGAGAGGGACCATTACTGGCTGGCCACTCTCCTTGATCCACGGTACAAGGGTAAGGTTGCGGACCTTATGTTACCGTCGCAGAGGGAGCAGAGGATGAGACAACTCCGGGAGGCCTTGCAGAAAGGTCTGTGCAACGCGTTCCCAGAGACTGGGAGGTTGCAAACTCCTGGTCCTGGACAACGAGTTGCTGAGGCTTCGGCCAGTCAAAGAAGGAGCGGTGGGGAAGGTGGCCGTCTGACCGATGCGTTCAGACAATTCTTTAGTCCGCAGCCCCAAAGTATGATCGTTCCAGCAACCATCGCCAGCGTCTGATAAACATGGTGCAGGAATATCTAGGGGCAAGGTCAGACTTGGACACCTTCCCCACCGAAAATCCTCTGGCTTACTGGGTCTTGAGGATGGATCACTGGCCAGAGCTTGCACAGTATGCAATTGAGCTACTGGCCTGTCCTGCATCCAGCGTTCTTTCGGAACGCACATTCAGTGCTGCTGGAGGATTTGTCACGGATCACAGGGTGCGCCTGTCCACCGACTCGGTTGATCGACTGACTTTCATCAAGATGAACCAGTCTTGGATCACCACCAGCTACCACACACCTGATGCTGATATAACAGACTAATTGATTTTAAAATGTCACATCCCTTCAAGACTGATGCTGATGCTGAGTGCCTGTGCTGTTATGTTGACTGGCTATCCTCCTCCTCCGAGTCCTCAATGATACGATTGATGATGATAGCTTGGAAGATCATTTTTGTTTATGGGTGCCGCCACCAGTGCCTAACGCCCAATTTTTCAGCCCCTGTTTAACAGGGGCGTGTAATTACAATTTTTGAAGCAATACTTTGCAACAGGGCTCATTGCTGTGCTCCAAGTACAGTATCTGTGAGGAGTTGCAGTGTTGTGCCACCAGTGCCTAAGGCCCAATTTTTCAGCCCCTGTTTAACAGGGGCGTGTCATTACAATTTTTGAAGCAATACTTTGCAACAGGGCTCATTGCTGTGCTCCAAGTACAGTATCTGTGAAGGGTTGCAGTGTTGTGCCACCAGTGCCTAAGGCCCAATTTTTCAGCCCCTGTTCAACAGGGGCATGTAATTACAATTCTTGATCTAATAATTCACAGCAGGGCCCATTGCTGCACCCACCAAGAGTAACTGTCAGGGCTTACAGTGTTGTGGCACCAGCACCACCATCAAAGGCCCAATTTTTACTACCACTGTTCAACAATTATATGTAATTAAAATTCCTGATATAATAGTTGACAGCAGGGCGTTCCAGCACCAACCAAGAGTAACTGTGAGTGCTTACAGTGTTGTGCCAACACCAACAACTAAGGGGCCTATTTCTGCAGAGTATATACGGCAGGTCCCTACTTTCAAACATCCAACTTACAAACGACTCCTACTTGCAAACGCAAGAAGACAACAGGAAGTGAGAGGAAATCTACCACTAGGAAGGAAAATTCTCTCCTGTAAGAATAAATATGGGAGAAAGGTGTCTCCTCTGTACTGATGCTTTATCAGCAATCCTTGTTTCAAGAAAAACACCACATTTCAAAAACAGTTGTCATTAGGACGGAAAGTGAGGTGAAATGTTCTGAACAGGGGCACAGACAGCAAAACAAATGTTACAGGGGTGATAACCCTTACCTATGTTTTCCAAAAAGTTTAAAAATAGATTTTTGGTCTGGAGCTACACTTCAACAATGTACCTGTTCAAAATTACAAACAGATTCTACATAAGAACAAACCTACAGTCCCTGTCTTGTATGCACCGCCTGTATACGGCTGTTCAGAGTATATAGGGCCTTTTTTATTTTATGTGCGGGGTTCCCCTTAATATCCATACAAGACCCAAAGGGGCTGGTAATGGGCTGGGGTAGGGGGGGGGTCATGGGGTAGCTATGCCATTTTTCTTAAAGATTTTCATCCATATTACCGGGACCAGACATTACATTAAAGCCGCAAGCAGTTTTAAATGGCTTTTTTTTCCTTTAGAAGTGTCATTTTGTGCAGGGACAGTTCTAAACACGGGAAACACGTGGCACTTCACAGGCATACTTTAGACACCCCCCAGGTACGATATTTAAAGGAATATTTGACTTTTTTTTTTCACTTTATGCATCATTAAAATGACTGCTCCCGGAAAACGACCGTTTTTAAAACTTATTTTTGCATTGATACATGTCCCCTGGTGCAGAACCCGGGTTCCCAAACCCTTTTTAGGACAATAACATGCATAATAGTTTTTATAATTAGCACTTTAGAATTCGAACGTTCGCATCCATTGTATTTAATAGGGTTCTAATGTTCGTTCGAACTTTCGGTCCGTTCGCGGGTTCTGGTGCGAACCGAACCCGGGGGTGTTCGGCTCATCACTAATGCTGATACTTGGGGCATCGACAAGGCAGGTATAGTTAAAAAATAGTTATTTTAGAGGTTAAAGAGGAAGTAAACTTCCTTTACTGACTTTTACCTGTAAGTAAGCCTATAATAAGGCTTACCTATAGTTATGCCGCGTACAGACGACCAGACATTCCGACAACAAAACCGTGGATTTTTTTCCGACGGATGTTGGCTCAAGCTTGTCTTGCATACACACGGTCACACAAATGTTGTCGGAAATTCCGAGCATCAAGAATGCGGTGACGTACAATACGTACGACGAGCCGAGAAAAATTAAGTTCTATAGCCAGTGCCGCTCTTCTGCTTGATTCTGAGCATGCGTGGAATTTTGTGCATCGGAATTGTGTACACACGCTCGGAGTTTCCGGCAACAAGTTTTGTTGCCGGAAAATTTGAGAACCAGCTCTCAAATTTTTGTTGTCGGAAATTCCGACAGCTAATGTCCGATGGAGCCTACACACAGTCAGAATTTCCGACAACAAGCTCCCATCGAACATTTGTTGTTGGAAATTCCGAGCTTGTGTACGCGGCATTAGAAATCACTAGCGCATGCGCTCTGAAGGAATGGCCACCCGCGCCGTTCCTTCAGAACCCTGCGCCGCGATTGGCGGCTCACACACGCATGCATGGGGAGTGACGTTATTGCGGCTCCAGCCAGTCACCGAGCCAGAGCCCGCGAACCCGGAAGCAAGACGGGTGAAGATGGGAGCCCCTGCAGCGCTGACATCACGGCGCTGGAACAGCTTAGTTTTAAGGTGAGTTTCACATAATATGCTAGTATGCGATTCATACTAGCACATTATTGGTTAACCTTGCAGGGGAAAAAAAATCTATCGCTCGACTTGTGCACATCCAGCCTGTTTGAAATTTCTCTCTTGATCAGCGATACAGGTTATAGCTGATGATGATGATCAGCGTATTCTGTCAGAATACAATAGCGTAGCCGAAAGGATTCCCTACACCACGTCGAGTGTGTGGATGAGAGAATTGAGACATTTTATTTTTCGTTCAACCTGCTGGTTGATTGGAAAAAAAATGCCCATTTATGTCCAGCCTAACATACTACCTGTCCTAGGGTGACAACGCTCACTCACTGTATTGTATTTATCAAGGAGCAGCAGTGTTACCTTTGGTTGTAAACCCTTACATATACCCAGTGAAGTGACTGGCCTCAGGTGATACACAGAGATTAAACAAATCCTCCTACATACAGTATCTCACAAAAATGAGTACACCCCTCACATTTTTGTAAATATTTTATTATATCTTTTCATGTGACAACACTGAAGAAATTACACTTTGCTACAATGTAAAATAGTGAGTGTACAGCTTGTATAACAGTGTAAATTTGCTGTCCCCTCAAAATAGCTCAACACACAACCAATAATGTCTAAACCACTGGCAACAAAAGTGAGTACACCCCTAAGTGAAAATGTCCAAATTGTGCCCAAAGTGTCAATATGTTGTGTGACCACCATTTTTTTCCAGCACTGCCTTAACCCTCTTGGGCATGGAGTTTACCTGAGCTTTACAGGTTGCTACTGGAGTCCTCTTCCACTCCTCCATGATGACATCACAGAGCTGGAGGATGTTAGAGACCTTGCTTTCCTCCACCTTTCATTTGAGGATACCCCACAGATGCTCAATAGGGTTTAGGTCTGGAGACATGGTTGGCAAGCCCATCACCTTTACTAGGGATGAGCTCGGTGTTCGAGTCGAACATAAGTTCGACTCGAACATCGGCTGTTCGACCGTTCGGCGAACATCGAACGATTTGGGCCGTTCGCGCCAAATTCGAGTGACGCGAACGGCCCACAATACACTGCGCCATCGCAGTGCAATCCCAGCACTGTGATTGGCCAAGCATGCACTGTGACCCCGCATGCTTGGCCAATCACAGCGCCGGCAGCTAGGAGAGCCATAATTGGCCACAGGCAGGTTGCCTGTGGCCAATTATAGCTCAGGGGGTTTAGCACACGCCCCACATTATAAAAGGCCGCCAGCGCGGCGGCCTTGTGTAGTGTGTTCCGGCGCAGGGAAAGAGAAGGATAGGCAGGGACAGTGTGATATTCTTTGTGCTATTCTTGTGTGCAGGGAGAGAGAAGGATAGGCAGGGAGAGTGTCAGTGTCATATTCTTTGCTAAACCTTGTGTGCAGGGAGAGAGAAGGATAGGCAGGGGACAGTGTCAGTGTCACATTCTTTGCTAAACCTTGTGTGCAGGGAGAGAGAAGGATAGGCAGGGAGAGTGTCAGTGTCAAATTCTTTGATAAACCTTGTGTGCAGAGAGAGAGAAGGATAGGTAGGGAACAGTGTCAGTGTCATTGTTGCTAAGCCTCCTGCACATTATACACCTGAAGTTAGCCCGTATTGCTGTGTTTTCCTGGTGTGTTACACCAACAGGCATTTGCAGCACTTATAGCGGGCGGAGTGTGCCTCCTGCACATTATACACCTGAAGTTAGCCCGTATTGCTGTGTTTTCCTGGTGTGTTACACCAACAGGCATTTGCAGCACTTACAGCGGGCGGAGTGTGCCTCCTGATCATATTACACCTGAAGTTAGCCCGTATTGCTGTGTTTTCCTGGTGTGTTACACCAACAGGCATTTGCAGCACTTACAGCGGGCGGAGTGTGCCTCCTGCACATTATACACCTGAAGTTAGCCCGTATTGCTGTGTTTTCCTGGTGTGTTACACCAACAGGCATTTGCAGCACTTACAGCGGGCGGAGTGTGCTTCCTGCACATTATACACCTGAAGTTAGCCCGTATTGCTGTGTTTTCCTGGTGTGTTACACCAACAGGCATTTGCAGCACTTACAGCGGGCGGAGTGTGCCTCCTGATCATATTACACCTGAAGTTAGCCTGTATTGCTGTGTTTTCCTGGTGTGTTACACCAACAGGCATTTGCAGCACTTACAGCAGGCGTAGTGTGATTCCTGCAAAATATACTCCTGAAGCTAGGCCTTATTGCTGGTTTTCCCATCTCCCTGCAGGCCATTAGAATGTCTGGAAGGCAAGGAAGGAGAGGCAGACAGTCAGGAGCCAATAAAAGAGGGCAAGCAGGCTCTGTGTCTAGAGACAACAGTGCTGGTCGTGGACGCGGTGCATCGCCATCAGCACGTGGACATGGGACACGCTTGTCCTTCTTTTCGGCAGCTGGACGTGTTGAGCCGCATCATGCCGAAGACTTGGTAGAGTGGATGACCAAGCCCTCCTCATCCTCCTCATCCTCTCTCACCCAGGCTCAGGGTACTGGTAAATCAGCTGCCAAAGCGTCCTCTTCCCTGGTATCAATGTCATCATCAGTCACTCCTTCCCTAGACCAACCATGTCCTCCTGAGGAGTCCCCCTAACTGTTTGAGCACAGTGTTGGGTACATGCTCCAGGAGGATGCCCAGCGTTTCGAAGGGTCTGATGATGATACCCAGCTAGAGGAAGGCAGTAGCGTGAGAGCAGAGAGAGGGGATGCTCAAGAAGGACACCAATCTGGCAGTCATGTTCCAGCAGCTGCAGCATACTGCCAGATTGGCTCCAGTGATGAGGAGGGAGGGGATGATGAGGTCACTGACTCCATGTGGGTGCCTAATAGGAGAGAGGAGTAGGAGGAGGAGGATGAGGAGGAGGCACATCTCCAACGAGGCAGGATGCCCTCGGGGGGCCAGCGTAAGGACAGCACACCGATGGAATCACACCGCAGAGCTCCGCCTGTGCAGGGCGCTGCCTCTGTCCGTTATTCAAAAAGTTCTTTGGTGTGGGCCTTTTTTGAGTCGAGTGCATTAGATCGCACAGCTGCTGTTTGCAACATATGTCTCAAGCGTATATCGCGTGGCCAAAACATCACCCGCTTGGGCACCACATGCTTGACCAGACATATGTTGACCTGCCATGCAGCTCGTTGGCAAGCCTACCTTAAAGACCCACACCAAAGAACAAAGCGGACCTCTCCTTGCACCGCATCAGCTGGGATCTCCAACCCCACTATACCTTCAGTCCTCTCTGAAACCTGCACTGAGAGGAATGAAGGTGTAGAATTAGGTGTGTCACAGCCAAGTACTTGCAGGCACTCTGCTAGCAGTACACCGACGTCCGATTCTAGGCAAATTTCCCTGCCCCAGCTGCTGGACCGTCGAAAGAAGTTCACTCCCAGCCATCCACATGCCCAGCGGTTGAATGCTAGCTTGGCTAAATTGCTAGCGCTTCAACTGCTGCCTTTTCAGTTGGTAGACTCGACCCCCTTCCGTGAGTTTGTGCAATGTGCGGTTCCTCAGTGGCAGGTTCCCAAATGCCACTTTTTCTCACGGAAGGCGATTTCGGCTCTCTACCGGCATGTGGAAGGCAATGTCTTGGCCTCGCTGGACAGGGCGGTCAGCAGTAAGGTGCATATTACCACTGACTCATGGTCCAGCAGGCATGGACAGGGACGTTACCTTTCTTTCACGGCCCATTGGGTCACTCTTTTGGCAGCTGGGAAGGATGCAGGACAAGGTGCAGTAGTGTTGGAAGAAATTAAAGCAATAAACCGCGCTAGCCAGTAACATAAATAAATATACAGCAGCACCTGTGATATGTGATAACATATAAAGTATACAAAAGAATAAAAAAGAACAAGTGCGCTAATGTGAATTGACTAATAATCAAAAATTATGAATCCACACATATATTGAATAAATAAAGTCCAACAGTGATAACAATGAATGTGTCCTGTAAAAATGAATATATCCTAAATAAGTCCCATCAAAAATCAGCAATGAAGGGAAGCCGTGAAGAGGTGAACCGCAAAGAGTTTGAAATTCGGTGCATGCACACCCGTGTCCACCACCAACAATCAAGCTGCTTACCAGAGGTAAGAAACAAATAAGCCCATCAGCAATCCCAGGGGGAGATCCAGAGAAATCCAGATAAACTTTGCAGAGTTCCAACGTCACTCCTCTGCTGCCAGTTTCAACAATGTCTTCTCTCTACTGAGAGAAGACATTGTTGAAACTGGCAGCAGAGGAGTGACGTTGGAACTCTGCGAAGTTTATCTGGATTTCTCTGGATCTCCCCCTGGGATTGCTGATGGGCTTATTTGTTTCTTACCTCTGGTAAGCAGCTTGATTGTTGGTGGTGGACACGGGTGTGCATGCACCGAATTTCAAACTCTTTGCGGTTCACCTCTTCACGGCTTCCCTTCATTGCTGATTTTTGATGGGACTTATTTAGGATATATTCATTTTTACAGGACACATTCATTGTTATCACTGTTGGACTTTATTTATTCAATATATGTGTGGATTCATAATTTTTGATTATTAGTCAATTCACATTAGCGCACTTGTTCTTTTTTATTCTCTTGCAGTAGTGTTGGAGGTTGTTCCGCCGCCACGCCTCCAAAATGCTACTACTGGTTGTGACACACCTCTCTCCTCCACCCCCTCCTCTTCTTCTTCCTCCATGGCCTCTTCCTGTGCTTTGTCCTCGGAACCAGCGGTGCTCCGTAGGCGTTCAAGGGGCTACGCAAGTACGCAGGCAAAAAGATGCCATGCCGTGCTTGCGCTGGTGTGTTTGGGGGACAAGAGCAACACTGGGGCAGAGGTTCTGTCTGCTCTGCAGGGGCAGGCCGAGAGGTGGTTGACGCCACGCCAGCTTAAGCCAGGAATGGTGGTTTGCGACAATGGCACCAACCTCCTCTCCGCCCTCCGACAGGGACAACTGACCCATGTGCCCTGTGTGGCTCACGTCCTTAACCTAGTGGTGCAGCGGTTCTTGGGCAGGTACCCGGGCTTACAGGATGTCCTGAGGCAGGCCAGGAAAGTCTGTGTGCATTTCCGCAGATCTTATAATGCCAGTGCTCGCCTGGCTGAGCTGCAAAAGGAGTTGAACCTGCCCAAGAACCGCCTTATATGTGACATGCCCACCAGGTGGAACTCAACGTTGGCCATGCTGCAGCGGCTGCACACACAGCAGAGGGCCATCAATGAGTACCTGTGCGACTACGGCACCAGGACAGGGTCAGGGGAGCTCGGGTTTTTTTCACCACACCAGTGGGGCATGATCAGGGATGCATGCACTGTCCTGGCACCATTTGAGGAGGCCACGAGGATGGTGAGCATTGACAGTGCATGCATCAGTGACACTGTACCTTTTGTCCACCTGTTGGAACATACGCTGCGTGGAATAATGGACAGGGCACTTGAGGCAGAACAGAGGCAGGAAGAGGAGGACTTCCTTGCCTCTCAGGGCCCCCTTTACCCAGACAGTGTTCCTTCTGTCCCACCCATCGCACAGGAAGAGGAGGAGGAGGAGGAGGAGGAGGAGGATTGTGTCAGCATGGAGGTGGAGCCTGGCACTCAGCATCATCAGCAGCAGTCTTTTAGGGATGATTTACAGTCCCAAGAAACCAGTGGACTTGTACGTGGCTGGGAGGAGGTGGCTGCGGATCATGTCGTCCTTAGTGACCCAGAGGACTCCGGACCGAATGCCTCAGCTAACCTACGCTGCATGGCCTCCCTGATCCTGCAAAGTCTGCGGAAGGATCCTCGTATTCTTCGGATCAAGGAGAGGGACCATTACTGGCTGGCCACTCTCCTTGATCCACGGTACAAGGGTAAGGTTGCGGACCTTATCTTACCGTCGCAGAGGGAGCAGAGGATGAGACAACTCCGGGAGGCCTTGCAGAAAGGTCTGTGCAATGCGTTCCCAGAGACTGGGAGGTTACAAACCCCTGGTCCTGGACAACGAGTTGCTGAGGCTTTGGTCAGTCAAAGAAGGAGCGGTGGGGAAGGTGGCCGTCTGACCGATGCATTCAGAAAATTCTTTAGTCCGCAGCCCCAAGGTATGATCGGTTCCAGCAACCATCGCCAGTGTCTGATATACATGGTGCAGGAATACCTAGGGGCAAGGTCAGACTTGGACACCTTCCACACCGAAAATCCTCTGGCTTACTGGGTCTTGAGGATGGATCACTGGCCAGAGCTTGCACAGTATGCAATTGAGCTACTGGCCTGTCCTGCATCCAGCGTTCTTTCAGAACGCACATTCAGTGCTGCTGGAGGATTTGTCACGGATCACAGGGTGCGCCTGTCCACCGACTCGGTTGATCGACTGACCTTCATAAAGATGAACCAGTCTTGGATCACCACCAGCTACCAAACACCTGAAGCTGATATAACAGACTAATTTATTTTCAAATGTCACATCCCTTCAAGACTGATGCTGATGCTGAGAGACTGTCCTGTTATGTTGACTGACTATCCTCCTCCTCCTCAATGAGCCGATTGATGATGATAGCTTGGAAGAACATTTTTGTTTCTGGGTGCCGCCACCAGTGGCTAAGGCCCAATTTTTCAGCCCCTGTTTAACGGGGGCATGTAATTACAATTTTTTATGCAATGCTTTGCAGCAGGGCTCATTCCTGCACTCCAACTAGAGTATCTGGGAGAGGTTGCAGTGTCGTGGCACCAGCACCAGTGGCTAAGGCCCAATTTTTCAGCCCCTGTTTAACAGGGGCGTGTTATTAAAATTTTTTATGCAATGCTTTGCAGCAGGGCTCATTCCTGCACTCCAACTAGAGTATCTGGGAGAGGTTGCAGTGTCGTGGCACCAGCACCAGTGCCTAAGGCCCATTTTTTCAGCCCCTGTTTAACAGGGGCGTGTATCTACAATTTTTGATGCAATACTTTGCAACAGGGCTCATTGCTGTGCTCCAAGTACAGTATCTGTGAGGGGTTGCAGTGTTGTGGCACCAGTGCCTAAGGCCCAATTTTTCTGCCCCTCGTTAACAGGGGCATGTAATTACAATTCTTGATCTAATAATTCACAGCAGGGCCTATTCCTGCGCCCACCAAGAGTAACTGTGAGGCCTTACAGTGTTGTGTCAACACTACCACCATCACCACCAAAGGCCCAATTTTTCAGCCCCTGTTCAACAATGGCATGCAATTACAATTCTTGATCTAATAATTCACAGCAGGGCCCATTCATGTGCCCACCAAGAGTAACTGTGAGGGCTCACAGTGTTGTGGCAACACCAACATGTAAGGGGCGAATTTCAGCTGAGTATATACGGCAGGCCCCTACTTTCAAACATCCAACTTACAAACGACTCCTCCTTGCAAACGGAAGGATACAACAGGAAGTGGGAGGAAATCTACCCCTAGGAAGGCAAATTCTCTCCTGTAAGAGTTAATATGGGAAAAAAAAGTGTCTCCTCTCCACTGATGCTTTATCACCAATTCTTGTTTCAATAAAAAACCCAAATTTTCAAAAAACATTTGTCATTAGGACGGAAAGTGAGGTGAACTGTTCTGAACAGGTGCACACTGCACAGACAGCAAAACAAATGTTACAGGGGTGATAACCCTTCCCTATGTTTTCCAAAAAGCTTAAAAATAGATTTTTTGGCTGGAGCTACACTTAAACAATGTACCTGTTCAAAATTACAAACAGATTCTACATAAGAATAAACCTACAGTCCCTGTCTTGTATGCACCGCCTGTATACGGCTGTTCAGAGTATACAGGGCCTTTTTTATTTTGTGTGCGGGGTTTCCCTTAATATCCATACAAGACCCAAAGGGGCTGGTAATGGGCTGGGGTGGGGGGGTGGGGGGGGGGTGTGATGGGATAGCTATGCCATTTTTCTTAAAGAATTTCATCCATATTACCGGGACCAGACATTACATTAAAGCCGCAAGCAGTTTTAAATGGCTTTTTTTCCTTTAGAAATGTAATTTTGTGCAGGGACAGTTCTAAACACGGGAAACACGTGGCACTTCACAGGCATACTTTAGACACCCCCCAGGTACGATATTTAAAGGAATATTTGACTTTTTTTTTTTTCACTTTATGCATCATTAAAATGACTGCTCCCGAAAAACGTCCGTTTTTAAAACTTCTTTTTGCATTGATACCTGTCCCCTGGTGCAGAACCCGGGTTCCCAAACCCTTTTTAGGACAATAACATGCATAATAGTCGTTATAATTAGCACTTTAGATTTCGAACATTCGTATCCATTGTATTTAATAGGATTCTAAAGTTCGTGCGAACTATCGGTCCGTTCGCGGGTTCTGGTGCGAACCGAACCCGCAGGTGTTCGGCTCATCACTAACCTTTACCCTTAGTTTCTTTAGCAAGGCAGTGGTCGTCTTGGAGGTGTGTTTGGGGTCATCATCATGTTGCAATACTGCCCTGCGGCCCAGTCTACGAAGGGAGGGGATCATGCTCAGCTTCAGTATGTCACAGTACATGTTGGCATTCATGGTTCCCTCAATGAACTGTAGCTCCCTAGTGCCGGCAGCACTCATGCAGCCCCAGACCATGACACTCCCTCCACCATGCTTGACTATAGGCAAGACACACTTGTCTTCGTACTTATCACCTGGTTGCCGCCACACACACTTGACACCATCTGAACCAAATAAGTTTATCTATGTCTCAGCAGACCACAGGACATGGTTCCAGTAATCCATGTCCTTAGTCTGCTTGTCTTCAGCAAACTGTTTGCAGGCTTTCTTGTGCATCATCTTTAGAAGAGACTTCCTTCTGGGATGACAGCCATGCAGACCAATTTGATGCAGTGTGCGGCGTATGGTCTGAGCACTGACAGGCTGACCCCTCACCTCTTCCTTCAACCTCTGCAGCAATGCTGGAAGCTCTCATAGGTCGATTTCCCAAAGACAACATCTGGATATGATGCTGAGCATGTGCACTCAACTTCTTTGGTCGACCACGGCGAGGCCTGTTCTGAGTGGAACCTGTCCTGTTAAACTGCTGTATGGTTTTGGCCACCATGCTGCAGCTCAGTTCCAAGGTCTTGGCAATCTTCTTATAGCCTAGGCCATCTTTATGTAGACTAGAGCAACAATTCTTTTTTTTACATCCTCAGAGAGTTCTTTGCCATGAGGTGCCATGTTGAACTTTCAGTGACCAGTATGAGAGAGTTAGAGCGATAACACCAAATTTAACACACCTGCTCCCCATTCACACATGAGACCTTGTAACACTGACGAGTCACATGACCCCGGGGAGGAAAAATGGCTAATTGGGCCCAATTTGGACATTTTCACTTAAGGGTGTACTCACTTTTGTTTCCAGCAGTGTAGACATTAATGGCTGTGTTGAGTTATTTTGAGGGAACAGAAAATTTTACACTGTTATACAAGCTGTGCACTCACTACTTTACATTGTAGCAAAGTTTAATTTCTTCAGTGTTGTCACATGAAAACAAATATTTACAAAAATGTGAGGGGTTTACTCACTTTTGTGAGATACTGTATGTGGTACCTGTTTTTCTGCAGTCGTCTCTTTTATACATCCATTCAAAGTCCAGAATGTATAAAGCTTGTCTGAGCTGTCAGAAAAAGGGGGCAAAGTGCTGAAACGGCACACTGCGGAGCTCAGTGAGGAGAGCTCAGACAGCTGATTGAAGAGAATTGACACACCCGCATTAGCACAACACACAGGAACAGAGCTGAGGCTGTAAATCTGCTGGAGGTCCCTCCCCTGGCACCCTTTTTCTCTTGGTGTCAGAAAAACTTGTCAGACATGAATCATGCTGATAGCAGAGGAATGAAGCAGCAGACAGAAATGACACCTAGTGTTCTTAATTGAGACAAGTACACACTATAGAAGGATAAGCTTTGTTCATATTTCATGTCAGAGGTTTACAATCGCTTTAAGCCGGGAAGTGTGTTAGGACTATAGAACACCTCCCTCTCTCCTCATCTCCACATTTCCTCATAACACATACTGTATTGTCACAGTTCATACTGCCAGCCAGCCATAGGTGTGTGCAGCCTATTGCATTAGGGTGTGCACCCTAAAGCTCAAACACACATGTGTGCGTGTCTACATATATATGGTCCAGGCACATCTCCCTGCCGGCACAGTAAAAGAGAAGTGCATAAACACTTCTCTTATGGCAGAGGCGGTAAGAGGGAGATAATGCTAATGCGCATGGGGTGATTAGGGTGTGCCCAGGCACAACCGGCAAACCCTGTGTGCATGACTATGCTACCAGCTGCTACAGAGTAGGGATGAGCTTCGTGTTCGAGTCGAACATACGTTCGACTCGAACATCGGCTGTTCGATCGTTCGACTAAGATCGAACGATTTGGGCCGTTCGCGCCAAATTCGAGTGACGCGAACGGCCCACAATGCACTACGCCATCGCAGTGTCATCCAGGCGCTGTGATTGGCCAAGCATGCACTGTGACCCCGCATGCTTGGCCAATCACAGCGCCGGCAGCGAGGAGAGCAATGATTGGCCACAGGCAGGATGCCTGTGGCCAATTATTGCTGAGGGTGTTTAGTACACGCCCCACACTATAAAAGGCCGCCAGCACGGCGGCCTAGTGTAGTGTGTTCCGGAGCAGGGAAAGAGCAGCATAGGCAGGGACAGTGACTTTTATTTCTTTCTTGCTTAACCTGGATTCCTTTAGTTTAGGGAAAGAGAAGGATAGGTAGGGAGAGTGTCAGTGTGTTTTGTGCTTGTGCTATAGTGTGCTTAAAAAAAACATTTTTTCTAGGGACAGAAAACTGTAGGTAGGGAGAGTGTCAGTTTCTTTCACTGTGCAAGTCCTTGTTTCTAGGGACTGGGAAGGACAGTGAGTGAATTCTCCTTGTGCTATAGTGTGCTTAAAAAAAACATTTTTTCTAGGGACAGAAAACTGTAGGTAGGGAGAGTGTCAGTTTCTTTCACTGTGCAAGTCCTTGTTTCTAGGGACTGGGAAGGACAGTGAGTGAATTCTCCTTGTGCTATAGTGTGCTTAAAAAAAACATTTTTTCTAGGGACAGAAAACTGTAGGTAGGGAGAGTGTCAGTTTCTTTCACTGTGCAAGTCCTTGTTTCTAGGGACTGGGAAGGACAGTGAGTGAATTCTCCTTGTGCTATAGTGTGCTTAAAAAAAACATTTTTTCTAGGGACAGAAAACTCTAGGTAGGGAGAGTGTCAGTTTCTTTCACTGTGCAAGTCCTTGTTTCTAGGGACTGGGAAGGACAGTGAGTGAATTCTCCTTGTGCTATAGTGTGCTTAAAAAAAACATTTTTTCTAGGGACAGAAAACTGTAGGTAGGGAGAGTGTCAGTTTCTTTCACTGTGCAAGTCCTTGTTTCTAGGGACTGGGAAGGACAGTGAGTGAATTCTCCTTGTGCTATAGTGTGCTTAAAAAAAACATTTTTTCTAGGGACAGAAAACTCTAGGTAGGGAGAGTGTCAGTTTCTTTCACTGTGCAAGTCCTTGTTTCTAGGGACTGGGAAGGACAGTGAGTGAATTCTCCTTGTGCTATAGTGTGCTTAAAAAATTTTTTTTTCTAGGGACAGAAAACTGTAGGTAGGGAGAGTGTCAGTTTCTTTCACTGTGCAAGTCCTTGTTTCTAGGGACTGGGAAGGACAGTGAGTGAATTCTCCTTGTGCTATAGTGTGCTTAAAAAAAACATTTTTTCTAGGGACAGAAAACTGTAGGTAGGGAGAGTGTCAGTTTCTTTCACTGTGCAAGTCCTTGTTTCTAGGGACTGGGAAGGACAGTGAGTGAATTCTCCTTGTGCTATAGTGTGCTTAAAAAAAAACATTTTTTCTAGGGACAGAAAACTCTAGGTAGGGAGAGTGTCAGTTTCTTTCACTGTGCAAGTCCTTGTTTCTAGGGACTGGGAAGGACAGTGAGTGAATTCTCCTTGTGCTATAGTGTGCTTAAAAAAAACATTTTTTCTAGGGACAGAAAACTGTAGGTAGGGAGAGTGTCAGTTTCTTTCACTGTGCAAGTCCTTGTTTCTAGGGACTGGGAAGGACAGTGAGTGAATTCTCCTTGTGCTATAGTGTGCTTAAAAAAAACATTTTTTCTAGGGACAGAAAACTGTAGGTAGGGAGAGTGTCAGTTTCTTTCACTGTGCAAGTCCTTGTTTCTAGGGACTGGGAAGGACAGTGAGTGAATTCTCCTTGTGCTATAGTGTGCTTAAAAAAAACATTTTTTCTAGGGACAGAAAACTCTAGGTAGGGAGAGTGTCAGTTTCTTTCACTGTGCAAGTCCTTGTTTCTAGGGACTGGGAAGGACAGTGAGTGAATTCTCCTTGTGCTATAGTGTGCTTAAAAAAACATTTTTTCAAGGGACAGAAAACTGTAGGTAGGGAGAGTGTCAGTTTCTTTCACTGTGCAAGTCCTTGTTTCTAGGGACTGGGAAGGACAGTGAGTGAATTCTCCTTGTGCTATAGTGTGCTTAAAAAAAACATTTTTTCTAGGGACAGAAAACTGTAGGTAGGGAGAGTGTCAGTTTCTTTCACTGTGCAAGTCCTTGTTTCTAGGGACTGGGAAGGACAGTGAGTGAATTCTCCTTGTGCTATAGTATGCTTAAAAAAAACATTTTTTCTAGGGACAGAAAACTGTAGGTAGGGAGAGTGTCAGTTTCTTTCACTGTGCAAGTCCTTGTTTCTAGGGACTGGGAAGGACAGTGAGTGAATTCTCCTTGTGCTATAGTGTGCTTAAAAAAAACATTTTTTCTAGGGACAGAAAACTCTAGGTAGGGAGAGTGTCAGTTTCTTTCACTGTGCAAGTCCTTGTTTCTAGGGACTGGGAAGGACAGTGAGTGAATTCTCCTTGTGCTATAGTGTGCTTAAAAAAAACATTTTTTCTAGGGACAGAAAACTGTAGGTAGGGAGAGTGTCAGTTTCTTTCACTGTGCAAGTCCTTGTTTCTAGGGACTGGGAAGGACAGTGAGTGAATTCTCCTTGTGCTATAGTGTGCTTAAAAAAAACATTTTTTCTAGGGACAGAAAACTGTAGGTAGGGAGAGTGTCAGTTTCTTTCACTGTGCAAGTCCTTGTTTCTAGGGACTGGGAAGGACAGTGAGTGAATTCTCCTTGTGCTATAGTGTGCTTAAAAAAAACATTTTTTCTAGGGACAGAAAACTGTAGGTAGGGAGAGTGTCAGTTTCTTTCACTGTGCAAGTCCTTGTTTCTAGGGACTGGGAAGGACAGTGAGTGAATTCTCCTTGTGCTATAGTGTGCTTAAAAAAAACATTTTTTCTAGGGACAGAAAACTAGGTAGGGAGAGTGTCAGTTTCTTTCACTGTGCAAGTCCTTGTTTCTAGGGACTGGGAAGGACAGTGAGTGAATTCTCCTTGTGCTATAGTGTGCTTAAAAAAAAACATTTTTTCTAGGGACAGAAAACTGTAGGTAGGGAGAGTGTCAGTTTCTTTCACTGTGCAAGTCCTTGTTTCTAGGGACTGGGAAGGACAGTGAGTGAATTCTCCTTGTGCTATAGTGTGCTTAAAAAAAACATTTTTTCTAGGGACAGAAAACTGTAGGTAGGGAGAGTGTCAGTTTCTTTCACTGTGCAAGTCCTTGTTTCTAGGGACTGGGAAGGACAGTGAGTGAATTCTCCTTGTGCTATAGTGTGCTTAAAAAAAACATTTTTTCTAGGGACAAAAAACTGTAGGTAGGGAGAGTGTCAGTTTCTTTCACTGTGCAAGTCCTTGTTTCTAGGGACTGGGAAGGACAGTGAGTGAATTCTCCTTGTGCTATAGTGTGCTTAAAAAAAACATTTTTTCTAGGGACAGAAAACTCTAGGTAGGGAGAGTGTCAGTTTCTTTCACTGTGCAAGTCCTTGTTTCTAGGGACTGGGAAGGACAGTGAGTGAATTCTCCTTGTGCTATAGTGTGCTTAAAAAAAACATTTTTTCTAGGGACAGAAAACTCTAGGTAGGGAGAGTGTCAGTTTCTTTCACTGTGCAAGTCCTTGTTTCTAGGGACTGGGAAGGACAGTGAGTGAATTCTCCTTGTGCTATAGTGTGCTTAAAAAAAACATTTTTTCTAGGGACAGAAAACTGTAGGTAGGGAGAGTGTCAGTTTCTTTCACTGTGCAAGTCCTTGTTTCTAGGGACTGGGAAGGACAGTGAGTGAATTCTCCTTGTGCTATAGTGTGCTTAAAAAAAACATTTTTTCTAGGGACAGAAAACTGTAGGTAGGGAGAGTGTCAGTTTCTTTCACTGTGCAAGTCCTTGTTTCTAGGGACTGGGAAGGACAGTGAGTGAATTCTCCTTGTGCTATAGTGTGCTTAAAAAAAACATTTTTTCTAGGGACAGAAAACTGTAGGTAGGGAGAGTGTCAGTTTCTTTCACTGTGCAAGTCCTTGTTTCTAGGGACTGGGAAGGACAGTGAGTGAATTCTCCTTGTGCTATAGTGTGCTTAAAAAAAACATTTTTTCTAGGGACAGAAAACTGTAGGTAGGGAGAGTGTCAGTTTCTTTCACTGTGCAAGTCCTTGTTTCTAGGGACTGGGAAGGACAGTGAGTGAATTCTCCTTGTGCTATAGTGTGCTTAAAAAAAACATTTTTTCTAGGGACAGAAAACTGTAGGTAGGGAGAGTGTCAGTTTCTTTCACTGTGCAAGTCCTTGTTTCTAGGGACTGGGAAGGACAGTGAGTGAATTCTCCTTGTGCTATAGTGTGCTTAAAAAAAACATTTTTTCTAGGGACAGAAAACTGTAGGTAGGGAGAGTGTCAGTTTCTTTCACTGTGCAAGTCCTTGTTTCTAGGGACTGGGAAGGACAGTGAGTGAATTCTCCTTGTGCTATAGTGTGCTTAAAAAAAACATTTTTTCTAGGGACAGAAAACTCTAGGTAGGGAGAGTGTCAGTTTCTTTCACTGTGCAAGTCCTTGTTTCTAGGGACTGGGAAGGACAGTGAGTGAATTCTCCTTGTGCTATAGTGTGCTTAAAAAAAACATTTTTTCTAGGGACAGAAAACTGTAGGTAGGGAGAGTGTCAGTTTCTTTCACTGTGCAAGTCCTTGTTTCTAGGGACTGGGAAGGACAGTGAGTGAATTCTCCTTGTGCTATAGTGTGCTTAAAAAAAACATTTTTTCTAGGGACAGAAAACTGTAGGTAGGGAGAGTGTCAGTTTCTTTCACTGTGCAAGTCCTTGTTTCTAGGGACTGGGAAGGACAGTGAGTGAATTCTCCTTGTGCTATAGTGTGCTTAAAAAAAACATTTTTTCTAGGGACAGAAAACTGTAGGTAGGGAGAGTGTCAGTTTCTTTCACTGTGCAAGTCCTTGTTTCTAGGGACTGGGAAGGACAGTGAGTGAATTCTCCTTGTGCTATAGTGTGCTTAAAAAAAACATTTTTTCTAGGGACAAAAAACTGTAGGTAGGGAGAGTGTCAGTTTCTTTCACTGTGCAAGTCCTTGTTTCTAGGGACTGGGAAGGACAGTGAGTGAATTCTCCTTGTGCTATAGTGTGCTTAAAAAAAACATTTTTTCTAGGGACAGAAAACTCTAGGTAGGGAGAGTGTCAGTTTCTTTCACTGTGCAAGTCCTTGTTTCTAGGGACTGGGAAGGACAGTGAGTGAATTCTCCTTGTGCTATAGTGTGCTTAAAAAAAACATTTTTTCTAGGGACAGAAAACTCTAGGTAGGGAGAGTGTCAGTTTCTTTCACTGTGCAAGTCCTTGTTTCTAGGGACTGGGAAGGACAGTGAGTGAATTCTCCTTGTGCTATAGTGTGCTTAAAAAAAACATTTTTTCTAGGGACAGAAAACTGTAGGTAGGGAGAGTGTCAGTTTCTTTCACTGTGCAAGTCCTTGTTTCTAGGGACTGGGAAGGACAGTGAGTGAATTCTCCTTGTGCTATAGTGTGCTTAAAAAAAACATTTTTTCTAGGGACAGAAAACTGTAGGTAGGGAGAGTGTCAGTTTCTTTCACTGTGCAAGTCCTTGTTTCTAGGGACTGGGAAGGACAGTGAGTGAATTCTCCTTGTGCTATAGTGTGCTTAAAAAAAACATTTTTTCTAGGGACAGAAAACTGTAGGTAGGGAGAGTGTCAGTTTCTTTCACTGTGCAAGTCCTTGTTTCTAGGGACTGGGAAGGACAGTGAGTGAATTCTCCTTGTGCTATAGTGTGCTTAAAAAAAACATTTTTTCTAGGGACAGAAAACTCTAGGTAGGGAGAGTGTCAGTTTCTTTCACTGTGCAAGTCCTTGTTTCTAGGGACTGGGAAGGACAGTGAGTGAATTCTCCTTGTGCTATAGTGTGCTTAAAAAAAACATTTTTTCTAGGGACAGAAAACTCTAGGTAGGGAGAGTGTCAGTTTCTTTCACTGTGCAAGTCCTTGTTTCTAGGGACTGGGAAGGACAGTGAGTGAATTCTCCTTGTGCTATAGTGTGCTTAAAAAAAACATTTTTTCTAGGGACAGAAAACTGTAGGTAGGGAGAGTGTCAGTTTCTTTCACTGTGCAAGTCCTTGTTTCTAGGGACTGGGAAGGACAGTGAGTGAATTCTCCTTGTGCTATAGTGTGCTTAAAAAAAACATTTTTTCTAGGGACAGAAAACTGTAGGTAGGGAGAGTGTCAGTTTCTTTCACTGTGCAAGTCCTTGTTTCTAGGGACTGGGAAGGACAGTGAGTGAATTCTCCTTGTGCTATAGTGTGCTTAAAAAAAACATTTTTTCTAGGGACAGAAAACTGTAGGTAGGGAGAGTGTCAGTTTCTTTCACTGTGCAAGTCCTTGTTTCTAGGGACTGGGAAGGACAGTGAGTGAATTCTCCTTGTGCTATAGTGTGCTTAAAAAAAACATTTTTTCTAGGGACAGAAAACTGTAGGTAGGGAGAGTGTCAGTTTCTTTCACTGTGCAAGTCCTTGTTTCTAGGGACTGGGAAGGACAGTGAGTGAATTCTCCTTGTGCTATAGTGTGCTTAAAAAAAACATTTTTTCTAGGGACAGAAAACTGTAGGTAGGGAGAGTGTCAGTTTCTTTCACTGTGCAAGTCCTTGTTTCTAGGGACTGGGAAGGACAGTGAGTGAATTCTCCTTGTGCTATAGTGTGCTTAAAAAAAACATTTTTTCTAGGGACAGAAAACTGTAGGTAGGGAGAGTGTCAGTTTCTTTCACTGTGCAAGTCCTTGTTTCTAGGGACTGGGAAGGACAGTGAGTGAATTCTCCTTGTGCTATAGTGTGCTTAAAAAAAACATTTTTTCTAGGGACAGAAAACTGTAGGTAGGGAGAGTGTCAGTTTCTTTCACTGTGCAAGTCCTTGTTTCTAGGGACTGGGAAGGACAGTGAGTGAATTCTCCTTGTGCTATAGTGTGCTTAAAAAAAACATTTTTTCTAGGGACAGAAAACTGTAGGTAGGGAGAGTGTCAGTTTCTTTCACTGTGCAAGTCCTTGTTTCTAGGGACTGGGAAGGACAGTGAGTGAATTCTCCTTGTGCTATAGTGTGCTTAAAAAAAACATTTTTTCTAGGGACAGAAAACTGTAGGTAGGGAGAGTGTCAGTTTCTTTCACTGTGCAAGTCCTTGTTTCTAGGGACTGGGAAGGACAGTGAGTGAATTCTCCTTGTGCTATAGTGTGCTTAAAAAAAACATTTTTTCTAGGGACAGAAAACTGTAGGTAGGGAGAGTGTCAGTTTCTTTCACTGTGCAAGTCCTTGTTTCTAGGGACTGGGAAGGACAGTGAGTGAATTCTCCTTGTGCTATAGTGTGCTTAAAAAAAACATTTTTTCTAGGGACAGAAAACTGTAGGTAGGGAGAGTGTCAGTTTCTTTCACTGTGCAAGTCCTTGTTTCTAGGGACTGGGAAGGACAGTGAGTGAATTCTCCTTGTGCTATAGTGTGCTTAAAAAAATCATTTTTTCTAGGGACAGAAAACTCTAGGTAGGGAGAGTGTCAGTTTCTTTCACTGTGCAAGTCCTTGTTTCTAGGGACTGGGAAGGACAGTGAGTGAATTCTCCTTGTGCTATAGTGTGCTTAAAAAAAACATTTTTTCTAGGGACAGAAAACTGTAGGTAGGGAGAGTGTCAGTTTCTTTCACTGTGCAAGTCCTTGTTTCTAGGGACTGGGAAGGACAGTGAGTGAATTCTCCTTGTGCTATAGTGTGCTTAAAAAAAACATTTTTTCTAGGGACAGAAAACTGTAGGTAGGGAGAGTGTCAGTTTCTTTCACTGTGCAAGTCCTTGTTTCTAGGGACTGGGAAGGACAGTGAGTGAATTCTCCTTGTGCTATAGTGTGCTTAAAAAAAACATTTTTTCTAGGGACAGAAAACTGTAGGTAGGGAGAGTGTCAGTTTCTTTCACTGTGCAAGTCCTTGTTTCTAGGGACTGGGAAGGACAGTGAGTGAATTCTCCTTGTGCTATAGTGTGCTTAAAAAAAACATTTTTTCTAGGGACAGAAAACTGTAGGTAGGGAGAGTGTCAGTTTCTTTCACTGTGCAAGTCCTTGTTTCTAGGGACTGGGAAGGACAGTGAGTGAATTCTCCTTGTGCTATAGTGTGCTTAAAAAAAACATTTTTTCTAGGGACAGAAAACTGTAGGTAGGGAGAGTGTCAGTTTCTTTCACTGTGCAAGTCCTTGTTTCTAGGGACTGGGAAGGACAGTGAGTGAATTCTCCTTGTGCTATAGTGTGCTTAAAAAAAAACATTTTTTCTAGGGACAGAAAACTGTAGGTAGGGAGAGTGTCAGTTTCTTTCACTGTGCAAGTCCTTGTTTCTAGGGACTGGGAAGGACAGTGAGTGAATTCTCCTTGTGCTATAGTGTGCTTAAAAAAAACATTTTTTCTAGGGACAGAAAACTGTAGGTAGGGAGAGTGTCAGTTTCTTTCACTGTGCAAGTCCTTGTTTCTAGGGACTGGGAAGGACAGTGAGTGAATTCTCCTTGTGCTATAGTGTGCTTAAAAAAAAACATTTTTCTAGGGACAGAAAACTGTAGGTAGGGAGAGTGTCAGTTTCTTTCACTGTGCAAGTCCTTGTTTCTAGGGACTGGGAAGGACAGTGAGTGAATTCTCCTTGTGCTATAGTGTGCTTAAAAAAAACATTTTTTCTAGGGACAGAAAACTGTAGGTAGGGAGAGTGTCAGTTTCTTTCACTGTGCAAGTCCTTGTTTCTAGGGACTGGGAAGGACAGTGAGTGAATTCTCCTTGTGCTATAGTGTGCTTAAAAAAAACATTTTTTTCTAGGGACAGAAAACTGTAGGTAGGGAGAGTGTCAGTTTCTTTCACTGTGCAAGTCCTTGTTTCTAGGGACTGGGAAGGACAGTGAGTGAATTCTCCTTGTGCTATAGTGTGCTTAAAAAAAACATTTTTTCTAGGGACAGAAAACTGTAGGTAGGGAGAGTGTCAGTTTCTTTCACTGTGCAAGTCCTTGTTTCTAGGGACTGGGAAGGACAGTGAGTGAATTCTCCTTGTGCTATAGTGTGCTTAAAAAAAACATTTTTTCTAGGGACAGAAAACTGTAGGTAGGGAGAGTGTCAGTTTCTTTCACTGTGCAAGTCCTTGTTTCTAGGGACTGGGAAGGACAGTGAGTGAATTCTCCTTGTGCTATAGTGTGCTTAAAAAAAACATTTTTTCTAGGGACAGAAAACTGTAGGTAGGGAGAGTGTCAGTTTCTTTCACTGTGCAAGTCCTTGTTTCTAGGGACTGGGAAGGACAGTGAGTGAATTCTCCTTGTGCTATAGTGTGCTTAAAAAAAACATTTTTTCTAGGGACAGAAAACTGTAGGTAGGGAGAGTGTCAGTTTCTTTCACTGTGCAAGTCCTTGTTTCTAGGGACTGGGAAGGACAGTGAGTGAATTCTCCTTGTGCTATAGTGTGCTTAAAAAAAACATTTTTTCTAGGGACAGAAAACTGTAGGTAGGGAGAGTGTCAGTTTCTTTCACTGTGCAAGTCCTTGTTTCTAGGGACTGGGAAGGACAGTGAGTGAATTCTCCTTGTGCTATAGTGTGCTTAAAAAAAAACATTTTTTCTAGGGACAGAAAACTGTAGGTAGGGAGAGTGTCAGTTTCTTTCACTGTGCAAGTCCTTGTTTCTAGGGACTGGGAAGGACAGTGAGTGAATTCTCCTTGTGCTATAGTGTGCTTAAAAAAAACATTTTTTCTAGGGACAGAAAACTCTAGGTAGGGAGAGTGTCAGTTTCTTTCACTGTGCAAGTCCTTGTTTCTAGGGACTGGGAAGGACAGTGAGTGAATTCTCCTTGTACTATAGTGTGCTTAAAAAAAACATTTTTTCTAGGGACAGAAAACTGTAGGTAGGGAGAGTGTCAGTTTCTTTCACTGTGCAAGTCCTTGTTTCTAGGGACTGGGAAGGACAGTGAGTGAATTCTCCTTGTGCTATAGTGTGCTTAAAAAAAAACATTTTTCTAGGGACAGAAAACTGTAGGTAGGGAGAGTGTCAGTTTCTTTCACTGTGCAAGTCCTTGTTTCTAGGGACTGGGAAGGACAGTGAGTGAATTCTCCTTGTGCTATAGTGTGCTTAAAAAAAACATTTTTTCTAGGGACAGAAAACTGTAGGTAGGGAGAGTGTCAGTTTCTTTCACTGTGCAAGTCCTTGTTTCTAGGGACTGGGAAGGACAGTGAGTGAATTCTCCTTGTGCTATAGTGTGCTTAAAAAAAACATTTTTTCTAGGGACAGAAAACTGTAGGTAGGGAGAGTGTCAGTTTCTTTCACTGTGCAAGTCCTTGTTTCTAGGGACTGGGAAGGACAGTGAGTGAATTCTCCTTGTGCTATAGTGTGCTTAAAAAAAACATTTTTTCTAGGGACAGAAAACTGTAGGTAGGGAGAGTGTCAGTTTCTTTCACTGTGCAAGTCCTTGTTTCTAGGGACTGGGAAGGACAGTGAGTGAATTCTCCTTGTGCTATAGTGTGCTTAAAAAAAACATTTTTTCTAGGGACAGAAAACTGTAGGTAGGGAGAGTGTCAGTTTCTTTCACTGTGCAAGTCCTTGTTTCTAGGGACTGGGAAGGACAGTGAGTGAATTCTCCTTGTGCTATAGTGTGCTTAAAAAAAACATTTTTTCTAGGGACAGAAAACTGTAGGTAGGGAGAGTGTCAGTTTCTTTCACTGTGCAAGTCCTTGTTTCTAGGGACTGGGAAGGACAGTGAGTGAATTCTCCTTGTGCTATAGTGTGCTTAAAAAAAACATTTTTTCTAGGGACAGAAAACTGTAGGTAGGGAGAGTGTCAGTTTCTTTCACTGTGCAAGTCCTTGTTTCTAGGGACTGGGAAGGACAGTGAGTGAATTCTCCTTGTGCTATAGTGTGCTTAAAAAAAACATTTTTTCTAGGGACAGAAAACTGTAGGTAGGGAGAGTGTCAGTTTCTTTCACTGTGCAAGTCCTTGTTTCTAGGGACTGGGAAGGACAGTGAGTGAATTCTCCTTGTGCTATAGTGTGCTTAAAAAAAACATTTTTTCTAGGGACAGAAAACTGTAGGTAGGGAGAGTGTCAGTTTCTTTCACTGTGCAAGTCCTTGTTTCTAGGGACTGGGAAGGACAGTGAGTGAATTCTCCTTGTGCTATAGTGTGCTTAAAAAAAACATTTTTTCTAGGGACAGAAAACTGTAGGTAGGGAGAGTGTCAGTTTCTTTCACTGTGCAAGTCCTTGTTTCTAGGGACTGGGAAGGACAGTGAGTGAATTCTCCTTGTGCTATAGTGTGCTTAAAAAAAACATTTTTTCTAGGGACAGAAAACTGTAGGTAGGGAGAGTGTCAGTTTCTTTCACTGTGCAAGTCCTTGTTTCTAGGGACTGGGAAGGACAGTGAGTGAATTCTCCTTGTGCTATAGTGTGCTTAAAAAAAACATTTTTTCTAGGGACAGAAAACTGTAGGTAGGGAGAGTGTCAGTTTCTTTCACTGTGCAAGTCCTTGTTTCTAGGGACTGGGAAGGACAGTGAGTGAATTCTCCTTGTGCTATAGTGTGCTTAAAAAAAACATTTTTTCTAGGGACAGAAAACTGTAGGTAGGGAGAGTGTCAGTTTCTTTCACTGTGCAAGTCCTTGTTTCTAGGGACTGGGAAGGACAGTGAGTGAATTCTCCTTGTGCTATAGTGTGCTTAAAAAAATCATTTTTTCTAGGGACAGAAAACTCTAGGTAGGGAGAGTGTCAGTTTCTTTCACTGTGCAAGTCCTTGTTTCTAGGGACTGGGAAGGACAGTGAGTGAATTCTCCTTGTGCTATAGTGTGCTTAAAAAAAACATTTTTTCTAGGGACAGAAAACTGTAGGTAGGGAGAGTGTCAGTTTCTTTCACTGTGCAAGTCCTTGTTTCTAGGGACTGGGAAGGACAGTGAGTGAATTCTCCTTGTGCTATAGTGTGCTTAAAAAAAACATTTTTTCTAGGGACAGAAAACTGTAGGTAGGGAGAGTGTCAGTTTCTTTCACTGTGCAAGTCCTTGTTTCTAGGGACTGGGAAGGACAGTGAGTGAATTCTCCTTGTGCTATAGTGTGCTTAAAAAAAACATTTTTTCTAGGGACAGAAAACTGTAGGTAGGGAGAGTGTCAGTTTCTTTCACTGTGCAAGTCCTTGTTTCTAGGGACTGGGAAGGACAGTGAGTGAATTCTCCTTGTGCTATAGTGTGCTTAAAAAAAACATTTTTTCTAGGGACAGAAAACTGTAGGTAGGGAGAGTGTCAGTTTCTTTCACTGTGCAAGTCCTTGTTTCTAGGGACTGGGAAGGACAGTGAGTGAATTCTCCTTGTGCTATAGTGTGCTTAAAAAAAACATTTTTTCTAGGGACAGAAAACTGTAGGTAGGGAGAGTGTCAGTTTCTTTCACTGTGCAAGTCCTTGTTTCTAGGGACTGGGAAGGACAGTGAGTGAATTCTCCTTGTGCTATAGTGTGCTTAAAAAAAAACATTTTTTCTAGGGACAGAAAACTGTAGGTAGGGAGAGTGTCAGTTTCTTTCACTGTGCAAGTCCTTGTTTCTAGGGACTGGGAAGGACAGTGAGTGAATTCTCCTTGTGCTATAGTGTGCTTAAAAAAAACATTTTTTCTAGGGACAGAAAACTGTAGGTAGGGAGAGTGTCAGTTTCTTTCACTGTGCAAGTCCTTGTTTCTAGGGACTGGGAAGGACAGTGAGTGAATTCTCCTTGTGCTATAGTGTGCTTAAAAAAAAACATTTTTCTAGGGACAGAAAACTGTAGGTAGGGAGAGTGTCAGTTTCTTTCACTGTGCAAGTCCTTGTTTCTAGGGACTGGGAAGGACAGTGAGTGAATTCTCCTTGTGCTATAGTGTGCTTAAAAAAAACATTTTTTCTAGGGACAGAAAACTGTAGGTAGGGAGAGTGTCAGTTTCTTTCACTGTGCAAGTCCTTGTTTCTAGGGACTGGGAAGGACAGTGAGTGAATTCTCCTTGTGCTATAGTGTGCTTAAAAAAAACATTTTTTTCTAGGGACAGAAAACTGTAGGTAGGGAGAGTGTCAGTTTCTTTCACTGTGCAAGTCCTTGTTTCTAGGGACTGGGAAGGACAGTGAGTGAATTCTCCTTGTGCTATAGTGTGCTTAAAAAAAACATTTTTTCTAGGGACAGAAAACTGTAGGTAGGGAGAGTGTCAGTTTCTTTCACTGTGCAAGTCCTTGTTTCTAGGGACTGGGAAGGACAGTGAGTGAATTCTCCTTGTGCTATAGTGTGCTTAAAAAAAACATTTTTTCTAGGGACAGAAAACTGTAGGTAGGGAGAGTGTCAGTTTCTTTCACTGTGCAAGTCCTTGTTTCTAGGGACTGGGAAGGACAGTGAGTGAATTCTCCTTGTGCTATAGTGTGCTTAAAAAAAACATTTTTTCTAGGGACAGAAAACTGTAGGTAGGGAGAGTGTCAGTTTCTTTCACTGTGCAAGTCCTTGTTTCTAGGGACTGGGAAGGACAGTGAGTGAATTCTCCTTGTGCTATAGTGTGCTTAAAAAAAACATTTTTTCTAGGGACAGAAAACTGTAGGTAGGGAGAGTGTCAGTTTCTTTCACTGTGCAAGTCCTTGTTTCTAGGGACTGGGAAGGACAGTGAGTGAATTCTCCTTGTGCTATAGTGTGCTTAAAAAAAACATTTTTTCTAGGGACAGAAAACTGTAGGTAGGGAGAGTGTCAGTTTCTTTCACTGTGCAAGTCCTTGTTTCTAGGGACTGGGAAGGACAGTGAGTGAATTCTCCTTGTGCTATAGTGTGCTTAAAAAAAAACATTTTTTCTAGGGACAGAAAACTGTAGGTAGGGAGAGTGTCAGTTTCTTTCACTGTGCAAGTCCTTGTTTCTAGGGACTGGGAAGGACAGTGAGTGAATTCTCCTTGTGCTATAGTGTGCTTAAAAAAAACATTTTTTCTAGGGACAGAAAACTCTAGGTAGGGAGAGTGTCAGTTTCTTTCACTGTGCAAGTCCTTGTTTCTAGGGACTGGGAAGGACAGTGAGTGAATTCTCCTTGTACTATAGTGTGCTTAAAAAAAACATTTTTTCTAGGGACAGAAAACTGTAGGTAGGGAGAGTGTCAGTTTCTTTCACTGTGCAAGTCCTTGTTTCTAGGGACTGGGAAGGACAGTGAGTGAATTCTCCTTGTGCTATAGTGTGCTTAAAAAAAAACATTTTTCTAGGGACAGAAAACTGTAGGTAGGGAGAGTGTCAGTTTCTTTCACTGTGCAAGTCCTTGTTTCTAGGGACTGGGAAGGACAGTGAGTGAATTCTCCTTGTGCTATAGTGTGCTTAAAAAAAACATTTTTTCTAGGGACAGAAAACTGTAGGTAGGGAGAGTGTCAGTTTCTTTCACTGTGCAAGTCCTTGTTTCTAGGGACTGGGAAGGACAGTGAGTGAATTCTCCTTGTGCTATAGTGTGCTTAAAAAAAACATTTTTTCTAGGGACAGAAAACTGTAGGTAGGGAGAGTGTCAGTTTCTTTCACTGTGCAAGTCCTTGTTTCTAGGGACTGGGAAGGACAGTGAGTGAATTCTCCTTGTGCTATAGTGTGCTTAAAAAAAACATTTTTTCTAGGGACAGAAAACTGTAGGTAGGGAGAGTGTCAGTTTCTTTCACTGTGCAAGTCCTTGTTTCTAGGGACTGGGAAGGACAGTGAGTGAATTCTCCTTGTGCTATAGTGTGCTTAAAAAAAACATTTTTTCTAGGGACAGAAAACTGTAGGTAGGGAGAGTGTCAGTTTCTTTCACTGTGCAAGTCCTTGTTTCTAGGGACTGGGAAGGACAGTGAGTGAATTCTCCTTGTGCTATAGTGTGCTTAAAAAAAACATTTTTTCTAGGGACAGAAAACTGTAGGTAGGGAGAGTGTCAGTTTCTTTCACTGTGCAAGTCCTTGTTTCTAGGGACTGGGAAGGACAGTGAGTGAATTCTCCTTGTGCTATAGTGTGCTTAAAAAAAACATTTTTTCTAGGGACAGAAAACTGTAGGTAGGGAGAGTGTCAGTTTCTTTCACTGTGCAAGTCCTTGTTTCTAGGGACTGGGAAGGACAGTGAGTGAATTCTCCTTGTGCTATAGTGTGCTTAAAAAAAAACATTTTTTCTAGGGACAGAAAACTGTAGGTAGGGAGAGTGTCAGTTTCTTTCACTGTGCAAGTCCTTGTTTCTAGGGACTGGGAAGGACAGTGAGTGAATTCTCCTTGTGCTATAGTGTGCTTAAAAAAAACATTTTTTCTAGGGACAGAAAACTCTAGGTAGGGAGAGTGTCAGTTTCTTTCACTGTGCAAGTCCTTGTTTCTAGGGACTGGGAAGGACAGTGAGTGAATTCTCCTTGTGCTATAGTGTGCTTAAAAAAAACATTTTTTCTAGGGACAGAAAACTGTAGGTAGGGAGAGTGTCAGTTTCTTTCACTGTGCAAGTCCTTGTTTCTAGGGACTGGGAAGGACAGTGAGTGAATTCTCCTTGTGCTATAGTGTGCTTAAAAAAAACATTTTTTCTAGGGACAGAAAACTGTAGGTAGGGAGAGTGTCAGTTTCTTTCACTGTGCAAGTCCTTGTTTCTAGGGACTGGGAAGGACAGTGAGTGAATTCTCCTTGTGCTATAGTGTGCTTAAAAAAAACATTTTTTCTAGGGACAGAAAACTGTAGGTAGGGAGAGTGTCAGTTTCTTTCACTGTGCAAGTCCTTGTTTCTAGGGACTGGGAAGGACAGTGAGTGAATTCTCCTTGTGCTATAGTGTGCTAAAGCATTCCTCATCAACCATCTTTGAAATCCTTGTTTTTTGGACAGTCAGGGAAATTGTCGTTGTGCTATTCTGTGCAAAAGCAATCATCCTGAACCATATTTAGAAATCCTTAAGTAAAGGGACAGAGAAGGACACCTGAAGGTAGCCCTTATTGCTTTTTTCCCATCTCCCTGCAGGCCATCTATTAGAATGTCCGGAAGGCAAACAAGGAGAGGCAGACAGTCAGGAGGCAATAAAAGAGGGCAAGCAGGCTCTGTGTCTGGGGGCAACAGTGCTGGTCGTGGACGCGGTGCATTGTCATCAGCACATGGCCATGGGACACGCTTGTCCTTCTTTTCGGCAGCTGGACATGTTGAGCCACATCATGCCGAAGACTTGGTAGAGTGGATGACCAAGCCCTCCTCCTCCTCCTCATCCTCTCTCACCCAGGCTCAGGGTACTGGCAAAGCAGCTGCCAAAGCGTCCTCTTCCCTGGTATCAATGTCAGACTCATCATCAGTCACTCCTTCCTTAGACCCACCATGTCCTCCTCCTGAGGAGTCCCCCGAACTGTTTGAGCACAGTGTTGGGTACATGCTCCAGGAGGATGCCCAGCGTTTCGAAGGGTCTGATGATGAAACCCAGCTACAGGAAGGCAGTAGGGTGAGAGCAGACAGAGGGGATGCTCAAGAAGGACACCAATCTGGCAGTCATGTTCCAGCAGCTGCAGCATACTGCCAGATTGGCTCCAGTGATGAGGAGGGAGGGGATGATGAGGTCACTGACTCCACATGGGTGCCTAATAGGAGAGAGGAGGAGGAGGAGGATGAGGAGGAGGCACATCTCCAACGAGGCAGGATGCCCTTTGGTGGCCAGCGTAAGGGCAGTACACCGATGGAATCACACCGCAGAGCTCCGCCTGTGCAGGGCGCTGCCTCTGCCCGTCATTCAAAAAGTTCCTTGGTGTGGGCCTTTTTTGAGGCTAGTGCATCAGATCGCACAGCTGCTGTTTGCAACATATGTCTCAAGCGTATATCGCGTGGCCAAAACATCAGCCGCTTGGGTACCACATGCCTGACCAGACATATGTTGACCTGCCATGCAGCTCGTTGGCAAGCCTACCTCAAAGACCCACACCAAAGAACAAAGCGGACCTCTCCTTGCACCGCATCAGCTGGGATCTCCAACCCCACTATAACTTCAGTCCTCTCTGAAACATGCACTGAGAGGAATGAAGGTGTAGAATTAGGTGTGTCACAGCCAAGTACTTGCGGCCACTCTGCTAGCAGTACACCGACGTCCGATTCTAGCAGGCAAATTTCCCTGCCCCAGCTGCTGGACCGTCGAAAGAAGTTCACTCCCAGCCATCCACATGCCCAGCGGTTGAATGCTAGCTTGGCTAAATTGCTAGCGCTTCAACTGCTGCCTTTTCAGTTGGTAGACTCGGCCCCCTTCCGTGAGTTTGTGCAATGTGCGGTTCCTCAGTGGCAGGTTCCCAAACGCCACTTTTTCTCACGGAAGGCTATTCCGGCTCTCTACCGGCATGTGGAAGGCAATGTCTTGGCCTCGCTGGACAGGGCGGTCAGCGGTAAGGTGCATATTACCGCTGACTCATGGTCCAGCAGGCATGGACAGGGACGTTACCTTTCTTTCACGGCCCATTGGGTCACTCTTTTGGCAGCTGGGAAGGATGCAGGACAAGGTGCAGTAGTGTTGGAGGTTGTCCCACCGCCACGCCTCCAAAATGCTACTACTGGTTGTGACACACCTCTCTCCTCCACCCCCTCCTCTTCTTCTTCCTCCATGGCCTCTTCCTGTGGTTTGTCCTATGAACCAGCGGTGCTCCGTAGCCGTTCACGGGGCTACGCAAGTACGCAGGCAAAAAGATGCCATGCCGTGCTTGCGCTGGTGTGTTTGGGGGACAGAAGCCACACTGGGACAGAGGTCCTGTCTGCTCTGCAGGGCCAGGCCGAGAGGTGGTTGACGCCACGCCAGCTTAAGCCAGGAATGGTGGTTTGCGACAATGGCACCAACCTCCTCTCCGCCCTTCGACAGGGACAACTGACCCATGTGCCCTGTGTGGCTCACGTCCTTAACCTGGTGGTGCAGCGTTTCTTGGGCAGGTACCCGGGCTTACAGGATGTCCTGAGGCAGGCCAGGAAAGTCTGTGTGCATTTCCGCAGATCTTATAATGCCAGTGCTCGCCTGGCTGAGCTGCAAAAGGAGTTGAACCTGCCCAAGAACCGCCTTATATGTGACATGCCCACCAGGTGGAACTCAACGTTGGCCATGCTGCAGCGGCTGCACACGCAGCAGAGGGCCATCAATGAGTACCTGTGCGACTACGGCACCAGGACAGGGTCAGGGGAGCTTGTTTTTTTTTCTCCACGCCAGTGGGGCATGATCAGGGATGCATGCACTGTCCTGGCACCATTTGAGGAGGCCACGAGGATGGTGAGCAGTGACAGTGCATGCATCAGTGACACTGTACATCTTGTCCACCTGTTGGAGCACACGCTGCGTGGAATAATGGACAGGGCACTTGAGGCAGAACAGAGGCAGGAAGAGGAGGACTTCCTTGCCTCTCAAGGCCCCCTTTACCCAGACAGTGTTCCTTCTGTCCCACCCATCGCACAGGAAGAGGAGGAGGAGGAGGAGGAGGATTGTGTCAGCATGGAGGTGGAGGCTGGCACTCAGCATCATCAGCAGCAGTCTTTTAGGGATGATTTACAGTCCCAAGAAACCAGTGGACTTGTACGTGGCTGGGAGGAGGTGACTGCGGATCATGTCGTCCTTAGTGACCCAGAGGACTCCGGAGCGAATGCCTCAGCAAACCTACGCTGCATGGCCTCCCTGATCCTGCAAAGTCTGCGGAAGGATCCTCGTATTCTTCGGATCAAGGAGAGGGACCATTACTGGCTGGCCACTCTCCTTGATCCACGGTACAAGGGTAAGGTTGCGGACCTTATGTTACCGTCGCAGAGGGAGCAGAGGATGAGACAGCTCCGGGAGGCCTTGCAGAAAGGTCTGTGCAACGCGTTCCCAGAGACTGGGAGGTTACAAACTCCTGGTCCTGGACAACGAGTTGCTGAGGCTTCGGCCAGTCAAAGAAGGAGCGGTGGGGAAGGTGGCCGTCTGACCGATGCGTTCAGACAATTCTTTAGTCCGCAGCCCCAAAGTATGATCGGTTCCAGCAACCATCGCCAGCGTCTGATAAACATGGTGCAGGAATATCTAGGGGCAAGGTCAGACATGGCCAGAGCTTGCACAGTATGCAATTGAGCTACTGGCCTGTCCTGCATCCAGCGTTCTTTCGGAACGCACATTCAGTGCTGCTGGAGGATTTGTCACGGATCACAGGGTGCGCCTGTCCACCGACTCGGTTGATCGACTGACTTTCATCAAGATGAACCAGTCTTGGATCACCACCAGCTACCACACACCTGATGCTGATATAACAGACTAATTGATTTTAACATGTCACATCCCTTCAAGACTGATGCTGATGCTGAGTGCCTGTGCTGTTATGTTGACTGGCTATCCTCCTCCTCCGAGTCCTCAATGATACGATTGATGATGATAGCTTGGAAGATCATTTTTGTTTATGGGTGCCGCCACCAGTGGCTAAGGCCCAATTTTTCAGCCCCTGTTTAACAGGGGCGTGTCATTACAATTTTTGAAGCAATACTTTGCAACAGGGCTCATTGCTGTGCTCCAAGTACAGTATCTGTGAGGGGTTGCAGTGTTGTGCCACCAGTGCCTAAGGCCCAATTTTTCAGCCCCTGTTCAACAGGGGCATGTAATTACAATTATTGATCTAATAATTCACAGCAGGGCCCATTCCTGCACCCACCAAGCAAGAGTAACTCTGAGGGCTTACAGTGTTGTGGCAACACCACCACCACCACCACGAAAGGCCCAATTTTTCAGTCCCTGTTCAACAGGGGCATGCAATTACAATTCTTGATCTAATAATTCACAGCAGGGCCCATTGCTGCACCCACCAAGAGTAACTGTCAGGGCTTACAGTGTTGTGGCACCAGCACCACCATCAAAGGCCCAATTTTTACTACCACTGTTCAACAATTATATGTAATTACAATTCCTGATATAATAGTTGACAGCAGGGCGTTCCAGCACCAACCAAGAGTAACTGTGAGTGCTTACAGTGTTGTGCCAACACCAACTAAGGGGCCTATTTCTGCAGATTATATACGGCAGGTCCCTACTTTCAAACATCCAACTTACAAACGACTCCTACTTGCAAACGCAAGAAGACAACAGGAAGTGAGAGGAAATCTACGCCTAGGAAGGAAAATTCTCTCCTGTAAGAAGTAATATGGGAGAAAGGTGTCTCCTCTGTACTGATGCTTTATCAGCAATCCTTGTTTCAAGAAAAACACCACATTTCAAAAACAGTTGTCATTGGGACGGAAAGTGAGGTGAAATGTTCTGAACAGGGGCACAGACAGCAAAACAAATGTTACAGGGGTGATAACCCTTACCTATGTTTTCCAAAAAGTTTAAAAATAGATTTTTGGGCTGGAGCTACACTTAAACAATGTACCTGTTCAAAATTACAAACACATTCTACATAAGAACAAACATACAGTCCCTGTCTTGTATGCACCGCCTGTATACGGCTGTTCAGAGTATATAGGGCCTTTTTTATTTTATGTGCGGGGTTCCCCTTAATATCCATACAAGACCCAAAGGGGCTGGTAATGGGCTGGGGTAGGGGGGGGGGGGGGGGTCATGGGGTAGCTATGCCATTTTTCTTAAAGATTTTCATCCATATTACCGGGACCAGACATTACATTAAAGCCGCAAGCAGTTTTAAATGGCTTTTTTTTCCTTTAGAAGTGTCATTTTGTGCAGGGACAGTTCTAAACACGGGAAACACGTGGCACTTCACAGGCATACTTTAGACTAGAGGTCGACCGATATGGGTTTTTCTCTGGCCGATGCCGATGCCGATATTTTGAAATTGGGGTGGCCGATGGCCGATATATGATGCCGATTTTTGTGGCCGATATTTTAGGCCGATTAAAAAAAAATAAAAAAAAAACCCTCACCCACTCTATTCCTTCCTGCTTACTCCTGTCACTCTAGCACACACTTGATGTCCTCAGTACAGATGGCACTGGTTTGGAACTGGCAGGTGGCACTGGTTTGGAACTGACAGATGGCACTGGCAGGTGGCACTATTGGAACTGACAGATGGCACTGGTTTGGAACTGACAGATGGCACTGGCATGTGGCACTGGCTGGCGGTACTGGTTTGGAACTGACAGATGGCTCTATTGGCACTGGCAGGTGGCACTGGTTTGGAACTGACAGATGGCACTGGTTTGGAACTGACAGATGGCACTGGCAGGTGGTACTGGTTCGGAACTGACAGATGGCACCGATTGGCAGCAGGGGGCACTGGTTTGGAACGGACAGATGGCACTGATTGGCAGTGGCACTTGGAACTGGGTGGCACTGGCGTGTGACACTGGTTGGCACTGGCTGGTGGCACTGACAGATGGCACTGATTGGCGGTGGCACTGACAGATGGCACCGATTGGCACTGGCTTGTGGCACTGACAGATGGCACTGGCTGGTGGCACTGATTGGTACTAGCTGGGGGCACTGACAGATGGCACTGGCTGTGGCACTGATAGATGGCACCGATTGGCGGTGGCACTGATTTGGGTGGCACTGACAGATGGCCCTGATTGACACTGGCTGGTGGCACTGACAGATGGCACCGATTGGCGGTGACACTGATTGACACTGGCTGGTGGCACTGACAGATGGCACTGGCTGGGGGCACTGACAGATGGCACTGGCTGGGGGCACTGGCTTGGGCACTGACAGATGGCACTGGCTGGGGGCACTGGCTTGGGTGACACTGATTGGCACTGGCTGGTGGCACTAACAGATGGCACCGATTGGCGGTGGCACTGATTGGCACTGGCTGGGGGCACTGACAGATGGCACTGGCTGGGGGCACTGACAGATGCCACTGGCTGGGGGCACTGACAGATGGCACTGGCTGGGGGCACTGGCTGGGGCACTGGCTGGGGCACTGGCTTGGGCACTGACAGATGGCACTGGCTGGGGGCACTGACAGATGGCACTGGCTGGGGGCACTGACAGATGGCACTGGCTGGGGGCACTGATTGGCACTGGCTGGTGGCACTAACAGATGGCACCGATTGGCGGTGGCACTGATTGGCACTGGCTGGGGGCACTGACAGATGGCACTGTCTGGGGGCACTGACAGATGGCACTGGCTGGGGGCACTGGCTGGGGGCACTGGCTGGGGGCACTGACAGATGGCACTGGCTGGGGGCACTGACAGATGGCACTGGCTGGGGGCACTGGCTGGGGCACTGGCTGGGGGCACTGACAGATGGCACTGGCTGGGGGCACTGACAGATGGCACTGGCTGGGGGCACTGACAGATGGCACTGGCTGGGGGCACTGACAGATGGCACTGGCTGGGGGCACTGACAGATGGCACTGGCTGGGGGCACTGACAGATGGCACTGACAGATGGCACTGGCTGGGGCACTGGCTGGGGGCACTGACAGATGGCACTGGCTTGGGCACTGACAGATGGCACTGGCTTGGGGCACTGGCAGGTTTCACACTAAGCCGAGTGTAATGTGTGAAACTGACAGAGAGGAGAGAGAGAGAGAGAGAGAGAGAGCTGTTAGAATTGAGCTCGATGTGGGGGTGGGCGGGCCAGCAGCTAAATTACACCAGCCAATGATTGGGCTGCTTTAGACGTAGTGGCCCGCCCAGATACCATCCCATTGGCTGGTGTAATATCTGCTGGGTCCCGCCCACCCCCGACATCAAGCTGACACATCCTCTCTCTCTCCTCTTACTTTCAGTTTCACACACACACACACAGCACGGCGCTTGATGCTGCTGAGTGTGGAGAAGTGTGGAGGAGGGAGGAGGAGGGGGGAGGAAGTGCAGCCAGTGAATAATATCGGCCAGTTTTGATATTAATCGGCCAAAGCCGATTTATCAAAAATGCCTAAATATCGGCCGATATATCGGCCAGCCGATATATCGGTCGACCTCTACTTTAGACACCCCCCAGGTACGATATTTAAAGGAATATTTGACTTTTTTCACTTTATGCATCATTAAAATGACTGCTCCCGAAAAACGACCGTTTTTAAAACTTCTTTTTGCATTGATACGGGTCCCCTGGTGCAGAACCCGGGTTCCCAAACCCTTTTTAGGACAATAACATGCATAATAGTTGTTATAATTAGCACTTTAGAATTCGAACGTTCGCATCCATTGTATTTAATAGGGTTCTAATGTTCGTACGAACTTTCGGTCCGTTCGCGGGTTCTGGTGCGAACCGAACCCGGGGGTGTTCGGCTCATCACTACTACAGAGATAATTAGCCAGGAGACCCAATCAAAATGTTGTTATGGGGTGCCATGATTTGTAGTTATCCCCCTGATAAAAATATAAATGCCCAATGCAAAAATCTACACAGATACTGTTTACTTAACATATTTGGAAAAAGAAAAAAACAAGCTCTTTGCACCTGTGTTTTTAAACAATATGTTATACTGATGCAAAGACTGCAGTGCAGATTTTATGGACTAGACTCAAGCAATTGTTGGCGTATCTTTGACTGGTTTATCGTTTTTAACAGTCCCAACTTCCCGCTTATCAGAAGGCTGCTTTGTTTTATCTTATCAAGACCAGCTGTTACAACTGCGGTTTGAACAATACAGCCCAAAATATAGTTTTCACTTTGTATGCTGACACACAATAGCTTTGGGTGATTGAATGTGATTTATACTTCACACAGCTACAGTTCAAAGCTTTCCAGACTTGTTTTCACCAACTACACAACATCTATCTATTGTTTCATGTATGCTGCAGAATTTAAAGTGACACATACTCAAGACTAGGGATGAGCTTCGAGTTCGAGTCGAACTCATGTTCGACTCGAACATTGCCTGTTTGCCCGTTTGCCGAACAGCGAACAAATTGGGGTGTTCGCGGCAAATTTGAAAAGTCTATGGGAGAAATCTAAAGTGCTAATTATAAAGGCTTATATGCAAGTTATTGTCATAAAAAGTGTTTGGGGACCCGGGTCCTGCCCCAGGGGACATGTATCAATGCAAATTTTTTTTTTTTTAAACGGACGTTTTTTGGGAGCAGTGATTTTAATAATGCTTAAAGTGAAACAATAAAAGTGAAATATTCCTTTAAATTTCGTACCTAGGGGGTGTGAATGATATGCATGTAAAGTGGCGCATGTTTCCCGTGCTTAGAACTGTCCCTGCACAAAGTGTCATTTTTGAAGGAAAAAAAGTTATTTAAACTTTTCCCCTGTGGCCGGCCAGGTTGTGTGCTCGAAAAGGGTCTGGTATGGATTTTTGGGGGGACTCCACGCCATTTTTTTTTAAATTTGGGGTGGAGTTCCCCTTAAAATCCATGCCAGATCTGAAGGGCCTGGTATGGATATTTGGGGGAACTCCACGCATTTTTTTTTAAATTTGCGGCGGGGTTCCCCTTAATATCCATTCCAGACCTGAAGGGCCTGGTAATTGAATTCTGGGGGACCCCCACGCTTTTTTTTTATTTATTTTTTTATCAATGACTTTTCTATGTATTGCAGGGAGCCGACAATTCATTAATAGCCGCAAGTGAGTTTTAAATGACTTTTTTTCCTTCAAAAATGACATTTTTTGCAGGGACAGTTCTAAGCACGGGAAACATGCGCCACTTTACATGCATATCATACACACCCCCCAGGTACGAAATTTAAAGGAATATTTCACTTTTATTTTTTAATTTTAAGCATTATTAAAATCACTGCTCCCGAAAAAACTGCAGTTTTTAAAACTTCTTTTTGCATTGATACATGTCCCCTGGGGCAGGACCCGGGTCCCCAAACACTTTTTAGGACAATAACTTGCATATAAGCCTTTATAATTAGCACTTTAGATTTCGAACGTTCGAGTCCATTGTATTTAATAGGGTTCTAAAGTTCACACGAACATTTTGTCTGTTCGCAGGTTCTGGTGCGAACCGAACAGGGGGGTGTTCGGCTCATCCCTGCTCAAGACCCTCAGAAGATCGATTTTTCAGCCAATATGCACATTTGGACAAATTTTGACCCATGTATGGACACTGACAGGCAGGGTGTACATAAGTCGATCTCTCGAACAACTTCTTTGCAACCGCCCTGTCTAAATTTCCTCGCTTGGTCAGCACTACAGACTATAATTTGCAACACTGATCAGTGTATTCTGATGACGGGGAAGTCTCCCTACTGTCAAAATACAATAGCTTAGCGGGGAGGATTCCCCATCCACATCGAGTGTATCTGTGGATGGGAGAAACAAGTCATTTTTTTCTGTTCAACTTTCTGGTTGAACAAAACAACCAACTTATCTATGGGCTGCCTTAAAAGGGTTGTAAAGGCAGAAGGTTTTTCTATCTTTATGCATTCTATGCAATAAGATAAAAAAACTTCTGTGTGCAGCAGCCCCCCTAATACTTACCTGAGCCCCATCTAGATCCAGCGATGTTGCAGCAGTGTCTTGGCCTCCTGGGACTCCCCCCTCATTGGCTGAGACAGCAGCGCAGCGCCATTGGCTCCCGCTCCTGTCAATCAAAGTCAGTCAGCCCAAAAGGAGAGAAATGGGCAGGGCCAGGCTGCAGCTCTATGTCTGAATGGACACAGGGAGCTGTGGCTCGGCTCGAGTGCCCCATAGCAAGCTGCATGCTGTGGGGGCACTCAACAGGAGGGTGGGGCCTAGGAGCACCGATGAGGGACCCAAGAAGAGGAGGATCCGGGCTGCTCTGTGCAAGAGCACTACACAGGGCAGGTAAGTAGAACATGTTTGTTATTTTAAGCTAAAAAAATGAGGCTATACAATCACTTTAAGCTGTCCATACATTATACAATTTTTTTATTTAATTTCCTTAAGATTTACATTCAACTATGTAGGGCCTGCCTGATTGCATACAAATTGAGAGCGTATAGGTTTGACCTCATATTATATGGTTTTGGTAAGTCTAAAGGAAAATTGTACAAGAAAATTGTATAATGTATGGCCAGCCTTCCTTTTGGGCACATAGGGCACCAATTCTTTGCAGGCTATTGTGTGAAGTGCTGTATTTTCTCATCAGGGAATATTAGAACACTGCTTAAAAATGTTCAATCTACTTATTCTAAATCCCTAATCTTTTAGGTGATCAGTTGTTGTCACATTACCTCTAGGAACTACGAGATTGTCTTGACTCAGGGCAGGGGCTGACTGGCAACTTTTGGCCCAGGGGGCAAGTACAACCCAGAGGCCCATGCTGCAGTGACACAGCCTTCCTCCCACTCTCCCTCTTCCCTGGCTTCTCCTGACCCCCATCCCAGGCTGAAGCTCTGCTCCACGTACTCTATGCTCACCTGGTGGGTCAGGCTAGACAGCGCCTGCTGCACCGACTCCAGGTGACCGAACTGGCCGGCAAGGGGTGGCAGGGGACTGCAGGGGGAGCTGGGGCAGCTCGGTCGGGACTGATCAGAGGAGGAGAGCCTCCATCTGGCACAGAGCTGGCCTCTGCTCGGACACAGCGTATACCATCCTTGCTGAGGGGGCTGCGCTCTGTCCTCGGCGAGGGACACCCGCGGGGATATTTTACTCCTTTTCACCAGGAAGCCTTTAGGCCTGTCTGCGCTGGAAGCGATGCAGCCTTTTTACAAGGCATCAGAGCGCCCTGGGTAGCAATTGCCCCCCAGCCCAATTCGCCCCTGCCTTGCTAAGATTTCCATCATTGGAGCCTGTAGACACAAAATATTTAATGTCCAACATAAAATTCCCATGCTCGAATCACCTCTTTTAAACATAACATTTTCTTGATTTACTGGTCCTAATCTAACTTGAAATATTCCAACAATGTATAAATAAGACTGTATCAGATGATTATATTTTTACAGATGATGGGAAAACAGGAAAAAGCCATCTCCTTACCGGTGTTGCCTATAGGGCTGCTGCACCTTATTAGAATTCAAGCCTTGGTTTGCCCCAACATATTCTGAAACAAATTCACTATGTATAGGTAGCAAGGGGTTACCATCAAAAGTATCCTAACAGACTGCATTATGTTCTTAAACCGGAACTTGGCTCCCTCTGGTGTCCGTTTTATGTTATGCCATTTAAGTTTGTTTGGTTCCCTAACACCATGGAACAAAGCATGGTGGGCATTGTAGTGAAAGAGAAAGTAACTCTATTGCCGTGGGTTTGGAATAAGACTACAAAACTCACAATGCCACTGTTATACCAGGGTGCAATGGGAAGGTCGCGCAGCCTGCTGGGGGAGGAGATAAAATAGGAAGGCGGGGCCGAGGCTCTCTCTCTCTGGACGCCATATTTCAACCAGCAGGAGGCCTGGGGGGAAGGTGCCTAGGTCGGAAAAGCCTGGGCCTAGAGTTGGAGAGCGGATCGCCTGACGGAGGGCTCCTTGTGGACAGCCTTGCTGCTCGAGCTGTAGAGGGATCAGCCTACGCTGCACAGTATTAGAAGTCACCCACACACCTGCATCTTGTGAGCGGCCGGCGACATCTTGCTGCAGAGAAATCAGAGAAGGAGTTCCGGAAGGAGTTCAGGACGGAGCATCTCCACGAGCCGGGGACCCCCAGTGGTGAGAAGACACTTGCCTAACAAAGTAGGTAACTGAGTTGCAGAAGAGTGGTTCCTATAATCCAACCTGTATTTGCTGACACTTGCAGTTCTACCAGATAGGAATCCATTGCACTTGAGTGTTGCACAGCAGCTTGGGAAAGATAGCGGTGCTTTTACAACTACATTTCACCTTCACAGTGATTACCCTTCCTTTATCTATTGCTTGGATTACAAATAAGTGCACCAACAGAGCTAGCAGAAGACAAATTGAGGTTAAAGGAACAGTCATCACTATACTTCTCTTCAACGTTTACCACACAGGGATATGTACCGGTTTGAACTGTCCACTAGAGGGGGTCGTTTAGCTATATGAACCTTTAATGCTGACGACACTATTTGTATTGTATTTGTTGCCCTGCTGTTTAGTGGGTGTGTGTGAGACTTGGTGGGGAAGTGTCCCAGTGTTGGCATCTGGATATTGGGAGATTCCTCCACCATACACTTACTCACATCAGACCCCATGTTATTGTGATTGGGTCCTGTGATAAAACCCTTCTGAACTAGTTGTGTTCCTATGACTGTTAGGCCTCATGCCCACGGGCGTTTTTTCAGCCGCGTTTTTGAGCATTTTTTACAGCTTAAAAACGCCTGTCCATGTTAGTCTATAGCTTCATGCCCACCTAGGCGTTTTTGAGCTGTAAAGAGCATAGGCGTTTGTAAGCTGTAAAAAAAAACCCAGGGCCAGTGCGTTCCTCAGCGTCAGAATTAGGCAGAAAAAAACGAGAGAGTCAAAAAACGCGCAAAAACGCGCACTAACGCGCACTAACGCGCAAAAAACGCGCACTAATGCGGGGTCGCGTTTTTAGCTCCGACGTTTTTTTTTTTTTTTGTTTTTTTTTTTTAAAAAAATAAAAAATATTTACAATAACATGGACAGGCGTTTTTAAGCTGCAAAAAACGCAGCTGTAAAAACGCCAGTGGGCATGAGGCCTTACAGGGATCTGTGCACAGTCAATGTTACTTGTATAACAGGTGTTCTATTATTTATTTTTCAAGTAAACATCCTGCAACTGTTTAAGTTACATTTGTGTGGGACTCTTTCTATTAGATATGTGCATTCGTTTTCGTCCGAATGCATTTTCGTCCGAATTTCAGCTATTTTCGTTATCGTTTTAACAAACGAAAACGAAAGCACAGAATCCAAAAACCGAAAGATCCGACATAAACAAATGCTTTATTTTCGTTTTCGTTGCTACAACAGTTCGATATAGATAGGAGATTCGACGTGACGCTGACAATAACAATCTGTGTCTATCGAACCTGTGGTCGAATGTGCCTAACCTTAACTCTATTAGTCCAAGATTATTCTACATAGGAGAGAAAAGATTCGACATTATAGAGAGAAAAGATTCGACATAGGAGAGGAAAGATTCGACATAGGAGAGGAAAGATTCGACATAGGAGAGGAAAGATTCGACATAAACAAATGCTTTATTTTCGTGTTCGTTGCTACAACAGTTCGATATAGATAGGAGATTCGACGTGACGCTGACAATAACAATCTGTGTCTATCGAACCTGTGGTCGAATGTGCCTAACCTTAACTCTATTAGTCCAAGATTATTCTACATAGGAGAGAAAAGATTCGACATTATAGAGAGAAAAGATTCGACATAGGAGAGGAAAGATTCGACATAGGAGAGGAAAGATTCGACATAGGAGAGGAAAGATTCGACATAGGAGAGAAAAGATTCGACATAGGAGAGAAAAGATTCGACATAGGAGAGGAAAGATTCGACATAGGAGAGAAAAGATTCGACATAGGAGAGGAAAGATTCGACATAGGAGAGGAAAGATTCGACATAGGAGAGAAAAGATTCGACATAGGAGAGAAAAGATTCGACATAGGAGAGGAAAGATTCGACATAGGAGAGAAAAGATTTGACATTATAGAGAGAAAAGATTCGACATGGGAGAGAAAAGATTTGACATTATAGAGAGAAAAGATTCGACATAGGAGAGAAAAGATTTGACATTATAGAGAGAAAAGATTTGACATTATAGAGAGAAAAGATTCGACATAGGAGAGAAAAGATTCGACATAGGAGAGAAAAGATTCGACATTATAGAGAGAAAAGATTCGACATAGGAGAGAAAAGATTCAACATTATAGAGAGAAAAGATTCGACATAGAGAGAAAAGATCACTGCTTGTAGGCGGAACATTCGACCGGAAATGTATGATTGCAGAGTCGTACAGTTTCGCTGCTCCGTCGAATCTTCTTTGAACATTCGACAGACACCATAAGCCTTCAATGACAGATTCGACCTTAATTAATTCAGATTTTCGGACGAATGCAATTTTTAACGAAAAACGAAATAAATAAAAACGAATTTCGGGAGTAACTAAATAAATTTATTTTTTGGACGAAAACGAAATTCCGAAACGAAATATTTCAGTGTGCACATGTCTACTTTCTATTGCTGCAGCGGGTGAGGTGACAAGTGCCAAGGTAACTGTAATTATACAGTACTGTGCGATCTTACTGTGTTTTTATCTCCCATTTGTGTTTTACACTAATATTGCTGTACAGTTGTGCAAAGGGGGTCGAGTCAACTTTCTGGGGTTGAAAGGCAGAGTGCAGGCCCAAAATTCTCAGCAGCTTCTTCGGGGGTAGTGCTACATATAGGTAAAGCTTTGTCTTTGTGAACTGTGCGTATTGTATAAATATTAATAGCATACTTTATTAAGCATTAAACATGCAACTCTAAAGGATATACCTACTGTATAGCCCTTCTCCTAGCGTTCAAAAACATCAGTGTCACCAAAAACCACCACAGTTGCAAAGGATGGTAAAACTTTACCGCAAAGGTAGTTGTAAAAATATGGACAGACGGACCAGGGTGGGAAGCTTAAAAGAGAAGTTTGGCCAAAGCTTTTTCCGATGAAAAAAGTCAGACGGAATTTTTTCATCGGATATTCCGACCGTGTGTGGGCCCCATCGGACTTTTTTCCGTCGGAATTTAAAAATAGAACATGTTTTATTTTTTTCCGATGGAAATTCCGATCGTCTGTGTGGAACTCCGACGGAGAAAAAAAACACGTATGCTCAGAATCAAGTCGACGCATGCTCGGAAGCATTGAACTTCATTTTTCTCGGCTCGTCGTAGTGTTTTACGTCACCGCGTTTTGGACGGTCAGAATTTGGCCTGACAGTGTGTATGCAAGACAGCTTGAACGGAATTCCGACGGAAAATTCCATCGGATTTTATCCCATTGGAAATTCCAATCGTGTGTACAGGGCATAAGTCAGCTATCGGCTGTTGTCACAGAACTGCTTGAGTCTCTGGATCTATCCTGACAATAATATTGAGATCCACCCAGATGCCTGACTGAGAGCATCTCATCCTCTGAGAGCCTGAACCAGCCACTCCTGCCCTCTCCACAGCCCGGAAAGCTGGTGACTGACAGTCACAGCTCTATGCTCACAGCAAACCCAACAAATGAGTGATCAGCGGTCATGTGATCGCTCATTTCTTGGGCTTAGAGCTGGCAGGGGAAAAGCGGCAGCATCCGACCAATGCTGCAGACATATAGGTGAGTATTTGTGGCTTTTTTTTAATTTTACTTCCCGCACTTCTCCTTTAAAGCAAATCTGTACTTTGATCATGCTGGGCAAAGTAACAATTTTGTGTAATACACTGCCCCCTTTTTCTCGCATATACTCACCTTTTCTTCACTCCCTCACTGCTCCATTCAAAAGGAGAAAATAGCCAGTACTTTAAAATATAGAGGAGCATAAGACTTGCCTTCATTACATGTGTAGCAGGATGTCCATATGAAAGAAGGAATCCGGCTCCCTCCGGTGGTATAAGTGTTACAATGCAACTAATGCACTTTGGGACAGATATCAGCTAGGAGAAAAGACTTTGTTGCTTTTAGTAAAAGACAGACTACATTACCCAGGGTGCATTGCAACACCGCAAAGCATTCTGGGCAGACTACTTAAACCAGGGGAGGGGCCAGCGTCTCTCTCTCTGGATCCAGCTCTCAATCAAGCAGGAAGTTGGCACGGAGGCCTGCTTCCTAAGGATTAGGCCAGAAGCCTGGGCCTAAATTACGGGAGTGCCTGAGTGATTTCCAGCAGAGGATCGTCCACAGCGTCCTGTGATTGCCCAGCAGAGACCGGAGTCGTCCATCACCATATGCTGTTAGTGACGGAGTCCGGAGACTGCAGCTGAAGCAGAAGCGTGGAGATCGAGTGACCGGGACAAGCCAGAGGAGACTATCTGAAAGTCGGGCCTGTTTGGTGAGAAGGGCACCTGCCCAGAATTGACTACTACCTTAGAGGAAAGTGATTTAGTTAGTGCCAGCCACACTTCACCTATCACGCCACAGCTTGCGGCCTAGTGTATCTCACTGGAGACTATGTGATCAGAGATTGGTGCATCCGTCATTAGTGGGTGGCAGGCACACGAGTACTCAGGTATATTGCGGATAATTACAGCATCTTGTTGAAACCCTGTGGATTACAATTTAACTTGTGCACCGACGGTGGCTAGCGAAGACTTCATTGGAGAAAGGAACTTTGAGTGGGACGCAGATAGGCCTTGCTTACCTATGATAGGGAATGAACACGTGCAAGGTATTGCAATAAAGGGGGAGCTCGCGAGCAACCAGTTAGCCGTGCAGAGACACATATAGATACATGTACATATATATAGCTGATGTTATTTTCTGTTATTACCTAATCTCAGTGATACCTATCCTTATTGGTTTATTGACTCTGCAATGCGCATGCAGAGTCAACTGTGTGTATTAATGTGATTCTTTACCCTTCCCTTTTATACTGAGTAAAGGTACCTTTGATTAAGCATATAACTTGTGTGAAGTATCTCTGTCACTTAGAAGGACTAGTGACCAGCAAAGGTAATAACATTTACAGGTTATTGTGTGATGTATGCAGGATTGTGTCTCCTAATACTCAATAGGTCTCACACTCCTTATTCATATCAGTTGTGCTAAGGGAAGGTTTGAGCCACTTCCAGGGGTTGATAGGCAGGACGTAGACCCAAATCAAACAAACAGCAGCTCCTACGGGGGTAGTGCTACATGTGGGGGCTCGTCCGGGTTATTCTACGGTTCTGCAATCAACTTTCCCCCTAGACAGAACCCTTACAGCACAGAAATGGACCCTGCTGCCGTAGCCCGGTGGTGCAGGGATGAAGGCATCCTACCCGGAAATGGCCTGGTGGTTGAAATTCAGAGAGAGGCCTGGGTAGAGGAGCAGCTAACTCCAGTCTTGAGAGCATTGTCCACGGACAGGAAGCCATGGGTGATTGACATAAAGACAGATACTGTAAATCCCCACACCTATGCATTATGTGAGTGGAGGAACGGAATCTCTGACTACTTCAAGGGTGCCAGCATAAAAACTACAAACCAAGTAGAACTCCTCCTGATACACCCAGAAGAGAATAAAGATGGCCCCACATCCACTACTTCAGGAGGCCCCAGCACAGGAGGGAGCGCCCAACAAAAGGGTCCCGGTTCACCACCATTGACCACCCTTAGCTCAGAATTGTGCGCTGTCCTGGGGGAGATTGTGACCAAGTGTAAAAAGGACCCTCCAGACTACCCGATGTCAGGATACAGGAAACTCAGGACCTTTTCTGGGAAGAAACCTGTACCTTCAGTGGAAGATGGATTTGAAGAGTGGCTAGATGGCGCCACTCAGGCCCTAGAAGAATGGGAGGTGCCAGAACAACAAAAAAAACAACGGATTGTGGAAAGCTTAAAGGGGCCTGCTCTGGAGGCCATACGTAACCTCAAGTTAAGCAAGAAGGACTGCAATGCACAGGATTATCTGGATATTCTGCAGAATGTGTTCGGCGGGACGGAAAACGTCACTGAACTCACTTACCAGCTGGGGCATTGCTACCAAAAAGAGGGAGAGAAGCTGTCAGAATTCATAGGACGCCTGGATAAGATCCTGCATCGGATCCTACTGAAGAAAGGGATCGATCCAAGAAAAGTGGATGAGGCCCATGCCCAGCAGGTGTTGAGGGGAGCTCAACTCTTGGACCCCATCGCATTATTGCTACGCACCCGGGGGGACGGGAGCAGCCTGGAATACCCCGACTTGATCCGGATAGTCAGGGAGGAGGAGGCCATGTTGGAAGACAAAAGGAGGAGTCAACACACCGAACCAACTGCCCGAGTCAGAATGTTAAGTGCAGAAGAAGGTGATTCAGAAGTTGAACTCCTAAAGACCCAGGTGTCACAACTAGTAGAAATGGTGTCCATGCTGACTAGCCAGGCCTCTGTGCCACACAACAAGAACACGTCAGAGGAACCAAAAAAACCTCCTAGCTCCAATATGGAACTAGTACAGAAGCCTAAGAGATTGATAACATGCTTCAATTGTGGGGGAATCGGGCATGTTAGAGCAGTGTGTCCCAGCCCAGATGAAGTTGCATCCAGATATCGCAAGCCGGCGGAAAACTTCAGAGGGCCCTGGTGAAGGAGTCAGCCGGGCGCCCACCAGTTTCCACGAACTCCTTCAAGAAGTCCAATGATCCAAAACATCAGAGTCAGGGACCTAAACCTCTGCCAATTAGGCCCCGTCCCACAACTCAGGCTGCTGTTGAACAGAAGGCCAGTGCACACCAGACCCAGAAGGGACTGAGACCCACCGGAAACGCAAGAAAAAAAGAAGTGAGGGTACAGGTAACTGAACCCAGCAAGAAGTCTGTGTTGAAGGAGTTCCCTGCCAAGTTAGTGGGGCCTTCTCCAGTAGTCTCCATACAAGTAGAAGGGATCTACACCAAGGCTCTTCTTGACACTGGGGCTCAAGTGACTCTTCTGTATAGGGATTGCTATGATAAACATCTTAAACATCTGCCCCTACAGAAATTAGAGGAACTGGAAATATGGGGTATTGGAACTCAGAGCTTTCCCTATGACGGTTACCTGCCAATCAAGTTGACTTTTGATCCCTCAGTGGCTGGGGAGACAGAGACCTTCGATACTCTGGCAGTAGTGTGCCCTCGCCCACCAGGGGCCAGCAAGAGCTCACTCATCATAGGGACCAACACTGATCTAGTCAGGCGACTGCTGACACCGTTGGCCCAACAGGAAGAAGCCCCGACCACAAGAGTCCACCCCATGTTAAGGCAAGCCTACCAGCGCCTGGTACTGGAGCAGAAGGCCCCGGCTGAGGGAGTTGGCAAGATTTGGAAGCTAGACAAGATGGAGAAGGTATTACAACCGGGAGAGGTGACTTGCCTGAGGGCTTCTGTCAAGCTCACATGGAAGCAGCCAGGCCCCTTCATTGTCTTCGAACCAGGCCCACAGGAAAGACAGAAAGGGATTGAAGTAATCCCCGAAGTGATCCCATTGAAGGCCCTACAGAAAAGCCATGGGAGGGTTTCAGTGAGTATAAGGAACACTGCTAATACACCAGTGAAGGTGCCGGCCAGAATGCTGTTGGGCCAGGTGAATCCAGCCACCCCCATTGCCCCGTGTGAATTGAAGAAAGAAGAAAGGGGTGAAGTCACCATAGAGAAGCTCTGTTCTGAAGACACGGCCCTCCCACCAGAATGGAGAAAAAGGGCCAAAGCTCAACTTGCAAGGTGGGAAAAGATCTTCTCTAAAGATGAGTTTGATGTGGGGTGCGCAAGGAGTGCCACTCACAAGATACGCTTACAAGAAGATAAGCCCTTTAGAGAGAGAGTTCGACGGGTCCCACTGGGTGACTTAGAAGACTTGCGGGAACAGTTGGCTGAGCTGAAGAGGACGGGGATTATTCGAGAATCCAGGAGCCCTTACGCTTCTCCAATAGTGGTAGTCCGAAAGAAGAACGGGTCGCTGAGACTGTGTATCGACTACAGAACACTAAACAGAAGGACCATCCCAGATCAATACACCACTCCCCGAATTGAAGATGCCCTGCAGAGTCTGTCAGGGGCCAAGTGGTTCAGTGTAATGGATCTAAAAAGTGGATATTACCAAATCCCCATGTACCCTGAGGATCGGGAGAAGACAGCCTTCATCACCCCTGTGGGGTTCTTTGAGTTCAACCGTATGCCTCAAGGGTTATCAGGAGCCCCCGCCACTTTCCAAAGGCTAATGGAGAGAACCGTCGGGGACATGAATCTAATAGAGGTACTGGTATATTTGGACGACGTCATCGTGTTCGGGAGAACCCTAGAAGAGCATGAAGAGAGACTGGAGAAGGTCCTGAAGAGGCTCAGTGAAGAGGGCCTGAAACTCTCCCCAGAGAAGTGTCAATTTTACCAGTCCTCAGTCCATTACCTGGGCCATATCGTTTCTGCAGAAGGGGTGGCCACGGACCCAGAGAAGCTGTAAGCCGTCACCTCTTGGCCGAGACCTACCAACGTGACTGAGCTTCGGTCATTCCTGGGGTTCTGTTCTTACTACAGAAGATTTGTAGAAGGATTCGCCAAGATTGCCAGACCCCTGAACGAGTTACTCAGAAACGAAAGGGAAGATGATGTTCCAGAGCTGGTCAAACCAGTGAAACTCACCATGGGACCCCGAAGGCCCAAAGAGTCGATTCAAGACCAGTGGACAGGGGAGTGCGAGGAAGCCTTCCAGATGTTAAAGAAGAGTCTTACCACTGCACCAGTCCTGGCCTATGCTGATCCAAAGAAGCCTTATGAACTGCATGTAGATGCCAGCCGAGATGGGCTGGGTGGGGTGCTGTACCAGGAACATGATGGTTACCTAAGACCCGTCGCATATGTGAGCAGGAGTCTGATACCTGCTGAGAAGAAGTACCCCACCCACAAGCTTGAATTCCTGGCCTTGAAATGGGCAGTGGTAGACAAACTGAGAGACTACCTATATGGGGCGGAGTTTGTGGTGAAGACAGATAATAAGCCGCTCACCTACCTTCTGACCACTGCCAAGTTGGATGCAACGGGACACCGGTGGTTGGCTGCCCTTTCAAGCTTCACCTTCAGCTTGAAGTACCGACCCGGAGTGGGAAATAGGGATGCAGATGCCCTGTCCAGGAGGTCTCATGCCCCCACCGACCCTACCGAAGAATGGGCCCAACTAGACCCAGAGGGAGTGCGAGCCCTATATCAGGGGACAGAACTTCAAGCCAGAGGTGGGTCAAGAGCCGAAGAAATTGGGGTCTCAGCTGTTGGAGTACCGAAGTGCTATTGCAGTGTGACCCAAGTCGAAGGGGAGGGCTTGCCCAAGCTGACAAAAAGGGATTTGAGAAAGGAGCAAGAAGAAGACTCTTTAGGGAATCTCCTGATAAAGGCCCTGGAAAGCCAGCGTCCCGAGATGCTTGAAACAGACTCCCCAAGAGAAGCCCGATTGTTGCGCAGGGAGTGGGATCGGCTACACATACGTCAAGGGGTGGTCTACCGAAGGGGCCCCTCTGACGACTCAGAAGAGAAGTGGCAGCTGTTTCTACCAGCCAAATATCGAGAAGCGGTCCTAGCTGCCCTCCATGACAACCATGGTCACCTAGGGTCCGAACGGACTTTTCACCTTGTACGGGATAGGTTCTATTGGCCCTGCATGCGGGCTGAAGTGGAAGGATATTGCCATTCCTGTGTCCGATGCATTCAAAGGAAGACCTTGCCACGTCAAGCAGCCCCAATGGGCCATCTGCAAAGTCAGGGACCTATGGAACTGGTGTGCATTGACTTCCTTTGCCTGAAGCCTGATCTGAGTGGTCAAGGGAATGTCTTGGTGATAACAGATCACTTTACCAGATATGCTCAAGCATTCCCAACAAAAGACCAGAAGGCTTCAACAGTAGCCAAAGTACTGGTAGAAAAATTCTTTGTGCACTATGGTCTACCCCAACGCCTTCATTCAGATCAGGGCAGAGACTTTGAAAGCAAATTAATAAAGAAGTTATTAGACCTGTTAGGCATCCAGAAAACCAGGACAACCCCTTATCACCCACAAGGAGATGCTCAGCCTGAACGGTTTAACCGGACTCTCTTGGATATGTTGGGGACTCTGAGTTCAGAGAAAAAGCAGCATTGGAGCAAGCATGTAGCTGCCATAGTGCATGCCTACAATAGCACTGCCAGTGATGTCACCGGGTATTCCCCATACCGTTTGATGTTCGGGCGGGAGGCTCGGTTGCCAGTGGACTTGGCCTTTGGCATATCGCTGGATCATACCTCAGCAGCATCCCACAAGGGGTATGTAGACCGATTGAGAAAGAGTCTGAAGACAGCTTTTGAAAATGCCCAAGCAGCATCTGACCAACGGGGGCTGAGAAATAAAAGAAACTTTGACCTAAGAGTCAGAATTCAAGATTTACAGCCAGGAGATAGAGTGCTGTTGAGGAACTTGGGAATTCCGGGAAAACATAAGTTGGCTGACCGTTGGAAATCCCAACCTTATGTTATCTGCAAGAAGCTGGAAAACCTTCCTGTGTACCAAATTAGGCCAGAAGGAAGCGTGGGACCGTTAAAGACCTGGCACAGGAATCACTTGTTGCCCCTCTCCGAAGCAGTTCGCATGCCTCCTGCATCTGACTCACAAGAAACCCCTTCAACTTCTCAGGGTTCCAGACCCATCACCCGATCTCAAACAGTGCTTCCAGATGTGAGAGATGGAGACTCTGACAATGAAGGTCAAGAGGATGAAGAAGCAGAATCTGACTGGTTGTGGTCATCCCAATTGCCAGAACCCATGACCACCTCCCAAACCTCACCCAAAACTGTTGACAATGGAACTCTTCGGGCAGAAGCTCCTGAATTCGTGCCTTCAAACATTCTCATTGAGGAGGTAGCTGATGACTCAGACTCTTTGTCAATGGAAGACCCAGAAGAAGGGTCGTTGTCTCTATCTGAAGGAGAGCGGGAAGCTCCTGAAGTTCTGGAGCCCAACATGCCTGAACTAGATGAGGAAGCCCCTGAAGAGCTTCTAGAAACAGCCAGCCCCAATGTCCTTGAGGATATGATACCTAAAGAGCAGAGGGAAAGAAGAGTAATTCACCCCCCAAAAAGACTGACGTACGACCAATTGGGTGAATGCTCTGAGGAAGCCATCATCACTTCTAAGAGAACCATTGATCAGTCTAGCTCTTCCACTCCAGATTCAGATTCAGTGGAAGACAACCCCAGCTCACTCCCTAGCACATCTGAAACAGACACCCAAGTGTCGGTGGTCCGTATACAGGACAACCTCCCTCCTTGTGATAATTGGTGGGAGGTTCCTCTGTCGGCTCTGTGTTATGATATGAGCTGTTTAAGTTTAAATCCTGCTTATGAAAAGGCAAGTTGTTTATTGTCATGCATAAACTAACAAATTTCCCTGCAGGTATTGCCAAAGTATGTGTTAGGTTACATACTGTTGTCCTCTTTGGGGACCAAAGACTTTAAGTGGGGGGAGTGTGTAGCAGGATGTCCATATGAAAGAAGGAATCCGGCTCCCTCCGGTGGTATAAGTGTTACAATGCAACTAATGCACTTTGGGACAGATATCAGCTAGGAGAAAAGACTTTGTTGCTTTTAGTAAAAGACAGACTACGTTACCCAGGGTGCATTGCAACACCGCAAAGCATTCTGGGCAGACTACTTAAACCAGGGGAGGGGCCAGCGTCTTTCTCTCTGGATCCAGCTCTCAATCAAGCAGGAAGTTGGCACGGAGGCCTGCTTCCTAAGGATTAGGCCAGAAGCCTGGGCCTAAATTACGGGAGTGCCTGAGTGATTTCCAGCAGAGGATCGTCCACAGCGTCCTGTGATTGCCCAGCAGAGACCGGAGTCGTCCATCACCATATGCTGTTAGTGACGGAGTCCGGAGACTGCAGCTGAAGCAGAAGCGTGGAGATCGAGTGACCGGGACAAGCCAGAGGAGACTATCTGAAAGTCGGGCCTGTTTGGTGAGAAGGGCACCTGCCCAGAATTGACTACTACCTTAGAGGAAAATGATTTAGTTAGTGCCAGCCACACTTCACCTATCACGCCACAGCTTGCGGCCTAGTGTATCTCACTGGAGACTATGTGATCAGAGATTGGTACATCCGTCATTAGTGGGTGGCAGGCACACGAGTACTCGGGTATATTGCGGATAATTACAGCATCTTGTTGAAACCCTGTGGATTACAATTTAACTTGTGCACCGACGGTGGCTAGCGAAGACTTCATTGGAGAAAGGAACTTTGAGTGGGACGCAGATAGGCCTTGCTTACCTATTATAGGGAATGAACACGTGCAAGGTATTGCAATAAAGGGGGAGCTCGCGAGCAACCAGTTAGCCGTGCAGAGACACATATAGATACATGTACATATATATAGCTGATGTTATTTTCTGTTATTACCTAATCTCAGTGATACCTATCCTTATTGGTTTATTGACTCTGCAATGCGCATGCAGAGTCAACTGTGTGTATTAATGTGATTCTTTACCCTTCCCTTTTATACTGAGTAAAGGTACCTTTGATTAAGCATATAACTTGTGTGAAGTATCTCTGTCACTTAGAAGGACTAGTGACCAGCAAAGGTAATGACATTTACAGGTTATTGTGTGATGTATGCAGGATTGTGTCTCCTAATACTCAATAGGTCTCACACTCCTTATTCATATCAGTTGTGCTAAGGGAAGGTTTGAGCCACTTCCAGGGGTTGATAGGCAGGACGTAGACCCAAATCAAACAAACAGCAGCTCCTACGGGGGTAGTGCTACACATGTGACAGCGCTGGTGTTAGGTGTTTGGCCTAGTGCTGTCACATTGTGAGCCTGTGTAATCTCTGACTAGGGTAACTGAGCGCTAAAACAGGCATTCCTTTTCAGTGGAAACAGTGGAGGAGCAAATAAAATATAAGGCCGTGCTACTGGGGAGAGGTGGGCGGGGATATCTTGTAGAACTATAGACCAAACTTTTTCATTTTGGATAGTGCAAAGGAGGGTTATACATCTGTCAGATTTTGTTTTGCCATGTGTGCCCCATTGTGGAGATTTCCCTTCATTTCCTGTCCCATAGTCAAACAGGAAATCCCTGCAAATTAAGAGAATTCCTTGGGGAACCCCAGGTCACCAGAACTAGTGTCCCCATTAAAAGATTTCCACACTTTTACCTTTTTGGGGACACCGTGTGGTCGCGTGCACGCTGGCGCGTTTGCGATCCTGTCGCAATCTCCGTGACCGTGCCTGCGGGACCCGCGGACCCAATCACCGCCGGTGTCCCGCGATCGGGTCACAGAGCTGAAGAACGGGGAGATGTTAGTGTAAACACATCTCCCCATTCTGCCTAGTGACACTGTCACTGATTGTGTTCACTGTCATCGGGAACAGCGATCAGTGATGTGTCACGGCAAGCCACGCCCCCTAACAGTTAGAAGCACTCCCTAGGTCACACTTAACCCCTTCAGCGCCCCTACAGGTTAACCCCTTCACTGCCAGTGTAATTTTTACAGTTATCAGTGCATTTTTATAGCACTGATCGCTGTAAAAATGACAATGGTCCCAAATTGGTGTCAAAAGTGTCCGATGTGTCCGCCATAATGTCGCAGTCAAGATAAAAACCGCTGATCACCACCATTACTAGTAAAAAAAAAAAATATTAATAAAAATGCCATAAAACTATCGCCTATTTTGTAGACGCTATAACTTTTGCGCAAACCAATCAATAGACGCTTATTGCAAATTTTTTTACCAAAAATATGTAGAAGAATACGTATCGGCCTAAACTGAGGAAAAAAAATGTTTTTTTAATATATTTTTTGGGGATATTTATTATAGCAAAAAGTAAAAAATATTGAATTTGTTTCAAAATTGTCGCTCTATTTTTGTGTATAGCGCAAAAAATAAAAACCGCAGAGGTGATCAAATACCACCAAAAGAAAGCTCTATTTGTGGGAAAAAAAGGACATCAATTTTGTTTGGGAGCCACGTCGCACGGCCGCGCAATTGTCAGTTAAAGCGACGCAGTGCCGAATTGCAAAACGTGGCCTGATCTTTGGCCAGCCAAATGGTCCGGGGCTTAAGTGGTTAATAAGACACTTAGGCCTAATGCACACGGGACGTTTTGTGAACTCTCCTAATAGTCTTTCCTCCTTGCGTTGGCAGAAAAAATGCCTGACACTTGTAAAATGCTTTTAGGTGCCTTTAGGAGTGTTTATAGGCATCAAGTGCTTGGGCGTTTATTCATTTCATTGGCCAAATAAATAATTAATTCTGGCCATTGAAATGAATTAATGCTTAAAGTGGTTGTAAACCCACTTTTTTTTTTTTACAACCTGTAAAAGAAAGGCATAATGAGCTATTATGACTAGCATAATAGCTCATTATGTTCCACTTACCTTAGATCGGGGCCCCCGAAGCCGTCCTTGTCCCTCTGTTCAGCCGCAGACATCACTGCGGCGATAGCCGGAATGTTACTTCCGGGTATCGCCGCACCAGCCAATCACAGCGCCGCTCCGGCGCTGTGATTGGCCGGAGCGGCGGAGACGTCACTCTGCGCATGCGCGCGGGAGGCGTCCCACTCGGCTACGCCCAGCGATTGCTGGGAAGTAGCCGAGTTTGTGAATGGGATTAACCCCATGAATGCGGCGCTTGTCATTTTAGTAAATATCTCCTAAACCGTGTAGGTTTAGGAGATATTTCTTGCACCTACAGGTAAGACTTAATCTAGGCTTACCTGTAGGTGCAAGTTGAAAAAGTGGGTTTACAACCACTTTAAGGACTAAATGGGCCTAGCTTTAAGACATGTTTAAACACGTTTACAAGTGTCTAGCATTTTTTCTTTCAAAATTTTGCTGCTCCTAGTTGCACTGGCAGTGGGATTTTTTTCTGCCTCTAAAAGCCCCTGCTACTAAATGCTGCTAAATGTCTACGTGTGTATGGAGGCATAGGCTAACATGCAGGGGAGTTTAGAGGCAGGAGAAAAAAAAAAACGCCCGAGGCCCCTTGAAGCATCTGCAAAGACGTCCAGTGAACTCGAGGCCTAACTGTGATTAGTGACTCTCACTATTTATTAGTGAAATTCACAAGGTTGAGTTCTATAAGTAGTTTTCTTTTAGCATCTAGTCAATAAGGCAGTGCACACCTGACATATAGTAATGCTGCATGCCAAACACAACCCATTCAACTGAATAGGGATGTCCAGAAAGAGAGGAGGAGAGGCGAGGTGGCGCTGCCTGGGGCATTTTAATAAGCCTTGACCAATTCCCAACTTGGATTGGCAGGGGGCAGGCCTCCTTTAAATTCCTAGGGTCAGCCCAGCTGGGGAGGAGTTGTCGAATGGAAGAGCTGGAGTGAGAGAGTGTGGAGGCTGTCGGGGCCAATGGGGAGCTCCCCAATCTGGGGGAGTGACCTTGGGCTGGGGCTTGGGTGCATCTAGGTGGAGAGAAGAGATCCTGCAAGAGAGGCACATGAGAGAGCAAAGAGAGGACAGCGAGAGAGAACACTACTAAGAGACTCTAGGGAGGACAACTGGTTGCAGCCTGGAGGGCTGGTGAATGAAGCACAGTCTGGAGGATTGGGGAGGCATGCCTGAGAGAACTTGGAGTTTTCAGTTTGAGATGGATGCAGAACCAGAAGAGTGGACTGTGGGAAGGGCAGTGGAAAGAGGTCGTTGTAGCCAGGCTGGCTGGCTGGCAGGACCTGAGCTGGCAGGACCTGAGCAGAGGACACCTAGCACCTGAACAATTTCTACACCATAGGGGCCCAAGGCCCTTGCACGCAAAAGGCAATCCACTTACTCCTGGCTGAGTTAATGTCGGGCCTAACCATGCAGTGCCAGCTAGTCTGGAGGAGTAACAGTCTGCAGCAAGTGAAGTGCTGGTGGAGTAACAGTCTGCAGCAAGTGAAGTGCTGGAGGAGTAATGGTTTGCAGCAGGTGAAGTGTTGGAGGAGTAACGGTTTGCAGCAAGTGAAGTGCTGGAGGAGTAGAGAAAGAGGTCTTAAGCAAGAGTTGTACTGGAGATAAGACTGGATTGTATATACTGGAGTGTATATAGAAGTCCCAAGCAAGTTGCACTGAATCTTTCTGGGCATCCCATAATTTCCCATTTCCCAATCAAGTTCAATCCCCTCAAATAAAACCACCCAAAAAACAAAAACAAAGCTTATGGACTGTTCTATGTCTATGAGTGCCTGAGATATGGATGCCGGACTGGGCAGGGTGACAGGTGAACCACAAATTTCAGCAACCCCTACAGGGGCATGGCTACACAAGGTTTACTAGAGATATGGGTACAGGTACAGTAATTTTTTTTTCAAGGATTTCTCTATCTATCTGGTCCAGCAGTGAAAGGGTTCTGGATCAGGTGTAGACTCAGTGGAGGCAGGTACTACACTAATTAAGCAGGCCAAGACACGGACAAATTGCTCCAGAATAGAGTTTACTCCAAATACTGCATGTATGTGGCTTCTGGATGTCAGTGGAGAAAAGGAGGGGGGGTGCCATTTAAGTGCATTATTTAACCATTTCCTATCCCGCCCATAGTCATATGATGTCCGCAGAGGGGATCTCCCATCCCGGGCGGGCGTCATATGACGTCCTCCGCTTCCCGACGGTATAGGGGGTGCACGCACGCGCCCGCCCGCTGCGTCACCAAGGAGCTGATGCGCGTGCCCGGCGGCCCCGATATCCACCGGGCACCCGTGATTGCTCATGACAGAGCAGGAACATGGATCTGTGTGTGGAAATACACAGATCCATGTCCTGTTAGGGGAAAGGAGACAGATCGTGTGTTCCTAGTATATAGGAATACCGATCGGTCTCCTCCCCCAGTCAGTCCTCTCCCCCCACAGTTAGAACACACAGTCAGAGAACACATTTAACCCCTTGATCGCCCCCTAGTGTTAACTGTTTCTTGCCAGTGACATTTATACAGTAATAACCATTGGCCGGACTTTAGAGGCATGGAAACAATGGAGAAATAGCAAAAATAATATTTATTGAAAAACATACATAGTATAATAACAGTGTTCAAAGGTTAAAAATCTTGTAAAATGATACAGTTTGTACAGTGAGCCCTTGTGCCTCTACGCGTTTCGTTGTTAGGCTTCTTCAAGACATGATCAAGGTTCAAAGAGGTAACAAGAAAAGAGAACGAGGCTCACTGTCTGAAATTAGATATATTCGAGTTGTAAATCAAACAGAAAACATAAATATACATTACATTCTAATGATTAAAAAGCATATGCTAAACTGTAGACTTGTGCACAACGGAAAAATTTGTTTAGTTTCGGTTCGTTTCTTGTGCACAATGGAAAAATTTTAGTTTCGGTTCGTTTCTTTTCGGTCCTGTTGATTCGTAATCGTTCGTAATTTTGCTAGACGGGATTTTTCGTGTTCGGACTAATTCGTATTTTCGCAAGCGACATTTTTAGTTGAATCGGAATGATTCGTATTAATGTAAGCCTTATTTTTAGTTGATTTTTAATTCGTACTTTCGGTAGAGTACATTGTTTTTCGTTGATTCTGGACACATATATAGTGCCGTTGAACGTGTTGTACGTCACCGCGCTTTGCTCGAGCATTTTTTTCACGATAGTGTGTAGGCAAGGCAGGCTTGAGAAGAATCACGTTGAGAAAAACACAGTTTTTTTCGATGACATTAAAAGCGGCCGTGTGTACGCGGCATTATTGTGCTTTGAATGGATTCGTACATTCGGAACTTTTTTCATAACGAATTACGAAGACATTCGGGCATTTGCTATTTGCGATATAATTTATTTCGGATTCGGTTTTATTCGTAATTGCTTTGTTCGGAAATTCGAATGCTTCCGAACGTCTGAAAGTTGCTAAATTCGGACGAATTTCGATTCGTTACGAAACGAATTGCACAAGCCTACTAAACTGTCCTAGAGGGCAACCAGTGGACAACAGGACATCAAAGGGACCAGATGGAGTACCTTAGAATGGAATGGATAGAACACAAAGTAAACATGATGTGGATACTAATAGGCATTATACGTAAATAAATAAAGCAACATCAAAGATTGTGTGGAGATACCTACTTGCAAATCAGGTAGAAAGTTGCTAAGCAAATATACAGTGGTCAGAAGGTTTCCAAAGTATGGAAAATTTGCAGCAAACTGCGAGGAGATAGGCAACACACAATTGGTTCTAATAGATAAAAGAGGAGGTAACACATGTAAGCATGGTGTGGATGCAAAAGGACACTTTGGGGCTGATTTACAAACCGTTTGCGTCATGAGTATCGGCGCATCGGCGTGCGCAATGGCAGTTTTGGTTTCTACGAAACATTTGTGCCGATAACGCAGCGCTATTCCCCATTTACTACAGTGTTCTTGGCGCACAGGAGGAGGCGCTCAGTGCGCCACTATGGACCTGGCGCACAGCATCTTCAAATCAAAATTATAAGAAGCTGGAAGTGCCAATATAATAGGGTGATGTGGGGTAATGTGAGGAAGTATAGTGACAACTGCTCAAGTAACAAATATGCCCAAAATAGAATGAGAAAGTAACTTTTTATGAACCAGCCTGCTGCGCCTGCAATTACGTTTAGAACTGCGAGAGGTCTATTTGTGCACTGCGTGGCATTTGCGCTACTTCAAATGCGCCGGTTCACTGCGCCGGCAAATCTTAGTAAATGTCAAGTCACTTAAATGCATTTGCATAAGTTGAACAGGCGCTTCTCTAAACTTGCCATTATATAACAGTCTCTGCACAAAATTACATTTCTAAAGGAAACAAAAGTAATTTAAAAGCACTCGCGGCTATAATGAACTCCTGGTTCCTGTCAATACAGAGAAAAGTCATTGAAAGTCTTTGAAAAAAAAAAATGCGTGGGGGTCCCCCCAAATTCCATTACCAGGCCCTTCAGGTCTGGTATGGGTTTTAAGGGGACCCCCGCGCCAAACTTAAAAAAAAATGGCGTGGGGGTCCCCTAAAAATCCACACCAGACCCTTGTCCGAGCACGCAACCTGGCAGGCCGCAGGAGAAGAGGGGGGGACGAGAGAGCGCCCCCCCTCCTGAACCGTACCAGGCCACATGCCCTCAACATGGAGTGTTGGTGCTTTTGGGCAGGGGGGGCACTGCCCCCCCACCCCAAAGCACCTTGTCCCCATGTTGATAGGGACAAGGCCCTCTTCCCGACAACCCTGGCCGTTGGTTGCCGGGGTCTGCAGGTGGGGGGCTTATCGGAATCTGCTAGTCCCTTTTAATAAGGGGGTCCCCAGATCCCGGCCCCCCACCCTATGTGAATGAGTATGGGGTACATCATACCCCTACCCATTCACCTGGTGGAAAAAAATGTCAATAAAAAAACACACTACACAGGTTCTTCTTCCAACTTCAGGGGTCTCTTCCGACTTCGGGGGTCTCTTCTTCTGCTTTCCGGTGTCGCCTCCGTGCTCTCTGGTTCTTCTCCCACTCTCCGGTGCTTTCTGCCTTCTGTCAGGCGCCTCCGCTATCTTCTTCCAGCTCTTTTGCTAGCGGGGGCCCGGTCTTCATCGTCGTCTTCTTCCCTCTTCTCTCCGCCCGATGTTGACTCGATGCTCTCTGCCGCTATAATTCCGTGTGTGCGGAGCGCAATGACTTATATAGGCATGGGGCGTGGTCAACGGGTGATGCCACCCGATGACCCCGCCCCGTATGACATCACAGTCCCATCATTCCCCGGGACTGTCACGTCATACGGGGCGGAGTCACTGGGGGGCTCCCAGATTCCGATAACCCCCATCGCCCACAGACCCCGACAACCAACGGCCAGGGTTGTCGGGAAGAGGCCCTTGTCCCCATCAACATGGGGACAGGGTGCTTTGGGGTGGGGGGCCGCAGGCAGGCTCCCTGCCCCAAAGCACCCACCCCCCCATGTTGAGGGCATGCGGTCTGGTACGGTTCAGGAGGGGGGGGCGCTCGCTCGAGCCATAAAGACAGGCAACTTGGCCAGGCCATTGCCTGAGAGAGGTGAAAGTCTGTGGAATCTGACTGAGAGACTAAAACAGAAGAGACCTAGTGCTCAAAGGCACGGTACAACCCCTCTGGATTTTGAAGGCAGACCAAGTGTAAAGTTTAAAAATGTATTTATTAGAAACATACAATAGTATTACAAAAAATTGTATTTGTAAAAACAAGCTCAATACAGTACATAAATGTGAACAACTGTAGCTGCCCCTATACACATAGAAGGGCTAGAAAGGATGCCTGCTAATAGATGACACGTGACCTGACATGTTTCAGACCCTGTCGTCCTTCCTCAGAGGCTTATTGTCATCTGAAGCAATAATGTTCTAAAATGTAAACACAGTAGCATATTAGTCTAAAGGTTCGTAATAAGTTGGAAAATAATTCAATAATAAGTTCTCATTATGATCAGGCTAATTTCCGGGCTGAATTCTCGTATACAAAGACATGGTGCAGTAGCATTGGGAAACATACTCACATGCATGAGCTAATCACTGATGGGCATATCCAGAGGGCTAGCAGGTGGTTATTGACACCCAAACCAAAGGCGTGCTTTTATCATGAAAATGTGAGTGTAAATGTATGTGGAGTCTAAGTTGTAATTAAACCTTTTATAAAAATGATATCACACTATTGCAAGCCTCTGTTGTTTTCCACATGTGATATATATGAGGAGGCTATTGATAGCCAGGAGGAAGTAGTGGCTTTTGATCTGCATTATAACCAGGAGGAAGGAGTGATCTTTGATCTGCATTTAAGCTAAAATTAGCCACCACAAGAAAATAGGATTTTTATAACAGCTTACCTGTAAAATCCTTTTCTTGGAGTACATCACGGGACACAGAGCGACATAGTCATTACTAATGGGTTATATAGATACCGTCAGGTGCTGGCACTGGCAACTTCCAAAACCGGAAGTACCCTCCCCTATATAAGCCCCTCCCATCCGGGAGCACCTCAGTTTTGTAGCAAAGCAATAAGTGTCCCTAAAGAGGGGCGGGAGCTCTGTGTCCCGTGATGTACTCCAAGAAAAGGATTTTACAGGTAAGCTGTTATAAAAATCCTATTTTCTTTCTCGTACATCACGGGACACAGAGCGACATAGTCATTACTAATGGGATGTCCTAAAGCAATGCCCAATGAGGGGGGGGATACACCATATATAAGCTGAGCGCTATCAGACATGAGGATCTTTTGCGGCCTGCAACACACTGCGCCCAAAGGCGACATCCTCCTGACTTCTAACGTCCACCTGGTAGAACCTAGTAAACGTGTGAACTGAAGACCATGTTGCGGCCTTACAGATTTGAGCCAGGGAGGCCTGGTGATGCACTGCCCATGAAGTTCCAGCTGCTCTTGTGGAGTGCGCTCTAACTTTGAACGGAGGCGGTCTCCTTCTCAAGCCATAGGCTTGTATTATGACCTGTCGAATCCACTTGGCTAAAGTAGATTTTGACGCTGCCTGACCCTTTCTGGGGCCTTCCGGCAGAATAAACAAAGTATCCGTTCTGCGAATCTGAGCAGTGGCTTTTAGATAAGCTTTAACTGCTCTTACTACATCCAAAGAATGCAATGACTTTTCCTCTACCGAACTAGGTTTGGGGAAAAAAGAAGGAAGAACCACATCTTGGTTCAAATGAAACCTCGATACCACCTTAGGAAGAAAGGCTGGGTGAGGACGTAACACTACTCTATCCTTATGGATAACCAGATATGGCTCCTTACAGGACATAGCTGCTAATTCTGACACTCTTTTAGCCGAACAAATGGCTACTAGAAAAATCAATTTCCTGGTGAGAAGAACCAAAGAAATATGCTGTAATGGTTCAAATGGTTGTTTCTGTAGAACCGACAGAACCAAGTTTAGATCCCATGGATATATGGGAATATTAACCGGAGGACTAATACGCATCACTCCTTGTATAAAGGCTTTGACTAGTGAATGCGAAGCCAAGGGCCTTTGAAAAAATATTGACAAGGCCGAAATCTGACCCTTGATAGTACTCAAGGCAAGCTTCCTATCTACAGCCCATTGTAGGAAGTCCAGAATCCTACCTATTACGTATTTATGTGGATGCCATTTCTTGGCCTCACACCAGGCGATGTACGCCTTCCAGATTCTATAGTAGATCTGCCTGGATACCGGCTTCCTGGCATTGATCATGGTAGATACCACAGGATTAGAGAGCCCTCTCTTTTTTAGAATGTGGGCTTCAATAGCCAGGCCGTCAAACCTAGGGCTGGTAAGGAAGGGTGGTATATCGGTCCTTGCGAAAGCAGGTCCGGACGATGTGGGAGAGTCCAAGGACTCCCCACTGACATTTTACAATCTCCACGTACCACGCTCTTCGGGGCCACGCTGGAGCCACCAGAATCACTGGTTTCTTTTCTACCCTGATTCTGCGGAGTAATCGAGGTAACCATTGTGGCGGTGTGAATGCATATATCAGCTTGAACTGATCCCAAGGGAACACTAGGGCATCCGAGCCGCAAGCTAGGGGATCCCTTGTCCGAGAGACAAACCTGTCCACCTTTGCGTTGAATCTGGATGCTAGAAGATCTACATCCGATGTTCCCCACCGCTGACATATTGTCCAGAAAACCTCGGGGTGAAGGGACCCTTCCTCTGGGCATAATTGCTGGCGACTTAGAAAGTCCGCCTTCCAATTCTCCACTCCTGGAATGAATACCACAGATATGGCTGGGACATATCTTTCTGCCCATTTCAGGATGTAATTTACTTCCCTCTGGGCTGCACGACTCCTGGTGCCCCCCTGATGATTGATATATGCCACTGCTGTGGCATTGTCTGATTGAATTCTGACAGGGGACCCTTGGAGTTTGGATGTCCATGCTACTAGGGCATACCGGGCTGCTCGTATCTCTAAGAGATTGATGGGCAGGGCCTTTTCTGCATCCGACCATCTGCCCTGGAGAGACCATTGCTCCAGTACTGCTCCCCAGCCTATAAGGCTGGCATCTGTAGTGACCACCTTCCAAGAAATCGGACTGAAGGATTTCCCTTTTTCCAGATTCTGGGGAACCAACCACCAACGGAGGCTCTTGCGAACGGAAGGGGACAAGGACATTGTAAGTCTAGGGCCTGAACTTTTTTGTTCCAGGCTGACAGTATGACCCCTTGCAAATTCCTTGAATGGAATTGACCGTAGGGTACTGCTTCGAATGATGCCACCATTTTTCCCCAGCAGCCTCATGCACAGGCGTATGGACGGCTGTCTTTTTTGTATCCACTAAGTGGATCAAATCTTTCAAAGACAACACCTTTCCTCGAGGCAAGAATATTTTTCTCTGGCCTGAATCCAACCTTAGCCCCAAGTATTCCAGACTTTTGACTGTTTTTTAGGGCTGACTTGTCTCGGTTGATAATCCAACCGTGAGATTCCAGATACTTGATTGTCTTGTGAACGACCACGTCTAGTTTTTTCACTGAGTGGTCTATCAGCAACAAGTCATCTAGATATGCCATTATCATTACACCTTGTGTTCTTAGATTGGCCAATAAAGGGCCAGAATTTTTGTAAACACTCGTGGTGCTGTGGCCAAACCGAAGGGTAAGGCTCTGAACTGAAAATGGCGCCCTTCTACTGCAAAGCGTAGAAATTTTTGGTGGACTGGAAAGATGGGAATGTGCAAATAAGCATCTTTGATGTCGATCGCGGCTAACCAATCCTCCCCTTGTAGGGCAGTGGCCACCGATCGGATCGACTCCATCGGAAAGTCCTGATATACAGGAATTTGTATAGCCCTTTTAGAATTAATATGGGCCTCCCGTCCGCGTTTGCTTCGGGACTGTAAAGAGGTTTGAGTAAAACCCGAACCCTCATTCTTCCAGGGGAACCTCCATAATTACTCCTTGGAGCAATAGTTGTTCTAGTGCCAACAGGAGGGACTCTCTCTTCCGGGGATCCCTTGGCACGTTTGACCTCAAAAATGGGAAGGAGGAGAGTCTTTTAACTCCAAACTGTATCCCCAACATACTGCGGAGAGCACCTATCTGTCTTGATCGTGTCCCGCCAGGTCTCTTGCGAACAACTGGAGTCCTCCCCCCACCCGACTGAGTGGGGGCAACCCTTCAATGAATTTAACTTTGGGGGAGGTTTTGTACCTCCCCTGACCCAGGGTTTCTCATTACCCTGCTATTGTCCCTGTTTTTTACCCCCGGGAATTGACCGAGGAGGCCGTCGGAACTGTTACACAGCCGATGCCCCAGGGACTGGAGAAGCAGGCCTCTTAAAGAGGGACCTCTAACTCTGTTTTTAACCGGCAAGAGCGTATTTTTACCGCTGGAAATTTTCTGGATATATTTGTCCAGGTTTTCCCTGAATAAGCGTTCACCATGAAATAGGACGCTAACCAGCCATTCTTTACAGGGAGCTTCAGCAGACCAGTTTTTGAGCCATAGAAGCCTACACATATGTACTATAGACAGCGTAAGGCGGGAGGCCTGATGGACTGAATCCTTTATGGCGTCAACCGCAAAGCCTAAGGCTCTAGGTAGATCAGCTAGGGCAAGGGCCTGCTGATCTGTCAAGTCCCTCAAGACCTGTTTCAACTGATCCTTCCCTGCTTAGCAGACCCCAATAGCTGCTACTGCTGGTTGTGTCACCAAGCTTGCTGTAAAAAGAAGCAGACTTTCATAAGGACTCCAATCTTTTATCTATTGGGTTCTTGAACATTTGGACATTATCCACTGGACATGTCAGTGATTTATACATACAAGAGATGGCTGCGTCCACTGTAGGGACCTTCCATTTTTTTTTTTTTGATGAACTTATCCTCCACGGGATAGACCACCGGAAATCTCTTGGGGGAATAAATATTTTCTCAGGACGTTCCCAATCCTGGTAAATAAGCCCTTTCAGTAAAGGGTGAAGTGGAAAAGAACAGACAGTCTGGGGGCTTCTAGCGACCCCAACGAGGATACAGTAGTGGTTGATGGTTCCGCAAGGTGCATTTTTAAATGCTGATCGGACCATGTTAGTCAGAGACTGAACCCATAATCTTTCAGCTTGAGATGCTGAGAAAAGGTTCCCCCACTGTTGATTCCTCTATAACAGAATCAACCTCATCCTGATCCCCTTCAGGCAGGTTGATCCCTGTATGGGACTGTTGTTCTGCTAACAGGCACTCTGAAGGAGGAGACGGAGATCGGGCGTGCTTTCCCTGACAGGGAGGCAGCGATCAATGTTGACAATCTCTCTCTAATCCTCCCAGAGCTGAGGAAAAAACCTCCTCTGTTACATACACAGGAGCAGGTGAACTGAGGACAGCCACAGTACCAAGTACCCCTGCGGGGTCTCTACGGTCACTTACCTCTGAACTTCAGGGGAGACTGGTGCAGCAGAAGCATGCCCAAGATCCTCAGAGCCCGATGAGACCCCCTTCGCTTCCTGGAAGATTCAGTTCCGGAGCTTCTGGACGGCATATTTCCTAAGCCTAAAGCTGAGGTATTCCAGCCGTAATACACCACTTTTACTGAGAATAGTCTAGCACAATTGCTGCTATATCACAGTTGGTGTCTACTAATGTGCCTTTCTATGGGGATGCCTGCATCAACCGCTTGCTGTATGCCTTTTTTAAATGTTGCCAGCTCTGTCACTGCACTTCATAGCCAGCTCACAACACAAAATTGTGGTTTTTAACATGCTGGGACGCCCGCACATGCGCAGAAGCGCTGCGGCGCGCACAGAGCGTCATCCCCCAGGCTCCGCCCCCTTTCCCGGCTCACCTCTATATATAGAGGCGCGTGCACGCGCACGCGCGCGGCCACGTGCGCCTTCGGCGCTAATTTCGAAAAGGGAACTAGGGACAAGAGCCAGGGCCCCTCTTTGCCGCAGGCCGGGGGATGGACGAACATTGCAACATGGCAGAGGAAGCAGTTTCCCACAAGAGAACTCACCATCTGCCTGGACTTGCTCTGATGAAAAGAAACTAGTCCACATGACAAGAAACGTTCCACAGCGGCCTCTAGTGGATAAACACAGGTACCGCAGTCTAATATATTAAATATATATATATATTTTTTTTTTTCTTGACCACTATTAAAAATATTACATTTTTTTAGTAGTTACAGGCATGCACAGATATTAGCGGGAATACCGTTAGGTAACAGACAGAAAGACAAATTAGGCTTGGGGGTCCCCCAATAGAACCAAGTTCCTGGGGGCCCCCACTTACCTGTTCCCCGCCGCAGGACTTTGTTTGGTCCACAAAAGCCCAAACTTCACCTATCACGGCAGGCATTGTAATCAAACCTTCAGGGACCGGGTTCCCAAGGATTCCACTCCCCTGGACCTGTATAGCACCCTGCACAGAAAACATCTTGGTCGTGGGTATGACCAGAGCTCTGGATCCCAGGGTCCAGCTCTCCTAAGAGAAGCATTACAGGCAAAACCTTGCTCTTCTCTGCAAGGCCCGGGTACCGACCGTTTAGCTATGAAGCTTTTTTGGTCGGATCCGGAATAGCTTACTGAGGCCCAAAAGAACCTGTACGCAAGCTCAGTGAAAAACACATGTTTCTTCTTGGCCAACACCTTAGACACTGGCAAAAAACTGAGGTGCTCCCGGATGGGAGGGGCTTATATAGGGGAGGGTACTTCCGGTTTTGGAAGTTGCCAGTGCCAGCACCTGACGGTATCTATATAACCCATTAGTAATGACTATGTCGCTCTGTGTCCCGTGATGTACGAGAAAGAAAGAGGAATCACAGGAGGATCTTTCAAGCTGTTAATATTTACTACAGGCTTGTATATAAAGCCCTTAAGGTGAGGGTCCATCTGATGGAGGGTGTGTGCAAACTGCATGAAGACACTACCATCACTTTTTATTCTGTCATAATGGATTGTTAAAAAATACTTTGTTATAATACATTATTAAGGATTTTGTGCAATACACGGAGCACTTGCACTTTATTTTGGACGCTATAATCATTTTTGTTTCACAGGATATACTTTCTAAGTTCACTGTATTTGTGTTATATAGGCATATAAGTAGTTATTCACCAGTTGTTTCTAGCACCCCACATTTGTCATACAACTGTGTGATGCTAAACCCCTGCCTGGGAAACCCGATGTAAAGGATCTTTCTTATAAATTAAAGTGGGCACAAAGTAGCCATAGACTAGTGTAAATGTCATTTGGCAGTAGTGATCCCAGCTACAGAGAGTGAAAACTCAATGTTTAGTGCTGTGAAAGCCAATATCTGTCCAGAACACGAGATGATTGCTGCTTCCCATAGCAGATTAAATTTGGCCAGCTGATTTTTGCCTTCTAATAATAAAGACTTTGTAGCTGCTTTTGAGAGGGTTGCTGTGGAGGAAGCATAGCCCAAATAATGCTGGTCTGAATTACTACAGCCTTTCTGTGAATGAAGTTTTAGGTACGCTATCAATTTATGGGCCAAGGCAACAACAACTTTGACAAGATTAAAGGCAACATTCCTCTAGAGGAAAAAAAATCCAGCAAAATTGGGTAAGGCTGTAAGCCTCTATAAGGAAAAGCCATCTTCTCTAGCAACAGGTGGACGTGTGGTGCCAGGAGACAAAAATTCCAGAGAAGGTGTGACTCAGTGGTCCCAGAAAGCTGTGAGTACATACCAGCAAGCAAGGAGGTGCCACGTGGGAAGTTTTGACAAGACATTCAAGTAAGTGCACTGCTTATAGTGCAGGGGTGAGGGCATGCTACTTGTCTTCTCTTCCTGGTTGCAGCGCAACATAACCTGGCCAGACAGAGGTCTATGGTTGCCCACAGTGCCCACAAGTTTGTGTTGATAAATTGTCTGCAGTCATTGGAAAACTCCTGTTAAACAGACAGGGAATTAAAAAGGCACATGTGCCTGCTGTTGTTTCACCCTATGGGGACAAGGGTGGACTGGCATGTCCATCATGATCAGAGGAGTCAGCAGAGTTGACCTCAAATACAGAAGGTGACGTACAGTGGAGGCTGATAAGACTTTGCTCAAAAAGAAAATGTATATTTTATTTGGGGTTCTCTTGTATGACAGACATGTCAAGATGTAGGGTGCAGGAAGCAACGAAGAGAGCCTCTCTGTAACACAGGAAGAGGTTAGAAAATAGTTATTGCAAAGCGGTATTGTTGATCGTGTCAGAGTGCACAGGTCTGAGTGAAGAAATCAGGGTCACTGACTTACAAGTGGGTCACCTGGCAAACCTGATAAAGCCCTTAGTGCCAGAAGGGTTCTCACCAAGAAAAGATGTTGATAGAACCCTGATTGCCTATAGGAAGTGTCAGATGTCAGGACAGCCCCTGCATTGCATCCGATAACATATGAGTCAATATTTCATGCAGTTGCCGTGAGAAATATCTCCTCATCTTGGTGTATTCCCTCACTGCCCTGTCATAAACAGAGTCAGGAAAACAAACCATGTTATTGACTAAAAATTTTAAAAACAGAAATGCTTTGTTGGTTCCTGATTTTAGTTTCACAACCAGAGTAAGGAGTTTATAGTATTAAATTACAGTGTGAGATGACAGAAAGGGCAGACAATTGTAATGAGCTGGGTAATTGCTCTTCAGCAAAAGTGGAGGTACAACTGTGGAACCGCCTACTTTAAAGTTGAGCAATATACTCCATAGCTCTCTGTGGTGGACCTAATTGGAAGGCCTTTGAGAATAGATTTATTGAAATGTCTCTAAGTGCCGTAGCCCATGTGTAAAACGGAATGTGGTTCCCATTTAGAACAATGCAAACCTGCTTATGGCAAAGAGATTAAAAACCTATCCCAACTGAAAGTAAAAGGAGGCATAATAAAAGGTAGCAGTAGTAGAGGTCTCTCTACATTTAAGTCACATGAAAAACGATTCGGGAGGAAAGCTATGTAAGTGTTGTAGGAGGCAGGCTTACTTTTTCCAGAATGGGCCAGTCAAGAGAGCGCCCATAAGTTAGTTAGGTGGCCAGGTGTCCTGTAACAGAGTGCAAGAGTTACTGTCATTGGGTATACACAGTGGAGCTAGAGAAGTTGATTATGGCTATTGAGTTCGGAACCCTAGGTTCAGCAAAGAAAAGGGTTCTGGATTAGGTGTATGGCTCAATTGAAGCAGGTTTTTGTGTGGACCCATAAAAGGGAACCAATATAGCCAGACAAGTCTCCTCCCTCACCAGTCATACTGCAAGAGGCAGAAGCATGTGTACAGACAAACTAGTACACTGGCCTGTCTGGCAGTAAAGCTAGGCAATCAGACCAGGCTATCGCCTGAGAGTGATGAAAGTATAGACTGAATACTAAGTAGTCCAAATAGCAAGGAGTCTGAGCTAATGCAGCCTGTGCAGATACAGACTGTGAATCTGAGTAGACCAAAGTTGCTTTGTGATGCTAAACCCCTTCCTGGGAAACATGATGCAAAAAAGCTTTATTTTGAATAAAAGTGTGTAGCACCCTCTACCATAGGTAGGTGCTAGAATAGGATTTTTCTAGTTTAAAACTGTCAGTGCAGGCCAATTTAGGCAGGCCTATGCTCTAGGCTAGGCCTGTTTGTTTTAAACTGGGACTGGGAGTAGTTAGTGTAGCAGTGGGTGTGACCACCTGTGCTCTGACTCTGAGTCACCTCCCCTGCTTCCAGGGAGATTGTTCTGAACGAGGGGCTGGGTCTGAAGCTGGAGTGGTAGGCAGCTCATGTGAGGAGCCCTGACTAATCCCATTCGGTATTGGCAGGCCTCCCATATAAGCTGAGGTCACATGCTACTGGGGGGGATTGTCGGGCTGGAGAAGTGGAGAATGGAATATTAGGCAGTTGCTGTAGGGCATCCCCATCTGAGGGGTGGGGGGGGGGGGCACCGAACGCAGAGGAGGGCCAGAGGGAGCTGTGAGGGAGCCTCATCCTTACACGGTCATGGATGAGGTCCAATTCTGTACACGGTCACAGATGAGGAATTCCTGGAGCAGAAGGGCCGGAAGAGCTGCTGGAATGTATGTCCGGATAAAGTTCTCCACCATGGACTTGGGACAGGAGAAGGTCAGTGTGGATACCACAGTGGAGTGCTGGGTGAGGAGTGCCGGAGCGGAGCAGAGACTGTGGGGTGTAGTGTTAAGTCTTTGTGGCCTGAGGGCACAGGATTTGCAGTTCGGACTGGCTGGGAGCAGTAGTCCGTTTGTTACCATGTGCTACTAAATTGCTAGGCCGCCAGGGAGAGGTACTGCGTACCTCTGGCCTAGTAAAATCGCTCAGGTAATACCATTCAAGGAACTTTGTAACAGTAACTAAGTACATCCAGCAAGCCAGGGTTATTCAGAGTGATCCCCTTTTGTCATACTGGAAGGGATGAGACAGGAATTAAACAGTTTTGCAGCAAAAGATTTGTACAGGAGGAGAAAAGTCATGGGGAGTGACATTCTGCAGCAGCTAGTGCAGAGGAGGAGGAGCAATAGTCTGCATGGAGATATGCAGGGGAAGAGACTGTGAATGTTAGAAGTGCATAATTTTCAGGGCTAAAATCTACTAATCAATGTTCTCTAAATGTGATGGTAATTCAAAAAGTGCTATGGGCATCTCATATCTTCCTTTACCCCAACCAAGTTATATCCCCCAATAAACAAAACAAAACAACGCAAATGACTGCTTATTGTCTCAGAAATTATATATGGGGGTCTGGCAGCAGGGTGATTTGGTGGATGTTTGTTACTAGTAGCAACCAAGCGCTACATTTGGAGGTCCCACCGAGATCCGCCTTCCCGGTTAACCTGCTGGCCGTTAAAAGCCGGGGGAGACTTTGCCTGTTTTGCCAAGTTTGGGATATGACAAGAAAAGGACTGTGTGTTTGCCTTTAAAAATTACTTTGCCACATGCCGTTGCCCATAGCAACCAAACTCAAGTTTATTGCCAAGTGTTTTTGCCCATAGCAACCGACCAGGATTAGCTCTGCCATCACGCCCCTGCACTCAGTTGACTTATGGACACTCACAACCGCGATAAGCTCTGTAACCAGTGACTGTAACCATGTGCTATCACCCGTGGCAACCACGGCGAGCGAACGCGCTCATTGGATTACAAATATGTCCATTACCCACTGTTTGCAAATGTTTGCAAATGTAAATGATTTTATTAATCCTGCTTAACACAGTGAAAAGTGAGTTGGTGAATGTCTACTGTTGCCCTTAGTAACAGAATGCAACAAGGGGGTGTCTTTGACGGGATGCTGCATGGACAACCCCACCCAGTAGGACATTGCAAGGGAGAGACTTTCTTGTGTTAATGGTGACTATTGCAAAGTTTGCCTGCCATCATTTCCAGTGCTGTGATGCAGTTTCCAAAACTAACATGCCTGGACAGTGCCTGCAGTTCATCGGCGCCTGCCACCAGGTGTCTTCACAGTGCGCTCGGCCTCATGCCTACTTACAGTTCCTCGCACGCCGAGCCAACGAGTGTGTGAGCCGAGTCACGCCCCAGCGGAGGACAGTGACGGAGACCAGCGTGCTGCGCACCAGACACGAGGCTGATGAAGATGGCAGAGGGTGGTCGGAGGACACTCGCTATGCAGTGGTTGCCTGATGTGCAGGATCGTGTGCTGGTTGACACCGGCATCTGACTGGAACTCATGAAAGGACTCGCCTTGGGGGTGATCGGAGGAGTGGAGCGGCTGTGCATGCTGTGCCCCAGGTGTCACATTCCGACTGCTGGAGTCAGTGTCTGGGCCCAGTGCGGTCACTGTGGGGATCCACTGACCCGCTTAGGGCCGGTGCAGCGGGAGTCGAGATATTACTTCACAAGCCTGCTCACAGGACTATGCATGCCATAGCTGCAGGTGGCTCAGAAGGCCGGAGAGGGCCATGCATCACCTACCCCAGCAGTGAAGGAACTCCGGGATATGGAGGGAGAAGAGGATGGCGGGAAGACCTGTGGCCTGGCCTGGGGCCCGGAGGTTGCAAGTGCTATTATACGGCCTCCGGTTGATCTCCCTGAAGAGCCGGCTCCAAGTAAGATCCTTGCTGTGCTCATCTGCAGGGAGCCCAAGCTGCAGGAGGAGGAAGATCCTTTAGATGAGCTGGATGAGGTGAGTGAGGGCCGGGTCATAGTCTGGGGTTCACCCAGAGTGTTGGACAAGTTTGGTTCCATAGAGAAAATATTCTCCTGGTCCTCCCCAGGGGAGGCCTCCAGTGAAGAAGTGGAGGAGTGGAAGACAGGAGACTCCCCATCTACCGGAACCCCATACGAAGTAGTGGAGGAACCACAACTGCCAGCACAAACCCCAGTTCAATCCCACCGACTCTTCACCAGTCTGCCCTCTACTACCTAGACTAGGGCACCCACCTATCGTCAATGGGTCATCAAGGCCCCAAATTCCTGTGTCCTGCTCGCCAGGGGAAGCCCAAAGAGTTGCCCAGGCTTTCCCGGTTCCAGCGAGAGGTGCAAAGGAGGGTTGCCCTGGAGTGAGGCCTGGACTACACCTATGTCCCATCCCAGATCATGGACATCATTGAGGACTCCAGGGAGAAGTGGGAGGATGACCTGATCTGGGACTATTTGCACGTACCCAAGCCAAAGCGGGTGCCCGAAAGTGATGTCTGGGCCCATTTTAAGGACAATCGTGAGGTGTGAAAGCTTGGCCATGCTCTATACTGAGACAGTGTCCTAGTGGTAAAAGCGGGTCGGCATACTAGGAGCCACTCGGTGTCTGTCAGAGGGGAGGGGGATAGCCGAAGGAGGTTGCCGGATCCACGCTTCTACTTGGGTTTCGGTGGGTTTCCCCAAAGACAAACTGATGCGAAGCATAATCAATGCCTGCCAGGGTGCCTGATGGAGAGTATCCTTTTGCTACCTACCCTTCAGGAGGGGCCCCTCCACCCAGGAGCAAACAGAAGGTTTTATTGCCCACGGGCATGTATGTTTTGACTGTGCCCACCAAGAGGCACCTTTAGATCTCTCCGGATGGAGTGACAGTGAAACAGGGAAAAACATGCCACCCTTTGTAAAGTTTTGAAGAAATGTGTTTCTTCTGTCACCACGTGGAGGATTATAACCCCCTCTGCCTGGTGAAGTGTTGATGTACAGTTAGTATGTATAGATAGTTTGTATGTTTGTTTGTGTCTCCTTTTAGGAATGCCCAGGATGTTACGGCTGTCCATCTCCACCGCCTGAACAGATAAAGACCAGTGGTAGGCAAAGTATTCCTCCTGAGGGAGCAGTGCTCTGGCTTCACTTGTATGTAACACTAGCTGCAGGGAACTGTAGTTAGGATGTATAAAATTTGAAAATGTATGTATATGTCACACTGTACATGTTCTATTTTTGTACTTTTATACAAAATTTCCCGACCAAGTTTTGTCCTTTCCCCCATCCAACCAATTGATATGGGATGCCTTTACTCCTGGGCCCAGGAGTATTTTGTAAATTAATTTTTCCACAGCTGAGGACAGCTGTGATTTTGGTGGGGGGTGAATGTAGCACCATCTACCATAGGTAAGTGCTAGAATAGGATTTTTCTAGTTTAAAACTGTCAGTGCAGGCCAATTTAGGCAGGCCTATGCTCTAGGCTAGGCCTCTTTGTTTTAATCTGGGACTGGGAGTGGTTAGTGTAGCAGTGGGTGTGACCACCTGTGCTGTGGCTCTGAGTCACCTCCCCTGCTTCCAGGGAGATTGTTCTGGAAGAGGGGCTGGGTCTGAAGCTGGAGTGGCAGGCAGCTCATGTGAGAAGCCCTGACCAATCCCCATTCGGTATTGGCAGGGGGCAGGCCTCCCATATAAGCTGAGGTCACATGCTACTGGGGAGGATTGTCGGGCTGGAGAAGTGGAGAATGGAACACTAGGCAGTTGCTGTAGGGCGTCCCCATCTGTGGGGGGGGGGGGTGCGCCGAACGCGGAGGAGGGCCAGAGGGAGCTGTGAGGGAGCCTCATCCTTACACGGTCATGGATGAGGTCTAATTCTGTACATGGTCACAGATGAGGAATTCCTGGAGCAGAAGGGCCGGAAGAGCTGCTGGAATACATGTCCGGATAAAGTTCTCCACCATGGACTTGGGACAGGAGAAGGTCAGTGTGGATACCACAGTGGAGTGCTGGGTGAGGAGTGCCGGAGCTGAGGAGAGACTGTGGGTGTAGTGTTAAGTCACTGTGGCCTGAGGGCGCAGGATTTGCAGTTCGGACTGGCTGGGAGCAGTAATCCGTTTGTTACCATGTGCTACTAAATTGCTAGGCCGCCGGGGAGAGGTATTGCTTACCTCTGGCCTAGTAAAAGCGCTCAGGTAATACCATTATCTATCTATCTATCTAGCTATATATCTATCTATATAGGTACTGTCTATAACTGCATTGTCAAACAAACATTTTAGCTCCATGATAAAACTGGCATATAAGAAAAACCACAAAAATCAGTGATGTATATAAAACATATATTAAATAGTTTCTGTTGTCACATACAGTTCTTGAGAAAGGTTATACATGTAACACCCTCTAGTGTGTAGGTTAGCTGTAGATTAAAGAAATTTGGCCTGGCTAATAGCCATGCCTGGGTTGATTCTGGGTCAGGGATGAGTAACTCAGGGTGGCTGGATGACTCATCAAGCAGCACCTCAGGTAACTCCCCCTGCTCTCTGGAACCTTAGAGAAGCTTGCAGATGTAGAGGGTGGAGTCTAGGAGGAGCTTCTTGGAGTATTAAGGAGGGCTTCCGCCAGCAAGTGGGCTGGCGGGGGGCAGGCACCTCTTAAATACCCTTGGGTCATGGCAGCAAGGGGCAATAGGGTGGAAGATGGAGTTATGAGGAGGCTGTTGGTGGCCCTTGAGGGTCCCCCCTAGTCTGCGGGAGGGATGACCTTGGGTCTGGGGCTCAGGTGCTGGAGGGACCCTCTACAACAAATGGAGGAATCCTGTCTTGGATGCATTGGAGCAAGTGTGAGGACAGAGAGAGAGTCAGCACGTCCAGGAGATCTCCTGAGGGATCAGCCGGTTAGGCTGGCGAGTGATCAGTCTGGGAGGACTGTGGAGAGAGAGAGTGTCAGTCTGGGAGGACTGTGGAGAAGTAGCGAGAGGGACAGTTAAAGCCAGGTGGGCTGGCAATGCCTGAAGAGGTGATGCTGGGATCTGTAGCTACAGGGATGTAAGCTGGACACTGGACTTTGCTACACAACCTAGGGGCCCAAGGGCCCTGCCTGTAAAGGGACTATTGCTTCGATCTGGCTGAGTTCTTTCCCAAATTTTCTAAAGTGTCCCAGCTAAGTCTGAAGTTCTGCAAGCAAGTGTGCTGGAGGAAGTGAGGAGTGTATATAGCTGTGTATAGAAATAGTTGTAGAGTTTTCTGAAGTCAAGTGGTCATCCCATAATACCCCTATCCCCGTCCAAGTTTTATCCCCTCAATAAGATACAAAAACAAAGCACAAGACTGTTTTCTGACTTTATGAGCCTGTGAAAATTCAGTGTGCCTGGATCCCATTTCACTTGCGGCTCCTACATGGGGCGCGCTACATACATTAAAGCAGTATTAAGCCCCAAAGCAAACACTTAATATAGTGCAGCTTATATTTTTAGATGTGATGGCTGTATTCGTTTACTTTTTAGGGCTTTCTTTCCTTTATTTTCACCTGGCAATCCAGTCAGTAAGTCTGTTGTTTTTCAGCAAAGCAAGCTCTCCTGCAAATGTAGCAGTTAGAGTGTTGAAAGAAATAATTTACCACTGACAGGGGTGCTTACAATTATTAGCTTTATTTTTTGTAAAACCTTTATCCCAAAAGCAAAAAAAAACCAAAAAAACGTTGCTGTAAATGCTTGTGTATCGGCAGCGTAAGCTTCAATTTGTTAGTCCTCTTTCCCCAGACTGGCAATGCTGCTGTCCAAATGTGACCCCTGTGCTTCTTTATTCAGAGTAGGGGCACTGGCCAGGTCACCAGGTGAAAAAGTCAAAATAGCCAAAACAACCACATCTATTGATTGGCAAGCTTCAATATATAACATTTTTGGTTTGGAGTTTAATACCCGTTTAAAGTGATAGGGAGGCTTTTCCATATGCTGTGTGTCAGCATCTGCAATGAAACAGCTTGCATCCATCTGCCATACAGGAATGTCAAGAGCCATGTTACATGTCTCTCATGGCTAACAGAAGCACCATTAGCAGCCTTTGCCATAAGAGCATAAATAACATAAATTATCTAAAATATTTTCACTTTAAGAGGCTTAATCACTGCTGACTGTCCGCCAAGGGTTTTTAGTCAGGAATGTTTTGGAAATTTTGTTACCCTGTCATGTAACCTCAGCTGTTCACTTTTCTATCTTACTGTTTGAATAGAGTTCAAGTTTGACATGTGACATTAAAGTGCCTGTCTACAGAGATAGGGACAGAAGTAGTCACAATGGAGGTTATTTTAAGAGAGAACACTGGGGGAGAGGACTGCATAGCTTTCGAGGAGTAGTCATGTTTCAGGAAACTCCTTCAATTGTCAATTGTGTGTTTAAGAAAAGTAAGGGATAGCAAAAATGTAATGTAGCGGGTCGCTCTCTCCAGTCCCCTCTATTAAAGTTCTGCATACAATGTCTAGGGGTATGATAGGGGAGGGAGAGAGTGCGCTACGCCAGGCTTCCACCACAGGTGTATAAGTGGTATCGGCAATGTCTTTCGTTACCTTCGGGCCTGTGTTGTGCATCGGATCCTCCCTCCAAGAGTCTCCAAAAACCTCGTCTGCCAGGAACTGAGCCCCACACCGTTAAAGTCCAACACTCCTTTATTTAACACATAACATGGACTCCCTTGGCTATAGAACAGAAAAGGAGGTGTGGGTGCGAATAGGCCCAGACACAAGTTCGATCCTCCACTTTCCTCCAAAGAGTGGGTTATGGTCTCCGCACGAGGGAAATTCACCTTCTGGACGGTCTCCGACAAGAGACTCACCCGTCACCGGCAGTATGCTGCACCGGGTCTTCAGATGAGGAGCTCTTCCCGGTCCATTACGCCCACCTTGGATTCAGGCATCCATCTCCGGAGTACCTTAGGATCCTTCCCTCGCGGAACTCAGTGTTGGGCACTGAGCTCCAGACCGCCGTCCGAGTACCTCACCCCAGGCTAAAGGTGCCTGAGATGAAACACGATCTCCGGTGGTCCTCTAGGCCTAGTCCACCTAGAGGACAAGCACGAACTTCATCCGCAGGCTAAAGGTGCCAGGGACCAAAGACCCCGTGACCAAGATGGCCGACCCCTTTATCCCCTCTCCCAGCAAGCATAGCGGGTTCCCCGCCCCACCATACCGCTACCAAGAGAGGACAAAAAGTAGGCTCAGCACACAGCGGTATCCGTCCGTCGGCCCATGGTGACAGCGCCACCCAGTGGACCCCCGGAAACACACCACTGGTGTCACTGAAAAATTCAAAAACTTCCCCGGGAAAGTAAGTACCCGCTACAGTAAAATAATAATAAACTCCATCTAGATCAAAAGTTTTACTATAATTGTGCTAAAAAAAGTAAGTAATATACTGTATGTAGCGCACCCCCTAAGGAGCCGCATGTGAAATGGGATCCCCCACCCTGCACAGCCAAGCACACCGAATTTTCACAGTCTCCCAGAGTAAAAAAAAAGCCCAGCACTTTGTTTTGTTATTTTATTTAGAGGATTAAAACTTGCATGGGAAGTAGGGGTATTATGGCATGGCCACTTGATTTAGACAACTTTAGGGACAACTTTTTTTTATATACAGTCTATATACACTCCTCTGGGCCCTCCAGCACACTTGCTTGCAGAGCTCCACTGGAACACTAATGAAAAAATGACCTGACACAGATTTTTGAGCAAAAGCCTGCTTTAAGCAGGAACCCGATGCCCCTTTAGGTGTGTAGCAAAAGTCGGAGTCCAGCTTACATCCTTGCAGCTACAGATCCCAGCATAACCTCTTCAGGTACTTCTCTGGAAATCTCCTGGATGTGCTGACCTGCACCTGCTGCCCTGTCCTTGCTCCTGTGCCTCCAGGAAGGATTCCTCGGTGTGTTGTAGAGGGTCCCTCCAGCACCCGAGCCCCAGGTCCAAGGTCACCACCATAGGCGTGCGCACAGGGTGTGCCAGGTGTGCCCAGGCACACCCTAATCACTCTGTGCAGCACAGATTCCCCCTACTGCCCTGGCTCCCATCTTTCCCCCCCGCAGCGCTGCCAGCTTCCCTCCTCTCCTATCGGCTGTTGCTGCTGGCATGTTTTAGGAGTGGGGAAGGGGCCAGTAAATATGTAATTTACCGGCCCCTTCCCGTTCTGAATGAACATTGTGAGTTATCGGTAGTGTGTGTTTGGGCTTTGGGGAGCACACCCTAATGCAATAGGCTACGCACACCTATGGTCACCACCCTCCCCAGACTAGGACCCTCAAGGGCCATCGACCGCCTCCTCAGCACTCCTTCTCCATCTTCCACCTGACTGCCCCTGCTGCCATGACTCGTGAGTATTTATGAGGTGGCCTGCCCCCTTCCAGCCCAGTTTGATGGGGATTGGCTGCGGCCCTCATCAATGTTTCAAGCAGCTCCTCCTAGATTCCACCTTTATACTACTGGAAGCTTCTCCAAGGTTCCAGCAAGTAGGGTGAGGTACCAAAGGTGCTGCTTGCTGAGCCATTCAGTCTCCCTGAGTCACTCAGCCCTGACCCAGATTCAACCCAGGCCTGGCTCTTAGCCAGGCTAAATTTTTCTACACTACAACTATATACACTAGCACACTAGAGGGTGCTACATATAAATCAACAAAGTTACAGATAGTGGGACATCTATACATACAGTGAAAAGAGCCATAGATCGCAACCCTGCCAACCGCCTATACTCTGCATTTATTACTACTAAACTTTTAACTCTGCACACCATGCTGCTGACCTCTGTAGCTGAACTCACATGGCCAAATGCCTAGGCATTAATTGCAATGGGAATGTGGAACAGTAGACTCTGTAGGACAGGTCAGTTTGGCTTGTTTTGTGTATTTGTAACGCTTCAGGCAATGTTACTATAAAGTTTGGTGTGGATCACAGCTTTGGAGGTATATATGATATACTTAACAGTTAAATATAAGTAGGCAGAAATCAGATAGGGAGACTCAGATAATTTGGGAATACTAGTGGTTTTATTTAGTTTGGTAGTACACAGTCATAACATGGAGTTCCAGAGGAAACTTAGGTGAAGTAGCAGTACACAGGATAATAGGTTATAGTATACAGAGGAATACTTGCTGTGAGAGGACTGGGGCTCTGTCCGGCCCAAACGCTGGAAGTTGGAGGGGCTCTGGCTGGCCCAATAGTGAGATGGAAGTCGGGGCTCTATCTGACCCAATAGTGAGATGGAAGTCGGGGCTCTATCCGGCCCAATAGTGAGATGGAAGTAGGGGCTCTATCCGGCCCAATAGTGATATGGAAGTAGGAGCTCTATCTGGCCCGATAGTGAGATGGAAGTAGGGGCTCTATCCGGCCCAATAGTGAGATGGAAGTAGGGGCTCTATCCAGCCCAATAGTGAGATGGAAGTCGGGGCTCTATCCGGCCCAATAGTGAGATAAAAGTAGGGTCTCTATCTGGCCCAATAGTGAGATGGAAGTAGGGACTCTATCCGGCCCAATAGTGAGGGAAGACGGTCGTCTTTACATGGTGTCAGGTTCCTAGCACAAACGCCAAGCAAAGGGTGTCGGCTGTTTAAGTAGGGAGAAGAGGTGGAGCCGGGTGATGTCGCTGTGAGTCATCGGACTGTGATGGAGTTGGTTGAGATCTCGGAGACCCGGTGGAGAGATAAGAATATTACAGGAGTCTCGGTGGAGAGATAAGGACATTACAGTATTTTGCACGGAGAAAGAATGTCTATGAAAATTGACACACTAATCACCTTGGTATTTTTATGCTCATAACATAACAACTGTAATGAATATAAATACACATCTGGTGTAGCACTTTTACTATCATTCAGCAGCATTATTTTACCTGAATCTCTTTCCATACAGTGCCTTGCAAAAGTATTCACCCCCCTTGGCATTTTTCGTGTTTTGTTGCCTCACAACCTGGAATTAACATGGATTGTTTGAGGATTTGCATCATTTAATTTATAGAACATGCCCACAACTTTAAAGATGTTTTTTTTTTTATTGTGAAGCAAACAACAAATAGAACAAAATAACAGAAAAAGTCAGTGTCCATAGCTATTCACCCCCCTAAAGTGAATACTTTGTAGAGCCACCTTTTGTGGCTATCACAGCTCCAAGTCACTTTGGATGAGTCTCTATAAGCTTGCCACATCTTACCACTGGGATTTTTGCCCATTCCTCCTTGCAAAACTGCTCCAGCTCCTTCAAGTTGGATGGTTTGCGCTTGTGAACAGCAATCTTTAAGTCTGACCACAGATTTTCTATTGGATTAAGGTCTGGGCTTTGACTAGGCCATTCCAACACATTTACATGTTTCCCCTTAAACCACTCAAGTGTTGCTTTAGCAGTGTGTTTGGGGTTATTGTCCTGCTGGAAGGTGAACCTCCATCCTAGCCTCAAATCACACACAGAGTGGTACAGGTTTTGCTTAAGAATATCCCTGTATTTAGCACCAGGGATGAGCCGAACACCCCCCTGTGCGGTTCGCACCAGAACCTGCGAACAGACAGAATGTTCGCGTGAACTTTAGAACCATATTAAATACAATGGACTCGAACGTTCGAAATCTAAAGTGCTAATTATAAAGGCTAATATGCAATTTATTGTCCTAAAAAGTGTTTGGGGACCCGGGTCCTGCCCCAGGGGACATATATCAATCCAAAAAAAAGTTTAAAAAATAGACATTTTTACAGGAGCGGTGCTTTTAATAATGCTTAAAATGAAAAAATAAAAGTGAAATATTCCTTTAAATTTCGTACCTGGGGGGTGTGTATGTAATGCATGTAAAGTGGCGCATGTTTCCCGTGCTTAGAACTGTCCCTGCATAAAATGTCATTTTTGAAGGAAAAAAAGTCATTTAAAACTCACTCGCGGCTATAATGAATTGTCGGCTCCCGGCAATACATAGAAAAGTCATTGATAAAAAAAAAAAGCTTGGGGGTTCCCCCAAATTCAATTACCAGGCCCGTCAGGCCACTGATGCCCCAACTTTAATTTTTACCTTCGTCAGTGACGTTCGGAACTTCCGGTCCTCCTTACTCCGTGCACACAACGTCGTTACGACACATGCGTGTTATCATTATATTCCCTGCGCATGCGTGAAACTCTGCCCACGTCGGCCGCCCCTGACATTCTTCCTCGGATATTCCCTGCCCCTTCTCGTTCGACGCCCAGTGGGAGACGATATGGCGGTGACACAGCAGGTGTGGGTTGTTTTAACTTCCGACTAGGAAAGCCCGGAGCCGGAAACGTCCCAATCCAGGACAAGATACAAGGCCAGTAATATGTTCTTTGCTGAGATGGCGGAGATGGTGGACATCTTGCAGGGGAGAGATTATGATGCAAAGCATGGGCCATACAACACCCCTAATCTCAGGAAGGCCAAAATAATGGGCAAAGTGGTGAGGAGTCTGTATCATAAATTTGGGGTCCGGAGATCAAAGGAGCAGCTCCGTAAAAGGTGGTCTGACCTGAAGCTGAGGGAGCCGGAGCAGTACGGGAAGATCAAAAGAATGCTATTAAAAAGTAAGTGTTATTAATAATTTGATTATTATACTTGCATGTTTTGCTCCATGTGCTTTGATTGACTGGTTGGATATTTGAAAATGGCCACTTTCAGGATAGTGGCCAAAGTATAATCGTTCGTAGTAAACATCAATCCTCCTCAAAATTAGATATTTTGCGCAGATACAGGTAAACCACATTTGGTCATGCCTATTTCTATTAAAACAACGTTTAGAAACAATGTTGTCTAGATGATATGTTTTGAACTAGAATGTAAAATGCAAACTTGATTCAGTGTAAAAGGAGAGGACACTCAGCAGCTGTTTCCACAGCTTTCCTCTGGAGCACCTGTGTGGGACACCAGAACAACCTTTTTATGGTGCCCCACACAGGTGCTAGACTGGATACTTTGGGGGTGTCTCCATGTGTGTAACTTGGTCAAAAAAGGTCAGGATTCCAGTTTAGAAATACATTTTAAAACATGTCTTCAGCTTGTAACTGTGCCAAAAAGGCAATTGTGCCCCACTTCCAAGCAATGTTTCATATTCCTATTTCTGACCTCAGATATCTGTGTGCTAAGTATACCTTTTGTTTCATTCTCATAGGGGAGCGGAGACTTGGAGCACACCACTCTGAGGAGGCCAGGAACCCCACACCTCAGGAAAGAACAGAGGGAACCCCAACCTCAGAAAGAAGGGGACCAGAGAGAACCCAAACCTCAGGATGTGGAGGAAGGAGAGGTGGAGAAAGGAGAGGTGGAGGAAGAAGAGTTGAAGAAAGAAGATGTGGAGGAAGTGTGCGAGATTGTCACCACAACAGGTCAGTGCCATACACCACAGATTCAGGGAATAGATGCATGCATGCATGCATATTTTAAAGAGATACGTTTTTTAATTTTTTTAGGTGATGTGCTGCTTGTTGAAGATCAATCTCCTCCTTTCTCCAGTGGGAGCGCACAAATCATAATACAGGATCTCATGGTTATGAGTCGAGAAATCAACGTAATAACGCACAAACTGTATAGTTTTGACCAACAAATTAAAAACATGATTAATGTTTTGGGGAGAGTATAAAGATGATTTTCTTGCCACCATTTCAATTTTTTTGGGCCTAAGTTTGTAAATTTTTGTGTAATTTAACAAGCCAAATTTGGTAGATGCACACAGTGTGTCAACATGTGCTATCTCCCATCAGGGAAAATCAATGGACGTGTTTTGAGGGTGCAACCCCTTCCTCGCAACTCAAGTAGGTGAAAGGAAGGGTTTGCACCCCCAAAACACGTCCATTGATCCCCCGTGATGGGAGATAGCACATGTTGGCATGGGATCAGGAGGAAAATCCCCATTCTGACGCACAATTTGTGTGCATCTTCCAAATTTGGCTTGTTCAGGGGTGACATCACCCCATCTCATGAAGGCAACAGCAACACATTTTTGAAATACTATATAATGTCTGATATTGCCTTCAGTTTTTCTATAAGGTTGAACTTTGTAAGTTCCATTGTTTTTATAATTATTTTTTTTTAACATGCGTGTTTATGCAAAACCAACACCAAAACTTTTTGGGGGGGAAAACACTGTTTAGAATGTCCCCAAAAAAATTATAACGCACAAGTTGTGCACAGAGTAAAAATATTTTTCTACTCAAAAATGTGTGACTTCTTCTTTCTATGCTCAATACCATTTTGAAAAATATGTTCTTGTTTACCGTGCAATTGTGGTTATTTACTAAAGACAAAGCCACTTGGCACTACAAGTGTACTAGGAGAACCTGGGAGACAGATTCAAGAAACACAAGCAATAATGAGAAATCACGTTTTTTACAGATTTTACTTTTTTTATTTTTAAAAGTTATAAAATCAGAGATTGTCTGGCATAGCAATGGCCCCCCTACCCGTAAAGTAATCGACATATTTATCCCGCACTTCACGGGCACTTTGGGGGGCAAAGCCAATACGGCCAGTATCCAGGCCCGTCGGGGCATTGTCTGCAAGTCCGGCCTCTGGCCCAACAGAACTCAGATAAGTGTGTGCATTTCTGCATAAATAGTTGTGCAGTATGCAGCAGGTAAAAACAATATGATTGATATTGTATTCCGCCATATGGATAGGGGTAAGAAACAGGCGGAACCGGCTGGCCCTTATCCCTAAGGCATTCTCAACAACCCTCCGGACTCTGGCCAGCCGGTAATTAAAAACTCTTCTCTCTGGGGTGAGGGTCCTCTGGGGGAATGGCCTCATCAGGTGGGGTCCCAGCCCGAAAGCTTCATCCGCGATAAAAACAAACGAAAGGCCCTCAATGTTCTCCTCATCATGTGGTAGTGTCAGGCCACCACTCTGGAGACGTCTGGCAAATTTCGTCTGTGCGAAGACTCCCCCATCCGACATCCGGCTATTCTTCCCCAAGTCCACATACATAAACTCATAGTGTGCCGACACCACCGCCATCAACACAATACTATTAAACCCCTTGTAGTTGTAATAGTACGACCCCGAACGGGGTGGTGGCACTATGCGGATGTGTTTCCCATCGATTGCCCCTCCGCAGTTCGGAAAGTCCCACCGCTCGGCAAAATGGGATGCCACAGTCTGCCATTCCTGTGGCGATGAAGGAAATGGTGGAGTCAAACGAAAAAAATAATTAGGACTTTTGCACATAATATTGCAAGCAGATTACACAAAAACATTCTTGCCCAACATCAGTATAACATTTGTTTTTTGGGGAGTAGTTATAGCCACAAATAGAAGGCACAATTATCACATTCCTCACCCCCTCTGATGGCTCATTGCACACATTTTAGGGGGAGGGGGGGTTCTAGCTGAGTTTGGGCCTACAAAAAAAAAAACACTACACCACTCTGCCTGATTGTAATGAGAAGCAAAACATTTGTACACATTTATGGGGGGTGGGGGGTTCTAGCTGAGTTTGGGCCTACAAAAAAAAAACACTACACCACTCTGCCTGATTGTAATGAGAAACAAAACATTTGGACACATTGGAGGGGGGGGGGGGAGGGTAAACCAATACAATGGAGTTGACAAAATACATTGTTAAGTGACTAGGCTAGGTTTGGGCCCAGGATAGCATGCTGGAGAGGTTAGTGAAGGCAAATATGCATGTAGGCCAAAAAAAGGGTACAGCATGCATGAGGACAAAGGAGACATTCACAGCATATTACAATCAGGGTAATTAGGGAAGGATGAAAGAAATACAATACATTAGCAAGCATTATATACATAGAATGTGATGTTAAAGGAGAAAAATTACCTTAATATAGTCCTTCTGCATAACTTGTATGATAGCAGAACAGGTTTCTGGGATAATGACCCCCAGAGCCTGGGGGGAGATGCCTGTCGTGAACATGATGTCCTGCAGGCTTCTCCCAGTCGCCAGGTATCTCAAGGTGGTGATGAGCCTCTGCTCGGCAGTGATGGCCTGGCGCATCACAGTGTCATGCCTCGTGATATAGGGGGACACCAAATCCAATAGACGGGTCCGTCATCCGGAGATAATTCCTGTAGTCATCAGGATTATTATCCTGGATTTCCCGCAGCAGAGGCATATGAGAGAATTGGTCCCGCTGGAGCAACCAATTCTTGGTCCATGAACTCCTCCTCGCCCTGTTCATGGACTGAACTCGGGTTACAGTATTAACCGCAACACCAAGCGCATACGCAGCACGAGCTCTACGATGAGAACGTACTTCCAACATGGCTTTAAACCGGTCGGCTGGTCAGAACGAACTTAAACAGAACGCACTGAGGAACAGCAAGTCCTATGAAGAACGACCTGAAAACCAGTAAATGAGCGGACAAGAACGCACTGAAAAACAGATACGACCTGACTACACGCACTGAAAGACAGATACAAACCCACAAGCACAAACTGAAACACAGAAAACGATCTGAAAAGCACGGAGACTGAAAAGCGTGAATCGGCTCTCACCAAACTTTTACTAACACGTGGTAACACGAAATCAGCAAAAGCAGCCCAAAGGGTGGCGCCGTTGGATTTGAACTTCCCCTTTATAGTGCCGTCGTACGTGTTGTACGTCACCGCGTTTTACACGGTCGGAATTTTGACTGATAGTGTGTTGGCAAGACTGATGAAAGTCAGTTTCATCTGAATTTCGATGGTAAAATCCATCGGATTTTATTCCATCGCAAATCCGATCGTGTGTACAGGGCATAAGAGTTGTCATGAGAGCAAGAGCAGAGGGGAAATTTCCCAATGGGAACAAGTGTACTGATGACAGCCAAGAATAACAGGCAGCACAAGTGAGAGATTGTAAATGCTGAGTGCTGGAGCAGTAAGAATTAGTCAAGACCAGATTTTTGGATGACCAACAGGATGGCAGGACTACAGGGATGACAAACAGCCACCCACACATCCTTTCATCCTTTTGCTGACAGAAACACATTCTTGTGGGCAATAAAAGGTTTGAAGACAGCTACCCTTCCTGCCAGTGCATTCTCCTCAATGCTGTCTCTTGTTGGTAGACAATTTTTACAGCTTACCCACATTGGTTTTGTCCACCATGAACTGAACTGAAAGCAGTGTAGGGTGACAGTCTGCCCAACTCTTCAACTCACTGGTTCCACGTATAGTCTTTCTAGGTATGGTCCATTTAACCTTGGTATTAGATCTTTAACAGATTTACAACATCTTTTATTATTTTTGTATTGTAAAAAAAAAAAATGTAACAGTGTGTAACTACCTATATAATGTACAAGAATATTTGGAATACGATGCAGATATAAAGGAATATTAATGCTTTTTATAAAAAATAAAAAAAAATACTTAAAATATATTGATAGCATACATGACTGCATAACATAACCTAGTTTATATTTATTATGGCAATTCTGTGACACCACCTATCAGGCAGATGTTAGCTCCTGACCTCATAGTTTATTTCCAGCTGTCAGTTGCAGGACATAAAGGAAGTATCTGGAAGGTTGTACTGTCCTTGAACTGGAACAGTGACACCAGTCAAAGTGATGTACAGATATAAAAAATGCATTTGTTCTGCTTAAAAACCAGACATTCTGGTTAAAGGGCACATCTCATTTCATCAACACTGAACACTGAGCAATAATGTAGAGAATAATGCTCTTGGCATTTACAGAAGACTTTTATGCACACTTTACATTCCATCACTGATAGGAATACAAAACACTGATTTCCGAATATTCTTCACACTGAAGATGATGCAGGGAAAGGGATCGAGTGAATGAGACTTTTACCCCTTACTAATATTAGCCCTAGGAAAGTGAATAACATAAAATGGTTTATTGCTGAGGCTGATCATATATTCAGAGACATTATTGCCCTGCTAATGAATACAACCACCTCCCACTTCAGATTAACAATGTACAAGACCATTCATTTCATCAATAATCTTTCCATAAGATCATATGTATGTAGCGGGTGTTTGAATTTATGTGGGGACTCTGGTGGTGTGGGGTTCCTTGGGGCCTACAGGTGGCGTTGTTGCCTTGGGCCGGAGCTGAACTCACACCGCAAACTGTGCCTTTTTGTCCTCCCCTGGAGCTGGTACAGCAGGGCGGGGAACCCGCTGTGGCGCAAAGGGAGAGGTCATAAAAGGGGCGGACGCTCTGACCTTAGGGGCAGAGAGTTGGAGGATGCGGCCGCACCCAGGCACCTTCAGCTTGGGTGCTGGCATTCCGGTGTTTCGGGCCTAGGCGCCCTTGGCCTAGCTGGAGCGGAAATGGAGTCCATCTCAGGCACCTTTAGCCTGGGGTGAGGTACTATGGCGGATGCCTGGGGCTCAGTACCTTCGACTGAGTTCCGCGAGGGTGGAGGAATCCGAGGGGTCCCTAACTCCTTGGGTGCCCGTGTCTGAGTTTGTGAGGACTGGTGCACAGTAACTTCTCCGAAGAGCCCGGCGCGGCATCGCTGGTGACGGACAGGCCTCCATTTCTCCCTTGGATGGATTTCTTCCTCTGACTGGGGCAAAGTGAGAGAAGGTAATTCACGTTCTATATTACCTATATTATATACCTATTATATACCTATTACCTATATACCTATTACCTATATTCACCACTGGTGACAGCACAGTGGGCAGCAGCGAGAAGGGAAAGGATTGTGCCTCGATCTGTCCCCATTTTCCAAAGGAGAAAGATTGTTTTATTGCTTGGCAAGAAGAATAAAACTGAGTTGTACCTATTCACTGTGTGGAACTTGGGTTACTAAAGCAAAGGAGTCAGGGACGAAGGACTGGACTTGACTCTAGGACACCTACACAAAAGCCCAATCTTCTGGCCTTCACCTCTTAGTTACGGAGGACATGGGCCGTGGTGTGTATCATCTCTCTCTCCCAGGTACCCCTAGACAACAGCCGATAAACAACCGATAAAGCAAGGGAGAGGGGTGAGGCCGCTACATGTACATTTCACGTATTTGGTTAATTTACATGTAAAAGCCTCCTTTGTGTAGAAATCTAAAATATATGACGCTGTTGCTGGATGACGCCATCTTCGTTATGATGTCAGTAGCCTCAGCAGACTGAGAGCTGTTACTCAAGTGGCATTCTATATTATTCCCCTTCTCTCCTTTGCTTACTACTACATAAAGCAGTATGTATGGAGATGAGGGGAGGGGTGGAGGAGCTGGGCCAGCAAAGATTATTTAGACACTTCCAGAAGTGGAGAGGACTATGATGTGCAAGGAGACAGTACTAGGGAATTGACTCTTTCTGAAGAAGTCAAATTTGAAAGAAACTTCAGAGACACATTGAAAGTCAAGAAATGCTATGAGTACGGCTGCAATGGCCAAAACATGTCAGCATTGATCCTGTGTATATGATGTAGCTAAATAAAGGATAATACCAAGGAGTTATCAAGTTGCTGGCTTCATTTCTGATTTGAATAAAAAATACTTTATGGATAGAAAAATGCTGCAAGTAAGCATTTAAAATGTTTGATTCACTGTTCTGTGAAACTTTTTTTGAAAGTGGTGACAGTGAGTTTTTTTTTAAAACTAGTGAAGTAGTTTATTATCAGCATGAACATAGCAGAAAAAACTATAGCAGCTTTCACCAGTGGCTTTACCATCTCTGCCCGGTTAGCTTCAGCCATAGGTAAAGTCATTACAGTATGTTCTTCATACAGTATAACTTATAAATCCTCTGGATGCTAAAGTTTCTAAGGGTTAATGGTGATCATGCATCAATAATAGTTAGGATCATAGCATTTCATTTACATCACTGTATTTTGATATTAGCTGTGAAAAACACCTATGCCATGTAAAACACGTTATAATTCTGTGATAATAGCTGTGTGTAGACGTCACTGGGTGAAGACCTAGTCACCACTCCCCGCTCCATTCACCACTGTTCTTATTCCACAAGTTACATCTAGAAGACACCATGGCAAGAAAGCAATATTCTGTCTATTGTATTAATACCTGTACAATTAAACCTTATTCTAAAGGTGGGGAGTTCCCTGGTGACATTACCTCTAGAGATTGCATTCCTAAAAATATATACTCTGTGTGTGTGTGTGTGTGTATGTATGTATGTATGTATGTATATGTATATGTATGTGTGTATATATATATATATATATATATATATATATATAATGTGTAGCGGGGTGTTCAATTTAAGGGTAGTGTCTGAGTGGTAATTAGGCTCAGACACACTGATTGTTAGGGTTAATGGACCATTTCTGTTCATGGGAGACAGTGTTGGTGCACAGTTCCCTGTGGCCTACGGGTGGCGCTGTCGCCATGGGCCAGGGTTGAACCACCATTCCAGGGCTGCACCTTTTGTGTCCCCTCTCGGCAGTAGTACGGCAGGGCGGGGAACCTGCTGTGCCTGTCAGGAGAGGGTATAAAAGGGGCGGACATCTTCCGTTGGAGGTTCGTCTTCGTCCACGCCCAGGCACCTTCAGCCTGGGTGTGTGTGGTTCGTCCGCGCCCAAGCGCCTTCGGCCTGGGCGTGAGGAGGGTCATCTCCGGGTGCCTTAGGCCCAGAGGTGGAGTTCCTGTTCCATCCCAGACACCTTCAGTCTGGGGTGAGGTACTATTTTGAAGGCCCGGGGCCCAGCAACCTTCGGCTGGGGTCCGCTAGGGATCGAGGACTCCCAGGGTGCCGCCTTGCGAGGGGACCCGTATCTGAGATGAGGAGGCCAGGGAGGTAACCCTTTCCGAAGACCCAGCGCAGAGTCGTGGTGACGGTGAGGGCCTCTGGTAACTCTCCAGAGGGATGTTTTCTCCTTGACATGGGCCACATACTTTAAGAAGGAAGTTCACTAGGTTAGTGGCAGTGACCCTACTCGCAAGGCCCTATTCACCAGGTCAGTGGCAGTGACCCTACGCTCCAAGTCAGTGGCAGTGACTTTATTCACCCGGTCTGTGGCAGCGACCAACCTCACGGTCTGTAGCAGAGATCGTGCGCCAAAGCTGTTTGAGAAACCTGAACAGTCTAAAGAGTTAAGCTAAGTTTGTGCCTGGACCTCCTCCACACCTAAGCTGTCCTGTATCTTCGCTCCAACCTGTCTGCTCTCAAAGAGGCTGTTTATTATCCTGTGTGAAATAAATGTTGAGATGGACTTTCAGCTAGTGTGGACATTCACATTCCTGGGGAAAACGAGGACTTACATCTATCTAAGGTAGAGGTGAGATCATTCTTGGGAGGACTTTGACGCTGGCCGCAGACAAGGCCCAAAACTAACACCGCTCAACCTCTTTACTCAGGAGGGTACGGGCTTGTGGTGCGGTGTGCCTCTCTCTGCCTGCGAGGAGCCTAATTTAATGCAGGTTGGGGAGAGGTGGGTGCGCTACATATATATATGTAGCACACGGACCCTTTTCTCCTGCATACCTTCTCCTTGCAGGGATAAAGGCACACCATGTCACATGCCCGGATCCTCCTGATTTAAGAGGTTGAGCGGTGTTCTTACAATTTTGGGTCCTGCAGCGAGTTACCTCCCGTCCATTGGTTCTCGTCCCTAGAATGTAGGGAAAAGTCTGTGCTCTTCCTCCCAAAGAAAGCCAATGTCCAAACAGTGCTTAAACTCCAAACAGACGAGTTTATTTTATCTTGCTTGAAACAGATTTGGGAATAGGTTGAAGATAGAGACAAAGTAGGTAGAGGGACAGGTTCAGGCACGCGACACCCAACTACCCTATTCTCCACTCAAGCCTGAGTGTGAATTGCTCACCCGGATAGATCCCTCTCACAGTTCTAGCAGCCGGAGTGAAACACGAACAGTTCCTTTAAATTAGTCCCCTTCACGGACAAGTCCAAGTAATTCTCTGCCACAGAATCCTTTAGTTACTGAATTAGAACTTTGAAACTCCCATAGATTAATGAAGACCATAGGTGTCAATGGGACACGCTACAGGAGCTATACTGCAACTCACGAATCCTTCCCTCTGATAGGTAACCAGGCCCCTCCTTCACCATGAATTCCTTCACTGATCCATCGGACAGGTCCTCCCCCGGTTTCCTTTCCTTCAGAGCGGGCCACCCTCACACGGATTACCTGGGACTCCAGTGTGTTGATTGTAGACCCAGTTGAAGGTACTGGGCCTACCTGGAATGTTGTAGCCTCGAGCTAAAGGTGCCCGAGACTCCTCGACCAGTTCACGCACCCCCCCGGCCAGCAAGGCCATAGGGCGCGACTTCGCCACCAGGGGTCCTTGGAATCCCCCTGGCACACCACCCCCATTGGGCACACTCTCCGTTTCACCCCGCACCTCTGACGTCTGCCCTTTATGTACCCTCTCCCAGCATGTACAGCAGGCAGAGCCCGCCCACCTCACAGTAGCCGAGAGAGGACACCAATCATACCACAACGCCACCTGCGGTTCAACCCGAGACCCGGGCAACAGCGCCACCTCAGGCCCAGGGGAACTATACACCAGGCAGCAACATGGCAGAGCAGAGTCCATATTGAACAGAATTGCAGGGTCTGAGCCATACTATTGCCCAAACTACCCCCAAATTTACAGCATAGCGACCCCAGTTTTGGGGGTCCCGCTACATATATATATATATATATATATATATTTATATATATATATATATATATACTGTATATATATAGTACTATATTCCATTCTTAAAGTTCTTCCTAAAATGGAGAATTTATGATCAGGGTTTTCCAGATGATGGGTTGAATGTCTCTATTATACTCTATTATTGAATACTCTGTTTTATATCATATAACACACAAGAAGTGTACATTAAAGTTTTAATTCCTAGATTGATTTTTAAGGTCAGTTTTGGTGTATTTGACTTTATTGTGTTCCAGGTGCCAGATCCAGATTATTTCACTTTGTGACAGACTCCATTTAGAGTAGATTTAAAGCGGAGTTCCACCCAAAAATGGAACTTCCGCTTTTCGGAACCCTCCCCCCTCCGGTGTCAGATTTGGCACCTTTCAGGGGGGAGGGGGGTGCAGATACCTGTCTAAGACAGATATTTGCACCATTTCTGGGTATTGACTGCCGCGGGAGTCACGCCCCTTTGCGTCACCCCCCCCCCCGCTGTCTTCTGAGAAACACACTGTTCTCAGGAGAGAGCGGGGACCAGTGATGGTGCGCCGCGCTACTCGCGCATGCGCAGTAGGGAACCGAGCAGTGAAGCCGCAAGGCTTCACTTCCTGATTCCCTCACCGAAAATGGCGGTGGCAGCATCCGAGGACCGAGCAACTGCTCGACCTCGTCTGCCGACATCGCGGGCGCGCTGGACAGGTAAGTGTCCATTTTCTAAAAGTCAGCAGCTGCAGTATTTGTAGCTGCTGGCTTTTAAAAAAAAAAAATCGCCGGAACCTCCGCTTTAAAGTTATCCTTTTGCCCCCCCCCCAAAAAAAATGGATCCTGTAAAAAAGAGAAGTTTTGTTATTGCCCTTCAGTCAGGTGGCATGTTAAATTATCACTCCCTTAGAGCTCATTGTGCCAGATAGCATGTCCCCATATTTTCATTCAGAAGAGTACCATTAGTGACACTTCTTTTCTCACTATATCTATTCTATAAAAAGGCACATAGGTAACAGAAGATGTCCAAGCTCTGCTTGCATTTCGACACTCTTAATAACTCGAAACACAGTCATTAATGTCTAAACCGCTGGCAACAAACGGGGGTGCCTGCCACTGACTACTTTTAGGGTTCAATGAGAGTATGTTCATTCATAATGTACAATAGCCAAAGTGTCCACAGCAAGGGAACTCCCGGTAGTGTTAAATTAACCCTAAATTTACTGGGTGGAGGACGGTTCTAGATACATGCAGAATTTTATTCAGCAACCTCTGATAATCAATATACAGGTATGCCTCCATTTTTTTCAGATAGTTGTGTATATTTACAGTATCTCACAAAAGTGAGTACACCCCTCACATTTTTTGTAAATATTTTCTTCTATCTTTTCATGTGACAACACTGAAGAAATTACACTTTGCTACAATGTAGAGTAGTGAGTGTGCAGCTTGTATAACAGTGTAAATTTGCCGTTTTCTCAAAATAACTCAACACATAGCCATTAATGTCTAAACCGCTGGCAACAAAAGTGAGTACACCCCTAAGTGAAAATGTCCAAATTGGGCCCAATTAGCCATTTTCCCTCCCCGGTGTCATGTGACCCTGTCATGATCAGTGTCATTGCCTGGGTCACCTGCTGGTGGTGCTATTGCTTTCAGCACCAAAGGGTGCAGTTCTGGTGGCCACCAGCGGGTGTCTCCCATTTGTCTGGAGCCGAAATCATCTCCTGCAATCAGGCGTCACCTGAGACTGATTGCAGGAGGTGTGTATAAATACCCAGCAGACACTAAAGCATTTGCTCTGGTATTGTCTTGGAACCCAGACCTGTATTCCTGAACCTGAACCTTGTGACCTGTTATCTTGTACCTTGTGTCCTGTATTCCTGAACCCTGCATCCATCCCTGGACCCCTGCCTCTGTACCTTGTGACTTATTATCCTGTACCTTGTGTCCTGTGTTCCTGAACCCTGCATCCATCCCTGGACCCCTGTCTTGCAGACTCATCTCTTCCTCCTGTTGTCCCTTCCGGCTCCCTGTTCAATCTGACTGATCTCTCGTGTATGACCCTGGCTTTATTACATTTATGCTTAAATCTCAAACCTATATTCACGTTGGTGTAGGGAGTTGTTTTGTGTGTCACTGTGGTTGTTTGCTGGTTGCCTTATTGTTTATGAATTATCCTTTCAATAAACGTATATATATATTTACTTACCTTGTGCCTAATTCCTTTAGTGCAGCCCACTGATCTGCGTATCCTGTGCTGGATGCCGTGTTAGGCATCCGTGACAGACCCGTTAGTGTTACAAGGTCTCAGGTGTGAATGGGGAGCAGGTGTGTTAAATTTGGTGTTATCGCTCTCACTCTTTCATACTGGTCACTGGAATTTCAACATGGCACCTCATGGCAAAGAACTCTGTGAGGATATGAAAAAAAGAATTGTTTCTCTACATAAAGATGGCCTAGGCTATAAGAAGATTGCCAAGGCCCTGAAACTGAGCTGCAGCACGGTGGCCAAGACCATACAGCGGTTTAACGGGACAGGTTCCACTCAGAACAGCCCTCACCATGGTTGACCAAAGAGATTGAGTGCACGTGCTCAGCGTCATATCCAGAGGTTGTCTTTGGGAAATAGACGTATGAGTGCTGCCAGCATTGCTGCAGAGGTTGAAGGGGTGGGGGGTCAGCCTGTCAGTGCTGAGACCATACGCCGCACACTGCATCAAATTGGTCTGCATGGCTGTCATCCCAGAAGGAAGCCTCTTCTAAAGATGATGCGCAAGAAAGCCTGCAAACAGTTTGCTGAAGACAAGCAGACTAAGGACATGGATTACTGAAACCATGTCCTGTGGTCTGATGAGACCAAGATAAACGTATTTGGTTCAGATGGTGTCAAGCGTGTGTGGCGGCAACCAGATGAGGAGTACAAAGACAAGTGTGTCTTGCATACAGTCAAGCATGGTAGTGGGAGTGTCATGGTCTGGGGCTGCATGAGTGCTGCAAGCACTGGGAGCTACAGTTCATTGAGGGAATCATGAATGCCAACATGTACTGTGACATACTAAAGCAGAGCATGATCCCCTCTCTTCAGAAACTGGGCCACAGGGCAGTATTCCAACATGATAACGACCCCAAACACATCTCCAAGACGACCACTGCCTTCCTAAAGAAGCTGAGGGTAAAGATGATGGACTGGCCAAGCATGTCTCCAGACCTACACCCTATTGAGCATCTGTGGGGCATCCTCAAATGGAAGGTGGAGGAGCGAAAGGTCTCCAACATCCACCAGCTCTGTGATGTCGTCATGGAGGAGTGGAAGAGAACTCCAGCGACAACCTGTGAAGCTCTGGTGAACTCCATGCCCAAGAGGGTTAAGGCAGTGCTGGAAAATAATGGTGGACACACAAAATATTGACACTTTGGGCCCAATTTGGACATTTTCACTTAGGGGTGTACTCACCTTTTGTTGCCAGTGGTTTAGACATTAAAGAGGAAGTAAACCCTTTCTTTTTTTTTAAACCCTGCAAGAGAAAGGCATAATGAGCTAGTATGCATAGCATAGTATGCATAGCATACTAGCTCATTATGAATGACTTTCCTTAGATCGATGCCCCTGAAGCGCTCCTCGTCCCCCTCCATCGCCGCCGCCATCTTGCTTTCGAGTCCCTTCCGTGTATCTCCGCTCCGGCGCTGTGACTGGCCGAAGTGGCGATGACGTCACTCCCGCGCATGCGCGCAGGACCGGCAGGATCCCACGCATGTGCGCGGGACCGGCATAATCCCACCATGTTGCATTGAGAAAACCGGGACGCTCAGTGCGCCTGCGTCGTTGTCTATGGCGCGCATACGCCGTAGACATCGGTGCAGTGTTTTCTGCAAATATCTCCTTAACCGTGTAGGTTAAGGAGATATTTCTTGCACCTACAGGTAAGACTTAATCTAGGCTTACCTGTAGGTGCAAGTTGTCAGAGTGGGTTTACAACCACTTTAATGGCTGCGTGTTGAGTTATTTTGAGGGGACAGCAAATTTACACTGTTATACAAGCTGTACACTAGACATGTGCGATTAGTTTCGTACGAATCGAAAATTCGTACAAATTTTTCGAAATTCGTACATTTGTACGAATCCGATTTACAAATTTTTTCGAATACGAATTCTGTACAAAATACGAAATTTCGAAAAATTTGTACGAAATTTCGTATCCAAATTATCCGAATCCAAACTAGCAAATAAGACATGAAAATTCGACAAAGCGATAGGTAAATATTTTTTGGTCGAATGTGACTAACCTTAACTCTATTAGTCCAAGATTATTCTACATAGAGAGAAAAGATTTGACATTATAGAGAGAAAAGATTCGACATAGAGAGAAAAGATTTGACATAGAGAGAAAAGATTTGACATAGGAGAGAAAAGATTCAACATCATAGAGAGAAAAGATTCGACATAGAGAGAAAAGATTTGACATAGAGAGAAAAGATTCGACATTATAGAGAGAAAAGATTGCTGCTGGAATTGGGTGGGGGAAGTACATTTCCGGTCGAATCATTCGTTCGTTCCAATTCGACATTATAGAGAGAAAAGATTCGACATTATAGAGAGAAAAGACTGCTGCTGGAATTGGGTGGGGGAAGTACATTTCCGGTCGAATCATTCGTTCGTTCCAATTCGACATTATAGAGAGAAAAGATTCGACATTATAGAGAGAAAAGATTGCTGCTGGAATTGGGTGGGGGAAGTAAATTTCCGGTCGAATCATTCGTTCGTTCCGGTCGAATCGTTCGTTATACGTGTCGTACGGAATTCGTATTTTGTACGAATTCGAATTGAATTCCGTACACGGATTACGAATTACGATTTTTTTTTAATACGAAACGGAACGGAACGGAACAAATTTTTCGACGGCTCCCATGTCTACTGTACACTCACTACTTTATATTGTAGCAAAGTTTAATTTCTTCAGTGTTGTCACATGAAAAGATACAATAAAATATTTACAAAAATGTGAGGGGTGTACTCACTTTTGTGAGATACTGTATATCCTATTGATGTCACACTAGTAATCGTGTCACTTGTGTCAACTAACAAGTGGCCATCAGCAGAATCACCAAAATGGCATTAACCTGCTCCTACAGCACCTGTAACGTGCTGGTCAAACCCGGTGTTACTTTATTGCTCCTGCCTCACTGACGGAAGAGATTTTAGCATTTCAGCAAATGAGGAAACAACACCATAGGAAAAATTGAGTGATCCTTGGTGATCCTGGTGGCTGGCAATTTTCTGCCAGTTTTCATGGCTCAAAGAAGGGACTGACTCCCAGACAAGCAGCTGAGAATTGGGGAGTTCAGATTTCTTAAAAACAATCTTATAGCAGGCTGACTGTATTGTATCTATTTTTAGAACAATCAGCCCTTGGATATTGTGGAAAACTTGGAAAACCCCACTGCTGTGATTTAAGGGAACAATTATAACAATGCAATTCTGGAATGTATGAGATGCTCCATTGTTTCTTAAGAAGGCAGCTGTGTAGAATTTCCTGTTTGTCTCTACAATACATGGTTGCCAAACGTAACGCCTTTCTGATATTTCCATCCTGTAACTTAAAAAAAAAAAAAAAATGTCAAGCTCATGAGACTCTCTACATTAACATCTGTAGATGGACCAGATAACAATTAAATACGGTTCATATAACTTCACCACCCTCAATATGTTCTAATTTCTTTGTTTCCCGTCTGCCTTTCTTTCCTTGTCAATTTTGTTTATTGAATATTAAATAATAAAGACAGTTACAATTAGTAATAAATAGTTACAACAAATGGTAATATTAGTGTCAGAGAAGCTAGTAGACCAGACTGTGTGACTGCACAGAGGAGACCAAACGGATGTAGGTGAAAATATAATAATTTATTAAGATCAATGAGCAAACATACAACCACCTCCAACAGAACACTGTGCAATAAATCAACCAATAAACAGTGACTATAGACAATATGTACAATAATGGGAGATACCAGAATCGTAGTAAAGCGAGGCTGAGGTCATACACAAGGGGATGTCAGCAGATGGGTAAGGACGGGAGACAAACAGGAACAGGGAGGGGGCGGATGGGTAGGCTGCAGAGCAGGGATCCAAAGTACTCAGGTAACAGGAGGATAGGTGACCGTGGTTCTTAGGAGACAGGAGGGACAGGTGCAGGATGGACTCAGGATAGGGATCGGGTCCGATCGGGTCAGGTAGGATGCAGGCAAAAAGTCAGGATCGCAGGTTCTAGGTCAGGGAGAGAGATACCAGGGCAAGGTATGTTTGTACTTGCCGGGTATAAATAGGAAGGCTTGTAATTGGCTTCAAGTCACACCTGAGCGCAGGAAGAGCAGTTCGCTCCACACTGCCAGGATCCATCTGCTGGTGGAGACCAGTACTGCATCCAAAGGATAATATAATACAAGCAGGTAGAAATTCTCCTGACAGTTCCACACTGCCAGGAGACACCTGCTGGTGGACCACAGTACTGCAAGCCAAATAATAAATATCACCAGCGGATGGAACCTTTCCTGACAGTACCCCCCCTCAAAGGAGCGGCCTCCGGACGCTCCAGCTAACTGTTGCTGGGGAAAGTTCATGGCAACAAGCTGGGCAACAGGCAAAGTCACATCCGGGCAGACAGCGGGCACATCCAGGCAGACAGTGGGCACATCCGGGCAGGAGACAGGCACATCAAGCTGGGCAGCAGATAGGGGAAAATCAAGCTGGGCAGCAGACAGGAACACACCAGGCTGGGCAGCAGGCAGGAACAAACCAGGCTGGGCAGAAGGCAACGGGTCATCGAGCTGGGCAGCAGGCTCCGGGAGATCGAGCTGGGCTACAGGCTCCGGGTCATCGAGCTGGGCAGCAGGCTCCGGTTCATCGAGCTGGGCAGCAGGCTCCGGGTCATCGAGCTGGGCAGCAGGCTCTGGGTCATCAAGCTGGGCAGCAGACAGGGGCAAATCAAGCTGGGCAGCAGACAGGAACACACCAGGCTGGGCAGCAGGCAGGAACACACCAGGCTGGGTAGCAGGCTCCGGGACATCAAGCTGGGCAGCAGGCTCTGGGTCATCGAGCTGGGTAGCAGGCTTTGGGTCATCGAGCTGGGCAGCAGATAGAGGCTCCGCAGGCCAGGAAACGGGCACTACAACCTCAGGCCGGGAAACGGGCACCACATCCTCAGGCCGGGACGCTGGCTCTAGCTCTTCAGGCTGGAATGCTGGTACTGGTTCTTCAGGCTGGAACGCTGGCACCCATGGCTAAAACACTGGCATCTCAGGCTGAAACACTAGCACCAGGACATCAGACTGGAAGGCAGGCACCAGGAAATCAGACTGGAAGGCAGGCACCAGGACATCAGACTGGAAGGCAGGCACCAGGACATCAGACTGGAAGGCAGGCACCAGGACATCAGGCTGGAAGGCAGGAACCAAGACATCAGACTGGAAGGCAGGCGACAAGACATCAGACTGGAAGGCAGGTACTGAGACTTCAGGCAGAGACACACGCACCGAATCTTCAGGCCGGAAAACGGCACAGGGACATCGAGCTGGAACACAGGCACAGGAACTTCAGGCTGGCAGACTGGCACAGGAACTTTAGGCTGGGTAAAAGGCACAGGGATGTCAGACTGGGTAAACGGCACTGGGACGTCAGACTGGGTAAAAGGCACTGGAACGTCAGACTGGGTAAAAGGCACTGGGACATCAGACTAAGTAGCAGGCATAGAGTTGGCAGATTTAGGTGGGTCATCAGGTTCAACTGGCATGAACGCAGGCTGGAGCAGGTTGGTGGGTGTGGAGGCAGGTTGGGTTACTGGTAGGATTGTGTGGGTTGGAAAGTACTTCCGCTTCTTTTTAGGCTTAGTCACTGCAGATTTGTAAATAGTGGGAGGGATGTATGAAAAGGATGGAATTGAGTAAGAGGAAGGACTGGAATGCGGCAGAGACACGGGAACAGTGGCTGGAGGAAGTTCTTGTGGATTTGTTACAGGTGGAAGGGAAGAAGCAGGTGGATTGAAGGACAGGAGACAAACAGGAACAGGAAGGGGACAGATGGGTAGGCTGCAGAGCAGGGATCCAAAGTACTCAGGTAACAGGAGGGGTCTGCTTGAGAGCGAAAGAGGGCAGGAATAGAAGCACTCACCACTGTAACATGGTTCTTGTCAGCAGAGGAGGAGGCCTGCAGCATGTCTGTCTGCCCTGCATGTGTCCCAGCGCTATCTTGCCTCCTGAACAGCACTAGTTGCTCCGCCATGGATGGGGGCCGGGCAGCCCGTAGTTCACCATTTCAGCCAGCCTGCCAGATACCCACCTCTGTGGGGAACAGATCGGTACCTTTAGCGAGGATAACAAACCCATGATGAAGGTAAGGATGTCGGTTGCAGTGTGCCTATTTGACTGCTCTCTTCACCATCCGGGCACGCCCCCGAACTGGTTTTATATTTAAAAGCGCAATAGTTGTGTCTGGAATGATAGCTATCTTAAATATTTTACATACCATGAGGAAAATTTCATTCCAGAACTTTTTTGCAATCGGACAATCCCAGAATGTATGTAAGTGCGTTCCCAGACCACCACAGCCACGAAAACAGAATGGGGAGCATTGAGGAGCATATTTTGCAATTTTTACAGGAACCAAGTACCAGTGCATGATTATTTTATAGTTTGTTTCCAAAGCAATTATATTTTGAGAAGACATTTTTGTCGTTTTTCGGCTTAGGGGGTTCACCTTAGAATCCAGACCAGACCTAAGGGCCTGGTATGCTCCTGAAGGGGAACCCATGCCAGTTTTTTCATAAAAATTTGGCCTGGAGTTCCCCTTCATGATTCATACCAAACATGGGACAGCGAGGCTGCCGAGGACCAGCGCGATGACATCGCGCTGGACACATTCTCGGCCGGCTAGTCGCCTCTAGGACACGACTTGAGCGGCTGCTGTACGCTCAGGTCGTGTCCAGGTCGCCTCGCAAAGTCGGGCTGTCCCTGTGTTAGCCGGCACACGAGTCGCCCGCAAGTCGGATCCGACTTCCCGGGCGACCTCTTTTCAAATCAATGGGCTCCCATAGGGAACCATTCATTTTCAATAGAGCGCCGCTGACATTTCTATTTACTATAACAGTGCGCCGCTGCTTCCTGCGCCCAGTGAAGGAGTTATCTGGCGCACCAATTAAGGTTAGAACCAGCACAGCGCACTGTTATTAGTAAATCAGCCCCATTGTGTCTTTTTGCACCGTTAAAAATCCCATTCATTCATATTCATTGTGCTTTATTCAAACGGGATGTGGTGCCATTTGATTTACAGATGTCAGACATTTTCTACTATGGTCTAATTTGTTGATAAGATTAGGGGAAGTAATATGTGGGGAAGTCATAAAAATTAAGATGTCATCAGTAGGGATGAGCTTCGTGTTCGAGTCGAACATACGTTCGACTCGAACATCGGCTGTTCGATCGTTCGACGAAGATCGAACGATTTGGGCCGTTCGCGCCAAATTCGAGTGACGCGAACGGCCCACAATGCACTACGCCATCGCAGTGTCATCCAGGCGCTGTGATTGGCCAAGCATGCACTGTGACCCCGCATGCTTGGCCAATCACAGCGCCGGCAGCGAGGAGAGCAATGATTGGCCACAGGCAGGATGCCTGTGGCCAATTATTGCTGAGGGTGTTTAGTACACGCCCCACACTATAAAAGGCCGCCAGCACGGCGGCCTAGTGTAGTGTGTTCCGGAGCAGGGAAAGAGAAGCATAGGCAGGGACAGTGACATTTATTTTTTTCTTGCTTAACCTGGATTCCTTTAGTTTAGGGAAAGAGAAGGATAGGTAGGGAGAGTGTCAGTGTGTTTTACTGTGCGAATCCTTGTTTCTAGGGACAGGGAAGGACAGTGAGGGAATTCTCCTTGTGCTATAGTGTGCTTTAAAAAAACATTTTTTCTAGGGACAGAAAACTATAGGTAGGGAGAGTGTCAGTGTGTTTTACTGTGCGAATCCTTGTTTCTAGGGACAGGGAAGGACAGTGAGGGAATTCTCCTTGTGCTATAGTGTGCTTTAAAAAAACATTTTTTCTAGGGACAGAAAACTATAGGTAGGGAGAGTGTCAGTGTGTTTTACTGTGCGAATCCTTGTTTCTAGGGACAGGGAAGGACAGTGAGGGAATTCTCCTTGTGCTATAGTGTGCTTTAAAAAAACATTTTTTCTAGGGACAGAAAACTATAGGTAGGGAGAGTGTCAGTGTGTTTTACTGTGCGAATCCTTGTTTCTAGGGACAGGGAAGGACAGTGAGGGAATTCTCCTTGTGCTATAGTGTGCTTTAAAAAAACATTTTTTCTAGGGACAGAAAACTATAGGTAGTGTGACAGCAGGAAGGTAAAGTCACCTGGTTGCATCCAGGGGGGTAGATATATTTCTCCCAGATTCAGGCTTTATGCTGACTTATACAACTAGGGTGGAGAGTTGTATAAGCCCAGCTGAGGCTAGTAGGCTCATGGATGACTCATACCTCTAGGGAGAGTGTGGGGCGTCGTGCAGACAGAGATGAGGAGACCAGCTGAACCTTGTCAGCTCATTTAGGCCTCTATAAGAACTCCCAGCTTCATTAGATGTTAGCTCATGCCTGGAACAAGACCTGTGTGGACTGTCTAGGGAGAGTGAACCCCTGTGCGGTGAGGCAAAGCCTGTGTGGCTATTTGTTTGGACTTTTACTAAACCAGGGACTTAGGGACTAGGACAGCACCAGGCTGATCCCAGTTGTTAGTTTAGGAAACCTGCATGTTTAGTCAGAGGTCAAACTGACCAGGATTTATTTTGTTTATGTTTCTTTTTGGCTTTGCTGTGTTTTTGTCACTGTACATAGAGAAATAAACCGCACCTTTTGATTTTGAAAACCACAACCTCCGTCTGCTGGCCCTGTTTTTGTGTGGGGAGCCCAACCAGGGGGTCACACACACCCGCTACCGAGTTAACCCCCTCACAGTTGGTGGAGAACCAGTGGCAGTTTTTTTAAGCCAGCATGGAGGAGATACTGAAACAGCTGGCTCTAGCAAATGCCAATCAACAGCAGACAAATGCAGGTTTGCAAAGGAGCCTTGCAGCCCAGCAGCAAGCTCATCAACAAGCCCAGCAGCAATCTGAGGCCCGCTTCGTAGACCTGTTACAGAAGCAAGAGCAGAGACTACAACAAATGGAAGCAGTAATGCAGCAACGTCCGCAGACCAGTGAGGAAAGCCGTCCCACTAATACCGCGTCCTTTGGGGTGAGTCGTTTATTGACAAAAATGACTGGAGAGGATGATCCAGAGGTATTTTTGACCACATTTGAAAGGACTGCTGAAAGAGAAAAGTGGCCTGAGGAGCAGTGGGCTGGACTGGTGGCTCCTCTGTTAACTGGTGAATCGCAGAAGGCTTACTATGACCTACAGCCTGACCAAGCAAAAGACTATGTGATGCTAAAAGCTGAAATATTGGCAAGGCTGGGTGTCACCCTGGCTGTCCGGGCTCAGCGTGTGCATAACTGGACTTTCCAGCTTGGAAAACCCCCCAGGTCTCAAATGTATGATCTCATTCACCTGAGCAGGAAGTGGCTACAGCCAGAGACTTTGTCCGCACCAGAGATTGTGGAACGTGTTGTAATGGATCGGTTTTTGAGAGCTCTTCCTACTGCCATCCAAAAGTGGGTAAGCCATGGAGACCCAGAGACGGCCAGTGGTCTTGTGGATCGTGTCGAGAAATACTTGGCTACAGAGAACCTGACGGCCTCTTCCAGAGACTCTCGGACTTTCCACCCTAAGACCAGACCATCCCCAGGGGCGGATAAGAGGATTCCAAGGGGTGAGGGTGGAGAGAGTGAGAGGGTGGGAGCTCTACCCAAAGTTTGGCGAGAACAGCCTGGGAAGTCAGGGGCTCAAGAGGCAGCCAAAAGGATTGTTTGCTACCGCTGCCGGCAAGCGGGACATATTGCAGCAAATTGCCCGGTTGTGGAGGAACCCATGCAATGTGACTTTCTGACGGACAGACGTCAGTCGCTGTGTGCGACAGTCGCATGCACTGCCATTTGAGAAATTGAGAAACATTTATGCAAAATGTGTATTAATGGTAGAAATGTTGTGGTATTACTGGATTCAGGTAGCCTTGTGACCCTGATAAAGGCTGAATTAGTTAAAACAGAGGTCTCTGGGAATAGCAAGGTAGCTGTTATTTGTGTGCATGGGGACACCCGAGAGTATCCAGTGACTACAGTGTGTTTCGAGACCCCCCAAAGGTACCCTCTCTCATCCAGTGGGGTTAGTATCTCAATTACCGCATGATGCCATTGTGGGAAGAGATTTTCCGAAGTTCTGGGAACTGTGGGATGATCCTGAGCCCCCCACTGGTGCCCCTATGTACCAGGAATGTGATAGCCAGAACTCCTCTGAGAGTGGTGAGGACTCTCCAGAATTTCCCTTGTCAGTATTGGCAGGGGAGACTCAAGAAACTGGAGAGGAGCCCACCTCCTCAGACGAAAACCTACCGTCTGTGGAGTTTTCTGATCTGGAGGTTCACAGGGAAAATTTTGCCACAGAACAGTTAAAAGACCCCGCCCTAATAAAGGCACGGGAAAACGTAGTGGAAATAGATGGCGAGTTAGTGAACCCAGATAATACCTGCACTTACCCATACTTCAGCGTAGAGAAGGACCTACTGTATCGGGTGGCAAAAAGGGCAGAAGAAACCGTTGAGCAGCTTGTGGTGCCCAAACCTTACAGGAAGTTGGTGTTGGAGTTGGCCCATGGGCACATTCTTGGAGGTCATCTGGGGACAGAGAAAACCCGAGAGAGGGTATTACAGAGATTCTATTGGCCTGGGGTGATGAAGGACATAGAAAATTATTGTTCCTCCTGCCCTGTGTGTCAGAGGTCGGCCCCGATGCCACATTTCCGTAGCCCGCTGGTCCCTCTACCCATCATTGAGGTCCCGTTTGAGAGAATCGCAATGGATTTGGTAGGTCCTATAATCAAGTCCGCTAGGGGGCACCAGTACATATTGGTTATAATGGACTATGCCACCCGTTATCCAGAAGCGATCCCTCTCAGAAATACCTCGGCCAAAACCATAGCCAAAGAGCTATCTCTTGTTTTTAGCCGGGTGGGTATTTGTAAAGAACTGCTTACGGACCAAGGTACACCCTTTATGTCCCGGGTTATGAAAGAGCTGTGTAAATTGTTCAAAGTGACGCAATTGCGTACATCTGTGTATCACCCCCAAACCGATGGGCTGGTTGAAAGATTCAACAAAACCCTAAAACAAATGTTGAAGAAAGTGGTGGATAGAGATGGAAAGGATTGGGACTGTCTACTTCCTTATTTGATGTTTGCTATTAGGGAGGTGCCCCAATCCTCTACGGGATTCTCCCCCTTTGAGTTACTGTATGGGAGACACCCAAGAGGGCTGTTGGATATTGCTAAGGAAACTTGGGAAAGTGAGAGTTCTCCCCACAGGAGTGTGATTGAGCATGTCGCCCTGATGCAAGATCGAATTGCACAGGTAATGCCCATCGTGAAGGAACATTTGGCCCAAGCGCAGTTGGCACAGCAGAGAGTGTACAACCGTGGAGCAAAGACCCGTACCTTTTCCCCGGGGGATAGGATATTGGTACTTGTCCCTACGGTTGAAAGTAAATTCCTTGCCAAATGGCAAGGCCCCTACGAGATAATGGAAAAAGTGAGCGAAGTGAATTACAAGGTCAGACAACCAGGAAGGCGAAAGCCCGAACAGATCTATCACGTTAATCTGTTGAAAGCCTGGAGGGATAGAGAGTCCCTAGTCGCAGAAACTTGGTCACCAGCTCAAACTGGTTGCGTGATTCCGGAGGTTGGAATAGCAGCCACCTTGTCACAACCCCAACAACAGGAGGTTAAGGAGTTTGTGCTTCGCAACAAGGAGGTGTTCTCTGAGCTGCCGGGACAAACATCTGGGGTAGAGCATGATATTATTACCCCGCCCGGTGAAAGGGTGAAGTTAAAACCCTATCGGATCCCAGAGGCCCGACGGGAGGCAATACGGGAGGAAGTACAGAAAATGCTGAACTTAGGGGTGATAGAGGAGTCCCAAAGTGATTGGTCTAGTCCCATTGTGTTGGTGCCTAAACCGGATGGGAGCTGGCGATTTTGTAACGATTTTCGTCAGTTGAACAAAGTTACAAAATTTGACACCTACCCCATGCCACGTATAGATGAGTTGATCGACCGGCTGGGAACAGCCCGATACATGACGACTCTTGACCTCACAAAAGGGTATTGGCAAATTCCCCTGGCCAAGTCGGCCAAAGAGAAAACCGCATTTGTAACCCCAGACGGGGCGTTCCAATATAAGAGAATGCCGTTCGGGTTACAGAATGCGCCGGCCACATTCCAGCGGAAAATGGACCAGATACTGAGGCCCCATCGGAAGTATGCTGCGGCTTACCTGGATGACGTAATTGTCCATAGCACAGATTGGGCCTCACATCTGCCAAAAGTGCAAGCAGTCCTAGACTCTATCCGGGAAGCGGGGTTTACGGCTAACCCCAAGAAGTGTACCATTGGGCAGGAGGAGGCCAAATATCTTGGGTACACCATTGGCAGGGGAGTGATAAAACCCCAACTCAACAAAGTCGAGGCCATCCAGAGTTGGCCACGTCCCAACAGCAAGAAGCAGGTACGAGCCTTTCTGGGAATCGCTGGGTATTATCGGCGATTCATTCCCCACTTTGCTTCTAAGGCTGTGCCCCTAACCAACCTAACGAAGGGGAAAGGGTCGGTCATGATTAAATGGACCCCCGAGGCTGAGGCAGCATTCCAATTCTTGAAACAAGCCTTATGTAGCCAGCCAGTGTTGTACTCACCCGACTTCTCTAAAGACTTTGTCGTACAAAGTGATGCGTCAGATGTGGGGTTAGGAGCAGTATTGTCCCAGGTCTGGAACGGGGAAGAGCACCCAGTCATTTACCTCAGCAGGAAGTTGAAGTCCCATGAGGTAAATTACGCCACGGTTGAAAAGGAGTGTTTAGCGGTGAAGTGGGCTCTAGATTCCCTTCGGTACTATCTGCTAGGTAGGCACTTTGACATGGTTACGGATCACGCTCCGTTAAAGTGGATGGCTCAAAACAAGGAGACAAATAGAAGAGTGAATAGGTGGTTCCTGGCCCTACAGGAATTCAACTTCACAGTAAAGCATCGCCCTGGCGTTCAAATGGGGAATGTGGATGCTTTGTCTCGAGTACATGAATGCCTGATTGCTGGTGTTCCAACCCCAAGGTTAAAACAAGAGGGGGGGGGTATGTGACAGCAGGAAGGTAAAGTCACCTGGTTGCATCCAGGGGGGTAGATATATTTCTCCCAGATTCAGGCTTTATGCTGACTTATACAACTAGGGTGGAGAGTTGTATAAGCCCAGCTGAGGCTAGTAGGCTCATGGATGACTCATACCTCTAGGGAGAGTGTGGGGCGTCGTGCAGACAGAGATGAGGAGACCAGCTGAACCTTGTCAGCTCATTTAGGCCTCTATAAGAACTCCCAGCTTCATTAGATGTTAGCTCATGCCTGGAACAAGACCTGTGTGGACTGTCTAGGGAGAGTGAACCCCTGTGCGGTGAGGCAAAGCCTGTGTGGCTATTTGTTTGGACTTTTACTAAACCAGGGACTTAGGGACTAGGACAGCACCAGGCTGATCCCAGTTGTTAGTTTAGGAAACCTGCATGTTTAGTCAGAGGTCAAACTGACCAGGATTTATTTTGTTTATGTTTCTTTTTGGCTTTGCTGTGTTTTTGTCACTGTACATAGAGAAATAAACCGCACCTTTTGATTTTGAAAACCACAACCTCCGTCTGCTGGCCCTGTTTTTGTGTGGGGAGCCCAACCAGGGGGTCACACACACCCGCTACCGAGTTAACCCCCTCACAGTAGGAAGAGTGTCAGTTTCTTTCACTGTGATAATCCTTGTTTCTAGGGACAAAGAAGGAAAGTGAGGGAAATTCTCCTTGTGCTATAGTGTGCTTTAAAAAAACATTTTTTCTAGGGACAGAAAACTATAGGTAGGTAGAGTGTCAGTGTGTTTTACTGTGCGAATCCTTGTTTCTAGGGACAGGGAAGGACAGTGAGGGAATTCTCCTTGTGCTATAGTGTGCTTTAAAAAAACATTTTTTCTAGGGACAGAAAACTATAGGTAGGGAGAGTGTCAGTGTGTTTTACTGTGCGAATCCTTGTTTCTAGGGACAGGGAAGGACAGTGAGGGAATTCTCCTTGTGCTATAGTGTGCTTTAAAAAAACATTTTTTCTAGGGACAGAAAACTATAGGTAGGGAGAGTGTCAGTGTGTTTTACTGTGCGAATCCTTGTTTCTAGGGACAGGGAAGGACAGTGAGGGAATTCTCCTTGTGCTATAGTGTGCTTTAAAAAAACATTTTTTCTAGGGACAGAAAACTATAGGTAGGGAGAGTGTCAGTGTGTTTTACTGTGCGAATCCTTGTTTCTAGGGACAGGGAAGGACAGTGAGGGAATTCTCCTTGTGCTATAGTGTGCTTTAAAAAAACATTTTTTCTAGGGACAGAAAACTATAGGTAGGGAGAGTGTCAGTGTGTTTTACTGTGCGAATCCTTGTTTCTAGGGACAGGGAAGGACAGTGAGGGAATTCTCCTTGTGCTATAGTGTGCTTTAAAAAAACATTTTTTCTAGGGACAGAAAACTATAGGTAGGGAGAGTGTCAGTGTGTTTTACTGTGCGAATCCTTGTTTCTAGGGACAGGGAAGGACAGTGAGGGAATTCTCCTTGTGCTATAGTGTGCTTTAAAAAAACATTTTTTCTAGGGACAGAAAACTATAGGTAGGGAGAGTGTCAGTGTGTTTTACTGTGCGAATCCTTGTTTCTAGGGACAGGGAAGGACAGTGAGGGAATTCTCCTTGTGCTATAGTGTGCTTTAAAAAAACATTTTTTCTAGGGACAGAAAACTATAGGTAGGGAGAGTGTCAGTGTGTTTTACTGTGCGAATCCTTGTTTCTAGGGACAGGGAAGGACAGTGAGGGAATTCTCCTTGTGCTATAGTGTGCTTTAAAAAAACATTTTTTCTAGGGACAGAAAACTATAGGTAGGGAGAGTGTCAGTGTGTTTTACTGTGCGAATCCTTGTTTCTAGGGACAGGGAAGGACAGTGAGGGAATTCTCCTTGTGCTATAGTGTGCTTTAAAAAAACATTTTTTCTAGGGACAGAAAACTATAGGTAGGGAGAGTGTCAGTGTGTTTTACTGTGCGAATCCTTGTTTCTAGGGACAGGGAAGGACAGTGAGGGAATTCTCCTTGTGCTATAGTGTGCTTTAAAAAAACATTTTTTCTAGGGACAGAAAACTATAGGTAGGGAGAGTGTCAGTGTGTTTTACTGTGCGAATCCTTGTTTCTAGGGACAGGGAAGGACAGTGAGGGAATTCTCCTTGTGCTATAGTGTGCTTTAAAAAAACATTTTTTCTAGGGACAGAAAACTATAGGTAGGGAGAGTGTCAGTGTGTTTTACTGTGCGAATCCTTGTTTCTAGGGACAGGGAAGGACAGTGAGGGAATTCTCCTTGTGCTATAGTGTGCTTTAAAAAAACATTTTTTCTAGGAACAGAAAACTATAGGTAGTGTGACAGCAGGAAGGTAAAGTCACCTGGTTGCATCCAGGGGGGTAGATATATTTCGCCCAGATTCAGGCTTTACGCCGACTTATACAACTAGGTGGAGAGTTGTATAAGGCTAGTGGGCTCATGGATGACTCATACCTCTAGGGAGAGTGTGGGGCGTCGTACAGACAGGGAGTTGATGAGACCAGCTGAAGCTTGTCAGCTCATTTAGGCCTCTATAAGAACTCCCAGCTTCATTAGATGTTAGCTCATGCCTGGAACCAGACCTGTGTGGACTGTCTAGGGAGAGTGAACCCCTGTGCGGTGAGACAAAGCCTGTGTGGCTATTTGCTTGGACATTTAAAACCAGGGACTTAGGGACTAGGACAGCACTAGGCTGATCCCAGTTGTTAGTTAGGAAACCTGTATGTTTAGTCAGAGGTCAAGTTGACCAGGATTTATTTTGTTTATGTTTCTTTTGCTTTGCTGTGTTTTGTCACTGTAAATAGAAAATAAACAGCACCTTTTTGATTTTGAAAACCACAACCACCGTTTGCTGGGCCTGTTTTTGTGTGGGGAGCCCATCTCGGGGGTCACACACACCCGCTGCCGAGCTAACCCCCTCACAGTTGGTGGAGAATGCGGGCAGTTTTTTTTTAAGCCAGCATGGAGGAGATACTGAAGCAGCTGGCTCTAGCAAATGCCAATCAACAGCAGACAAATGCAGGTTTGCAAAAGAGCCTTGCAGCTCAACAACAGAACTTCGCAGCCCAGCAGCAAGCTCATCAACAGAGCCTTGCAGCCCAGCAGCAAGCTCATCAACAGAGCCTTGCAGCCCAGCAGCAGACAAACGCAACTTTGCAACAGAGTCTGGAGGCTCAGCAACAAGCCCAGAAGCAATCTGAGGCCCGCTTCATAGACCTGTTACAGAAGCAAGAGCAGAGACTACAACAACAGATGGAAGCAGCAATGCAGCAACGTCCACAGACCAGTGAGGAAAGCCGTCCCACTAATACCGCGTCCTTTGGGGTGAGTCGTTTATTGACAAAAATGACTGGAGAGGATGATCCAGAGGTATTTTTGACCACATTTGAAAGGACCGCTGAAAGAGAAAAGTGGCCTGAGGAGCAGTGGGCTGGACTGGTGGCTCCTCTGTTAACTGGTGAATCGCAGAAAGCTTACTATGACCTAGAGCCTAACCAAGCAAAAGACTATGCGATGCTAAAAGCTGAAATATTGGCAAGGCTGGGTGTCACCCAGGCTGTCCGGGCTCAGCGTGTGCATAACTGGACTTTCCAGCTTGGAAAACCCCCCAGGTCTCAAATGTATGATCTCATTCACCTGAGCAGAAAGTGGCTACAGCCAGAGACTTTGTCCGCACCAAAGATTGTGGAACGTGTTGTAATGGATCGGTTTTTGAGAGCTCTTCCTACTGCCATCCAAAAGTGGGTAAGCCATGGAGACCCAGAGACGGCCGATGGTCTTGTGGATCGTGTGGAGAAATACTTGGCTACAGAGAACCTGACGGCCTCTTCCAGAGACACTCGGACTTTCCACCCTAAGACCAGACCATCCCCAGGGGCGGATAAGAGGATTCCAAGGGGTGAGGGTGGAGAGAGTGAGAGGGTGGGAGCTCTACCCCAAGTTTGGCGAGAACAGCCTGGGAAATCAGCGGCTCAAGAGGCCGCAAGAAGGATCGTTTGCTACCGCTGCCGGCAAGCGGGACATATTGCAGCCAATTGCCCGGTTGTGGAGGAACCCATGCAGTGTGACTTTCTGACGGGCAGACGTCAGTCGCTGTGTGCGACAGTCGCATGCACTGCCATTCGAGGAACTGAGAAACATTTATGCAAAATGTGTGTTAATGGTAGAAATGTTGTGGTATTGCTGGATTCAGGTAGCCTTGTGACCCTGATAAAGGCTGAGTTAGTTAAAACAGAGGTCTCTGGGAATAGCAAGGTAGCTGTTATTTGTGTGCATGGGGACACCCGAGAGTATCCAGTGACTACAGTGTGTTTCGAGACCCCCAAAGGTACCCTCTCTCATCCAGTGGGCTTAGTATCTCAGTTACCGCATGACGCCATTGTGGGAAGGGATTTTCCGAAGTTCTGGGAACTGTGGGATGATCCTGAGCCCCCCACTGGTGCCCCTATGTACCAGGAATGTGATAGCCAGAACTCCCCTGAGAGTGGTGAGGACTCTCCAGAATTTCCCTTATCAGTATTGGCAGGGGAGACTCAAGAAACTGGAGAGGAGCCCACCTCCTCAGATGAAAACCTACCGTCTGTGGAGTTTTCTGATCTTGAGGTTCACAGGGAAAACTTTGCCACAGAACAGTTGAAAGACCCCGCCCTAATAAAGGCACAGGAAAACGTAGTGAAAATAGATGGCGAGTTAGTGAACCCAGATAATACCTGCACTTACCCATACTTCAGCGTAGAGAAGGACCTACTGTATCGGGTGGCAAAAAGGGCAGAAGAAACCGTTGAGCAGCTTGTGGTGCCCAAACCTTACAGGAAGTTGGTGTTGGAGTTGGCCCATGGGCACATTCTTGGAGGTCATCTGGGGACAGAGAAAACCCGAGAGAGGGTATTACAGAGATTCTATTGGCCGGGGGTGATGAAGGACATAGAAAATTATTGTTCCTCCTGCCCTGTGTGTCAGAGGTCGGCCCCGATGCCACATTTCCGTAGCCCGCTGGTCCCTCTACCCATCATTGAGGTCCCGTTTGAGAGGATCGCCATGGATTTGGTAGGTCCTATAATCAAGTCCGCTAGGGGGCACCAGTACATATTAGTTATAATGGACTATGCCACCCGTTATCCAGAAGCGATCCCTCTCCGAAATACCTCGGCCAAAACCATAGCCAAAGAGCTATCTCTTGTGTTTAGCCGGGTGGGTATTTGTAAAGAACTGCTTACGGACCAAGGTACACCCTTTATGTCCCGGGTTATGAAGGAGCTGTGTAAATTGTTCAAAGTGACGCAATTACGTACATCTGTGTATCACCCCCAAACCGATGGGCTGGTTGAAAGGTTCAACAAAACCCTAAAACAAATGTTGAAGAAAGTGGTGGATAGAGATGGAAAGGATTGGGACTGTCTACTTCCTTATCTGATGTTTGCTATTAGGGAGGTGCCCCAATCCTCTACGGGATTCTCCCCCTTTGAGTTACTGTATGGGAGACACCCAAGAGGGCTGTTGGATATTGCCAAGGAAACTTGGGAAAGTGAGAGTTCTCCCCACAGGAGTGTGATTGAGCATGTCGCCCTGATGCAAGACCGAATTGCACAGGTAATGCCCATCGTGAAGGAACATTTGGCCCAAGCGCAGTTAGCACAGCAGAGAGTGTACAACCGTGGAGCCAAGACCCGTACCTTTTCCCCGGGGGATAGGATACTGGTACTTGTCCCTACGGTTGAAAGTAAATTCCTTGCCAAATGGCAAGGCCCCTATGAGATAATGGAAAAAGTGAGCGAAGTGAATTACAAGGTCAGACAACCAGGAAGGCGAAAGCCCGAACAGATCTATCACGTTAATCTGTTGAAAGCCTGGAGGGATAGAGAGTCCCTAGTCGCAGACACTTGGTCACCAGCTCAAACTGGTTGCGTGATTCCGGAGGTTGGAATAGCAGCCACCTTGTCACAACCCCAACAACAGGAGGTTAAGGAGTTTGTGCTTCGCAACAAGGAGGTATTCTCTGAGCTGCCGGGACAAACATCTGGGGTAGAGCATGACATCATTACCCCGCCCGGTGAAAGGGTGAAGTTAAAACCCTATCGGATCCCAGAGGCCCGACGGGAGGCAATACGGGAGGAAGTACAGAAAATGCTGAACTTAGGGGTGATAGAGGAGTCCCAAAGTGATTGGTCTAGTCCCATTGTGTTGGTGCCTAAACCGGATGGGAGCTGGCGATTTTGTAACGATTTTCGACAGTTGAACAAAGTTACAAAATTTGACACCTACCCCATGCCACGTATAGATGAGTTGATCGACCGGCTGGGAACAGCCCGATACATGACGACTCTTGACCTCACAAAAGGGTATTGGCAAATCCCCCTGGCCAAGTCGGCCAAAGAGAAAACCGCATTTGTAACCCCAGACGGGGCGTTCCAATATAAAAGAATGCCGTTCGGGTTACAGAATGCGCCGGCCACATTCCAGCGGAAAATGGACCAGATGCTGAGGCCCCATCGGAAGTATGCTGCGGCTTACCTGGATGACATAATTGTCCATAGCACAGATTGGGCCTCACATCTGCCAAAAGTGCAAGCAGTCCTGGACTCTGTTCGGGAAGCGGGGTTTACGGCTAACCCCAAGAAGTGTACCATTGGGCAGGAGGAGGCCAAATATCTTGGGTACACCATTGGGAGGGGAGTAATAAAACCCCAACTCAACAAAGTCGAGGCCATCCAGAGTTGGCCACGTCCCAACAGCAAGAAGCAGGTACGAGCCTTTCTGGGAATCGCTGGGTATTATCGGCGATTCATTCCCCACTTTGCTTCTAAGGCTGTGCCCCTAACCAACCTGACGAAGGGGAAAGGGTCGGTCATGATTAAATGGACCCCCGAGGCTGAGGCAGCATTCCAATTCTTGAAACAAGCCTTATGTAGCCAGCCAGTGTTGTACTCACCCGACTTCTCTAAAGACTTTGTCGTACAAAGTGATGCGTCAGATGTGGGGTTAGGAGCAGTATTGTCCCAGGTCTGGAACGGGGAAGAGCACCCAGTCATTTACCTCAGCAGGAAGTTGAAGTCCCATGAGGTAAATTACGCCACCGTTGAAAAGGAGTGTTTAGCGGTGAAGTGGGCTCTAGATTCCCTTCGGTACTACCTGCTAGGTAGGCACTTTGACATGGTTACGGATCACGCTCCGTTAAAGTGGATGGCTCAAAACAAAGAAACAAATAGAAGAGTGAATAGGTGGTTCCTGGCCCTCCAGGAATTCAACTTCACAGTAAAGCATCGCCCTGGCGTTCAAATGGGGAATGTGGATGCTTTGTCTCGAGTACATGAATGCCTGATTGCTGGTGTTCCAACCCCGAGGTTAAAACAAGAGGGGGGGGTATGTGACAGCAGGAAGGTAAAGTCACCTGGTTGCATCCAGGGGGGTAGATATATTTCGCCCAGATTCAGGCTTTACGCCGACTTATACAACTAGGTGGAGAGTTGTATAAGGCTAGTGGGCTCATGGATGACTCATACCTCTAGGGAGAGTGTGGGGCGTCGTACAGACAGGGAGTTGATGAGACCAGCTGAAGCTTGTCAGCTCATTTAGGCCTCTATAAGAACTCCCAGCTTCATTAGATGTTAGCTCATGCCTGGAACCAGACCTGTGTGGACTGTCTAGGGAGAGTGAACCCCTGTGCGGTGAGACAAAGCCTGTGTGGCTATTTGCTTGGACATTTAAAACCAGGGACTTAGGGACTAGGACAGCACTAGGCTGATCCCAGTTGTTAGTTAGGAAACCTGTATGTTTAGTCAGAGGTCAAGTTGACCAGGATTTATTTTGTTTATGTTTCTTTTGCTTTGCTGTGTTTTGTCACTGTAAATAGAAAATAACCCGCACCTTTTTGATTTTGAAAACCACAACCACCGTTTGCTGGGCCTGTTTTTGTGTGGGGAGCCCATCTCGGGGGTCACACACACCCGCTGCCGAGCTAACCCCCTCACAGTAGGGAGAGTGTCAGTGTGTTTTACTGTGCGAATCCTTGTTTCTAGGGACAGGGAAGGACAGTGAGGGAATTCTCCTTGTGCTATAGTGTGCTTTAAAAAAAACATTTTTTCTAGGGACAGAAAACTATAGGTAGGTAGAGTGTCAGTGTGTTTTACTGTGCGAATCCTTGTTTCTAGGGACAGGGAAGGACAGTGAGGGAATTCTCCTTGTGCTATAGTGTGCTTTAAAAAAACATTTTTTCTAGGGACAGAAAACTATAGGTAGGGAGAGTGTCAGTGTGTTTTACTGTGCGAATCCTTGTTTCTAGGGACAGGGAAGGACAGTGAGGGAATTCTCCTTGTGCTATAGTGTGCTTTAAAAAAACATTTTTTCTAGGGACAGAAAACTATAGGTAGGGAGAGTGTCAGTGTGTTTTACTGTGCGAATCCTTGTTTCTAGGGACAGGGAAGGACAGTGAGGGAATTCTCCTTGTGCTATAGTGTGCTTTAAAAAAACATTTTTTCTAGGGACAGAAAACTATAGGTAGGAAGAGTGTCAGTTTCTTTCACTGTGATAATCCTTGTTTCTAGGGACAAAGAAGGAAAGTGAGGGAAATTCTCCTTGTGCTATAGTGTGCTTTAAAAAAAATTTTTTCTAGGGACAGAAAACTATAGGTAGGGAGAGTGTCAGTGTGTTTTACTGTGCGAATCCTTGTTTCTAGGGACAGGGAAGGACAGTGAGGGAATTCTCCTTGTGCTATAGTGTGCTTTAAAAAAACATTTTTTCTAGGGACAGAAAACTATAGGTAGGGAGAGTGTCAGTGTGTTTTACTGTGCGAATCCTTGTTTCTAGGGACAGGGAAGGACAGTGAGGGAATTCTCCTTGTGCTATAGTGTGCTTTAAAAAAACATTTTTTCTAGGGACAGAAAACTATAGGTAGGAAGAGTGTCAGTTTCTTTCACTGTGATAATCCTTGTTTCTAGGGACAAAGAAGGAAAGTGAGGGAAATTCTCCTTGTGCTATAGTGTGCTTTAAAAAAACATTTTTTCTAGGGACAGAAAACTATAGGTAGGGAGAGTGTCAGTGTGTTTTACTGTCCAAATCTTTGTTTCTAGGGACAGGGAAGGACAGTGAGGGAATTCTCCTTGTGCTATAGTGTGCTTTAAAAAAACATTTTTTCTAGGGACAGAAAACTATAGGTAGGGAGAGTGTCAGTGTGTTTTACTGTGCGAATCCTTGTTTCTAGGGACAGGGAAGTACAGTGAGGGAATTCTCCTTGTGCTATAGTGTGCTTTAAAAAAACATTTTTTCTAGGGACAGAAAACTATAGGTAGGGAGAGTGTCAGTGTGTTTTACTGTGCGAATCCTTGTTTCTAGGGACAGGGAAGGACAGTGAGGGAATTCTCCTTGTGCTATAGTGTGCTTTACAAAAACATTTTTTCTAGGGACAGAAAACTATAGGTAGGAAGAGTGTCAGTTTCTTTCACTGTGATAATCCTTGTTTCTAGGGACAAAGAAGGAAAGTGAGGGAAATTCTCCTTGTGCTATAGTGTGCTTTAAAAAAAAAATTTTTCTAGGGACAGAAAACTATAGGTAGGGAGAGTGTCAGTGTGTTTTACTGTGCGAATCCTTGTTTCTAGGGACAGGGAAGGACAGTGAGGGAATTCTCCTTGTGCTATAGTGTGCTTTAAAAAAACATTTTTTCTAGGGACAGAAAACTATAGGTAGGGAGAGTGTCAGTGTGTTTTACTGTGCGAATCCTTGTTTCTAGGGACAGGGAAGGACAGTGAGGGAATTCTCCTTGTGCTATAGTGTGCTTTAAAAAAACATTTTTTCTAGGGACAGAAAACTATAGGTAGGGAGAGTGTCAGTGTGTTTTACTGTGCGAATCCTTGTTTCTAGGGACAGGGAAGGACAGTGAGGGAATTCTCCTTGTGCTATAGTGTGCTTTAAAAAAACATTTTTTCTAGGGACAGAAAACTATAGGTAGGGAGAGTGTCAGTGTGTTTTACTGTGCGAATCCTTGTTTCTAGGGACAGGGAAGGACAGTGAGGGAATTCTCCTTGTGCTATAGTGTGCTTTAAAAAAACATTTTTTCTAGGGACAGAAAACTATAGGTAGGAAGAGTGTCAGTTTCTTTCACTGTGATAATCCTTGTTTCTAGGGACAAAGAAGGAAAGTGAGGGAAATTCTCCTTGTGCTATAGTGTGCTTTAAAAAAACATTTTTTCTAGGGACAGAAAACTATAGGTAGGGAGAGTGTCAGTGTGTTTTACTGTGCGAATCCTTGTTTCTAGGGACAGGGAAGGACAGTGAGGGAATTCTCCTTGTGCTATAGTGTGCTTTAAAAAAACATTTTTTCTAGGGACAGAAAACTATAGGTAGGGAGAGTGTCAGTGTGTTTTACTGTGCGAATCCTTGTTTCTAGGGACAGGGAAGTACAGTGAGGGAATTCTCCTTGTGCTATAGTGTGCTTTAAAAAAACATTTTTTCTAGGGACAGAAAACTATAGGTAGGGAGAGTGTCAGTGTGTTTTACTGTGCGAATCCTTGTTTCTAGGGACAGGGAAGGACAGTGAGGGAATTCTCCTTGTGCTATAGTGTGCTTTAAAAAAACATTTTTTCTAGGGACAGAAAACTATAGGTAGGGAGAGTGTCAGTGTGTTTTACTGTGCGAATCCTTGTTTCTAGTGACAGGGAAGGACAGTGAGGGAATTCTCCTTGTGCTATAGGGTGCTTTAAAAAAACATTTTTTCTAGGGACAGAAAACTATAGGTAGGAAGAGTGTCAGTTTCTTTCACTGTGATAATCCTTGTTTCTAGGGACAAAGAAGGAAAGTGAGGGAAATTCTCCTTGTGCTATAGTGTGCTTTAAAAAAACATTTTTTCTAGGGACAGAAAACTATAGGTAGGGAGAGTGTCAGTGTGTTTTACTGTGCGAATCCTTGTTTCTAGGGACAGGGAAGGACAGTGAGGGAATTCTCCTTGTGCTATAGTGTGCTTTAAAAAAACATTTTTTCTAGGGACAGAAAACTATAGGTAGGAAGAGTGTCAGTTTCTTTCACTGTGATAATCCTTGTTTCTAGGGACAAAGAAGGAAAGTGAGGGAAATTCTCCTTGTGCAATAGTGTGCTTTAAAAAAACATTTTTTCTAGGGACAGAAAACTATAGGTAGGGAGAGTGTCAGTGTGTTTTACTGTGCGAATCCTTGTTTCTAGGGACAGGGAAGGACAGTGAGGGAATTCTCCTTGTGCTATAGTGTGCTTTAAAAAAACATTTTTTCTAGGGACAGAAAACTATAGGTAGGGAGAGTGTCAGTGTGTTTTACTGTGCGAATCCTTGTTTCTAGGGACAGGGAAGGACAGTGAGGGAATTCTCCTTGTGCTATAGTGTGCTTTAAAAAAACATTTTTTCTAGGGACAGAAAACCATAGGTAGGGAGAGTGTCAGTGTGTTTTACTGTGCGAATCCTTGTTTCTAGGGACAGGGAAGGACAGTGAGGGAATTCTCCTTGTGCTATAGTGTGCTTTAAAAAAACATTTTTTCTAGGGACAGAAAACTATAGGTAGGGAGAGTGTCAGTGTGTTTTACTGTGCGAATCCTTGTTTCTAGGGACAGGGAAGGACAGTGAGGGAATTCTCCTTGTGCTATAGTGTGCTTTAAAAAAATATTTTTTCTAGGGACAGAAAACTATAGGTAGGAAGAGTGTCAGTTTCTTTCACTGTGATAATCCTTGTTTCTAGGGACAAAGAAGGAAAGTGAGGGAAAATCTCCTTGTGCTATAGTGTGCTTTAAAAAAAATTTTTTCTAGGGACAGAAAACTATAGGTAGGGAGAGTGTCAGTGTGTTTTACTGTGCGAATCCTTGTTTCTAGGGACAGGGAAGGAAAGTGAGGGAAATGGGCTCCCCACACAAAAACAGGCCCAGCAGACGGAGGTTGTGGTTTTCAAGATCAAAAGGTGCGGTTTATTTCTCTATTTACAGTGACAAAAACACAGCAAAGCAAAAAGAAACATAAACAAAATAAATCCTGGTCAGCTTGACCTCTGACTAAACATGCAGGTTTCCTAACTAACAACTGGGATCAGCCTGGTGCTGTCCTAGTCCCTAAGTCCCTGGTTTAGTAAATGTCCAAACAAATAGCCACACAGGCTTTGTCTCACCGCACAGGGGTTCACTCTCCCTAGACAGTCCACACAGGTCTGGGTCCAGGCATGAGCAAACACCTAATGAAGCTGGGAGTTTTTATAGAGGCCTTAAACGAGCTGACAAGCTTCAGCTGGTCTCATCAACTCCCTGCCTGCACGACGCCCAGCACTCTCCCTAGAGGTATGAATCATCCATGAGCCCACTAGCCTCAGCTGGGCTTCATCAACTCTCTCCCTAGTTGTATAAGTCGGCATAAAGCCTGAATCTGGGAGAAATATACCTACCCCCCTGGATGCAACCAGGTGACTTTACCTTCCTGCTGTCACAGTAGGAAGAGTGTCAGTTTCTTTCACTGTGATAATCCTTGTTTCTAGGGACAGGGAAGGAAAGTGAGGGAAATTCTCCTTGTGCTATAGTGTGCTTTAAAAAAACATTTTTTCTAGGGACAGAAAACTATAGGTAGGAAGAGTGTCAGTTTCTTTCACTGTGATAATCCTTGTTTCTAGGGACAGGGAAGGAAAGTGAGGGAAATTCTCCTTGTGCTATAGTGTGCTTTAAAAAAACATTTTTTCTAGGGACAGAAAACTATAGGTAGGAAGAGTGTCAGTTTCTTTCACTGTGATAATCCTTGTTTCTAGGGACAGGGAAGGACAGTGAGGAAAATTCTCCTTGTGCTATAGTGTGCTTTAAAAAAACATTTTTTCTAGGGACAGAAAACTATAGGTAGGAAGAGTGTCAGTTTCTTTCACTGTGATAATCCTTGTTTCTAGGGACAGGGAAGGACAGTGAGGGAAATTCTCCTTGTGCTATAGTGTGCTAAAGCATTCCTCATCAACCATCTTTGAAATCCTTGTTTTTTTGGACAGTCAGGGAAATTGTCGTTGTGCTATTCTGTGCAAAAGCAATCATCCTCAACCATATTTAGAAATCCTTAAGTAAAGGGACAGAGAAGGACACCTGAAGGAAGCCCTTATTGCTTTTTTCCCATCTCCCTGCAGGCCATCTATTAGAATGTCTGGAAGTCAAACAAGGAGAGGCAGACAGTCAGGAGGCAATAAAAGAGGGCAAGCAGGCTCTGTGTCTGGGGGCAACAGTGCTGGTCGTGGACGCGTTGCATTGTCATCAGCACATGGCCATGGGACACGCTTGTCCTTCTTTTCGGCAGCTGGACATGTTGAGCCACATCATGCCGAAGACTTGGTAGAGTGGATGACCAAGCCCTCCTCCTCCTCCTCATCCTCTCTCACCCAGGCTCAGGGTACTGGAAAAGCAGCTGCCAAAGCGTCCTCTTCCCTGGTATCAATGTCAGACTCATCATCAGTCACTCCTTCCCTAGACCCACCATGTCCTCCTCCTGAGGAGTCCCCCGAACTGTTTGAGCACAGTGTTGGGTACATGCTCCAGGAGGATGCCCAGCGTTTCGAAAGGTCTGATGATGAAACCCAGCTACAGGAAGGCAGTAGCGTGAGAGCAGACAGAGGGGATGCTCAAGAAGGACACCAATCTGGCAGTCATGTTCCAGCAGCTGCAGCATACTGCCAGATTGGCTCCAGTGATGAGGAGGGAGGGGATGATGAGGTCACTGACTCCACGTGGGTGCCTAATAGGAGAGAGGAGGAGGAGGAGGATGAGGAGGAGGCACATCTCCAACGAGGCAGGATGCCCTTTGGTGGCCAGCGTAAGGGGAGTACACCGACGGAATCACACCGCAGAGCTCCGCCTGTGCAGGGCGCTGCCTCTGCCCGTCATTCAAAAAGTTCTTTGGTGTGGGCCTTTTTTGAGGCTAGTGCATCAGATCGCACAGCTGCTGTTTGCAACATATGTCTCAAGCGTATATCGCGTGGCCAAAACATCAGCCGCTTGGGTACCACATGCCTGACCAGACATATGTTGACCTGCCATGCAGCTCGTTGGCAAGCCTACCTCAAAGACCCACACCAAAGAACAAAGCGGACCTCTCCTTGCACCGCATCAGCTGGGATCTCCAACCCCACTATAACTTCAGTCCTCTCTGAAACATGCACTGAGAGGAATGAAGGTGTAGAATTAGGTGTGTCACAGCCAAGTACTTGCGGCCACTCTGCTAGCAGTACACCGACGTCCGATTCTAGCAGGCAAATTTCCCTGCCCCAGCTGCTGGACCGTCGAAAGAAGTTCACTCCCAGCCATCCACATGCCCAGCAGTTGAATGCTAGCTTGGCTAAATTGCTAGCGCTTCAACTGCTGCCTTTTCAGTTGGTAGACTCGGCCCCCTTCCGTGAGTTTGTGCAATGTGCGGTTCCTCAGTGGCAGGTTCCCAAACGCCACTTTTTCTCACGGAAGGCTATTCCGGCTCTCTACCGGCATGTGGAAGGCAATGTCTTGGCCTCGCTGGACAGGGCGGTCAGCGGTAAGGTGCATATTACCGCTGACTCATGGTCCAGCAGGCATGGACAGGGACGTTACTTTTCTTTCACGGCCCATTGGGTCACTCTTTTGGCAGCTGGGAAGGATGCAGGACAAGGTGCAGTAGTGTTGGAGGTTGTTCCACCGCCACGCCTCCAAAATGCTACTACTGGTTGTGACACACCTCTCTCCTCCACCCCCTCCTCTTCTTCTTCCTCCATGGCCTCTTCCTGTGGTTTGTCCTCGGAACCAGCGGTGCTCCGTAGGCGTTCAAGGGGCTACGCAAGTACGCAGGCAAAAAGATGCCATGCCGTGCTTGCGCTGGTGTGTTTGGGGGACAGAAGCCACACTGGGGCAGAGGTCCTGTCTGCTCTGCAGGGCCAGGCCGAGAGGTGGTTGACGCCACGCCAGCTTAAGCCAGGAATGGTGGTTTGCGACAATGGCACCAACCTCCTCTCCGCCCTCCGACAGGGACAACTGACCCATGTGCCCTGTGTGGCTCACGTCCTTAACCTGGTGGTGCAGCGGTTCTTGGGCAGGTACCCGGGCTTACAGGATGTCCTGAGGCAGGCCAGGAAAGTCTGTGTGCATTTCCGCAGATCTTATAATGCCAGTGCTCGCCTGGCTGAGCTGCAAAAGAAGTTGAACCTGCCCAAGAACCGCCTTATATGTGACATGCCCACCAGGTGGAACTCAACGTTGGCCATGCTGCAGCGGCTGCACACGCAGCAGAGGGCCATCAATGAGTACCTGTGCGACTACGGCACCAGGACAGGGTCAGGGGAGCTTGGTTTTTTTTCTCCACGCCAGTGGGGCATGATCAGGGATGCATGCACTGTCCTGGCACCATTTGAGGAGGCCACGAGGATGGTGAGCAGTGACAGTGCATGCATCAGTGACACTGTACCTCTTGTCCACCTGTTGGAGCACACGCTGCGTGGAATAATGGACAGGGCACTTGAGGCAGAACAGAGGCAGGAAGAGGAGGACTTCCTTGCCTCTCAAGGCCCCCTTTACCCAGACAGTGTTCCTTCTGTCCCACCCATCGCACAGGAAGAGGAGGAGGAGGAGGAGGAGGAGGAGGAGGATTGTGTCAGCATGGAGGTGGAGGCTGGCACTCAGCATCATCAGCAGCAGTCTTTTAGGGATGATTTACAGTCCCAAGAAACCAGTGGACTTGTACGTGGCTGGGAGGAGGTGGCTGCGGATCATGTCGTCCTTAGTGACCCAGAGGACTCCGGAGCGAATGCCTCAGCAAACCTACGCTGCATGGCCTCCCTGATCCTGCAAAGTCTGCGGAAGGATCCTCGTATTCTTCGGATCAAGGAGAGGGACCATTACTGGCTGGCCACTCTCCTTGATCCACGGTACAAGGGTAAGGTTGCGGACCTTATGTTACCGTCGCAGAGGGAGCAGAGGATGAGACAACTCCGGGAGGCCTTGCAGAAAGGTCTGTGCAACGCGTTCCCAGAGACTGGGAGGTTACAAACTCCTGGTCCTGGACAACGAGTTGCTGAGGCTTCGGCCAGTCAAAGGAGCGGTGGGGAAGGTGGCCGTCTGACCGATGCGTTCAGACAATTCTTTAGTCCGCAGCCCCAAAGTATGATCGGTTCCAGCAACCATCGCCAGCGTCTGATAAACATGGTGCAGGAATATCTAGGGGCAAGGTCAGACTTGGACACCTTCCCCACCGAAAATCCTCTGGCTTACTGGGTCTTGAGGATGGATCACTGGCCAGAGCTTGCACAGTATGCAATTGAGCTACTGGCCTGTCCTGCATCCAGCGTTCTTTCGGAACGCACATTCAGTGCTGCTGGAGGATTTGTCACGGATCACAGGGTGCGCCTGTCCACCGACTCGGTTGATCGACTGACTTTCATCAAGATGAACCAGTCTTGGATCACCACCAGCTACCACACACCTGATGCTGATATAACAGACTAATTGATTTTAACATGTCACATCCCTTCAAGACTGATGCTGATGCTGAGTGCCTGTGCTGTTATGTTGACTGGCTATCCTCCTCCTCCGAGTCCTCAATGATACGATTGATGATGATAGCTTGGAAGATCATTTTTGTTTATGGGTGCCGCCACCAGTGGCTAAGGCCCAATTTTTCAGCCCCTGTTTTACAGGGGCGTGTAATTACAATTTTTTTAGCAATAATTTGCCATAGGGCTCATTGCTGTGCTCCAAGTACAGTATCTGTGAGGGGTTGGAGTGTTGTGGCACCAGTGCCTAAGGCCCAATTTTTCAGCCCCTGTTCAACAGGGGCATGCAATTACAATTCTTGATCTAATAATTCACAGCAGGGCCCATTGCTGCACCCACCAAGAGTAACTCTGAGGGCTTACAGTGTTGTGGCAACGCCACCACCACCACCACCACGAAAGGCCCAATTTTTCAGCCCCTGTTCAAAAGGGGCATGTAATTACAATTCTTGATCTAATAATTCACAGCAGGGCCCATTCCTGCACCCACCAAGAGTAACTCTGAGGGCTTACAGTGTTGTGGCAACGCCACCACCACCACCACCACGAAAGGCCCAATTTTTCAGCCCCTGTTCAAAAGGGGCATGTAATTACAATTCTTGATCTAATAATTCACAGCAGGGCCCATTCCTGCACCCACCAAGAGTAACTCTGAGGGCTTACAGTGTTGTGGCAACACCACCACCACCACCACCACGAAAGGCCCAATTTTTCAGCCCCTGTTCAAAAGGGGCATGTAATTACAATTCTTGATCTAATAATTCACAGCAGGGCCCATTCCTGCACCCACCAAGAGTAACTCTGAGGGCTTACAGTGTTGTGGCAACACCACCACCACCACCACCACCACGAAAGGCCCAATTTTTCAGCCCCTGTTCAAAAGGGGCATGTAATTACAATTCTTGATCTAATAATTCACAGCAGGGCCCATTGCTGCACCCACCAAGAGTAACTCTGAGGGCTTACAGTGTTGTGGCAACGCCACCACCACCACCACCACAAAAGGCCCAATTTTTCAGCCCCTGTTCAAAAGGGGCATGTAATTACAATTCTTGATCTAATAATTCACAGCAGGGCCCATTCCTGCACCCACCAAGAGTAACTCTGAGGGCTTACAGTGTTGTGGCAACACCACCACCACCACCACCACCACGAAAGGCCCAATTTTTCAGCCCCTGTTCAAAAGGGGCATGTAATTACAATTCTTGATCTAATAATTCACAGCAGGGCCCATTCCTGCACCCACCAAGAGTAACTCTGAGGGCTTACAGTGTTGTGGCAACACCACCACCACCACCACCACGAAAGGCCCAATTTTTCAGCCCCTGTTCAACAGGGGCATGCAATTACAATTCTTGATCTAATAATTCACAGCAGGGCCCATTCCTGCACCCACCAAGAGTAAATCTGAGGGCTTACAGTGTTGTGGCAACACCACCACCACCACCACCACCACGAAAGGCCCAATTTTTCAGCCCCTGTTCAACAGGGGCATGCAATTACAATTCTTGATCTAATAATTCACAGCAGGGCCCATTGCTGCACCCACCAAGAGTAACTGTCAGGGCTTACAGTGTTGTGGCACCAGCACCACCATCAAAGGCCCAATTTTTACTACCACTGTTCAACAATTATATGTAATTAAAATTCCTGATATAATAGTTAACAGCAGGGCGTTCCAGCACCAACCAAGAGTAACTGTGAGTGCTTACAGTGTTGTGCCAACACCAACAACTAAGGGGCCTATTTCTGCAGAGTATATACGGCAGGTCCCTACTTTCAAACATCCAACTTACAAACGACTCCTACTTGCAAACGCAAGAAGACAACAGGAAGTGAGAGGAAATCTACCACTAGGAAGGAAAATTCTCTCCTGTAAGAATAAATATGGGAGAAAGGTGTCTCCTCTGTACTGATGCTTTATCAGCAATCCTTGTTTCAAGAAAAACACCACATTTCAAAAACAGTTGTCATTGGGACGGAAAGTGAGGTGAAATGTTCTGAACAGGGGCACAGACAGCAAAACAAATGTTACAGGGGTGATAACCCTTACCTATGTTTTCCAAAAAGTTTAAAAATAGATTTTTGGGCTGGAGCTACACTTCAACAATGTACCTGTTCAAAATTACAAACAGATTCTACATAAGAACAAACCTACAGTCCCTGTCTTGTATGCACCGCCTGTATACGGCTGTTCAGAGTATATAGGGCCTTTTTTATTTTATGTGCGGGGTTCCCCTTAATATCCATACAAGACCCAAAGGGGCTGGTAATGGGCTGGGGTAGGGGGGGGGGGGGGTCATGGGGTAGCTATGCCATTTTTCTTAAAGATTTTCATCCATATTACCGGGACCAGACATTACATTAAATCCGCAAGCAGTTTTAAATGGCTTTTTTTTCCTTTAGAAGTGTCATTTTGTGCAGGGACAGTTCTAAACACGGGAAACACGTGGCACTTCACAGGCATACTTTAGACACCCCCCAGGTACGATATTTAAAGGAATATTTGACTTTTTTTTTTTCACTTTATGCATCATTAAAATGACTGCTCCCGAAAAACGACCGTTTTTAAAACTTCTTTTTGCATTGATACATGTCCCCTGGTGCACAACCCGGGTTCCCAAACCCTTTTTAGGACAATAACATGCATAATAGTTGTTATAATTAGCACTTTAGAATTCAAACGTTCGCATCCATTGTATTTAATAGGGTTCTAATGTTCGTACGAACTTTCGGTCCGTTCGCGGGTTCTGGTGCGAACCGAACCCGGGGGTGTTCGGCTCATCACTAGTCATCAGCAAATAAGCAAAGCTTATGTTGATGACCTGCTAATTCTATACCTTTGATTGAGGGATCTGCACGAATGGATTGGGCAAGGGGTTCAATTAATAGGGCAAATAGGAGTGGGGAGAGAGGACATCCCTGGCGTGTACCTCTATTGATATCAAACATGTCAGACTTGTATCCTGCGTATTTAGCATAAGCTTTGGGTTTATTATATAATGATGAAACCCAGCTTAGAAAGTGGGGGCCAAAACCCCATTTTTGTAGAGCGAAATGTAAATATGACCATGATACTGCGTCAAAAGCTTTTTTGATGTCTGGTGATACAAGGCATGTAGATATTCCTCTAGTTTTATCTGCTTGGATCAATAGGGCTGTTCTACGGACATTATCTGAAGCTTGGCGCAAGGGGATGAAACCTACTTGATCTTTGTTGATTAGGGAACCAATTTTAATAATTCAGCCGAAATGCCATAACTTTTGCTAGTAGTTTTATGTCTAAATTTAATAAAGATATTGGCCTATAATTTGCACAGGCTGAGTCATCTGACTTATTTGCTTTAAAATAAAAATTTTGTTTAGATTTAGTGTTTTGTCTACTGATTCTGATAAGAAGAGGTCAAGTTTTAAGCTAACTTTATCTAGTTGTGACTTTGTGGTTGGAGTAGGGTTAGATTGAAAAATACTATGGCATTTATTAAACTAATTTTCTAGTTCTCGCTGTAATTTTTGTAATTTTTGCTTCTCTTTTTTAATATATGATGCTTGGCGTATACAATAACCTCTAAGAACAGGCTTGTGTGTTTCCCATAATATTATTGGAGATGTGTCTGGAGATTTATTGTTGCCAATGTATTCTTTTATAGCGATTTCTAATTCAGTGCAATTTGACGGGTGAGACAACAATGAGTCATTAATATGCCAGGTGGGGTCATGTTTTTTGGGATTAGTGAGGTAAAAGTAGATATAATAGCACAATGGTCAGTCCAAGTATACGGTTTAATAGATGAGGCTATTAATTCTGGGGACATACTCATAGAAATTAATCTATGGTCAATGCGTGAGAATGATCTATGCGGGTGGGAGTAAAATGAGAATTGACGTCTGGTTGGGTTAGTTTCACGCCATGAGCCTATTAATGAATATTCAGGTAAAAAGGAATATTGCGCTATTAAACTAACTGGTACAGCAGCAACAATAGTGATATACAACACATACGAAATAGAATAAAGAAAAGTTGCGCTAAAACTTGATATAAGAGATATACCATATATGGCAATGATAATGGTATATCTTTAAATGAAAAGTGTCCAATTCATAAAAAGAAAAAAATGTATGCGTTTTAAAAAGTGAATAAATGAATCTGAACCAACAGTGATAATTAGGTGTTATGTAAAGTTCTTTGTTTCAAAAGGAAGTCCAAAAAAACTCTCTGATGCAGTGTAACCAAATCCACAGTGCCACAACGATAAGGAAAACGTGATGACAGAAAAACACCTCCACCTCTAGCAAACACAGCCGCTTACCAGATGAACATGATCTCTTATTACAGGAGATCAAACTTGCATGGGCTAATGACCCAGCCTGGGGTTCTTTACGATATACACCGCAGCATACAGCAACTAACTTGCAGGGATGCGAATTTCAGCCAATGATGTTCAAGGTCACGCCACATGTAATAACGAATGGATACGCATAGCGTAAAATCCTTTAAACTTTAATTAGTAAACAATAAAAATACACTTACAATTAAGTGGATAGGTGTAAGAATAAAAAGATCGAGCCGGCCGGCTTCCCGAGTGTGCAGCCCGTATCTTCCGGGTCTGTAGTAAAACGCGGTGACGTCAGAACGTCGTGCCTCCCAACGTTTCGTCACAAAGGGGACGTGTTCACGGGATACAGGCGGCGCTCGGAATCACCGCTTAAATAACAAAAAACAATGGTACAGCCTCGCTATGAGTCACGAACAGCCACCAAGACACCATCTTAACTGATGGAAACGACTAAAAAGCTACATTAAGTAGCGTATATAGGTTTGGGCAAATAACGTAACAGCGAATGGAATCAGCTAATCACACCTTGCGGTCGATATCCGATACGACTCGCTAGGGGAATGGATATACCAAATACCCCAACTATACTGTAAAGTGCGAATCTAAGCAATTATATCCCATAACCAGAACTAGATAAACTAGTTAGAATGTATAGATTGCCTCTATAAAGACGCCACATATTTAGTACCAAAACTAAGCACCGCTGTAAGAAAAAGTTCACTCAGCGGTAACACATTTTAAGAGCAAATAAAAATTTATATGACATAAAAAGGTAGCGAATGCAAACCGCAACCTTGTGGCTAATATTCACTGAGACTCGCTGAGGGGAATGGACTATACCAACTACCCTGACTTAATAAAAATTGCGAGTATATCTATTTGGCTTCCGGTTAAACTGCCGAATGGCAAAGGCCCAAAGGAGCACTCACGCCATTCCCCACCGGACAGTCGAACCAACCGTCAAATAATATTAAATGGAATATAATTGTATAAATTAATATTACTAGTATCAAATGCAGCCGTTCGTGACCCACAGCAGGTACATACAATCTAGGTACCACCATAAAGCCTCAAAAGAATGGAGGCAAGGGGACTCTGACACCTATATATTACAGATATATAGAAAAATAGTGCAGCGCTCAAACTCAAGGGTTGCTGGAAGCAACTCTAATGTGTGAATAACTAATAAACCACTCTAAATTAGTGATGAATTAAATAAAGTTCATGGATGGTCCATTCCAATGGATAATTTCACATATGAGATGACCTCCATGTAGACTGGAAAACGTGACCCCTCGGGGTTTAAAGGAAGTAATTCAAAAAAGTCCAAACAGCATGTGTTTAGTGGAAATGAATGTCTTTTCATGGACAACACCGCCACCGCATGAACGACTGGAAGGTCTCAATAAATCAGATGGAAAAGGACAGTAAGGCACAAAGGGTAAGGTTGGATACTCTTACCGGACACGGTGGACCCACCTGTCATATGACAGTGGGTCAAACGAGCTTGATGGTCGCCGTGACCAGAAGTGAAGGGAACTGGATATCCAAGATACCTCGAACCAACTCCCACAGGGTAACAGATGACTGACTCACTCGATGGAAGCTCCTCTGGTCGTACAGGCTCCAAAACAGTCCAAGATGGACACAAGGGTAAAAAAGAAAGGAAAAACTTTCAAATTAAAATGTTAAAAGCAATGTGGGGTACAGCATTGGCAAGCTTGCTAATGCTGTACCCCACATTGCTTTTAACATTTTAATTTGTGATCACCTTTTATTTTTGTCTATATTTATACAAAACAAAATTTATTCAATAAACCGTTCATGGTTATATTGACCTGCACCATCTGGAGTTTTTCCTTTCTTTTTTACCCTTGTGTCCATCTTGGACTGTTTTGGAGCCTGTACGACCAGAGGAGCTTCCATCGAGTGAGTCAGTCATCTGTTACCCTGTGGGAGTCGGTTCGAGGTATCTTGGATATCCAGTTCCCTTCACTTCTGGTCACGGTGACCATCAAGCTCGTTTGACCCACTGTCATATGACAGGTGGGTCCACCGTGTCCGGTAAGAGTATCCAACCTTACCCTTTGTGCCTTACTGTCATTTTCCATCTGATATATTGAGACCTTCCAGTCGTTCATGCGGTGGCGGTGTTGTCCATGAAAAGACATTCATTTCCACTAAACACATGCTGTTTGGACTTTTTTGAATTACTTCATTTAAACCCCGTGGGGTCACGTTTTCCAGTCTACATGGAGGTCATCTCGTATGTGAAATTATCCATTGGAATGGACCATCCATGAACTTTATTTAATTCATCACTAATTTAGAGTCGTTTATTAGTTATTCACACATTAGAGTTGCTTCCAGCAACCCTTGAGTTTGAGCGCTGCACTATTTTTCTATATATCTGTTTATACTTTGTTTGTTTGAGTGCCAGCAGCTTTGTTGTATACATTGGTTTAGCGCAGTGTTTTTCACTACCTATATATTACAGTAACATATATAATATTCAAACATCTGTTAACATGATATATTAATAAAGAAGAAATGAGAAAGGAAAAAGGAAAAAATGGGGGCAAAAACCTCAAGAGTTATCTATAAAGCAATTAACATCCACCACTATGTTGAGGCCAAAAGGTGTGTAGCTCTTAAGTTTGTGCACCCATGCCATTTCTAATCTGGAAATGCTCCTGACAAGACAGACAACTACCCCTCCAATGGGGAGTATACTTGTCAATACCCAAAAATATGGTGTTCCTTGGATCTCTATTGTGCACTGTGAGATAATGTTTTGACACGGAGAGTTTAGTAAACCCACGCCTAATGTTGTTAATATGTTCATTTAAACGTACTTGCAGGGGGCGCTTGGTCCTGGCCACATACTGCAAGCCGCATGGGCATTGGAGCATATATACCACTCCTGACGTGGAGCAAGTAATGAAAGGATCTATAGTGTAACTCTTACAGGTACACAAAGAGCTAAATGTAGTAGTCCTGGTCCTGCAACCGTTTAAGGAGCAAACCTGACATTTCCTACATTGGTAGTAACCAGTCAAGTTTTGAAAAAACATAGATCTTACAGTTGGAGGGTTCAATATATTAGGGGCCAATTTGTCCTTAAAAGAAGGAACCCCCCGAAACACCACCTGTGGCCTATCCGGTAGGATGGTTTTCAAAATGTTATCATTTTTTAATATGTGCCAGTATTTGTTAACTATATGTTTGATCTTAACCTGTTGCCACGAATAGTTAGTAATGAAGGGACTACAAAAACCCTCTCTATTGGCACCCTTAGTTTTTTCTTTTAACAGGCTAGCTCTATCAACATTTTTCACATCAGGAGTGGTATATATGCTCCAATGCCCATGCGGCTTGCAGTATGTGGGCAGGACCAAGCGCCCACATACTGGGGCGTTGTTGTGTTAAAGAACCGGCACTTTGTTCATATTCTGTGTAATTTGAGTCCTGTTTTCTGTCAGCGCGGGCTTTAGCTGTGTGAGGTGAATTAGACAGTGCCATTACAACAGAGCCTCTAAGCGTTTTTTCCTTGTGTGTTTTTGTCTTGGCTTTCCTCCGGGTCACTCCAAAAACCATACTATTATGTTCCCAGGGCGTTAGGGAAGATTATGGAGTAGTTTTTGATTATTTACCCTGTCATTCAGGTGTCCGTGGAAGCCGTGAAGACCTGAGAAGAACGGAGCCTCAGCAGGACATGTCTGACGCCGTCAGCTCCACTCCTCCTCCTTAACCCTTCTGCCTTTCTATATAATGCACAAAGCAGTGTAGATGGCTAGAACAACCAACATTCTAAAATAAATTCCAAATGCAGTGAAGAGTCTGATTTCCACTGAGATCCTCAAATAATCCAAATACGGTATATCTCTACTTTTTAAAAAAGTAAGTCATTGTAATAAACTTTTGCTGCACTGCGCCACGAGGCACCCCGTGACTGCGCAATTTGTGGGCGGAGGCTGGTGGAAGCCCGCGAAAACGTGCAAGTCGTGGGAGGAGTCTGGCCATGTGTGGAGATACACGTGGAGACTCCGGCGCGTGGTCAGCGCGTGATGGAGCAGCAAGTGGTCGGAATGAACTCAAGCTCCCCGTGGATGATGACTGCATTTGCTGCTCCCCTTACAGACACGGGGATAAGACTCAGGCCCCGAGGACAGTTGGCTCTGTACTCATGCAGAGACACGGAGGCTCTCGGTGTGATCTGTCCCGGATGCTCGGGACTGGTGGTCCAGTTAAAGCCATTTGGGCGATGTGAAGCATGCAAGGAGTTCCTTTTTGAGGTCGAACCATACACGGAAAGGCCACGGGCCCTTCGCCTCAACTGCATCACAGGAACCGCCACTCTGGAGGGAGAGATCCAGGCCTCTGCGGAGGTCCCCGTACGCGCTGACCAGGGCGACGTGACTGCCCAACCAGAGACTGAGAGAGAAAAATCCGAGGACGCTGCTTCGGTCACCACAGATTCTCTGCTCCCACCTCCGAAGAGGAAGATCGGCCTGGTGCAGGCCTCCTGTGGTCGTGGTCGAGCTCTGCCCCGCTGCTTGCCGGACCTGGATGGATCTGGTCGGAAGAATTCTGGACATCCCAGTGCTGAAAAAGGTCCAGGTGAGCCAGGGGCTGGGACTGTGGTGGTGGTTGAAGGTGTCGGGTAGTGATGAGCCGAACACCCCCGGGTTCGGTTCGCACCAGAACCCGCGAACGGACCGAAAGTTCGCACGAACATTAGAACCCTATTAAATACAAGGGATGCGAACGTTCGGATTCTAAAGTGCTAATTATAACGACTATTATCCATGTTATTGTCCGAAACAGAGTTTGGGAACTCGGGTTCTGCACCAGGGGACATGTATCAATGCAAAAAGAAGTTTTAAAAACGGACGTTTTCCGGGAGCAGTCATTTTAATGATGCATAAAGTGAAAAAAAAAAAGTCAAATATTCCTTTAAATATTGTACCTGGGGGGTGTCTAAAGTATGCCTGTGAAGTGCCACGTGTTTCCCGTGTTTAGAACTGTCCCTGCACAAAATAACATTTCTAAAGGAAAAAAAGCCATTTAAAAGTGCATGCGGCTTTAATGCAATGTCTGGTCCCGGTAATATGGATGAAAATCTTTAGGAAAAATGGCATAGCTACCCCATCAACCCCCCCCCCCCTACCCCAGCCCATTACCAGCCCCTTTGGGTCTTGTATGGATATTAAGGGGAACCCCGCACACAAAATAAAAAAGGACCTATATACTCTGAACAGCCATATACAGGCGGTGCATACAAGACAGGGACTGTAGGTTTGTTCTTATGTAGAATCTGTTTGTAATTTTGAACTGCTGCATTGTTTAAGTGTAGCTCCATGCCAAATTCCTTTTTTTTAGCTTTTTGTAAAACATAGGGAACGGTTATCACCCCTGTCACATTTTTTTTGCTGTCTGTGCCCCTGTTCAGAACATTTCACCTCACTTTGCGTCCCAATGACAACTGTTTTTGAAATGTGGTGTTTTTATTGAAACAAGGATTGGTGATAAAGCATCAGTAGAGAGGAGACATCTTTCTCCCATATTAATTCTTACAGGAGAGAATTTTCCTTCCAAGGGGTAGATTTCCTCTCACTTCCTGTTGTCTTCTTCCGTTTGCAAGTAGTAGTAGTTTGTAAGTTGGATGTTTGAAAGTAGGGACCTGCCGTATATACTCTGCAGAAATTGGCCCCTTAGGTGTTGGTGTTGGCACAACACTGTAAGCCCTCACAGTTACTCTTGGTGGGTGCTGGAACGCCCTGCTGTCAACTATTATATCAGGAATTGTAATAACATATAATTGTTGATCAGTGGTAGTAAAAATTGGGCCTTTGATGGTGGTGCTGGTGCCAGAACACTGTAAGGCCTGACAGTTACTCTTGGTGGGTGCAGCAATGGGCCCTGCTGTGAATTATTCGATCAATAATTATAATTGCATGCCCCTGTTGAATAGGGGCTGAAAAATTGGGCCTTTGGTGGTGGTGGTGGTGGTGGTGGTGATGGTGGTGCTGGTGCCACAACACTGTAAGGCCTGACAGTCACTCTTGGTGGGCGCAGCAATGGGCCCTGCTGTGAATTATTCGATCAATAATTATAATTGCATGCCCCTGTTGAACAGGGGCTGAAAAATTGGGCCTTTGGTGGTGGTGGTGGTGGTGATGGTGGTGCTGGTGCCACAACACTGTAAGGCCTGACAGTTACTCTTGGTGGGCGCAGCAATGGGCCCTGCTGTGAATTATTCGATCAATAATTATAATTGCATGCCCCTGTTGAACAGGGGCTGAAAAATTGGGCCTTTGGTGGTGGTGGTGGTGGTGATGGTGGTGCTGGTGCCACAACACTGTAAGGCCTGACAGTTACTCTTGGTGGGCGCAGCAATGGGCCCTGCTGTGAATTATTAGATCAATAATTATAATTGCATGCCCCTGTTGAACAGGGGCTTAAAAATTGGGCCTTAGGCACTGGTGGCACAACACTGCAACCCCTCACAGATACTGTACTTGGAGCACAGCAATGAGGCCTGTTGCAAAGTATTGCATCAAAAATTTTAATTACACGCCTCTTTTAAACAGGGGCTGAAAAATTGGGCCTTAGCCACTGGTGGCGTCACCCATAAACCAAAATGATCTTCCAAGCTATCATCATTAATCGTATCATTGAGGAGGAGGAGGAGGATAGCCAGTCAACATAACAGCACAGGCACTCAGCACCAGCATCAGTCTTGAAGGGATGTGACATTTTAAAATCAATTAGTCTGTTATATCAGCATCAGGTGTGTGGTAGCTGGTGGTGATCCAAGACTGGTTCATCTTGATGAAAGTCAGTCGATCAACCGAGTCGGTGGACAGGCGCACCCTGTGATCCGTGACAAATCCTCCAGCAGCACTGAATGTGCGTTCTGAAAGAACGCTGGATGCAGGACAGGCCAGTAGCTCAATTGCATACTGTGCAAGCTCTGGCCAGTGATCCATCCTCAAGACCCAGTAAGCCAGAGGATTTTCGGTGGGGAAGGTGTCCAAGTCTGACCTTGCCCCTAGGTATTCCTGGACCATGTATATCAGACGCTGGCGATGGTTGCTGGAACCGATCATACTTTGGGGCTGCGGACTAAAGAATTGTCTGAACGCTTCGGTCAGACGGCCACCTTCCCCACCGCTCCTTCTTTGACTGCCCGAAGCCTCAACAACTCGTTGTCCAGGACCAGAAGTTTGTAACCTCCCAGTCTCTGGGAACGCGTTGCACAGACCTTTCTGCAAGGCCTCCCGGAGTTGTCTCATCCTCTGCTCCCTCTGCGACGGTAAGATAAGGTCCGCAACCTTACCCTTGTACCGTGGATCAAGGAGAGTGGCCAGCCAGTAATGGTCCCTCTCCTTGATCCGAAGAATACGAGGATCCTTCCGCAGACTTTGCAGGATCAGGGAGGCCATGCAGCGTAGGTTAGCTGAGGCATTCAGTCCGAAGTCCTCTGGGTCACTAAGGACGACATGATCCGCAGCCACCTCCTCCCAGCCACGTACAAGTCCACTGGTTTCTTGGGACTGTAAATCATCCCTAAAAGACTGCTGCTGATGATGCTGAGTGCCAGCCTCCACCTCCATGCTGACACAATCCTCCTCCTCCTCCTCCTCTTCCTGTGCGATGGGTGGGACAGAAGGAACACTGTCTGGGTAAAGGGGGCCTTGAGAGGCAAGGAAGTCCTCCTCTTCCTGCCTCTGTTCTGCCTCAAGTGCCCTGTCCATTATTCCACGCAGCGTGTGCTCCAACAGGTGGACAAGAGGTACAGTGTCACTGATGCATGCACTGTCACTGCTCACCATCCTCGTGGCCTCCTCAAATGGTGCCAGGACAGTGCATGCATCCCTGATCATGCCCCACTGGCGTGGTGAAAAAAACCCGAGCTCCCCTGACCCTGTCCTGGTGCCGTAGTCGCACAGGTACTCATTGATGGCCCTCTGCTGCGTGTGCAGCCACTGCAGCATGGCCAACGTTGAGTTCCACCTGGTGGGCATGTCACATATAAGGCGGTTCTTGGGCAGGTTCAACTCCTTTTGCAGCTCAGCCAGGCGAGCACTGGCATTATAAGATCTGCGGAAATGCACACAGACTTTCCTGGCCTGCCTCAGGACATCCTGTAAGCCCGGGTACCTGCCCAAGAACCGCTGCACCACCAGGTTAAGGACGTGAGCCATACAGGGCACATGGGTCAGTTGTCCCTGTCGGAGGGCGGAGAGGAGGTTGGTGCCATTGTCGCAAACCACCATTCCTGGCTTAAGCTGGCGTGGCGTCAACCACCTCTCGGCCTGCCCCTGCAGAGCAGACAGGACCTCTGCCCCAGTGTGGCTTCTGTCCCCCAAACACACCAGCGCAAGCACGGCATGGCATCTTTTTGCCTGCGTACTTGCGTAGCCCCTTGAACGCCTACGGAGCACCGCTGGTTCCGAGGACAAACCACAGGAAGAGGCCATGGAGGAAGAAGAAGAGGAGGGGGTGGAGGAGAGAGGTGTGTCACAACCAGTAGTAGCATTTTGGAGGCGTGGCGGTGGAACAACCTCCAACACTACTGCACCTTGAACTGCATCCTTCCCAGCTGCCAAAAGAGTGACCCAATGGGCCGTGAAAGAAAGGTAACGTCCCTGTCCATGCCTGCTGGACCATGAGTCAGCGGTAATATGCACCTTACCGCTGACCGCCCTGTCCAGCGAGGCCAAGACATTGCCTTCCACATGCCTGTAGAGAGCCGGAATCGCCTTCCGTGCGAAAAAGTGGCGTTTGGGAACCTGCCACTGAGGAACCGCACATTGCACAAACTCACGGAAGGGGGCCGAGTCTACCAACTGAAAAGGCAGCAGTTGAAGCGCTAGCAATTTAGCCAAGCTAGCATTAAACCGCTGGGCATGTGGATGGCTGGGAGTGAACTTCTTTCGACGGTCCAGCAGCTGGGGCAGGGAAATTTGCCTGCTAGAATCGGACGTTGGTGTACTGCTAGCAGAGTGCCCGCAAGTACTTGCCTGTGACACACCTAATTCTACACCTTCATTCCTCTCAGAGCAGGTTTCAGAGAGGAGTGAAGGTATAGTGGGGTTGGAGATCCCAGCTGATGCGGTGCAAGAAGAGGTCAGCTTTGTTCTTTGGTGTGGGTCTTTAAGGTAGGCTTGCCAACGAGCTGCATGGCAGGTCAACATATGTCTGATCAAGCATGTGGTGCCCAAGCGGCTGATGTTTTGGCCACGCGATATACGCTTGAGACATATGTTGCAAACAGCAGCTGTGCGATCTGATGCACTCGCCTCAAAAAAGGCCCACACCAAATAACTTTTTGAATGACGGGCAGCGGCAGCGCCCTGCGGTGTGATTCCGTCGGTGTGCTGCCCATACGCTGGCCACTCAAGGGCATCCTGCCTCGTTGGAGATGTGCCTCCTCCTCATCCTCCTCCTCCTCCTCCTCTCTCCTATTAGGCACCCACGTGGAGTCAGTGACCTCATCATCCCCTCCCTCCTCATCACTGGAGCCAATCTGGCAGTATGCTGCAGCTGCTGGAGCATGACTGCCAGATTGGTGTCCTTCTTGAGCATCCCCTCTCTCTGCTCTCATGCTGTTGCCTTCCTCTAGCTGGGTATCATCATCAGATCCTTCCAAACGCTGGGCATCCTCCTGGAGCATGTACCCAACACTGTGCTCAAACAGTTCGGGGGACTCCTCAGGAGGAGGACATGGTGGGTCTAGGGAAGGATTGACTAATGAAGATAATGATACCAGAGAAGAGGACGCTTTGGCAGCTGCTTTGCCAGTACCCTGAGCCTGGGTGAGAGAGGATGAGGAGGATGAGGTGGGCTTGGTCATCCACTCTACCAAGTGTTCGGCATGATGTGGCTCAACATGTCCAGCTGCCGAAAAGAAGGACAAGCGTGTCCCATGGCCATGTGCTGATGACAATGCACCGCGTCCACGACCAGCACTGTTGCCCCCAGACACAGAGCCTGCTTGCCCTCTTTTCTTGCCTCCTGACTGTCTGCCTCTCCTTGTTTGCCTTCCAGACATTTTAATGGATGGCCTGCAGGGAGATGGGAAAAAGAGCAATAAGGGCTACCTTCAGGTGTATACTGTGCAGGAGGCTTAGCAACAATGACACTGACACTGTCCCCTGCCTATCCTTCTCTGTCCCTAAACACAAGGATTTAAAATATGGAACAGCAAAAATGGTTTAGAACAGAATAGCACACTGACACTTTCCCTCACTGTCCTACTCTGTCCCTCCCTACAAACAAGTTTTAGCACAGAATAGCACACTGATAATTTGCACGAGTGTCCTTCTCTGTCCCTAAACTCAAGGATTTGAAATATGGAACAGCAAAATTGGTTTAGAACAGAATAGCACACTGTCAGTTTCACTCACTGTACCTCTCTGTCCCTAAACTCAAGGATTTGAAATCTGGAACAGCAAAATTGGTTTAGAACAGAATAGCACACTGTCAGTTTCACTCACTGTACCTCTCTGTCCCTAAACTCAAGGATTTGAAATATGGAACAGCAAAATTGGTTTAGAACAGAATAGCACACTGTCAGTTTCACTCACTGTACCTCTCTGTCCCTAAACTCAAGGATTTGAAATATGGAACAGCAAAATTGGTTTAGAACAGAATAGCACACTGTCAGTTTCACTCACTGTACCTCTCTGTCCCTAAACTCAAGGATTTGAAATATGGAACAGCAAAATTGGTTTAGAACAGAATAGCACACTGTCAGTTTCACTCACTGTACCTCTCTGTCCCTAAACTCAAGGATTTGAAATATGGAACAGCAAAATTGGTTTAGAACAGAATAGCACACTGTCAGTTTCACTCACTGTCCTACTCTGTCCCTACAAACAAGATTTAGCACAAAATAGCACACTGACACTTTCCCTCACTGTACCTCTCTGTCCCTAAACTCAAGGATTGAAAATATGGTTCAGCAAAATTGGTTTAGAACAGAATAGCACACTGACACTTTCCCTCACTGTCCTACTCTGTCCCTCCCTACAAACAAGATTTAGCACAGAATAGCAGACTGAAAATTGCCACGAGTGTCGTTCTCTGTCCCTAAACTCAAGGATTGAAAATATGGAACAGCAAAATTGGTTTAGAACAGAATAGCACACTGACACTTTCCCTCACTGTACCTCTCTGTCCCTACAAACAAGATTTAGCACAAAATAGCACACTGACACTTTCCCTCACTGTACCTCTCTGTCCCTAAACTCAAGGATTGAAAATATGGTTCAGCAAGATTGGTTTAGAACAGAATAGCACACTGACACTTTCCCTCACTGTACCTCTCTGTCCCTACAAACAAGGATTAGCACAGAATAGCACACTGTCACTGACACTCTCCCTACCTATCCTTATCTGTCCCTAAACACAAGAAATCCAGGATTAGTAAAGGAAAAAAATGACACTGTCCCTGCCTATGCTTCTCTTTCCCTGCTCCGGAACACACTACACAAGGCCGCCGCGCTGGCGGCCTTTTATAGTGTGGGGCGTGTACTAAACCCCCTCAGCAATAATTGGCCACAGGCATCCTGCCTGTGGCCAATCATTGCTCTCCTCGCTGCCGGCGCTGTGATTGGCCAAGCATGCGGGGTCACAGTGCATGCTTGGCCAATCACAGCGCCTGGATGACACTGCGATGGCGTAGTGCATTGTGGGCCGTTCGCGTCACTCGAATTTGGCGCGAACGGCCCAAATCGTTCGATCTTCGTCGAACGATCGAACAGCCGATGTTCGAGTCGAACGTATGTTCGACTCGAACACGAAGCTCATCCCTAGTGTCGGGGGTCCATTGGAGGTGGAGCCCGCAAGGGAGGGTAGTTCTCCGTCTACTAAAGACTACCTTCCCGCCGAGATGTATGACACCTCCGACCTAGAGTCGCTGTCAGACTGTGGGGATGACGGAGAACTAGACAAACTGTTTCACCGGAAGGGCTGGGACAAACGCCCGCTACCTGTGCTGTGTAAACCGCAGGATTCCCCTATGTCTATAGAAGACAGTATGCCCCGGGCGCAGGCCCCGGAGTTTCCGAGGAAATCTAGTCCTCCGACTGACCTTCCACATTCCACCACATCACCCGCTCTGATAGTGGGGATGCAGCGCGCTTCATTGCGGGCACCAAAGGCAAAGCCACCCGAGATGGTGAAGGTACCTCGGCACCCGGAGGCCATCGTACAGCCAGGAGAAGGTGAGCGAGATGTCATGCCTCCTCTAGCCCGATTGCAACGACTTTTCTCTCAGAGAGTCGCCCGTGAATATGGGTGGGAGTACCCCTACTTGCCTCGGGACTTACTGTATGAAGTCGAGGTCTTGCGACAACGGTGGTACGACGAGTTTGTCTGGGAAAAGCTCAAAGTACCTCATGCCCGGCGATACTTGTCGTGTTCACCGCCTGTGTCTAAGAAGTTCAGAGACTGCAGAGCTGATTGGAAATTAGGGCGCCATATTCATGCCGATAAGGTGCTCATCTGCAGAAAAGAGGGAGAGGATGTCGAATATTCAGTCGAAGTGTTTGACAAGCACTTGAAGCCCTTGTTTTTGCCAGATCCAAGATTTTATCTGTAGGAGAAGAGAACTCCTATTTTTGTTTGCTTGTTGAACTCTGGAAGGAACATTCCCAGACGCTCAGAACTGTGCCCTAGTTTTGTTTTGATTTGGGCTCTTTTTCTTTACTCACAGGAGACTTGGGAGCTGTTGTTTTTTTTCTTTCTCCCTTTTCTTCATGTGCCAAAGGCAGAGACTTTGGGGGTAGAGTCAGTGTAGGAAAGCAGGAAGAGTGAAGATATCACCAAGTGCCATTACCGCTGCGTCGTCACCAGGGGGCGGTGTTGCGCGACGTTTGTTTGTTTTTTTTCTGCACACTTTTACACCACACTCGTTGGAGCGAATGGGTCTCTCGGCTGATAGACCCATTAATTTCAAAATCTCACAAGATATTAGGATGTTGTTTTTTGTTTCCCTTCTGCAGGAGATTCGTCGGTCAAGACTGCTGAGTGTGGGTGGTTCTTAGACAGGCACGGGAGGGATTGTATATGTGTACCTGACAGATGTTTTATACAAGAGTTTATCGTTTTATATTTCCCTTCCCTTTTCGAGCAGGTCTTGGCACACACAATGTTCAAATTTTAGGGACAGCCTCTGGGGCTCGCTTCATGTCACCACTCCTTGGGAGACATGGGTGTGCACCTGACGCTGGGGACCAGCGTCAAATCCCAGGGGGGAGTGTGTAGCGGGGTCTTCAGATTTAGTTGGGGTACACCTGGGGGTAGTGTGACCCAGGTGTGTAATTAGGTTAGGGTATGGACCCCTTTTTGTTATTCGTGGAGGATTGGGTGGTGCAGTATTCTCCTTGGCCTGTGGGTGGCGGGGTACCTACGGGCTCAAGGTAGAATCACTACCACAGTGCTACCCTTTTTGTCCCTTTCCGGAGATGGTACGGCTGGGGCAGGGAACCCGCCGTGGTGTCCAAGGGAGGAGATAAAAGGGGGACACGCCCTCACTACGAGGTCTTTGGAGGATCATATCTTCATGCACCCAGGCACCTTAGGCCTGGGTGCGGCCGGTTCGAGGTTCCAGCTCAGGCGCCCTAGGCCTGACCGGAATGGAGTTGGAGTCCATCCCAGGCACCTTCAGCCTGGGGTGAGGTACTATGTCGTAGGCCTGGGGCCCAGTGACTTCGACTGGGTCCCGTGAGGGTGAAGTGATTCCAGGGTGCCCCTTGCGAGGGGACCCGCATCTGAGGTGAGGAGGCTGGGGAGGTCACCCGTCCGGAGATTCCGGAGCAGCGTCAGCCCGGTGACAGATGGGCCTCCGGTAACTCCCTTGGAGGAACATTTTCCCCTGATAGGGGCCGCAACGCAGCGAAGGTATTCTAATCAAGGTTGCTACTACCCTTGGTCATAGTACAGGGGTATAGAGACTAAAATCAGTACAGTGCCTCGACCTGCTCATCCCACCGTATCTTGCCATTACATTGTTTGTTGTGGAGCTACGAAATAAAACAGAGAGTTGGACTGTGATCGGTGTATGGACTCTGTTAATGGGAGCAAGGGAGATTCCAGCACAGCAGGACTGAGTCCCTTAACAAGCACACATTTGGCCCGAGGAAGATGTTGATACTGGCCTTCACCTCACCCACAGCTATGGGGAGGACATGGGCCGTGGCGCACCTCACCCTGTCGCGTGACATACCCCTAGCTAAAGAGGACGGGGTGAGGCCGCTACACTTGCATACAATTGTCCTGTTTTTTTTTCCTCCAAACAATACCTGCATCTGGTGTACGTGTATACGTATGTCCTCACAAACAATTTTTGGGATTTTGTGATACTGATTTGAACGCAAAGCATGTTAACATACCAGTGTGAATGTCTCCATTGAAAACTATGCAGCTGTGTTCAGATCTGTAAATGCATTTTTTTACAGTCATGTGAATGAAGAGCAGTGTTTAGAGGCCTTACAAAATGCACCAAAGCTCCATTCAGAGAGGGGCTTATGAACATAATTTATGCACGAGCAAGAGCGTAAATGTATTCTAGAGCCAGAATAATGGAATATTCTGGCCAGTAGAATGCATTTACGGTCAGCGCCCTACGTGCATAAATGCACGTACATACGCAACATTAAAGGCATTTGTTTCTGCCATGTTCTGGCAAAAACAAATCCAGCATATTTGGAGCATAAATTCATAAACCCATGTGCATTAGGCCTAAGATTAACTTGCATCTAAACCCCAAAACAAAAATGTAATATATTGCAGCTTAGCTTACCAGTTCTTAGGTGTGGTGGTTGCATTAAAAAAAATGTAGGCTTTATTTTCACCTGGTGATCCTACCAATAACATAGTTCTTTCCTTAAGACATTACTGTGCGGTATTCATGGAGGCATTGTCATCCCAGCACAGGAAGTATGTTAGGACTGCAAAACATCTTGCCCTCTCCCCAAATCCATATCACTGCGAGAAGTGTTTTGTACCTTATAGAGGTGAATTGGACAGGGCTAATAACTTTGCTTGAGATAACCCCATACCGTGCATGGGAACTTACAAGCTTACTTGGTTTCTGGTAGGATCAACAGGTATTTTTTGCACTTTTAGAACAGATATAACAAAACACTTTCAATGCAATATTTACTGAAACAAAAGGGAGCAAATAAGAGAAGTTAATTGTTATTAATTATAAATGTTATTTAAATCTGATGAAAAGCCCCATTCAACCTACTCCTCATATTCAAAGATATAAATTACTGTATCCAGGAGAATTCTAACAAGCAATATTTACTATACTAACCTTAGTTCCATGTATAGCTAACTACTTGCTTAGATTCACTGGTTCAACAGCATATTAAGTTAGGAAGTCATATTAAAATGCTAACAACTATTACTTAGGGTCCATTCATACCAAAACACAGTATGCAAAATACAAATGCTGTCACGTGTTGTGACACACTGCGTTAGACAGCTTGTTCAAAATAACCAGGCCGAAATATGCACCGACATATGAGAATCTGGGGCAGGCTGCATTTTTTCACAATGCAATGATTAGGACACCTTGTGTTGCAGCACATGTGCTTTTTTAAAGTGCATTGGGGTACCACTACCAAAGAATGGCAACAGAGCGCACCATTGCACAGAATGTACATTAGAATGCATTGCAGTAATACAATTGTTTTGCATGCATTACAGGGGGGACCTGAAAGTAGGGGATGTGGGGTGTGGATGCTACAACTTCCCTGCAGCACAGCTGGAGGGAGGGAGTAGAGGAAATGCGGGTAGTGCTTCAGGGGGAGGCAGAAGAGGATCAGTGTCTGCAGAAAGACACTACAGCTTGCCCTCCTGCTCAGAAGGTGCCCGTGTCCCCCTTTTAAACTAATGGGGCCTGGGCCAGTACAGGAGGGCTGGCTGTATTGCCTTAGCAATGGCCCTGTCAATGGGCAGTAAGACTTGATAATTAGGTCTAATCGGGCAACAATCAACAGGAAACCCAACTGTGCTTCTTAGCTGCTCAGATCATGAATGTCATATTTAGTTTGCATTACGTGCTGTTGTTCCACATAAACAAAAGTTAAGGTTGTGGCAACGGTTTCTCCATCCTAAAGAAAATCCTGGGCAAATCTGCAAATTGCTTTGGGTTTCCTCTTAGTCATAGTAGGACACCTGCAGAATCTACATTTGCCAAGAAAACTGTGATAACGTTTTGCATCCGCACAGCAAATTTAATTGTCATGAACAATAAACTCTAGCATCCAGAATACTGGAAGTGACTGCATAACCCCTTTGCTAAAACTAGCCAATGCAACCCTGTTGTGACTATTTATGTAGAACAATATCAATATATCACATCATTTTATAAGGGGATATAAGATGGGAACTTTTATCAATCGCTTAGATCCAAGCTACGGTAGTTAAAATTCCAAAACCAATACTTTTTTAGATAGCTATTTTCCTAGAAACAGTCAAACTCCCAGCAGTAGTGATGAGCCGAACACCCCCGGGTTCGGTTCGCACCAGAACCCGCGAACGGACCGAAAGTTCGTACGAACATTAGAACCCTATTAAATACAATGGATGCGAACGTTCGAATTCTAAAGTGCTAATTATAACAACTATTATGCATGTTATTGTCCTAAAAAGGGTTTGGGAACCCGGGTTCTGCACCAGGGGACATGTATCAATGCAAAAAGAAGTTTTAAAAACGGTCGTTTTTCGGGAGCAGTCATTTTAATGATGCATAAAGTGAAAAAAAAAAAGTCAAATATTCCTTTAAATATCGTACCTGGGGGGTGTCTAAAGTATGCCTGTGAAGTGCCACGTGTTTCCCGTGTTTAGAACTGTCCCTGCACAAAATGACACTTCTAAAGGAAAAAAAAGCCATTTAAAACTGCTTGCGGCTTTAATGTAATGTCTGGTCCCGGTAATATGGATGAAAATCTTTAAGAAAAATGGCATAGCTACCCCATGACCCCCTACCCCAGCCCATTACCAGCCCCTTTGGGTCTTGTATGGATATTAAGGGGAACCCCGCACATAAAATAAAAAAGGCCCTATATACTCTGAACAGCCGTATACAGGCGGTGCATACAAGACAGGGACTGTATGTTTGTTCTTATGTAGAATGTGTTTGTAATTTTGAACAGGTACATTGTTTAAGTGTAGCTCCAGCCCAAAAATCTATTTTTAAACTTTTTGGAAAACATAGGTAAGGGTTATCACCCCTGTAACATTTGTTTTGCTGTCTGTGCCCCTGTTCAGAACATTTCACCTCACTTTCCGTCCCAATGACAACTGTTTTTGAAATGTGGTGTTTTTCTTGAAACAAGGATTGCTGATAAAGCATCAGTACAGAGGAGACACCTTTCTCCCATATTAATTCTTACAGGAGAGAATTTTCCTTCCTAGGGGTAGATTTCCTCTCACTTCCTGTTGTCTTCTTGCGTTTGCAAGTAGGAGTCGTTTGTAAGTCGGATGTTTGAAAGTAGGGACCTGCCGTATATAATCTGCAGAAATAGGCCCCTTAGTTGGTGTTGGCACAACACTGTAAGCACTCACAGTTACTCTTGGTTGGTGCTGGAACGCCCTGCTGTCAACTATTATATCAGGAATTGTAATTACATATAATTGTTGAACAGTGGTAGTAAAAATTGGGCCTTTGATGGTGGTGCTGGTGCCACAACACTGTAAGCCCTGACAGTTACTCTTGGTGGGTGCAGCAATGGGCCCTGCTGTGAATTATTAGATCAAGAATTGTAATTGCATGCCCCTGTTGAACAGGGGCTGAAAAATTGGGCCTTTCGTGGTGGTGGTGGTGGTGGTGGTGTTGCCACAACACTGTAAGCCCTCAGAGTTACTCTTGCTTGGTGGGTGCAGGAATGGGCCCTGCTGTGAATTATTAGATCAATAATTGTAATTACATGCCCCTGTTGAACAGGGGCTGAAAAATTGGGCCTTAGGCACTGGTGGCACAACACTGCAACCCCTCACAGATACTGTACTTGGAGCACAGCAATGAGCCCTGTTGCAAAGTATTGCTTCAAAAATTGTAATGACACGCCCCTGTTAAACAGGGGCTGAAAAATTGGGCCTTAGGCACTGGTGGCACAACACTCCAACCCCTCACACATACTGTACTTGGAGCACAGCAATGAGCCCTGTTGCAAAGTATTGCTTCAAAAATTGTAATTACACGCCCCTGTTAAACAGGGGCTGAAAAATTGGGCCTTAGCCACTGGTGGCGGCACCCATAAACAAAAATGATCTTCCAAGCTATCATCATCAATCGTATCATTGAGGACTCGGAGGAGGAGGATAGCCAGTCAACATAACAGCACAGGCACTCAGCATCAGCATCAGTCTTGAAGGGATGTGACATGTTAAAATCAATTAGTCTGTTATATCAGCATCAGGTGTGTGGTAGCTGGTGGTGATCCAAGACTGGTTCATCTTGATGAAAGTCAGTCGATCAACCGAGTCGGTGGACAGGCGCACCCTGTGATCCGTGACAAATCCTCCAGCAGCACTGAATGTGCGTTCCGAAAGAACGCTGGATGCAGGACAGGCCAGTAGCTCAATTGCATACTGTGCAAGCTCTGGCCAGTGATCCATCCTCAAGACCCAGTAAGCCAGAGGATTTTCGGTGGGGAAGGTGTCCAAGTCTGACCTTGCCCCTAGATATTCCTGCACCATGTTTATCAGACGCTGGCGATGGTTGCTGGAACCGATCATACTTTGGGGCTGCGGACTAAAGAATTGTCTGAACGCATCGGTCAGACGGCCACCTTCCCCACCGCTCCTTCTTTGACTGGCCGAAGCCTCAGCAACTCGTTGTCCAGGACCAGGAGTTTGTAACCTCCCAGTCTCTGGGAACGCGTTGCACAGACCTTTCTGCAAGGCCTCCCGGAGTTGTCTCATCCTCTGCTCCCTCTGCGACGGTAACATAAGGTCCGCAACCTTACCCTTGTACCGTGGATCAAGGAGAGTGGCCAGCCAGTAATGGTCCCTCTCCTTGATCTGAAGAATACGAGGATCCTTCCGCAGACTTTGCAGGATCAGGGAGGCCATGCAGCGTAGGTTTGCTGAGGCATTCGCTCCGGAGTCCTCTGGGTCACTAAGGACGACATGATCCGCAGTCACCTCCTCCCAGCCACGTACAAGTCCACTGGTTTCTTGGGACTGTAAATCATCCCTAAAAGACTGCTGCTGATGATGCTGAGTGCCAGCCTCCACCTCCATGCTGACACAATCCTCCTCCTCCTCCTCCTCCTCCTCCTCTTCCTGTGCGATGGGTGGGACAGAAGGAACACTGTCTGGGTAAAGGGGGCCTTGAGAGGCAAGGAAGTCCTCCTCTTCCTGCCTCTGTTCTGCCTCAAGTGCCCTGTCCATTATTCCACGCAGCGTGTGCTCCAACAGGTGGACAAGAGGTACAGTGTCACTGATGCATGCACTGTCACTGCTCACCATCCTCGTGGCCTCCTCAAATGGTGCCAGGACAGTGCATGCATCCCTGATCATGCCCCACTGGCGTGGAGAAAAAAAACCAAGCTCCCCTGACCCTGTCCTGGTGCCGTAGTCGCACAGGTACTCATTGATGGCCCTCTGCTGCGTGTGCAGCCGCTGCAGCATGGCCAACGTTGAGTTCCACCTGGTGGGCATGTCACATATAAGGCGGTTCTTGGGCAGGTTCAACTCCTTTTGCAGCTCAGCCAGGCGAGCACTGGCATTATAAGATCTGCGGAAATGCACACAGACTTTCCTGGCCTGCCTCAGGACATCCTGTAAGCCCGGGTACCTGCCCAAGAAACGCTGCACCACCAGGTTAAGGACGTGAGCCACACAGGGCACATGTGTCAGTTGTCCCTGTCGAAGGGCGGAGAGGAGGTTGGTGCCATTGTCGCAAACCACCATTCCTGGCTTAAGCTGGCGTGGCGTCAACCACCTCTCGGCCTGGCCCTGCAGAGCAGACAGGACCTCTGCCCCAGTGTGGCTTCTGTCCCCCAAACACACCAGCGCAAGCACGGCATGGCATCTTTTTGCCTGCGTACTTGCGTTGCCCCGTGAACGGCTACAGAGCACCGCTGGTTCATAGGACAAACCACAGGAAGAGGCCATGGAGGAAGAAGAAGAGGAGGGGGTGGAGGAGAGAGGTGTGTCACAACCAGTAGTAGCATTTTGGAGGCATGGCGGTGGGACAACCTCCAACACTACTGCACCTTGTCCTGCATCCTTCCCAGCTGCCAAAAGAGTGACCCAATGGGCCGTGAAAGAAAGGTAACGTCCCTGTCCATGCCTGCTGGACCATGAGTCAGCGGTAATATGCACCTTACCGCTGACCGCCCTGTCCAGCGAGGCCAAGACATTGCCTTCCACATGCCGGTAGAGAGCCGGAATAGCCTTCCGTGAGAAAAAGTGGCGTTTGGGAACCTGCCACTGAGGAACCGCACATTGCACAAACTCACGGAAGGGGGCCGAGTCTACCAACTGAAAAGGCAGCAGTTGAAGCGCTAGCAATTTAGCCAAGCTAGCATTCAACCGCTGGGCATGTGGATGGCTGGGAGTGAACTTCTTTCGACGGTCCAGCAGCTGGGGCAGGGAAATTTGCCTGCTAGAATCGGATGTCGGTGTACTGCTAGCAGAGTGGCCGCAAGTACTTGGCTGTGACACACCTAATTCTACACCTTCATTCCTCTCAGTGCATGTTTCAGAGAGGACTGAAGTTATAGTGGGGTTGGAGATCCCAGCTGATGCGGTGCAAGGAGAGGTCCGCTTTGTTCTTTGGTGTGGGTCTTTGAGGTAGGCTTGCCAACGAGCTGCATGGCAGGTCAACATATGTCTGGTCAGGCATGTGGTACCCAAGCGGCTGATGTTTTGGCCACGCGATATACGCTTGAGACATATGTTGCAAACAGCAGCTGTGCGATCTGATGCACTAGCCTCAAAAAAGGCCCACACCAAGGAACTTTTTGAATGACGGGCAGAGGCAGCGCCCTCCACAGGCGGAGCTCTGCGGTGTGATTCCGTCGGTGTACTGCCCTTACGCTGGCCACCAAAGGGCATCCTGCCTCGTTGGAGATGTGCCTCCTCCTCATCCTCCTCCTCCTCCTCTCTCCTATTAGGCACCCATGTGGAGTCAGTGACCTCATCATCCCCTCCCTCCTCATCACTGGAGCCAATCTGGCAGTATGCTGCAGCTGCTGGAACATGACTGCCAGATTGGTGTCCTTCTTGAGCATCCCCTCTGTCTGCTCTCACCCTACTGCCTTCCTGTAGCTGGGTTTCATCATCAGACCCTTCGAAACGCTGGGCATCCTCCTGGAGCATGTACCCAACACTGTGCTCAAACAGTTCGGGGGACTCCTCAGGAGGAGGACATGGTGGGTCTAGGGAAGGAGTGACTGATGATGAGTCTGACATTGATACCAGGGAAGAGGACGCTTTGGCAGCTGCTTTGCCAGTACCCTGAGCCTGGGTGAGAGAGGATGAGGAGGAGGAGGAGGGCTTGGTCATCCACTCTACCAAGTCTTCGGCATGATGTGGCTCAACATGTCCAGCTGCCGAAAAGAAGGACAAGCGTGTCCCATGGCCATGTGCTGATGACAATGCACCGCGTCCACGACCAGCACTGTTGCCCCCAGACACAGAGCCTGCTTGCCCTCTTTTATTGCCTCCTGACTGTCTGCCTCTCCTTGTTTGCCTTCCAGACATTCTAATAGATGGCCTGCAGGGAGATGGGAAAAAAGCAATAAGTGCTACCTTCAGGTGTCCTTCTCTGTCCCTTTACTTAAGGATTTCTAAATATGGTTCAGGATGATTGCTTTTGCACAGAATAGCACAACGACAATTTCCCTGACTGTCCAAAAAACAAGGATTTCAAAGATGGTTGATGAGGAATGCTTTAGCACACTATAGCACAAGGAGAATTCACTCACTGTCCTTCCCAGTCCCTAGAAACAAGGACTTGCACAGTGAAAGAAACTGACACTCTCCCTACCTACAGTTTTCTGTCCCTAGAAAAAATGTTTTTTTTAAGCACACTATAGCACAAGGAGAATTCACTCACTGTCCTTCCCAGTCCCTAGAAACAAGGACTTGCACAGTGAAAGAAACTGACACTCTCCCTACCTAGAGTTTTCTGTCCCTAGAAAAAATGTTTTTTTTAAGCACACTATAGCACAAGGAGAATTCACTCACTGTCCTTCCCAGTCCCTAGAAACAAGGACTTGCACAGTGAAAGAAACTGACACTCTCCCTACCTACAGTTTTCTGTCCCTAGAAAAAATGTTTTTTTTAAGCACACTATAGCACAAGGAGAATTCACTCACTGTCCTTCCCAGTCCCTAGAAACAAGGACTTGCACAGTGAAAGAAACTGACACTCTCCCTACCTAGAGTTTTCTGTCCCTAGAAAAAATGTTTTTTTTAAGCACACTATAGCACAAGGAGAATTCACTCACTGTCCTTCCCAGTCCCTAGAAACAAGGACTTGCACAGTGAAAGAAACTGACACTCTCCCTACCTAGAGTTTTCTGTCCCTAGAAAAAATGTTTTTTTTAAGCACACTATAGCACAAGGAGAATTCACTCACTGTCCTTCCCAGTCCCTAGAAACAAGGACTTGCACAGTGAAAGAAACTGACACTCTCCCTACCTACAGTTTTCTGTCCCTAGAAAAAATGTTTTTTTTAAGCACACTATAGCACAAGGAGAATTCACTCACTGTCCTTCCCAGTCCCTAGAAACAAGGACTTGCACAGTGAAAGAAACTGACACTCTCCCTACCTAGAGTTTTCTGTCCCTAGAAAAAATGTTTTTTTTAAGCACACTATAGCACAAGGAGAATTCACTCACTGTCCTTCCCAGTCCCTAGAAACAAGGACTTGCACAGTGAAAGAAACTGACACTCTCCCTACCTACAGTTTTCTGTCCCTAGAAAAAATGTTTTTTTTAAGCACACTATAGCACAAGGAGAATTCACTCACTGTCCTTCCCAGTCCCTAGAAACAAGGACTTGCACAGTGAAAGAAACTGACACTCTCCCTACCTACAGTTTTCTGTCCCTAGAAAAAATGTTTTTTTTAAGCACACTATAGCACAAGGAGAATTCACTCACTGTCCTTCCCAGTCCCTAGAAACAAGGACTTGCACAGTGAAAGAAACTGACACTCTCCCTACCTAGAGTTTTCTGTCCCTAGAAAAAATGTTTTTTTTAAGCACACTATAGCACAAGGAGAATTCACTCACTGTCCTTCCCAGTCCCTAGAAACAAGGACTTGCACAGTGAAAGAAACTGACACTCTCCCTACCTATAAAAGTCACTGTCCCTGCCTATGCTGCTCTTTCCCTGCTCCGGTACACACTACACTAGGCCGCCGTGCTGGCGGCCTTTTATAGTGTGGGGCGTGTACTAAACACCCTCAGCAATAATTGGCCACAGGCATCCTGCCTGTGGCCAATCATTGCTCTCCTCGCTGCCGGCGCTGTGATTGGCCAAGCATGCGGGGTCACAGTGCATGCTTGGCCAATCACAGCGCCTGGATGACACTGCGATGGCGTAGTGCATTGTGGGCCGTTCGCGTCACTCGAATTTGGCGCGAACGGCCCAAATCGTTCGATCTTCGTCGAACGATCGAACAGCCGATGTTCGAGTCGAACGTATGTTCGACTCGAACACGAAGCTCATCCCTACCCAGCAGCATCATTGAAAGACTCTTGTTTTTGAGTAATCGGACTTGGCAACAATTCTGTGCAGCTTCACTGTGTGCTTTCATGCTGCCGAGATGAATATGACCTTTTTAAGGTTTTCCATAGAGCAGCATATGTTCTTGAACTCTATGTGCTATCAAAGCATCGGTCAACTTTCTTATTTAGTTCTCCAATCACTCAACTTTAGTAATTGGGGCACCTATAGTATAGTCCGCATAGCGATGCAAAGGAAATTGGGCTTGGCTTAGAGGCACAATTAAAAATGCTCTAGCATCAGTGCAATAACAAAAATGCCACAGCATTGGTGGTTGGTGGGAGGAAAAATGCCCCATTGTCAGTGGAAAGGAACAGCTTTTGTCCAAAGGTCACCACCCTTTAATTTCTATGGTGGCATAATATGTCCTGGAGCCCAGGATCCTATTATTTTTAACAATACAATACCACAGAACAGTTGGAGCACAGGAGTACCTTTTTTTTTAACATGAAACGGTAATATGTGCTGTTAATGAATTATTAAGAGTGACCAGAATATTTGATGCTGTCCGAAGATAGATATGGCCGACAGGCCTGACTTAGAACTGATTTTGGGGGACGGTCTTTAACAGATTTATACACTGTGTTGTCATCCTTTAGGACCTTTGTATTGCTTGGGAACAGAATGCATACACTGACCACAATAACCTCATCCTCGTTTTGGGCCTTATATTCAGATTCTGTGTCCATTTTCCTGTCCTTTCAACTTACTAAAGTTAACAGGTGTTTCTATGCCACCGTTTCCCAAACTTGGCCTGAAGTCCCACCAGCACTTGTTTTGTGGATGTCCAACACGTCACATCCACATCACATTTCAAAGGCAGCGATTGCACCACCCGCACAAACTTTGTCTACTGCTAGGATTTGAGGACAACTCTAGGAAACAATGCTGATGCAACAGTTTATTTAATGCTTCCAGCAGGCACATCTGTTAGTGAAGGTAATAGTTTGTTGGTCCAAATGAACTATTTTAAAATGACAAAAAGCTGAAGTTAGGTTTTCAACTTCCATTTAGCTCATGGTGGTACTGGTACACCACATCCCAGGAAGCATATTACCTAAGGCTTTTTTCAGATTTGCAGTACTTCTTATCGGGGTAAGCAGCTGAAAAGCATTCAGGAGGCACTATGGCCACCTCCTCAATGGTTTTGTGTTTTTTTTTTTTTGTTTGTCTTTTCTTTTGCTTTTTTTAAATTGCTGAATGGCAATTTTACATTGTTGGACTGCGCTGCAACTACGAGCCTGAGCTTTGTGGTGTGGACCTACTAAACTCAGTAGGTGAGTTTGACAGGCAGTGCCACCTGTCAAACTCTGCATTGCAAGTTAAAAATGCTGCTGCAGTGAAGTGAAGCATCACGGCAGTGGCATTTGTACAGCCCCAATCCAGCTGTATTGTTACAATTCAGGTGAGCAGCCAGGGGGTGGTAAAACGGCAGCTCAGTCATCTGTTTTTAATGCTTTCCTGCCACCCATCGGAAAATGCCTTAAAGCAGGGATATGCAATTAGCGGACCTCCAACTGTTGCCAAACTACAAGTCCCATGAGGCAAAGCGAGACTCTGACAGCAGCAAGCATGACACCCAGAGGCAGAGGCATGATGGGACTTGTAGTTTTGCAACAGCTGGAGGTCCGCTAATTGCATATCCATGCCTTAAAGGATAACTCCACTTTCGTGGGGAAAAAAAATTGCAAATAAAGAAAAAATAATATAGCGCATATAATTGCGACACTAATCATATTGTAATTAAATGTTATTAAAAATTACCTTTCCTTTTCAATCTGCAGTCAATGTAATTTTATGAGACTACATTGCAATATGGCTACCTGGAGCTGTTTTGTACACATAGTGTGTACTGGCCACTCCCCAGAAACATACTTTCCTTCTTGTGTGATTGACTCACCAATTTTCTCAGAAGTCTGCCTAAGATACAAATCAGATTTCAGGCATTCCTTGCAACAAAAAATTCCTTTTTTGAGAGATACTTTCAATAGGAGCACGTCTGAAGGGACGCAGGCCCAGCAGATTTCCTCATTGGTGCCCTTCAGCTCCACACCTGACAGTAAATTATGAAACTACTCCCATTACACTCACTAAGTCCAGAGGCACAGACAAACACACATGGATTTCTTCAGAATAACAAAAGGTAGGAATCTGCAACAGAGGGGAATCTTTTTTTTTGTTGAGTTATGCTTTAAGAGAATGACAGAGTTCTGACTCCTCTAACTAGTGTCTATTAAAGGGTTAGTAAATTAAAAAAATATATACTATAGCATATACAATTGCGACATAAGTGATATTGTAATTGAATGTTATAAAAAAATTACCTTTTTAATCTGTGGCACTGTAACTTTATGTAAAATGTAATGCACTAAGGCTCCCTGGAGGTGTTCTGTACAAATAATGTGTACAGAACACCCCCCAGAAAAATGATTTCCTGTTTTTGTAATTGGCTTACTGATTTTCCCACAAGTCTGCACTGATACAAGTCAGATTTCAGGCATCCTCTGTAACAATTTTTTTTATTTTTTATGAGCTACTCCTCATAGGAAATTACGTCTTAAGGGATGCAGACCCTGCAATATTCCTCATTAGACCCCTGCAGGTGCAGCAGCTGATTGATAATTATGAAACCACTCCTATTAGATTCACTTTCAACATGGACACAGGAAAACACAGTACTTTCTTCAGAATAACAAAAGGTAGGAATCTGCAACAAAGTTTGTTAAAATCCTTGTAATGTACATAGATCACCCAGAGGGGATTGTTTTTTTTTCCTCAACAAACGTAGGTAGGTTAGCGTCCTTTAAGGTTTAAGGTTTAGCTGAATGGATGATGAAACGGTTATGGTAGGTAATTGATCCAGCAGTGGAGTTGCAATATGACAGTTACTATGGTTTGCAAAGTAACCAAGACATCAACTATAGATCTATAGGACGTCTGTGGAAATACCATGTCACTGAGACCCTAGTCTAGTTGCTAATGTTGTTACTGGCATTAGGCATGTGCATTTCGTTTCATTTCAAATCGAAATTCGGACAAATTTTAATTATTCGGACGTTCGGATGCATCCGAATTAACGAATTACAATGCTAACGAATTCAACCGAATCCGAAATAACGTTTCGAATCGAAAAACCACGGACGAAATTTGAATCGAATTCGAAAAAAATTCTAATTGAATTTGAAAAAAATACTAGTCGAATCGAATTTGAAAGCAATTAGAATAGAATCGAAAATATTGGAAAGAATCAAATAGAAAAACAATAGAAAAGAATAGAATAAAATACAATATATATATTATATTTTATTCTATTCTGTTCTATTTTTTTTATAGTCTATTTTCTATTTCTATTCTAATCTTTTCTAATTGGAATTCGAAAAATCGGTTGCATTCGAAAATATTTCAACCAAATTCAAAAATATTTCTACCGGATTCGATAATATTTCATCCGCATTCGTTAATATTTCAACCAAATTCGATAATATTTCAACCAGATTAGAAATTATTCCAACCGAATAGAAAAGACCATGTTCCGACATTCGAATTTTGTATGGAATTAATTCAAATTCCAATAAGAAAAGATTAGAATAGATATAGAAAATAGACTAGAAATAGACTAGACTAGGGAAATGGCTGCTAATAGTTTGCAGGAGACCTGCAAAAAAAAAAAAAAAATGAAATAGATGCTTATAGTCTGCAGATATGATGAGAAAATAAAAAATAGATACTAATAGTCTGCAGGAGATCTGCAAAAAAAATATATAAATGCTAATAGTCTGCAGGAGATCGAATGGAAATAAATAGTAATCTGCAAAAAAAAATAAAAAATTAAATAGATGCTAATAGTCTGCAGGAGATCTGTTGAAATAAAGGAAATGGATGCTCTAATGCCAAAAAAGAAAAAGAAAAGAAAAATGAAATAGATGCTAAAAGTCTGCAGGAGATCTGCAAAAAAAATGAAATAGATGTTAATATACTGCAGGAGATCTGATTGAAATAAATAGTAATCTGCAAAAAAAAAAATGAAATAGATGCTATTTATTTCCATCCGATTTTGTGGTTAAAATATGTAACACCATCTGCTTTCATTTACTAGGAAACAATTAGAATGTTGTATATGTTACTAAGGTCAGAGGCATATATAGATTGCATATTCAATAATAAAAAAAAACGTTTGGGAAGTTCTGAACACTTGAAAGATGTTACAGTATAAATAACATCCAAGTAAGAACAGAAACATGTTGAATACACAGTTTTTTTTTGTAGATCATAGAGTGATTTTAGGTGGCATGTAAAACTGCAAGTAAAATGTGATCAACATACATTGTGTGGTCTAAAAGGCCGCATTCACGTATGTGCTTTGTAATAGTGTTTAGTAAAAGCACACGTTAATGCATGAGTATATTTGGATGCCCTTCTGTTTATTTTGAGTTGCATCCCAAGCAAAGACAAGGGTGCAATGCAATGTGGTCAAAATAAATGGCTGCCTTAACACGGCACTACATTGTTTGAGAAAACTTGTTATAACTTGTGTAGCGGCCTCCTCTCTCCCCCTCTCTTTTATCAGCTCGTCAGTCTTTTTGTCTAGGGGTACTTTTATGCCCCATACACACAATAGTTTTTCTTGCCATTTTTTTTTCTTGCCATTTTTCACGTCGTTTTTTTCATGTTTCCTCTCAAGCCTGTCTTGCGTACACACGATCATTTTAAAAAACGATCAAGCAAAGAGCAGTGACGTATACCACGTACGACGGCACTATAAAGGGGAAGTTCCGCTCGAATGGCGCCACCCTTCATGTTAGTAAAGTTTGTTGAGCAACGATTCGCGCTTTTCAGCCTCGTGCTTTTCAGTCTGTTACTGCGTGACGAATGTGCTATCTCCATTACGAACGCTAGTTTTACCAGAACGAGCGCTCCCGTCTCATACTTGATTCTGAGCATGCGTGTTTTTTTTCACGTCGTTAAAGGATACACACTATCGTTTTTCACGTCGTTAAAAAAAACGACATGAAAAACGACGTGAAAAAAGAGAGCATGTTCGAAATATTTAATGGCCGTTTTTCACGTCGTTAAAAATGCTCTGGAGCATACACACGATCATTTTTAATGGCCATTTTTAAAAATGGCATTTTTAACGGCATGAAAAACGATCGTGTGTATGGGGCATAAGAGGAGAGAGAGCGGGGTCACCACGCCAAGCCCTCACCCCAGATGTTCGTGTGGTGGAAGCAAAGTTCTTGTTTTACCTTCGGGTCAGTGTTCTGCACCTGGAACCTCCAATGAGAGTTACCTTGAACAATGTCTGCCAGAAAGTGAGCCCCACACCATTAAAGTCCAACACTCCTTTATTCTTCTTGAATGAACACAATCAGTTAGACTCCCTTGTAGAACAGAACAGAAAAGGAGGTGTGGATGCGAGTAGGCCCAGACACAATGAACTCTCCACTTTCCTTCCTGAAAGTGGGCTGCTGTCTCCGAGCGAGGGGGACTTTCCTTCCATGCGGTCTCCGATGGGAGGCTCACCTGTCACTGGCAATATGCTGCACCGGGTCTTCAAGTAAGTATCTCCCACCGGTCCATTACGACTTTCGGATTCGGGTACCCACTCCCGGGGTTCCCTAGGACCTCCTTCCCTCGTGGAACTCAGTGGTGGGCACTAAGCTCCAGACCTCCTCCCGAGTACCTCACCCCAGGCTAAAGGTGCCTGGGATGGAACATGACCTCCGAACGTCCTCTAGGCCTAGACCCGCCTAGGGGACCGACACGAACCACCACCCTCAGGCTGAAGGTGCCCGGGCTCGACTCCCTCCACCAAAAATGGCCGCCCCCTTTATACCCCCTCCCAGCAAGCACGGCGGGTTCCCCGCCCCACCATACAACCGCTGAGAGAGACCAAAAGAGATACGCCACCGCAACGATGACTCAACCACCGGGCCCAAAGTGACAGCGCCACCTGGTGGGCCCCAGGGAACCATACATCACAGTTTTCCCCACCAGATTCAATAAATAGAAAGCATATACCCGCTACACTCTCCCCCTGGTGATTTGACACTGGTCCCCAGTGTCTGGAGCAAACTATGCCCTCAACAGCTGACATAGTCCAGTCCAGAAACCAACTATAAATTGTATAAAAATATACTTTTTTTTAAAAACTTGGTCAACTAAAGAAATTGTGTCTGAGCCTTACATAAAAGGGAAGGGAAACAACAAAATTTTAACCATAACTGTAGAATCACACATTCACATTATGCTTTTCCTCTTTCCCACCCATCCTGACTAATACCCACCCCATACTCAGTGGTCTTGATGGGATGCTCTCCTGCAGAGGGAAAAAAGAAAATTATCACACATAAACCCTGACACATATATTCGTGTAAGAGGAAAGAAACTTCTTCGTAAAGAAATCCCTTTTCTCTAAAGAGTGAGTGTGTGAAAAGTGTTAACATTGCGCAACACTGCCACCTGATGACAGCGCCACGGTAACTGCACTCGTGGAACGTTTCTTCTTCTCCTGAACCCTATCTACCCCAGAGTCCATGATCTCTTGCTGGAAAAGTGAAGAACAACAGGAACAGTCCTTCATCCCTCTGAGCAACAAGGACCACAGGCCCCAGAAAGTTCAGCAGCATACAAACAAGAACAGGGTCTTTTTCCTCCTACAAATAGAAACGGGGATGCGGCAGAACAAGTGGCTTCAAATGCTGATCCATGGTCTCCAGATGATACTCAACATCTTCCCCTTCCTTGCGCCGGATCAGCACCTTGTCTGCATGGATGTGCCGTCCCAACATCCACTCTGCCTTGCAGTCCTTAAAACGCTGAGAGGCCTTGGGAGAACACGCAAGGTACCTGCGGGCGTGTGGAATCTGAAGGTGAGTCCACACAAAGTCATTGTACCAGCGCTCCCGGCAAACTTCCACCTCGTACAACAACTCCTTGGACAAGTATGGGTACTCCCATCCATACACTGCAGCAACCTTCCGACCAAATAGGCGTTGTAGTCTCGCCAGAGGAGGCATAGTGGCTCTGTCCCCTTCGCCAGGTAAAACTATTGAGTCCGGGTGGTGAGGGACCTTGATCACATCTGATCTGGGCATAGGTGCCCGCAACAACAGCCTCTTTTCCCCGGTCCTGGGTGTAGGTGACACCGGGGATATAAGGGCAGGTTGGGACTGGGACCCCTCTTCAGGCGCTGGTGCCTCCACCCCGGGTGTACTATCCCCTGTAGACATGGATGGATCCCTAGTTCTGCGGGATGAAGCAAGAGGTACTTTGTCCCAGCCCATTTCTGCAAACAGTTCATCAATAGCAACATCGTCTCCCATATCCGAGAGCGACTCCAGGTCAGAGGTGTCACACTCCTCCGCGGGCAGGTACCCTGTAGTGGAGACTGAGTTTTCACCTCTTCCCACACACCAAATCTCTCCGCCTGGCATACCTCGGCCTTTACTTGAAGCGGGACGTCCGGAACTCTTATCGACAGATCCATCTGGGCCGGGCGTAAGCGGGCGAGATGGTCCACCACAACCGCTGGTCGGGGCTACCATACCGGTCTTTCTCTTCAGTGGTGGACGCTGCAAGACAGTGGTGACCGAGTCAGCATCCTCGGATTTCTCCCGTTGAGTACTCACGACCTCCTCCGCGGTCTTTGCAGTGTGCGCAGGGATGGCTGTCAAAGCAGTGATTCCTCCTCTCTGAAGCCCTGAACACACGATCGGATATCCTATGGATTCTAATCCGATGGTTTTTTCCATCGGAAATCCGATGAAACTGTCTTCCATCAGACTTGCCCACACACCATCAGTCAAAAAATTGGACTGTTTCAAACGCAGTGATGTAAAACACTCAGATGAGCTGAGAAAAATGAAGTTCAATGCTTCTGAGCATGCGTCGACTTGATTCTGAGCATGCGTGGGTTTTTTATCCAATGGATTTCCACAAAGACGATCGGATTTTGCTATCGTTTTTTTTCCCATCGGATAAATTTAAAACATGTTCTATTTTTTCACACCGATGGAAAAAAGACCGATGGGGCCCATACACGATCGGTTCGTCCGATGAAAACAGTCCATCGGACTGTTTTCATCGGTAAAACTGATCGTGTGTACACGGCTTGAGTGGTGTTGCCTGCAGCCCGGCCGGGGTAAATGGTTCTCGGCTTTTCAACCGGTGGATCCACTTCAAAAAGGAACTCCCCACAGGCCTTGCATTGCCTGAACGGCTTCAGTTGGCACACCAGTCCCGAACAACCGGGACAAATCACACCCAGGGCCTCAACGTCCATGCATGAATACAGGGCGAATCGACCCCTTGGCTTTAGCCGGATCCCCGTATCTGTTACCGGGGCAGCAGCAGTCAGTGTCGTGGTAGAAGGATGAACCGGAATCCACAATGTATGTCCGAACATGGTGACCTGTTGCTGATCCATCGCACACTGCCAGGGTTTTGCGCCAACGTCCCACTTGTAGTCCTTCACACGTATTGGACTCCTCCCCTTTGCTCCAGTTCGCGGGCTTTTCTTCTTTTCTGTTTCTGAGTCACGCCCATGAACTAAGCAGTGGGGGTGTGTCTGGTGGCGCAGTGCAATCGAAGCCCCCACGTGTACTACTTCACACGGCTGAGCTTCCCCCTTTTTCCACTCTTCTGCACGGGCCTTTCCCTTCATTGGGTCATGTCCATGACTTCGAGCAGGGATGCACTTCGGCCAATGAAGGCCTGCCTACTCGTAACTCCTCCGGGCAGACACGTTCAATTCCGTGGTACACAAACACTATCCCGGACGAGCCCCCACGTGTAGTGGCCTCCTTTCTCCCCTCTCTTTTATCAGCTCGTCAGTCTTTTGTCTAGGGGTACTTTTAGAGGAGAGAGAGCGGGGTCACCATGCCAAGCCCTCACCGCAGATGTTTTTGTGGTGGAAGCAAAGTTCTTGTTTTACCTTCGGGTCAGTGTTCTGCACCTGGAACCTCCAATAAGAGTGACCTTGAACAATGTCTGCCAGAAAGTGAGCCCCACACCATTAAAGTCCAACACTCCTTTATTCTTCTTGAATGAACACAATCAGTTAGACTCCCTTGTAGAACAGAACAGAAAAGGAGGTGTGGATGCGAGTAGGCCCAGACACAATGAACTCTCCACTTTCCTTCCTGAAAGTGGGCTGCGGTCTCCGAGCGAGGGGGACTTTCCTTCCAGGCGGTCTCCGATGGGAGGCTCACCAGTCACTGGCAATATGCTGCACCGGGTCTTCAAGTAAGTATCTCCCACCGGTCCATTACGCCTTCCGGATTCGGGTACCCACTCCCGGGGTTCCCTAGGACCTCCTTCCCTCGCGGAACTCAGTGGTGGGCACTGAGCTCCAGACCTCCTCCCGAGTACCTCACCCCAGGCTAAAGGTGCCTGGGATGGAACACGACCTCCGAACGTCCTCTAGGCCTTGACCCGCCTAGGGGACCGACACGAACCACCGCCCTCAGGCTGAAGGTTCTGGGGCTCGACTCCCTCCACCAAAAATGGCCGCCCCCTTTATACCCCCTCCCAGCAAGCACGGCGGGTTCCCTGCCCCACCATACAACCGCTGAGAGAGACCAAAAGAGATACGCCACCGCAACGATGACTCAACCCCGGGCCCAAAGTGACAGCGCCACCTGGTGGGCCCCAGGGAACCATACATCACAGTTTTCCCCACCAGATTCAAAAAATAGAAAGCATATACCCGCTACACTTGTGTGCCACAACAATGTAAATGGGCCTAAACCCAAAGACTAATGGGCTTATTCAATGAAACATTGCAAAAACAATGATTAAGTATAAAGTAGAATTCCATATAGTGGATTTCTGATATAACGATTTCTGATTATAGCAGAATATTCGCATAACCCAGGTTTTATTGAGAATACAATTCCCTCTCGGAACAAGTAAAGGATTGAGCCGGCAACTCTGTAGTCCATATAGCGATTGCTACGACTAAGGCTGTTCCCGAAGTGCGTCAGCTGTTTTTCTTGTCACTTTTTATAACCAATCATTAAAATTGCTATATGGACTACAGACTTGCCAGCTCAATCCTTTTACTTGTTCCTGTTGTAGTAAGGACACACTGAGCCGGAGCACCTGCAAGAGGAGCTTGCAAATTGGACTGGGAGTTCCTGTCAGAGCTGGGCTCAGCCCTTCCTTCTTAGAGCAGGCCGCTTAGCTGTCAGTTAATTGCCAGCTCCAATCTTTTCCACAGTGACTCACCCGATGGTGATATCCTGCTCGTCAGTCCTTTTTTTTTTTTCACATTTTGCGGTCTTTTTTTGCAAAAAATAAAATACCCAGCAGTGATTAAATACCAGCAAAGGAAAGCTCTATTTGTGTGAAAAAAAATATATTTGGGTACAGTGTTGCATGACCGCGCAATTGTCATTCAAAGTGTGACAGCGCTGAAAGCAGAAAATTGGTCTGGATAGGAAGGGCGGTAAAAGTGCCCTGTATTGAATCGGTTAAGAAATACCGCCATATCTGAGATAAGGAAACTGGAGCTAAATAAGATCTATTTTATCCTAAAGTAAATAGAGTTGCACGTCTAGTAATCTGGCGACCCTATGCGACTATTTTGTGTACATATTTCAGACAGGTATGTGAATCTGACACGCACAAAGACTTTTGTAATGCGAACAAGGCGGAGGCGGAGTCTATGTCTCAACTAACCACGCCATCTGAGCTTGTATACAAGTAGTTTTTATCCTGGGAACTACTATTTTAACTGCTGATTATATACTGGAGGGATGTAAGTGTTTAGCAACCTTTTCTTAAAATAAAGTGCTTTACGGTTTTACACTATGTGGGCCCCTTTTTCTTCTTTATTTGGTCACGTCTGAGGAACACTGGGGTCTTGTTTGGCCAGCCGTATTACCTTTCTTTCCAGTCTAACCACTGAGAGATTTGGTTTGAGTGATGGGTCATTATCCAAACGCTTGCCTAGACTCCTATAACGTGGAGTCTAGAGAGCTGGTAAGTAGACATGTGCGCACTGAAATATTTTGTTTCGGAATTTAGTTTTCGTCCCAAATTTCTTTTTATTTAGTTACTCCCGAAATTCGTTTTTATTTATTTTGTTTCGTTAAAAAATGCATTAGTCCGAAAATCCGAATTAATTAAGGTCAAATCTGTCATTGAAGGCTTATGCTGTCTGTCGAATGTTCTAAGAAGATTCGACGGAGCAGCTAAACTGTACGACGCCGCAATCGTACATTTCTGTTTGAATGTTCCGCCTACAAGCAATTGAAGAATTCTAATGTTGTATGACACTAGTAAAAATTATATTTATAAAGTCAACCAACATTCAAATTCTTCTATAGCCTATGGGCCGAGCATTTGACCGGAAATGTACGATTGCGGCGTCATACAGTTTAGCTGCTTGTCGAATCTTCTTAGAACTTTCGACAGACACCATAAGCCTTCAATGACAGATTCGACATTTGTATGTTTTTTGCTGCTTCGTCGAATCTTCGTCGTTCATGTCGAATGGTCTACCCCAACACTGTCTCTATAATGTTGAATCTTTTCTCTCTATGTCAAATCTTTCCTCTCTATGTAGAATAATCTTGGACTAATAGAGTTAAAGGAGAAGTCCAGCCTGAGCTTTTTAGGCTGGGCTTCTCCTCAGGGTCATTTCGTTTTGCACTCCTGTGACCCGTTTTCAGCGGAGAGCGGTCTAAAGTCCACTCTCCGCTGACGTCACTGCCATCAGTCGGGGCAGCGCATCATCAAGACTTCCCAAGTCGGGATCCGCCAGCTGCCCTGATTGATGGCAGTCTCAGTGTATCAGCGAGCCTCTGAGATGCTGAGACAGCCTCTCCCCGCCCCCCCCAATGGCTCAGCACTCCAATGAGCGTGGAGAAACAGAGAGGAAAGAGGCTGACTGACAGTGAGCCTCTTTCCTCTCGGGGGTCTGTGAGAACCGAGCCAAAGGCGATGTTCGCTGGCTCGGTTCTCAGTGCACAGACGGCGGGGGACAGATGGAGCATCGGTCCGATGCTCCATCCACCGAGGTAAGTATAAATATGGGAAAAATTCAAATCCCATACTTCTCCTTTAAGGTTAGGCACATTCGACCACAGGTTCGATAGACACAGATTGTTATTGTCAGTGTCATGTTGAATCTGCTATCTATATCAAACTGTTGTAGCAACGAAAACTAAAATAAAGCATTTTTTTATGTCGGATCTTTCGGATTTTGGATTCTGCACGTTTGTTTTCGTTTGTTAAAACGATAACGAAAACACCCGAAATTCGGACGAAAATGCAGTCGGACGAAAACGAATGCACATGTCTACTGGTAAGCCTACATCCTATTATCATGGTGGAGGTGCACATGGTGGATACTCATCTAAATCAAAAATGTCCTGTGTGCATGAAGCCTTAGATACACACATATGCACAAATTGTGACAACCTCTCATTTATTTTCCCAGCTCTGTCAAGAAGTTCATCTAGTTTTTCTAAATGATTCTGCAGAAGTTATATTCTTCTTTCAAAAAAGATAAGTACGAGTAAAGACCACTGTAAGAAAAAGAAGAAATGTAAATGCTGTAAATCCCTCTATGATTGTGCTGTTTTTTAGTGTAGAGAGTGCAGTTTGCCCTTCAGCCTTGAAATCCACCGCCTAGTATGACTATGCACATTCTTTACAGTCTTGTTTTTTTCTTTAATTGGACTGATTTTGAGCAATAATTACAGCTTCACAGCACATTGTATTATATGTCTTGGAAAATATGATTTGACTGTTGGCATGTATAATAATGAAATTTCAGCAAAGTGTGATAACATTTTAATCTGTCACAGTTATTTTCCTCTTCTTTACCTCCCTATGAGAAGGCAATCTCAACTTCAAAATTCAACCAAGGTGTGAGTGTGAAAAGAAAGTTTGTGGCCAACATTTTACAGAGCACGATTCTGCATACCACACATGATAAAATGTTGCTATTATTTCAATATCTATCTAAAGAAAAAAACTGTGCAATAATCCAGTGATATTGCTAATATTAATATCCATGATAGTAGCTGCAGTATATATGTAGCGGGGTCCCCTATGGCAATTATCAGCTCTGGTGATATGGCAGTGACGGGTGCAGGTGCCGCCGGAGGCGTCACCCTGTCTCTTCTTTCAGGTGAGACATGGGTTGCCCCTTGCGGTGATCCCGTTGGTGATGGCTCCTTCTTTATAGTCATGGCGTGCGTTAACCTATAGGTTTTGTTGTCTGGCGTCCGCACACAGTTGTGCTTGAAAGTCTCTGGCATCCCGCCCCAGTACTCCACTAGTGCATACTGATACGAGGTATCTGGGTCTGGTTTTATCTCCTTCACCCTCAGTGTATAATCTGGGGACACGGACACCATTAGCTGCTCTACCATCTCTGTCGACCACTCCTCTCCCGGAAGGCTGATGACTACCGACGTGTCCGGGTCTGCTCTGGATGTTTCACACCACGCTTTTACTGTTAGCGGGTCCATGCCGGTACCTCTGGGGTCTTCTCTTGCTGTATCAGGATCCCGGACGAGAACCCCCACGTGTAGCGATACCCTCAGCTAAGAGGGCCGCAGATTTAGTTTGGGCCCTGAAGACAGCTCCGCCAACACCCCGGCAATTCACTCGACCCACTCTGGCACAGTTAGTCTAGGGTAATATATATATCTTATGCTCTATGGTTAAATTCAGACACCAATGCAGTGGTAGAAGAATAATAAGTTTACTTTTGCTGGCAATATAATCAACAGTTATAACAATCACAGTAGTCTATCTGCAGAGCCCTGCAGCAACTGACACACTACCACTAGTAAGATATGGCGCACACGCGTCACGTGTAACAGTACTTCCCTATGCGCCCTATGGCGCAGCAACTAAATAAACTACCTAGATGGCCAGGCCTGACCATATAACTCAGTCTCTAATGCCCCATACACACGATCATTTTTCATGCCATTTTTTAAACCGACGTTTTTCCTGTAATTTTTTTTCATGTTTCCTCTCAAGCCTGTCTTGCGTACACACGATCATTAAAAAAAACGCTCGAGCAAAGCGCAGTGACGTACAGCACGTACGACGGCACTATAAAGGGGAAGTTCCGTTCGAATGGCGCCACCCTTCATGTTAGTAAAGTTTGTTGAGCAACGATTTGCGCTTTTCAGCCTAGTGCTTTTCCGTCCGTTACTGCGTGACGAATGTGCTATCTCCATTACGAACGCTAGTTTTACCAGAACGAGCGCTCCCGTCTCATACTTGATTCTGAGCATGCGCATTTTTTTTTCACGTCGTTAAAGCATACACACTATCGTTTTTCACGTCGTTAAAAAAAACGACATGAAAAATGACGTGAAAAAAGAGAGCATGTTTGAATTTTTTAATGGCCGTTTTTCACGTCATTAAAAATGCTCTGGAGCATACACACGATCATTTTTAATGGCCATTTTTAAAAATGGCATTTTTAACGGCATGAAAAGCGATCGTGTGTATGGGGCATAAGGGATGAATTCTTCACATGCAAATCTTTAAACGATGGTGCACATTTCAGGAACACATTTGTAATCCAAAGGGGGGGGGGGTAAAAAGTACCAACACAGAACACTTCACTAGAGATCCGTTTGACTCAGTTCTGCTATGGATCTCCAGTGTGGGATTTAAATGCAAACTGGTGGGCCACGGCAGTCTGTAGGCCTAACAATAGTGTACAGTATGGATTGAGCAGGTGCTCGCTCACCCCTCCGGACACGATCCCAGTCCGGGAACTTCCACCTGCTATGTCTCCACGCACAGCGTCTGCAGCGATCTGGTCTCCGGCTCCGCAGCGGTTGAGGATGACCGGGTCAGGTGCCACCCAGGCTCGCCAGGAGGGTGGAAGGCTCCTTCGGGTCGCAGCGCAAGGCCCCAGGCTTCAGGCCTTGCACCACAGCGGATCCGCACAGGAAGGTCTATCCACTGAAGTCTCGTGTCCCAAAGAGGCCGAGCTCCGCCTCGCCTCCTCCTTATATAACCCCTCCCATGAGTCTCTGGCCACTGCAGAGACTCATGGGAGGGGCTATTTAAGAAGGAGGCGAGGCGAAGCTCGGTCTCTTTGGACACCGCGCTGCTAGCAACAGCTTCTTCCTGTGCGGATCTGCTGCAGTGCAAGGCCTGAAGCCTGGGGCCTTGCGCAACTTCCGAAGAGCCTTCCATCCCGCTGCGGAGCCTGGGTGGCACCTGACTTTGATTGCTGCGAACATCAGTTGGATCGGGGACCCGATCGTCGCGGACGCTGTGTGTGGAGACACAGCAGGTGGAAGTCCCGGACTGGGATCGCGTCCGGAATGGTGAGCGAGCACCTGCTCAATCCAATCGGTTGTATTGTGTTTAGGCCTATAGACTGCCTTGGCCCACCGATCATTTATTTGCTGTTTCCGCTGGAGACCGGTTGCAGGACAGAGTTAAAGGGTCTCCAGCATAGTGTTCCTTGTGACTGCCTACTTTGTGGATTACAATACTGTTCCTGAATGTGCACCACCATTTCAAGTTTGCATGCGAAGAAATCTTTATTCACAAGACTGAGTTTGATTCTATGTCAGGCCTGACTAGGGAGGGGAGATAGAATATTGTTTAGTGCGCCATAGGGCGCGTAGATAGCAATAGCTGCACGTGGTGGATTACCGTGCTGTGCTATTGCCACATATATATTCCATCTATTGCTGCAGGGGTCTGTAAGCCAGTTATATGTTATGTTTTAACTCATGCCCTTTTAACCTAAAGTAAAGCTGTTATACCTTGCCACTTGCATCACTGTGTTATCATTACTCATAGTGCTTATACTTAATCTGGGGTTAAAGTGTGTATGTTACCAGGTGTAGATTGCGATAGAAAAAACATCTCTAGACTAACTGTGCCACAGGGGACTATACAAGATTGCCGGGGGTTGGTGGAGCTGTACTCAGGGCCCGAAAATTCAAACCAGCGGCTCTCTTAACTGGGGGTAGCGCTACACATGGGGGCTCTCGAGTCCGGGATCCTGATACAGCAGGTGAACACGCCAAAAGTACCAGCATGGACCCGTTAGAGGTTAAAGCGTGGTGCGAAGCAGCTAAGACAGAACCAGATCAGTCGGTGGTCATCAGCCTCCCAGGGGAGAAATGGTCAACAGAGACGGTAGAGAAACTGGTGGTGTCAATGTCTCCAGATTGTACACCATGGGTGATGGACATGAAGTCAGACCCAAACATCTCATATCAGTATGCGCTGATAGAATGGTGGAACGGAATGCCGGAAACCTTTAAGCGCAGATGTGTGCGCACCCCAGACAATAGACGGAACCATCCCCAACGGGATCACCACAAGGGACACCCCGTGTCTCACCTGAAAGGAAAGAAAGGGTGACGCCCCCGGCGGCACCAGTCACTACCATAGGACCAGAATTAATAAACGCCTTAGGGGATCTGCTAGCAAAGTGCCAGAGGACAAGTACGGTAAATGTAGAGGCTAGCTACCGCAGACTAAAGACATTCTCAGGGAAGCTTCCTGTCCCTGTAGGGGAAGAAGATTTTGATACCTTTCAATACTATTAGCAGTAGAGGCATGGGAGGTGCCTGAAGTGCAGAAGAGACAGCGCGTGATAGAAAGTTTGAAAGGCTCTGCAGCAGAAGCGGTGAAAAGCTTTCGGTTTGGCAATGCTGATTGCCCAGCTCAGGACTGTTTAGCCATGTTACAAGAGGAGTTCGGTCAGCTGGAGAAGGTGACAGAATTGGTGTACCAATTCGAACATACTTTCCAACAGCCAAATGAGAAGCTTTCAGAGTATGTAAGAAGACTCAACAAGATGCTTTGCAAGATCGTGTTGAAGAAAGGGATGTTGCCCCAAGACACAGACGCGGCAAGAATGAAGCAAGTGTTAAAGGGAGCATTACGCTCGGATCCAGTCTGGCTTCACCTGAAAACCAGTGGAGGGGGAATGTCATTGACTTACTCTGATCTGATAAAAATTATTAGGGATGAGGAGTCACTACAGATGGATCAACAAGTGATCAAGGCACATACTTCTGCTGCGCCAGTAATAGTCAACTCGGTGATGACAAAAGAAAGAGACCCAGAAGTAGACGCTTTAAAATCGCAGATGTCTCAGGTGTTAGAGATGCTGACCTCCCTGATTACAAAAGATTCAAGGGTTCCTGAGAGAGAGGGACCCAGGAAGGAGTTGTTCCCAGATGCTTCAGTGCCCATTCCCCTACAAGACTAGGGGGATGTGATCTGTTTTAACTGTGGAGGGATTGGCCATATTGCAGCTGTATGTTCCAGTCCCAAGAAAAAGAAAGCAGACAACCGCAAGCCGGCGGGAAACTCCAGAGGGCCCCGGTGAAGGAGTCAACCGGGTGCCCATCATCTTCAGTGAGCTCCAAACTGAATGAGAAGCCCAAGAAAAGAGAGGACAAGACCCCCCAGAAGAAACACAAGGTTCCTCAGTGGGAACGTACCCCAAGGAAAGAGTGTAATGTCCCTCAGCGGGTAGTTACACCCGTTAACAGGAGGAAGATCAATGCATACCAGGCCCAGGAGAGGCTTAAGTCCAAAGAGAAGTGGAAAAAAGGAAGTACAAAAGGGAAACGCAAAGATCCAAGGAAAGAGACCCCTTTGAAGCGATATCCAGAGAAGCTGGTGGGCCCATCCCCCATAGTGCCCATTCAAGTGGAGGGAGTTTACACAAAAGCCATATTGGATACAGGGGCACAGGTGACCCTGTTATATCGGGACTTTTATGACAAACACTTAAGTCACCTACCCATCAAGAAGATAGAAGAACTAGAAATCTGGGGAATCGGGACCCAGAGCTTCCCTTATGATGGCTACCTGCCCATAAAACTGACCTTCGACCCATCTGTGGCCGGGAAGGCTGAAGTGTTTGATACTCTGGCAGTTGTGTGCCCTCGGCCGCCTGGAGCCAACAAGAGTTCCTTAATAATAGAAACGAACACGGACCTGGTCCGGAGGCTTCTGACCCCTCTTGCAAGCAGGAAAGACTCGGCCGCCACCAAGATTCACCCCATCTTGAAGACAGCCTACCAGTGGTTGGTCCTGGAGCAGAAGGCCCCAGAAGAGGGAGTGGGGAAGGTCTGGAGACTTGGAAAGAAGGGAGTGGTGTTGCAGCCCGGTGAAGTAACCTGTCTCAGAGCCACTGTGAAGCTTATTTGGGAGCAACCTGGACCCTTTGTCATGTTGGAGCCAGACCCAAGGGAAGAACACTCGGGTTTGGAAATAATTCCAGAAGTGGTCCCACTGAGGGCTCTGAAGAAGGCCCACTATAAGGTCCCTGTGAGTGTCAGGAATACTCATGGCCCCATGGAGATCCCAGCCAGGGTGTTGCTGGGCCAGGTGAGCCCTGCTACTCCAGTTGCTCTGTCGGATGCGGAGAAGACGGGTGAAGGAGGGAATGTTTGGGAGAAACTCTCCATGGAGAACCCAAACCTGCCCAGGGCTTGGAAAGAGAGAGCCAAGGCCCAGTTGACCAGGTGGAAGAAGATCTTCTCTCAAGATGAGTTCGATGTGGAGTGTGCGAGGAGTGCCACCCATCGAATCCGCCTCCAGGAAGACAAGCCCTTCAGGGAGAGAGTCAGGCGAGTCCCATTAGCAGACCTGGAAGATCTGAGGGAACAACTTGGAGAACTCAAGAGGACCGGTGTGATCTGGGAGTCTAGAAGTCCCTATGCCTCTCCGATAGTAGTAGTTAGAAAAAAGAATGGATCGTTGAGGTTGTGTATAGACTACATGACCCTCAACAGGAGAACCATCCCTGACCAGTACACCACTTCGAGGATAGAAAATGCCCTACAGAGCTTGTCTGGAGCCATGTGGTTCAGCGTGATGGACCTCAAGAGTGGATACTATCATATCCCTATGCATCCGGAAGACAGCCTTCATAACCCCAGTGGGGTTCTTTGAATTCGACCGAATGCCACAGGGACTGTCCGGAGCCCCAGCCACCTTCCAACGTCTCATGGAGAAGACTGTAGGAGACATGAACCTTATCGAGGTCCTTGTGTACTTGGACGATGTCATTGTCTTTGGGAGGACCTTGGAAGAACACGAAGAGAGGCTGGAGAAAGTTTTGAGAAGACTCAGTGAGGAGGGGCTCAAGCTTTCGCCCGAGAAGTGTAGGTTCTACCAATCTTCCGTTAATTATCTGGGACACATAGTGTCTGAAGAAGGGGTAGCCACAGACCCTGAGAAGTTGGAGGCAGTTACTTCCTGGCCACGGCCTACCACGGTAACAGAACTCAGATCCTTCCTGGGGTTCTGTTCCTATTATAGAAGGTTCATGGAGGGGTTTGCCCGAATTGCCAGACCCCTGAATGAGCTACTCCAGACGGAATGGGAAGAGGATGACTCGGGTCCCAGGAAGCCGGGAGAGTCAGTCCAAGACCAGTGGAACCAAAAGTGTGAAGAGGCCTTTCAGATGTTAAAAAAAAAGCCTAACCACTGCCCCTGTCTTGGCCTATGCAGACCCAAAGAGACCTTATGAACTCCACGTAGATGCCAGTCATGATGGTCTGGGAGGAGTGCTCTATCAGGAGCATGAAGGACAACTGCGACCCGTTGCCTACGTGAGCAGGAGTCTGACCTCCTCTGAAAAGAACTACCCCACTCATAAGCTGGAGTTCCTGGCCCTCAAGTGGGCGGTAGTTGACAAACTTAAAGACTACCTGTATGGGGCAGAATTCACTGTGAAAACCGACAACAACCCCCTTACTTATCTCTTCACCACAGCAAAGCTGGATGCCACAGGACATAGATGGCTGGCTGCACTGTCTGGGTTCAATTTCAGCCTGAAGATAATCTGCCAAAACTGTTAAAGAAGGAATTGAGATCTGACCAATTGGAAGACCCTATGGGGAGATTGGTTCTGGAGGACCTGGAGAATCAGGATCCAAATAGACTCCTGCGCCATCCTTCAAAGGAAGCTCGCCTGTTAAGGAAAGAGTGGGACAGGTTGTAGGTGCATCAGGGAGTGGTCTACCGAAGGGGCCCCTCTGATGACCTGGAAGACAAATGGCAACTGTTTCTCCCCGAAAAACACAGAGAGACTGTCTTGGTTGCCCTGCATGATAATCATGGACACCTAGGGGCGGAAAGGACCTTCCAACTGGTTAGGAACCGTTTCTATTGGCCCTGCATGAGGGCTGAAGTTGAAGAATACTGCCACTCATGTGCACGATGCATCCAGAGAAAGACTTTACCTCATCAAGCTGCCCCAATGGGCCATCTGCAAAGTCAAAGCCCACTTGATCTGGTATGCATGGATTTTCTCTGCCTCGAACCCGACCTGAGTGGACTAGGAAATGTTCTGGTAGTAACCGATCATTTCACCCGGTATGCCCAGGCTTTCCCAACCAAAGACCAGAAGGCTTCCACGGTGGCCAAGGTACTTATGGAGAAGTATTTCGTCCATTATGGGCTACCACAGCGACTTCACTCAGACCAAGGGAGAGACTTTGAAAGTCGGCTGATTCGGAAGCTCCTGGATTCCTTAGGGATCAAGAAGACCCGAACCTCTCCTTACCACCCACAAGGGGATGCTCAACCGGAAAGGTTCAACCGAACTCTGCTCAATATGTTGGGGACCCTGAGTAGTGAGAAGAAACAACATTGGAGCAAGCACATAGTGGCTATAGTCCACGCTTACAATAGTACCACAAGTGATGCTACAGGCTACTCCCCCTACCGTCTCATGTTCGGAAGAGAAGCAAGATTACCGGTAGACCTGGCCTTTGGCACCTCCATAGACCATTCCTCAGCCACATCCCACAAGGGATATGTGGACAGACTCAGACACAGCTTGAAGGTGGCCTATGAACAAGCCCAAGCGGCTTCAGACCAAAGGGGGGCCCGCAACAAGAGGAACTTCGACCTGAATGTTCGGATCCAGGACCTGCAACCAGGAGACCGAGTTCTTCTATGAAACCTGGGAGTCCCTGGGAAGCACAAGCTTGCAGACAGATGGAGATCTGAACCCTATGTCATTTGTAAGAAGCTGCCGGGCCTACCTGTCTATAAATTGAAGCCAGAAGGGAAGGTGGGCCCATTGAAGACTTGGCATCAAAACCACTTACTCCCACTTGCTGAAGCAGTTCTGATACCTCCTGCAAGGGACTCCTCAAGCCCAGACTCCATTCTGGATACCCCTAGGCCAAACACTCGGTCCCAGTCCTCCCAAAATCAAGATGTAGAGACCTCTGAGCAAGGTGAAGATGAGAGACAGGAACTTGATTGGTTATGGCCTTCCCCAACTCCGGGAACTTCTGCTATAGATCTTCCTCCTGCCAAGGACACTATAGACAGAACACTGAATGCGGAAGCTACTGAATTCGTTCCATCCAGCCCTTTGTCAGATTGCTGGGAAGATGCCTGTGACACATACTCAGAGGAGGACCCAAGGGACTCTATGTACCTCCAGGATCCTGAACTAAGTGTTTCAGAGCCAGCGAAACCCCTTAAACCTGTTCCAGAAGAGGAGCCTGCAGTGTCCCAGCCAGAAGTCCCAAGAGAGCAAAGAGCTAGAAGAGTCATAAGGCCTCCCAAGAAGTTAACTTACTCACAAATGGGGAAGAGCTCAGAGGAGGCAGTGGTCACTGCAAGGAGGAGTACAGAGCATCCAGTTCCCTCCACTGTTCATTTGGTGGAGGGCAAACCCAATTTATCCTCTGGCACAGTTAGGCAGGCCACTCATGAAAGTGTGACCTGTGGGCAAGGGAATTCAACCCCTCAGTTTTGGTGGGAGTTCCCTTTGCCGACATCGTACACAGCATTGTCTAGAATGGTACGTAGTGTATGCTAAAAAAAAAATATATATCTTTGGGGACCAAAGAGTTTAAGTGGGGGGAGTGTGTAGCGGGGTCTCCTTTAATGGCCCCGAGACTACGTTACCCAGAATCCCATTCGGCACCCAGAGTGCAGTTGGCCACCGCAGAGACTCATGGGAGGGGCTATTTAAGAAGGAGGCGAGGCGGAGCTCGGTCTCTTTGGACACCGCGCTGCTAGCAACAGCTTCTTCCTGTGCGGATCTGCTGCAGTGCAAGGCCTGAAGCCTGGGGCCTTGCGCAACTTCCGAAGAGCCTTCCATCCCGCTGCGGAGCCTGGGTGGCACCTGACTTTGATTGCTGCGAACATCAGTTGGATCGGGGACCCGATCGTCGCGGACGCTGTGTGTGGAGACACAGCAGGTGGAAGTCCCGGACTGGGATCGCGTCCGGAGTGGTGAGCGAGCACCTGCTCAATCCAATCGGTTGTATTGTGTTTAGGCCTATAGACTGCCTTGGCCCACCGATCATTTATTTGCTGTTTCCGCTGGAGACCGGTTGCAGGGCAGAGTTAAAGGGTCTCCAGTAGGGATGGGCCCGGTGCTCGATTCGAACCCATGTTCGAATCGAGCATCGGGCGTTCGCTCGCTCGTCGAGCCCAGAACTATTTGGGCCGTTCGCATCACATTCGTGTGATGCGAGCGGCCCCGCAATGCATTGCGGCCGGCGCGGCCGGCGCAGTGCATTGCTGGCTGATGATTGGCCAAGCATGCACTGTGACCCCGCATGCTTGGCCAATCACAGCGCCCGAAACTCGGAGAGCAATAATTGGCTACAGGCAGGACGGCTGTAGCCAATTACAGCTCAGGGGCTTTAGTACACGCCCCACCATTTAAAAGGCCGCCACGCCATCGGCCCCGGTCACATGAGTTCCGGCTTTAGGAGAGATTAGTCTGCTGATTCTGTCTTTGCTTGATACTGAAAGATTTGCTCTTCTTTGCTAAACCATTGGCTATTTCTTTGCTAAACCATTGCTACCTAAGTCATTGATCGTTCATTGCTGCTGATTGCACAGTTAGTGTGTTATTAGCTGCTGCTGGGGATTAGTCTGGTGCGTGCTTACTGTTAGTACAGTATTGCACCCCAACAGCACCCATAGGACTTCTAGTGTGTTAGTGGCAGCAAACAGAGCTCCTATATTTTCTTCTCAGCAGCACCCATAGGACTTCTAGTGTGTTAGTGGCATCACACAGAGCTCCTATATTTTCTTCTCAGCAGCACCCATAGGACTTCTAGTGTGTTAGTGGCAGCAAACAGAGCTCCTATATTTTCTTCTCAGCAGCACCCATAGGACTTCTAGTGTGTTAGTGGCAGCAAACAGAGCTCCTATATTTTCTTCTCAGCAGCACCCATAGGACTTCTAGTGTGTTAGTGGCAGCAAACAGAGCTCCTATATTTTCTTCTCAGCAGCACCCATAGGACTTCTAGTGTGTTAGTGGCAGCAAACAGAGCTCCTATATTTTCTTCTCAGCAGCACCCATAGGACTTCTAGTGTGTTAGTGGCAGCAAACAGAGCTCCTATATTTTCTTCTCAGCAGCACCCATAGGACTTCTAGTGTGTTAGTGGCATCACACAGAGCTCCTATATTTTCTTCTCAGCAGCACCCATAGGACTTCTAGTGTGTTAGTGGCAGCAAACAGAGCTCCTATATTTTCTTCTCAGCAGCACCCATAGGACTTCTAATGTGTTAGTGGCATCACACAGAGTTCCTATATTTTCATCTCAGCAGCACCCATAGGACTTCTAGTGTGTTAGTGGCATCACACAGAGCTCCTATATTTTCTTCTCAGCAGCACCCATAGGACTTCTAGTGTGTTAGTGGCAGCAAACAGAGCTCCTATATTTTCTTCTCAGCAGCACCCATAGGACTTCTAGTGTGTTAGTGGCAGCAAACAGAGCTCCTATATTTTCTTCTCAGCAGCACCCATAGGACTTCTAGTGTGTTAGTGGCATCACACAGAGCTCCTATATTTTCTTCTCAGCAGCACCCATAGGACTTCTAGTGTGTTAGTGGCAGCAAACAGAGCTCCTATATTTTCTTCTCAGCAGCACCCATTGGACTTCTAGTGTGTTAGTGGCAGCAAACAGAGCTCCTATATTTTCTTCTCAGCAGCACCCATAGGACTTCTAGTGTGTTAGTGGCAGCAAACAGAGCTCCTATATTTTCTTCTCAGCAGCACCCATAGGACTTCTAGTGTGTTAGTGGCAGCAAACAGAGCTCCTATATTTTCTTCTCAGCAGCACCCATAGGACTTCTAGTGTGTTAGTGGCAGCAAACAGAGCTCCTATATTTTCTTCTCAGCAGCACCCATAGGACTTCTAGTGTGTTAGTGGCATCACACAGAGCTCCTATATTTTCTTCTCAGCAGCACCCATAGGACTTCTAGTGTGTTAGTGGCAGCAAACAGAGCTCCTATATTTTCTTCTCAGCAGCACCCATAGGACTTCTAGTGTGTTAGTGGCATCACACAGAGCTCCTATATTTTCTTCTCAGCAGCACCCATAGGACTTCTAGTGTGTTAGTGGCAGCAAACAGAGCTCCTATATTTTCTTCTCAGCAGCACCCATAGGACTTCTAATGTGTTAGTGGCATCACACAGAGTTCCTATATTTTCATCTCAGCAGCACCCATAGGACTTCTAGTGTGTTAGTGGCATCACACAGAGCTCCTATATTTTCTTCTCAGCAGCACCCATAGGACTTCTAGTGTGTTAGTGGCAGCAAACAGAGCTCCTATATTTTCTTCTCAGCAGCACCCATAGGACTTCTAGTGTGTTAGTGGCAGCAAACAGAGCTCCTATATTTTCTTCTCAGCAGCACCCATAGGACTTCTAGTGTGTTAGTGGCATCACACAGAGCTCCTATATTTTCTTCTCAGCAGCACCCATAGGACTTCTAGTGTGTTAGTGGCAGCAAACAGAGCTCCTATATTTTCTTCTCAGCAGCACCCATAGGACTTCTAGTGTGTTAGTGGCAGCAAACAGAGCTCCTATATTTTCTTCTCAGCAGCACCCATAGGACTTCTAGTGTGTTAGTGGCAGCAAACAGAGCTCTCCTATATTTTCTTCTCAGCAGCACCCATAGGACTTCTAGTGTGTTAGTGGCAGCAAACAGAGCTCCTATATTTTCTTCTCAGCAGCACCCATAGGACTTCTAGTGTGTTAGTGGCAGCAAACAGAGCTCCTATATTTTCTTCTCAGCAGCACCCATAGGACTTCTAGTGTGTTAGTGGCATCACACAGAGCTCCTATATTTTCTTCTCAGCAGCACCCATAGGACTTCTAGTGTGTTAGTGGCAGCAAACAGAGCTCCTATATTTTCTTCTCAGCAGCACCCATAGGACTTCTAATGTGTTAGTGGCATCACACAGAGTTCCTATATTTTCATCTCAGCAGCACCCATAGGACTTCTAGTGTGTTAGTGGCATCACACAGAGCTCCTATATTTTCTTCTCAGCAGCACCCATAGGACTTCTAGTGTGTTAGTGGCAGCAAACAGAGCTCCTATATTTTCTTCTCAGCAGCACCCATAGGACTTCTAGTGTGTTAGTGGCAGCAAACAGAGCTCCTATATTTTCTTCTCAGCAGCACCCATAGGACTTCTAGTGTGTTAGTGGCATCACACAGAGCTCCTATATTTTCTTCTCAGCAGCACCCATAGGACTTCTAGTGTGTTAGTGGCAGCAAACAGAGCTCCTATATTTTCTTCTCAGCAGCACCCATAGGACTTCTAGTGTGTTAGTGGCAGCAAACAGAGCTCCTATATTTTCTTCTCAGCAGCACCCATAGGACTTCTAGTGTGTTAGTGGCAGCAAACAGAGCTCCTATATTTTCTTCTCAGCAGCACCCATAGGACTTCTAGTGTGTTAGTGGCAGCAAACAGAGCTCCTATATTTTCTTCTCAGCAGCACCCATAGGACTTCTAGTGTGTTAGTGGCAGCAAACAGAGCTCCTATATTTTCTTCTCAGCAGCACCCATAGGACTTCTAGTGTGTTAGTGGCATCACACAGAGCTCCTATATTTTCTTCTCAGCAGCACCCATAGGACTTCTAGTGTGTTAGTGGCAGCAAACAGAGCTCCTATATTTTCTTCTCAGCAGCACCCATAGGACTTCTAGTGTGTTAGTGGCAGCAAACAGAGCTCCTATATTTTCTTCTCAGCAGCACCCATAGGACTTCTAGTGTGTTAGTGGCAGCAAACAGAGCTCCTATATTTTCTTCTCAGCAGCACCCATAGGACTTCTAGTGTGTTAGTGGCATCACACAGAGCTCCTATATTTTCTTCTCAGCAGCACCCATAGGACTTCTAGTGTGTTAGTGGCAGCAAACAGAGCTCCTATATTTTCTTCTCAGCAGCACCCATAGGACTTCTAGTGTGTTAGTGGCATCACACAGAGCTCCTATATTTTCTTCTCAGCAGCACCCATAGGACTTCTAGTGTGTTAGTGGCAGCAAACAGAGCTCCTATATTTTCTTCTCAGCAGCACCCATAGGACTTCTAGTGTGTTAGTGGCAGCAAACAGAGCTCCTATATTTTCTTCTCAGCAGCACCCATAGGACTTCTAGTGTGTTAGTGGCAGCAAACAGAGCTCCTATATTTTCTTCTCAGCAGCACCCATAGGACTTCTAGTGTGTTAGTGGCATCACACAGAGCTCCTATATTTTCTTCTCAGCAGCACCCATAGGACTTCTAGTGTGTTAGTGGCAGCAAACAGAGCTCCTATATTTTCTTCTCAGCAGCACCCATAGGACTTCTAATGTGTTAGTGGCATCACACAGAGTTCCTATATTTTCATCTCAGCAGCACCCATAGGACTTCTAGTGTGTTAGTGGCATCACACAGAGCTCCTATATTTTCTTCTCAGCAGCACCCATAGGACTTCTAGTGTGTTAGTGGCAGCAAACAGAGCTCCTATATTTTCTTCTCAGCAGCACCCATAGGACTTCTAGTGTGTTAGTGGCAGCAAACAGAGCTCCTATATTTTCTTCTCAGCAGCACCCATAGGACTTCTAGTGTGTTAGTGGCATCACACAGAGCTCCTATATTTTCTTCTCAGCAGCACCCATAGGACTTCTAGTGTGTTAGTGGCAACAAACAGAGCTCCGATATTTTCTTCTCAGCAGCACCCATAGGACTTCTAGTGTGTTAGTGGCAGCAAACAGAGCTCCTATATTTTCTTCTCAGCAGCACCCATAGGACTTCTAGTGTGTTAGTGGCAGCAAACAGAGCTCCTATATTTTCTTCTCAGCAGCACCCATAGGACTTCTAGTGTGTTAGTGGCAGCAAACAGAGCTCCTATATTTTCTTCTCAGCAGCACCCATAGGACTTCTAGTGTGTTAGTGGCAGCAAACAGAGCTCCTATATTTTCTTCTCAGCAGCACCCATAGGACTTCTAGTGTGTTAGTGGCATCACACAGAGCTCCTATATTTTCTTCTCAGCAGCACCCATAGGACTTCTAGTGTGTTAGTGGCAGCAAACAGAGCTCCTATATTTTCTTCTCAGCAGCACCCATAGGACTTCTAGTGTGTTAGTGGCAGCAAACAGAGCTCCTATATTTTCTTCTCAGCAGCACCCATAGGACTTCTAGTGTGTTAGTGGCAGCAAACAGAGCTCCTATATTTTCTTCTCAGCAGCACCCATAGGACTTCTAGTGTGTTAGTGGCATCACACAGAGCTCCTATATTTTCTTCTCAGCAGCACCCATAGGACTTCTAGTGTGTTAGTGGCAGCAAACAGAGCTCCTATATTTTCTTCTCAGCAGCACCCATAGGACTTCTAGTGTGTTAGTGGCATCACACAGAGCTCCTATATTTTCTTCTCAGCAGCACCCATAGGACTTCTAGTGTGTTAGTGGCAGCAAACAGAGCTCCTATATTTTCTTCTCAGCAGCACCCATAGGACTTCTAATGTGTTAGTGGCATCACACAGAGTTCCTATATTTTCATCTCAGCAGCACCCATAGGACTTCTAGTGTGTTAGTGGCATCACACAGAGCTCCTATATTTTCTTCTCAGCAGCACCCATAGGACTTCTAGTGTGTTAGTGGCAGCAAACAGAGCTCCTATATTTTCTTCTCAGCAGCACCCATAGGACTTCTAGTGTGTTAGTGGCAGCAAACAGAGCTCCTATATTTTCTTCTCAGCAGCACCCATAGGACTTCTAGTGTGTTAGTGGCATCACACAGAGCTCCTATATTTTCTTCTCAGCAGCACCCATAGGACTTCTAGTGTGTTAGTGGCAGCAAACAGAGCTCCTATATTTTCTTCTCAGCAGCACCCATAGGACTTCTAGTGTGTTAGTGGCAGCAAACAGAGCTCCTATATTTTCTTCTCAGCAGCACCCATAGGACTTCTAGTGTGTTAGTGGCAGCAAACAGAGCTCCTATATTTTCTTCTCAGCAGCACCCATAGGACTTCTAGTGTGTTAGTGGCAGCAAACAGAGCTCCTATATTTTCTTCTCAGCAGCACCCATAGGACTTCTAGTGTGTTAGTGGCATCACACAGAGCTCCTATATTTTCTTCTCAGCAGCACCCATAGGACTTCTAGTGTGTTAGTGGCAGCAAACAGAGCTCCTATATTTTCTTCTCAGCAGCACCCATAGGACTTCTAATGTGTTAGTGGCATCACACAGAGTTCCTATATTTTCATCTCAGCAGCACCCATAGGACTTCTAGTGTGTTAGTGGCATCACACAGAGCTCCTATATTTTCTTCTCAGCAGCACCCATAGGACTTCTAGTGTGTTAGTGGCAGCAAACAGAGCTCCTATATTTTCTTCTCAGCAGCACCCATAGGACTTCTAGTGTGTTAGTGGCAGCAAACAGAGCTCCTATATTTTCTTCTCAGCAGCACCCATAGGACTTCTAGTGTGTTAGTGGCATCACACAGAGCTCCTATATTTTCTTCTCAGCAGCACCCATAGGACTTCTAGTGTGTTAGTGGCAGCAAACAGAGCTCCTATATTTTCTTCTCAGCAGCACCCATAGGACTTCTAGTGTGTTAGTGGCAGCAAACAGAGCTCCTATATTTTCTTCTCAGCAGCACCCATAGGACTTCTAGTGTGTTAGTGGCAGCAAACAGAGCTCCTATATTTTCTTCTCAGCAGCACCCATAGGACTTCTAGTGTGTTAGTGGCAGCAAACAGAGCTCCTATATTTTCTTCTCAGCAGCACCCATAGGACTTCTAGTGTGTTAGTGGCAGCAAACAGAGCTCCTATATTTTCTTCTCAGCAGCACCCATAGGACTTCTAGTGTGTTAGTGGCATCACACAGAGCTCCTATATTTTCTTCTCAGCAGCACCCATAGGACTTCTAGTGTGTTAGTGGCAGCAAACAGAGCTCCTATATTTTCTTCTCAGCAGCACCCATAGGACTTCTAGTGTGTTAGTGGCAGCAAACAGAGCTCCTATATTTTCTTCTCAGCAGCACCCATAGGACTTCTAGTGTGTTAGTGGCAGCAAACAGAGCTCCTATATTTTCTTCTCAGCAGCACCCATAGGACTTCTAGTGTGTTAGTGGCATCACACAGAGCTCCTATATTTTCTTCTCAGCAGCACCCATAGGACTTCTAGTGTGTTAGTGGCAGCAAACAGAGCTCCTATATTTTCTTCTCAGCAGCACCCATAGGACTTCTAGTGTGTTAGTGGCATCACACAGAGCTCCTATATTTTCTTCTCAGCAGCACCCATAGGACTTCTAGTGTGTTAGTGGCAGCAAACAGAGCTCCTATATTTTCTTCTCAGCAGCACCCATAGGACTTCTAATGTGTTAGTGGCATCACACAGAGTTCCTATATTTTCATCTCAGCAGCACCCATAGGACTTCTAGTGTGTTAGTGGCATCACACAGAGCTCCTATATTTTCTTCTCAGCAGCACCCATAGGACTTCTAGTGTGTTAGTGGCAGCAAACAGAGCTCCTATATTTTCTTCTCAGCAGCACCCATAAGACTTCTAGTGTGTTAGTGGCAGCAAACAGAGCTCCTATATTTTCTTCTCAGCAGCACCCATAGGACTTCTAGTGTGTTAGTGGCAGCAAACAGAGCTCCTATATTTTCTTCTCAGCAGCACCCATAGGACTTCTAGTGTGTTAGTGGCATCACACAGAGCTCCTATATTTTCTTCTCAGCAGCACCCATAGGACTTCTAGTGTGTTAGTGGCAGCAAACAGAGCTCCTATATTTTCTTCTCAGCAGCACCCATAGGACTTCTAGTGTGTTAGTGGCAGCAAACAGAGCTCCTATATTTTCTTCTCAGCAGCACCCATAGGACTTCTAGTGTGTTAGTGGCAGCAAACAGAGCTCCTATATTTTCTTCTCAGCAGCACCCATAGGACTTCTAGTGTGTTAGTGGCATCACACAGAGCTCCTATATTTTCTTCTCAGCAGCACCCATAGGACTTCTAGTGTGTTAGTGGCAGCAAACAGAGCTCCTATATTTTCTTCTCAGCAGCACCCATAGGACTTCTAGTGTGTTAGTGGCATCACACAGAGCTCCTATATTTTCTTCTCAGCAGCACCCATAGGACTTCTAGTGTGTTAGTGGCAGCAAACAGAGCTCCTATATTTTCTTCTCAGCAGCACCCATAGGACTTCTAGTGTGTTAGTGGCAGCAAACAGAGCTCCTATATTTTCTTCTCAGCAGCACCCATAGGACTTCTAGTGTGTTAGTGGCAGCAAACAGAGCTCCTATATTTTCTTCTCAGCAGCACCCATAGGACTTCTAGTGTGTTAGTGGCAGCAAACAGAGCTCCTATATTTTCTTCTCAGCAGCACCCATAGGACTTCTAGTGTGTTAGTGGCAGCAAACAGAGCTCCTATATTTTCTTCTCAGCAGCACCCATAGGACTTCTAGTGTGTTAGTGGCAGCAAACAGAGCTCCTATATTTTCTTCTCAGCAGCACCCATAGGACTTCTAGTGTGTTAGTGGCATCACACAGAGCTCCTATATTTTCTTCTCAGCAGCACCCATAGGACTTCTAGTGTGTTAGTGGCAGCAAACAGAGCTCCTATATTTTCTTCTCAGCAGCACCCATAGGACTTCTAGTGTGTTAGTGGCAGCAAACAGAGCTCCTATATTTTCTTCTCAGCAGCACCCATAGGACTTCTAGTGTGTTAGTGGCAGCAAACAGAGCTCCTATATTTTCTTCTCAGCAGCACCCATAGGACTTCTAGTGTGTTAGTGGCATCACACAGAGCTCCTATATTTTCTTCTCAGCAGCACCCATAGGACTTCTAGTGTGTTAGTGGCAGCAAACAGAGCTCCTATATTTTCTTCTCAGCAGCACCCATAGGACTTCTAGTGTGTTAGTGGCATCACACAGAGCTCCTATATTTTCTTCTCAGCAGCACCCATAGGACTTCTAGTGTGTTAGTGGCAGCAAACAGAGCTCCTATATTTTCTTCTCAGCAGCACCCATAGGACTTCTAATGTGTTAGTGGCATCACACAGAGTTCCTATATTTTCATCTCAGCAGCACCCATAGGACTTCTAGTGTGTTAGTGGCATCACACAGAGCTCCTATATTTTCTTCTCAGCAGCACCCATAGGACTTCTAGTGTGTTAGTGGTAGCAAACAGAGCTCCTATATTTTCTTCTCAGCAGCACCCATAGGACTTCTAGTGTGTTAGTGGCAGCAAACAGAGCTCCTATATTTTCTTCTCAGCAGCACCCATAGGACTTCTAGTGTGTTAGTGGCATCACACAGAGCTCCTATATTTTCTTCTCAGCAGCACCCATAGGACTTCTAGTGTGTTAGTGGCAGCAAACAGAGCTCCTATATTTTCTTCTCAGCAGTACCCATAGGACTTCTAGTGTGTTAGTGGCAGCAAACAGAGCTCCTATATTTTCTTCTCAGCAGCACCCATAGGACTTCTAGTGTGTTAGTGGCAGCAAACAGAGCTCCTATATTTTCTTCTCAGCAGCACCCATAGGACTTCTAGTGTGTTAGTGGCAGCAAACAGAGCTCCTATATTTTCTTCTCAGCAGCACCCATAGGACTTCTAGTGTGTTAGTGGCAGCAAACAGAGCTCCTATATTTTCTTCTCAGCAGCACCCATAGGACTTCTAGTGTGTTAGTGGCATCACACAGAGCTCCTATATTTTCTTCTCAGCAGCACCCATAGGACTTCTAGTGTGTTAGTGGCAGCAAACAGAGCTCCTATATTTTCTTCTCAGCAGCACCCATAGGACTTCTAGTGTGTTAGTGGCAGCAAACAGAGCTCCTATATTTTCTTCTCAGCAGCACCCATAGGACTTCTAGTGTGTTAGTGGCAGCAAACAGAGCTCCTATATTTTCTTCTCAGCAGCACCCATAGGACTTCTAGTGTGTTAGTGGCATCACACAGAGCTCCTATATTTTCTTCTCAGCAGCACCCATAGGACTTCTAGTGTGTTAGTGGCAGCAAACAGAGCTCCTATATTTTCTTCTCAGCAGCACCCATAGGACTTCTAGTGTGTTAGTGGCATCACACAGAGCTCCTATATTTTCTTCTCAGCAGCACCCATAGGACTTCTAGTGTGTTAGTGGCAGCAAACAGAGCTCCTATATTTTCTTCTCAGCAGCACCCATAGGACTTCTAGTGTGTTAGTGGCAGCAAACAGAGCTCCTATATTTTCTTCTCAGCAGCACCCATAGGACTTCTAGTGTGTTAGTGGCAGCAAACAGAGCTCCTATATTTTCTTGTCAGCAGCACACATAGTACCTATAGTGTGTTAGTGTCAGCACCCATAGGACCTACAGTGTGTTGTGAGCACACATAGGAGTTCTATTTTTTATACTATATACACTACCGACTACAATGGCTGGAAGACCGCCAAGGAGAGGCAGAGCGTGCCGAGGCAAGAACACAGGGCAGGCAGGCTCTGTTTCTAGAGACAACAGTGCTGGCCGTGGACGTGGTCGTGCATCGTCATCAGCACGTGGCCATGGGACACGCTTGTCTTTGTTTTCGGCAGCTGGACATGTGGAGCCGCATCATGCCGAAGGCTTGGTAGAATGGATGACCAAGCCCTCCTCATCCTCCTCATCCTCTCTCACCCAGGCTCAGGGTACTGGCAGAGCAGCTGCCAACGCGTACTCAATGGCATCATCAGCCACCCCTTCCCTAGACCCACCATGTCCTCCTGAGGAGTCCCCCGAACTGTTTGAGCACAGTGTTGGGTACATGCTCCAGGAGGATGCCCAACGATTCGAAGGCTCGGATGATGATACCCAGCTTGAGGAAGTCAGTAGTGTGCGCGCAGAGAGAGGGGATGCTGAAGGACAGCAATCTGGCAGTAGTGTTCCACCAGCTGCAGCTTACTGCCAGGTTTGCTCTAGTGGTGAAGAGGGAGGGGATGATGAGGTCACTGACTCCACGTGGGTGCCTGAAGGGAGAGAGGAGGAGGAGGAGGAGGATGCAGCGTCACATGTCCAACGAGGCAGGATGCCCCCTGGAGGCCAGCTAGAGGCCAGCACAGCAACTGTACCACTCCGCAGAGCTCCGCCTGTGCAGGGCGCTGCCTCTGCACGTTATCACAAAAGTTCTTTGGTGTGGGCCTTTTTTGAGACGAGTGCATCAGATCGCACCACTGCTATTTGCAATATTTGTCTCAAGCGTATCTCGCGTGGCCAAAACATCAGCCGCTTGGGCACCACAAGCATGAGCAGACATATGTCGACCTGCCATGCAGCTCGTTGGCAAGCACACATAAAAGACCCACACCAAAGAACAAAGCGGACCTCTCCTTGCTCCTCATCAGCTGGGATCTCCATCCCCACTATATCTTCAGTCCTCTCTGAAAGCTGCTCTGAGAGGACTGAAGGTGTAGAATTAGGTGTGTCACAACCAAGTACTTGCAGTACACCGACGTCCGATTGTAGCAGGCAAATTTCCCTGCCCCAGCTGCTGGACCGTCGAAAGAAGTATACTCCCAGCCATCCACATGCCCAGCGGTTGAATGCTAGCTTGGCTAAATTGCTAGCACTTCAACTGCTGCCTTTTCAGTTGATAGACTCGGCCCCCTTCCGTGAGTTTGTTCAATGTGCGGTTCCTCAGTGGCAGGTTCCCAAACGCCACTTTTTCTCACGGAAGGCGATTCCGTCTCTCTACTGGCATGTGGAAGGCAATGTCCATGCCTCGCTGGACAGGGCGGTCAGCGGTAAGGTGCATATTACCGCTGACTCATGGTCCAGCAGGCATGGACAGGGACGTTATCTTTCTTTCACGGCCCATTGGGTCACTCTATTGGTAGCTGGGAGGGATGCAGGACAAGGTGCAGTAGTGTTGGAGGTTGTTCCGCCACCACGCCTCCAAAATGCTACTACTGGTTGTGACACACCTCTCTCCTCCACCCCCTCCTCTTCTTCTTCCTCCATGTCCTCTTCGAGTGCTCTGTCCTCGGAACCAGCGGTGCTCCGTAGGCGTACAAGGGGCTACGCGAGTACGCAGGCAAAAAGATGCCATGCCGTGCTTGCGCTGGTGTGTTTGGGGGACAGGAGCCACACTGGGCCAGAGGTTCTGGCAGCTCTGCAGGGGCAGGCCGAGAGGTGGTTGACGCCACGCCAGCTTAAGCCAGGAATGGTCGTTTCTGATAATGGCACCAACCTCCTCTCCGCCCTGCGACAGGGGCAGCTCACCCATGTGCCCTGTATGGCTCACGTCCTCAACCTGGTGGTGCAGCGGTTCTTGGGCAGGTTCCCAGGCTTACAGGATGTCCTGAGGCAGGCCAGGAAAGTCTGTGTGCATTTCCGCCGATCTTATAATGCCAGTGCTCGGCTGACTGAGCTGCAAAAGGAGCTGAACCTGCCCAAGAACCGCCTAATATGTGACATGCCCACCAGGTGGAACTCAACGTTGGCCATGCTGCAGCGACTGCACACGCAGCAGAGGGCCATCAATGAGTACCTTTGCGACTACGGCACCAGGACAGGGTCAGGGGAGCTTGGCTTTTTTTCCCCACGCCAGTGGAGCATGATCAGGGATGCATGCACTGTCCTCTCACCATTTGAGGAGGCCACGAGGATGGTGAGCAGTGACAGTGCATGCATCAGTGACACTGTACCTCTTGTCCACCTGTTGGAGCATACGCTGCGTGGGATAATGGACAGGGCACTTGAGGCAGAACAGAGGCAGGAAGAGGAGGACTTCCTTGTCTCTCAAGGCCCCCTTTATCCAGACAATGTTCCTTCTGTCCCACCCATCACACAGGAGGAGGAGGAGGAGGAGGAGGAGGATTGTGTGAGCATGGAGGTGGAGCCTGGCACTCAGCATCAGCAGCAGCAGTCTTTTAGGGATGATGTACAGTCCCAACAAACCAGTGGACTTGTACGTGGCTGGGAGGAGGTGGCTGGCGATCATGTCATCCTCAGTGACCCAGAAGACTCCGGACCGAATGCCTCAGCTAACCTACGCTGCATGGCCTCCCTGATCCTGCAAAGCCTGCGGAAGGATCCTCGTGTTCTTCGGATCAAGGAGAGTGACCATTACTGGCTGGCCACTCTCCTTGATCCACGGTACAAGGGTAAGGTTGCGGACCTTATCTTGCCGTCGCAGAGGGAGCAGAGGATGAGACATCTCAGGGAGGCCTTGCAGAAAGGTCTGTGCAACGCGTTCCCAGAAACTGGGAGGTTACAAACTCCTGGTCCTGGACGACAAGTTGCTGAGGCTTCGGTCAGTAGCAGAAGGAGCGGTGGGGAAGGTGGACGTCTGACCGATGCGTTCAGACAATTTTTTAGTCCGCAGCCCCAAGGTATGATCGGTTCCAGCAACCATCGCCAGCGTCTGATATACATGGTGCAGGAATACCTAGGGGCAAGGTCAGACTTGGACACCTTTCCCACCGAAAATCCTCTGGCTTACTGGGTCCTGAGGATGGATCACTGGCCAGAGCTTGCACAGTATGCAATTGAGCTACTGGCCTGTCCTGCATCCAGCGTTCTTTCCGAACGCACATTCAGTGCTGCTGGAGGATTTGTCACCGATCATAGGGTGCGCCTGTCCACCGACTCGGTTGATCGACTGACCTTCATAAAAATGAATCAGTCTTGGATCACCACCAGCTACCAGACACCTGAAGCGGATATAACGGAATAATTTATAATGTCACATCCCTTCAAGACTGCCTATGCTGATGCTGAGTGACTGTCCTGTTATGTTCACTGACTATCCTCTTCCTCCTCCTCAATGATCCATGCCACCACACCAGTGCCTAAGGCACAATTTTTCAGCCCCTGTATAACAGGGGCGTGTAATTACAATTTTTTAAAAAGATGCTTCGCAACAGGTGTGACTGCTGTGCTCAGAGTACAGTATCTGTGAGGGGTTGCAGTGTTGTGGCACCAGCACCAGTGCCTAAGGCACAATTTTTCAGCCCCTGTTGGGGCGTGTAATTACAATTTTTAGGCAATGCTTTGCAACAGGTCTCATTGCTGTGCTCAGAGTACAGTATCTGTGAGGGGTTGCAGTGTTGTGGCACCAGCACCAGTGCCTAAGGCACAATTTTTCAGCCCCTGTATAACAGGGGCGTGTAATTAAATTTTTTTAAAAAGATGCTTCGCAACAGGTGTGACTGCTGTGCTCAGAGTACAGTATCTGTGAGGGGTTGCAGTGTTGTGGCACCAGCACCAGTGCCTAAGGCACAATTTTTCAGCCCCTGTTGGGGCGTGTAATTACAATTTTTAGGCAATGCTTTGCAACAGGTCTCATTGCTGTGCTCAGAGTACAGTATCTGTGAGGGGTTGCAGTGTTGTGGCACCAGCACCAGTGCCTAAGGCACAATTTTTCAGCCCCTGTATAACAGGGGCGTGTAATTACAATTTTTTAAAAAGATGCTTCGCAACAGGTGTGACTGCTGTGCTCCAAGTACAGTATCTGTGAGGGGTTGCAGTGTTGTGGCACCAGCACCAATGCCTAAGGCACAATTTTTCAGCCCCTGTTTAACAGGGGCGTGTAATTACAAATCTTGATCTAATAGTTCACAGCAGGGCCCATTCCTGCGCCCACCAAGAGTAACTATGAGGGCCTACAGTCTTGTGGCAACACCGTCCACCACCACCACCACCACCAAAGGCCCAATTTTTCTGCCCTGTTCAACAGGTGCATGCAATTACAAATCTTGATCTAATAACTCACAGCAGGGCCCATTCCTGCACCCACCAAGAGTAACTGTGAGGGCTTACAGTCTTGTGGCAACACCGTCCACCACCACCACCACCACCACCAAAGGCCCAATTTTTCTGCCCGGTTCAACAGGTGCATGCAAGTACAAATCTTGATCTATTAACTCACAGCAGGGCCCATTCCTGTGCCCACCAGTCTTGTGGCTACACCAACATCTAATAGGGCAAATTTCTGCAGAGTATATACGGCAGGCCCCTACTTTCAAACATCCAACTTACAAACGACTCCTACTTGCAAACGGCAAGAGAAAACAGGAAGTGAGAGGAAATCTACCCCTAGGAAGGAAAATTCTATCCTGTTAGATTTAATTTGGGAAAAAGGTATCTCCTCTCTACTGATGCTTTATCACCAATCCTTGTTTCAATTAAAACCCCACTTTTCCAAAAACATTTGTCATTGGGACGGAAAGTGAGGTGACATGTTCTGAACAGATGTGCAAAGACAGCAAATGTTACAGGGGTGATAACCCCTCCCTATGTTCTCCAAAAAGCTTAAAAATTGATTTTTTGGGGATGTAGCTACACTTCATAATGTACCTGTTCAGATTCTACTTAAGAACAAACCTACAGTCCATGTCTTGTTTGCACCACCTATATACTGCTGTTCAGAGTATATAGGGTTGTAGGTATAGGGTTTTATTTTGGGTGCGGGGTCCCCCTTAGTATCCATACAAGACCCAAAGGGGCTGGGGTGGGGGGGGGGGGTGATGGGGTAGCCATGCCATTTTTCTCAAGGATTTTCAGCCATATGGCGGCCAGGACAAGACATGACATTAAAGCCGCAAGTGGTTTTAAATGGCTTCTTTTTTTCCTTTACAAATGTCATTTTGTGCAAGGACAGTTCTAAACACGGGAAACACATGCCACTTCACAGGCATACTTTAGACACCCCCCAGGTACCATATTTAAAGGAAAATTTCACTTTTTTTTTTTCACTTTATGCATCATTAAAATGACTGCTCCCGAAAAAACTTTAGTTTTTAAAATTTCTTTTTGCATTGATATATGTCCCCTGGGGCAGGACCCGGGTCCCCAAACCTGTTTTATAACATTAACATGCATATTGGCCGTTGTAATTAGCAATTTTGATTTCGAACGTTCGCGTCCATTATAACGAATAGGGTTTGAAAATTCGCGCGAACTTTCGGTCCGTTCGAAGGTTCTGGTGCGAACCGAACCCGGGGGGTGTTCGGCTCATCCCTAGTCTCCAGCATAGTGTTCCTTGTGACTGCCTACTTTGTTTATTACAATACTGTTCCTGAATGTGCACCACCATTTCAAGTTTGCATGCGAAGAAATCTTTATTCACAAGACTGAGTTTGATTCTATGTCAGGCCTGACTAGGGATGGGAGATAGAATATTGTTTAGTGCGCCATAGGGCGCGTAGATAGCAATAGCTGCACATGGTGGATTACCGCGCTGTGCTATTGCCACATATATATTACATCTATTGCTGCAGGGCTCTGTAAGCCAGTTATATGTTATGTTTTAACCCATGCCCTTTTAACCTAAAGTAAAGCTGTTATACCTTGCCACTTGCATCCAGGGCCGTCGGAACAGGACAGGCAAAACAAGCAATTGCTTGGGGACCCGAGCTGGCCTGGGGCCCCAGCCTAGGGTGCCTGCCTGCTGCCTGTCACTGTCCTGAATTTCCGCCCTGAGCCGATCTGCGGATTGCGGCCATAGGAAAGGCCGTGGCTTTGGCCTAGCTCCGGAGCAGTGGCCATCTTGGTACACCCGGCGGCAGCGGCCGAGGGGAGATGTGGACATTACAGTGGGGGAGATGTGGACATTACAGTGGGGGAGATGATGTGGATATTAAAGTGCGGAGTCCCCCTGTCCATCCCACGGTCCCCCTGTCCATCCCACGGTCCCCCTGTCCATCCCACTGTCCATAAACAGTCCTAAACAGCATCTTAATGTTAATGTGAGTGTGTCTGTGTTTTAAGTATGTTGGATTATATGCAACAGCAGTATTTGCACTGTAAACCTTTTTTATTTATATAAAGTGTGGGTGAGCTTAAACTGTATCGCTATGCTGTGGTTCCTGTAGGCTTTGCATGAGTGGGTGGGGGGTTGGGGGGCCTCCATGTCCATTTTGCTTGGGGCCCCCAAATTCCTTCAAACGGCCCTGCTTGCATCACTGTGTTATCAATACTCATAGTGCTTATACTTAATCTGGGGTTAAAGTGTGTATGTTACCAGGTGTAGATTGCGATAGAAAAAAACATCCCTAGACTAACTGTGCCACAGGGGACTATACAAGATTGTCGGGGGTTGGTGGAGCTGTACTCAGGGCCCGAAAATTCAAACCAGCGGCTCTCTTAACTGGGGGTAGCGCTACATATAAATATAGCGCCCTGCTCCAATGAGTGGGCGCTATATGTTGAAATTTAGTTGTCTGGGCATTAGCATTAGTTTAGCCCAGAGAGATTGTTATTTAAATTGTGGCACTGTTTCAGTTCGGTTGGTTACATGATTTTCAACCAACCGGTGGGTGTAGCTGTCACCACTGGTCAGAGTTGCAAAGGCAACAGGCTGGACGTATTGGGTACCTCTTTCCAAGCAGCAGCCCAGGGGGCATGGTGAACCCGCTGTGCATGCTAGGAGAGGGTTTTTAAGGGACAGACGCCATTAGGGGGAGGAGAATTGGGGGTCGTCTTCTTCGATCCTCACCCGAGGGCCCTCCTGGCCTCAGGGATGTGTTGGCAGTTCCCGCCTCGGTCCACGTTGGCCCGAGGCCTCGTAACTGAGATGTAGACCCAGGAGTTGCTGGGGCCTACTGATCCAGGGATGATCCTGTGTCACCTTGCCTGATGGAAGGGACCGAGCAATTGAGGACTCAATTGGAGGATGCACCCGGATCCTAAAGTCTACCTCACAGTACGGCCGGAGTGGCTGAAAGGTTCTGGCACTGAGAGCTGTGTTCTTTCTGAGGGAGCTAACCCAGTTTAGAGGTTATGCGAGTCTGTGGCAGAGACTATTCTATTAAACAAACTCCAATACCAAGTCTGTAGCAGAGACTATTCTATTGATTGAGCTGCTAGGCCAGTGAGATTGCGCCTATCCGGTGGTGGCTGAGTCCAGCATGGAGACAGTCGCTCCTCTGGACTAGGGATGAGCTTCGTGTTCGAGTCGAACATACGTTCGACTCGAACATCGGCTGTTCGATCGTTCGACGAAGATCGAACGATTTGGGCCGTTCGCGCCAAATTCGAGTGACGCGAACGGCCCACAATGCACTACGCCATCGCAGTGTCATCCAGGCGCTGTGATTGGCCAAGCATGCACTGTGACCCCGCATGCTTGGCCAATCACAGCGCCGGCAGCGAGGAGAGCAATGATTGGCCACAGGCAGGATGCCTGTGGCCAATTATTGCTGATGGGGTTTAGTACACGCCCCACACTATAAAAGGCCGCCAGCGCGGCGGCCTTGTGTAGTGTGTTCCGGAGCAGGGAAAGAGAAGCATAGGCAGGGACAGTGTCATTTTTTTTCCTTTACTAATCCTGGATTCCTTGTGTTTAGGGACAAATAAGGATAGGTAGGGAGAGTGTCAGTGACAGTGTGCTATTCTGTGCTAATCCTTGTTTGTAGGGACAGAGAGGTACAGTGAGGGAAACTGACAGTGTGCTATTCTGTTCTAAAACTATTTTGCTGAACCATATTTTCAATCCTTGAGTTGAGGGACAGAGAGCTACAGTGAGGGAAAGTGTCAGTGTGCTATTGTGTTCTAAAACTATTTTGCTGAACCATATTTTCAATCCTTGAGTTGAGGGACAGAGAGCTACAGTGAGGGAAACTGACAGTGTGCTATTCTGTTCTAAAACTATTTTGCTGAACCATATTTTCAATCCTTGAGTTGAGGGACAGAGAGCTACAGTGAGGGAAAGTGTCAGTGTGCTATTGTGTTCTAAAACTATTTTGCTGAACCATATTTTCAATCCTTGAGTTGAGGGACAGAGAGGTACAGTGAGTGAAACTGACAGTGTGCTATTCTGTTCTAAATCAATTTTGCTGTTCCATATTTTCAATCCTTGAGTTGAGGGACAGAGAGCTACAGTGAGGGAAACTGACAGTGTGCTATTCTGTTCTTAAACTATTTTGCTGAACCATATTTTCAATCCTTGAGTTGAGGGACAGAGAGCTACAGTGAGGGAAAGTGTCAGTGTGCTATTGTGTTCTAAAACTATTTTGCTGAACCATATTTTCAATCCTTGAGTTGAGGGACAGAGAGGTACAGTGAGTGAAACTGACAGTGTGCTATTCTGTTCTAAATCAATTTTGCTGTTCCATATTTTCAATCCTTGAGTTGAGGGACAGAGAGCTACAGTGAGGGAAACTGACAGTGTGCTATTCTGTTCTAAAACTATTTTGCTGAACCATATTTTCAATCCTTGAGTTGAGGGACAGAGAGCTACAGTGAGGGAAAGTGTCAGTGTGCTATTGTGTTCTAAAACTATTTTGCTGAACCATATTTTCAATCCTTGAGTTGAGGGACAGAGAGGTACAGTGAGTGAAACTGACAGTGTGCTATTCTGTTCTAAATCAATTTTGCTGTTCCATATTTTCAATCCTTGAGTTGAGGGACAGAGAGCTACAGTGAGGGAAACTGACAGTGTGCTATTCTGTTCTAAAACTATTTTGCTGAACCATATTTTCAATCCTTGAGTTGAGGGACAGAGAGCTACAGTGAGGGAAAGTGTCAGTGTGCTATTGTGTTCTAAAACTATTTTGCTGAACCATATTTTCAATCCTTGAGTTGAGGGACAGAGAGGTACAGTGAGTGAAACTGACAGTGTGCTATTCTGTTCTAAATCAATTTTGCTGTTCCATATTTTCAATCCTTGAGTTGAGGGACAGAGAGCTACAGTGAGGGAAACTGACAGTGTGCTATTGTGTTCTAAAACTATTTTGCTGAACCATATTTTCAATCCTTGAGTTGAGGGACAGAGAGGTACAGTGAGTGAAACTGACAGTGTGCTATTCTGTTCTAAAACTATTTTGCTGAACCATATTTTCAATCCTTGAGTTGAGGGACAGAGAGCTACAGTGAGGGAAAGTGTCAGTGTGCTATTGTGTTCTAAAACTATTTTGCTGAACCATATTTTCAATCCTTGAGTTGAGGGACAGAGAGGTACAGTGAGTGAAACTGACAGTGTGCTATTCTGTTCTAAATCAATTTTGCTGTTCCATATTTTCAATCCTTGAGTTGAGGGACAGAGAGCTACAGTGAGGGAAAGTGTCAGTGTGCTATTGTGTTCTAAAACTATTTTGCTGAACCATATTTTCAATCCTTGAGTTGAGGGACAGAGAGCTACAGTGAGGGAAAGTGTCAGTGTGCTATTGTGTTCTAAAACTATTTTGCTGAACCATATTTTCAATCCTTGAGTTGAGGGACAGAGAGGTACAGTGAGTGAAACTGACAGTGTGCTATTCTGTTCTAAAACTATTTTGCTGAACCATATTTTCAATCCTTGAGTTGAGGGACAGAGAGCTACAGTGAGGGAAAGTGTCAGTGTGCTATTGTGTTCTAAAACTATTTTGCTGAACCATATTTTCAATCCTTGAGTTGAGGGACAGAGAGGTACAGTGAGTGAAACTGACAGTGTGCTATTCTGTTCTAAATCAATTTTGCTGTTCCATATTTTCAATCCTTGAGTTGAGGGACAGAGAGCTACAGTGAGGGAAACTGACAGTGTGCTATTCTGTTCTAAAACTATTTTGCTGAACCATATTTTCAATCCTTGAGTTGAGGGACAGAGAGCTACAGTGAGGGAAAGTGTCAGTGTGCTATTGTGTTCTAAAACTATTTTGCTGAACCATATTTTCAATCCTTGAGTTGAGGGACAGAGAGGTACAGTGAGTGAAACTGACAGTGTGCTATTCTGTTCTAAATCAATTTTGCTGTTCCATATTTTCAATCCTTGAGTTGAGGGACAGAGAGCTACAGTGAGGGAAACTGACAGTGTGCTATTCTGTTCTAAAACTATTTTGCTGTTCCATATTTTCAATCCCTGAGTTGAGGGACAGAGAAGGACACTCGTAGAAATTATCAGTGTGCTATTCTGTGCTAAATCTTGTTTGTAGGGAGGGACAGAGTAGGACAGTGAGGGAAAGTGTCAGTGTGCTATTCTGTTCTAAAACTCTTTTGCTGAACCATATTTTCAATCCTTGTGTTTAGGGACAGAGAAGGATAGGCAGGGGACAGTGTCAGTGTCATTGTTGCTAAGCCTCCTGCACAATATACACCTGAAGGTAGCCCTTATTGCTGTTTTTCCCATCTCCCTGCAGGCCATCCATTAAAATGTCTGGAAGGCAACCAAGGAGAGGCAGACAGTCAGGAGGCAAAAAAAGAGGGCAAGCAGGCTCTGTGTCTGGGGGCAACAGTGCTGGTCGTGTACGCGGTGCATTGTCATCAGCACATGGCCATGGGACACGCTTGTCCTTGTTTTCGGCAGCTGGACATGTTGAGCCACATCATGCCGAAGACTTGGTAGAGTGGATGACCAAGCCCACCTCATCCTCCTCATCCTCTCTCACCCAGGCTCAGGGTAGTGGCAAAGCAGCTGCCAAAGTGTCCTCTTCTCTGGTATCATTATCTTCATTAGTCAATCCTTCCCTAGACCCACCATGCCCTCCTCCTGAGGAGTCCCCCGAACTGTTTGAGCACAGTGTTGGGTACATGCTCCAGGAGGATGCCCAGCGTTTGGAAGGATCTGATGATGATACCCAGCTAGAGGAAGGCAGCAGCGTGAGAGCAGAGAGAGGGGATGCTCAAGAAGGACACCAATCTGGCAGTCATGTTCCAGCAGCTGCAGCATACTGCCAGATTGGCTCCAGTGATGAGGAGGGAGGGGATGATGAGGTCACTGACTCCACGTGGGTGCCTAATAGGAGAGAGGAGGAGGAGGAGGATGAGGAGGAGGCACATCTCCAACGAGGCAGGATGCCCTTGAGTGGCCAGCGTATGGGCAGCACACCGACGGAATCACACCGCAGAGCTCCGCCTGTGCAGGGCGCTGCCTCTGCCCGTCATTCAAAAAGTTCTTTGGTGTGGGCCTTTTTTGAGGCGAGTGCATCAGATCGCACAGTTGCTGTTTGCAACATATGTCTCAAGCGTATATCGCGTGGCCAAAACATCAGCCGCTTGGGCACCACATGCTTGATCAGACATATGTTGACCTGCCATGCAGCTCGTTGGCAAGCCTACCTTAAAGACCCACACCAAAGAACAAAGCTGACCTCTTCTTGCACCGCATCAGCTGGGATCTCCAACCCCACTATACCTTCACTCCTCTCTGAAACCTGCTCTGAGAGGAATGAAGGTGTAGAATTAGGTGTGTCACAGGCAAGTACTTGCGGGCACTCTGCTAGCAGTACACCAACGTCCGATTCTAGCAGGCAAATTTCCCTGCCCCAGCTGCTGGACCGTCGAAAGAAGTTCACTCCCAGCCATCCACATGCCCAGCGGTTGAATGCTAGCTTGGCTAAATTGCTAGCGCTTCAACTGCTGCCTTTTCAGTTGGTAGACTCGGCCCCGTTCTGTGAGTTTGTGCAATGTGCGGTTCCTCAGTGGCAGGTTCCCAAACGACACTTTTTCGCACAGAAGGCTATTCCGGCTCTCTACAGGCATGTGGAAGGCAATGTCTTGGCCTCGCTGGACAGGGCGGTCAGCGGTAAGGTGCATATTACCACTGACTCATGGTCCAGCAGGCATGGACAGGGACGTTACCTTTCTTTCACGGCCCATTGGGTCACTCTTTTGGCAGCTGGGAAGGATGCAGGACAAGGTGCAGTAGTGTTGGAGGTTGTTCCACCCCCACGCCTCCAAAATGCTACTACTGGTTGTGACACACCTCTCTCCTCCACCCCCTCCTCTTCTTCTTCCTCCATGGCCTCTTCCTGTGGTTTGTCCTCGGAACCAGCGGTGCTCCGTAGGCGTTCAAGGGGCTACGCAATACGCAGGCAAAAAGATGCCATGCCGTGCTTGCGCTGGTGTGTTTGGGGGACAGGAGCCACACTGGGGCAGAGGACCTGTCTGCTCTGCAGGGGCAGGCCGAGAGGTGGTTGACGCCACGCCAGCTTAAGCCAGGAATGGTGGTTTGCGACAATGGCACCAACCTCCTCTCCGCCCTCCGACAGGGACAACTGACCCATGTGCCCTGTATGGCTCACGTCCTTAACCTGGTGGTGCAGCGGTTCTTGGGCAGGTACCCGGGCTTACAGGATGTCCTGAGGCAGGCCAGGAAAGTCTGTGTGCATTTCCGCAGATCTTATAATGCCAGTGCTCGCCTGGCTGAGCTTCAAAAGGAGTTGAACCTGCCCAAGAACCGCCTTATATGTGACATGCCCACCAGGTGGAACTCAACGTTGGCCATGCTGCAGCGGCTGCACACTCAGCAGAGGGCCATCAATGAGTACCTGTGCGACTACGGCACCAGGACAGGGTCAGGGGAGCTCGGGTTTTTTTCACCACGCCAGTGGGGCATGATCAGGGATGCATGCACTGTCCTGGCACCATTTGAGGAGGCCACGAGGATGGTGAGCAGTGACAGTGCATGCATCAGTGACACTGTACCTCTTGTCCACCTGTTGGAGCACACGCTGCGTGGAATAATGGACAGGGCACTTGAGGCAGAACAGAGGCAGGAAGAGGAGGACTTCCTTGCCTCTCAAGGCCCCCTTTACCCAGACAGTGTTTCTTCTGTCCCACCCATCGCACAGGAAGAGGAGGAGGAGGAGGAGGAGGATTGTGTCAGCATGGAGGTGGAGGCTGGCACTCAGCATCATCAGCAGCAGTCTTTTAGGGATGATTTACAGTCCCAAGAAACCAGTGGACTTGTACGTGGCTGGGAGGAGGTGGCTGCGGATCATGTCGTCCTTAGTGACCCAGAGGACTCCGGACTGAATGCCTCAGCTAACCTACGCTGCATGGCCTCCCTGATCCTGCAAAGTCTGCGGAAGGATCCTCGTATTCTTCGGATCAGGGAGAGGGACCATTACTGGCTGGCCACTCTCCTTGATCCACGGTACAAGGGTAAGGTTGCGGACCTTATCGTACCGTCGCAGAGGGAGCAGAGGATGAGACAACTCCGGGAGGCCTTGCAGAAAGGTCTGTGCAACGCGTTCCCAGAGACTGGGAGGTTACAAACTCCTGGTCCTGGACAACGAGTTGCTGAGGCTTCGGGCAGTCAAAGAAGGAGCGGTGGGGAAGGTGGCCGTCTGACCGATGCGTTCAGACAATTCTTTAGTCCGCAGCCCCAAAGTATGATCGGTTCCAGCAACCATCGCCAGCGTCTGATATACATGGTGCAGGAATACCTAGGGGCAAGGTCAGACTTGGACACTTTCCCCACCAAAAATCCTCTGGCTTACTGGGTCTTGAGGATGGATCACTGGCCAGAGCTTGCACAGTATGCAATTGAGCTACTGGCATGTCCTGCATCCAGCGTTCTTTCAGAACGCACATTCAGTGCTGCTGGAGGATTTGTCACGGATCACAGGGTGCGCCTGTCCACCGACTCGGTTGATCGACTGACTTTCATCAAGATGAACCAGTCTTTGATCACCACCAGCTACCACACACCAGATGCTGATATAACAGACTAATTGATTTTAAAATGTCACATCCCTTCAAGACTGATGCTGATGCTGAGTGCCTGTGCTGTTATGTTGTCTGGCTATCCTCCTCCTCCTCCTCAATGATACGATTAACGATGATAGCTTGGAAGATCATTTTGGTTTATGGGTGACGCCACCAGTGGCTAAGGCCCAATTTTTCAGCCCCTGTTTAACAGGGGCGTGTAATTAAAATTTTTGATGCAATACTTTGCAACAGGCCTCATTGCTGTGCTCCAAGTACAGTATCTGTGAGGGGTTGCAGTGTTGTGCCACCAGTGCCTAAGGCCCAATTTTTCAGCCCCTGTTCAACAGGGGCATGCAATTATAATTATTGATCTAATAATTCACAGCAGGGCCCATTGCTGCGCCCACCAAGAGTAACTGTCAGGCCTTACAGTGTTGTGGCACCAGCAACACCATCACCACCACCACCACCACCAAAGGCCCAGTTTTTCAGCCCCTGTTCAACAGGGGCATGCAATTATAATTATTGATCTAATAATTCACAGCAGGGACCATTGCTGCGCCCACCAAGAGTAACTGTCAGGCCTTACAGTGTTGTGGCACCAGCAACACCATCACCACCACCACCACCACCAAAGGCCCAGTTTTTCAGCCCCTGTTCAACAGGGGCATGCAATTATAATTATTGATCTAATAATTCACAGCAGGGACCATTGCTGCGCCCACCAAGAGTAACTGTCAGGCCTTACAGTGTTGTGGCACCAGCACCACCATCAAAGGCCCAATTTTTACTACCACTGATCAACAATTATATGTTATTACAATTCCTGATATTATACTTGACAGCAGGGCGTTCCAACACCCACCAAGAATAACTGTGAGTGCTTTCAGTGTTGTGCCAACACCAACACCTAAGGGGCCAATTTCTGCAGAGTATATACGGAAGGTCCCTACTTTCAAACATCCAACTTACAAACTACTACTACTTGCAAACGGAATAAGACAACAGGAAGTGAGAGGAAATCTACCCCTTGGAAGGAAAATTCTCTCCTGTAAGAATTAATATGGGAGAAAGGTGTCTCCTCTCTACTGATGCTTTATCACCAATCCTTGTTTCAATACAAACACCACATTTCAAAAACAGTTGTCATTGGGACGCAAAGTGAGGTGAAATGTTCTGAACAGGGGCACAGACAGCAAAAAAAATGTGACAGGGATGATAACCGTTCCCTATGTTTTCCAAAAAGCTAAAAAAAAGGAATTTGGCATGGAGCTACACTTAAACAATGCAGCTGTTCAAAATTACAAACAGATTCTACATAAGAACAAACCTACAGTCCCTGTCTTGTATGCACCGCCTGTATACGGCTGTTCAGAGTATATAGGGGCTTTTTTATTTTGTGTGCGGGGTTCCCCTTAATATCCATACAAGACCCAAAGGGGCTGGTAATGGGCTGGGGTAGGGGGGGGGGGGGTTGATGGGGTAGCTATGCCATTTTTCCTAAAGATTTTCATCCATATTACCGGGACCAGACATTGCATTAAAGCCGCAAGCAGTTTTAAATGGCTTTTTTTCCTTTAGAAATGTTATTTTGTGCAGGGACAGTTCTAAACACGGGAAACACGTGGCACTTCACAGGCATACTTTAGACACCCCCCAGGTACAATATTTAAAGGAATATTTGACTTTTTTTTTCACTTTATGCATCATTAAAATGACTGCTCCCGGAAAACGTCCGTTTTTAAAACTTCTTTTTGCATTGATACATGTCCCCTGGTGCAGAACCCGGGTTCCCAAACTCTGTTTCGGACAATAACATGGATAATAGTCGTTATAATTAGCACTTTAGAATCCGAACGTTTGCATCCATTGTATTTAATAGGGTTCTAATGTTCGCGCGAACTTTCGGTCCGTTCGCGGGTTCTGGTGCGAACCGAACCCGGGGGTGTTCGGCTCATCACTACTCTGGACCTAGGAAGTTCCATGATTGACAAGTAAGATACCTAAGTCCTCCACATTCATCTATCCTCTCTGTTGGAACATTTTATTCAAATAAAACCCTTGAAAGAGAATTTGTGTTGGTGCAGACGTTTCTAATGGACAGACTCTTCAAGGAGAACCCCTGAGCCGAACACTTGGAACAGTAAGGTAACGTGCAAAGACCCACAATTTAAACCAGCAGCTCCTACGGGGGTACCGCTACACTTGGGGGCTTGTCCGAGATATTTACCGTTACCATTAGCAACTAAAAAGACTGTTCATTGGGACCTATCCACAGAGGGAAAAAGGACTGTGCTTAAAACGGGGAGAAACTTGCAATCACTTCTGAACCGCGTGGGCCGTGGGCGGAGTCTAGGAAAAGGAAAAAGCCCGCAAGCTACGTCCTAAAGAGAGCAAGTGGGAGGAGTTCCCGCTTGTTTGCCGCGTGGGACGCCACATGTGTGTCCAACACCCTGAGAGACGGAGCATCGCCATGTCTTTAATGCTGTCGGTACAGTCTATTTCTGGGCCCAGGATGATCCCTATGGGTGCCGCTACAAGTACCATGCTGCCCGGAACCGTACTCATGGACACTGGCATTCGATTGAAGCCGCATTGGCGGTTCATGCTCTATACATTCGGTGATGTGGAAGCACTGGGTATGCTGTGTAACTGGTGCAATGGACTGGCTATGAATTTCCGTCCTTTTGTCCGATGCCTACGATGCAGGGAGTACCTGTTCTCAGTGGAGCAGCCAATTGTGCCACCCTGCGCTGACAAAGTGGACTGGGTCACAGGCAATGTAACAGAAGAAGCTGCTGCCTTTGGCCAGATTGTCCAGTCTATGCCTGCCACATCCGCTTACAACAGCCATTCCGGAAGGAGCTTGCGCTGTTATCACTGTGAGTGAGTCACTGGCGGACACCACTACTGTCGTTACTTCAACGGTATCCCCCTTCGCTGCACCTATCTTCACTAAGCCTGTCCAGAAGAAGGTGGGATACGTGAAGGCCTCCCACGGCCGTGGTAGAGGCCAACCCCAGAGAATACCAGAACCGGACCCCGAAAGAGGTGATATTCCCGGCAGGTCCACATCAGGAACTGGCAAGACATCTGGGGAAAAAGTATCTGGAACTGTACGCAACTATTTGCCGGCAGAAGAGTTGGAAGACTCCGAGTTGGACTCTCTGTCGGATATGGGGGACGATTACTTATTTGAGCCCATGTCTCAAGAGTTGTTGTGGAACAACATGGAGGATGTTGCCTCCGTACATAGTTTTTCGGAATTGACAGCCATGGATTCCGGGGAAACAACACCTAGAGTGGAAACCCCGCTTGTTACAAGTGAGATCCTGCCCAAAGTTACCAATGCAAATGGGTCAGGAAAACTGTCTGCGAATTCCATGATACTCAAGTCTCCAGCCTCTTGCATACCTCCAGGATATGGAAGATATCATTCATTGCCTAGACTTGCCCGATCACAGAGACTACTAAATAACCGGGTGACTACTGAGTATGGACTCGAGTTCCCTTATGTTCCTAGGGAAATTATGCAGGAGATTGAGGCTCACAGAGAGGAATGGTACCATGAAGCTGTTTGGAACTATCTAGAGGTGCCTAAACCCTTTCGGAAGATGGGCCATTCTTTCATTATGGATGAACGTTTTAAAGGATGTCTGCTATACTGGAGCTATGGTCGGCACATCTATGCGGTTATCTTCCGACCTGGAAGGGATGACCACGTTTATTTCATTACTACTGTGGACAAGCAGGGAAAATCTCTGACTCTGCCGGATCCTCACTTTTACTGGTGATCCATTATAGTGACCGTTCCAGTTTGTCACTCTGCAAAAAAAAAAAAAGAAGATCTTGTTTTATTTATTTTTCTTCTTTGAAGGACTTGGGGTAACTAGCTAGTTATATTGCTAGGGTGTTAGAGAAGTTGAGTCAAGACTTCTTTACCCGGTCCAGTACCTCAAATGAGACTCCGTGTGTTGCTCTTCGACCACTAGATGGCGGAGGTTTGCTTAGTCAGCAGAAACTGAACTTTGCTATATGGAACTTTTCTGGAGAAAAAAAAAAAAAAGTATATATATATATATATATATATATATATATATATATATATATAGGGGGAAAGAAAGTTTTATTTCTCCAGGAAGTACAGAAATGTTTTGGAATATTTATCTGTGTGTACTGTTTGTTTTTCAGGTGTCCTGGATTTCCTTCCAAGCTACTGCAAAGTTGGGTGGGTTAGATAGAGAGATAGGAATACTGTAGTGTATAGTAATATGATTATTGCATGTCTTTGTAAAATGTGTATTTCTTGTTATCTTACCCTTCCCTCCCTATCCAAGTTCTGGGACTCAGGTAGCTGACCCTCAGGCTTGAGGGTCAAACTTTCCTTGACGATGAGGGCATCGTCTGTTGTGGAGGGAGACGCATGTAGCGCCCTGCTCCCAATGAGTGGGCACTATATGTTGAAATGTAGTTGTCTGGGCATTAGTTTAGCCCAGAGAGATTGTTATTTAAATTGTGGCACTGTTTCAGTTCGGTTGGTTGCATGATTTTCCCCCACCGGTGGGTGTCGCTGTCACCGCTGATCAGGGTTGGAAAGGCAACAGGCTGGACGTATTGGGTACCTCTTTCCTAGCAGCAGCCCAGGGGGCGTGGTGAACCCGCTGTACATGCTGGGAGAGGGTTTTTAAGGGACAGACGCCATTAGGGGGGAGGAGAATTGGGGGTCGTCTTCTTCAATCCTCACCCGAGGGCCCTCCTGGCCTCAGGGATGTGTTGGCAGTTCCCGCCTTTCATGATTATCTATGGGGGGGATATTTGCAAGTGTTGACTCCTGCGGTGTCCATTCCAGGATCTTGTAAGTTAAGGGCTTAGGGCATACATTCCAGTCTTATAATTACCTGTCCCCGATCCTGCAAAATATTAGTTGTGCAGCTCATCTGTTCTGCACAGCTACTTGGAAAAATCCTGTCGGCTGGGCTCGCACATGTACTGTACACACACCACTGAATTCTATGGAAAGTTCATACTCCGTAACAGTGTATATTAAAATACAAACTGCCTAAAGAATGTAATGGATAGTGTACTGCACAAGGACAGACTGAGGCAATAAACTCACTTTGAGGGTGACAATAACAAGTAAAAATTCAAAGGATCAGCCCTTCACAAAAAAAAGCCAACCGCAACCCTACTGGTGACATATTTGTGTGTTTTTCCTCTTGACACACCCAGGTTTCCCTTCGCCAAGCTGCACATATTACGTGGAAGCATGAATCCTTTAAGATTCACGCTGAATATAGAAATCCCTCCCAGATCCTGCAGATCCCTTAACCTCCCCACAATGCCCCCCGCCTCCTATAGAGGCCCATAGATTCCCCAGGCTTGCTGAGATCCTTCAGTCTTCACAGTGCTGCCCAGTCTCACACAGTGTCCCGTAGCCTGCTGTAGAGCCTTCAACTTTCCATCGTGCCCCCAACCTTCAACAGAGTCCCACAGTGCTTCCTCGTCCCCTCCAGAAACCTCATCCTCTACAGTGCCGCCAAGTCAGCTGCAGAATTCCCCACGCACTCCACAACCGCATCCTCCCACAGTGACATCCAGCCCCATCCAGAACCTTGCAGCATTTTAATACATGCTTTACATTCACATACTTAAACTGTATTCATTACTGTTGGGGCACGGAAGGCTTTGAAAGAAATTACTGGGCCGTAGTCTCGAAAAGGTGAGAGCCTCTGCCTTGGAGTAGTGAAGCATTGTCTTTTCTGGAGGGCAATGTCACAGCATTACTACAAGATCACCTACCTGTTCCCACGGAGTCTTTGCTTTACTGGCTGAATCGGCAAAATGCCACTCAGTTGCTGCTCTCTCCCTGACAAACAATATTCTTTAGAGCTTTAGCCAGCAGTGGAGCTGCACCATAGTAGTAGTAGGTGAGTGCTCACTTCAACAATCATTTACTGCTGGTGAATTGCTATCAGCAAAGGCATGTCTAATGTGATACGACCCTTAATGGTTTGTCTTTAAAAACAAAACAGAGCCCCAAGCACCAAAGAGTTACTATTCCTGACATTTTCCATTACAGTTCTGCTTTTGTTTAGCATCTTGTTAAATGAATGGAAAATGGACTGCTTGGATCGTATTGCATATATGTTTTACATCAATGGTGTATCACGCTATATCAATTAAAAAGGACTGTTTATACGTACAGCTGTCTTCATGCACTCTGTAATGGGCGGCAAGAATGCTTTGATGTAAGTTTGTGGAGGAAAAGCAAAACAATTCATGCAAAATAAAAAGTCAGAGGGAGAGAGGTGTACAGTATATTACCATTGGAGAACGCATTTGCTTTTGGCAGTACAGAAACATAAATTGCATCAGCAAAAATTACATCCAACTGCTTGCTATCAGCAATTCCAATTAGTTTTTTTTTTCTGACTTTTGTAAGTCCGTTATTAAAACATATCCAAGCCTCAAAATAAAAATGTAATATATATTGCACCTTACTAGTCCTTACATTTAGTGGCTGCATTGGTTTTCTTTTTTTCAGGCATTGTTTCCTTTATTTTTACCTGGCAATCCTGTAGATAATACACTTTCTGTCCCTTTGTGGTCACACCAACTTCTCCATTGTATCTGTAGAGGCAGCCATTGTTGTTACACACAAATAGGTCTGTCTTTGTTTATCTCCATTAGATGGTGGATTGTTGAGATTATAAATTTGATTGTTTTGCTGTCTTTTTATCTCACAGGAAATTACAAGAATACTGCATGTCTGGCAGGATCAATTGGTATTTTCTGCACTTATGCAATGTAGTAACTAATGTAGCCACTATACATAAGGACTAGTAAGCTGCAATATATTACAATTAGAAATCCTATTTGGAGACACAGAAATACATATTCAGTCAGATATTTTACAAATAGCCTACTGCAACATGGGGGATCATTAGCTCTAGTGATAGGTGCTTTTTCAAGGTATTCACGTCAGTCAGGAACTATATTTTAAGGGCCAGGCAGCCCATGTTTATTAAAAAAGGCAAAAACAAAAGTCCAACATATGATGTCTCTCACACAGTAAATACAAATAAATGGAAAATGCTAGCCCATCTGGCTCTTAAGCTCTCACACAGCTTTAGTCGCAGTACCTCTGCTCTTTATGCTGGTCACACAGACCAAACGTTCTTCAGTGTGGACAGCTTCACATTAATGCACACAGCTACTCTGGCCTTAGTCGCCAGGCAGTTTACTGTCTCTTTCAGTCACACAGGCTTAGGCTTCCTCATGCAGCCTCTCTGACTCCTGGAGACCTCCTGTCTCTCTTGGGTAGAGCAGTCTCCAACTGGGAGCCCTGAGGTATTCCTATATCTCCATTATAAGGGCTGTGTGCACCTGAGCACACACCCTGCTGGTCCTCCACAAAACCTGGACACAGGGTTGGAGATTCCATCCCACCCAATATACTATGGAGTCACCAAACTACAGAGCTACACTCCAAACTACACTATCAGTGGTTTTCAATCCTGTCCTCAAGTACCCCCAAGAGGCCATGTTTTTGGAATTTCTCTTAGATAAAATAGCTGTCCAAAATACCAAGCCATTGACACTGATTTAAAGCACCTTTGCAAGATAAAGGAAAACCTGCAAACATGGCCTTTTGGGGTACTTGAGGACAAGGTTGAGAACCACTGGTTTAAATGACCAATTTCACCATGACAGCATCTCATACTGTCACAATACATTATCATAATTTTGCTATCACTTTCATGTTATAGTAGTTGAGAACTGTGTCTACATATGAGTGTGTAGTCTAATAGGTACCAGAGTTTGACCATGCTGTCCAGTGCAGTCTAACTGATGTGGTCAGACAAACTCCTCTTTCTCTGCACTACTGAGGGGTGTGCTATTGCTTTATGACAGCACAGAACACTGGAGGGGGTAGAAGGAGTTATTTCCAAGCAAAAATCTGTTAAAAGTCATAACATACGGTGTTACAGAACTAAAATTACAAACAAACAAGTAAGAGACTTGAACTGGGCTTTAAAGTAAGCCTGTCATTTGCCTTTTTTTTTTTTTTTAGATTATTGTAGCAATTACTGTAGAAGGTTGTCTTTATAGCCCACCTCCTCTGCTACTAATACTTACCGTATTTATCGGCGTATAACACGCACAGGCGTATAACACGCACCCTAACTTTAAGAGGGAAGTTTCAGGAAAAAAACTTTCCACAGTCCCCTGCGTATAACCCGCAGGGACAGTTTACCCTCTATTTTCAGGGTAAAAAAGTGAGTGTTATACGCCAATAAATACAGTATCTATCTGTTTACCAGCTTAAGTCCCGATTAAATACTTTGTACTTCTATGGGGAGCATGTGGCCATCTCATGATACAATCTGATGCCTGGGGTGAGATGCTCTTAGCCCTTAACCCTTTGTAAGTGCCAACAGACTGGCCATGAGCTTACACAGGGCTTTCAACACAGGGTATCAAGTGAGTTAAAAAAGGAAGAGTATTTTACAGATGAAAAGTACTAGTAGCAGAGTATTTAAAAAATTTTCTTTACCCTAGAATTTAAAAAACAAATCTGGTTCAAAAGCTACTAAATAAACAGAACTTGCATTATTACTTAGAATTTAATTGTAGGGGTTGATGAGTGTGCAATTGATATTGGCTCTATGAGCTCAGACAGGGTTTCTACTTTATTAGGCAGAGTTTAATAATACAGGGAGGGTGAATATCTAGCATATGCAGGCGGAGCAGAATAAGTATTGGATATAGTGCTAAAATTCACTCTTGGGACAGATGTCTTCCAGATTGTTTTGGCCCAAATGTGCGGTTCAGAAACATCCTTCATTTTAATGCCTTTGTTAGATTGTTTTCATTAAGTTACTCTTGCCTTTATCTTTTGAAAAATGTAAAAGGATATATATCTCTTTAAAGGTTATAGTTCCCCTGTAAGCAGTTGGCAGATAGACCTATTTATAGTAGGTATATCACTTAGTTAAATGAGGATTCAATAATAACTCAAATCATGAAAAAAATGAAATACTATGTCTTCAAAGCAGGTGTGCAAAGTTTTATTAAATACACTGGTAAATGGAGTGATAAAAATCAAAGTCAACCCATTATAATAATCTGTCCCCAATGCAAATTATTTGAACAGTACTAGTGGTAATAACCAAAGACAAAACCTGACTTTCTCTGTTCATGGTTTTGCAACACCAACTGTTTGTGATATAAAGTCCTGTGGAGTTTTCATATTGTTGACTCTGGATTCTTAAACAAATGAAGGTTTGGATAAGTCGATCAGTCTTGTTTCCATGACCTCTTGTGCTTTCAAGTTTGCTTATTTTAGATGCACTGAATGCTTCAGATGATTGTCGCTTTGCTTTCCCTCCAACCTCACTGTATAATTTATTTCCAGTCTTGAGTATGAAGGAGATTTATGGAATTATTTACACCGTATGTATGATCCAAACTCAGGTTCATGGAGGGAATCCAGAAGATGTAGGGTTGAGAGATTGGCTAAGTTTAGTATTTGGATTGGGCTATGTTGTAACATTTTGAAATGTTCAGTTTGTTGCAAAACTGCTTTGCTACAGATGGTGAAAATATTTTATTGTCCAACCACTGAATACTTAAAGAATTGTAGAGATAAAAGGGGTCATTAACATTCCCTGCAGATTCTTACATCATTTAGTATAACTCTTTCCAAGGTTGAAATATTGGTTGAAAACATTTTCCTACTGCTATGCGTATTAACAAGATTGAAGCGCTGGATACACACATCCACAATGTTTCTCACTTCATATTTCCTTACTCCTTGGTAGGATTAGTAGTGTATTAATAGGTTATATTGTAATAGCACTTTAAAGCAGGTAATAATGCATAGCTATTTTGCAGGAAATTTGGAAGTCCTCTCTCTCTGGCAGTGTTGCCAACCGTCCGTAGATTTACGGACAGTTCGTAAAAACAGGCATTTCTTTAAGTGTCCATGAATGTCCGTAGAAGCCGAACACTGCCAGTAAAAATGGCTGTGATCGGATCGGGTGAGAACTGCGCATGCGCACGCAGTTCCGGAAATCCCAGAGACAATCCGATCCTGTATCCGCGCTGCCTGACCCGCCCACGGCCGTTGATAATTTCCATAAGCCGAATGCCAGCCCAGGAGCCGAGCGGGTTGAAGAAGGAGCCTCGGAGTGGACAGTGCAGTGGACCTTGCAAGGGCTGGCAGCGGCACAATCTGCGAGTCGCGAGTGAGATGGACAGCGCCAGAGACCTGGCCTGTCAGACCCCCTGGACAGACACACAAGGCCCTGACAAGTGCCACTGGCCAGCACTGAGCACACCCTGCCCTGGCTGCAGCCCCCTGGCCACTGGTGAGTAAAACATGAAAATGTGCACAGTGTGGAATGTGTACAGACAGATATATATGCTTAAAGTTATATAAAAAAAATTAAAGTTGAAAAAAAAGTTAAAGCACTGCAGAGAAGGCCATATCTGATAGCAATGAGCTGCTTTATGCTATAAAGCATAAAGCAGCTCATTGCTATCAGATATGGCCTTCTCTGCAGTGCTTTAACTTTTTTTTTCAACTCAAATTTTTTTTCACTAAAAAAGTATACCATCTCAAGAAGGCTGGGACTATCTAATGTGCAAACAGTGCTTGCCGTTCTAGTTTAGTGTCTTAATTTAGTGACTAAATACTATCAGTGTATAAATAATGATGGTGGATATTAAATACATTAAATGTTCATTGTTCAATGATAAAATAATAAACTCATAACATGACCAAATTATATATGAGTAAATAGTGAGTAAATATATATTTTTATTATTGTATACAATCTCTGTCTTGCTATATACGGTATCCTGTCCACCTCCTGTACCCTGTCCGCAGCCTCTGACCACCGTTTGTATCATGTCTGCAGTCTCTGACCATCTCCTGTATCTGTGGTGGACCCTGCTGTAAAGGGGACCTCTGATGTAAAGGGCAATGCTGCAGACCCTGATGTAAGCGGGAACTCTGATTGATGTAAAGGGGATTGATGTAAAGGGGAATGCAGTGGACTCTGATGTACCAGAGCCCCCCCTTACATTAGAGTTCCCTCTTAAATTATGGTCTGCAGCATTCCCCTTTACATCAGAGTTCCCTTGCACTGTAAGGGGGAATCCTGCAGACTCTGTAAGGGGGATCTCTGTGTTGGGTTATATTAATCTGGCCTTCATGTAAATGGAGAAACATGGTTTTTGAATTTTGTCTAAATTTAAACACATTACTAACAGCATTAGCCACATGTTTAAAGTTTAAATATTGATATTTGCACTGATTAGCACTGAAAACTGCCATTTCAGGTACTTTTTGGCAGTGGCAGTAAAAAATGCGGCTCTGTCAGTAAATGTCATGACGTTCGTCAGCAAAAAAATTAGGTGTCGTTCGGAAATTTTGGCGTCCTGCCAGTAAATTTCACTTCGGGGGGTTGGCAACACTGCTCTCTGGTTGTGACTTGTGAGTGACCAAATAGTCAAAACTGGTAAAGATCAACCCACACCATTGCACTGACAGTCTGTTACACATAGAACATTAGTTGTTTATCAAAATCTTTCAATAGAAACCATATTGATTTGATTTCTTTGGGATAATAAAGCCAAAATGAGATTAGCTCCTAAGTAGACATGTGCACACTGAAATATTTTGTTTCGGAATTTCGTTTTCGTCCGAAAAATACATTTATTTAGTTACTCCCGAAATTCGTTTTTATTTATTTTGTTTTTCCTTAGAAATTGCATTCGTCCGAAAATCTGAATTAAGGTCGAATCTGTCATTGAAGGCTTATGGTGTCTATCGAATGTTCAAAGAAGATTTGACGGAGCAGCGAAACTGTACGACACTGCAATCATACATTTCCGGTCGAATGTTCCGCCTACAAGCTATAGTAGAATTCTAATGTTGTATGACTAGTAATAATTATATTTATTAATTACTATTACTAGTCAACCAACATTAGAATTCTTCTATAGCCTATGGGCGGATGCATTTGACCCGAAATGTACGATTGCAGCATCGTTGTCATGTACCTGGGTGTATTTGAACCGGGATCTTCCTGGTCGCAAAGCTGCAGCCTTACCTGTTGCACTACTGAGCAGATCTAGACTTTTGGAAATGTCCTCTCAGTATTAAACATTACCTTGGACTCACCAGCCCCACCTACTGCCAGCTGTGGACAATTTTCAATCAAAGCAGCCCTTAAAAAGGAAGTGATGCTATCTCTCAGCGCCCGTTTGTGTGGAATAGCTCCCTGGGTGTTGTGACTGCTTTTTGATCCTGATTTTCATGTTGAACTTCTGCCTGAATTCCTGACTACTCTCCAGCCTGCTGATTTTGTACTTCACTGCCAGCTCGTGTATGACCTTTGCCTGCCTGACCACTCTCTGGATTTTGATCGTGTACCATTTTGCCTGATCTGTTGCCAACCTAATCTGCCTGACTACGTTTTCGCCTGAATCCTCAGCACACAAGTTCCACTTCGGACACTACCTATCACAGGTACCTTACATTACAAACGGGCCACAATGACAGTGGACCCTGCTGAGATTGTTAAGGCGATTTCACGTCAGGGACAATTGATTGGAGCTCATGGACAGCATCTTTCTTCCCTGGACGCCAAGTTAGATGAACTTTGTACTATGCTTAAATCTTGTTTGCCTGCTTCCTCTGCAACGGTCCAGACTCTGGATCCTACTCCTGCTACGATCCAACCCACCTCTTCTGTACCACCCAAACTTCCTATGCCTGACAAATTTGGTGGTGATACTGAGGACTGCAGAGGCTTTTTAAATGTTTGCCGTTTGCATTTCCGCAACAACCCTGGGACCTTTAGCACTTCTTCTGCCAAAGTGACTTTTGTAATTTCCTTGTTAAAGGGGAAGGCCCTGGCCTGGGTCTCTCCTTATCTGGAACGCAATGATCCTGTGCTGCAAGACGCTGACAAATTTCTGACTTCTCTCCAGACTGTATTTGACAAGCCAGATAGAGCTTCTGCAGCTGAGTACTCACTCTTGGACATGCAACAAGGCACCAGGTTCTGTGGCACAATATGCTATTGAGTTTCGTACCCTTGCTGCTGAGACTACTTGGGACTCAAGAGCATTACGTGCAGCCTTCCGAAAAGGTCTTGCAGATCGCATCAAAGACGAATTAGTCTATAAGGATTCCCCAGAAGACCTAGAGAAATTCATAGAGCTCTGTGTTCGTCTGGATGTCCGGTATCATGAAAGATGCCAAGAGAGACTTAGAACTCGCAAGTTTCCTCGGCCAGTCTACCGTTTGGCCCCTAACTTCCAAGCACCACCTCAGCCAGAACCTGAAATCTCAGTTGAACCCCAGACACCTGTGGAACCCATGGATGTAAGCCGTCTCCACCTAACTGAGTCTGAGAAACAAAGGAGGCGTGCATTGGGCCTATGCCTATACTGTGGACTTAAAGGACATTTATTATCTGTCTGCCCTTCCCGTCCAGTAAAAGGCAGGGTCTAACCAGTGTTGGAGGAGCTGGCTTAGACCTTATAGGTATATCCTCCAAGACCAAGATTACCATTCCTGCAATTATCCATTTACCCTCTAAACTTGTCTCCTGTGAGGCTTTTGTGGATTCTGGAGCTGCTGGCATATTCTTGGACTACACTTTTGCTAAAAAAAATAATATCCCATTTGTTCCAAAATCTAGACCCCTGAACATGACCACCGTGAATGGACAACCCTTGGGAGATGGCATTGTAAAATTTGAGACTATGACAATCACCCTTCAGGTAGGCGTACTCCACAAAGAGGAAGTTGTCTTGTCTCTTATTGATTCTCCACTTCTGCCTGTTATCCTTGGTTACCCATGGTTACAACAACATAACCCTTCTTATGATTGGGAAAATGGAGAACTAACCTCTTGGGGGTCGTTCTGTCATTCAAACTGTTTGTCTCAACCCAAAAGACTTCCTGCTTGTATGTTGGCTTCCGTGGCCGTCCCACCTACCTTGCCTCATGAATACCATGCGTTTGCAGACGTATTTTGCAAGCAAAAGGCAGAGGTTTTACCTCCACATCGTTCTTTTGACTGTGCAATTAAATTGATTCCTGGAGCACCTCTTCCCAAAGGAAGGACCTATCCCCTGTCTTTGCCTGAACAAAAATCCATGGAGGAATACATAAAAGACAACTTGGAAAGAGGTTTTATCCGACCCTCTTCTTCTCCAGTAGGGGCAGGTTTTTTCTTTGTTGAAAAAAAAGATGGGGGTCTTCGACCATGCATAGACTATCGAGGGTTAAATCAAATCACTATAAAAGACTCCTACCCTTTGCCTCTCATTCTTGAACTGTTTGATGTACTTAAGGGGGCGAGTGGAAGACAGCATTCAACACTCGTAATGGACATTTTGAATATCTGGTTATGCCATTTGGGTTGTGTAACGCCCCTGCTGTCTTCCAACGTTTCATGAATGAAATTTTTCATGATTTCAGCAACAGTTTTGTGATCATCTACTTGGACGACATTTTAATCTTTTCCAAGACTCATTTAGAGCATATCTCGCATGTAAAGCAGGTATTGCAACGACTGAGAGAAAACCATCTTTACGCGAAGATTGAGAAATGCAGTTTCCATCAAAGCCGTATTCCTTTCCTTGGATACATTATAAGTGCTGCCGGTTTCCAAATGGACCCTCAAAAACTTTCCGCTGTCTTGCAATGGCCCCAACCGACCACTTTAAGAGGGCTCCAAAGCTTTCTAGGGTTCGCAAATTACTACAGACGCTTCATCAAAGGTTTTGCCTCCATTGCGGCCCCCCTTACTGCTATGACTAAGAAAGGTACAAATTGCAAGGTATGGTCCTCAGAAGCAGAATCGGCTTTCCAGCAATTAAAAGACATGTTCAGCAAAGCTCCAATTCTTCAGCATCCAAATCCCGATCTCCAGTACATAGTTGAGGTTGATGCCTCTGAGGTAGGAGCAGGTGCCGTGCTCTCCCAGAGACAGCCTAAGTCTGGTAGAATCCATCCAGTAGCATTTTTTTCTAGAAAGTTTTCTCCAGCGGAGATGAATTACGATGTTGGGAATCGAGAACTACTGGCCATCAAATTGGCATTGTCTGAATGGCGACATCTTCTGGAAGGGGCTCCCAAACCTTTTTCTATCCTCACTGACCATAAAAACCTACTGTACCTTCAGACTGCAAGACGTTTGAACTCACGTCAGGCTCGATGGGCTCTGTTTTTCTCCCGTTTTAATTTTGTTCTTTCTTATGTTCCTGGGCATAAAAACAAGAAAGCCGATGCTCTTTCCAGACAGTTTGCTACCTCTGAAGAAGACCAACCTACCGAGCAGTATATAATCCCACAGATCTCTACGGCTCTTTCCCAACAGTTACAAGAAACCCAGAATTGTGTTCCCCAAGGCTTGAAGATACCACCAGGTCGCCTGTTCGTAGCCCCTAGCCTCAGAAAACCTGTACTCCTCTGGGCACATGATGGTGTTTTATCTGGTCATCCTGGTGTCACCATCACTCTTAAGACCTTGCAGCGTCATGTCTGGTGGCCTCATATGAAAAGGGATGTTACTGACTATGTGGCTGCCTGTCCAACTTGTGCTGCTAATAAAGTACCCTGTACATTGCCTACTGGACTGTTACAACCACTTTCAGCACCTCGTCAGCCTTGGACCCATTTGACTATGGACTTCATTACAGACTTACCCAAGTCCGAGGGCATGACTGCTATATGGGTCATAGTGGATCGCTTTTCAAAAATGTCTCATTTTGTGCCGATCCCGGGATTACCTACAGCGGAAGCACTGTCTACTCTCTTCCTTTCCCATATTGTGAGATATCATGGCATACCTACCAATGTCGTCTCAGACCGCGGATCCCAGTTTGTTTCCCGATTCTGGAGAGCGTTCTGCAAGAAACTGGGAGTAACGCTTTCACTCTCTACCTCACATCACCCTCAAACAGATGGTCAAACCGAACGCATGAACCAGACCCTAGAAACCTATCTTCGACATTATGTCAATGCCTTACACTCCAACTGGTCTGAGTATTTGCCTTTAGCTGAGTTCGCCATTAATTCCCGTTGGGACAGTGCTCTTCATACCACACCATTCTACGCAGCCCTAGGCTATCACCCTCAGACTTTTCCCCTACTTCAGCCTTCTTCTGGTGTACCAGCAGCAGATCAGCGGGTTAAAAATATTCTGCTACATTGGAAAAAGATTTGCTTATTACTACGGAAGTCAGCAGGCAAGTATGCACTTTTTTCCAACAAACGAAGACGCCATATACCTCCATATGTGGTGGGAGACAGAGTTTGGCTATCAACCAAATATGTGAGACTGAAACAACCTTCTACCAAATTGGGCCCTCGATTCATTGGTCCTTACAGAATTATTGCTCGAGTCGGGCCAGTCTCCTATCGGTTGAAATTACCCTCCTCTCTCCGGATTCATCCTGTGTTCCACGTTTCCCTCCTCAAAAAAGCAATTTTCAATCGCTACTCCAGAACGCAACAGCTACCTCCTCCTGTTCTTGTTGATGGACAAAATGAGTTTGAAGTCTCCAAGATTCTTGATTCTAGAAGACAGGGTCGTGGCCTTCGGTATCTGGTTCATTGGAAGGGATATCCTGTCACAGACCGTTCCTGGGTTCCAGCCAAAGATCTGCATGCCCCTTCTCTTATTCGAGACTTCCATGCCTCCTTTCCCACTAAGCCCCCCTAGGCCCCCGGAGGGGTCCACTGGGGAGGGGGCCCTGTCATGTACCTGGGTGTATTTGAACTGGGATCTTCCTGGTCCCAAAGCTGCAGCCTTACCTGTTGCGCTACTGAGCAGATCTAGACTTTTGGAAATGTCCTCTCAGTATTAAACATTACCTTGGACTCACCAGCCCCACCTACTGCCAGCTGTGGACAATTTTCAATCAAAGCAGCCCTTAAAAAGGAAGTGATGCTATCTCTCAGCGCCCGTTTGTGTGGAATAGCTCCCTGGGTGTTGTGACTGCTTTTTGATCCTGATTTTCGTGTTGAACTTCTGCCTGAATTCCTGACTACTCTCCAGCCTGCTGATTTTGTACTTCACTGCCAGCTCGTGTATGACCTTTGCCTGCCTGACCACTCTCTGGATTTCGATCGTGTACCATTTTGCCTGATCTGTTGCCAACCTAATCTGCCTGACTACGTTTTCGCCTGAATCCTCAGCACACAAGTTCCACTTCGGACACTACCTATCACAGGTACCTTACAGTCGTACAGTTTAGCTGCACCATCGAATCTTCTAACTTTTGACAGACACCATAAGCCTTCAATGACAGATTCGATGTTTGTATGTTTTTCGATGCTTTGTCGAATCTTCATCGTTCATGCTGAATTGTCAAGTTAGTTCTAGCTATTTTACTGCTCCTCCTCTTTGGTTACAATCAGCCAATAACATTCATCATCATCATTATTTTTATTTTACTTCCCGCACCAAATTCCAACAGCGATCTTTTCTCTCTATGTCGAATCTTTTCTCTCTATAATGTCAAATCTTTTCTCTCTATGTAGAATAATGTTGCTTTTTAAATATTAATATTTACATTTAATATTCAATAATATATGATATGGTTTAAATAAGAGTTCTTTTTCTGACAAGATTTGAAAACTTCAATATAACAAGCATTTATTAAAGAATGGTTATTTAGTCTATCTTAATACACCGTAAACATTTACAGTCTTTGGCAAGGGAGTAAATATTAGTTTCAAACACAAAGTATATACATTACATTACAAATAGACAGACAAACATAGGAAAAATGCAAGTATATGGTAAGTGCTGGGAGATGGTCTGATAATTACCTATAATGAATCCTGGGCCCAGGTTCTCTCATCTCTCCCCTCTACTGCTTGGGGTCGTCCTTTTATGGAGCCCTCTCCCATTGACTAACCCAGTGCGGCTACGATTGGGTGCTGTTATCTCTCTCCTCCTTCCTGCCGTTATATTAATTTCCCACACTAGCCCACTCTTTACTGGAATTTAGTGATAATTGGATTTGAAGATAAATTAATTAAACCGGAGGTCGTTAATTTCCCTTGAATGGGGCGCTTAGCTATGCATGGAACTAGCCAGGAAGAATTACCCCTTAAATGGATATGGGTGTTAATATGGGAGAATACACACGCCTTTATCTAGAGAATCAAGGCGGTGCCGCATAGATTACAAGTTTCAGCTGTGATCTCTTTTCTAGCTTGTTTGAATACTAAGTTACCTCGTCAGACCATACGACTCCACAGCTCTTGTCACCCCGCATTCATGCATATTCAAATAAGAGGACAGGTAATTAGATTGTCCTCAAGCCCAGCTTGTCAGCCAAGTTAACCCTTTACAGACCCACATATTTCCTACTCTAAATTATATATATATACATATATGTTACAGATATTCCCAGTTTACAAGGAAATTATTCATAAACATTCCTCATAAGGCAACAGATGACCCCTTGTGGCAAGTTGAGACAGATGAGACGAGGCCACACTTAAGTGAGTAATTGTTTGTCTAATTTCCGTTAAATTGTTAAGTTTCTCCCTCTGCCATCTTAGAAGTCGGCCAAGATATATCACCATGCCCGTCATGAAAATCAGTACCCCACATTACAATATAAGAAGACCTTTTATTCTCATTTCCACCCAGGTCCTAGTTGTGACTAGGCTGAAATCCCCAGCATGTAAAAGTTAATTCAACCTCTTCCCTGTTTTCACCATATCATTACTAATATGAATTATATGGGTAACCTTCCTTGCAAGCAGATTGTGAAGATTTACTGACAGAGTATCAATTTGTACATCAAAATGGGGTATGTATGTGGTAGGATCTGGGACATCAGGGGTACTCTCAATGATATAGTCTTCTGTTAACACTGGTATGGGGGTTATTACAGTTTCCCCAATAGTAGTGTACTCATGTGGAATGAAGCAAAAATTTGGATAGGGTATTGGACACGACTGACCCCCATAGAGAAATGTCTGGTGATTGGTAACGACACAGTACAGTCCATCCATGTGGTAGTTGACCCTTGTGCTTGGTGTTCTCCATTTTGACAACTTCACTGGGCAGTTTAGCTTCCATCTCACTTGGCTTGAGGTGGTTGGCATGGACTGGTTTCTTGAGGTGGTTGGCGTGGACTTTCCAGTTGGGGGTCCCTTGCTACTTTGGCTGTGGGAACTGGGTCATTGCTTAGACCACAGACTGGAGTGTCCATTTCGAACACATCACAACGGCATAAGTATCTATTGTCTTTGACAGTGCAGCAGGCAGTGTGTGGTGCTTTCCATCGCCCTTGAACTTGAATGAGCATTTTGGGGAGGTGCTAACTTTCCTTGTACACGTCATTTTCGAGGTATCCGAGGGAGTGTATGGACGCCATTGTGTAAAGCAGTCATCTTGTGGATGGAACACGGGCAGCAACATTGTGAAGGACACGTACAGTAGGTCACGGTATGTGGACAGTGACTGGCTCTTCTTGCAAGCAAATGACCCTCTATTTGGGTGTGGTGTCACTATCCCTATATTTCGAATTGTGGAAACTGGCACAGGTTTGCACTTGTCTCCAGAATGTACATTCATTCCACCACTAGTATTAGTGTGAGTACAATACCACTGGGTAAGGTCTATATCTTTTACTTTCCATACGCAGTGCATTATACCTCTTTGCCCATACCATCCTCTCTAGCTTCATGTTATAAACCGTAAACCTTTCCTCCTCTGCAAGCCCCTCAACACCCTGCAGAACTGGTTTCAGCACTTGCCAACCCTCCTTCTGTTAAAAATTTCCGATATTCCTGTGAATTGCTGACAAATCGGCTCTGTTCCAAATTGACATGCCAGATCCAAAAAGTCCTGGGATGGATGCAAGTATGCTGTCCAAACCCTTTAACTTTCTGGATCTGAAAATGCCCCTGTGGGGAGGGAGGTTTGGTTCTGCAAATGGATCCTGAGTTCGGCTTGCATGGGAGGCAATCAAATCTACTAGCAAGGAAGAGTAAATCAGACCCATTTGTCCGGGCACATGAGCCGAATTCGGCCATGTTCCACTGGGACAAATTAAGTACCAACGGCACATGAATGAACTTAACGTTATTAAACAATATTACAGAGATTGAGGTTGCCGTTAGGCTGCTAGGTGGTCCCTCTTGCATTGATGGGCATTCCAAGGATGTTGGTTCATAATAGGGGATTGCAACTGTATTTTTGGGCACAGTTGATAGAGCAGGGGTGTTAGTCTTTGGGGACACATGCAATGAGATGGATTTCCCCTCTAGGTAGTAGACCGGATTCTTGGTCAACGATCACGCTGATGAGCATTCCAGTCTCCTCTCCCTTGGTATGTCCGATCAGGATCACAATCCACATCGACTTCATGGCTCTAAAAGGGAAGAAAGCAGAACATTTTAGTTGCAGGATTTTGTGAGGGCACAAACGATGGGGCACAAGACTGAGTCCAGTAAATTCAAAGAAATTTCCCAGATCTCCCCCCTTGTGCTCCTTGTTTGGCCAAACAATCCGCTACCTCATTTTGTTCCCAGTATGGGGCAGTGCCTAAATTACATTTTACTTTGCACCCCCATGGTTTGACTGGCAACTTTTGCACCAATGTTACAATAAATTTCAACAGGGATGCATGTTTAAGTGGAGACCCATCTGAGGACATGCACTGGTGGGTGTGCCAGAAGGGCAGAATTTCTGAAATAGTATTACAGACCCACGCGGAATCTGAGTATAAAACTATTTCTTGGTCCCTTTTCATCAGTTCTAGGGCATGAGAAATTGCAGCCAGCTCAGCAAATTGTGCTGATTTGACTTGCCATGACCGAAAGATTGATGTTTGGGTCTTTGCATGTGGATTGTTAAGGTATATTCCAAATCCTGCATGTGGGGAACCCTCCATGTAAAAACATGATCCATGTGTGAAAATTTGGACTGCATTTTCAGGGACATTTTCCTTTGCTGACAAAGGTCTAAAGAATTGTTGCTCAACTGATTGCGGTATGATATCACATTCATGTGGTACTCCTTGGTAAAGGAGGCCATGGGCCCTAGTGGAAGAATTATTTGTGTGTTTGTCTCGATCATGGAGCAACCGAGACTAATGGTTTTCCTGTGACAGAACCGCTGACATGGTTGTCTCTGATATGGCAGTCTCACTGTGAAAGGGCAGTTGGTACTTTGGGTTGGCTAATGCTGGCGCTTGCGCTAAAGCTTCTTTAAGCTCCTGCACTGGATTGGTGTGTTGCTCAGTCCAGTGCCATCGGGTATCCTTTTTCCACCAATCATACAGTGGTGCAGACTTTTGGGCACAATCAGGGATGAAAGGCCGCAAATAATTTACCAATACTAGGAAAGATCTGAGAGTAGGCATACTTACTGACAGAGGTAATTGTAGACTGGTTTCTACCTTCTCAGTTACTATCTTACTACCATTTTCTGTCGCTGTAATCCCAAGAGAAGACACAAATTCCTGCAACCATTGTGCCTTACTGGTATTACACTTCAGTTCCGTTTTTCCTAGGATCCGTAGGAGTTCTTCCAATAGCCGCAAATGCTTTTCTTTGTCACATGTGGCTTTAAGTAAATTGTCTATGTACTGAAAAAGATTCTTTGGGGAAGAAAAATCAGTTAACATATCTGTCATGGTTGCATATGAAGTCATGTGTTCACTAGATTTAATTTTGCCAATGAAATCAGCCACACTCATAATGATTTTTACTGGTTGAATTGGATATACATTGGAAATCACCTCATTTCCTTCATTATCAAACCCCAAAAATGTTTGATTTCCTTCAGTAGAGGAGGAGATCTGGGTCCTAACCATGATGGGGAACGTGACATGCTCCTCATTTGTGGATAGCTGGTCCCCATTGTCTGGTGAGTCTATGACCATGGTGCATTCTCGATTTTCCTGTGGCTCTGCGATTTCTCCCATTGCCACCGGAAAAGGCGAATTAGGATCCATATCTTTCTCTCCCCAATACTCTTCATATTTCTCAGTATCCCCAATTTCATAGGCACAAGTAGGTGCCGTAGCATTACTATGTTCGCATGTGCTAGCCACAGCCTGTCCTTTAAGGATTGAAATTGTTTGTAGCCACTGTGGCTCTGTTTGCGTGCCCTGTGTGCGATCTAGCACTTTGTATGCACTTGTTATATGGTCCAGTTCAGTGTCAGCTTTAGTTAGCATGCTTTTATAATGTACCACGTCTTTTTGGGCCAATTTGTAATTTTTACAATTTTCCTCCTGTGAGGCATTAACTATTTGACTAAGGGTAGTTAAGGTTTGTAATTGGCTTTGTAAAGCTGTATTCTCCTTTTCCCTCTCAGAAATTGTAATATTTTGATTATAGACTATATATTTCAATTTCTGTATTTTAGCCTTCATAGCCAATATGCCTGCTATGGCTAGACTTTTAAGCTTTTTGTTCTTTTTGATTGTTTTTGCTTGTTCCTCAAATAAGTCCTGGACATAAATCCAAGGAGATTCTTGTAATTTAGCATCACAGGCAAATTCATTGCTCTTATGTTTAAGAGTATAAGTTGCTACAAAACTTTCTAGACAGGTCATGGCAGCCATTGTGATAGTATGCACACTTTGTGAGCTGAATTAAATTAATTGTTCCCTTATACTATAAATTCAATTGTGATTACAGTAAAAGAAAAAAAAAAAGAAAAGGAAGCAAAAAAAACAATAAATAGGAACTCAAATGAAATAAGCTGCAGAAAATATAGTAAAAGTTAAACAATATTTTCCAGCTCTCAATAAACAATCTTTTAGATTAGTGGGGAAAACTAATTATACTAACAATAGCATTTAGCCTATCTTGTCTGAGCCTACTCAATAGACCAAGGGACAATAGAAGCCCCCCCAGGGATCAATTAGACTGAATACCTGCAGTCTGATAATAGGAATGTCAACACGGCAGTGTTTACACTACTATTTGTAACACTCAATAGAGTAGAAAAAACTAATTTAAAAGAAACTTAAAAAATAAAAAATAAAATGTTCAATACACTACTAATAATATTTCTCAGATATTAGTTTCCGTAGCAAGACTTCCACAGACTTGTACTTCAATTGACACCCATGAGAATATGACTGCTTGTAACTTCTTACAGTTAAAAAAAAAAGGTACAATCAAAACCAAACAAAAACAACAAATAAGAGTAAAAAAAAAATCTCTTGTAGGTTATTTGCAATGTCCTATTTTTAATGTTAGTGGACAAATTAAATAACAAGCAAAACCTTATTGAGCCTGTTTCAACCTACCCACACCAGAACACAAGCATGTGTCTGTGTCTTAAACAAAGAAACTAAAAACAAACAAAAAATAAAATAAAAAATAAAGGCTAAAACTAAGCCAGGTTACCAAAAATTTATGATAACAAGAATTATTAAAAATAATAATAATAATTCAATAACAAAAATTTAAAATTTAAATTAATAAATTGCAAAAAAAAGTAAATACACTTTTTCTCCACAAAACCAAGGACCACGATTTCAGTGTCCTCCTTCCAATAAAACAACACAAATCAAGGCAAAAAGGTTTTCGCTTTGTAAAAAAAATATATATATATATTTTTTTCAAAACCACGGATCACTATTTAAGTGTCTCATAAACAAAAATTATTAAAACAAAATTTTTCCCATTCTGTACTTCCTCCCCATTAAATTGACCGGTTATAATGGTACATCCAAAGTATTTTATCAATTATGATTTTGGGATAAAAAAAAAAAAAAAAAAAAAAAAAAAAACCTGTGGTGTATATTCTCTCCTTGGAGGTAATACCCACTAAAAAAACAAAAATATTTACCTATATTTTCCCTAGATAGATTGGATAAGCTGACTCAGCTTAAATTCCTCCTAATAACCTTAATCTCTAATATACAGATTTTGTTATTATATTAAATGCTTTCAGTCCTGTACTTATCTTCGTGGGTCGCCAACTGTTGCTTTTTAAATATTAATATTTAACATTTAATATTCAATAATATATGATATGGTTTAAATAAGAGTTCTTTTTCTGACAAGATTTGAAAACTTCAATATAACAAGCATTTATTAAAGAATGGTTATTTAGTCTATCTTAATACACCGCAAACATTTACAGTCTTTGGCAAGGGAGTAAATATTAGTTTCAAACACAAAGTATATACATTACATTACAAATAGACAGACAAACATAGGAAAAATGCAAGTATATGGTAAGTGCTGGGAGATGGTCTGATAATTACCTATAATGAATCCTGGGCCCAGGTTCTCTCATCTCTCCCCTCTACTGCTTGGGGTCGTCCTTTTATGGAGCCCTCTCCCATTGACTAACCCAGTGCGGCTACGATTGGGTGCTGTTATCTCTCTCCTCCTTCCTGCCGTTATATTAATTTCCCACACTAGCCCACTCTTTACTGGAATTTAGTGATAATTGGATTTGAAGATAAATTAATTAAACCGGAGGTCGTTAACTTCCCTTGAATGGGGCGCTTAGCTATGCATGGAACTAGCCAGGAAGAATTACCCCTTAAATGGATATGGGTGTTAATATGGGAGAATACACACGCCTTTATCTAGAGAATCAAGGCGGTGCCGCATAGATTACAAGTTTCAGCTGTGATCTCTTTTCTAGCTTGTTTGAATACTAAGTTACCTCGTCAGACCATACGACTCCACAGCTCTTGTCACCCCGCATTCATGCATATTCAAATAAGAGGACAGGTAATTAGATTGTCCTCAAGCCCAGCTTGTCAGCCAAGTTAACCCTTTACAGACCCACATATTTCCTACTCTAAATTATATATATACATATATGTTACAGATATTCCCAGTTTACAAGGAAATTATTTGTAAACATTCCTCATAAGGCAACAATAATCTTGGACTAATAGAGTTAAGGTTAGGCACAATCGACCACAGGTTCGATAGACACAGATTGTTATTGTCAGCGTCATGTCGAATCTCCTATCTATATCGAACTGTTTTCGCAACGAAAACGAAAATAAAGCATTTGTTTATGTCAGATCTTTCAGTTTTCGGATTCTGTGCTTTCGTTTTCGTTTCTTAAAACGATAACGAAAATACCTGAAATTCGGACGAAAATGCATTCGGACGAAAACGAATGCACATGTCTACTCCTAAGTGCCCATTTTAAAGCCAATGCAGCTTCTTTAGCTGAATGCACTGTGGCATGTCTAAGATGAAGGTGTTGCTTCTTAGTTTGACCATGTATCTACAATGTTCCTTTTGCTTAGACAGAAGAGGTTACATAGATGTCTAAAGTTTCACATAACCCAATTATAATGAAACCCATATCTTACATCATACAACAATAATTACAGTTTTTTATGTTTTACTAGAGCAGGACCAGCAGAAAAAGCTCAAACACCACCATCTTATCATGCCAGCTACAACAGTTTAATAGCAGTGCTTATTCAGGACTAATACCAGATAATATATTGATTTTTGCACTCCATCGGTAGTAAATTTCTTATCCAATTAGCATATTTTACTTTTTTCTTGCTCAATCAATGAGCACGTATTTGTTTGAACATGATTGCTGGTTAGGTCTGCTCCAAAAATAACATATCACTTATGTATCTGGTCTCTCATCTCTGATTGGTGGAGCCTGCTGTAACTTTGCACAAGTTAATGTATTTTTGGGGAAGGACCACAGTAAAAGTCTACATCACTCATGCTATTGGGGTTGTATCAGGTTTCAATTTGTATTTCAATTTTTTTAAAGGCCTGCAAATTCTGACAGCCTGCCTTGCCTGTAACATTTTTAAAACTTTTATGTAATGTACTGTTCCATCCATAAAATATAAATTAAGGAATCTGGTTGCTAAATTCGGGCGAATTTCGATTAGTTACGAAACAAGCCTACTAATTTAACACAGGGGCAGATCCGGCGGGGGGGGGGGCAATGGGGCAATTGCTCCTCCCGAGAAAATATTACTGACTCCGAGGCTGAGCACGCCCTGGGAAATCAGAGCCGCGGGTACACTGTGTGAGAACTGATTGAAGGAAGGCAACACCCTCCCCCCCTCCACACAGCAGAAGAACTGTGTTGTGAACAGACAAGCTCTGTTGTGAGCTCCCCCCCGCCAACACAAATTTATCTCATGTGTTGGGAAAACTTCTCAGAAGTGACTCATGCTCAGAACAGAGGAACGAAGCACCAGAGAGAAACAACACTTAGAGCTATGGAGAGAGATAAGTAAACACTACAGATATACTGTATGTGCTTTGCTCATATTCCATGACTGAGGTTTACAACCACTTTAAGTGTTCGGTTAGCTTTTTGGTTATTCACCATTACTTGAAATTTTGTACATTCTCTAGAAAAATGTATACTATACCTTTATCAAACATGTTAGTTGGAGTTTAGTTTTCACAGACGTAAGAAGGAAATTTTCATTTTAATATTTCCAATTCAAATGCACTAAAGCCAAGCTTTTTGAAACTGTATTAAACCCAAAACCAAAAATGTATTATTTTTCAGCTTTACAATCATTAGATGTGGTTGTTGCATTCTTTTTCTACCTCCTGTATTTGGGTACAACCCTGGATGAAGGAGCACAGGGGGCACCTTTGGACAGTAGCATTGTCAGTCTGGGGGGAGGGGAGTGTTCGATGTACTAGTAGATTTAAATACACTAACACATTAAAGCTAAACTTCAGCTAACACTTTTTAAGCAGTTATGCAAACAGTTTTCTCATATTGGGGTAAAGGTTTTACACAAATAAATAAATAAAAGCTGACTATTGTAAGTACCCCTGTCAAATGGTTTCTCAACCCTCTAACTACTACATCTGCAGGGTATCTTGTTCACTTGAAAAACAACAGACTTACAGGCAGGATCACCAGGTGAAAATATATTACCCACTTGCCGCCCACCCAACGTCAAATGACGGCTGGGCGGTCCGGCTCTCGTTCTGGGTGGACATCATATGACGGCCACCCAGAATGACCGCTCCCATGTGGCGATCGTGGCCGCGTCGTGTTGCTAGGACACGGTGCGACCCCAATCTCTGTAAAGAGCCGCGGCTCTTTGACCATGTAATCGGTTGTGTTCAATCACAGCCGATCACATGTAAACACGGAGTGTGAAGAGAGGAGAACCAATCAGCGGCATCTCCTCCCAGGGGGACATCTAGGTATGTAATTAGGGCACTGATCATCAGTGCCCTCATTACAATTAAGTGCCACCAGTGCCGGCAATGAGTGCCCACCACTGGCAGCAATCAGTGCGAACCAGTGCCTACAAGTGCCAGTCATCAGTGCCCACAATTGCCATCCATCAGTGCCCCCGATTGCCAGTCATTAGTGCCCACAATTGCCAGCCATCAGTGGCCATTAGTGATGCCAGTCAGTGCTAGCTATCACTGCTCCCCATCAATGCCCATCACTGCTGCCCATCAATGTCCATCAATGCCACCCATCAATGCGCATCAGTGCCCATCAGTGCCGCCTATCCATGCCGCCTATTTGTGCCCACCAGTGCTGCCTATCAGTGCCCACCAGTGCCGCCTATCAGTGCCCACCAGTACCACCAATCAGTGCCGCCTATCAGTGCTCATTAGTGCGGCATATTCGTGCCTCCTCATCAGTGCCACCTAATCTGTGCCCATAAGTGCCGCCTCATCTGTGCCCATAAATGCCACCTCATCAGTGCCCATCAGTGCAACCTATCAGTGCCCATCAGTGCCGCCTCATCAGCACCCATCAGTGAAGGAGAAAATTACTTATTTACAAAATTTACTGACAGAAGCTAAGAAAACTTATTTAAAAAAAAAAAAATTGGTCTTTTTTTTTGGGGAAAAAAAAACCAGAAGTGATTAAATACCACCAAAAGAAATCTCTATTTGTGTGAAGAAAATTATACAAATTTCACATGGTTACAGTGCAGCATGACCGCGCAATTGTCATTCAAAGTGTGACAGCGCTGAAAGCTGAAAAATGGCCTGGGCAGGAAGGGGGTGTAAGTGCCCTGTATTGAGGTGGTTACAGAAAGCCTAAAAAGTAAATCGAATATAACCATCACATCTATGAATTGGAATGCAAAATATAATAAATATTTGTTTTTGAGATTAATACCACTTTAAGTTAGAGCTTTAATTCTGAAAATTTGAACAGTTAGAAATTTTCACCCAGGTTACCTAGAAATAATATTGTCCGGGGGGGAAGATACAAAGAGCAAACAATACATTTCCTTTTCTCTTTCTCAAGGCTAACAGATTCAAGAGAAATCTAAGTCCACACCTTAATACCAGGACATTTCTCAGTGTGTGGTTTGCCTCATAAGTGCTTGCCATTGAAAGGGTATCTGAAATCAACAGGCTATGAAAACATCCATTTCCTGTACAAAGTCCTTGTCTGAAATCGGCCCTGCAGGTGCTTCTGTGTTACACAAATATTCAGCATTCAGCTATTTCTACTAACATTACAAATCTAATACTTAGTTCAAAGAGATTGGAAGGTATCTGAATCTAATAAAGCTGATGTTTAATCTGCTTATATTTTACATTTGCTTTGTTCCTTCTTTCCTCTCTCATCAACGATTTAAAAAAAAACAACTTTGTTTTCATTACATACTTTACATTATACCCAATGATATCACCACCACACGAAGACAAATCATGGCTCGTTGAAGGTTCTGGCAGGGTTTTGTTCATGACTTTCTGAAAACATCACAGCAACCTGCCTTGGTACTTCTCTCAAAGGTCATCAGCCCTGATGCAAGCAGTGAGCTTGGGAGGATTTATGCAAACATCAAAATGCCTTCAGGGGCAGGTGTCAGCCTGGAGAAATGAGCATTCTAAAGGCCCATACACACGATCAGACTTTCCGACAACAACGGTCCGATGGACGTGTTTTATCGGACAATCCGATCATCTGTATGCTCCATCAGACAATTGTTGTTGGAATTTCTACGGACAAATGTTCGCTGTGCATGCTCTCAAACTTTCCCCCAACAAATGTGTTACGTCGGATCATCCGATCGTGTGTACACAAGTCCATCGGACTAAAATCCAAAGTACAAACACGCATGATCGGAAGCAAGGACCAGCCGGAAGGGTTCGGTCTTGTAAAACTAGCGATCGTAATGGCGATATCCCATTCGTGACGCGGCAAATTATGAAATCTCGAAATGCAGCACACATTCTCTTCTTCTTCTTTATAATGGGATAATAATAAAGCTGCTTTGCTGGTGATACTGACGGAGTAATGACAAACGTATTTACAAAGGATTGGTGTTCTAGTGATATCAAGAATATTTTTTATTTTTTTTGTGTCAAGTTAGCACAACCCCATTATCCCCTAGTAGTTTTGAAGCTCAAAGCTCCAACTCTGTTTGTGTCCCTTGTTATTAATTTTGGATTGTATTTTAGAAATGCACCTGCCTACTCCCAAACTGTCATTTGAAGTTAAACACATAAGCAAGTATTTTTTATAATATTTTTTTTTAATAGTAAGCACAAGAAGGGCATATAGAAATCAAGAGGAAGACAGCAATGGATCAACTGTTGGAATTGGCGAAGCCTCTGTACCCCAGGGCAGACATCAATTATGTGAAGAGCAAAATTGGAAAACCTGAGGAGTGCATACAATAGGGAGCACAAGAAGGTCGTGGACTCCGAGAGATCGGGAGCAGCAGCAGATGACATATATGTCCCCAGGCTGTGGTACTACAACAGGCTGTGTTTTTTGACAGACCCGACCAAACCATGCCTATCGCTCTCCACACTTCTTTCCACATCAGCAGAGGCCATTTTGTTTCTTGTGCATTCAGAACAAAATAAAAAATAAAAAATTGATAGATATATTCTCTGTCATCAAAATTAACAAACTGAAACAAAAAGAGCAAATGATACACAGAAAAGGAACTAAAGTATAACTAAGAAAATCATACTTAAATAAAAAATAAAATATATAAATTAGTAGCCCCGAAAATCCCCAGACCAGTGGCCTTGTTGGGGATCCTGGGGTGGAATTTGACACTGACCACCATACTTCTGGGGTGGGTGGGGTTGCTGGGGTTGGTAGGGTTGCTGAGGTGGGTGGGGTTGCTGAGGTTGGTAGGGTTGCTGAGGTGGGTGGGGTTGCTGAGGTAGGTGGGGTTGCTGAGGTGGGTAGGGTTGCTGAGGTGGGTAGGCTTGTTGTGGAGGTGTGTGCTCCAAATCACACACATGTGTTTTTGGTGTTAGCTCATTTTTCCTCTCCTTGCTGAGGAGCTGGACGATTAGCCCCTCACATAGCTCCCTTTGCTCCTCCTCCACCTCCTGGAGCTCATTAGCAGTGAAATAGCCAAACCCTTCAGCACTATCGGGTGCTGTTGTGATGGCTGATGTTGCCTGACTCAGGAAGTCAGCCGTGGCCTCATCCAGGTTGTGGCTCTTCCTGGTCCTTTTGGTAGGAGGGCGCAGGGGAGGGATTTGGCACTCCGTTTGCCCGATGAGCCCGGCCTCTTCTTGGCTCATACTTTCCTGTGTGTGAAAATTTAACATAAATTTTGTTTTTTTGTCATCAATCACAAACACTTTTCAGCTCATGACTTTTGAAAATTTAATGTGTACAAATAGAAAAGACTTTCTGACTCCAGTATTTATCATTCTTGTCCTAATGGTTTTTGGCCACTACTATCTATGGATATGGAAATCACTTTGTTCATGCAGAAAATTAGTATCAATAACATCTAATTAACATCAATGTATTTTTGTCTTCAAATCTTGTCAACAATGCTATACCTGGGTCAAGCTGAGCTCCTCCTCATCTTCATCCTGTGTAGGATCAGGATCAGTATCGTTGGCCTCAGCTGATGTGGAGGGTAGTGTGGAGAGAGATCTGCATGGTACAGTTTGATCAGACAAAAATGGCAGGCTGATGAAGTACCACAAACAAGGATTGCCGCTCCAAACAGGCTTACCCAAAATAAAATTCACCTTTCCAGGAACCGTGGGTGCTGGCAATGCACTAGGCAATTGAGAAAATAATGATGATCTGGACAGCCGCACTCCAATCCATTGTGGCTTTATTCACAAAGTAAAATGAAAACAGGCACTACATGTCACAGCAACAGAAAAATGGGGACAGCTAATGCGTTTCACACTTAGAAGTGCTTACTCATAGCTTATGATGAAGTACCACAGCTTGGGTACATAAATGTCTTCTGCTGCTACTCCCGATTTTTGGGATTTCTCGAACTTCTTTCGCTCCCTGTTATACAGGCTCCTAAGGCCCCCAATTTTTGTCCTCACCAAACTGTATGTTGTCCTGAGGTACACAGTTTGCTCCAATTCCACCAGTTGATCTATTGCTGGCCTCCTCTTGATTTTATTTGAATAATCTTTATGTTTTACTTGCCACAGATAAGTGAGCTCCCAGTATTTTTGGATAAATTCATGGGAATTCAACTTGTCCCTCATTTTGTTCCCATGTATCAGATGGCTGCAAGACAGAACACAAGACAAACCATAATGGGTGGTTTATAACTCATAATCTGGTCACAATATAGGTCTCTATCTAAGCAGTATAGGCCACTAACCACCGGTGCCCCAATTTTAGAACGTACCTTTTTTTCATGGCTCCTTTTGGCTATCGTTCTTCTCTCAACTATCACAACGTTCCTACGGCCGTTACATCAACCGGTCATTATGGATTGATATACCTTGCGCATGTGTGAAACTCCGCTCTCAGAGCGTCATGACGCTGGGGCGTGACCAGATTCTCTATTCTGCATGCGACATACACGGCAGAACATTCATGAACGACGACATGGCGGAATCACCGAATTCTATCTGGCCCCGCAGTGGTGGAGCATATAGAAAGCATAAGGCCACCCCCATGAGCAAGGGGGTAATGGTGGAGATGGTGCGCATATTGGAGAAACATGACTACGACTGTAAGCTACAGAACTATGAAAGGCCCAACAGCCGAAGAGACTGGATTCTTGAGAAGGTCATCGCGGTATTGGAGGGAGAACATTCGGTGCACTGAACGAAGGATCAAATCCGCAAGCGCTGGTCTGATTTAATGCACCGGGAGAAAGACCAGATGGACTTCATCCATCGCATAATAAAAAAAAGTAAGACAGATTATTAACTAAATTCATTATGTAGGTGTTGGAATTAGCTGTTTGTATATTTGCTTTCTACAAGTAGGTCTTCAAAAATAGACATAACGTATAGATATGAACTATACTTGTTTATTTTTTGGAGTACCCTTTTTTGGTGTACTCATTTTTTTATTTTTTTATTCTTTCAACAGAAAAAATGAAAACCAAAAGGCACCAGCAAAGCCACCAGAGGGGACAAAGGGAGGATTCAACAGGGGAGACAACAGGGCCATTTTCCCCCCAAAATCGTAAGTGACAACTTCAAACACACTCATTTAGCCACCGACAGGTGTGTTTCTAGGTGGGCCAAAGGCCATGGGCGGAACTTAAGGGGTAAAGAACACTTTGTGGTTGCTGCGTGGCTCATCAGTGCCCATTAATGCAGCCTTGCCAGGGTAGACATGGGTAGAGGAGAGGCCCTGAGGATCACAGTCACACAGAGTCACGCCTGCTAGAATGATCATCATAGGAGACAAGAGGGGTGGGTGTCAACTGCATGAGTTGTTCAATGTGGACATTTAGCCATTTTTTTTCCTTTTTTAAAATGACATCACCTTCCCTTTTCAATGCATTTTTCAATGTTTAATAAAGCAAAGTGCAGCATGTTGGAGTCCACTAGTCAGGAGCAAACATTGTCACAAGTGCAAGGTTGGTAAACGAATTCAGCAAAAGAGATGCTAGGAACAGATGTGACTTGGGGTGGCTTAATGAATGGTGTATTGTTTATTTTTAGAGGAACGTGAGTGTGGTCAGCTCCCACATTTGGAGGAGTGGGATCTGAGAGCTGAACCCAGCACAGAGCCTCCACTGGACAGAAAATCCCCTGACACAAGTCAGACAGAAGGTGGAAGAGTTCAACAAGTTGAAGAAACTACTTTTGAGCCTCTTGTTTGCCCCAGTAAGTATGTTTGGAATCTGGCTTCAAATGTGTATACATGTCAAGTGTTTAGATGTCCAAACCAAACACCCACTCCACACATTAGCAAAGTATGTAGTGCCTTTAACATTAGCATGGAGAAGGAAGAGGTGGAAGGAGCTGGGAGTTTTTTTAGGTACCAGAGTTTTGTAGACAGAGGCACCAGGGCCAAGATTACAGAGTAGTTGCAGTGTGTACATTCCTAGTAGTGTAGGTGTCTGAAGGGCAAGAAGGTTGCAAGCAATAATAGACTGGCTAGGTAAGTATTTTCCCAATTTGTCTACTAACGTGACCATAATTCACTATGTAGGGCCCATAGGTGTGCGCACAGGGTGTGCCAGGTGTACCCAGGCACACCCTATTCACCCTGTGCAGCACAGATTCCGCCTACTGCACTGGTTCCCCCCTCCTTCCCCCCGCAGCGCTTCCGGCTTCCCTACTCTCCTCTCCCTTCAGCTGTTGCTGCGGATGAGTGAGGGAGGGGGCCGGCAAATATGTAACTTACTGGCCCCTTCCCTTTCATTGTGAGTGATCGGTACTATGTGTTTGATCTTTGGGGTGCACACCCTAATGCAATAGGCTGCGCACACCTATGGTAGGGCCTCAGCCACTTGACCATCGTTCCCATTAAATACTTTTTTCTCTTCTTCCAAGGCCATGAACTTCCAAGATGCACAATTGGTCGTATCAGTGCTGATATGCTGCAGGCTTTGATTGAGCTTGAGAAAATAAAGGAGGCTGCCACTGGTTTACAGACAAGAATACGGGATTATGTAGACAAGTTAGCCAAATTTTGAATTCATCAGACCTTAAGTTTTCTTCAACTTGTTGCCTCCTGTCTTTTTGTGTGTTTTTTTTCATGTTTTGACTACTTTGAAGCACAGGCTCACATTGATGCTACTTTGAAATCCCGCTACTTCATTTGAACTACTGCGATTTCAAAGTAGCAAGGAACATTGCCATTGCCTACAATAGGCTGTGACTTGTCATGCGATTTTACCTCTCAAATCACATGACAAATCTCACAAAATGTGAACCTGTGCTTTTTTATTGTCTGAGGTCAGTGTTTCTCCACTCCACTTCTCTAGGTGAACGACCACGTTCTGTTTTCTTTATTTTATGCAGTATAAAAACGACTGTGTCAATTAGTAACCTCGAAAATGACCTCATCACCTGTGCCAAAAGTAGCAAATAGAGAAAACAGGACCTGTGTCACGTACCTTGTGATGGGAGCCCAACGTGCAGGGAGCGGCCTCTCGTAAACCCCTGGCTCGAGAGCCCCTGATAGAGCAGACAGAGGCTCAGGAGGACAGGGGGCACAAGTGCCTGGCAGGTAAGCAGGATATTGGGTAGTTGCGGCAGCAGATGGTGCACGGCAAACTGGAACAGTCCGAAGATAGCTGGAAGGTGCACAGTAGGACTAATCAGAATGCAGACGGCAGGCAGATGTATAAAAGTCCCAGATCAGACTGCGGAAACAAGGTGGTGTATTGTAGTACAGGCTGAGGTGTGCTGTAGCTCAGGCACAGGTGCAGGGTAGTTCAGGCAGAGGTGCGCTATGATTCAGGCAGAGATGCACGGTGGCTTCAGGCAGGGTGCACTGTAGTTCAGGTGGAGGTGCCTTATAGTTCGAGCAGACCGATGGGTCGGACCAGCAGGCGACTAGGTACAGGGATGACCAAGAGAGTTGTCAGAGCAAGCCGAAGTCGGGGCGGGCAGCAATCGGGGTTAACAGAGACAAGCCGGATCAGATAACAGGAGTACAGGAATCAGAAGTCAATAGCAGGGGTCTCGGGAACGCTGTAGACCAGACAGCAAGAAGCAAGGTAGGCAGATAGTTTAAATACCTTGTTTGGCGCCAAATGCTGTCACCGCGCGCGCTCCCGCGAACGCACGCGCGCGCGCTCCCGTGAACGCGCACGCCCGCGCACGCCGATCGCGCTATTGTGCACGCGCATGCGCAGAGTGGACCTATGGAGTGTAGACAATCTCCTGGCGGCACTGTTGCCAGGCAGATTGTAAAAACGCCTTTCCTGACATTGCCCCCCCCCAAGGGGCAGCCTCCGGATGCCCAACTGGGCCACTTTGTCTGGGTGAGATCTCTCAAAGTCCTTGATTAGCCTTTCCGCGTGGACATTCATCTCTGGCTCCCATGAGTTTTCTTCTGGGCCGTAACCCTTCCATTTCACCAGGTATTGGATCTGGTTTCGTCTTCGTCTACAACCCAGAATGGACTCAACCTCAAATTCCTCTTCTCCATCGATAAGCACGGGTTCGGGAGGATTGATGTCCCGATCTGTAAAGGGATCGGGGACCGTGGGCCTAAGCAGGGCTACATGAAAAACTGGGTGGATCCGGAAGGACTCAGGCAGTTTCAATTCGTAAGCTACCTCGTTAATCTTCCTTGTTATAGGGAAGGGACCCACGAATTTAGGGCCCAACTTCTTGGATGGGCATGCCAATTTTAGATTCAGGGTAGAGAGCCAAACTTGGTCCCCAGGTGCCAGGTTGAGCTCCCCTCTCCTCTTCCTGTCGAAAATTTCCTTGTTGTAGCTTTGTGCCTTAGTCATGGTCTCCTGGAGAAGTTTATTGTTGGTGGAGAAGAAATTTAGAGTTTCCTGGGCGGCTGGTACCGGACATTCGGGCATGTTGTTAGATAGAAATAATGGGTGAAACCCGTAGTTTGCGAAAAATGGGGATTGCTTGATGGCAGAATGAACAGAGTTGTTGTAGGCAAACTCAGCAAGAGGCAAAAGAGGGGCCCAATCGTTCTGGGAGAAGCTTGAAAAGCAGCGCAGGTACTGCTCGAGCGTTTGATTGGTGCGTTCTGTTTGGCCGTTGGTTTGGGGATGGTATGCTGAGGAAAAGAACAGATCGATCTTCAGTGATTTACATAGTGCTCTCCAAAATCTTGATGTAAACTGTACCCCCCGGTCAGATGTAATGTTAGCAGGTACACCGTGCAGCCTTACTATTTCCCTGATGAAGATCTTTGCAGTCTCAGAGGCCGAGGGGACGCCCCTCATGGGTAGGAAATGGGCCATCTTGGAGAGTCTATCCACCACTACAAAGATGGTCGTAAAGTCTTCTGATGGAGGTAGTTCAACTATGAAGTCCATTGAGATCATCCTCCATGGCCTCTCCGGGACGGGTAGTGGTTTTAGTAACCCCCAGGCTCTGGTTTTGCTGTTTTTGTTCTGGATGCAGGTGGTACAAGATTCCACATAGCGCTTGCAATCTTGGGATAATCGTGGCCACCAGAATGTCCGCTGGAGAAGTTCGGAAGTTTTGTACACACCGAAGTGGCCGGCTAACTGGTGGTCATGACAGGATTTCAAGACGGCCACCCGAAGTTGTTGAGGTACAAAAATCTTGTCCTTGTTCCACAGCAGACCGTCTTTAGACTGTAGGGCAAGGCCAGGAACTGGGCATGGTCCTGAGGAGGCCTGTCTGATTTGGGACAGGAGGTCCTCTTGTAACAGGAGGAAGTTACCGGGAGGTAGAATGGTATCCGGAGGGGAAAGGACCTTAGATTCGGCAAACATCCGGGAAAGGGCGTCCGGTTTGGTGTTCTTTGATCCGGGTCGGTACGTGATGTGAAACGAAAATCGGGTAAAAAAGAGTGCCCACCTGGCCTGGCGTGGTCTCAGTCTCTTGGCAATCTTTAAGTATTCCAAGTTCTTATGGTCGGTATAGATCAGAATAGGATGTGCTGCTCCTTCCAGGAGGTAGCGCCATTCCTCAAGTGCGGACTTTATTGCCAGAAGTTCCCTGTCCCCGACGTCGTAGTTTTTCTCGGCCTCTGTTAGTTTACGGGAGAAGAAGGCTACTGGATGCAATGCGGCCTTTGGGCCTTGTCTCTGGGAAAGTATTGCTCCAACTGCCACTTCAGAGGCATCCACCTCCAAGATGTAAGGTAAGGCCGGGTTAGGGTGCTTTAGGACAGAGGCCGAGATGAACAGATTCTTAAGGTTAGCGAAGGCGGCCTGAGCTTCGGGGGACCAGTGAAACCGGTTACCTTGTTTAGTTAAGTTGGTAATGGGGGCAATGATAGAGGAGAATCCTTTAATGAATTTCCGGTAGAAGTTCGCAAAGCCCACGAAGCGTTGGATCCCCTTCTTATCGCTGGGGGCTGGCCAATCCAGAATGGCCGTGACCTTCTGAGGGTCCATCTTAATACCCTCTACCGAAATGATTAGCCCTAGGAACTGAATATCTTGTTGTTCGAATGCACATTTCTCGGGCTTGGCGTACAAACCATGTTGGCGAAGTCGGGCCAATACCTTCCGGACGTGTTCACGATGGTCGGTTAAGGAGGAAGAGAAGACCAGGATATCGTCTAGGTAGACGATAACGAACAGATCTAGGTAGTCTCTAAAAATATCGTTTATGAAATGTTGGAACGTGGCAGGGGCATTGCATAGCCCGAAGGGCATGACCAGGTATTCAAAGTGCCCGAATCTGGTGCGAAACGCTGTTTTCCATTCATCACCGCTCCGAATGCGGACTAAGTTGTAGGCGCCGCGGAGGTCCAGTTTAGTGAAAATGGCTGCTGTCCCAAGTCTTTGAAAAAGTTCGGGTACTAATGGCAGGGGATACCTATTTTTAATAGTTATTTTATTCAGGGCTCTGTAATCCACACAGGGGCGTAGGGAGTGGTCCTTCTTTTCTACAAAGAATATACCGGCTCCGGCAGGAGAGGTGGAGGGACGTATGGATCCCTTCTCTAAGTTGTCATCCAGATACGTCTTGAGAGTTCCAAGCTCTAGTTCAGATAAGGGGAAAATTCTTCCAAAAGGGACCTCTGCCCCCGGAAGAAGGTCAATAGGGCAATCGTAGGGCCTGTGCGGAGGTAGAGTCTCCGCGCCCTTCTTGCTAAAGACATCTAGAAAGTTGTGATAGGCCTCCGGGACCAGCCGCCGGTTCTCCATATCACTCCCCAGACAAAGTAATGGGGACGAGGTGTCGGATGGTGCTGGAAAACAGTGTTCACGGCAATAGAGAGATGGAAAGCGAACCTCTCCAGTGTTCCAGTCGATCTGAGGATTATGAGCTTTTAGCCATGGTATCCCCAAGATAATTGGGAAGAGAGGGGATTCTATAATGTCCAAGCACAATAGTTCTTGATGCTTGTCTGCAGTGGTTGTGCGCAGGGGAATAGTCTGCTGTGTCACTGGTCCTGATCTGATGGCCGATCCGTCGGCAAGGTGGACCGTGAGTTCTTTAGGTCTGGGCCTCAAAGGGACTTGATGTTTCAAGGCGAAGGAAAGGTCCATGAAGCCGCTGCAGGCACCGGAGTCAATAATGGCGGGAGTCCGGATGTTCCTTCCTGGGAGCTGTAGAGAGATGGAAACGATCAGGTGAGCGGAATGGTTAGGCAGAACAGGCGAGACAGTAGAGGAGAGGTGGCACTTACGCAGTTTAGCGGGGCACATCCTCACGTAATGTCCTGAGTCCCCGCAGTAGAGGCAGAGGTTGTGAACCCGGCGTCGCTGGCGCTCCTCCGGAGTAAGTGAAGGTCGGATCAACCCCAGTTGCATGGGTTCAGAGGCATCGGTAGTGGAGCGTGGGGAGGTCGAAGAAGCGGAATGAGGAGGATAGGGTACCCGTGGCAACATCCATACTGGACGGGATGGTCCCGCTGACCGTTCAGCTCTACGCTCCCTTAGTCGCCTGTCGATCTGAATAGCTTGAAGGATCAAGGCATCGAGCGTGTTCGGTATACCGACCCGGGCCAACTCGTCCTTTAAGGGCTCAGATAGTCCCAGCCTGAATTGGTGTCGCAGGGCGGCGTCGTTCCAGCTGGTATCGGCGCTCCAGCGCCTAAAGTCCGATACATAGTCTTCAGCGGCTCTGCGACCCTGCTGGAGAGAGCATAATGCTGCTTCGGCGGTAGCGGCCAGTTGAGGGTCCTCATAGAGGAGGTCCATGGCCTGGAGGAAAGTACTTAGTTGGTCAAGGCAGGTGTTTTTCTGTTCCAGGAGGCGGTGTGCCCAGGCCTGAGGTTCACCGGACAATAGGGCTATGACAAAGCCCACCTTGGTAGATTCCAGGGAGAAGGTCCTGGGCTGTAGCGCGAAGAAAAGTTCGCAGGCGTTACGAAAGGCCCTGTACTTGCCGCGGTCCCCAGAGAACCTCTCCGGAGTAGGGACCCTGGGTTCAGGTGGCAACATGACAACCGACGGTGCAGGTGAGGTACCTGATGCGACAGGTGCTGAGGTAGCCAGGGTCTGGACACGCTCCTCTAGCCGGGTATATCCCTCTTGCAAACTCCTGACTGCAGCAGTAAGTCCGTCCAGGTGGCGGCATAGTTCCTCCATGGGAGAGGCCCCCTGCGTAGGCTCCGACATGGCTGTCTGGTACTGTCACGTACCTTGTGATGGGAGCCCAACGTGCAGGGAGCGGCCTCTCGTAAACCCCTGGCTCGAGAGCCCCTGATAGAGCAGACAGAGGCTCAGGAGGACAGGGGGCACAAGTGCCTGGCAGGTAAGCAGGATATTGGGTAGTTGCGGCAGCAGATGGTGCACGGCAAACTGGAACAGTCCGAAGATAGCTGGAAGGTGCACAGTAGGACTAATCAGAATGCAGACGGCAGGCAGATGTATAAAAGTCCCAGATCAGACTGCGGAAACAAGGTGGTGTATTGTAGTACAGGCTGAGGTGTGCTGTAGCTCAGGCACAGGTGCAGGGTAGTTCAGGCAGAGGTGCGCTATGATTCAGGCAGAGATGCACGGTGGCTTCAGGCAGGGTGCACTGTAGTTCAGGTGGAGGTGCCTTATAGTTCGAGCAGACCGATGGGTCGGACCAGCAGGCGACTAGGTACAGGGATGACCAAGAGAGTTGTCAGAGCAAGCCGAAGTCGGGGCGGGCAGCAATCGGGGTTAACAGAGACAAGCCGGATCAGATAACAGGAGTACAGGAATCAGAAGTCAATAGCAGGGGTCTCGGGAACGCTGTAGACCAGACAGCAAGAAGCAAGGTAGGCAGATAGTTTAAATACCTTGTTTGGCGCCAAATGCTGTCACCGCGCGCGCTCCCGCGAACGCACGCGCGCGCGCTCCCGTGAACGCGCACGCCCGCGCACGCCGATCGCGCTATTGTGCACGCGCATGCGCGGAGTGGACCTATGGAGTGTAGACAATCTCCTGGCGGCACTGTTGCCAGGCAGATTGTAAAAACGCCTTTCCTGACAACCTGGTAATACATCTGGAGAAGGAGAGTTGAGAAACACTACCCTAAGTTTTGTTTTGATTTTTCTTGATGTGTTTTTTGTAATCGCAAAGCCAAAATTTGAAGAAGCACACAAATTGGGACCCAAACAATAAATTTCCCTCATGATCACATGCCTAAAATGTGTGTCCTTACCTACATGGAGTTTGCAAAATCCACAAAACACACAGTGGGGGTTATTTACGAAAGGAAAATCAACTTTGCACTACAAGTGCAGTGGAAAGTGCACTTGTAGTGCAAAGTGGATTTCCATTTTGTAAATAACGCCCACTGTGACAACATGTGCTATCTCCCATCATGGGATATTAATGGACATATTTCGGGGGTTCAACCCCTTCCTCTCACCTACTTTCGTTTTGAGGAAGGAGTTGCACCCCCAAAATGCATACATTGATATCCCGTGATGGGAGATAGCACATGTTGACACACTGGGGGTTATTTACGAAAGGCAAATCCACTTTGCACTACAAGTGCAAACTGCACTTGGAAGTGCAGTCGCTGTAAATCTGAGGGGTAGATCTGAAATGGGGGGAAACTCTGCTGATTTTATCATCCAATCATGTGCAAGCTAAAATGCTGTTTTTTATTTCAATGCAATTTCAAGTGCACTTTACACTTGTAGTTTGCACTTGTAGTGCAAAGTGGATTTGCTTTTCGTAAATCAACCCCACTGTGTTTTGTAGTATATAACCTGTTTGTACCTACACACATTTTAGGCAGGGTATCATAAGGGACATTTAACAGTTATGCCTCTTCAAAATTTGGATTTTAAAGGGGTGAGCTCATCCCACCTGAGGAAGGCAAGATCTTCAGAGTTTGAGAATACTAATATTAATGTCTCATATGGCCTTCAAATTCAAAAAGTTGAACTTTGTAAGTTCCAGAGTTGGGGATGTGTATCCTCTGCTTTCAAACATGCCTGTTTAGCCACTAAAAATGCTAAAGAATGGCAAATATACATGTTATATACAAATAATGATGTTGGTTTGTTCTATAACCATAAAACGCACATGTGAATGTGCTTGTAGTAAAATGTTTTTTTCTAAACAATGTGTGGCTTCTTATTTCAATGCTCAATACCAGTGTATTTGTTAAGTTTGTGTAGTTACAGTGACAGTGTACCCTAAAATGTGTGTAGCAGAGCCACAGCACAACATAATAGTTAGCTCAAGGCAAGATTGTCACCTCATTTAGCACAAAAGGTACGTTTGCACTATTGGAGAAAATGACAAAGATTAAGGCCATTTGCAAACCGAGTAAACACAGACAACAGTAGTTCAAATGAAATAGTAGTTTATGAACAATTCAAAGATTTAGTCATGATCAACTACATTTTGCTGCCAAGCCACTGTTCCTCTTCCTCTACCTACGGACAAGACGGGTATTCTGGGAGGGCAAACCAGCACGTCCACTTTCTAGAGCTGGCATTGCAGCCTCTTCAGCTGGGCGTAAAACAGAAGGGTCAAGATCTGTTTGCCCTGAGGCAATGTAGCTGCTAGCATTGCTCCTTAAAAATTGTAGAGAATGCAGCAGCACAACACAACATGGTTTATTTTATACTCGGCCAAGTTTATGGAGGTTAAAAACAGACTAAAGCGGCTGGAGAGGATGCCAAAGGTGTTTTCTACCACCCTTCTGTTCCCCAGAGCAAAGACCTCATCTGCCACAAAAAACAAAATTGAGGCACTCGACATTGTCCTGATCATGTGGCAAATGTAAGGTGCCATTTTGCAGCCGATGGTAAAATTCGGTATGCATCATGACACCTCCATCCGAGTGGCGGCCATTCTTCCCCACGTCCAGGTACAGGAACTCGTATGTTTCAGACACTACAGCAAGCATAACTATGCTGCAAAAGCCTTTGTAATTGAAGAAATACGAACCTGAGTTGGGTGGTGGGACAATTCTCACATGCTTCCCATCAAAGGCACCACCACAGTTGGGGAAATTCCACATATTCGGAAACTGGGCCGCCACATCCTGCCATTGCTGAGGGTTTAAAGGAAACTGGGGAGTCAAACAAGGCAAAAAAATATACTACTTGTGCACATAAAATTGCAAGCAGATTTGACACAAACATCATTGGGCAACATAAAAGTATAACATTTAAATGAGTATTTAAAAATAAAAGTTTAAGTTCAACTTATATGATTCCTCACCCCCTCTGGTGGCACATTCAAAAAAATGTTATGGTGGGGAGGGGGGGGGAGTTGAATGGGTAGATGTTTTGGACAGATAACCCTCTCCACTTCCATGAGAGCTAAATGCATAAACAATTAGGGTTAATTTGGCCAGCCCCTCTGTATTTTCAAGATTGGCAGCCCAAAGGACAGGTAAGAAGTGTCATAATCCAAAAATAAGAATACACACTGTCCAAATAGAAGCACATTTTGACATACATAATTTACCATTAACAAGATAACAGGAGACCAAAAAATTATACTGTACAATTTGAAGGTAATCAGGTAGACCCTTGCACTACATGCTTTAGAGAATTCATGCAGAAATCTGACCACAAAAGAGGTATACTGTGTATGGGTTTTGCAGATCAGCAGATAGAGTCAGCAGACAGAGTAGTTGTATCGGTTGACTCAGCATTTTGGGGTGGAAGGGAGGGTTACAAATGAGTTTGTGCACCCAAAAAAATGGACTCTTTCAATCTGCATGAATTTGAGGACAACAATAAGATTGTGACACATTTTAGGGGGTGTTTAGGGTAAACATAAAAATTAAGCATAAAAAAAAAACCATTGTTAAGTTACTAGGCTAGGTGTGTATGGGCCCAGGGTAGCATATTGGGGAGGTTAGTGAAGGAAAATATGCATGTAGGCCAAGAAAAAGCTTACAGCATGCATGAGGACAACGAGGACATTCACAGCATATTACAATTATGGGAATGATGGAATCCAAAAATTAGTAAAATACATTAGAAAACATTAAATACATAGAATGTGATATTAAAGAATAAAACTTACCCGAATATAGTCCTTCTGCAGGACTTGTATGATGGCACAACAGGTCTCTGGAATAATGATTACCAGAGCCTGGGGAGAGATCCCAGTGGTAAACTTGATATCCTGGAGACTTCTCACTTTCGCCAAGTACCGCAAGATGGCTATGAGCCTTTGCTCTTGTGAAATAGCAGCCCTCATGCAGGTGTCCTGCTTCCTAATATAGGGGGACAGCAAGGACAAGAGTTGCTGAAAGCAGGAGTCCGTCTTTCGGAGATAATTCCTAAAATCATTAGGATTATTCTCCTGGAGCTCCTGCAGCAAAGGCATATGACAAAATTGGTTACGATTAAGCAACCAATTTTTGGTCCAACAACTCCTCCTCCTCCTCCTGTTCCTGGACCGGGCTAGAGTAAAAGCAATAACTCCAAGCCCACGTAAATCATTGATTTATCACTATAGAAGGATATGGGATATAGCCTCCACTAGACTAAACATACCTGCAACAAATGAATACACTCCCCTATGGCATAATGTGGTCTTACCGGAACTACTTTCCATCCCTGACTGTGACCTCTGGAGCTCTAATGGGATATTCTATTTGAAGCATATAGTTTATAATGGTTCGCTCAAAACTTTTGATAGACTTAAAACTGAGTTCGATCTTCCAAATCACATGTTCTTTAGATACCTACAGCTCCACCATGCCTTCCGTGCGCAATTTACATCGGATAGTGCCCCCATAGCTAGCAACCCTCTGATGGCAGCAGTAAAGTGTCCTGACCCCAAAAAATTAATCTCACAGTTCTACTGTATGCTCTCACTCCCACAGGCGACCGTCTCCGCCTACGCACTAAAGACCAGATGGGAGGGTGACCTGGGACCTATAGAGGATGAAGAGTGGAGTGATGCTTTAGATACTTGTAAGTTAGTCTCCCCTAAATTGTCTGATCGCCTTTCACAGATCTTTATAGTTCACAGAGCCTACCTCACTCCACTCAAAATCTTCAAATATAAGCCGGAACGATCGACTGTGTGCCCCATGTGTGGCCTGGCCCCGGGCACCTTCTATCACTTCCTCTGGCACTGCCCCAAAATGCAGGCGTTCTGGATCCAAATTGTCAGGTTTCTACATGATACCATGGGCTCTACCGTCACACTGCAGCCCATATTATGCTTGTTAGGGATTTTTGCTGATACGGAGATGAATAAGTTCACAAAAATATTTTTGCACAAGACCTTGTTTTCTGCAAGGAAGGTTGTTGCTAGGGTTTGGATGAGGGCAGAACCACTGAGGCTGTCGCATTGGATAGCGGAGGTCAACGCTACTTTACCTTACAAAAAGCTTGTTTACTCCCACAGGGGCTGCCCCTCAAAATATGACAAGATCTGGGATAGGTGGCTCAGGGCTTCGGAGACCATTGTGTAACCCAAGAACTTACATTAATAATTTCTTATTTTTTATTTTTTTTTAAGACCACAGTACTGATCGTATTTATTTTCTGAATTTTAGTGTACCTGTTAGCTACTGCAATGTCTCATGACCCCATGTACATTATATAGGAAAAACATGTCAAAATAACTTTATTGTCAATGACTGTAAATTCTATACCTGCCATGTACAGTTTGAACATGTAACCATGCCTTTTTTTCTTCAATAAAACTATGTTTAAGGGAATTAAAAAAAATAATAACTCCAAGCCCATAAATAGCACGCTCTCTCGTAGGATTGCGCAACATGGCTGCAGAAACTAACTGAAAAGCACGAAAATGAAAAGCGTGAATCAACACTGACCAAACTTCTACTAACTCGAGATTAGCAGAAGGAGCCCAAAGGGTGGCGCCTGAGAATTGAACTTCCTCTTTTGTAGTGTCGTTAGTACGTTGAAACGTCACTACGTTCGTGTTTGTTGGCTGAAAATGTTCTGCTGTGTGTATGCATACCAAGTTCACGGACAACGCCCTTCGGACCAAAATCCACGGAAAAGTCAGATGGAAGTCCGATCGTGTGTTTGAGGCTTTAGACAGACTGAATTTGGATGCAGACTGTTTTAGGAAATGTCCATGTGTGATGCAGAGCCTCCATTATTAAAAAAACTGAAATGGATGAAAGAGATAGACCAGGGGCAGCAAGGCTAGGGAGGAAAAATCTAGATGATGCTGGATGTACTTCAGCCAGGAAATTGGATGGACTCTACCTGACTTGCTGCAGCCTCCAGTGCACATTGTGACAAATTCAGTGTGCAGTAAAATCATAGTAAGCCATTTCAGTGCAGAAAATGAGCCTGTACAACTGTGCAATGCTACAGGTAAGGCTGGAGTTTAGCTTTAATTTATGTACATGTTTTATATTGAAGTAGGACTAGATTACATTTTTTTAAATTTACCAAAAAAACATCAGAATGACATAAGGCAAACTGCATAACTTTATTTAACTTTATATTTCTGACTGTATAAAAATACCTGATGATCCTGCCAGTGCTAGGCACTTCCTTTAAGAGTGTGACAAAGTAAATTTACCTACAGGGAAATCACTTCAGGTTTGTTCCCCTGTTCAGCTGCCATGTTCTTATGTTCTTAGAAAAGGGGGATCTTGCCATTGTCACCTCTTCAGACTCTCTTCCCCAGTGTCAGTTTTGACTACACATACTGTATCTTCTCCCCAGACGTTGTTAATAGCATAGTGCTATCCACATTGCCTGGGGGGGACCAATACAAGTGACGAAGGGGTGTCTTTTTCTAGATCTCCTATCAGGTCCAATGGCAATGTTTTCAGTATTTCTGGATGAGGTAACTATCAAAATGCACCAGGCATCAAAAAAGGCAAGGGGGAGTAGTGTACTTCAATTATATTTGAGTGGACAAGACATCTTTCCCTTGCTGGAAGGGACCCAAACCCTTGGGAAGAGACATCCCCACCAGTCTATTTAGAACATTGAAAGGATAAAGGGTAGAGTTTAATGGGAGATCCTTTGGTTAACTCCATTAACAAGGTCCCCATATTTTATTATGGATAACCCAGCAAAAGGTGCTGAAGTATTGTATCATGCAACCCATAGATTATGGTACATAAATCTGTGTGATTCCTGGACAGTAGGGAGGACCCGGTACCTGAGTCCTCCCCATCATTTCAACCCCCTCTGTTGAAACTTTGTTCAATAAAACCCTTGAAAGAGACTTTGGGGCTGATTTACTAATAACAGTGCGCTGCGCTGCTTCTAACCTTAATTGGTGCGCCGGATAACTCCTTCACTGGGCGCAGGAAGCAGCGGCGCACTGTTATAGTAAATAGAAATGTCAGCGGCGCTCTATTGAAAATGAATGGTTCCCTATGGGAGCCCATTGATTTGAATAGAGGTCGCCCGGGAAGTCGGATCCGACTTGCGGGCGACTCGTGTGCCGGCTGACACAGGGACAGCGCGACTTTGCGAGGCGACCTGGACACGACCTGAGCGTGAAGCAGCCGCTCAAGTCGTGTCCTAGAGGCGACTAGCTGGCCGAGAATGTGTCCAGTGCGATGTCATCGCGCTGGTCCTCGGCAGCCTCGCTGTCCCATGTTTGGTATGAATCATGAAGGGGAACTCCAGGCCAAATTTTAATGAAAAAACCGGCATGGGTTCCCCTTCAGGAGCATACCAGGCCCTTAGGTCTGGTCTGGATTCTAAGGTGAACCCCCTAAGCCGAAAAACGGCGTGGGGGTCCCCCCAAAATCCAAACCAGACCCTTAGGTCTGGTCTGGATTTTAAGGTGAACCCCCTTAAGCCGAAAAACAGCGTGGGGGTCCCCCCAAAATCCAAACCAGACCCTTATCCGAACACGCAACCTGGCAGGCCACAGGGGAAAAGGGGGGACGAGAGAGCGCCCCCCCCTCCCTCCTGAACCGTACCAGGCCGCATTCCCTCAACATGGGGGGTTTGGTGCTCCGGGGCAGGGGGGCGACCTGCGGCCCCCCCCACCCCAAAGCACCCTGCCCCCATGTTGATGGGGACAAGGGCCTCTTCCCGACAACCCTGCCCGTTGGTTGTCGGGGTATGCGGGCGGGGGGCTTTTCGGAATCCGGGCGCCCCCTTTAAAAAGGGGCCCCCAGATGCCGGCCCCCCACCCTATGTGAATGAGTATGGGGTACATTGTACCCCTACCCATTCACCTGGTGGCAAAATAAGTCAATAAAAAAAGACAACACAGGTTTGAAAAGTAATTTATTGGGCAGCTCCGGGGGTCTTCTTCCGACTTCGGGGGTCTTTCTGCCGGGCCCCCGCTATCTTCTGCTAGCTCTTTTGCTAGCGGGGGTCCCGGGCTTCCTCGCCGTCTTCGGGGGTCTTTCTGCCGGGCCCCCGCTATCTTCTGCTAGCTCTTTTGCTAGCGGGGGTCCCAGGCTTCCTCGCCGTCTTCGGGGGTCTTTCCTCGTCGCTGTCCACCGCTGCAATGATCTGTCCGAGCAGCGGTGCCACTTTTATTGGCATGGGGCGTGGTCACCGGGTGATGCCACCGCTGACCCTGCCCCCATTTCACGTCACAGTCCCATCATTCCCTGGGACTGTGACATCATACGGGGCGGGGTCAGCGGTGGCATCAGCCGGTGACCACACCCCATGCCAATAAAAGTGGCACCGCTGCTCGGACAGATCATTGCAGCGGTGGACAGCGACGAGGCAACATCGGGCGAAGAGAAGAGGGAAGAAGGCGACGAAGAAGACCAGCCCCCGCTAGCAAAAGAGCTGGCAGAAGATAGCGGGGCGTCCAGCAGAAAGAACCGGAGATCGTGGAGAAGGCATCGGAGAGCGGGAGAACAACCGGAGAACAGAACAAGAGACCCCCGAAGTCGGAAGAAGACGGCGAGGAAGCCCGGGACCCCCGCTAGCAAAAGAGCTGGCAGAAGATAGCGGGGGCCCGGCAGAAAGACCCCCGAAGTTGGAAGAAGACGCGAGGAAGCCCGGGACCCCCGCTAGCAAAAGAGCTAGCAGAAGATAGCGGGGGGCCCGGCAGAAAGACCCCCGAAGACGGAAGAAGACCCCCGGAGCTGCCCAATAAATTTCTTTTCAAACCTGTGTTGTTTTTTTTTATTGACTTATTTTGCCACCAGCTGAATGGGTAGGGGTACGATGTACCCCATACTCATTCACATAGGGTGGGGGGCAGGTATCTAGGGTCCCCCTTATTAAAGGGTGGGGGGCAGGGTGCTTTGGGGTGGGGGGGCCGCAGGTCGCCCCCCCTGCCCGAAGCACAGAACCCCCATGTTGAGGGCACGCGACCTGGTACGGTTCAGGAGGGAGGGGGGCCGCTCTCTCGTCCCCCCCTTTTCCCCTGCGGCCTGCCAGGTTGAGTGTTGGGATAAAAGGTCTGGTGTGTATTTTTAGGGGACCCCACGCAAAATTTTTTGGTTTTTGGCGCGGGGTTCCCCTTAAAATACATGCCAGACCTGAAGGGCCTGGTATGGATTCTGGGGGGACCCCCACGCCAGTTTTTTTATTTTTTGGGGGGTCCCCTTTTGAATCCATACTAGACCCAAGGGCCTGGTATGGACCTGGGGGGGGACCCCACGCTGTTTTTTTTTTTTCTACATTTCCTTTAACAACCAGCTATAAACAGGTAAAACAAAAAATCACCGCAAAATTGCGGTACTTGCGTTTTGGATGCGGGTCCATTGAATTCTATTACATCCAAAACACTGTTTTTGGCCTGGCAAAAAAAATCTGCAGTTGCGTTTAAAATCGTTTTTCACAAACCCTCAAAATGCCTTCAGACGCCAAAGATTTCCACGTTTCAGATGCAGTACCAGCGTTTAGCCGCATTTTAGTTTAGAAGCATTTTTAAAGGTGACCTATTTTTTTACATTGATAAACTCCAAATTTATGGCAAATGAGGAAAAACCAAAATATATATATATATATATATATATATATATATATATATATATATATATATCGTATATACTCGAGTATAAGCCGAGGTACCCAATGTTGCCAAAAAACTGGGAAACCTTACTGACTCGAGTATAAGCCGATGCCCCACTGTTCCCTAGCTCGCTGTTCCCTATTTTACATTGTAAATATTACCTGTAAAGAAGTTGCGGCTGCGGCGTCCATCGTTCAAATTCCGCGGCGTCCATCGTTCAAATTCCGCGGTCTCTTCCTGTTCCTTCCTTGATAGGCGAGTCTCAGCAGACACTCTCCGCCTATCACGATCATTCTCTCATCCTCAGTTTTCCCAGCAGACACTGTGTTGGGTGTTCCGCCAATCACAGACGTCTGCTGGAAAACTGAGGATGAGAGAACGTTCGTGATAGGCGGAGAGTGTCTGCTGAGACTCACCTATCAAGGAAGGAACAGGAAGAGACCGCGGAATTTGAACGATGGACGCCACGGAATTTGAACGATGGACGCTGGAGCCGCAACTTCTTTACAGGTAATATTTACAATGTAAAAATTTCGATGACTCGAGTATAAGCCGAGGGGGGGACTTTCAGCCCAAAAAAAAGGGCTGAAAATCTCGGCTTATACTCGAGTATATACGGTATATATATATATATATATATATGAAATTGCTTCCATTGCATTGTGGACAATCCACAACTTGGGGCAGCTGACGTGGCAAGTGGACAATCCACAACTTGTGGCAAGTGATGTGGCAAGTGACACGCTAAATACAACTACACTGCTGCTCTCAGCTGATGATATCACTCTGGTCTCACTAAATAGCTAAAATCGTAAATAATACTGTTTTTTGAGCTTAGGGCGGCTCCTTATCATATACACGCAAATGTGGTAAAACACGGCATGCAAACGCCACAAAGCGCGCCTTTCTAAACGCCACTTTCAACCTTAGTTCAGAACACTTTGCACCAGCGTCCTGTCTACATGGGGCCTAAAAACGCCTATGCCATTTACAGCTCAAAAACGCCATGGTGGCCATGAGGCCATAGGCTAACATGGAGAGATGTTTTTAAGCTGCAAAAAACGCTCAAACAAGCGGCTTGAAAAACGTCCGTGTGCATGTAGCCTTATATTAACCACTTGCGCACTGCCCAGACCAAGTTTCACATTTCAGCGCTGATGCACTTTTAATGACAATATCGCGCTCATACAACACTGTAACCCAATGAAAATGTTTTATTTGTTGGCACACAAATAGAGCTTGCTTTTGGTGCTATTTGATCACCTTTGTGTTTTATTTTTATTTTTTTTCTATAAATACAAAAGACCGAGTTTAAAAAAAAAAAAATGGATATTTTACCCACTTCAGCACTGGGCCTATTCTGGCACTTCTCTCCTTCATGTAAAAATCATAAATTTATGGCTATAAAATTACTTCTAAACACCAAACATTATATATGTTTTTGGAGCAGACACCCTAGGGAATAAGATTGCGGTCATTGCAAATTTTTATCTTGCTCGGTATTTGCGCAATAAATTTTCAAACGCCTTTTGTTTGCTAAAAATATTATAAAACAGTAAAGTTACGGCCAATTTTTTGGTATAATGTGAAAGATGTTGTTATGCTGAGTAAATAGATACCTAATACCTCACGCTTTAAAATTGCGCACACTCATGGCATGACACCAAACTTCAGTAATTAAAAATCTCCCTAGGCGATGCTTTACATTTTTTCACACGTTACCATTTTGGCATTACAGAGGAGTTCTAGTGCTAGAATCATTGCACTTGTTCTAACGCACGCAGCAATAACTCACATGTGTGGTTTGAACGGCGTTTACATATGTGGGCGGGACTTACGTGTGTGTTCGCTTCTGAGCGCGAGCTACCGGGGACATGGGCGTTTTTTCGTATTTTTGCTTATTTTTTTTATTTTGTTTTTTTACTTTTTTGTATTTCTTACTCTTTTTTAATTTTTTTTTATTTTTTTGGATCACTTTTATTCCTATTACAAGGGATGTAAACATCCCTTGTAATAGGAATGTGTGTGACAGGTCCTCTTTTACGGAGAGATGCGGGGTCAATAAGACCCCGCATCTCTCCTCCAGGCTGGAAAGTATGATATTGGTCCAAAAAAATCACCAATCTCATGCTGACAGCCGAGATCACGGCTTGGTTAACATACGGGAACACGGCGTGATGTCATAACTTCGTGCCCGCGCCTCCGACGGTCATAGAGATGACTGATGACCATCTGGTCACCAGTCATCTCCAAATCATTCTCCGAGCCCCAGATGGCACGGGAGAGCCCGGAGAAGCACCGGATGGCTGCAAGAGGGGGGGGAACGTCCCCTCCCCCGCCTATAAGAACAATCAAGCAGCGGAACTGCCACTATGATCGTTTTTATTGTGCACAGAATCGCCGGCTGAAAAGAATGATATCTGAATGATGCCTGCAACTGCAGGCATCATTCAGATGTCACCGCCCCAAGCCAAGGATGTCATTTGACGGTAGGAAACTGGTTAATATTTTTAAAAAAGGTAATTTTTCTTCTTCATTGATGCACACTGATGAGACTGCACTGATGGGCACTGATAAGGTGGCAAGGGTGGGCACTGAGAGGTGGCATTGCTATTCGGCACCGGTGGGCAGTGAGAAGTGGCACTGCTAGGTGGCAATGATAGTTGGCAGTGATGGGCACTGATAGGCAGCACTGCTAGGTGCCACTGATTGGCACCAGTGGTGGGCATTGATAGGTGGCACTGGCAGGGGCTACTAATTGTCACAGATGATGCAGAATTGCCTCTTCCTCTTCGGGCCTAATGTCCATTGCACATAAGCCGGTGATTGCCTTTTTTTTATGCTCACTAGACATGTGCAATTCGTTTCGTTCCGAATTCGTTTTTTAACGAATTTCGACAAATTCGTTAATTCGGAAATATCCGAATTAACGAAAACTCATTTAACGAATTTTAACGAATATTCGTAAATTCAAATTTACGAATGTACGAATTTACGAATATACAAATTTACCAATGCACGAATTTACGAATGTACAACTATCCGGAAATTCGTAAATTTGAATTTACGAATTTCCGAATATTCGTACATTCGTAAATTTGTACATTCGTACAATCGTAAATTAGTAAATTCGGAAATCTGAAATAATAATTAACTAATAACTTAACTATTACTAACTATTCAATTATAGGTATTGTAATTTCCTTTCAAATTTGGCTGTTAGTGAACTTAACGAAGTTACAAATTGTTTTCCGACATAATGAATGCCGTATCTAAACGAATGGAACGTAATGAATTAATAATAATAATAAATAACAATAATAATAATAAAAACTTTTTTGTTATTATTATTATTAATTTGTTCCGTTCCATTTGTTTAGATGCGGCATTTGTTATTTCAGGTTATGCGTAACTTCAGATAAATTTGTATTCGTTACGTTCGCTAACAGCCAAATTTGAAAGGAAATTACAATACCTATAATTTAATAGTTATTTTTTTAGATTTTCAAATTTTCGGGTTTTCGAAAATATTGAATTTCCAAATTTCCGAAATTACGAATGTATAAATTTACGAATGTATAAATTTACGAATGTACAAATTTACGAATGTACAAATTTACGAATTTACGAATTGCGATCATAACGAATGACCCGAAAAACGAAAAAAAAAATAAACGAATGAAACGAAAACGAAAACTAACAAATTTTTTGGCAGTGCACATGTCTAATGCTCACGCTGTCAGCCCAAGGAGAAAACAAAAACCATTACCCAGCTTTTGTTTACATCACGTGATCAGCTGTCATTTGCTGACAGCTGATCACATGGTAAAGGGCAGGGATCGGGCCCCTTACTCGGATCTGTCATCACCTGAGTCTCAGTGACTCTGTGACCACAGCACGCGCAAAGGGGAGGACGTTTATTGACAGACTCCCGGCAATTGAGGTCCATGCTGTGGCCGTCGATCAGTTATAGCGCTGATCTCAAGTGATTAAAGAGGGCCTAAATGGGCCATTGACATGCATCACAATTCAACTTAGGAATGAGTCTTTGAAAAGTTAAACTAAATAATTTGGCCACTTTATCCGTCCAAATAATTCACTTCCTGTCACATAGCCACACAGGAAGTGAGGGAAAATCCCTAACAATGTCTTTCCTTGGGGACACACAGGTCAGTCTAAATACTTTCCCCATTATGCACATTGCACTCCAGCATATTGCGGGGTACACCCCAAATTATTAGGTATTTTGGACTTTGGGGTTTATTTACTAAAGGCAAATCTTCTTTGCACTACAAGTGCACTTGCTGTATATCTGAGGGGGACATGCAAGCCAAAAAATACACCATCTTTGCTTTTACATGATTGGAACATCCAACCACCAGTACTTTCCCTCAGATTTTCAGCAGCTACACTTTTACTGCAGAGTGGATTTGTCTTTACTAAACCCCAAACTATACATTGATTTGGGGTGTACACAACAAAGTGCTAGAGTGCAATTTGCTCAATGGGGACACTAGTTAGATTGATCTGTGTGTCCCCAAGAAAAGACATTGGTAGGGTTTTACCTTCACTTCCTGTTTAGCTGTGTGACAGGAAGTGAAGCCAATTTTAAGAAAAGGAGACACAAAGGCCAAACTACAAAAAAATAATAAAAAAAACACACACGCAGGGGTTCTAACACTTACTTTGTTTCCCTCAAAATGCCCACAATTAGAATTGTATGGCCTTGAGCTATTTTTAAGTGCAGTGCTCTAAATCAGTGCTTCTCAAGTACCCCCAACAGGCCATGTTTGCAGGTTTTCCTTCATCTTGCACATGTGCTTTAAATCACAGTCAATGGTTTTGATTTTTGGACAGCAATTCTCGATAAGATAAATTCACAAAACATGTCCTGTTGGGGGTACTTGAGGACTGAGGCTAAGAACCACTGCAGTAAAAAAGGAAAATTGAATACTTACCGCTCTGTATTTTTCATTTCCTGGTGACTTTCCATGGCAGCACACAATACAATTCATGCATATGCTAGCATGAAGGCACCAGGGTAGACAAATCACACCTGTTTTGTTTTGACATGCCAATCAGCTGTCACATTTGTTGCAAAGAAAACACAAAACAAACATCAAAACTTTGCATCAAATTTTATTGGTCAACAAAATAAAAGGGAAGGCAAAATAAAAAACATGGTCAATTTGAAACAGTTACAGACTCAACATCTTGAGAAATTTTTGGCCCAAAAAAAGGCAGCAGACAATTAAATCAAAGTGAACAAACGACACACATTAACAACATCAGAATTATTTCAGGGGAACATTTCCCCCACACAAAAAATATACAATCCACAAAAGTTAACCAATCACCTGTTTTGCAAAGACATAACAAATAAAATACATGTGTTACAAACTCGATAAGGACACCAACATGTACATTTTACACGCACACGCACACACACACGCCTCTTCTCAGGGCAAGCGACTGAATGTTCCCTTCAAGCTTTATATAACATAGGTTTGTGTGCTAATGAGGCAATTGAAAACACATGCACAGTCCATGAAACACCCAAAATGCAAGTTCACTCAATGTAGAGACTGAAATTCAAAGTGGGTACACCTGTTAAGGATGTCCTTCAATTACTAACCCACCAAAACACTCTCTGAGTGAGCATGCCCAGATATATCCAGGCACTGTTCACACACAGAAAGCACGCAAAAAAAAAACTAACTGGCTGGGCATGTGCAGAACAACACCAATGCAGCTAGCAAAAAATAACCCCCCCCCTGTCCAAAATTAAGCACATCATCCAGCATGCTACAAAATTAGAGATGGGACAATCACCCCTCCCCCCCACCAACAAATACCATTGCAGTCTATGGGAACTGACTTGTTAATTTTGCTAGTCCCCACTTGGCTGGCTTATCTTCTAGTTATTGGCCTTAAAATGGGGGCCCAGGTCCCACCCTAAGGGACATATATCAATGTCACCAATTTGGAAAACACCAAAAACAAAACAAGGAGAAGTGCCTTTAAATATGCCGAATTGCTTAAGGGCCATTTCACACCACATGCAGTGCATTGCGTTTTTTATGCATCCAAAATGCATGGAAAGTTGGTTATATGGTTCTAAATGTCAGTGTTTGTTCCAGTGCGTTCCAGTTCCACCAAAAAAGTAGAACATGATGCATTTTACCTGCACTGGACTGTACTGGAACGCATCAAAACGCATCATAAACGCACTGGAACGCACAGGAACACACCTAAATGCAACAAAAACGCACTGGAACACACTTGTCCTTATCTATGGTTAATAAAAAAGAGGGGGGAAAAAAAAGCACTGGACTGCATCAAAAACGTACCAAAAATGCACTGGAACGCATGAAAAACGCGCATACAGAAAAGCACCTGGAACGCATCTGGATTGTGTTTCTATGGTGTGAACTGGCCCTAGTTCACACTATAGAAACGCAGTCTGGGTGCGTTCCAGGTGCTTTTCTGCATGCGCGTTTTTGACACATTCCAGTGCATTTTTGATGCAATCCAGTGTTTTTTTCCCCCTCTTTTCACTTAGGACAAGTCAGGCATCAAAAAAAACGCACTGCACTGCATCCTGTGTAAACTGGCCCTAAATATCATACCCGGGGGGTGTCTATAGTATGCCTGTAAAGTAGCACATGTTTTCCATGTTTATAACAGTTGGAGAGCAAAATGACATTTCTAAAGTAAAATAATAGTAATTTAAAAGTCCTTGCGGCTGTAATGAATTGCTGGTTCCCGTCAATACAGATAAAAGTCATTGAAAGTCTTTGCTAACCCAAAAAAAAAATGCGTGGGGGTCCCCCAAATTCCATAACCAGGCCCTTCAGGTCTGGAATGGATATTAAGGGGAACCCCGCTGCAAATTTTTAATAAAAATGACGTGGGGTTCCCCCCAAATATCCATACCAGGCCCTTCAGATCTGGCATGGATTTTAAGGGGAACTCCACCCCAAATCTAAAAAAAAAATGGCGTGGAGTCCCCCTAAAAATCCACACCAGACCCTTTATCCGAGCACATAACCTGGCCGGCCGCAGGGGAAAAGGGGGGGACGAGAGCGGCCCCCCTCCCTCTTGAACCGTACCAGGCCACATGCCCTCAACATGGGGAGGATGTCCCCATGTTGATGGGGACAAGGGCCTCATCCCCACAACCCTTGCCCGGTGGTTGTGGGGGCCTGCGGGCAGGGGGCTTATCGGAATCTGGAAGACCCCTTTACCAAAGGGGACCCCCAGATCCCGGCCCCCCCTATGTGAAATGGTAATGGGGTACAAATGTACCCCTACCATTTCACAAAGAAAGTGTAAAAAATGTAAAAAAGGACAAGAGACGGTTTTTGACAATTCCTTTATTAATGTCTTCTCCTTTCTTCCATCTTCTTCCATCTTCTTCTTCCATCTTTTTCTTCCATCTTCTTCTTTTCTCCATTCGGGTTTCTCCCTCCATCTTCATCTTCCTCTTTATCTTCATCCTCATCTTCCTTCGTTCTTCTCGTCCGCATCTTGCTCCGGCGTCTTCCCTTCTTCTTTCTTCTCCGGCCGCTCCGTTTGAATTGGAGGTTCCCGCTGTGCGACGCTTCAGTTCTCCACTTGGTCCTCTGGGTCCGCTTACACCCGGTGATCCCGCCCCCCTCTGACGCACATGGATTTCACGGGGACTTTCCCTGTGGTTTCAGAGGGGGCGGAGCCACCGGGTGGCAGCGGACCAAGTGGAGAACTGAAGCGTCGCACAGCGGGAACCTCCAATTCAAACGGAGCGGCCGGAGAAGAAAGAAGAAGGGAAGACGCCGGAGCAAGATGCTGGACGAGAAGACCGAAGGAAGAAGGAAGATGAAGATGAAGATGAAGATAAAGATGAAGAGGAAGAAACCCGAATGGAGAAAAGAAGAAGATGGAAGAAGAAGAAGGAAGAAGATGGAAGAAGATGGAAGAAAAGAAAATACATTAATAAAGGAATTGTCAAAAACCGGCTCTTGTCATTTTTTAAATTTTTGACACTTTTTTCGTGAAATGGTAGGGGTACAATGTACCCCATTACCATTTCACACAGGGGGGCCGGGATCTGGGGGTCCCCTTTGGTAAAGGGGTCTTCCAGCATCCGATAAGCCCCCGCCCGCAGACCCCCACAACCACTGGGCAAGGGTTGTGGGGATGAGGCCCTTGTCCCCATCAACATGGGGACATCCTCCCCATGTTGAGGGCATGTGGCCTGGTACGGTTCAGGAGGGAGGGGGGCCGCTCTCGTCCCCCCCTCTTCCCCTGCGGCCGGCCAGGTTATGTGCTCGGATAAGGGTCTGGTGTGGATTTTTGGGGGGACTCCACGCTATTTTTTTTTCAAATTTGGGGTGGAGTTCCCCTTAAAATCCATTCCAGATCTGAAGGGCCTGGTTTGGATATTTGGGTGGAACCCGCACGTCATTTTTAAAAAAAATTTGCAGCGGGGTTCCCCTTAATATCCATTCCAGACCTGAAGGGCCTGGTTATGGAATTTGGGGAACCCCCACGCTTTTTTTTTTGGGTTAGCAAAGACTTTCAATGACTTTTCTCTATATTGCCGGGAGCCGACAATTCATTACAGCCGCGGCTGCTTTTAAATGGCTTTTTTTTCCTTTAGAAATGTCATTTTGCTGGCGCAATGGAAAGTTCAGAGCTGCGCCTGTTCAACTTATGCAAATTTGTTTACGTGACTTGACATTTACTAAGATTTTGCCGGCGCAGTGTCCCGGCGCATTTGAACCATTGAAATTCCCGCGCTGAGCTCAAAAAAACCTCCCGCAGCTCGAATCGTACTTGCTGGCGCAGCGGGCTAGTTTTGAAAAAGTTACTTTCTCACTCTATTTTGGGCATATTTGTTACTTGGGCAGGTGTCACTACACTTCCTCACATCACCCCACATCACCCCCATTATATTTTCACTTCCAGCTTCTTTATATTTACATTTTAACATGCCGTGCGCCAGGTCCATAGTGGCGCACTGAGCGCCTCCTCCCGTCCTCCGACAACACTATAGTAAATGGGAAATAGGGCTGCGATACCGGCGCTAATGTTTTGTAAATACCAAAACAGCCATTGCGCACGCAGATGCGCCCAATACTCATGGCGCAAACGTTTCGTAAATCAGCCCCTTTGTGTTGGTGCAAACTTCTTCTGGACAACTTTTCAAGGAGAACCCCTGAGACGAGCATACGGAACAGTAAGGTAAAGGCAGGCCCAAAATTAAACCAGCAGCTCCTACGGGGGTATCACTACATGTGCTAAATAAACTCCTGTTTTTAACGCAGACTGTTAGACAGGTTAATTCAGTTGGTTAGCAGACTGGTTGGTGAGTTGAGCTATGGAATGTTCTGTTTTTGTCTTTTATGCGTTTGCCCATCCATGTGCTCCTTGCTGTGAAGGCAAGTTATAGATGGGGACATTTGTTTGCTACTTGGTTTAGGCAAAAGGAATGTTGGGCTTCTTTGATACTGTATAGCCAGTTTCTCTGAGAAAAAAAATATTTCTATTCAGGTCAACTGCCTACAACAGCGATCCCTCAACCTTCACGGACCAGTAGAGGGGGGTTGTGTGGTGCAGTGGGAGAAAGATGGGTCAGTGTCAAGATCAGGATGCTTTTAAGCTTTTTTTGTGCACTTTATTTATGAACAAGCATGCAGCCAAAAATTAAGTATTTTGCTGATTACAGTTTTTGTAGCCCCCTCAATATGGGAAAGCTGCCTAATCACTTGCCACAGGGACATGGATCTATGCCTTCCTTGGCCTAAATGAATGAAGAAATTCGATTTTTTTTTTATTGGATATGTTTTAAAGCAGAAAGTAAAAAAAAATAAAAAATTTAAAATTGTTGACAGTGATCGTTCCATCATTGGATGGAGCGATCACGTGGTAAAGGGCCACTTGGATTGGCCCTTTACCCTGATCTGTGACGCGACGGGTCCCGAGAACCTGGCAAACACAAACACTCACGTGTGCGTTCCCCAGGGGGCACGCAGGAGTGCGATACTGGGAGGACGTCATAGTATGCCAGAGTTATCCGACCTTGCTGTAGCCAGAATTTGGCTATGGCCCGGTTGTTAAGTGGTTAATAATGTTAGTGCGCTTAACAACAGTCTAGATGGTCTAGCATACAGTGTAGAATGATGCAGTCTGTATTGGATGTATGCACAATATGGGGGTGGTGGTGTTGTGATACTGGCATGACATGGGTGTGGTATTGCTGAAGTATGGGCGATATGTGTCCTAATGTCACGCTCTCAGTGATTCAGTCCCAGCTTAACAGTATGATAAAGGTGGGCTATCTGCCCTGTTACCAATCCTTGTGACAGAGATGCAATGTTCCTGTGGTAGAAGGGGCCCCTTTATGTCTGCACGCATATGGTCCCAGTGATTAAAGATGTGAGGGAGGGAGGGAGGATGAGATGATGCTCTGCTATCTGCATGACAAGTGCAGTGCTGATGTGATTGCCACGGCCCCACACAGTCTCTCTCTCTCTGCGGCTGCCACCTTCCGGCTTTGAACTTTGGTCCTTGCTGGCCTGGCCTACTAGTGTTCTGCGGGGACACAAGCAGATGTGCTCACCATGAGTTTCTGGCGCCAAGAGAGTGAAGCCCTCCCCTCAGTCTCTTTTAAAGCTATTGCCCCTTCCATCTCAGGGTCCTATGGAAGTGGTAGTATCCAATAGGATATACTGTATAATGCCATGGATGTCCTAATCTTTGACATCGAGCTTCATGATCCCCACTATTTAACCTTCCAGACAGACAGTTTTGTTTTTACTTTACATACTGTCTGTGTTAGTTAATAGTCTGCTTTACCTTTCCAAAGATCCTACTTCATTGTGTTTTATATGTAGCGGGGTATTGCCCTTTAATTCCCCAGAGACTACAGTACCCAGTACACCTTGAGACACCCAGGGTGCATTGCCCCGTGCAAAGACTGCTGGGGTGGACTTTATAAGAGGGAGGCGGGCCCCCACTTCTTTCTCTTTGGACACCGCCCTCCCAGCAAGAGGATCCCTGTGCTGATCTGCTGTGTGTACAAGGCCTGAAGCCTGGGCCTTGTGTTTTTTTTCCAAAGAGCCTTCCGCTCCACCGAGTAACCTGCGGAGTGTCTGATCCTGTTGCTGAGTGCTGTTACCAGGAGGACCGAAGACCCGGGTGTCGTGGACACTGTCAATCAAGTCACAGCAACGGAAGTAACGGACAAGGACTAGTCCGGTTGGGTGAGAGAGCACCTGCTCAGAACTACACCACAGTATCTCTAGGCCCACTGACTGTATTCAGGGCCGCCACAGTGATTGCAGTTACACTTTGAGGAGACTATCTACAGAACTGAGCTATCAGTCTCCTTGGTACTATTAAGTTACCAATCACCTCACCGTTTCTTTGTTGGATTACAATTTGTTCCTAAAGTGTACCACCGTACCGCTAGCAAAGATCTTCTTCCACAGAACTATACCCTAATCATAGTCAGGCCTGACTGGGTAGTATAGGACATTGCTGGGCGCCATATTGTCCATGAGGGAGGATAGCTGCAGCGGGGTCTGTTAACCTGTATACCATACTGCTGAACGTTTTGCTGTTTCATAAGTGTACTTACATTGCAGGGCTCTGCATATGTTATTGCATACTGTTTATCACTCTAACCTTTATCAACAGTAAAATATTAGAGTTAAGTATATCGGTTGTCAGTGTCATTTACTGTGCTATACCATTACTGTGTGCCCTACTGTGGGATTGTGTCATAGAGAGTTACAGAGTGATTGCAATTTTATCATCCCCTTTACTAACTGTGGCACGAGAGGTTAGAGCCGATTGCCAGGGCTTGACAGCGGTGCACTAAAGGGCCCAAAAAATCATACAGGCAGCCCTCTTAACTGGGGGTATCGCTACATATATAATTTGTAATATAATTTGTCCTGCTTTAATAGCTAGCGTCTTGCCCTATAGATTCCACTATAAGTGCATGTAACCAGAAGATGGCCAGCCCTATTGTATTTTCTATATTTCCTTCTCTCCAGTTTGCTGTTTGTTTTATGCAGCTGTTGAAGACATCTGTTTCTCATCTTCTGGTTGTGAGTCCCTGCGTGCTAGCCGCTTATTTCTTTATGAAACGTTTGGATTCTTTTTATGAGACTGGGAAAAAAAGGTTCCCCAAAATAGCATGTTCCAATTTTCAGATGTTCCTCTACTGGCATTTCTTACAGCTTTTCAAAAATGAGCCAAAGAGAAATGTTTTGTGGCAAATTTAGGCAGACCTGACCTAATTTCTTTCCAAGATGCAAGTGAAAGGTCATTTGCAGATGTTTACTTTAGGGGGCCCACGGGATATTTAACATGTAATGTGCTGACTGCCTCCAGAGTCAAATAGCTATTTAGACTTCTGGGCATCATAGTATGTGTAGCTGGTGGTCATATTTAGGGGAGGCATCTGAGTGGTACCAGGCTCAGATGCAACAATTATTAGGATTCCTGGACCAATTTATGCCAGTGGAGGATATCAATGGTGTCTAGTTCCCTGCGGCCTATAGGTGGCACTGTTGCCATAGGCCGGGGTTGAACCACCATTGGAGGGCTGTGCTCTTTGTGTCCTCTCGCGGCAGTAGTACAGCGGGGCGGAGAACCCGCTGTGCATGCTGGGAGAGGGTATAAAGGGGCAGACATCTTCCGCACGAGGTCCACGCCCAGGCACCTTCAGCCTGGGTGCATGTATGTGTTGTCCAGGGTGCCCTAGGCCCGGGGACGGAGTTGCGGTTCCACCCCAGACACCTTTGGTCTGGGGTGAGGTACTCTATAGAGGCCTGGGGCCCAGTACCTTCGACAGGGTCCTGCAAGGGATCGAGGGCTCCTAGGGTGTCCTCCGGTGTGGACACCCGAATCTGTGACAAGGAGGCCAGGGCCAGGGAGGTGACCCTCCTGAAGACCCAGTGCAGCATTTGCTGGTGACAGCGGGGCCTCTGGTAACTGTCCGGATAGATTTTCTCTCTCTGACAGGGGCCATTTCCTACAGAAGGTAGTCCACGTTCTCATGGTCTGTGGCAGGGACCCATCGTGAATTAGGTCGGTGGCAGAGACCCAACAACCAGGTCTGTGGCAGAGGCCTTATTCAACTGGTCTGTGGCAGAGACCCCCTCACGGTCGGTGGCAGCGACTGTGCGCCAAGCCTGTTCGCGCTATAACGGAACAGGAGAAAACCCAAGTTCAAGTTTGTGCCTGGACCTCCTCCCCACTGTGTTCTGAACTGTTCTATGTCTAACCAGTCGCTCTCAAAGGACTATTTATTGCTCTGAAGAATAAATAAGTGTTGGACTTTCAGTGGTGTGGAACTTGACTTTCTGGGAGTTGAAGGGTCATTCTCAAGGGAAGTTTTGGCTCTGGACAGGGGCACAGACCCGAAGGTAAAAGGTTATAGCTCACACCTCTGAACACAAGAGGATACGAGCTGGTGGTGCGCCGCACTCTCCTCCCTGGTCCCCTAGACGAGAGCCATTGACCGAGAAGAGAAGGAGAGAGTGAGAGGTGAGGTCACTACATAACATTTTAAAAACAATAACAATACTATGCTGCTGAGCCAGTGTAACTAAGCATATTATACACAATACTGTAGCAGAAGACTTCAAATCAATCCATACCCATGTGAACAATAAGGTGTAGAACCCAAGCTTTTCTGTTTGTTTGTTTACTTTGAACAGCATAGGTACAGGTTAATACTCTTCCCTTGCTGTCCCAGAGACATAATAAGAAATAACTGGAAATCTTTCCAAAGCGAGTGGAAGTTCACTCTTGTGATTACGGATGATACAGCAACTGCGGAAACCACTTCTCCAATTGCTTCCAGAGTATTGTACTTCAAGTAGAGTGGCCATATGGCTCTGGCCGATTGTCTGTGTTACCAAACCTGGGAGTTCTCCACATGCTTGCCTTTGTTACCAGCCTTCTTTATCATTGGACAGTTGTGCTCATTGTAATATTTTCCATCACCTCCCATTGAAGTGAAAACTTTTGAGAATCCCATTATTTTCTGCACCTTCAGATTAAAATTGACATTGACAGTGTTTCCTGATAACCCAGCTCCCCAGCAAGGCATACTAACTGTAACCTGGGGGACTGGTAGCAGGTACAAAATCTCCCTGGAATGAGCAGGCACAGATACCAAGTCCATTGGATAAGTGAAAAACAGTGCAGTGTTTATTGGTGATATATATAAAGTCTATTTACAGGTGCTGTACAGTGTGCAGGAAAACAAACAGAACAAAAATCGTTGAACAAAAAAATAACCGTGTCTCGGCTCTAACTATACTATATATACAGGCCCTCACTACCAGGCTGAGCAAGCATACAGCTTGTCAGCTTCCACATAAATTGCTCCAAAAGTGTTCACCAACCTCCTTGCTCTCACAGACCAGCACTATCTGTGTTTCCCAGGCAGAGCAAAGGCTGTTTGCTCAGGTGAGCTTAAATTAGCCTGGGCAAGAGGACCAAGACCCGAACTGGATCCTGGATCAGAGATCTGCAGTGCGAGTGTGAATCACATGCAATCTCTGAGATCGCTCTAGTGTGAACCCAGGCTGAAGCTTAGCTATGTTACACAAGCCGAGCGGTGGTCTGGGGAGGCCCAAACACTATCGTGTTGGGGTGCAGAAAAATCATCCACCCAGAGTAAGTTCCAGCTCCAACTGACACCTGAGCTGATCCAGGGTGGACTCCTGCAGTGGAATAGACCACAGGTTGGTGAGCATACTTTGCTGGAGGGCTGGGCTATTAGGAGATACTGTTACTGTTCCTTAAAGTGTACTAAACCCATGACCCTGCATTCACTATATCTGGTCTGCCACAGTACAATTGTAAATGTAGATAATTTCTGCTAGAATAAGTAATTATAATCTGTCATTATTGTCCAATAGGGATGAGCTTCGAGTTAGAGTCAAACTCATGTTCGACTCGTACATTGCCTGTTCGCCCGTTCGCCGGTGTTCGTGGCAAATTCGAAAAACCACGGAACACCCTGTAAAAGTCTATGGGATAAATCTAAAGTGCTAATTTTAAAGGCTTATATGCAAGTTATTGTCATAAAGAGTGTTTGGGGACCCGGGTCCTGTTCCAGGGGACATGTATCAATGCAAAAAAAAAGTTTTAAAAACTGCAGTTTTTTCGAGAGCAGTGATTTTAGTAATGCTTAAAGTGAAACAATAAAAGTGAAATATTTATTTAAATTTCGTACCTAAGGGGTATGTATAGTATGCCTGTAAAGCAGTGCTTGTTTCCCGTGCTTAGAACTGTCCCTGCACAAAGTGTCATTTCTGAAGGAAAAAAGTCATTTAAAAGCACTCGCGTCTATAATGAATTGTCGGCTCCCGGCAATACAGAGAAAAGTCATTGAGAAAAAATAAATAAAATGCGTGGGGGTCCCTCCAAATTCAATTACCAGGCCCTTCAGGTCTGGTATGAATATTAAAGTGTACCCTGTGTCAAATAAAAAAAAAATTATGTGGGGTTCCCCCAAATTTCCATACCAGACCCTTCAGGTCTGGTATTGATAATAAGGGGTACTCCGCGCCAAATAAAAAAAAATGGCGTGGAGTTCCCCACAAAAATCTATACCAGACCCTTTATCCGAGCACGCAACCTGGCGGGCCGCAGGAAAAGAGGGGGGGACAAGAGAGCGCCCCCCCTCCTGAACCGTACCAGGCCACATGCCCTCAACATGGGGAGGATGCTTTGGGGGTCTGTGACCCCTCAAAGCACCATGTCCCCATGTTGATGGGGACAAGGGCCTCATCCCCACAACCCTTGCCCGGTGGTTGTGGGGGTCTGCGGGCGGGGGGCTTATTGGAATCTGGAAGACCCCTTTAACAAAGGGGACCCCCAGATTCCGCCCCCCCTATGTGAATTGGTAAGGGATACATTGTACCCCTACCATTTCACAAAGAAAGTGTAAAAAATTGTAACAAAACACACAGACACCTTGGGAAAAGTCCTTTATTAAAAAAAAAAAAAAAAAGATTCCAGCTGTGGTAATCCACTCTCGGTATCCTGCGATTGGGTGATCTCCTCTCCGGGGTCCAGCGATGGATGATCTCTCCTCTCCAGGTTCAGGCTCCAACGATGATGTCCAGCGCAGCGAGGAACAGCACACGGTCCTCTCTTCACCGGAGCAGAGACACCCCGGGAATGACGTGGCTTCAGCCAGTGACAGCTCTTAAGTAGCTGAGGGCGGGGCCACCCGTCACGTGACCCCGTCCCCCTCTGACGCAAGGGGAAACCCGGGCTTCCCCAGTGACGTGCGGGTGACCCCGCCCCCCTCTGATGCAACGGAAACCTGCGTTACATCAGAGGGTGGCGGGGTTTCCCCTTGCGTCAGAGGGGGACGGGGTCACGTGACGGGTAGCCCCACACTCAGCTACTTAAGAGCTGTCACTGGCTGAAGCCATTCCCGGGGTGTCTCCGCTCCGGTGAAGAGAGGACCATGTGCTGTTCCTCGCTGCACTGGACATCATCGTTGGAGCCTGTACCTGGAGAGGAGAGATCATCCATCGCTGGACCCCGGAGAGGAGATCACCCAATCGCAGGATACCGAGAGTAGATTACCACCGCTGGAAACTTTTTTTTAAATTTTTTTTTCTTTTTAATAAAGGACTTTTCCCAAGGTGTCTGTGTGTTTTTTACAATTTTTTCACACTTTCTTTGTGAAATGGTAGGGCAATGTACCCCTTACCAATTCACATAGGTGGGGCGGGATCTGGGGGTCCCCTTTGTTAAAGGGGTCTTCCAGATTCCGATAAGCCCCCCGCCCGCAGACCCCCACAACCACCACCGGGCAAGGGTTGTGGGGATGAGGCCCTTGTCCCCATCAACATGGGGACATGGTACTTTGAGGGGTCACAGACTCCCAAAGCATCCTCCCCATGTTGAGGGCATGTGGCCTGGTACGGTTCAGGAGGGGGGGGCGCTCTCTCCCCCCCTCTTTTCCTGCGGCCTGCCAGGTTGCGTGCTCGAGTAAAGGGTCTGGTATGGATTTTTGGGGGGAACTCCATGCCATTTTTTTTTATTTGGCGTGGAGTTCCCCTTAAAATCCATACCAGACCTGAAGGACCTGGTAATTGAATTTGGGGGACCCCACTCATTTTTTATATTTTTTTTTATCAGTGACTTTTCTCTATATTTCCGGGAGCCGACAATTCATTATAGCCGCGAGTGCTTTTAAATGCCTTTTTTTTCCTTCAGAAATGACACTTTGTGCAGGGACAGTTCTAAGCACGGGAAACAAGCACTGCTTTACAGGCATACTATACACACCCCATAGGTACGAAATTTAAAGGAATATTTCACTTTTATTGTTTCACTTTAAGCATTATTAAAATCACTGCTCCTGAAAAAACTGCAGTTTTTAAAACTTTTTTGCATTGATACATGTCCCCTGGGGCAGGACCCGGGTCCCCAAACACTTTTTATGACAATAACTTGCATATGAGCCTTTAAAATTAGCACTTTAGATTTTTCATGTTCGAGTCCTATAGACTATATACTTAGCTGTATTGCACAATGTTGTCAATCTAGCATTTTTTGGGCACTGGAATATAGCTAGGAAGGGAGAGCAGAGGGACCAATGTGCTGATGCTCCTTCCTTGCTCATTTAGCACACTGTTTATTGAAATAAAATTTGATATAACATATATATTTAGTTATACAGTGCTATTAAGATGACCTTTCCATTTCAATTTGTAGTCATCTCTTGTTTTATTAAAATCCCAAAATGTATTTGTATTTCTCTTCTTTGCAACGATGGCAATATGTAATTTAGGAATAAGAAAATTATAGACCAGTAAAAATATACAGTAATACAAAATGTAGGTTTTGCTTATCCCTTCAACCTGGAGCTGTCCTCCACAGTAATTTTGTTCTGCCATTAGAGGTGTAGCGGGGTGTCACTTTAAGGAGCTCAAAAGACTACTATACTCAGTGTACAGCAGGACACCCACAGTGCATTGCCCGGCACAAGGTCTGCTGGGGAAGGCCTATTTAAGGAGGAGCGGAGTAACACGCGGGTCTCTTTGGACGTCGCCCACCAAGCAAGTGAGGTCTGCGCTGGGTCTGTTGTTGGACTAGGCCTGAGAGTTGGGCCTTGTGATCCAAAGAGCCTCCGGCCTTCATGTGAGAACCCAAGAGTCACCTCGTCCATCATCCCTCCAAGGACTTTCTGAAGGATCGGAGACTACGGGAGTCGTGAGACTGTGTACAGGATCCCAGTTACGGAGGTCGGTTGTATGGACTGGTCCGGTCGGGTGATTTCACTCCTCACTACCTATCACAGTTTTGAAGGCCATAAAATGCCAAAATAGCACAAAACCCCCCCAAATGACCCCATTTTAGAAAGTAGACACCCCAAGGAAATTGCTGAGAGGCCTGTTGAGCCCATTGAATATTTTTTTTTTGTCCCAAGTGATTGAATAATGACAAAAAAAATAAAAATTACAAAAAGTTGTCACTAAATGATATATTGCTCACACATGCCATGGTTATATGTGGAATTGCACCCCAAAATACATTTTGCTGCTTCTCCTGAGTACGGGGATACCACATGTGTGGGACTTTTTAGGAGCCTAGCCGCGTACGGGACCCCGAAAACCAATCACCGCCTTCAGGATTTCTAGGCACAAATTTTTGATTTGACTCCTCACTACCTATCACAGTTTCGAAGGCCATAAAATGCCAAAATAGCACAAAACCCCCCAAATGACCCCATTTTGGAAAGTAGACACCCCAAGCTGTTTGCTGAGAGGCATGGTGAGTATTTTACAGCTCTCATTTGTTTTTGAAAATTAAGAAAGAATTTTTTTTTTCTTTTTTTTTTTCAATTTTCAAAACTTTGTGACAAAAAGCGAGATCTGCAAAATACTCACAATACCTCACAAAAGGCAGTGAGAAGTGAAATCAAAAATTTACACCCTTAAAAAGCCTGAAGGTGGTGATTGGTTTTTGGGGTCCCGTACGCGGCTAGGCTCCCAAAAAGTCTCACACATGTGGTATCCCCGTACTCAGGAGAAGCAACAGAATGTATTTTGGGGTGTAATTCCACATATGCCCATGGCATGTTTGAGCAATATATCATTTAGTGACAACTTTGTGCAAAAAAAAAAAAAAAAATTGTCTTTTTTCCACAACTTGTGTCAACATATAAAATATTCCATGGACTCGACATGCCTCTCAGTATATAGCTTGGGGTGTCTACTTTCCAAAATGGGGTCATTTGGGGGGGTTTTGAACTGTTCTGGCATTTTATACACAACATTAGGAAGCTTACATCCACTCTTCTAACCACTTGAAGACAAAGCCCTTTTTGACACTTTTTGTTTACATGAAAACATTTTTTTTTTGCAGGAAAATTATGTTGAACCCCCAAACATTATATATATATTTAAAGCAAAGGCCCTACAGAATAAAATGGTGAGTGTTGCATTTTTTTTTTCTACACAGTATTTGCGCAGCGATTTTTCAAACGCATTTTTTGGGGAAAAAATACACTTTTTTTAATTTTAATGCACTAAAACACACTATATTGCCCAAATGTTTGATTATTTCATCAAACATTTGGGCAATATAGTGTGTTTTAGTGCATTAAAATTAAAAAAAGTGTATTTTTTCCCCAAAAAATGCGTTTGAAAAAGATGATCTTAGGCCGAGTACATAGATACCAAACACGACATGCTTTAAAATTTCGCACAAACGCGCACTGGCGACAAACTACATACATTTTTAAAAGCCTTCAAAAGCCTTTACAGGTTACCCCGTTAGATTTACAGAGGAGGTCTACTGCTAAAATTACTGCCCTCGATCTGACCTTCGCGGTGATACCTCACATGCATGGTGCAATTGCTGTTTACATATGACGCCAGACCGACGCTTGCGTTCGCCATTGGGCAAGAGCAGGGCAGGACAGGGGTGCTTTTTTTTTTTATTATTAATTTTGCTTTTTTATTTTATTTTTAAATTGTTCCTTCCATATATATTTTTTTTTTATCATTTTTATTGTTATCTCAGGAATTGTAAATATCCCTTATGATAGCAATAGGTAGTGACAGGTACTCTTTTTTTGAAAAAACTGGGGTCTAGACCCTAGATCTTTCCTCTGCCCTCAAAGCATCTGACCACACCAAGATCGGTGTGATAAAATGCTTTCCCAATTTCCCAATGGCGCTTTTTATATCCGGGGGGGACATTCCCTCCCACTGCTTGTAAAAGCAGTCCAGAGGCTAATTAGCCACTAGGAGTGCTTTTACATGAAAGCCGGCCGCTGGCTGAAAAGAATGATACCAAGATGATACCTAAACCCGCAGGCATCAATCTGGTATAACCATTCAAAGTCCAGCAACATACCAGTACGTTGCTGGTCCTTGTTGGACATGTATTGTAATCTTTTTTTTTTCATGCAGCCAGGTGGCTGAATGAAAAAAGTGATTGATCGGTGGGTATGCCCACCATTCAAATACCGCCCTTCATCCACCCACTTCTAATGATGGGCATACATGCACCATTTATATATGCCGAAGCATGGGGGCATCCTCCCGCAAAAAAGTTATGCCGCACACACATGGTCAGACTTTTCCACGGGCAAGCCTCCGTCGGAATTTCGACTGTATGTACGCGGCATTAGGAGCAAAATCACTCCTCCGCCCCTGCTGCCCCAATGCTTCGGCATATTTGCTTTTTTTTTTTAACTGTGGTGGTGAAATCACCTCCTACAGCACTGGAGTCGCAGGGATCAGGCCTGTCTCTGCGAACGCTGCAGTTATGTGTGTTGTGTTTTGTAAGTGACAGTGATCGATCGATACTGCACTTGGGTGGCCTGGGCTGGACGGAGGGGCAAAACGCAGGTGCTAGCAGGTATCTGGGCTGATCCCGCTAACACTGAGTTTTTGGAAACCCTAAACTGCTGGGGACGCTAGTATAGATCTGATCAGATCAGATATTGATCTGATCAGATACTATACCACGAAGGGGGGTGTATGCTTCACGCATGGGTGTTAGCGTTACTGGCACTAACCTGACGCTGCCTGGAGTGTGACGCAGACCCTCTCTGACGCTAAAACCTAATTGATATCACCCGCCGGGCGATCAGGGGGTTAAACATTTATTGGGTTATATACGGCGGGTGCCCTGACACTATAAAAAGCAAACTAACGTCACCCGTAACACTTATATGATGATCACTGGTGAAAGGGTTAACTAGGGGCAATTAGGGGGTTAAAACCTTTATTAGATAATATATGGGGGTACCTGACGCTATAAAAACCTGCGGCGAACCTAAAAAAAATTACTGGCTACCGATCTGCATCACCGACGCTAAGACAGTGATCAGAAAAATTATCGCTTAGCGACAGTGGTGATAGGGGGTGAAAGGGTTACCTGGGGGGCGATCAAGGGGGTTAAACCTTTATTAGATAATTTATGGGGGTACCTGAAGCTATAAAAACCTGCGGCGAACCTAAAAAAAATTACTGGCTACCGATCTGCATCACCGACGCTAAGACAGCGATCAGAAAAATTATCGCTTAGCGACAGTGGTGATAGGGGGTGAAAGGGTTACCTGGGGGGCGATCAAGGGGGTTAAACCTTTATTAGATAATTTATGGGGGTACCTGACGCTATAAAAACCTGCGGCAAACCTAAAAAAAAATACTGGCTACCGATCTGCATCACCGACGCTAAGACATCGATCAGAAAAATGATCGCTTAGCGACAGTGGTGATAGGGGGTGAAAGGGTTACCTGGGGGGTGATCAAGGGGGTTAAACCTTTATTAGATAATTTATGGGGGTACCTGACGCTATAAAAACCTGCGGCGAACCTAAAAAAAAAATACTGGGTACCGATCTGCATCACCGACGCTAAGACAGCGATCAGAAAAATGATCGCTTAGCGACGGCGGTGCTAGGGGGTGAAAGGGTTATCTGGGGGGTGATCAAGGGGTTAAACCTTTATTAGGGGGGGTTAGGGGGCTACACTGGACCTAAAACTAAATGTAGTGACACTTTTACAGTCACAAATGTCACTGATTGCAGTGATCAGTAAATAAATGGTCACTGCAATCAGTGACACTGTGACTGGGGGCTCTGGGGTGATCTGGGGGGGCCGATTTATGTGCCTATGTGTGCTGGTGTTAGTGTAGTGTTTGTGCACTAACCTGTGTGTCTTCTCTTGTACGGCGCTTGGTATATGTGAGCGCCGCACAGGAGATGACATCACTTCCTCCTGCTTCCTCTGTCTGTGTGTACATTCGACAGACAGAGGGGGCATTTCCATTCGCCGGGAGTGATCGCGGAGGGGTGGCCGGAATCGAACGGCCGTCCCCTCATGTCGGATCGCTCCCCAACGAATTCCGACCGCTCACTGTACAGAAGGGGGGTCCGATTGGACCCCCCAACTGTACAAAGGCAATCACGTACACTCTACGTGATTGTGCCTGTCGGTGCCATTGTGCCGACGTATATATACAGTGAGCGGTCGTTAAGGGGTTAAAGTGCACCACCATTGCTAGCGAAGATCTCTCCCAACGGAGCATCGTATCTGCAATAGTCAGGCCTGACTTTAAAGCAATTAGACACTGTTTGGGTGCCATCTTTGCCCACGAGGGGGAAGCTCGCGAGCGTAGTTGATTGACATTGAGTGTGTGAAATACTATTAGCACTTATTGCTTTTTTATATGCTTAACAGTTAACATTGCAGGGCTCTGCATAGGCATATGTACTATTGTCTAACTTCATGCTTTATATTCAGTAAAACTTACTTGTGGTTAAGCAAATACGCTGTGTGGTTATATGTTTATTGCGGTATTGTGACCCCCTTAGCTAACGGGTTTCACAATCCCATATTTACTGCTATCTGTGCCAAGGGAGGTTAGAGACAGTTACTGGGGGTTGACAGCAGTGTGTTACAGGCCCAAAATCTATATCAGCAGCCCAGCCCAGAAATGGGAAAAGAACAGGATATTAGGAAACTGATAAGTGCTCTCCCTACTAAGGAAGATATTCAAATTATGATGAGCAAGTGGCTGGGTCCTTTAAGGGAGGAAATTAATGAGATACAGCTGAGTTCAGAAGTACTAGACCAAAAGATCCAGAGATGTACAACTGTGCAAAATGTAACTGATACACGTATAGAGCGGATGGAGGAAGAAATTAAAATGCAACATCAGAGACTGCAGATATTACAAATACAGGCGGAAGAAAACGAAAATAGAAACAGAAGAAACAATGTACGGATCAAAGGGGTCTCGGAAACAGTTACAATAACTGAGCTAAGAGGGAAAGTGGTAGCCATTTTCAATGAAATATTGGGGAACCCACCTGACAATTACATTGAATTAGGCAGAGTACATAGGATTCCCACAAGTTACAATCCTGCTCAAACAAATCCAAGGGACATTCTATGCAGAATACACTTTTTTAGGATAAAAGAGGAGATAATAAGGGCAGCATGGCAGAAGGGGTCAATAAAATCAGATAAGGAGGAAATCCAGGTGTTTCCCGATTTATGCCGTCAAACGAGGGATAGACGACAGAGACTGAGACCCCTATTTGAACATATACGATTAAAAGGGGCATCATATAGATGGGGATACCCAATCTCCCTGATAATCAAAAGAGATGGTGATACATTTAATCTATATGACCCAGGACAGCTGCCAGAACTATTTAAGTTTTTAGGATCGGAGGCCTTTGAAGTACCTAATTGGATAGATATGCCACCGGGCCCACAGAGGAAACCTCTGACTAAAAAGACAGCCCCGCCGGAATATACTAGATCTTCGAAAGGCTCCAAAAGTCTGGTCAATAAATAAAGAGCTAAAGGGAAAGAAGAAAGAAGAAAAGAGAATATATATATATATATATATATATATATATATATATATATATTTTTTTTTTAAGCGAGAAGATCTGTGTACCAAATACCCCTCTTGTTACCCTTTTTTTATTTTTTTATTTTTTTTTAGTGTTTTTTTTTAGACAAAGAGAAAAGGTTTCTCATAATCCTCTAACTGTTATGTAGTCTGGGCAGCTTAAGGCCAAATTAGTTTTTTTTATGTGGTTGTTGCTATTTGCTCTTTTTCCGTGGCTGAGGTGGGTTTCCTCACTCTTACCGAACCACGAAGGGGAGAAGTGGAGACGGTGGGAATGGGGATTGGGGGAGGGGGTTGGTTCTTTTTTTTTTCTGTGTTTGGAGGAATTTGTGGAATTAAGTGTTAAGTGTATAATAAACAATGGAAAGATGTAATTAAGCACAATTTAGATAAGGGCACAGGCACAGTAGCAGGGGGGAGGGATGGGGGTCATGGGGTAATGAGGGTAAAGGGTGGAGAGGGAGGGAGAATGGGAAGGGGGGGAGACACGAACAGGGGATGAATATCACAGAAGAGTGAAGAGAGGGGGGAGGGTTGTATTAAGGGTTTTTTTTTTTGTCTTTTTTTTATGTCTCCTTTTTTTTTTTTTTGAGGAGAAGGAAGGGAGGGAGGGGGACAAAGAGAAAAGGTTTCTCATAATCCTCTAACTGTTATGTAGTCTGGGCAGCTTAAGGCCAATTTAGTTTTTTTTTGTTTTTTTTATGTGGTTGTTGCTATTTGCTCTTTTTCCGTGGCTGAGGTGGGTTTCCTCACTCTTACCGAACCACGAAGGGGAGAAGGGGAGACGGTGGGAATGGGGATTGGGGGAGGGGGTGGGTTCTTTTTCTTTTTTTTTTTCTGTGTTTGGAGGAATTTGTGGAATTAAGTGTTAAGTGTATAATAAACAATGGTAAGATGTAATTAAGCACAATTTAGATAAGGGCACAGGCACAGTAACAGGGAGGAGGGATGGGGGTCATGGGGTAATGAGGGTAAAGGGTGGAGAGGGAGGGAGAATGGGAAGGGGGGGAGACACAAACAGGGGATGAATATCACAGAAGAGTGTAGAGAGGGGGGAGGGTTGTATTAAGGTTTTTTTTTGTTGGTCTGTTTTTTTATGTCTCCTTTATTTATTTATTTTTGAGGAGAAGGAAGGGAGGGAGGGGGAGGGAGAGGGGGGAAATATGGCACAGATTTAAATGCAACGGAAGTTGCCTGATCACAAGGATATAAGGAGGGAAGGGTAGGGATAAGAGGTATGAGGGGAAAGGAGTATGGATAAGTTGGGTATTTTTTTATTTTTTTTTGTGACACCTGAGTAACACGGGGAATTTATATAAAGGGTTAAGAGGATAGGAAGAGGGGGGAGATACTCCTGTTGAGATGCCTCCTTAAAGGGAAGGGAGAGGGGGGGGTTATTTTTTCTTTTACATAAGGTAATGGGACAGACACAAGATGGGATGTTTAATTTTGAGGGGAGGCGTGAAACATCTCCCGTAGGGGGGCGGGGGGAAGGGGGGGGACTCAGTCTGGCCACAGGAATAGACTTATACATAGATATAAATAAAGTAAAGAGATTATGAAGGCAAAAAAGAAAAGAAGAGGGAGAAACCTGATCACAGGACAGGTATATACGATTATAAATAATGCTATAGTATAAATGGACATATGTGCATACATGTATATAAGGTTATCTTATAATTTTGTGTGTTTCTAGACGGAAATAAGGATGATATAATAAAATGAATGAAGATATGCAGAGTAGTTACAATATACACAATATACACAAGAGGGGAACGGTAGGGGATATGGGGGAGAAAAAGAAAGATACAAAATGTAAAAAAAAAAAAAGAAAAAAAAAAGAAAAAAAGATATAAGATAGAATGTAAATATAGACCAGTACAAGGAGATAAAGAACGAGGGCATTGTATGGACACCAGGCACTGGCTTTAGCCTGATCTATAACACCCCCCACAATAAACGCCTCTCCTCCGAGTGGAGGATAAGTCGGAGGCGTTAAAGGGATTTAATTTTTTATTTTTCTTGTGGCTTGGTCCCGGCATTTCCCCAGGTCACTATACATACAGGGAGTTTGATCTCTCTCTCTCTCTCCGTCCCTCGCTCGTCCCGCCCTTCCCTCGCCCTATCGGCTAGACAGCCCTAACCGCTAGGACAGAAATGACTAAAATCACATTTACTTCGTATAACGTTAAGGGATTAAATATCCCTGAGAAACGAATAGGGTTGCTCTCGGAATTAGGTAGACTTAAATCACAGATTATTTTCTTACAAGAGACACATTTCAAAGGGGACAAAATCCCAAACCTTAAAAACCACAGATTCCCGACAATATACCATAGTACAGCACAGAGTTCTAAAACATGTGGAGTCTCTATTTTGATCTCCAAGCAGATGGAATGGAAGGAATCTGGGGTAGTTAGGGATGAGGGAGGACGTCTCTTAATAGTGAAAGGAATCTTGAGTCAACAAAAGGTTACGCTAGTGAACATATATCTACCGAATGTAGACCAGATAAATTGTCTAGAAACGTTTTTACAGCTGGTTCAGCAACATAGGGAAGGAATTTTGGTGATGGGTGGTGATCTTAATATGGCTTTAGATCCCATAAAAGACACCTCGAAAGGTACCTCTCATCTGTCATATACCAAATTAAGAAAAGCGAATAAACTTTTACAAGAACTACAATTGGTTGATAGCTGGAGGGCTGTCCATACACAGGAAAGGGATTAGACGTTTTATGCAGCGAGACATAAGACATATACTAGAATTGATTATGTTTTAATAAATCAGAGCCTTGTCACATCCCTTGTCAATGCCTCTATTGTATCTATAACTCTCTCAGATCACGCTCCAACAAGTTGTACAATAAAGTGGGGAGAGGTAGATAAGAAAGAATGGCACTGGAAGATAAATGAAACCCTACTAAAGGACAGCGAGTATGAGGGAAAATTGAAGGAAGAACTAGAGCTCTTTTTTGCAGCAAACGACACAGGAGAAATAACTCCCGTTTGTTTGTGGGAAACACATAAGTGTGTAATGAGAAGCAACCTTATCTTGATGGGGGCACATAGGAAAAAGAAACCAAATGAACAAATAGACTGGATGTTTAAACGTATTGGGGAGTTAGAAACTGTACATAAAAAATCCCAGGCACAACTAATAGAACAGGAATTAGATAACATATGGGAAAGAATGAATGTATTGCTAATTGAAAAAGCAAAAGCTAAACTAACTATAGGAAGGAGAACATTCTATGAGTTTGGGAACAAACCAGGTAGAATGCTAGCAAATGCCTTGAGAGAAGCTCACACATGTAATCGTATCACACAAATTAAGACACAAAAAGATGAAATGGTCAACACCCCACAGAAAATAGCAAAATGTTTTAAGGAATACTATGAGAGATTATATCAGCTAGAAGAGAAACCGTCCCCAGAGAATGCCCAAAAGAAATTGGAAATAGCCAGGGAGTATATTAGAGAAACACATATGTCAAAATTAACGGAGGAAATAACTAGAAAACTGGACGGACCAATTACAACAGAGGAGTTTAGGGAAGCAATAAAAATATTAAAACTGGGTAAGGCCCCAGGCCCAGATGGGTACAACCTGACATATTATAGAATGTTCGCTGAGAAACTGGCTTCAAGATTTATAGCGACATACAATTCATTGCGGGAAGGAAAAAAAATACAGAATGAGACACTGCTGGCACATATAGCAGTCATACCAAAAGAAGGGAAAGATCCAGCACAATGTGCTAGCTACCGTCCCATATCATTGTTGAATGTGGACCTGAAAGTGTTCACTAAGATCTTTGCCACAAGATTAATAGACCATATCCCAGATCTAATATACCCAGATCAATTGGGATTTACCCCTGGGAGGGAGGGAAGAGAAAATACACAGCGAGTGGTGAGTGCGATTTATTTAGCACAAAAGCAGAGGAAGCCAATGATATTAGTATCTGCTGATGCAGAAAAAGCTTTCGATCGTGTGGAATGGCTGTTCTTAAAAGCGACACTGCAGCATATAGGATTGAAAGAAGGGATGATGAGCTGGTTCTCTAATCTATACTCAGAACCGAGTGTGAGAGTTAAAATAGACGATAAAATTTCAGAGCCATTTCTTATCCGAAACGGGACAAGACAAGGCTGCCCACTGTTGCCTATTATTTTTATTTTGACAATAGAACCCTTCTTAAGGAAGATACGGGCAAACCCGAACATTAAGGGGATAATAATGAAAGGAGATGAACAGAAAATGGCGGCATATGATGATGATTTAATTTTTTTTATAACATCCCCGGTTATAGCTTTGCCATCCTTATATAATGGCAGAACTAAGAGAATATGGAAAACTGTCTAACTTTAAAGTCAATTACGTGAAATCAGAGGCAATTGGAATAGAAACAAAGGTGCATTATTGCACCAGATAACCACTCAATTCGATTTCAGATGGACAAACTCCCATATAAGCTACCTAGGGACTAAGATAACGAGGAACTTAAATAAATTATTTGAATTTAACTATGTAACATTGATGAGATGAAAAAAACTAGATTTAGTGAGATGGGATAAGGAAATCTTTACCTGGTTCGGGCAGACAAACATAATAAAGATGAATGTGCTACCGAGACTTTTGTACTTAATACAGACTTTACCAATTAAAATCCCCCAGAGCTTTTTTAGGGACCTAAGGTCAAGATTTTTGAAGTTTATCTGGGTGGGAAAACCGGCCAGGATACGAAGAACTATTTTGTCGCTGCCCAAGGGAGAAGGAGGGATAGGGCTCCCGGACCCAGTAAAGTATCAGTAAGCATCTCATCTAGTTAGAGTAGTGGAGTGGTGCAGGCAAAATAAGAAACCCTGGATAAAAATGGAGCAAGCAACGGTAGATATATCGTTGGAAGGTCTGGTGTGGATTCCAGAAATTGAAATGTCTGCAGAAACAAAGAAACACCCAACGATAGGTGCCACTATACAAACAATAAAAAAGATCTTTAATAAAACAAATATATCTATGTACCCGAATCCTATGACTCAGATTTTGGGTACCGTATATACTCGAGTATAAGCTGACCCGAGTATAAGCCAAGGTACCTAATGTTACCACAAACACCTGGGAAAACTTACTGACTCGAGTATAAGCCGAGGGTCAACAATGCCCACCCATTGCAACTTCACTAAGCCCATTGCCACCTTACTGTTCCCATCCTCACTGTTCCTAACCTCACTGTTCCCATCCTCACCTGTGCCCATCCTCACCTGTGCCCACCCTCACCTGTGCCCACCCTCACCTGTGCCCACCCTCACTGTGCCCACCCCCACCCTCACTGTTTCCCTAGAATTGTAATCGAACATTGTAAAATTGTACCTGAAGGCTGCGGCGTCCATCGTTTAAAACTCACGCTCTCTTCCTGGTCTCTTCCGTGATAGGCGGAACTGCCTGCTGAGAATCGCCAATCACGAACGTTCTCTCATCTTCACTCATCCCAGCAGACACTGTGTTCAGTTTCCGCCAATCACGGATGTCTGCTGGGAAACTGAGGATGAGAGAACGTTCGTGATAGGCGATTCTCGGCAGACACAGTTCCGCCTATCACTGAAGGGACCAGGAAGAGCCCGTGGGTTTTAAACGATGGACGCCACAGCCTTTAGGTACATTTTACAATGTAAAATTTCGCTGACTCGAGTATAAGCCGAGGGGGGGGGGGGGGGCACTTTCAGCCCAAAAAAAAGGGCTGAAAATTTCGGCTTATACTCGAGAATATTCGGTACTAAGGCATTTCAACCGGGACTGATGGATCAAAAATTTTGCGCTTTGCGACAAAGGGGCATTAGTAGGATTTTCCATTTCTCTAAAGATGATAGATTAATGACAAAGAGAGAGATTGAAAGAGAGGTTACACCAGATTTAGATTTTTTTCGGATGTTGCAAGTAGAAGCGTTTCTTCGGACAAAAACAAGGATATTTACAGAAGTTAGAATGCTGTCAAAATTCGAGCAGATATGCTTAAAAAGGGAATCCTCTGAAACATTCACTGTCTTATTTTTATGCAATGTTAATTAGTTTAGACATACTGCAAGAACTTACTTTCCTCCGGGAATGGGAAAGAGACCTGGGACTAACAATTTCACAAGAACAGAGAGATAAGATTTTGTTGTTTACTCACAAGGCTTCAGTAGCAAGTAGATATCAAGAGGGAGGATATAAAATTTTAACTAGGTGGTACAGAACACCAACAGTATTGCATCGAATATATCCCCAGAAGTCAGATGCCTGCTGGAGGTGTCAGGTAGCAAAAGGGACACTATTACATATCTTCTGGGATTGTGTGAAAATACAGGAGTTCTGGAAAATGGTAATAGAAACCATTAAAAAATTACAGGAATATCTCTAGAAGATAGACCAGCAGCTATTCTAATAATGGATGTCCCTATATCATTGGAAAAATATAAAAATTCATTGCTAAGACACCTCATTACAGCCGCGAGGGCGTGTATCCCTGTCCTGTGAAAAAAGGAGAACCCCCCATCTAGAGCACAATGGCTCGCTAGAATCGCTGAGATCCAACAAATGGAAAACCTTACGATGACAATGAAAGACCAGGATGAGAGATCCTGGACGATATGTGCACCCTATATGAAATATAGGGAGGAGGAGAGGGGGGATGGGGGAGAGGAGAGGACAAACTAAGGTTCCTTCTTTTTTTTTTTTTTTGGGGAGGGAGGTGGGTGGGTAATTAAGGTGAAAAGAAAGATCAAAAAGGAGTGATATGGAATTAATGAAACAATTAGAAGACAGTGAAATTACAAGATCGTAATAGCTTATTTTCTTTGTCTGTATTGGTTGAAATAAGTAAATGTTATGAAATGTAATAATTTGTAGCTTATGAAACTTATGAAAAAAGGAAAAAAATAAAGAATTTATAAAAAAAAAAAAAGTCCTTTTAAGGACTGGTATAGGTGTACTATTGTTTGGTGTTCAGTATATAGGGGTGTAATACACTTATAATATAATTTCTAATATAGAAAGCATATTATAGTGGATTTGTATTGTGCGTGCAGCATTGTGACTGCTGAGCGGTTCTGCAGCGATACTACAACTACAAAGAGTGACAAACGCAATTAGAAGAAAGTATTATAACTGGTGCGATAGACCAGTGGCCCGCCAAAATGACAGATTGAAGTGGGGTGTTATATACCTTCTTCCACATACACTGCACTTCTTTAGAGACTTTTGTCACAGGGTCATTTAAAAAATGACAGGCAGAGGAAGAGGCAGGCCCTTCCGCAGGGGTGGTAGGGGTAGGGCAGGAGCACCAGGCCGGAGCCAAAGTGGGAACTTGCAGAAGGTGCGTTAGATTCCGTCAAAGGACGCACCAGACTTGGTTGAGTGGCTCACTCAGCCTTCCTCTTCTGCACCCTCTTCATCCTCTCTATCTGCACCCTCTTCACTCTCTGCTGTGTGCACCCCCAAAGACACTACCACCAACACCACCACCACCTTATACCCTCCGCTTGAGTCACAGGAATTATTTTCCGATCCATCACAAGACATTTCCGATGCGCAGCCATTCTTGGCATTGGATCAGGAAGAGGAGGTAGCAACAACCGACACTCAGCAGTCTGAGGACAGTACCCAGATCAGCCCAAGGAGGTTGGTCCCTGCTGTTGCTGCCTACTCCGAGATCTCTAATGTTAGTGGTGGGGAAGGTGACGTAGATGATGACGTGTCTATGGACGTCACATGTGTGCCCACAAGAGAGGAAGAGGAGGGGAGTTCAGAGGGAGAGATGGACCAGCAGATAGGGAGGAGAAGCAGGCTGAACTTACATTGCACAGGAGGGACAAACCAGACTGCTAATGTATCAGGAGCGAGCCATCAACCATGTACGGTGACATTTGGCGCTCCCAGGACGCCGGCATATGGCTCCGCAGTGTGGGCTTTTTTTTTACAATAGTGTTGCCATCTGCAGCCTTTGCAGTCAACGCATAAGTCGCGGTAAGCCGAAGACTCACCTAGGGACGACCGCCTTAAGAAGGCACATGAACTCCCATCACCGAGCCCAGTGGGAGTAACGCTGTCAGAACCCACAAAGCCACACTCCAGGCTCTCACCGTCCAGCCTCTTCTACTTCTCCTTTCTCCTCACAATTGTCCTCCACTCCACCTTCCATCATGCCATCCTCACATTTTTCTGGAAAAAGGCAAGCTTCCGTGGGCCAAATGTTCGAGTGTAAAAAAATGATGACGCCGGATAACCCTCTTGCCCAACGGTTGACCGCTGGCTTGTCAGAACTGATAGCCTGCCAACTACTGCCATATAAACTGGTGGACTCGGAGGCCTTTCGAAAATTTGTGGCCATTGGAACACCACAATGGAAGGTCCCAGGAAGTAAATATTTCTTGCAGAAGGGTATCCCAGAGCTATATGGCCATGTTCAGCGGCAAGTGAATGTATCTCTGACACACAGTGTCAGTGCCAAGATACATCTGACCACAGACACGTGGTCTAGCAAACACAGGCAGGGAAGGTATATAACTTTTACTGTCCACTGGGTGAACCTTCTGACGGCCGTCAAGCATGTAACCCGTGGCACCCGTGTAGATTTGGTTTTACCGCCACGGATTGCATGCAGGCCTGCCTCTTCTTCTCCTCCTCCTACTCCATCCTCCCTCTCCTCCTCGGCTGACTCCTCCTTTTCCGTTGCTACCGTCTCTTCCGCTGCACCGCCCAAGATCCCCAGAACCTATTCGACATGCCAGGTGAGACGTTGCCATGCTGTGCTGCGTCTGTTGTGCCTGGAAGCCAAGAGCCACACTGGCCCTGCACTCCTTTCAGCTTTGCATTCACAGGCAGATCAGTGGCTAACACCGCTCAATTTGACAGTTGGTAAACTGGTGTGCGACAACGGTGCAAATCTGCTGAGCGCATTGAAACGGGGCAAAATTTCACACGTGCCATGCATGGCACACGTCTTGAACTTGGTCGTGCAGCGATTCGTTGTCAAATACCCTGGGGTCCAGGACGTCTTGCGGCAGGCAAGGAAAATCTCGGCCCATTTCAGAAGATCTTACACGGCCATGGCTCGCCTTGCTGACATTCAGTGGCGACACAATCTGCCCGTCAGACGTCTTATTTGTGACTGCCCGACGCGATGGAACTCAACCTTGTATATGCTTGATAGGCTGCTCCAGCATAATCGTGCAGTTAACGACTACCTGTACGAACTCTGCGGCAGGACAGGTTCTGGGAGCTTGTTTTTTTTTCACCGCGCCAGTGACTGCTCATGCGCGACGCATGCAGACTTCTGCGGCCATTTGATGAGATCACCAAACTGGTCAGTCGCAGCCATGGCGCCATCAGTGACATCATACCTTACGCCTTCTTTATGGAGTGTGCATTGCGTCGTGTCATTGATCAAGCCGTCGAGGAGCAGGAGCAGGAAGATGAGGAAGTCACAATGCTGGATGAATTCCCAGGGGGGGCTACTCTATCTGAGACAAGTCAACAACAGGAGTCTGAAGAGGAGTCAGAGGAGGATGGTGCCGGGCGGATGAGGAGGAGCAAGAATAGCATGCTTTAAACCTTACTGGGATCCCTGTTGTTGTCCGTGGATGGGGGGAGGAGAACGAGGACGACATTATCCTGGATGATGAGCAGGAGCCAGGCCACCACACCGCTTCCAGTTTAGTGCAAATGGGGGCCTTCATGCTCCAGTGTTTTAAGAGGCACCCCCGTATAAAAAGCATAAAGGGCAAGGACCAGTACTGGGTGGCAACATACTTAGACCCCTGGTACAAACTAAAAATGCCGGAACTGTTACCACCATCACAGAGGGCTGTTAGAATGGAGCACTTCCAGGCCTTGCTTAGAGAAATGCTGCATTCTGCTTTTGCGTGCGCTGGCAGAGGAATTTCCACTCACAGAGAAACAGTTGCGGGTACCAATCCAAGAGCGCCTGCAAGAAGAGGGCGGTTTGAAGATGTGTTGGTCACTTCTGATATGAGATCATTCTTTCAGCCGACCCATCGACAGCTATCATCCGGATCCAGCATCAGGGAACGCCTAGACCAGGGATATGCAATTAGCGGACCTCCAGCTGTTGCCAAACTACAAGTCCCATGAGGCATAGCGAGACTCTGACAGCAGCAAGCATGACACCCAGAGGCAGAGGCATGATGGGACTTGTAGTTTTGCAACAGCTGGAGGTCCGCTAATTGCATATCCATGGCCTAGACCACCAGGTGTCCGACTACATCAGGTTAACGGCCGATGTGGACGCTCTGAGAAGTGATGAACCCCTGGACTACTGGGTGGGCAGGCTTGACTTCTGGCCAGAGCTTGCACAATTTGCAATTGTAGCGGGTATGTACTTTCCCGGGTGTAATTCAAACTGGCAGAGACACCAGTGATGTGCAGTTCCTTGCGGTCCAGTGGGTGGCGCTGTCGCCTCGGGCTGGGGTTGAACCATCACTGTGTGCTGTGCCTCCTTTTTGTCCTCCCTCGGCAGCGGTATGGTGGGGCGGGGATTCCGCCATGCTTGCTGGGAGAGGGTATAAAGGGGCCGGCCATCTTTGTCACGGGGTCGAGTCCCAGGCACCTTCAGCCTGAGGGCGTGTGGTTTGTGTCGGTCCTCTAGGCGGCCTAGGCCTAGAGGACGTCCGGAGATCGTGTTCCATCCCAGGCACCTTTAGCCTGGGGTGAGGTACTTGGATGGAGGTCTGGAGCTCAGTGCCCAACACTGAGTTCCGTGAGGGAAGGAGGTCCTAGGGAACCCAGGGATTGGGTACCCGAATCCAAAAGGCGTAATGGCCGGGGGGAGCTCCTCACTTGAAGACCGGGTGTAGCATATTGCCAGTGACAGGTGAGCCTCCCATCGGAGACCGCCTGGAAGGAAAATCCCCCCTCGCTAGGAGACCTCAGCCCACTTTCAGGAAGGAAAGTGGAGAGTTCATTGTGTCTGGGCCTACTCGCATTCACACCTCCTTGTTTGTTCTGTTCTCTAAGGGAGTCTAACTAATTATGCTGTTCACAAGAGAAGAATAAAGGAGTGTTGGACTTTAATGGTGTGGGGCTCTTTTCTGGTGGACATTGTTCAAGGTAACTCCAGGTGCACAACACTGACCCGAAGGTAGAGAAGGAACTTTGCTTACACCGCACGGACACATGTGGTGAAGGCTTGGCGTGGTGACCTCGCTCTCTCCCCTCTAAGGTACCCCTAGACAAGAGAAAGACAAGCTGAAGCAAAGAAGGGAGTGAGGAGGCCACTACACAATGAAACTGTTGGCTTGCCCATCGTCCAGTGTCCTGTCCGAAAGGACGTTCAGCGCAGCAGGGGGGATCGTGACCAATAAGCGCACTCGCCTAGCTCACGACAGTGTTGACTACCTCACATTTCTAAAAATGAAAGAGGCATGGATCTCGGAGGAATTCAACACATGTGACCAGTAGACCATGTTTGATTCAAATTCCTCATGACAGGCCACAAATATCTGCCACCACCCATAACAATTCATGGCCCCTGTCTTAGGTAAATACAGCGGCATAAAAGGCCTTTTATGTCCGTTAAATGCCAAATTTTTGGGGCCTGTAATGGCCGAAACGTATTTATCCTGTGAATGCCTAATGTACCTCCAGCCACAGAATACAAAGTTCTTTGCTGTCAGGTAAACGAACGCCTGTTGGCTAATTTTTGGGGCCTGTACTGGCCGACACTTACTTCTTTATCCAGGCTGTGAATGCCTTATATTTCAGACTGGAATTGAAAATCAATGGATCTGTAAACATTACGCTAAATTGTGGAACGGATGCGGACCCATTTTACAGACGTGTGAATTGACCCTATATGTATTTGACATGTATTTACCGGCTGCTGTCAGTTCTGGCTGATTTAGGCCGAGCTATTAAACTAAAACCAAGCAATATTACAAAAAACAAAATACACATTATAACTGTATAAACGATTTATATAACTTATATAAAAAAAAAAAATGTATGGCAACTTTTCCAATAGCAGGATCATCTCCTGCGACCCCTTCATAGCCTGGCCTTGCCTCTCCTCCATGGCCTTCATGCGCTCCTGAATTGACAAAATTTCGTAGATAAAAAAAGAATGCTTGTCGATCGCAGATTCGCTTAATACTTCTGGTATGTCAGTGTCCATGTTGTGGGACTATGTGTGCACAGCTAGTAAGTATTTTGTGGCTGCAAATATGACCTGGAGGTTTTTCATGTTCGCCTGCCATTAAAATGAATGGGACCCGCCGCGAACCTGCGGTTCACGAACATTTGCGGGCGTTCGCGTTTTGCGAACCGTTCCAACAGATGTTCGTCCACCACTACTGTCTTCACTGGTGAGGCTGCATTGATCGGCACTGATCAGGCTGCACTGATGCCTGGGCACTGTCTGCACTGTTGAGGCGGCACTGATCAGGCTGCACTGATGGGCCCGGTCTGCTCTGGTGAGGCTGCACTGAAGGGCACTGTTCAGGATGCACTGATGCCTGGGCACTGGCTGCACTAATGGGCACTGTCTGCACTGGTGAGGCTGCATTGATGGGCACTGGTGGGGACACCTATTGTAAGGAGGTACTCTGCTGGGGGCAACTATTGTAAGGACGGGCTCTGCTGGGGGCACCTATTGTAAGGACGGACTCTGCTGGGAGCACCTGATGGCATCTGGTGGCAGGCGACGTGGCAGGTGACACACTCAGGGGTCCCACTGATTCGGCATTATGGTGAGTTGAATGTTTTAATTTTATATTACAATGTAATAATAGAAATAATGCGTTTCAATCACCCTGACACCATAACAACCATGGTGCCGGGATGATTGAAGCGCCAACAACAGGTGTATTGGAGTATCTTTATCTGCTGATTTTGTTAAACTTTCTGGAATACACATACTTCTATTGTGGTGTAGGCTCTTCCTTCCTTCCTCTCGGACTCTAACCACACCCCTTCTGAACCACGCCCATTTAAGCCACACCCACTAGCGCACATAAACCATGCCCATTTTCCGTCGTGTTTCGTGTTAGGGTGTGACACGCCTACAAGTGAATGCCCCTCCCCTAATTATAGCAAGGCTCCACCTACATGCAAAAAAAGTGTCCCGGATTTTTTTTTTGCAATGTTGGCAACTATGACACATCCCAGTTCACGTTCTGTACCGAGCAATCACGGGTGCCCGGCAGTCATCGTGACTGCTGGGCACTCGCATCGGCTCCGAGGACACACTTCGAGGCATCTTAAAGAGCCAACGTACAGCTAAGACGGCTCGCGCAGGGGGGCAGCCTGCTGCAGTATAACTGTGGCAGCTGGTCCAAAAGCGGTTAAGCTTATGATCCACCAAAACCCCTAGATTCTTCTTCACTATGGATTCCCCCAGTTGTACTCTCCCTAGTATGTATGATGCATTGATGCATGCATTTTCTTAGCCCCCAAGTGCGTAATTTTACATTTAAAAACATTAAACCTCATTTGGAAAAGAGGAAAAATCACGCTGACCCATAACCATACACTAATGAGTGATGATGTGAATTGATTAAATGATTGAAAATTTAAGAATGTAAAAATCTTACCAATGTGACTCAATTAATATGAAATTAATAAAAGTTTAGAAATAAATTAATAGCCAAAGGGTTAACTTAGGACACACCAATTATGAACCACAATAAATATATTAAGTGATGTAAAGTTACATAATCAAAAATCATGTAATCCATGCATGATTTTGCTAAATAATGTCCATTACATAACACCAGTGCCCTGTGAAAATCAAAAATCCATAAGGTGAAAGTTGCATCCAAAAGAATTGTGAAGTTCCACCACCAATTAGCAGGAATTCCTCCTTACCAGCTACACACGATCCCCCCTGACAGAGGATTAGGGATGAGATCGGTGTTCGAGTGGAACATACGTTCGACTCAAACATCGGCTGTTTGATCGTTCAACGAAGATCGAACTTTTTAGGCCGTTCGCGCCAAATTTGAGTGACGCGAACGGCCCACAATACACTGCGCCATCGCAGTGCAATCCCGGCACTGTGATTGGCCAAGCATGCACTGTGACCCCGCATGCTTGGCCAATCACAGCGCCGGCAGCGAGGAGAGCCATAATTGGCCACAGGCAGGATGCCTGTGGCCAATTATATCTCAGGGGGGTTTAGTACACGCCCCACACTATAAAAGGCCGCCAGCGCGGCGGCCTTGTGTAGTGTGTTCCGGTTCAGGGAGAGAGAAGGATAGGCAGGGACAGTGTTAGTGATATTTGTTAATTTACCTTGTGTGTAGGGAAGGAGAAGGATCGGCAGGGACAGTGTCAGTGATATCTGCAGCACTTAAAGCAGGCGTAGTGTGATTCCTGAAAAATATACACCTGAAGCTAGCCCTTATTGCTGTGTTTTCCTGTTGTGTAACACAGGCAGGCATCTGCAGCACTTAAAGCAGGCGTAGTGTGATTCCTGAAAAATATACACCTGAAGCTAGGCCTTATTGCTGTGGTTTGTCTGTTGTGTAACACAGGCAGGCATCTGCAGCACTTAAAGCAGGCGTAGTGTGATTCCTGAAAAATATACACCTGAAGCTAGCCCTTATTGCTGTGTTTTCCTGTTGTGTAACACAGGCAGGCATCTGCAGCACTTAAAGCAGGCGTAGTGTGATTCCTGAAAAATATACACCTGAAGCTAGCCCTTATTGCTGTGTTTTCCTGTTGTGTAACACAGGCAGGCATCTGCAGCACTTAAAGCAGGCATAGTGTGATTCCTGAAAAATATACACCTGAAGCTAGCCCTTATTGCTGTGTTTTCCTGTTGTGTAACACAGGCAGGCATCTGCAGCACTTACAGCAGGCGTAGTGTGCCTCCTGCACATTATACACCTGAAGCTACCCCTTATTGCTCGTAGTTTTTTTTCTTTCGCGTTACACTAACAGGCATCTGCAGCACTTACAGCGGGCGTAGTGTGCTTCTTGCAAAATATACACCAGAAGCTAGCCCATATTTCTGTGTTTTCCTGTTGTGTAACACAGGCAGGCATCTGCAGCACTTACAGCGGGCGTAGTGTGCTTCTTGCAAAATATACACATGAAGCTACCCCTTATTGCTGGTTTTCCCATCTCCCTGCAGGCCTTTAGAATGTCTGGAAGGCAAACAAGGAGAGGCAGACAGTCAGGAGCCAATAAAAGAGGGCAAGCAGGCTCTGTGTCTAGAGACAACAGTGCTGGTCGTGGACGCGGTGCATCGTCATCAGCACGTGGCCATGTGACACGCTTGTCCTTATTTTCGGCAGCTGGACGTGTTGAGCCGCATCATGCCAAAGACTTGGTAGAGTGGATGACCAAGCCCTCCTCATCCTCCTCATCCTCTCTCACCCAGGCTCAGGGTACTGGCAAAGCAGCTGCCAAAGCGTCCTCAATGTCATCATCAGTCACTCCTTCCCTAGACCCACGTGTCCTCCTGAGGAGTCCCCCGAACTGTTTGAGCACAGTGTTGGGTACATGCTCCAGGAGGATGCCCAGCGTTTCGAAGGGTCTGAAGATGATACCCAGCTAGAGGAAGGCAGTAGCGTGAGAGCAGAGAGAGGGGATGCTCAAGAAGGACACCAATCTGGCAGTCATGTTCCAGCAGCTGCAGCATACTGCCAGATTGGTTCCAGTGATGAGGAGGGAGGGGATGATGAGATCACTGACTCCACGTGGGTGCCTGATAGGAGAGAGGAGGAGGAGGAGGAGGATGAGGAGGAGGCACATCTCCAACGAGGCAGGATGCCCTCCGGGGGCCAGCGTAAGGGCAGCACACCGACTGAATCACACCGCAGAGCTCCGCCTGTGCAGGGCGCTGCCTCTACCCGTTATTTCAAAAGTTCTTTGGTGTGGGCCTTTTTTGAGTCGAGTGCATCAGATCGCACCGCTGCTGTTTGCAACATATGTCTCAAGCGTATCTCGCGTGGCCAAAACATCAGCCGCTTGGGCACCACATGCTTGACCAGACATATGTTGACCTGCCATGCAGCTCGTTGGCAAGCCTACCTTAAAGACCCACACCAAAGAACAAAGCGGACCTCTCCTTGCTCCGCATCAGCTGGGATCTATAACCCCACTATACCTTCAGTCCTCTCTGAAACCTGCACTGAGAGGAATGAAGGTGTAGAATTAGGTGTGTCACAGCCAAGTACTTGTGGGCACTCTGCTAGCAGTACACCAACGTCCGATTCTAGCAGGCAAATTTCCCTGCCCCAGCTGCTGGACCGTCAAAAGAAGTTCACTCCCAGCCATCCACATGCCCAGCGGTTGAATGCTAGCTTGGCTAAATTGCTAGCACTTCAACTGCTGCCTTTTCAGTTGGTAGACTCGGCCCCCTTCCATGAGTTTATGCAATGTGCGGTTCCTCAGTGGCAGGTTCCCAAACGCCACTTTTTCTCACGGAAGGTGATTCCCGCTCTCTACCGGCATGTGGAAGGCAATGTACATGCCTCGCTGGACAGGGCGGTCAGCGGTAAGGTGCAGATTACCGCTGACTCATGGTCCAGCAGGCATGGACAGGGACGTTACCTTTCTTTCACGGCCCATTGGGTCATTCTTTTGGCAGCTGGGAAGGATGCAGGACAAGGTGCAGTAGTGTTGGAGGTTGTTCCGCCTCGCCGCCTCCAAAATGCTACTACTGGTTGTTGTGACACACCTCTCTCCTCCACCCCCTCCTCTTCTTCTTCCTCCATGACCTCTTCCTGTGCTTTGTCCTCGGAACCAGCGGTGCTCCGTAGGCGTTCAAGGGGCTACGCAAGTACGCAGGCAAAAAGATGCCATGCCGTGCTTGCGCTGGTGTGTTTGGGGGACAGGAGCCACACTGGGGAAGAGGTTCTGTCTGCTCTGCAGGGGCAGGCGAGAGGTGGTTGACGCCACGCCAGCTAAGGCAGGAATGGTGGTTTGCGTTAATGGCACCAACTTCCTCTCCGCCCTCCGACAGGGACAACTGACCCATGTGCCCTGTGTGGCTCACGTCCTTAACCTGGTGGTGCAGTGGTTCTTGGGCAGGTACCCGGGCTTACAGGAAGTCCTGAGGCAGGCCAGGAAAGTCTGTGTGCATTTCCGCAGATCATATAATGCCAGTGCTCGGCTGGCTGAGCTGCAAAAGGAGTTGAACCTGCCCAAGAACCGCCTGATATGTGACATTCCCACCAGGTGGAACTCAACGTTGGCCATGCTGCAGCGACTGCACACGCAGCAGAGGGCCATCAATGAGTACCTGTGCGACTACGGCACCAGGACAGGGTCAGGGGAGCTCGTTTTTTTTCACCACGCCAGTGGGGCATGATCAGGGATGCATGCACTGTCCTGGCACCATTTGAGGAGGCCACGAGGATGGTGAGCAGTAACAGTGCATGCATCAGTAACACTGTACCTCTTGTCCAGCTGTTGGAGCATACGCTGCATGGAATAATGGACAGGGAACTTGAGGCAGAACAGAGGCAGGAAGAGGAGGACTTCCTTGCCTCTCAAGGCCCCTTTTACCCAGACAGTGTTCCTTGTGTCCCACCCATCCCACAGGAAGAGGACAAAGAGGAGGAGGAGGAGGAGGATTGTGTCAGCATGGAGGTGGAGCCTGGCACTCAGCATCAACAGCAGCAGTCTTTTAGGGATGATTTACAGTCCCAAGAAACACGTGGACTTGTACGTGGCTGGTAGGAGGTGGCTGCGGATCATGCCATCCTTAGTGACCCAGAGGACTCTGGACCGAATGCCTCAGCTAACCTACACTGCATGGCCTCCCTGATCCTGCAAAGTCTGCGGAAGGATCCTCGTATTCTTCGGATCAAGGAGAGGGACCATTACTGGCTGGCCACTCTCCTTGATCCATGGTACAAGGCTAAGGTTGCGGACCTTATCTTACCATCGCAGAGGGAGCAGAGGATGAGGCAACTCCAGGAGGCCTTGTAGAAAGGTCTGTGCAACGCGTTCCCAGAGACTGGGAGGTTACAAACTCCTGGTCTGGGACAATGAGTTGCTGAGGCTTCGGTCAGTCAAAAAAGGAGCGGTGGGAAAGGTGGCCGTCTGACCAAAGCATTCAGACAATTCTTTAGTCCGCAGCCCCAAGGTATGATCGGTTCCAGCAACCATCGCCAGCGTCTGATATACATGGTGCAGGAATACCTAGGGGCGAGGTCAGATTTGGACACCGTTCCCACCGAAAATCCTCTGGCTTACTGGGTCTTGAGGATGGATCACTGGCCAGAGCTTGCACAGTATGCAATTGAGCTACTGGCCTGTCCTGCATCCAGCGTTCTTTCGGAACGCACATTAAGTGCTGCTGGAGGATTTGTCACGGATCACAGGGTGCGCCTGTCCACCGACTCGGTTGATCGACTGACCTTCATAAAGATGAACCAGTCTTGGGTCACCACCAGCTACCAAGCACCTGAAGCTGATATAACAGAATAATTTATTTTCAAATGTCACATCCCTTCAAGACTGATGCTGATGCTGAGTGACTGTCCTGTTATGTTGACTGACTATCCTCCTCCTCCTTATCAATGATCCGATTCATGATGATATCTTGGAAAAACATTTTTGTTTCTGGGTGCCCCCACCAGTGGCTAAGGCCCAATTTTTCAGCCCCTGTTTAACAGGGGCGTGTAATTACAATTTTTGATGCAATGCTTTGCAGCAGGGCCCATTCCTGCACTCCAACTAGAGTATCTGGGAGAGGTTGCAGTGTCGTGGCACCAGCACCAGTGCCTAAGGCCCAATTTTACAGCCCCTGTTTAACAGGGGCGTGTAATTACAATTTTTGATGCAATACTTTGCAACAGGGCTCATTGCTGTGCTCCAAATACAGTATCTGTGAGGGGTTGCAGTGTTGTGGCACCAGTGGCTAAGGCCCAATTTTTCAGCCCCTGTTCTACAGGGGCATGTAATTACAATTCTTGATATAATAGTTGACAGCAGGGCGTTCCAGCGCCCACCAAGAGTAACTGTGAGTGCTTACAGTGTTGTGCCAACACCAACACCTAAGGGGCCAATTTCTGCAGAGTATATACGGCAGGCCCCTACTTTCAAACATCCAACTTACAAACGACTCCTACTTGCAAACGGAAGGAGACAACAGGAAGTGAGAGGAAATCTACCCCTAGGAAGGGAAATTCTCTCCTGTAAGGGTTAATATGGGAAAAAGGTGTCTCCTCTCTACTGATGCTTTATCACCAATCCTTGTTTCAATAAAAACCCCACTTTTCAAAAACAGTTGTCATTGGGACGGAAAGTGAGGTGAAATGTTCTGAACAGGGGCACAGACAGCAAAACAAATGTTACAGGGGTGATAACCCTTCCCTATGTTTTTTAAAAAGCTTAAAAATAGATTTTTTGGCTGGAGCTACACTTAAACAATGTACGTGTTCAAAATTACAAACAGATTCTACTTAAGACCAAACTTACAGTCCCTGTCTTGTTTGCACCGCCTGTATACTGCTGTTCAGAGTATATAGGGCCTTTTTTTATTTTGGGTGCGGGGTTCCCCTTAATATCCATAAAAGACCCAAAGGGGCTGGTAGTGGGGGGTACCTATGACATTTTTCTCAAAGATTTTCATCCATATTACCAGGACCAGACATGACATTAAAGCCGCAAGCAGTTTTAAATGGCTTTTTTTCCTTTAGAAATGTCATTTTATGCAGGGACAGTTCTAAACACGGGAAACACGTGGCACTTCACAGGCATACTTTAGACACCCCCCAGGTACGATATTTAAAGGAATATTTGCCTTTTTTTTCACTTTATGCATCATTAAAATGACTGCTGCTGAAAAACGTCCGTTTTTAAAACTTCGTTTTGCATTGATACATGTCCTCTGGGGCAGAACCCAAACCCTTTTTAGGACAATAACATGCATATTAGTCGTTATAATTAGCACTTTAGATTTCGAACGTTCGCATCCATTGTATTTAACCACTTCCCTACCCAGCCATAGACAAATGACGTCCACAGATGGGATCTCCCATCCTGGGTGGACGTCATATGACGTCCTCGGCTTTGTAGGGGGATATCTGAATGATGCCTGCAGCTAGAGGCATCATTCAGATATCCTTTTGAAGTGCCGGCGATTCTGTGCACCATAAGAATGATCATAGCGGCGGTTCCGCCGCTTGATCATTCTTATAAGCGGCGGGAGGGGACACCCCCCCCCGCCACCATCCGGTGCTTCTCCGGGCTCCCCCGTGCGATCGGGGACCCGGAGCGAATCTTCCGGCATCGTTGGTGGAGTCATGTGATGAGCATAGAGATGACTGGTGACCAGATGGTCACCAGTCATCTCTATGATCGTCGGAGGCCCGGGCGCGATGTGATGACGTCACGCCCGGGTCTCAAATGTAAACAAAGCCGCCATTGCGGCTGTAAGTATGAAATCAGTGAAAAAATTTTCACTGATCTCATGCTTTCCAGCCTGGAGGAGAGATGTGGGGTCTTATTGACCCCGCATCTCTCAATAAAGAGAACCTGTCACACACATTCCTATTACAAGGGATGTTTACATTCCTTGTAATAGGAATAAAAGTGATCAAAAATAAAATAAAAAGTAAAATCATTGTAAAAAAATAAATAAATAAGTAAAATAAATAAATAAATAATAAAAAAAAAAAATTAAAACGCCCCTGTCCCCGGTAGCTCGCGATCAGAAGCGAATGCACACGTAAGTCGCCCACATATGTAAACGCCGTTCAAACCACGCATGTGAGGTATCGCCGCGTGCGTTAGAGCACTAGCAACAATTCTAGAACTAGACCTCCTCTGTAATTCTAACCTGGTAACCTGTAAAAAAAAATAAAGCGTCGCCTATGGAGATTTTTAAGTACCGAAGTTTGGCGCCATTCCATGAGTGTGCGCAATTTTAAAGCGTGACGTGTTAGGTATCTATTTACTCGGCGTAACATTATCTTTCATATTTTCCCCAAAAATTGGGCTAACTTTACTGTTTTGTTATTTTTTAATTCATGAAACCATTTTTTTTTTAAAAAGGCGTTTGAAAAATTATTGCGCAAATATTGTGCAAGAAAAAATGTTGCAATGACCGTCATTTTATTCCCTAGGGTGTCTGCTAAAAAACATGTATAAGGTTTGGGGGTTCTGAGTAATTTTCTAGCAAAAGAATGATGATTTCTACATGTAGGAGAGAAGTGCCAAAATAGGCCCGCTATTGAATAGGTACAAAAAGCCCTGTATTGAAGTGGTTAATAGGGTTCTAACGTTCATGCAAACTTTTGGTCCGTTCGCAGGTTCTGGTGCGAACCGAACCCGGGGGTGTTCGGCTCATCCCTACAGAGGATCAATGAAGGCATGAGTCAGGCAGCTCTCCCCACAGATCAGCACAAACACATTGATTTCTTGAGGCAACAGCTTCCGACAGTCATCAGTGAGTGCATAAGATATGGAAGAGATAACACACACTCCACATAGTGCATTAAACGTATAAAATATTTATTTCAAATAAAAAGTATTGCACTTACAATTATGCAGTATTCTAAAGCCTTTTAAGTCTGGTGTGCCGGCCGCTGCACATACATCAGACACCCGTCCTTCTGGGAACCGTTCGAGGTGACGTCAGCGCGTCGCTCCGCCCTACGTCCGTTTCGTAAAAAACGTACTTCTTCCAGGGGCACCTCATTTGCCACACAGTTACCCAATTAAACAGTGCATTGAGGTCAGCCTGTAAGTTGCAAACATCCACTACACGGCTTCGTGTCACCTGCAAATGCTGAAATGGTACTTTAAATCCCAGACCCTATATCATTTATAAAGATATTAAAAAGTAAAGGTCCCAACACTGAAACTTGGGGTACACCACTGAGAACCTTAGACCATTCAGGGACCTTAGATTGTAAGCTCCTTGAGGACTGAGGACTGATGTGAATATGCAATATTTTTACAGTATAAACAGTGCTCAGCATAAATGACCCCAATAGTTTTGTCAGAAAAAAACTTTTTTTTTCTTTCAGAATCAACATTTTCTATGGGGACACTATACTACAAAATACTCCCATTTTACACAAGAAAGGTAAGGGCTACAAGAAGATCAGAAAATTTTTACTTATCAGTCAGAATACTGTAGCAAAAGTGATACAAATGTAACACTGTCCCCGTAGGGCTTGCTGTGTGTTGACTTCATAGGCCTCTCTCTGGTTACCTGCAGCTGGTTACTAAGGGTTTTTCACTTTGGTTGCTAGGGGTTCCCACTTGTCCCACTCCTGCTTGCTCGCCACTCAATGACCAGTCCAGGGTATTTGGGTTTTTGTATTTTATTTTGGAAGTTGGATGGGAGAAGGGATTAGAGGGATACTCTAACTGGAACTATTCACAGAGGATAAGAACAACTCTCACTTGGCCCCATCGGATTATTTGTGGAAGCAGTCACATTGCTTTAACCATACTGCCACATGTATGGAGGAATTAAGTCTTTTTGCTCTCACTAGAAGCAGACTTGATGCACTACATTATCTTCAGGATACTCTCTAGCATCCCCTTTACTGACACCCATCCACTGACTCTTCTAGTTGAAGGGGGTGGCCCTCACTTGACAGGCCCCCAAAAACACAGATCTGTACTCACAGTAGGCAGAATCAGATCCCTCCTGATGTCTCCATTTGTCAGCTCTGCAGGACCTCTGGGTCAGCTTCTCTCTCTCTCTCTCTCTCTAGGCCCTTGGTTCGACCACCCAAGGCCGCACGACCACCTTCCTTTCTGAACTCTGTTCCCTGGCTCAACTAACTGAGCACATGTATGAAGCACCTACCCCAATTTTCTAGGAGCCTGATGGTGACTACCAGAGGTAGGGAGGGCTGACATACTGTACTTCCTCATGCTCCGATGAAGCTTTCTTTAAAGCGAAACATGTAAGCAGTAGTTCGAACATGGGTGCCCGATCCCTACAGCTAAACACCTGATCGTCTCGAGATTAAACCATCCACTTCCATTATTTCCGGATTGTGCCAAACTTAAATGCTGACATTAATGCTGCGTTAATCTGGATACACCTGGATACCCGGATACATCCTTTCCCAGTAACTGCATGGACATTAAGCAGACTGGTAGGACTGAAATAACCAACGCTAAAACTGACCATCTATAACCAGTTGGGATTTAAACTTTGACTCGCAAGGAATCGGTGAGTGTTACCTAACATCCCCTCTGACAGGATGATTTAAAACCAGAGGATACATGACTGAATGGCTGTTCGGCTGATGAATACATCAGACGGCGTGTCCTTAAAATCTTACCTGCTGTTTCCATGCTGTTGAAGCCGTTCATCTGCCCTGAAACGCCACGCTTCATTCATGGTTTCCTCTACGTGTCCAATATGTGAGAGTTCGAGTTAGCTTATGCAATTAAAGTGTTGGTTATCATTCCATTTCAAGAACAGTATCCTGTTAATGTTTCCAGATATACCAGTATCTTCAACAGATTGACTGTGCCGTTTACCCTTCATTTACATCCAAGGTTATTTGCCTAAATGTATGGAAAAACAAGTATCTTGGCAAATACCGGAACTGTGAATATTTCCTATTGGATAAACAAGTGGGTGGACGATTGTGGTGTGTATGGCAGGTTGGGTGGCCACCCTTGTTCATAGTTTAAGACTAGTCTGATTTTAACATTTGGTGATAGGTGCTGTGAGTTTTTTCTATAATTATATGTGTATCATTGTTTAATTGCGGTTTACACAATAAAGTCTATATGTATCTAATCTATTAGTTCCTTGTTGAAGAATTCTGTTTGGAGGACTGTCAAGTCCTTACACTCTCCCCTTTTTCTATATGCGTTTAAATTCAGAGGAACTAACCGTGGGTGAACTCTGTGCACTACAGATTTTTTTTCCCCATTACCATACTAGGTTATATTGCCAGTCAATGAGGGGGATCCGAAAGCATGAACAAATGTACCCAATCCCTGGCAATAATATAGTGGATGAGCTCTTTATATACCAATTCTCTTGTTTTTTGTTTTGCCTGATGGTGACTACCAGAGGTAGGGAGGGCTGACATACTGTACTTCCTCAGAGTGCAGGCTACTAGGCATAGTAGGTGATGAACAAGAAAGAAGGTTGGGCGCCAGTCACTTTTATGCTTAAACAAGAGAGAAGTTTATTTCTCAAACTGGAAAAATGTGGGAGAGAGGGCATAGGGCACAGGACTACCTTAGTCAAAAATATTAACGTTCAGCAAATAGGCAGATTGGCAGACTCCTTAGACAAAAATGGTGAGATAAGGTAGACAGCAGTACAGTGAAAGAGCCTTTAAGCTGAACCAGCACATCTGTACTTTGTGGGATAGGCTGTCTCCTATAGTAACTGAGCTTTACTCACCTCATGGATCCCTGATCCGTGAAGAGTCATGTCTGGTGCTTCTCTAGAACTCCATCCCTCTCAGAATTGTCTCCAGGTATTGTGCAGGCTTTTCTCAGCAGACCCTTGAACACTCGGATAGACCTGGGATAGGTCTAGCAGCCAGGCGCTGTTTCACACACATCTCATCCAGACTGCTGCCTGGGCGGGGGAGACTAACCCTGATCACCTGACTTCTCCCAAATAAATATCTTTTCTCAGCATTCATAGCAGCGAATCTGATTGGCTGAGAAAGGTATGTTTATTCATAACCCAAACTCACTGTAGCTCATTACACTAATGTCAAAGGCAACAGCAGCACCTACTGAAAAAAGGGAGAAACCACAGCTGAACAGGATTAGGAGGGAAGCCATTTGACCTCTAAACACTACAAATTAGCCAGGCTGTCTACCACCCAGCATAACTAAATTTAACTGTAGCCCTATTCTAGGCCGAGGATGCTACATTCTCCCCCTGCCAAGAAGACTACGTCCTTGGAGTCTGCAAAAAAAACCAAACATATGCTCTCAAGCCTGATGCCGCGTACACACAATCGTGATTCACGGCGGTGAAAACACCGCCGTGAATCACGACAGGAAAAACGAGGGAACGGCTTTTTCCCCCACACAGGGCCGTTTTTCCCGTAATTTGTTCTCTTGGTGAGAAAAACGACCGTGTGTAGGCTCCCTATGGGAAAACTGCAGCGGAAAAAAATGACAGGAATCACGGCGAGAAAAATTAGAGCATGTTCTAGAACCCCAGGGTACATATAGCACCCCCTGATGGTGACTACCAGAGGTAGGGAGGGCTGACATACTGTACTTCCTCAGAGTGCAGGCTACTAGGCATAGTAGGTGATGAACAAGAAAGAAGGTTGGGCGCCAGTCACTTTTATGCTTAAACAAGAGAGAAGTTTATTTCTCAAACTGGAAAAATGTGGGAGAGAGGGGATAGGGCACAGGACTACCTTAGTCAAAAATATTAACATTCAGCAAATAGGCAGATTGGCAGACTCCTTAGACAAAAATGGTGAGATAACGTAGACAGCAGTACAGTAAAAGAGCCTGGGGTTTTATACAGTATCCCAACATGCAATGCAGCACTTTTCCTCTGCCAACTGCCAGGACTGTAACAAAGCCTGTGCATTCACTTGTCAGGTCCCCTCCCACTGTCCAATATGCCTCCCTATTAGACCAGTGGGGGGCAGTCAAACTAGCTCAGCTGCACCTGAGCACAATGAGCAGACCTAACCAATAGATCCTACTCCCTGGTAGGCAGAGAGCACTCTAAGTTTTACATGACCATCTTCCTGGTAAGCAGTAAGACCAAAAACTATACTCTCTTCTAGCACCTACCTAGGAGGGTGCTACACAAAAATTTAACAAAGATGAAACTGTAACCGTCTCGCAGAGACGTCCAGGTCATCCAAGGAAGTTAACTGATCAACAGGTGCCTCTTCTGATGAGAAGGGTTGAAGAAAATTGCCATGCAAGTTCACTGCAGTTAGCTAAAGAAGTAAAAAGCCATACTGGGGTGATTGTTTTGCGTGACACAAAAACGGCATACACTGCAGAGAAATGGCAAGCATGGGTATTGTCCACGTAGGAAGCCTCTCCTAAAGCCCATGCACAAAAAGCCTGCCCCGAATTTGCCAGTGCCCATGCTAAAAAGGAAGACTACTGGGACTCTGTACTCTGGAGTGATGAGACCAAGATAAATGTTTGTAGAACTGATGGCTTCAAAACTTTATGGCGTAGGTGAGGAATACAAAGAAAAATGCATGGTGCCTGCAGTGAAACACAGTGGTGGCAGTGTCCTTCTGTTGTGCTGCATGAGTGCTGCTAGTGTCGGGCAGCTGCATTTTATTGATGGTATCATGAATAAAATGAGATACACTCTATCAGTGGCGGCTGGTGCTCAAAATTTTTGGGGAGGGGGCCAAACAAACAAAAAAAAACCATCAATTGCAGCCTCACTGTGTCCAAAACGCAGTCACTGTGCCCATCAAGTGTCACCACTGTGCCCAGCAATTGTCGCCACTGTGCCATCAAACACAGCCACTGTGCCCAGCAATTGTCGCCACTGTGCCATGCCATTAATTGTCACCACTGTGCCATCAATTGTCGCCACTGTGCCATGCCAAACGCAGCCACTGTGCCATCAATTGTCACCACTGTGCCCATAAATTGTCGCCACTGTGCCATCAATTGTTGCCGCTGTGCCATCAAATGCAGCCACTGTGCCATGCCATCAAACGCAGCCACTGTGCCATGCCATCAAACGCAGCCACTGTACCATGCCATCCAATGCAGCCACTGTACCATGCCATCAAACGCAGCCACTGTGCCATGCCATCAAACGCAGCCACTGTGCCATGCCATCAAACGCAGCCACTGTGCCATGCCATCAAACGCAGCCACTGTGCCATCAATTGTCACCACTGTGCCATCAATTGTCACCACTGTGCCCATCAATTGTCACCACTGTGCCATCAATTGTCGCCACTGTGCCATCAATTGTCGCCACTGTGCCATCAATTGTCGCCACTGTGTCATGCCAAACGCAGCCACTGTGCCATCAATTGTCACCACTGTGCCCATCAATTGTCGCCACTGTGCCATCAATTGTCACCACTGCGCCATCAAACGCAGCCACTGTGCCATGCCATCAAACCCCGGCTACGGCTCGTTAACGCGCGTGGCTGGAGGCGATCGCGCCCGCTGCACAGCGGGGAACCCGATGCGTGTGCGCCCTCTGGTGGCTCTCCTGGGAGAAGCCGTATATGTACTGGATTTCACCCAGGAGAGCCATTCTCCTGCAGTAAATTTATGTGAGCTGGTCAGGAACCGGTTAACCTTAGTTACATGTGATGAGCCAAACAAATGTTCTATGAAACTCAGTTTTGACAACATTTTGGAAAGTGTTCAATGATATATTGATTAAAATCTTACTTCCCCCCCATGATACTGTTAAGGGTTGTTTGAAGTAGCCGTGGCGTAACTGACAAGAAATAATTGTTATGTATGTTTGATATTTACCCAATCCTCACTTGCTACCGATTACTTGTGTAGCGGGTATATACTTTTAAAACTGGTGAAGGCACCAGTGATGCATAGTTCCCTGCGGCCCAGCAGGTGGCGCTGTCACTTTGGGCCGGGGTTGAACCATTGCTGCAGTGCCGTACCCTTTGTGACCTCTCGCAGCGATTGTACGGCGGGGCGGGGAACCTGCCGTGCTTGCTGGGAGTGGGTATAAAGGGGGCGGACATCTTCGCCACGAGGTTCAAGTTCCAGGCACCTTCAGCCTGAGGGCTGCTGTTCGCGGTCGGTGTCCAGGCGGCCTAGGCCTGGACACCTGGAGTTCGTGTTCCATCCCAGACACCTTCAGTCTGGGGTGAGGTATTCAGCCGGAGGCCTGGGGTCCAGTAACTTCCGCTGGGTCCCGCGAGGGAGGGATTGTCCTAGGGGGCCCCGGGAGTGGGGCACCCGAATCCAGAGGCATAAGGGACCGGAGGAGGGACTCATCCGAAGATCTGGTGCAGCAGATTGCCAGTGCCGGGTGAACCTCTGGAGACCGCCAAGTTCAGAGAGGAAGGTGGTTCATGTTCAATGACCGGTGGCAGCGGTCCAACTATTCAACTCAGGTCAGTGGCAGAGACCTGCTATTAGGCCTGTGGCAGGGGCCTCAACAGTTCATCCGGTCGGTGGCAGCGACCCCAAAACTCACGGTCGGTGGCAGAGACCGTGCGCAAAGCCTATTCGCTAGCAAAGGAATAGGAGAGTTCAGTTGTGCCTGGGCCTACTCGTATCCACACCCCTGTCTGTCTGTTACTGAAAGTTCAACTGATTGTGTTCACCCTGAAAGCAGAGAAATAAAGGAGTGTTGGACTTTCGATTGGTGTGGGGCTCTATGTTATTGGCAGACACATCTCCATAGAACAGCTGGGGGCTTCGTATGCAGTGAACAGACCCGGAGGTAATTCAAGTAACTCTGCTCAACCCTCATACACATACGAGGGGAGAGCTTGGCGTAGTGTTCCTGCACTCTCCTCTCCCAGGAACCCCTAGACACAAGCCAATCAAACGAGAAAACCCGAGAGGGAGAGTGAGGCTCCGCTACACGTGGGGGCTCTGGTCCGGGATGTGTTCATGCTACAATGGAGCTGGAGTTGTTGGAATTTGAAAGTGTCTGCCCGATAGAGTTCCGAGTAGGTCGGCCATATTGGCCACTGCGCCACGAGGCAACCCTCCCTGCTCAGTTCGTGGGCGTGACCCAGTGAAGGAGAAAGCCCGTGAAATGGAGTGCAAGAGGGGAGGAGTCCAATCGTGTGAAGGACTACACGTGGGGACTTTGGCGCCAACAATGCAGTGCGCAATGGATCAGCAGAGAGTCGCCATGGTCACCAACGCATTGTGGATTCCTATTCATCCTACTACCACGAGTCTGACTACTGCTGCTTCGATAAGGGATACGGGGATTCGGCTAAAGCCCCGGGGACGATTCGCCCTGTACTCATGCATGGACGTTGAAGCCCTGGGTTTGATTTGTCCCGACTGATCGGGACTGGTGTGTCAGCTGAAGCCATTCGGGCACTGCGAGGCCTGCGGAGAGTTCCTATTTGAGGTGGAATCACCCATTGAGAAACCCAGAACCATCCACCTCAACCGCGCAACGGGCCACACCACTCAAGAAGGAGGAATCGCTGCTTTTACAGCCATCCCTGTGCGCACTGCAGCGACCGCTGGGGAGGTCGCAATCACTGAGGTACGGGAGAAATCCGAGGATGCTGACTCGGTCACCACTGTTTCCCAGCGTCCACCGCCAAAGAGGAAGACCGGATTGGTTGCCCCGTCCAGCGGTTGCGGTGGATCACCCTGCTCGCCTACGCCCGCCCCGGATGGATCCGGTCGAAAGAGTCCCGGGCATCCCTTCTCTACTTTGGGCCGAGGTAAGCCGGGCGGAGGGACTTGGTGTTGGGGCGGAGGTGTCGGGATTCACGGCCCTGTGTGCCCGTGGGGGGTAGCAATTCAGCCTCTACTACAGACTACCAGCCCGCTGAGGAGTGTGACACCTCTGACCTAGAGTCGCTCTCCGATCCGGGAGACAACGTCATCATAGATGAACTTTTCGCAAAGAAGGGCTGGGACAAGATGCCTCTCTCCTTGTCCCGCAGAGTCAGGGATCCACCCATGTCTACAGGGGTTAGTACACCCCGGGTGGAGGCACCAGTGCCTGAGGGATCCCATCCCCAGTCTGCCCTTCTACCTCCGGTGCCTCCTGCATCTGGCACCGGGGAAAAGAGACTGTTGCTGTGGGCGCCTATGCCTAGAATGGAGGTGATCAAGGCACCTCGTCACCCGGACGCCATCGTCCAACCGGGTGAGGGAGACCGGGCCACTATGCCTCCGCTGGTGAGACTAGAGCGCCTCTTTGGCCAAAAGGTTGCTAACGAGTACGGGTGGGAGTACCCGTACTTACCTAAGGAGCTTCTATATGAAGTGGAAGTCTGCCGGGAACGCTGGTACAACGATTTTGTGTGGACGCACCTTCAGGTCCCACATGCCCGCAGGTGCCTCGCGTGTTCCCCTAAGCCTCTCAACGGTTCAAGGACTGCAAGTCAGAATGGATGCTGGGTCGGCACATCCACGCAGACAAGGTGTTAATTCGGCGCAAAGAGGGGGAGGATGTCGAATACTATGTAGAGACAATGGACCAGCACTTGAATCCCCTTGTTTTGCCGCACCCAAAGTTCTATTTGTAGGAGAAAAAAAGACTCTGTTCTTGCTTTGCCTTGTTGCTGCTGAACTTTCCGGGGTTGTTTCCCGGGAAAACCCAGTGACTGTGCCCGTGTTGATGGGTGTTGTGCTCTCTGGAGGACTTGAAGGACTGTTGCCGTTGTTTGTTCTTCATTCTTCCATCCCACAAAGTGTCTATGGACTTTCGGGTAGTTAGAGCCGCAAGAGAGAAAAAAAAAAAAAAAAAGAAGATCTTCAACCAGTGCAGTTACCGCGGCACTGTCACCAGGTGGCAGTGCTGCGCACCCATATTCACTGTTCACTCACACACTTATAGAAGGAAAGGGTTTCTCTGCGGAGAGGTTCTTTCGTTCTTACACGAACATACAGTATGTGTCAGGGATATGTGTGTTTAACATTTCTTTTCCCCTCTGCAGGAGAACATCTCATCAAGACCACTGAGAATGGGGTGGGTCTTAGTCAGGATGGGTGGGAAGGAATGTTGATGTGAACGTGTTTCAAATAATGTTGTTATGTGCTGTTTGTTTTCCTTCCCTCCCCTTTCATGTCAGGTTCAGGCACAGCTGTTTGGTTAGTTTTCAAAACTTTTGTATTTTTTTGAAATTGTTAGTCGGTTTCTGGATCAGGCTATGATGGCCCCTTTGGGCATGGGTTGCTCCAGACACTGGGGACCAGTGTCCAATAACCGGGGGGAGAGTGTAGCGGGTATATACTTTTAAAACTGGTGAAGACACCAGTGATGCATAGTTCCCTGCGGCCCAGCAGGTGGCGCTGTCACTTTGGGCCTGGGTTGAACCATCGCTGCGGTGCCGTACCTTTTTGTGACCTCTCGCAGCGGTTGTACGGCGGGGCGGGGAACCCGCCGTGCTTGCTGGGAGAGGGTATAAAGGGGGCGGACATCTTCGCCATGAGGTTCGAGTCCCAGGCACCTTCAGCCTGAGGGCTGCTGTTTGTGGTCGGTGTCCAGGCGGCCTAGGCCTGGACACCTGGAGTTCGTGTTCCATCCCAGACACCTTCAGTCTTGGGTGAGGTTTTTAGCCGGAGGCCTGGGGCCCAGTACCTTCCGCTGGGTCCCGAGAGGGAGGGATTGTCCTAGGTGGCCCCGGGAGTGGGGCACCCGAATCCAGAGGCGTAAGGGACCGGAGGAGGGACTCATCCCAAGATCTGGTGCAGCAGATTGCCAGTGCCGGGTGAACCTCTGGAGACCGCCCGGAGGGATATCTTTCCCGAACAGGGGCCAAGTTCAGAGAGGAAGGTGGTTCATGTTTAATGACCGGTGGCAGCGGTCCAACTATTCAACTCAGGTCAGTGGCAGAGACCTGCTATTAGGCCTGTGGCAGGGGCCTCAACGGTTCATCCGGTCGGTGGCAGCGACCAAAACTCACGGTCGGTGGCAGAGACCGTGCGCCAGGCCTATTCGCTAGCAAAGGAATAGGAGAGTTCAGTTGTGCCTGAGCCTACTCGTATCCACACCCCTGTCTGTCTGTTACTAAAAGTTCAACCGATTGTGTTCACCCTGAAAGCAGAGAAATAAAGGAGTGTTGGACTTTCGATTGGTGTGGGGCTCTATGTTATTGGCAGACACATCTCCATGGAACAGCTGGGGGCTTTGTATGCAGTGAACAGACCCGGAGGTAATTCAAGTAACTCTGCTCAACCCTCATACACATACGAGGGGAGAGCTTGGCATAGTGTTCCTGCACTCTCCTCTCCCAGGTACCCCTAGACACAAGCCAATCAAACGAGAAAACCTGAGAGGGAGAGTGAGGCTCCGCTACACTTGGGTTCTGCCCCTGGAAGTGATGTACACTCCTGACATTCTGATTTCTATATTGCAGTAATTTCTGTGACGTATCTATAATGTAATACTGATTTGTCTAATAAAACTTCTTTCTGTTAAAAAAAATCATACTTTTCAAAAGGGGTGCACTCATTTATGCTAAGCACTGTATATATAAATATTACAGAACATCAAAATATATATATTACAAAACAGCACCTCCTGTTATGGAGGAGAAAGGAAGGTGTTATTTATTCCTTACAGACTTGTTGCTCAAAACAGTTGTCACCCTTGGACAGGAAGTGTGTTAATGTCAGGATTACCAGGTTAAACTAAAATAAAAAAAGTGTAAAAAAAAAAAAAAAAAAGGAAACTATTGCAGCCACCACATCTAAGGACAGGGAAGCTGAAATAATATATATTTTTTGGGTTTAGACTAGGGTGACCAGACATCCCCAGTTTCCGGGGACAGTCCCCGGATTGAGGACACTGTCCCCAGACCCAGTCGTCTGTCCCCAGTTTTGTCCCTGGATTGGATTTGAACAGGGGCTGGGGCAATTTCAAAGACAGTCAGTGCAGAATTAAAAAAAATCTGAATTACACACACCCCGCTCTTACTAGCTTAGGCTGGTGTATTTTTTTCCATCATCTGTGCCCCTTTCTGATGATCATGTGCTGGTCGGAGCGGAGGGACCATTTCTTCAGTTTTCGGGTGCATGCCCATCCAGGTCCGCTCGCATGTCTCCTTGCCTTCCCTGGTGGAGTGATGTTTCGCTCCCCACCCAGTAGTAGCCGGGGCCCTGAGAGTAAGGCCTCGTACACACGACCGATTTTCTCGTCGTAAACAGTCAAGAAAAGTGCCGCAAGAGTTTTTTTGTCTAGAAAAACGTTCGTGTGTATGGTTTTACGACGAGAAACTTGACGAGAATCTCGACGAGAAAATAGAGAACCTGCTCTCTATTTTCTCGTCAGGAGTCCAGATTTCCTCGTCGTGTTTCTCGTCGGCCTGTTTTGTGACGAGAAAATGGTTCGTGTGTATGCTTTTACGACTCTTCAAAAAGCGCGCATGCTCAGAATCAAGTATGAGACGGGAGCGCATCTTCTGGTAAAACAAGCCTTCGTAATGGAAATAGCACATTCGTCACGCTAAAACGAACTGAAAGCACGAAGACTGAAAAGCGCGAATCGTCTCTTCCCAAACTTTTACTTCACACGCGGTAACACGAGATCAGCAAAAGCAGCCCAAGGGGTGGTGCCAAGAAAAAAGATCTTCCCCTTTATAGTGCCGTCGTACGTGCTGGACGTGAGCGCAGAGAACCACGAGGAAATTGGGAAATGACAGTGTGTACGCATAGAAAGCTTGACGAGAAAATCGACAAGCTTAACAAGAATCTCGTCGAAAAAAACGACGTGTTTTTTACGACGAGAAAATCGGTCGTGTGTACGAGGCCTAAGACTTGACAGGCTGTAAAGGCAGGCGGCGACGGGCAAAGAGTCACTGATTGCCACCATTACTAGTAAAAAAAAAAAAAAATGTCCCCAGATTTCATTTTAAAAATCTGGTCACCTTAGTTTAGACACACTTGATAGCCCTGCTTCAGTCAAAACTTTAATTTTGTTTTAGATAAAACAGGGAAAGGTGAGAAAGCCTGTCAGGTTTTCAATGCCAACTGTATATCTATTGAGGGGATTTTCTCCTTGCTTCAAGTGAGAACAGGAAGTAATGGGAAATCTCTAAAGCAGGGACACCAACAAACACACAGATTTAATACAGTGAAGAATAAAGTACACAGCAATGATGTAGCACTCTGTGTAAGGTTTTACAGTGTGTAGCTGGGACAAGCTATCCAACACACCTTAAGTGTTGATAGCAGCGATAGCCATAGATGTAAGGGCCGGTTCACACTTGTGCAATGACAGACATCGCATGTAATTCGCAGCGCACTGCTGTTCACATTACATGCAATGTCTGTGCGGTGCGATTTCTGCCATACAGATAGTATGGCTGATATCGCACCGCATTCGGTCCAAACACGCACAGGACCTTTTTTTCTGTTCGGACCAGAATTGGATCGCATGTGTGTTCACACATATGCGATCCGATTCATGTCCAAACTGTCAGTTCGCAGTGCGATACGCTAGCTGAAATGGGGGTGTCGTTAACATATAATGACACTCCCCAGCAGTTCGCATATGGCAGTGTGAACTGCCGTGCGAGTCGGGTGCGATGCGGGAACCCGCAGTGGATTCGCAGGGTTCTCGCATCGCACCAGTGTGAACTGGGCCTAAAAGAGGACACGTTGCCTGCCAGAAAATAACTTATTACTATTTTGCTTTAGCCAATTTTTTTAGCAACATGGTTGTTTGAAAATTTGAGGGTCGGCATGATAGCTAGTCAACAAACATTTTCAGAAATGTAGCAACATTAGCCTACAATATATATATTTTTAAGGTTTACTTAAAAAAAAATAAAAAAATTGATTACATTACAGATTACACACAATGGCAGAGAAAAAAAATAACATTGCAATATTGCCATCTAGTGGTGGGTACTTACACTGCATCATATTCAACCTGTAAACATTAATGAAGGTCAATTGAAATGGTACTATATATACTAAGCTGCAAGAAGTCTGCTTACAGTTCTGTAGTGACTGTTTTTAATGAATATGAACCTGACAATGTCTAGGTAAAGAAGTATATTCAGGAGAATTCATACATCGTGCCTTCGTACAGCAAATGCCGGTGCTTGCCCAAAATTCATGGGAAACAGATAAATTGATTTGCGACGACCTCCAGGCTCCACTCCTTGTATAAATTGGTACTACACAGCAGTAAACACCTCTGCTGTGTTACAGTGCACAGGAAATAAGGGTGGAGCATTTTTTGAGGTGTGATCAAATGTTGAGGACTCATAGGTCAGTGTATGCAGTAACACACATCACAATGGGGTAAATTCACTAATGTTTACCACATGCGATAAGGGTATCATGTTACTCATTTGCATAAATGATCTCATGCGGTAAGTTAAGTCCAATTCACAATTTTTTTTTTACGATTTTGCGGTAAATACCGGGGGGGTGGGGAATTTGTAAATATCGCAAAAAATCGTGCGGTAATCGGTTAAGTCCAATTTACAAAACGAAACAGGAATTAAAAAAAGGCGCACTATTTAACACCACCCTTTTGCTGGTGGTAACCAGTGCGGTATTTCCTGGTGGAGTGAAAGGTTGTGGTGAGAGCTAGTTGCTGGTGATTTGTTCCCAATTCCCATTTGAGACCAACTTGTAACAGTTTAGTGTGCTGAGTGAGGAGGCATTAGAGGAGGAGGAGGAGGGTTGTTATCCTTGCTCCCCGTTGGTTTTCCGAACGGACCATGCTGGATGACTTCAGTGAGCGAGAGGTGGTTTGCAAGTTCCGGCTTACAAAGGCGCTTGTCCTCATGCTGTATGTGAGGCTGTGGATGTACCTAGAGACCACCACCCAGAGGAGTAATTACATCCTGGGAATGACCAAATTGTTGGCAGTGCTCAACTTCCTGGGGAAGGCGTCATACCAGATGGTGGCTAGCAATGTGGTTAGTGTGTCGCAGGTGTCCTTCTCCCAGATCCTGGGGCGACTGCTGGAAGGATTTAGAGAGATTGCGCCATCCTTCATCTACATGCCTGCATCACATCAGCAGTGGGATCTGCTGATCCCTATGGCATGGTTGAAAAACCCAAATGTGATGGGCACAATAGATTGCACCTATGTCCCCCTCTTTCCCCCGATTAAGTAGTAACATATCTATCGCAACCAGAAGGGATAAATATACAGGTGGTGTGTGATAGCGAAATGCTCACCAGGGAAGTGGTGACCGGGTTCCCGGGGTCAGTCCATGATACCTTCTTTCTGCGACAGTTGCAGCCGTTTGAAAAATTTGAAAAGGGCTCATTCCCTCATGGCTGTGTAGTGGTGCCCCCATGGGGTCGCTGCGTGTTTCAGCATCCACACATCAACCTGCTGATCAGACATCCATTTTAGGCACACTTTCTCCAGTCAATGAACTGTCTATTGCTTGTTTTTAAGGTGAAGGAAGTGAGGAGTGAAAACTGCGCTAGAACCCAAAAATAAGTGTCAAGCTGCCAGCACTCAAACAAACAAAGAAAATAGAAATGCAAAAAATGATGCCCCTGTTGAAGACTTTGAGGTCGAAACGCGTTGGATATTACCTTGCTGCACCCCACATTGCTTTTATGTTCGTGATCACTTTTTTAATGCTTTGTCAAACTTTTTGTATGGCAATTTTATAAATAAACCCTGTCACGGTTTTATTCACCTGCACCACTGGGAGCCTTCCCTTTTTTTGTCTTCATACTTTTTCCATTCGATTCCCTGGAGCTCGTATGCTGGAGGAGTTTGTATTTGCCCATTAGTACACCGGATTGTCCTCTTCAGGAAGGTTCAAGACATCCACGGCATCCTGTTCCATCCTTGGTCTTTGAGACCTCAAGCCTATCTGACTCACTATCGTAAGACAGCTGAATCCACCTGTTGTGGTAAGAGTACCCCACCTATTCTTTTGATCCAGTGTTTTGATTTGATTGAATCAGTCAACAGTCTGGTTCCTTTCATGTGGTCAACACGTGGGAAGACAATCACGGAATGGGCTTAAGGCAGTTGGACTCTTAACACTTGTTATTGTTCATTTATTAGCACAGTTGTGTTCTTTTCCCATTGGTGTACCCGTTACACCCATAGGGTTTTAATTTTTGGTCTGTTTTTACTTCATGGACTTTTTCTTTATATGAGTTATATTCTGGACTATTCACATTCATTTGTGTTTATAATTTATGGTAACTCTGAGTGTGTGGACTTCTTCCATATAGAAACACCCACACCATACTCATTTCATTTGTGGTTTCATGTTTGTTTACACCACTGTGATATTTTCACCTCATGTTCATTATCACTTTTATTAGTGATTTTCAAGTACAGCGCCGCACTACCCATTTTTTTGTATTGCTTGTTTTTGTTGTTTTTATTAGGGGATTAAACTTGGATGGGGAAAGGGGACATGGGATGCCCAAATGATGAATACTTCTAGTTGAAATAAAGGTAATTGTATCCAAACTGACAGTCTCTTCTACTGCACATCTCCTCCAACACACTACTTGAGATCACTTGCTTTCCTTCACTGTCCAATTCAAGATTCCGGTCACGTTAGCACATGGCTAGGCCTCACTCTGAATAAGTCCTAACATTTTCCTAGTAGCTTTTTGCAGGCGGGGGTTTGCAGTCCCCTCTGTGGTAGCAACCATTTTATATGAAAAAGATTATTGTGCTAACTGATGCTTGGTGGACTACTGCTCCCAGCACGTCCGATGCAAATCCTGCCAACCCTCCTGGCTGCAGCAACTTAACTTCAACAACACCACAGTCTTCCCCTCTGGCTCCACATCTAATCCTGGCATTAGTGATGAGCCGAACACCCCCGGGTTCGGTTCGCACCAGAACCCGCGAACGGACCGAAAGTTCGCACGAACATTAGAACCCTATTAAATACAATGGATGCGAACGTTCGGATTCTAAAGTGCTAATTATAACGACTATTATCCATGTTATTGTCCGAAACAGAGTTTGGGAACCCGGCTTCTGCACCAGGGGACATGTATCAATGCAAAAAGAAGTTTTAAAAACGGACGTTTTCCGGAAGCAGTCATTTTAATGATGCATAAAGTGAAAAAAAAAAAGTCAAATATTCCTTAAAATATTGTACCTGAGGGGTGTCTAAAGTATGCCTGTGAAGTGCCACGTGTTTCCCGTGTTTAGAACTGTCCCTGCACAAAATAACATTTATAAAGGGAAAAAAGTCATTTAAAACTGCTTGCGGCTTTAATGCAATGTCTGGTCCCGGTAATATGGATGAAAATCTTTAGGAAAAATGGCATAGCTACCCCATCAACCCCCCCCCCTACCCCAGCCCATTACCAGCCCCTTTGGGTCTTGTATGGATATTAAGGGGAACCCCGCACACAAAATAAAAAAGGACCTATATACTCTGAACAGCCGTATACAGGCGGTGCATACAAGACAGGGACTGTAGGTTTGTTCTTATGTAGAATCTGTTTATAATTTTGAACAGCTGCATTGTTTAAGTGGAGCTCCATGGCAAATTCCTTTTTTTTAGTTTTTTGTAAAACATAGGGAACGGTTATCACCCCTGTCACATTTTTTTTGCTGTCTGTGCCCCTGTTCAGAACATTTCACCTCACTTTGCGTCCCAATGACAACTGTTTTTGAAATGTGGTGTTTTTATTGAAACAAGGATTGGTGATAAAGCATCAGTAGAGAGGAGACAACTTTCTCCCATATTAATTCTTAAAGGAGAGAATTTTCCTTCCAAGGGGTAGATTTCCTCTCACTTCCTGTTGTCTTCTTCCGTTTGCAAGTAGTAGTAGTTTGTAAGTTGGATGTTTGAAAGTAGGGACCTTCCGTATATACTCTGCAGAAATTGGCCCCTTAGGTGTTGGTGTTGGCACAACACTGAAAGCACTCCCAGTTATTCTTGGTGGGTGCTGGAACGCCCTGCTGTCAAGTATAATATCAGGAATTGTAATAACATATAATTGTTGATCAGTGGTAGTAAAAATTGGGCCTTTGATGGTGGTGCTGGTGCCACAACACTGTAAGGCCTGACAGTTACTCTTGGTGGGCGCAGCAATGGGCCCTGCTGTGAATTATTAGATCAATAATTATAATTGCATGCCCCTGTTGAACAGGGGCTGAAAAATTGGGCCTTAGGCACTGGTGGCACAACACTGCAACCCCTCACAGATACTGTACTTGGAGCACAGCAATGAGGCCTGTTGCAAAGTATTGCATCAAAAATTTTAATTACACGCCCCTGTTAAACAGGGGCTGAAAAATTGGGCCTTAGCCACTGGTGGCGTCACCCATAAACCAAAATGATCTTCCAAGCTATCATCGTTAATCGTATCATTGAGGAGGAGGAGGAGAGCCAGTCAACATAACAGCACAGGCACTCAGCATCAGCATCAGTCTTGAAGGGATGTGACATTTTAAAATCAATTAGTCTGTTATATCAGCATCTGGTGTGTGGTAGCTGGTGGTGATCCAAGACTGGTTCATCTTGATGAAAGTCAGTCGATCAACCGAGTCAGTGGACAGGCGCACCCTGTGATCCGTGACAAATCCTCCAGCAGCACTGAATGTGCGTTCTGAAAGAACGCTGGATGCAGGACAGGCCAGTAGCTCAATTGCATACTGTGCAAGCTCTGGCCAGTGATCCATCCTCAAGACCCAGTAAGCCAGAGGATTTTCGGTGGGGAAGGTGTCCAAGTCTGACCTTGCCCCTAGGTATTCCTGGACCATGTATATCAGACGCTGGCGATGGTTGCTGGAACCGATCATACTTTGGGGCTGCGGACTAAAGAATTGTCTGAACGCATCGGTCAGACGGCCACCTTCCCCACCGCTCCTTCTTTGACTGCCCGAAGCCTCAGCAACTCGTTGTCCAGGACCAGGAGTTTGTAACCTCCCAGTCTCTGGGAACGCGTTGCACAGACCTTTCTGCAAGGCCTCCCGGAGTTGTCTCATCCTCTGCTCCCTCTGCGACGGTACGATAAGGTCCGCAACCTTACCCTTGTACCGTGGATCAAGGAGAGTGGCCAGCCAGTAATGGTCCCTCTCCTTGATCCGAAGAATACGAGGATCCTTCCGCAGACTTTGCAGGATCAGGGAGGCCATGCAGCGTAGGTTAGCTGAGGCATTCAGTCCGGAGTCCTCTGGGTCACTAAGGACGACATGATCCGCAGCCACCTCCTCCCAGCCACGTACAACTCCACTGGTTTCTTGGGACTGTAAATCATCCCTAAAAGACTGCTGATGATGATGCTGAGTGCCAGCCTCCACCTCCATCCTGACACAATCCTCCTCCTCCTCCTCCTCCTCTTCCTGTGCGATGGGTGGGACAGAAGGAACACTGTCTGGGTAAAGGGGGCCTTGAGAGGCAAGGAAGTCCTCCTCTTCCTGCCTCTGTTCTGCCTCAAGTGCCCTGTCCATTATTCCACGCAGCGTGTGCTCCAACAGGTGGACAAGAGGTACAGTGTCACTGATGCATGCACTGTCACTGCACACCATCCTCGTGGCCTCCTCAAATGGTGCCAGGACAGTGCATGCATCCCTGATCATGCCCCACTGGCGTGGTGAAAAAAAACCGAGCTCCCCTGACCCTGTCCTGGTGCCGTAGTTGCACAGGTACTCATTGATGGCCCTCTGCTGCGTGTGCAGCCGCTGCAGCATGGCCAACGTTGAGTTCCACCTGGTGGGCATGTCACATATAAGGCGGTTCTTGGGCAGGTTCAACTCCTTTTGAAGCTCAGCCAGGCGAGCACTGGCATTATAAGATCTGCGGAAATGCACACAGACTTTCCTGGCCTGCCTCAGGACATCCTGTAAGCCCGGGTACCTGCCCAAGAACCGCTGCACCACCAGGTTAAGGACGTGAGCCATACAGGGCACATGGGTCAGTTGTCCCTGTTGGAGGGCGGAGAGGAGGTTGGTGCCATTGTCGCAAACCACCATTCCTGGCTTAAGCTGGCGTGGCGTCAACCACCTCTCGGCCTGCCCCTGCAGAGCAGACAGGACCTCTGCCCCAGTGTGGCTCCTGTCCCCCAAACACACCAGCGCAAGCACGGCATGGCATCTTTTTGCCTGCGTACTTGCGTAGCCCCTTGAACGCCTACGGAGCACCGCTGGTTCCGAGGACAAACCACAGGAAGAGGCCATGGAGGAAGAAGAAGAGGAGGGGTGGAGGAGAGAGGTGTGTCACAACCAGTAGTAGCATTTTGGAGGCGTGGTGGTGGAACAACCTCCAACACTACTGCACCTTGTCCTGCATCCTTCCCAGCTGCCAAAAGAGTGACCCAATGGGCCGTGAAAGAAAGGTAACGTCCCTGTCCATGCCTGCTGGACCATGAGTCAGCGGTAATATGCACCTTACCGCTGACCGCCCTGTCCAGCGAGGCCAAGACATTGCCTTCCACATGCCTGTAGAGAGCCGGAATAGCCTTCCGTGCGAAAAAGTGGCGTTTGGGAACCTGCCACTGAGGAACCGCACATTGCACAAACTCACGGAAGGGGGCCGAGTCTACCAACTGAAAAGGCAGCAGTTGAAGCGCTAGCAATTTAGCCAAGCTAGCATTCAACCGCTGGGCATGTGGATGGCTGGGAGTGAACTTCTTTCGACGGTCCAGCAGCTGGGGCAGGGAAATTTGCCTGCTAGAATTGGACGTCGGTGTACTGCTAGCAGAGTGCCCGCAAGTACTTGGCTGTGACACACCTAATTCTACACCTTCATTCCTCTCAGAGCAGGTTTCAGAGAGGACTGAAGGTATACTGGGGTTGGAGATCCCAGCTGATGCGGTGCAAGAAGAGGTCAGCTTTGTTCTTTGGTGTGGGTCTTTAAGGTAGGCTTGCCAACGAGCTGCATGGCAGGTCAACATATGTCTGATCAAGCATGTGGTGCCCAAGCGGCTGATGTTTTGGCCACGCGATATACGCTTGAGACATATGTTGCAAACAGCAGCTGTGCGATCTGATGCACTCACCTCAAAAAAGGCCCACACCAAAGAACTTTTTGAATGACGGGCAGAGGCAGCGCCCTGCACAGGCGGAGCTCTGCGGTGTGATTCCGTTGGTGTGCTGCCCATACGCTGGCCACTCAAGGGCATCCTGCCTCGTTGGAGATGTGCCTCCTCCTCATCCTCCTCCTCCTCCTCCTCTCTCCTATTAGGCACCCACGTGGAGTCAGTGACCTCATCATCCCCTCCCTCCTCATCACTGGAGCCAATCTGGCAGTATGCTGCAGCTGCTGGAGCATGACTGCCAGATTGGTGTCCTTCTTGAGCATCCCCTCTCTCTGCTCTCACGCTGCTGCCTTCCTCTAGCTGGGTATCATCATCAGATCCTTCCAAACGCTGGGCATCCTCCTGGAGCATGTACCCAACACTGTGCTCAAACAGTTCGGGGGACTCCTCAGGAGGAGGGCATGGTGGGTCTAGGGAAGGATTGACTAATGAAGATAATGATACCAGAGAAGAGGACGCTTTGGCAGCTGCTTTGCCAGTACCCTGAGCCTGGGTGAGAGAGGATGAGGAGGATGAGGTGGGCTTGGTCATCCACTCTACCAAGTCTTCGGCATGATGTGGCTCAACATGTCCAGCTGCCGAAAACAAGGACAAGCGTGTCCCATGGCCCTGTGCTGATGACAATGCACCGCGTACACGACCAGCACTGTTGCCCCCAGACACAGAGTCTGCTTGCCCTCTTTTTTTGCCTCCTGACTGTCTGCCTCTCCTTGGTTGCCTTCCAGACATTTTAATGGATGGCCTGCAGGGAGATGGGAAAAACAGCAATAAGGGCTACCTTCAGGTGTATATTGTGCAGAGGCTTAGCAACAATGACGCTGACACTGTCCCCTGCCTATCCTTCTCTGTCCCTAAACACAAGGATTGAAAATATGGTTCAGCAAAAAAGTTTTAGAACAGAATAGCACACTGACACTTTCCCTCACTGTCCTACTCTGTCCCTCCCTACAAACAAGATTTAGTAACAGAATAGCACACTGATAATTTCTATGAGTGTCCTTCTCTGTCCCTCAACTCAAGGATTGAAAATATGGAACAGCAAAATTGGTTTAGAACAGAATAGCACACTGTCAGTTTCACTCACTGTACCTCTCTGTCCCTCAACTCAAGGATTGAAAATATGGAACAGCAAAATTGGTTTAGAACAGAATAGCACACTGTCAGTTTCACTCACTGTACCTCTCTGTCCCTCAACTCAAGGATTGAAAATATGGAACAGCAAAATTGGTTTAGAACAGAATAGCACACTGTCAGTTTCACTCACTGTACCTCTCTGTCCCTCAACTCAAGGATTGAAAATATGGAACAGCAAAATTGGTTTAGAACAGAATAGCACACTGTCAGTTTCACTCACTGTACCTCTCTGTCCCTCAACTCAAGGATTGAAAATATGGTTCAGCAAAATAGTTTTAGAACAGAATAGCACACTGACACTTTCCCTCACTGTACCTCTCTGTCCCTCAACTCAAGGATTGAAAATATGGAACAGCAAATTTGGTTTAGAACAGAATAGCACACTGTCAGTTTCACTCACTGTACCTCTCTGTCCCTCAACTCAAGGATTGAAAATATGGAACAGCAAAATTGGTTTAGAACAGAATAGCACACTGTCAGTTTCACTCACTGTACCTCTCTGTCCCTCAACTCAAGGATTGAAAATATGGAACAGCAAATTTGGTTTAGAACAGAATAGCACACTGTCAGTTTCACTCACTGTACCTCTCTGTCCCTCAACTCAAGGATTGAAAATATGGAACAGCAAAATTGGTTTAGAACAGAATAGTACACTGTCAGTTTCACTCACTGTACCTCTCTGTCCCTCAACTCAAGGATTGAAAATATGGTTCAGCAACATAGGTTTAGAACAGAATAGCACACTGACACTTTCCTTCACTGTACCTCTCTGTCCCTCAACTCAAGGATTGAAAATATGGAACAGCAAATTTGGTTTAGAACAGAATAGCACACTGTCAGTTTCACTCACTGTACCTCTCTGTCCCTCAACTCAAGGATTGAAAATATGGAACAGCAAAATTGGTTTAGAACAGAATAGCACACTGTCAGTTTCACTCACTGTACCTCTCTGTCCCTCAACTCAAGGATTGAAAATATGGAACAGCAAAATTGGTTTAGAACAGAATAGCACACTGTCAGTTTCACTCACTGTACCTCTCTGTCCCTCAACTCAAGGATTGAAAATATGGAACAGCAAAATTGGTTTAGAACAGAATAGCACACTGTCAGTTTCACTCACTGTACCTCTCTGTCCCTCAACTCAAGGATTGAAAATATGGAACAGCAAAATTGGTTTAGAACAGAATAGCACACTGTCAGTTTCACTCACTGTACCTCTCTGTCCCTCAACTCAAGGATTGAAAATATGGAACAGCAAAATTGGTTTAGAACAGAATAGCACACTGTCAGTTTCACTCACTGTACCTCTCTGTCCCTCAACTCAAGGATTGAAAATATGGAACAGCAAAATTGGTTTAGAACAGAATAGCACACTGTCAGTTTCACTCACTGTACCTCTCTGTCCCTCAACTCAAGGATTGAAAATACGGAACAGCAAAATTGGTTTAGAACAGAATAGTACACTGTCAGTTTCACTCACTGTACCTCTCTGTCCCTCAACTCAAGGATTGAAAATATGGTTCAGCAAAATAGTTTTAGAACAGAATAGCACACTGACACTTTCCCTCACTGTACCTCTCTGTCCCTCAACTCAAGGATTGAAAATATGGAACAGCAAATTTGGTTTAGAACAGAATAGCACACTGTCAGTTTCACTCACTGTACCTCTCTGTCCCTCAACTCAAGGATTGAAAATATGGAACAGCAAAATTGGTTTAGAACAGAATAGCACACTGTCAGTTTCACTCACTGTACCTCTCTGTCCCTCAACTCAAGGATTGAAAATATGGAACAGCAAAATTGGTTTAGAACAGAATAGCACACTGTCAGTTTCACTCACTGTACCTCTCTGTCCCTCAACTCAAGGATTGAAAATATGGAACAGCAAAATTGGTTTAGAACAGAATAGCACACTGTCAGTTTCACTCACTGTACCTCTCTGTCCCTCAACTCAAGGATTGAAAATATGGAACAGCAAAATTGGTTTAGAACAGAATAGCACACTGTCAGTTTCACTCACTGTACCTCTCTGTCCCTCAACTCAAGGATTGAAAATATGGAACAGCAAAATTGGTTTAGAACAGAATAGCACACTGTCAGTTTCACTCACTGTACCTCTCTGTCCCTCAACTCAAGGATTGAAAATATGGAACAGCAAAATTGGTTTAGAACAGAATAGCACACTGTCAGTTTCACTCACTGTACCTCACTGTCCCTCAACTCAAGGATTGCAAATATGGAACAGCAAAATTGGTTTAGAACAGAAAAGCACACTGTCAGTTTCACTCACTGTACCTCTCTGTCCCTCAACTCAAGGATTGAAAATATGGTTCAGCAAAATAGTTTTAGAACAGAATAGCACACTGACACTTTCCCTCACTGTACCTCTCTGTCCCTCAACTCAAGGATTGAAAATATGGAACAGCAAATTTGGTTTAGAACAGAATAGCACACTGTCAGTTTCACTCACTGTACCTCTCTGTCCCTCAACTCAAGGATTGAAAATATGGAACAGCAAAATTGGTTTAGAACAGAATAGCACACTGTCAGTTTCACTCACTGTACCTCTCTGTCCCTCAACTCAAGGATTGAAAATATGGAACAGCAAAATTGGTTTAGAACAGAATAGCACACTGTCAGTTTCACTCACTGTACCTCTCTGTCTCTCAACTCAAGGATTGAAAATATGGAACAGCAAAATTGGTTTAGAACAGAATAGCACACTGTCAGTTTCACTCACGGTACCTCTCTGTCCCTCAACTCAAGGATTGAAAATATGGTTCAGCAAAATAGTTTTAGAACAGAATAGCACACTGACACTTTCCCTCACTGTACCTCTCTGTCCCTCAAATCAAGGATTGAAAATATGGAACAGCAAATTTGGTTTAGAACAGAATAGCACACTGTCAGTTTCACTCACTGTACCTCTCTGTCCCTCAACTCAAGGATTGAAAATATGGTTCAGCAAAATAGTTTTAGAACAGAATAGCACACTGACACTTTCCCTCACTGTACCTCTCTGTCCCTCAACTCAAGGATTGAAAATATGGAACAGCAAATTTGGTTTAGAACAGAATAGCACACTGTCAGTTTCACTCACTGTACCTCTCTGTCCTTCAACTCAAGGATTGAAAATATGGAACAGCAAAATTGGTTTAGAACAGAATAGCACACTGTCAGTTTCACTCACTGTACCTCTCTGTCCCTCAACTCAAGGATTGAAAATATGGAACAGCAAAATTGGTTTAGAACAGAATAGCACACTGTCAGTTTCACTCACTGTACCTCTCTGTCCCTCAACTCAAGGATTGAAAATATGGAACAGCAAAATTGGTTTAGAACAGAATAGCACACTGTCAGTTTCACTCACTGTACCTCTCTGTCCCTCAACTCAAGGATTGAAAATATGGAACAGCAAAATTGGTTTAGAACAGAATAGCACACTGTCAGTTTCACTCACTGTACCTCTCTGTCCCTCAACTCAAGGATTGAAAATATGGTTCAGCAAAATAGTTTTAGAACAGAATAGCACACTGACACTTTCCCTCACTGTACCTCTCTGTCCCTCAACTCAAGGATTGAAAATATGGAACAGCAAAATTGGTTTAGAATAGAATAGCACACTGTCAGTTTCACTCACTGTACCTCTCTGTCCCTCAACTCAAGGATTGAAAATATGGAACAGCAAAATTGGTTTAGAATAGAATAGCACACTGTCAGTTTCACTCACTGTACCTCTCTGTCCCTCAACTCAAGGATTGAAAATATGGAACAGCAAAATTGGTTTAGAACAGAATAGCACACTGTCAGTTTCACTCACTGTACCTCTCTGTCCCTCAACTCAAGGATTGAAAATATGGAACAGCAAAATTGGTTTAGAACAGAATAGCACACTGTCAGTTTCACTCACTGTACCTCTCTGTCCCTCAACTCAAGGATTGAAAATATGGTTCAGCAAAATAGTTTTAGAACAGAATAGCACACTGACACTTTCCCTCACTGTACCTCTCTGTCCCTAAACTCAAGGATTGAAAATATGGTTCAGCAAAATAGTTTTAGAACAGAATAGCACACTGACACTTTCCCTCACTGTACCTGTCTGTCCCTACAAACAAGGATTAGCACAGAATAGCACACTGTCACTGACACTCTCCCTACCTATCCTTATTTGTCCCTAAACACAAGGAATCCAGGAATAGTAAAGGAAAAATAATGACACTGTCCCTGCCTATGCTTCTCTTTCCCTGCTCCGGAACACACTACACAAGGCCGCCGCGCTGGCGGCCTTTTATAGTGTGGGGCGTGTACTAAACCCCATCCGCAATAATTGGCCACAGGCATCCTGCCTGTGGCCAATCATTGCTCTCCTCGCTGCCGGCGCTGTGATTGGCCAAGCATGCGGGGTCATAGTGCATGCTTGGCCAATCACATCGCCTGGACGACACTGCGATGGCGTAGTGCATTGTGGGCCGTTCGCGTCACTCGAATTTGGCGCGAACGGCCCAAATCGTTCGATCTTCGTCGAACGATCGAACAGCCGATGTTCGAGTCGAACGTATGTTCGACTCGAACACGAAGCTCATCCCTACCTGGCATGTCTCTCCCAGAGCTTCTCACTGTGCTTCTCACTCACCGACCCCGGCATTGTTCCCTCCTGAATTACTTTCCTGGTCATGTTCCCAGCTGTCTTCCTCCTGCTTCTGTTCCAGGACACCTCCCAATGACCGTTTAAAGAGGGGCTCCCTCCCAGCTCCCGAGCTCCAGGTCCAAGGTACACCCCCCATAAAGGGGGTCCTTCACGGGCCACCACAGCTTAACACGCCATCATCTCAGTTCTTCCACCTGACAACTCCTCCCACAACAGGCTGACCATGGGTATATATAGTAGGCCTGCCCCCTGCCAATTCTAATTGGGGATTGGTCAGGGCTCCCAAATACACCCCATTTCACTCCAGCACTCTGCCCTGCCTCTTCTTCAGAACCTTCTCACTGGAAAAAGAGGAGGCCCCAAAGAGCTGAGGCACATGTCAGTCACCTGCTGCTACACTAAACCACTCCCCTGCCCCCAGACCAAAAACAAACAGGCCTATCTCACAGCTAGGCCTGCCTAAATTTACCTGCATTGACAGTAAAACACAAACACTATTCTAGCACCTACCTACCTAAGGTATAGGGTGCTACAGCTGGCTTCTCGGTAAGGGAGGTCCGGAGTAAAATAAGAATGCAATTGACGAAGGGTCGGCATGACAGGGGTTAAAAGAGGCTTGGTATAGTTGGGGGGAAGTTGGACTAAGTTAAAAGTAAGGAAGTAGTATGAGTTCAATTGATTGATTAAGGTCAGTGAGGGGGCGTAGCTGCAGGGAGTTGTTTGGTAGCTGATTGGGGTGGGCTTCAGTTGGAGGTCAGCAAGTGAGGAAGAATCTTCCCACCACCCGGCCCTGTAATTGTTGGTATCCAGGTGTTGGGTATTTGGGTATTGATGGGTAACTTGGTATGGGTATGGTGGGGTGCAAGGTCCCTTATAGGTTATATGGGCACAAAAAAGTAAGGTGTAGGGACCCGTCTGAGGTACGGCTCACAGTGCTTGGGATGTGTGTCTGTGTGTTGTCTCCAAGTGGGTGGCTTTGCGGCTGGAGGCCTGAGTAAGTGATATGCAGGTACTGTCTTTGTTTGATGCCCTATGGAACCTTGTGGCTCCATTCTTTTATACTCTGGGGGTTTATGTTATTTTGTTATTTATCGGTTATTTATTTGTTTGGTGGAGAACAAGTTGTTTTTTTTTTTGTCATATATAGCGGTAGGAGAGGGGGGTACCGGTGATGGAGAAGCCTCATGGACTTTTATCTTCTTCCCAGTGTTGATGGTGAAGAGGGAGAGACTGCCTCTCCTGGGCGTGGGAGAGGGGAAGATCCATAATATGAGAACGAGAACTGGTCGAAGTTGGAGACATCCTCTGGAGAGAGAACTGAGAGCATAAAGGGTTGCCATCTAGAGAGGAAGTTTGATTTAGATCTGTCAAGTCTGAAGTCAATGTTGATGTGATCTTTGAATAATAGAAGTAGGAGTTCCCGTTTGACTTGAGCGACAGTAGGACAAAGCGATGAGGTCCAATTTTTCAGAATGACTCTCCGTGCGATCAGAAGACATAGCAAGGACCATTCCTTGTGGGAGGGGCGTTTGTGAGAGCAGTCGATGACAGGTGTGGGTGACGTGGTCCTTTGGGACCAGGGGAGAAGCTGGGGGTCCCAGTGCCCAAAGATGAGAAGCAGTGGGTCCTTTGGGAGTTTCAACAGAGTTATCTCAAAAATGTAGGATAGTACTCGATCCCAGAAGGTGGATATGTAAGAACAAGCACAGAAACGATGAGTCAAGGATGGTCTTGGATGATGGCAGAGGGGGCAGACGGCAGCACTCGGGTCCGTTTTGGTAGAAAGGAAGGGTATGTAAGCTCGATGTATGATCTTTAGCTGAGTTTCCCTCCATGTTTCATTGGGAGTCAATTGGTTCACTTTATTGAGACCCTGGAGGAGTTTGTCCACTAGATCCGCGTCCGGGAAGTCTTTACCCCAATTAGTAACAGAGGAGGATGTTAGAGGAGGAGTGGTCTTTTGTATTAGAGGTTTGTAAATGTTAGATATTTTAAAGGATGCTTCCTGGAGCAGCAGGTCTGTGAAGTTTGGTTCAAATCTCTTGGATTCCTCTTTGCATGCGTCTCTTAAGAAGCTGAGGCATTGTCCGAAATGGAAAGCATGTGATCGTGGAAGTGAAAACGTTTTGGCTATGGTAGAAAAGGGTAGAGGTCGCCCTGTCGCCGTGTCGCACAAAGAGGCGAATTTTGTGAGACCTTTTCCTGCCCAAATGTTGAACGATTTGTGATCCAGACCAGGAGGAAAATTGGGGTGTCCCTGAATTGGTAGGTGACTCGACATAAAAGGAGAGAGCTTGAGGCTCTTCCGGACTTCCCTCCACGCAATAGCAGTGTCTCTTAGCAGGCGGTTATGTTGGTACAAGGGTGGGACTGATTTCCACTTGCAGTGGAGAAGGGCCACCAGTGAGTATGGGTGGGCCATTGCAGATTCCATGGAGTAGTTAGAATAGCGAGAGGCTTGTGAGATCCAGTCAAGGCTAATTCTCAGAAGACATGCTAAGTTATAAGTTTGCACATTCGGAAGACTAATACCCCCTTCGCGCCTGGGAAGATAGAGTTTCTTTAAAGCTATGCGTGGTCTCTTGCCCTGCCAAAGGAATTTAGATAAGGCGGAGTTGAGAAATTTGACATCTTTATGTTGAAGTAGCAATGGGATCGTCTGCAGAGGATATAATAATCTAGCAAAACTGACCATCTTCAGCAGGTGACATCTTCCCAGGAGAGAGAGGGGGAGATCCATCCAGTTATTTCGTTCCTGAGAAATTCTAGTAAGCAAGGGAGTATAATTGAGGTGATATAGAGAGGAGGGCAGTTTCCCTATTTTGATTCCTAGATAGGTGATGTGAGTTTTGGCGACTGAGAATATGGAATTCTTGACCCAGGGGGGATTAGGTATATTTCCCAAGGGGAGAATTTCGCTCTTGCCGTAATTTATGCGGAGGCCTGAGTAGGATCTAAATTCGTCAAAAACCTTTTTAATGGTGGACATGTCAGAAGGGGGGTTGGCCGAAAATATAAGGACATCATCGGCAAAGAGGGATGTGCGGAGATCGTGTTGGCCAATTTTGATGCCATGTAGGGGGGCTGCATGGGTTAGGTATCTGGAGAGGGGTTCTAGTGCGATATTGAAAAGGAGAGGGGATAAGGGGCAGCCTTGTCGAGCGCCCTTGTGGAGGTGGAATTCATCTGAAAGTAGGCCTGCCGCTACTAATCTGGCTGCCGGGTCTTTGTACATGTTGGAAACAAGGTGGGCAAAGGGGCCAGAGAAGCCCATTTTTGCCATAGTTAGGGATAGCCATTCGAAGCTGACATTGTCGAAGGCTTTCTCTGCGTCTAATGTGATAATGGCGTAGTCTCCACTTGGGTTGAGCTTGGCTTGTTCCAGGGCCATCATGACTTTGCGAATGTTCATGGTGGCAGTCCTGCCTTTCACAAAGCCTGATTGGGCGGGATGGATCAAAGATGGGATAATAATCCCAAGTCTAGTGGCAATGATTTTGGATAGGATTTTGACATCTAAGTTTAGAAGGGAGATGGGTCTGTAGGAGCCTGGTTCTTGGGGGTCTTTTCCTTTCTTGGAGAGCAATTTAATGATGGCCTGATTTCCTGTTTGTAAGTATGGGCCGCCGGACCATATACTGTTGTAAACCTTGTGGAGAGTGGGTTCTGTGATATGTTGTAGGGTTTTGTAGAATTCGCTGGTAAAGCCGTCGGGGCCAGGGGCCTTAGAGGGGGTTAAGTTGCGGATAGCGTTAGAGATTTCGGACAGCGAGATAGGGGCATTAAGGGTCTCTAAGTGAGTGGGAGATATTTTAGGAATGTCTATTTTTTCCAGGAATGTCTGTGCTGACTGTTTGTCTATCGTGTCTGGGGCATATAATGCTGAGTAGTATTGAAGCATCGCTCTGTTTATCGATTGGGGAGTGGTATGTACCTTGCCATCAGGGTCCCGCAGCGATGTAATATGGGTCGGGTGGAAGGGTCCCTTGCAGAGCCTAGCCAATAGTTTGCCAGCCTTATTTCCAAACTTGTGAAGAGTGGCATCCAAGTGGGCCCTTTTGGTCAGTTCGAGGGTGTCAGCCCATGTGTCAAAAGCCTTTTTGGCTATCTGCCATTCGCTCCTACTGTCAGGGGTGTCTAAAGTATATAGGGATCTCTGTGCCAGATGAAGTCGAGTGCTGGCTGATTTAAATTCTGCCATAGCGTTTCTTTTAAAGGAGGTAGCATAAGAAATGATGCGTCCCCTGAGGTAAGCCTTGCCGGCATCCCAGAAGAGGTTTGGGTTGTCTGAGTGGGAAGCATTGGCCGTTGAGTATTCGGCCCAGGCTTCGTCCATAAATCGTTGAAAGTCAGAGTTATTATGGAGGTATGAAGGGAAGCGCCATATCTTGGGATGTGGGGGTAGGTCAAGATTGTCGAAATGTACTGAGATAGGGGCGTGATCTGAGATGACAATGTCATGTATGTCAGCACCAGATAGCATAGGGACTAGGTTGTCGGAGCCAAAAAAATAGTCAATTCTGGTAAATATGTTATGGGGGTTGGAGTAGAAGGTGAAGTCCCTGTCGGCTGGGTGCGTCAGGCGCCAGAGGTCCCGGAGGTGTAGAGAATCCATGGTGGATGCAAAGTGCGTCAGAATAGCGGGGTCAACACCTGTTTTAGGGCGTTTAGGGGATGACCTGTCGTCTGTGTGGTGTAGTACATCGTTGAAGTCTCCTCCAATTATGTGAGGGAGATGGGTGTTTTGGAGAAGCCAAGAGGTCAGGTCACTGAAGAAGGGCTTGCTGGGGTTATTAGGGGCGTAAATATTGGAAATCACAATTTCTTTGGACCCTATTCGGACGTGCATTGAAAGGAAACGCCCCTGGCTATCCGATTGGACGGATAAGACTGTGCAGGGGAGGTTTTTGTGTATCAGCAGGAGAACACCTGCCTTGTGTCCCATGGCGCCAGAGCCTAGGACTGTGCCAACCCAGAGCTTTTTCATGCGGTGAAAGTCCAGGGTTGATAAATGGGTTTCTTGGAGCAGGGCTATGTCAGTCCTAAGTCTTTTGAGATGTCGGAGAATTTTCATTCTCTTGTTAGGGGATCTAAGGCCTTTTACATTCCAGGAAACTATTTTCATGTTGGGAGTATATAAGGGAGTTGGGCCGAAGTTTCAAATTTGTCGTTATATTGATAGTGTAGTAGGGTCATTCCCCTATCGGGGGGTAAGAGATTGTTTGTGCAGTGGGAGAGAGAGGTGGGGGGATGTGATGGTGTGTGGGTACCCCGGGGTGATTCGTAGAGAGAGGAGGGGAGGAAGAAGGAAGGGTAAAGGTGAAAGAAACAGAAAACATGTAATCGCAAAAACTTCACTTTTTTCCGCATGAAGTCACTGTGTAATCCAGCTCCCAGTAAAGCCCCTCACAGACCAAGTGATGTACGAGAGCCTAACCTCAAATAGTGGCCGTTTGTCAGCTGACGAGAGCAATGATGGGGGGGAGGGCGGCGCGGATTTACACAGTGAGGCCAGGTGGGGAGAGTAGCAGATTAACAACAATAATATAAAATAACCGTAACAGACAAGTGTATGGGAACATAGAGCATAATAATAATTATTTGGACACCGCAATGGTGCAGTCCGTGGCTCGAAGTCCGACGGGACGGAGAGAGGGTAGGTTAAGCATTTACAATGTGACCAACCTGAGGTGTTGCATCATGTGCGATCGTGATGAACGGATGTAAATGAGACCTGAAATTGCGGCTGCCATGTCAGCGAGGGGCAGAACGTTGGTGTTCCGAGGCAGAGGGTTTGAAGCGTTTAGGAGCGTCTTTCCGTGGGCTCCTTTGGTCCAGGGGGCGGTTGGTTGGGGTAGCTGTGGGCGAGTTGTGGGAGTGAGGACCCGAGTGCAAAGAGCGCAGAAAGGTTTCAGCTTCCGATGGGTCTTGGAAGATCATTTGTTCGCCATTTGGGGTCTTGAGACGAAGGGTGGCCGGGAAGGCCAAGGTGATTTTAAATTGTCTTTTAAAAAGCTCCGTGCAGACCTGCTGAAAGGCTTTTCTTTTTTTTTTGAGACCTCGATCGAATAGTCTGCAAAGATCAAGACCTTTACTCCATCAATTTGAAGGGAGCGGGATTGCCTGAATTTTTGCAAGATAAGGGCCTTGTCTGCATAATTTAGGTATTTGGCGATTATTGGTCGAGGCGCCTTGCGTTCCGCGTTGAAGGAGCCCATACGGTGTGCTCGTTCCACTGCACAGGGGCCTGAAATGCCTAGTGCTTCCGGAATGCGTCTGGCGCAGAATTCAGAGAGGGCAGATGTTTGCAGCGATTCCGGGATACCTACGAAACGCAGGTTGCTCCTCCTGGACCTATTTTCCAAATCATCGAGCTTTTGAATAATATACTGGTTTGTCTTGTCCTGCGCTTGTTCCGTGGCTTGGGCCTGGTAGAGCTCTTCTTCTACATTAGACAAGCGGTGTTCCAGTTCATTGATTCTGGTATTATGTTCCCCCAGCTGCGATTTGATCTGCGCCATCCCCGCATTTACTGCCTTTTCCACAGAAGTTGCAATCATGGGGTTAAGGAGAGCTGCCACAGCCTGTGCTATGCGCTCAATACTGTTATCCCCTGTGTGCTGCAGAAGTGGAGAAGCTGAGGGGGGTAGTGGGGAAGCAAGTGGAGAGGCATATGTAGAGGAGGAAAGGGCCGTGGAGCCGCTTACCTCCATAGCCGTCATCATGGAGTTGGACGTCCGTTCCGGGTAGGCCGAAGCCGGGGCCTCGATTTGTGGCTGATCCGGCGGTGCCGTCAGGGCCGTTTGTGTGCGGGCACCGGTTTTTTCGACGAATCTGTCCATGGGGTGAGGGGTGATGCCCGAAGGTATGCGGGGGTGGTAGAGGCGGCTCAGGCTGATTTTATAAGCCGAAATTCGGGCCAAATGCGGGAGCTGAGGAGCGGAGCAGCTAGGTCATGCGGCACCGGAAACGGAAGTCTATAGCAGTTTGTAAGACAAGTCATATTTGATACCCTAGTCAAGTAGTTGAGAAATCTCATATATGGAGGTGCAATAATACCCCCAGAAAGGGGCCTAATTCCACCCACAGAAAGCTGTGCAATACTACCCTCACAGAGAGGCCCAAGTCCACCCACAGAGGAGCCCAAGTCCACCCACAGAAAGGCCCAATTGCACCCACAGAGGGGCCCAATTGCACCCACAGAGGTGCCTAATTGCACCCACAGAGGAGACCAATTGCACTCACAGAGGGGCCCAAGTCCAGCCACAGATGATGCACACAAAGGGGGCCTAATTTAACCCACAGAAGACCCACAGAGAAGGGACTAATTACACCCACAGTGAGGAGTACTATTCCACCCACAGAAAGGGGTGCAATTCTACCCTCTAAGAGGGGCCAGAGTGAACCCACAAAGGACCCACAGCCAGTAGTCACTATTCCACCAACAGTGGAAAAATGTAGCACTATGAATCCCAAGTACACAAGTACAGTTTTGTTTTTTTATTACATCAAAAAGCTATAACAGTACTGCTACATAAATTGAAACTAAATGAACATTGACCTTTTTTTAAAAAAAACTTTTGAATTTTTTTAGTAAAATTTCTTCACAAAAGTTCAACAATAGAGTATGTCAACCTTGATAATTACTTCAGCTAGAAGTGACCTCTTAATGTGGCCACTGTAATACTTTTGGTTATATACTGCATTACAACAAAGTAATCTTGGATCGGAAAGTAAACAATTTAAAAAAATTGAATAGTCAATTTTTCTATAGTGTCTACAATATAAACATAGGCAGTAGGTAATGAGACAGCTTGGGGGGTACCAAGCTTCTGGAGACATAAATATGAAAAAGTTGTTCAAATTTGAATGCCTCCTAGTACAAAAAACTGTAAAACTGTTCACAAAATGTTAGTTTCCCTGACAACACAGAAGAGACTAGTTATGATGAGGACTTGGAAATGCATTAGCAAGCCATACGTTGATAAAAACCAACATTTCTATGAATGTATGGGCAAAGGTGTGCAATGCAGCTTCAGTCAAAGGCATTCTACATGGTAATGGACACAGCTTGGAGGACCAAGCTTCTGGAGACATAAATTTGAAAAGGTTGTTCAATTGTTCAAATTGTAATGCCTCCTAGTGCAAAAACCTGTACGAAAAGTTAATATTAAAAAATATATATGTAGCGGCCTCATCTTTAGCGGTTACTTTGGCTTCGGTCTAGGGGTACCTTGAAGGGGAGAGCGAGGTGCGCCACGGCCCATGTCCTCTAGATTACAGCATGTAGAGGTGAAGGCCAGCATCTGATTACATTCGGGCTGTGTATACGCTCAGAGCCAAGTCTGTTCTGCTGATAACCCCCTTTGCTCCCAGTAATTGGAGTACCACACACTGAAAAAAGGTCCAATACATATTTATTCCATAACGACAAACAAATAGTCCTTTGCGAGCAGACAGTTTGAGAGCCATAGAACAGTTCAGTATTGGTGGGGAGTAGGTCAAGGCACAATCCTCAAAGAAACTAAACCGTTGAGGTTTCACCAACGGTTGCTAAGCACAGTGGCTGTAAAATGGACTTTTTGGAGGGCGCATGCGCGAGGCTGACTAGGCAGGTATGGTCCACCTAGCACTCCGCATCTACCGGGACTTGACAACCGATATAAAACGAGTTGAAGACGCTAACTGTACCGGAACGGTAACCGATAGATAGCTAATACTCTCAGGCTCATAGATATATGATGTATAGTGGGAGAAGATCAAGGCTTAAAACACCAAAGGTCCCTGAAGCGCTGACGAAAGCTGTGACTAAAATGGCAGCAGCCTCTTCTTCCCGCTCCTCATTACCTCACTCACAGAAACTGAGTAAAGCTCAGTCAGCTTATAATATAGAACCTGAACCTGAATTTGACTTTAATTTGAGTCCGAATATCCTACAAAGTACAGCACCAAATTCAGACCTTATTGCCCAATTTGAAAGAGTTTTACAGAGGGCACTACAAAACACCTCAGATTCCATCACAGAGAAACTGACGTGGGAAATCCGTGAGGTGGGCAGACGAACATCAGTATTGGAGCAAAGGATGGATGAAATTGATGGAATAACTGCAAATAACACAGAAGAATTGGAATTATTGAGAGAAGACAATATCTCCCTTAACAACCGTTTAGAAGAATATGAGAACAGAGCCAGAAGGTCTAATCTAAGAATACGTGGTATACCAGAATCTATATTAGACCTCCAACCTACAATTACCACACTCCTTCATGAACTAATTCCTGCAGTTCCTATTGAACGCTTGGAGATGGACAGGGTCCATAGAACACTAGCCCCCTGAAAAGAAGAAGGTCCCCCAAGAGACATTGTTATTAAGCTGCACTACTTCAATACCAAGGAACTACTTCTGGAAGCAGCCCGCAATAAAGTTGCTCTGATTTTCCAAGGACACAAATACCAGGTTTTCCAGGACCTCTCACAGCAAACCCTAACCAAAAGAAAGATGATGAAGCCTCAACTTTTAATTCTTCAACACAATCGCATAACTTATCGTTGGGGCTTCCCATTTGCCCTACGTTTCACATATAAAGGCAACTCCTACACCTGCAAATCAACTGAAGATCTTATCTCCATAATTAAAGAACTTCGTCTATCCATACCTGAAAATACCTCAGAAGGATCCAAGAGAAGAGCTTCCTCAGGTTCTCCCACAGCACAAAAAGACCTGTCAGCTCTTCAAGCCCTCTCCAACACTAACAAAAGAAGCCGCTTAGCTGCTCCACAACAAACTGTCGAAGATCAAATGGACTGAGTCTATTCCAATTGGTGATATAAAAAATATTATTATTATCTAGATACTCGGTTAATAACCTGTTATGGTGATCCCTGAGGCTGACTTATCCTCTGTCTCAGCTGGTTTAACACTTTATTGGGTTCTCCTAAAATTATCCACTTTGCATGTGATAATATTCATAGACTAATAGCTATGGAAGAATTAACTACAATCACATTATATATATATAGTTGAGTCACAAATCTATGTGATAAAAGAACTGCATGGATTTTGTGAATACACCTCTAATAGTTTACCTGCTAAAGTGTTACCTCCCGTGCATGAGTCAGAGAAACCCTTCAGTAATTCTCCACTGTCATTATATACATCCTAGTTATTTTAAATGAATTGCATAATCTTTATATTATTTCTCTGCCTCACGCGTGGGACACTACACTTCTTATCCTACACAGATCCTAATAGGAAACTTAAATGGTTATTGTTTTGTTTAAATTTGCCTTTAAAACTTGTTCAGTACAATAAGTTATATGTTATAAAGTTATACAGGTTGTTCGGTTCTCATAGACAGTCCACTGCACCTCACAAACGTTCCTTACGTGCCTGGTATAATATACCAGACATCCTTTGGACGAAATAGTACCCATTGTGTGGTAACTGTTGCCACACATTGGATACTAGCTCCAATTCGGAGCTCAACTTAAATACTTAACACATTAATAAACTTCTCTCCATCACATTAATACCAGATTTATCATTTCTTTTATTCCCCCCCCCCCCCCAAGAAATAAAATAAAATAAAATTACCCAATACAAAACTGATACTTACCTTTTCATATCCATTTTCTTAGCTTTAAACAATTTAACGTACATTTCTCCTGAACTCTCAAACTACTACCTACACACTTTATATATTCTGTTTAAGCTTACTCATTTATTACCATGACTTCTCTAAATGTGCTTACACTAAATGTACAGGGTCTCAATTCCCCTCCTAAAAGAACGAAAGCCTTTCAATTTTTCTCTTCTCTTTCAGCACATATTGTGTGCTTACAAGAGACACATTTTTCTACTCTTTCCTCTCCCAAATTTTGCCATCGTCGATATCCCCAAATTTTCAAAGCCTCAGCCTCAACTAAACAAAGGGGAGTAATGATAGCTTTCCATAACACTACACCATTTACTCTCCAGGCTGAGATTGCAGACCCTGAAGGTCGATACCTAATACTCACAGGTTTATTATTAGATGCCGAAGTAACCATTGTCACATATTATGCCCCAAACAAAAACCCTCTTGCCTTTCTTTCACACCTATTCACTATTGTAGATACACATAAAAAAGGGATGCTTATAATGTGCGGAGACTCAAATCAAGCAATATACCCAATTCTGGATAAATCCCCTACACCTTCCTCAAACCTCCGCCCCACTTACCAAAACCTGCTCAACCAACATACACTACTAGACACTTGGCGTGAACAACATCCTAAAAAACAACAATATACCCACTATTCCCACACACACAAACAATTCTCTCGAATTGATCATTTATTTACGAATATCAATTCTGCACACCTTATCCTTCATTCCCAAATTTTTCCATGTACATGGTCAGACCATAATGCTACTATCACTACTTTCCCTTCCCTTGTCCCAAAACCCAACTATCGCTCTTGGACTATAAATGACAATCTTTTAGCCATCCCGACCTATAGACAAACAATTGAAAAAGCTATTCAAGAATATAACACGAATAATACGTCGCCAGATATTAATCCTTTGACGCTTTGGGAAGCCCACAAACCAACAATAAGAGGAGTATGCCTCAGTCAAGCAGCTCATCTTAAAAAACAGAATAAAATTATCCAGACAAAATTGGAAGAAACTTTTTACAAAGCTTCAGAGGATTTTCAAACAACTCCTTCCCCCAGTAACAAACTAACCTATGATAAAGCAAAGCTGGAACTAGACATTTTCTTAACGGACTCAGCAGAAAAAATCCTTCGAAAATCTAGACATACATTATATATGAAAGCAAATAAACCCACTACCTTTTTAGCTCTAGCTTTACGTAAAGCAGACCACATTAGAAAACCAATACGACTGCAAATTACAAAAAATAATTTTTCTAGCAATCCACTAAAGATAGTAAATGAATTCCAAAGGAAACTGACGGATTTATACAAAGATACCCATAAAATAGACCAAACAAAACTATCCTCTTTACTATCTACTATTCAACTGCCCTCACTCAACACTAACCAACTTGAATCCCTTGAAAGACCTATTACAACAGAGGAAATACAATTAGCTATAAAAACTTTGAAACTGCATAAACGTCCTGGCCCAGATGGCTTTTCAGCCACGTATTACAAACGATTCTCCACACTACTCTCCCCTCTCCTAACAGAAGCTTTTAATTCTCTCCTCAGGACATTCTTTTCGTCCTGAAACCCTTCTAGCCTCTATATCAATGATACCTAAACCGAACTCTGACGACACTTCCTGGTCCAATTATAGACCTATCTCAGTACTAAATTTAGACATCAAATTACTAGCTAAGATCCTTTCAAATAGACTTAACCCCATAATAGGGAAACTCATAAATAAAGACCAAACCGGCTTCATACCATCCAGACACACGGGAGACAATATACGGAGGGCAACCCTTCTTGCACATATGGCACGTACCCGGCGCATCCCTGCCTGCTTCCTCTCAATAGATATCCAGAAAGCATTTGACACTTTATCTTGGGATTATCTAAAATCTATTCTCCAAAAATGGGGTTTCGGAACAAATTTTCTACAATGGCTATTATCACTGTATGATAATCCAAAAGCACATGTTTTATACTCAGGATTTCGATCTGAACCCATAAAAATAGAAAGAGGAACCAGGCAGGGCTGCCCTTTATCCCCACTCTTTTTCGCTTTAGCGATCGAACCCCTTGCACAAATGATTCGTACGAATATCAATATTAAAGGTCTCGAATTGGGTGGACACCAACATAAGCTATGTATGTTTGCTGACGACATTTTGATTTTTCTCACGTCTCCCCTAACATCAGCACCTAACCTTATAGACACACTTACTAAATTTAGTATGATCTCCGGCCTGAAAATAAACACCCAAAAATCTAAAGCCCTGAATATCTCACTCCCTCTAGAATTACTTACGGAATTACAAGACTCTCTTCCCTTTACCTGGTCTAACACACATATTACCTACCTAGGTATCTCATTTACAGCTGACCCATCTAATTTATATCAAGCTAATTACCCTCCTTTGCTAAAACAACTTACCTCATTGATGAAGAATTGGTCCACATTACCACTGGCATGGTTGGGTAGAATAACTGTAGCTAAAATGTCCATATTACCAAAACTTTTATATCTTTTTAGAAACCTTCCAATCCGGGTCCCAGCCTACTTTTTCCGAATCATCCAACGCAAAGTGTTGCAATTTATATGGGGCAAAATTAAACCACGCTTATCACAAAATACCCTTTTTATTCCTCGAACACAGGGAGGTCTAAGCATACCCAACTTTAGCAAATACTACTATGCTGCCCAACTTGCCCAACTCCCTAAATATCATGCCACTAAGGAGATTCCACTATGGGTTTCGATCGAATCGGCCGATTGTGACCCCCTTTCACTGGCAAATATCCTATGGCTCCCCCCTTCACTCCGGCGAAGAATTTCTAACCCAATTACCAAACATAGTCTGACTATCTGGGACAGGTTCAAATCACGATTTGGATTACAATCCTTACATAACCCTCTTCTTTCCTTTTTACATAACCCTGATTTCTATCCGGCCTGGACCTTCCCATCCTCTTTTTCAACTTGGTCTAAAAAAGGACTAATACGAACACACCAATTTATTGATTCAAATGAAATCATCCCCTTCCCCACACTTAGTGATACCTATGACCTACCTGCAACAGAAACCTTCAGATACTTACAAATTAAGAATTTTATACAGCTAAACAACCCTCAGAATATGTTCACTGATGAACGCACGACATTTGAGCATACCTGCATTACTGACCCACATAAACGAGGCTTGATCTCTGAACTATACAGACAACTACTGCTTCCTATCTCTGAAAACCCTCCACCATACACATCTAAATGGGAATCCGATTTGAATCTCCAACCTGGAAATTTAAATTGGCCACAAATATGGAAAGCAACAAACTCAGCAACACCAAATATTGCTGCCCTAGAAACGAACTACAAGGTTCTCACACGATGGTACTTAGTTCCTGCTAGAATCTCTAAATTCCACCCACAATATCCTGCACAATGCTTTAGAGGTTGCACTGACAAAGGCACACAATTACAAATTTGGTGGACCTGTCCCATTGTTCTCACCTTTTGGAAAAAAATATTTGATCTATTATCCACCATGTTTAGCACCACTTTGCAACCAGACCCCACAGTAGCTCTTTTAAATAGTAAACCCCCAAATATTACTAACCGACAATTTAAACTGATGTTATATGTAACTACAGCTGCAAAACAATCAATTGCTTTCGCATGGAAAACTTCCACTTTAAGCATTGTACCGGTTAAACATAGAATTAATCAGGCATTAATTCATGCTAAAACAGAAGCGATCTATTTAGATAAAATTGCTAAATTTGAAGCACTTTGGAGCCCATGGATAAATCACCTCCTACCACAGGGCTTTGACCTTGCACTGGTGCTGACTTAACTACAATGCCTTAATCACTATCCAATCCTATTTAGACACATATCCTGCACTCCTGACTCCCTCTGGAGAAATTTCCCACATCCTATCCCTTCTTCCCCTGTTACCTTAATCTTGTCGAATTAGAGACTGACAAAATGTATTTCCACTCAATAAAACAATGTATATTTATACCACGGATGATTTAGTTCACTGACCTATCATTAGCGACTTTAGTATCACACATAGTTGTCCATTTAGACAGTGACGACCCTCTTTATCTTCAGGACATGCCAAGCCACCTAGCTGGACCTTGGCCCCTGATACGATTTAAGTTGACTGCGACTGTCTTTTATTAGTTTACCCAATTAAACTATTCATCTTCTTTTATGTATTCCTTACGATTAGATATTGATAAATCTGATTACAAATGGTATAAGATAAGCTTTCTTATTACATATTACTCTTTTCCCCCCTCCCCCCCTCCTCCCCCTTTTTTTTTTCTCTCTTCCCTCTTTTATTATACTGTTTCATTTAATGATTGTTATTACTTATGCATTTATTTTCAATAATACATTTTCTTAACTCCATATTTATATACAAAAATTGTAGAGAAGATAACAATTCCATCTACACTTATCTACTTAATTTTAAAATCTTGTATAACGTATATGAACTGTATTGTGTAATCTTTAATAAAATATTTGAAAAAGAAAGAAAATTGACTTTTTGGCTTCAGAGTCTCTTCCAGCGACTCTAGTGAACAGGAACTGGAGTTACCTTCGCTACGTTGCAGCCCCTGTCAGGGGGAAGACATCCCTCCAAGAGAGTTACCAGAGGCCCCGCCGTCACCGGATTAATGCTGTACCGGGCTATTCGGTAGGGTCACACTCCCCGGCCTCCTCACCTCAGATACGGGTCCCAACACCTTAGGGCCCCTCGGACTCCTCCACCCTCGCGGAACCCAGACGAAGTTACTGGGTCCCAGGCCTTGGCCGTAGTACCTCACCCCAGGCTTAAGGTGCCTGGGATGGACTCCATCCCTCGCTCCGGCCAGGTCAAGGGCGCCTGGGCCCGGAAGTCCGGAATGCCAGCACCCAGGCTGAAGGTGCCTGGATGCGGCCACATCCTCCAACTCTGAACCCCGAGGTCAGGGCGTCCGCCCCTTTTATCTCCTCTCCCTTTGCACCACAGCGGGTTCCCCGCCCCACTGTACCGGCGCCAGGAAAGGACAAAAAGGAACAGTCTTGCGGGGCAGGTTCAACTCTGACCCAGGGCGACAACACCAACTGCAGGCCACAGGGAACCATGCACCACCAGAGTCCTCCAAGAACCACAAAAGGGATTCTCAGATTCCCTAACAATTAGTACATCTGGGTTAAATAACCCAGATGCTCCCCCCCAAATTTAAATGCCCGCTACATATATATTTATAAAAATGGCAAAATAAAACAGTGTTATAAAGTCAAAAGGTTATAATAAAAAATTGTCAGGAAACCTAAATAAAAACAATTTAAAATTATTAAAAAGAATGAAAATGTAGGCATTACCATAAAGAGAGATCTAAACCTGAATCATTCTTTTGACTACTGTCAATGAAATAATGCTTCTGACAGCAGGTACATTCTAGATGGCCTTAACTCCATTTTGGAACTAAGATAGTCTAAAGTTTGACTGTGGAAATCTTTTTAAAAAAACATGTATGTCCTTGAGCTGATCTGTTATACAGCTCAAATGATTATCCAGCATGTTCCTATGCTTCTCCTGAGCTAGCTGAAAACATACACTTTGTTCCCAATCATATATTAGCTGTTCCCTGTCTAAATTCCTAGTTCTACAGATAGTCCGGCTCCTCCTACTTTCTGCTGTCTGTTCCCTTATTGCTCTTATTTCTATTGCTGGTGCAGTCACTAGACTTGTGTTCTGTGTCATGGAAACATCACTTCCCACTGCGTTAGCATCCTCGATAAATGTGTTGTCGGTGGAAACGATTAAAACATTTTGTTGTCAGATAATTCTTGCTACAACTCTTCCCAAAAAAAAGCATCAATGTGCCTGGATCAGCATTGGAACCTGTAAAATGGCATGTTAGTCATGTGACAATTGCATTCAGTTTGGCTAACACCTTTTTTATGACTGGATGCTATAGCTGCAACAACAATACAAGCAATAAAATGTAGCGGGTATTTGAATCTGTAAGGACTCTGGTGGTGTGAAGTTCCCTGGTGTCTCTGGGTGGCGCTGTTGCCTCGGGCCCGAGTTGAATATACAACGCGAACCGTGCCTTTTTGTCCTCCCCTGGAGCTGGTACAGCGGGGCGGGGAACCCGCTGTGATGCAAAGGGAGAGGTCATAAAAGGGGCGGAGGCCCTGATTTTTGAGGAGAGAGTCGGAGGACGTGGCCGCACCCAGGCACTTTCGGCTTGGGTGCTGGCGTCCCCGTGTTTCGGGCCTAGGCGCCCTTGGCCTGGCTGGAGCAGAGATGGAGTCCATTCCAGGCACCTTTGACCTGGGGTGGGGTACTATGGCGGATGCCTGGGGCTCAGTACCTTCGACTGAGTTCCGCGAGGGTGAGGATTCCGAGGGGGCCCTAACTCCTTGGGTGCCCGTGTCTGAGTTCGTGAGGACTGGTGCGCAGTAACTTCTCCGAAGAGTCCGGCGCAGCATCGCTGGTGACGGAGAGGCCTCCATTTCTCCCTTGGACGGATTTCTCCCCCCTGACAGGGGCAAAGTGAGCGAAGGTAAATTCACGTTCTATTACCTAGTCAGTGGCAGTGACTATCCACCACTGGTGACAGCACAGTGGGCGGCAGCAAGAAGGGAAAGGATTGTGCCTCAATCTGTTTCCCCATTATTCAACAGAAGAAAGATTGTTTTATTGCTTGGCAAGAAGAATAAAACTGAGTTGTACCTATTCACTGTGTAGAACTTGGGTTACTAAGCAAAGGAGCCAGGGACGAAGGACTGGACTTGGCTCTAGGACACCTACACAAAAGCCCAATCTCTGGCCTTCACCTCCTAGTTACGGGAGGACATGGGCCGTGGTGTGTATCATCTCTCTCTCCCAGGTACCCCTAGACAACAGCCATATAACCTATAAGGAAGGGGAGAGGGGTGAGGCCGCTACAAAAATAAAAAACTTGAAATAAAAAAAAACGACTTTACTCACCTTTACTTTGACTGGAGGTGTCAAAACCTTTGCTAATCCCTGAAACGGCTTCTTTATCAATGTATGGTAACAGAAGCTCCTCATTAGTGATGAGCCGAACACCCCCGGGTTCGCTTCGCACCAGAACCCGCGAACGGACCGAAAGTTCGCACGAACTTTAGAACCCTATTAAATACAATGGATGCGAACGTTCAAAATCTAAAGTGCTAATTATAACGACTATTATGCATGTTATTGTCCTAAAAAGGGTTTGGGAACCCGGGTTCTGCACCAGGGGACATGTATCAATCCAAAAAAAAGTTTTAAAAACGGCCGTTTTTCGGGAGCAGTCATTTTAATGATGCATAAAGTAAAAGAAAAAAAGTCAAATATTCCTTTAAATATCGTACCTGGGGGGTGTCTAAAGTATGCCTGTGAAGTGCCTCGTGTTTCCCATGTTTAGAACTGTCCCTGCACAAAATTACATTTCTAAAGGAAAAAAAGCCATTTAAAACTGCTTGCGGCTTTAATATAATGTCTGGTCCCGGTAATATGGATGAAAATCTTTAAGAAAAATGGCATAGCTACCCCATCACACCCCCCCCCACCCCAGCCCATTACCAGCCCCTTTGGGTCTTGTATGGATATTAAGGGGAACCCCGCACACAAAATAAAAAAGGCCCTATATACTCTGAACAGCCGTATACAGGCAGTGCATACAAGACAGGGACTGTAGGTTTGTTCTTATGTAGAATCTGTTTGTAATTTTGAACAGGTACATTGTTTAAGTGTAGCTCCAGCAAAAAAATCTATTTTTAAGCTTTTTGGAAAACATAGGGAAGGGTTATCACCCCTGTAACATTTGTTTTGCTGTCTGTGCAGTGTGCACCTGTTCAGAACAGTTCACCTCACTTTCCGTCCTAATGACAAATGTTTTTTGAAAATTTGTTTTTTTTTATTGAAACAAGAATTGGTGATAAAGCATCAGTGGAGAGGAGACACTTTTTTTTCCCATATTAACTCTTACAGGAGAGAATTTGCCTTCCTAGGGGTAGATTTCCTCTCACTTCCTGTTGTATCCTTCCGTTTGCAAGGAGGAGTCGTTTGTAAGTTGGATGTTTGAAAGTAGGGGCCTGCGGTATATACTCAGCTGAAATTTGCCCCTTACATGTTGGTGTTGCCACAACACTGTGAGCCCTCACAGTTACTCTTGGTGGGCGCATGAATGGGCCCTGCTGTGAATTATTAGATCAAGAATTGTAATTGCATGCCCCTGTTGAACAGGGGCTGAAAAATTGGGCCTTTGGTGGTGGTGGTGGTGGTGTTGACACAACACTGTAAGGCCTCACAGTTACTCTTGGTGGGCGCAGGAATGGGCCCTGCTGTGAATTATTAGATCAAGAATTGTAATTACATGCCCCTGTTAAACAGGGGCAGAAAAATTGGGCCTTAGGCACTGGTGCCACAACACTGCAACCCCTCACAGATACTGTACTTGGAGCACAGCAATGAGCCCTGTTGCAAAGTATTGCATCAAAAATTGTAATTACACGCCCCTGTTAAACAGGGGCAGAAAAATTGGGCCTTAGGCACTGGTGCCACAACACTGCAACCCCTCACAGATACTGTACTTGGAGCACAGCAATGAGCCCTGTTGCAAAGTATTGCATCAAAAATGGTAATTACACGCCCCTGTTAAACAGGGGCTGAAAAATTGGGCCTTAGCCACTGGTGCTGGTGCCACGACACTGCAACCTCTCCCAGATACTCTAGTTGGAGTGCAGGAATGAGCCCTGCTGCAAAGCATTGCATAAAAAATTGTAATTACATGCCCCTGTTAAACAGGGGCTGAAAAATTGGGCCTTAGCCACTGGTGGCGGCACCCAGAAACAAAAATGTTCTTCCAAGCTATCATCATCAATTGGATCATTGAGGAGGAGGAGGATAGTCAGTCAACATAACAGGACAGTCTCTCAGCATCAGCATCAGTCTTGAAGGGATGTGACATTTGAAAATAAATTAGTCTGTTATATCAGCTTCAGGTGTTTGGTAGCTGTTGGTGATCCAAGACTGGTTCATCTTTATGAAGGTCAGTCGATCAACCGAGTCGGTGGACAGGCGCACCCTGTGATCCATGACAAATCCTCCAGCAGCACTGAAGGTGCGTTCTGAAAGAACGCTGGATGCAGGACAGGCCAGTAGCTCAATTGTATACTGTGCAAGCTCTGGCCAGTGATCCTTTCTCAACACCCAGTAAGCCAGAGGATTTTCGGTGGGGAAGGTGTCCAAGTCTGACCTTGCCCCTAGGTATTCCTGCACCATGTATATCAGACGCTGGCGATGGTTGCTGGAACCGATCATACCTTGGGGCTGCGGACTAAAGAATTGTCTGAACGCATCGGTCAGACGGCCACCTTCCCCACCGCTCCTTCTTTGACTGGCCGAAGCCTCAGCAACTCGTTGTCCAGGACCAGGAGTTTGTAACCTCCCAGTCTCTGGGAACGCGTTGCACAGACCTTTCTGCAAGGCCTCCCGGAGTTGTCTCATCCTCTGCTCCCTCTGCGACGGTAAGATAAGGTCCGCAACCTTAACCTTGTACCGTGGATCAAGGAGAGTGGCCAGCCAGTAATGGTCCCTCTCCTTGATTCAAAGAATACGAGGATCCTTCCGCAGACTTTGCAGGATCAGGGAGGCCATGCAGCGTAGGTTAGCTGAGGCATTCGGTCCGGAGTCCTCTGGGTCACTAAGGACGACATGATCCGCAGCCACCTCCTCCCAGCCACGTACAAGTCCACTGGTTTCTTGGGACTGTAAATCATCCCTAAAAGACTGCTGCTGATTAGGGATGAGCTTCGAGTTCGAGTCGAACTCATGTTCGACTCGAACATTGCCTGTTCGCCCGTTCGCCGAACAGCGAACAAATTGGGGTGTTCGCGACAAATTCGAAAAATCTATGGGAGAAATCTAAAGTGTTAATTATAAAGGCTAATATGCAAGTTATTGTCCTAAAAAGTGTTTGGGGACCGGGGTCCTGCCCCAGGGGACATGTATCAATGCAAAAAGAAGTTTTAAAAACGGCCGTTTTTTCGGGAGCAGTGATTTTAATAATGCTTAAAATGAAAAAATAAAAGTGAAATATTCCTTTAAATTTCGTACCTGGGGGGTGTGTATGATATGCATGTGAAGTGGCGCATGTTTCCCGTGCTTAGAACTGTCCCTGCAAAAAATGTCATTTTTGAAAGAAAAAAAGTCTTTTAAAACTGACTCGCGGCTATTAATGAATTGTCGGCTCCCGGCAATACATACAAAAGTCATTGATAAAAATAAAAAAAAAGCGTGGGGGTTCCCCAGAATTCAATTACCAGGCCCTTCAGGTCTGGAATGGATATTAAGGGGAACCCCGCCGCAAATTAAAAAAAAAATTGACGTGGGGTTCCCCCAAGTATCCATTCCAGGCCCTTCAGATCTGGCATGGATTTTAAGGGGAACTCCACCCCAAATTTAAAAAAAAAATGGCGTGGAGTCCCCCTAAAAATCCATACCAGACCCCTTATCCGAGCACGCAACCTGGCCGGCCGCAGGGGAAAAGGGGGGGACGAGAGAGCGGCCCCCCTCCCTCCTGAACCGTACCAAGCCACATGCCCTCAACATGGGGAGGATGTCCCCATGTTGATGGGGACAAGGGCCTCATCCCCACAACCCTTGCCCGGTGGTTGTGGGGGTCTGCGGGCGGGGGGGCTTATCGGAATCTGGAAGACCCCTTTAACAAAGGGGACCCCCAGATCCCGCCCCCCCTATGTGAATTGGTAAGGGGTACGTTGTACCCCTACCATTTCACGAAGAAAGCGTAAAAAAATGTTTAAAAAAACACACAAACACCTTGAAAAAGTCCTTTATTAAAAAAACAAAACAAAAAAAAACATTCCAGCGGTGAAATCCAGTGTCCCGCGGTGATCCCGATGTCCAGCGCTGTCCTTCATTGGTTGTGCCTGAGCGGACCTGATGGGGAACTCCCTCTCAGTATTTTAAATGTATAGACCCGCCCCTTCTAAAGTTCCCCATCAGGTCCGCTCCCTCGGTATGTCGGACCCGCCTACGTCATTGGCTTGAGCGGGGAACTTCCTTCACTGTGTAATTTAAATTTACATATTGAAGGAAGTTCCCCGCTCAAGCCAATGACGTAGGCGGGTCTGACATACCGAGGGGGCGGACCTGATGGGGGACTGCTCTCACTTTGGTAATACATGTATAGACCCGCCCCTTCTCATGTTCTGCATCTGGTCCGCTGAGCGGACCTGATGGGGAACTTTAGAAGGGGCGGGTCTATACATTTAAAATACTGAGAGGGAGTTCCCCATCAGGTCCGCTCAGGCACAACCAATGAAGGACAGCGCTGGACATCGGGATCGCCGCGGGACACTGCATTTCACCGCTGGAATGTTTTTTTTTTTTTTTTAAATAAAGGACTTTTTCAAGGTGTTTGTGTGGTTTTTTTAAACATTTTTTTACGCTTTCTTCGTGAAATGGTAGGGGTACAATGTACCCCTTACCAATTCACATAGGGGGGGGGGGATCTGGGGGTCCCCTTTGTTAAAGGGGTCTTCCAGATTCCGATAAGCCCCCCGCCCGCAGACCCCCACAACCACCGGGCAAGGGTTGTGGGGATGAGGCCCTTGTCCCCATCAACATGGGGACATCCTCCCCATGTTGAGGGCATGTGGTCTGGTACGGTTCAGGAGGGAGGGGGGGCCGCTCTCTCGTCCCCCCCTTTTCCCCTGCGGCTGGCCAGGTTGCGTGCTCGGATAAGGGGTCTGGTATGGATTTTTAGGGGGACTCCACGCCATTTTTTTTTTAAATTTGGGGTGGAGTTCCCCTTAAAATCCATGCCAGATCTGAAGGGCCTGGAATGGATATTTGGGGGAACCCCACGTCAATTTTTTTTTTAATTTGCGGCAGGGTTCCCCTTAATATCCATTCCAGACCTGAAGGGCCTGGTAATTGAATTCTGGGGAACACCCACGTTTTTTTTATTTTTTTTATCAATGGCTTTTGTATGTATTGCCGGGAGCCGACAATTCATTAATAGCCGCGAGTCAGTTTTAAATGTATTTTTTTCTTTCAAAAATGACATTTTTTGCAGGGACAGTTCTAATCACGGGAAACATGCGCCACTTCACATGCATATCATACACACCCCCCAGGTACGAAATTTAAAGGAATATTTCACTTTTATTTTTTCATTTTAAGCATTATTAAAATCACTGCTCCCAAAAAAACGGCAGTTTTTAAAACTTCTTTTTGCATTGATACATGTCCCCTGGGGCAGGATCCGGGTCCTCAAACACTTTTTAGGACAATAACTTGCATATTAGCCTTTATAATTAACACTTTAGATTTCGAACGTTCGAGTCCATTGTATTTAATAGGGTTCTAAAGTTTACACAAACATTTTGTCTGTTCGCAGGTTCTGGTGCGAACCGAACAGGGGGGTGTTCGGCTCATCCCTGCTGCTGATGATGCTGAGTGCCAGGCTCCACCTCCATGCTGACACAATCCTCCTCCTCCTCCTGTGCGATGGGTGGGACAGAAGGAACACTGTCTGGGTAAAGGGGGCCTTGAGAGGCAAGGAAGTCCTCCTCTTCCTGCCTCTGTTCTGCCTCAAGTGCCCTGTCCATTATTCCATGCAGCGTATGTTCCAACAGGTGGACAAGAGGTACAGTGTCACTGATGCATGCACTGTCACTGCTCACCATCCTCGTGGCCTCCTCAAATGGTGCCAGGACAGTGCATGCATCCCTGATCATGCCCCACTAGCGTGGTGAAAAAAACCCGAGCTCCCCTGACCCTGTCCTGGTGCCGTAGTCGCACAGGTACTCATTGATGGCCCTCTGCTGCGTGTGCAGCCGCTGCAGCATGGCCAACGTTGAGTTCCACCTGGTGGGCATGTCACATATAAGGAGGTTCTTGGGCAGGTTCAACTCCTTTTGCAGCTCAGCCAGGCGAGCACTGGCATTATAAGATCTGCGGAAATGCACACAGACTTTCCTGGCCTGCCTCAGGACATCCTGTAAGCCCGGGTACCTGCCCAAGAACCGCTGCACCACCAGGTTAAGGACGTGAGCCACACAGGGCACATGGGTCAGTTGTCCCTGTCGGAGGGCGGAGAGGAGGTTGGTGCCATTGTCGCAAACCACCATTCCTGGCTTAAGCTGGCGTGGCGTCAACCACCTCTCGGCCTGCCCCTGCAGAGCAGACAGAACCTCTGCCCCAGTGTGGCTCCTGTCCCTCAAACACACCAGCGCAAGCACGGCATGGCATTTGTTTGCCTGCGTACTTGCATAGCCCCTTGAACGCCTACGGAGCACCGCTGGTTCCGAGGACAAAGCACAGGAAGAGGCCATGGAGGAAGAAGAGGAGGGGGTGGAGGAGAGAGGTGTGTCACAACCAGTAGTAGCATTTTGGAGGCGTGGCGGCAGAACAACCTCCAACACTACTGCACCTTGTCCTGCATCCTTCCCAGCTGCCAAAAGAGTGACCCAATGGGCCGTGAAAGAAAGGTAACGTCCCTGTCCATGCCTGCTGGACCATGAGTCAGCGGTAATATGCACCTTACCGCTGACCGCCCTGTCCAGCGAGGCCAAGACATTGCCTTCCACATGCCGGTAGAGAGCCGGAATCGCCTTCCGTGAGAAAAAGTGGCGTTTGGGAACCTGCCACTGAGGAACCGCACATTGCACAAACTCACGGAAGGGGGCCGAGTCTACCAACTGAAAAGGCAGCAGTTGAAGCGCTAGCAATTTAGCCAAGCTAGCATTAAACCGCTGGGCATGTGGATGGCTGGGAGTGAATTTCTTTTGACGGTCCAGCAGCTGGGGCAGGGAAATTTGCCTGCTAGAATCGGACGTCGGTGTACTGCTAGCAGAGTGCCCGCAAGTACTTGGCTGTGACACACCTAATTCTACACCCTCATTCCTCTCAGTGCAGGTTTCAGAGAGGACTGAAGGTATAGTGGGGTTGGAGATCCCAGCTGATGCGGTGCAAGGAGAGGTCCGCTTTGTTCTTTGGTGTGGGTCTTTAGGTAGGCTTGCCAACGAGCTGCATGGCAGGTCAACATATGTCTGGTCAAGCATCTGGTGCCCAAGCGGGTGATGTTTTTGCCACGCGATATACGCTTGAGACATATGTTGCAAACAGCAGCTGTGCGATCTGATGCACTCGACTCAAAAAAGGCCCACACCAAAGAACTTTTTGAATAACGGGCAGAGGCAGCGCCCTGCACAGGCGGAGCTCTGCGGTGTGATTCCGTCGGTGTGCTGCCCTTACGCTGGCCCCCCGAGGGCATCCTGCCTCGTTGGAGATGTGCCTCCTCCTCATCCTCCTCTCTCCTATTAGGCACCCACGTGGAGTCAGTGACCTCATCATCCCCTCCCTCCTCATCACTGGAGCCAATCTGGCAGTATGCTGCAGCTGCTGGAACATGACTGCCAGATTGGTGTCCTTCTTGAGCATCCCCTCTCTCTGCTCTCACGCTACTGCCTTCCTCTAGCTGGGTATCATCATCAGACCTTTCGAAACGCTGGGCATCCTCCTGGAGCATGTACCCAACACTGTGCTCAAACAGTTCGGGGGACTCCTCAGGAGGACATGGTTGGTCTAGGGAAGGAGTGACTGATGATGACATTGATACCAGGGAAGAGGACGCTTTGGCAGCTGCTTTGCCAGTACCCTGAGCCTGGGTGAGAGAGGATGAGGAGGATGAGGAGGGCTTGGTCATCCACTCTACCAAGTCTTCGGCATGATGCGGCTCAACATGTCCAGCTGCCGAAAAGAAGGACAAGCGTGTCCCATGGCCACGTGCTGATGGCGATGCACCGCGTCCACGACCAGCACTGTTGTCTCTAGACACAGAGCCTGCTTGCCCTCTTTTATTGGCTCCTGACTGTCTGCCTCTCCTTGTTTGCCTTCCAGACATTCTAATGGCCTGCAGGGAAATGGGAAAACCAGCAATAAGACCTAGCTTCAGGAGTATATTTTGCAGGAATCACACTACGCCTGCTGTAGGTGCTGCAAATGCCTGTTGGTGTAACACACCAGGAAAACGCAGCAATACAGGCTAACTTCAGGTGTAATATGATTAGGGGGCACACTCCGCCCGCTGTAAGTGCTGCAAATGCCTGTTGGTGTAACACACCAGGAAAAAGCAGCAATACAGGCTAACTTCAGGTGTAATATGATCAGGAGGCACACTCCGCCCGCTGTAAGTGCTGCAAATGCCTGTTGGTGTAACACACCAGGAAAAAGCAGCAATACAGGCTAACTTCAGGTGTAATATGATCAGGAGGCACACTCCGCCCGCTGTAAGTGCTGCAAATGCCTGTTGGTGTAACACACCAGGAAAAAGCAGCAATACAGGCTAACTTCAGGTGTAATATGATCAGGAGGCACACTCCGCCCGCTGTAAGTGCCGCAAATGCCTATTGGTGTAACACACCAGGAAAACACAGCAATACGGGCTAACTTCAGGTGTATAATGTGCAGGAGGCTTAGCAACAATGACACTGACACTGTCCCCTGCCTATCCTTCTCTCTCCCTGCACACAAGGTTTATCAAAGTATATGACACTGACACTCTCCCTGCCTATCCTTCTCTCTCCCTGCACACAAGGTTTAGCAAAGAATATGACACTGACACTGTCCCCTGCCTATCCTTCTCTCTCCCTGCACACAAGGTTTATCAAAGTATATGACACTGACACTCTCCCTGCCTATCCTTCTCTCTCACTGCACACAAGGTTTAGCAAAGAATATGACACTGACACTGTTCCCTGCCTATCCTTCTCTCTCCCTGCACACAAGGTTTATCAAAGAATATGACACCGACACTCTCCCTGCCTATCCTTCTCTCTCCCTGCACACAAGGTTTAGCAAAGAATGTGACACTGACACTGTCCCCTGCCTATCCTTCTCTCTCCCTGCACACAAGGTTTAGCAAAGAATATGACACTGACACTCTCCCTGCCTATCCTTCTCTCTCCCTACACACAAGTTTGAGGTACAAATAGCACTGACACTGTCCCTGCCTATGTAACTCTTTCCCTGCGCTGGAACACACTACACAAGGCCGCCGCGCTGGCGGCCTTTTATAGTGTGGGGCGTGTGCTAAACCCCCTGAGCTATAATTGGCCACAGGCAACGTGCCTGTGGCCAATTATGGCTCTCCTAGCTGCCGGCGCTGTGATTGGCCAAGCATGCGGGGTCACAGTGCATGCTTGGCCAATCACAGAGCCGGGATTGCACTGCGATGACGCAGTGTATTGTGGGCCGTTCGCGTCACTCGAATTTGGCGCGAATGGCCCAAATTGTTCGATGTTCGCCGAACGGTCGAACAGCCGATGTTCGAGTCGAACGTATGTTCGACTCGAACACCGAGCTCATCCCTACTCCTCATAATCTGTGAATTTGATTATTTTGGCAAATCCAGATCCTGTTTTCTTTCTGAATAAAAACAAATAAAAATAAAGTATTGTCATTTTAAATCACAACACCTACCCCCCCCCCCCCCCAAAAAAAAATTGTAGAGGACTTTTAAACAAAGTTCAATTCGATGCCTTTCCTTTTTATTAGTGCTGAGTTTCTTTTTGATTGATCCCTTGTCTTGATAACGTCTTCTGACATGTTCCTCAGACCTTGGGGCAATCCCTACTGCATTCACTGCCTTTGTAATCTTCTGCCATTGCTGTCACTTCCACGATAACTCTGTCCGCAACATTTTTGGCCCGATTCGTTTGTCAAAGACAGGTAAAATACGCTCAATAATTGCCAGGTTTTCCGAATGGGTAAACTTTACATTTCGGACATGGGTAGCCTCCACAACATCTCTAGAATACGCCCCTTTTTAACCTCTCTGCCAATCCCTGCACTGGCTTCCACTCACCCAATGAAAAAAATTCAAAGTACTAGCAATAATTTACAAAGCCATCCACAACTTGGCCCCCAGCTACATCACTAACCTAGTCTCAAAATACCAACTAAGCCGCTCTCTTCGGTCCTCCTAAGACCTCCTGCTCTCTAGCTCCCTTGTCACCTCCTCCCATGCTTGCCTACAGGATTTCTCCAGAGCTTCCCCCATCCTTTGGAACTCCCTACCCTAATATGTCTGACTGTCCCCTTATCTATCAATATTTAGACGATCCCTGAAAACCCTTTTCTTTAAAGAAGCTTATGCTGCTTCTAACTAATACACTGTTTTACTTTCTACATCAGCTCATCCGCACAGCTTTGTCTCAATTGACCCTCCCTCCTAGATTGTAAGCTCTAGCGAGCAGGGCCCTCTGATTCCTCTTGTACCAAATTGTAATGTAACTGTAATGTCTACCTTCATTTTGTTAGGCGCTGCACAAACTGTTGGCGCTATATAAATCCTGTATAATAATATAATAATAATCCTTCTTTGTAGTTTTCTGTGACAGAATGCTCCTTTCCTCTGCACGGTCGCTGCTTTTGCACTGCCATCTTCTTTTCATCAATTTCTTCAGGTACTTCACTTTGCCCTCTTCTTGACTGCTATCACTGGCCACTTCTTCCACTGGTTTATATGTTTTATCTTCTACAACATCATCAATTTCAGTGCTGCTGCCTTCACTACTGCTTATCGTTATTTGACCGTAGCCCTAAAAAGAAATAAATGGTTATTGTTTTGCATTGCAATACTTTTGGATGTCGAAAATACAGTGATGTTAACATACCAATCGATTCTTTCTGACAGATGATACAGATGGGACTGCGCTCCCCTCGTCAATCCTGTAGTTTGAAGCTGCCCTGTGATGTACAAAAGATGATGACATTTAGTTTTCGAAATTTTACATTTTGATCGTATAATTGTTATACTTACATTTGATGTTTTCTGTTTGGCCAAGTATCCTTGTTTCTCACTTATCAGTTGTACCTTTGTTAAGAGATGAGTGTTAAGTATACATTTTAACTTTATGTGAAATTGAAATATATTCAATTACCTTCAATAAAGTTCTCTCTGCCTTTTTTAAAATTCCACTGGTCTACAGGAAAAAAAAAAATTGGAGAGAGAGAGAGAGAGAGAGAGGGGGGAGAGGAGAGAGAGGGGAGAGAGAGGGAGAGGGGAGAAGAAGAGAGAGAAAAGGAGGGAGAGAAGGAGAGAGAGAGAGAGGGGACGAGAGAGAGAGAGGAGAGAGAGAGAGAGAGAGAGAAGAAGAAGAGAAAGAGAGAGAGAGAAGAAGAGAGAGAGAGAAGAGAGAAGAGAGAGAGAGGAGTGAGAGAGATAGGGGGGAGAGAGAGAGAGAGATAGAGAGAGAGATAGGGGGAGAAAGAGAGAGAAGGAGAGAGAGAGAGAGAAGGAGAGAGAGAGAGAGAGAGAGAGAGAGAAGAAGAAGAAGAAGAGAGAGAAGGAGATAGAGGGGAGGAGAGAAAAATAGGCAAAGGAGAGAGAGAGAAAAATAGAGAGCAAGAGAAGGAGAGAGAGAGAGAGAGAGAGAGAGAAGGAGAGAGCAAGAGAAGGAGAGAGAGAGAGAAGGAGCGAGCAAGAGAAGGAGAGAGAGAGAGATATAACAAACTGAGAGCGTGCTGGAGTAGGCCATGACGGTATACATATATGCAGAGATTGCAGTAGAGAGCAAGCAATAAAAACTGCAGAGGTGATCAAATACCACATAAAGAAAGCTCTATTTGTGGGGAAAAAAAGGATGCAAATTTTGTTTGGGTACAGCATTGCATGACCGTGCAATTACTAGTTAAAGCAGCGCTGTGCCAAATTGTAAAAAGGTCAGGAAGGGGGTAAAATCTTTCGGGGCTGAAGTGGTTAAGAAATAGTTTTACAAATAATGTTTTGTGAGTAGTGATGAGCCGAACACCCCCGGGTTCGGTTCGCACCAGAACCCGCGAACGGACCGAAAGTTCGAACGAACATTAGAACCCTATTAAATACAATGGATGCGAACGTTCGAATTCTAAAGTGCTAATTATAACAACTATTATGCATGTTATTGTCATAAATAGGGTTTGGGAACCCGGGTTCTGCACCAGGGGACATGTATCAATGCAAAAAGAAGTTTTAAAAACGGTCGTTTTTCGGGAGCAGTCATTTTAATGATGCATAAAGTGAAAAAAAAAAAGTCAAATATTCCTTTAAATATCGTACCTGGGGGGTGTCTAAAGTATGCCTGTGAAGTGCCACGTGTTTCCCGTGTTTAGAACTGTCCCTGCACAAAATGACACTTCTAAAGGAAAAAAAAGCCATTTAAAACTGCTTGCGGCTTTAATGTAATGTCTGGTCCCGGTAATATGGATGAAATTCTTTAAGAAAAATGGCATAGCTACCCCATGACCCCCCCCCCCTACCCCAGCCCATTACCAGCCCCTTTGGGTCTTGTATGGATATTAAGGGGAACCCCGCACATAAAATAAAAAAGGCCCTATATACTCTGAACAGCCGTATACAGGCGGTGCATACAAGACAGGGACTGTAGGTTTGTTCTTATGTAGAATCTGTTTGTAATTTTGAACAGGTACATTGTTGAAGTGTAGCTCCAGCCCAAAAATCTATTTTTAAACTTTTTGGGAAACATAGGTAAGGGTTATCACCCCTGTAACATTTGTTTTGCTGTCTGTGCCCCTGTTCAGAACATTTCACCTCACTTTCCGTCCCAATGACAACTGTTTTTGAAATGTGGTGTTTTTCTTGAAACAAGGATTGCTGATAAAGCATCAGTACAGATGAGACCCCTTTCTCCCATATTTATTCTTACAGGAGAGAATTTTCCTTTCTAGGGGTAGATTTCCTCTCACTTCCTGTTGTCTTCTTTCGTTTGCAAGTAGGAGTCGTTTGTAAGTTGGATGTTTGAAAGTAGGGACCTGCCGTATATACTCTGCAGAAATAGGCCCCTTAGTTGTTGGTGTTGGCACAACACTGTAAGCACTCAGTTACTCTTGGTTGGTGCTGGAACGCCCTGCTGTCAACTATTATATCAGGAATTTTAATTACATATAATTGTTGAACAGTGGTAGTAAAAATTGGGGCTTTGATGGTGGTGCTGGTGCCACAACACTGTAAGCCCTGACAGTTACTCTTGGTGGGTGCAGCAATGGGCCCTGCTGTGAATTATTAGATCAAGAATTGTAATTACATGCCCCTTTTGAACAGGGGCTGAAAAATTGGGCCTTTCGTGGTGGTGGTGGTGGTGGCGTTGCCACAAGACTGTAAGCCCTCAGAGTGAGGCCTCGTACACACGACCGATTTTCTCGTCGTAAACAGTCAAGAAAAGTGCCGCGAGAGTTTTTTTGTCTAGAAAAACGTTCGTGTGTATGGTTTTACGACGAGAAACTTGACGAGAATCTCGACGAGAAAATAGAGAACCTGCTCTCTATTTTCTCGTCAGGAGTCCAGATTTCCTCGTCGTGTTTCTCGTCGGCCTGTTTTGTGACGAGAAAATGGTTCGTGTGTATGCTTTTACGACTCTTCCAAAAGTGCGCATGCTCACAAGCAACTATGAGACGGGAGCGCATCTTCTGGTAAAACAAGCCTTCATAATGGAGAGAGCACATTCGTCACGCTCATAAATATTTCATCGTTTAAATGTTCTGCATTGAATTCTTCGTTAGAATGTTACATTAATCAAAACGAGAGACCTTCTTTTGCTGCTGATATTCACACAGAGTTCTGCCTTATTTTTAACCTTTTTCATGCTGCTCTTTATAAGATTTATGTGTATTATATCGTGCAAGTTTTTAGGAATAATTTAAATGGTTAGATTTTTCAAAATGATGTTAATTATAATTTCTCAATGTTTTGATAGCGATCTCCCATTTAATTTTCTAATCTATATTTTTAAAATTTCACACCATGTTTTTGAGCTAATCAGATTTAGTTATTCTTTTGGGGGGGTGATATCTGTGCCTTTTATTGTCAGTCAAATGTATCTGCTTACTCCAAAGCTTGTTTTTTTTTATTTAAAAATACACATAGTCAAGTATGAACTTAAACAAAAAACACATTTATTCATGTTTATAAATTAAATAAAGAGAAGGCAGCGCTGGAGAAGCTGCTGCCATTTGTGCATCCCAGGGACCCCAGAGCACACAGCAACCCTGTGTGGACACTAAAATTGGGAGCTTGAGAAGGCCCACATTTCAGAACACAATCTGATGCTGGCCTCCCAGAGGTCAGGAACAGCAGCAGGTGAGATATATGTCCCAAGTGTGTGGTACTACAACAGGCTGCCTTCTGTCCGACCAGTGCGACCACAATGAAGCAAGGCCATCACTTCCTCTTCTTCCTGGCAACCTTCCCTGCAGCCTTTACTGAAGCCTTCCTTCTTCGTTTAGCTGGAGGCTGGCCCACTGGAGGGGTACTCCTGTTAGGAGGAGGAGGTGGAGGTGTAGCAGAAGGGGGTGGGGCAGAAGAAGAAGGTGGAGGTGTAGCAGAAGGGGGTGGGGCAGAAGGTGGAGGTGTAGCAGAAGGGGGTGGGGCAGAAGGTGGAGGTGTAGCAGAAGGGGGTGGGGCAGAAGAAGAAGGTGGAGGTGTAGCAGAAGGGGGTGGGGCAGAAGGTGGAGGGGTAGCAGAAGGGGGTGGGGCAGAAGAGGAAGGTGGAGGTGGAGGTTGAGGTTGGGTCAGTTGGGCCACCTCACATATGGCGGTATTGGGGGTAATTTGCTCCATCACCCCCTTGTTGAGCAAGGTGATGAGCAGGGGTTCGCATAGGAGGCGTTGCTCCATGCTCATCACCTTGAACTTAGCCTCCACTAGGCCGGCAATGGCCTCTTCAGGGGATGTGGGCTCCTTGAGGGTGGCATGGGCCTCTTTAATAAGGGCCATTGCTGCCTCACTGGTGGTCCTGTCCCTCCTGCCTCTTTTGTGAAGCCTGATGGGAGGCACCTGGGATCTGGTGCTTCTCCTTTGCCCTGTCACCTCCTTTCTGCCACTGGGCCCTGCCACCTCCTGTCTGCCACTGGGCCCTGCCACCTCCTGGCTGCCACTGGGCCCTGCCACCTCCTGTCTGCCACTGGGCCCTGCCACCTCCTGGCTGCCACTGGGCCCTGCCACCTCCTGGCTGCCACTGGGCCCTGCCACCTCCTGGCTGCCACTGGGCCCTGCCACCTCCTGGCTGCCACTGGGCCCTTCCTCCTCCTGCCTGACAGTTTCCAGACCCTCCTCCTGGCTGATTTCATCCTGTGTATGAAAAAGAAACATAGTTTAATATGTTGGTTTAATCTTTGCATCAAACTTTGTAATCCTGATGGAAGCAATTAGAATGTAAATGCATAAATCCTTGCTTTAAATTTACCACTACATCAGCTTGACTATTTACCACACAATTAAGTGCAGAATAATGTCTACAGATCATGATTTCACTTGTTGAATACAAAATAATGTATGTTTCTCATCCTGACATATTTGGGAAACATTAATTTTATCCCACTACATTTTCAGTTAATACTATACCTGGCTCCAGATGGCCAAATCAGGATCATCCAGGATGGCTGCCTCCTCTTGCTCCAGAGAAGGCTCAGGTTGGCTGCAGGGAAGTCTGGGGGGAAGAGTGGAGAGTGATGGCCTTGGCTCAATGTGGTCATCCAGGAAGGACATCCTGCTGTAGTACCACAAAACCGGGACATAAACATCATCTGCTGCTGCTCCTGACCTCTGAGAAGCCAGCACCTTAGAGCGTTCAGTCCTGTAGGTACCTCTCAAGCTCCCAATTTTAGTGTCCACTTGTTTTGCTGTGGCTGTGGGCACCTTGGTATGCACAAATGGGAGCAGCTTCTCCAGCGCTGCTTTTCTCACCCCTTTTTTTTTATGGATGGGGTTTTTGGTCTCCCACAGAGCCGGCAGCTCCCTTACCCGGTCAATAAATTCCGCCAGGAACTCTTTGTCGCTAATAAATACATTCATATTGTATCTGCAAGTAAAATAAATTATATTTAAATAATGTGAGGCAAACAGTCTAACCTCCTTCACATCCTAGTCACCATATATATCCTCCAACAATCTCAAGACAGTATAGGCCAACAATTTTAACAAGTCTCACAAAATCACATACCTTCGTTCGCACGTCCGTCACTTGAACTCCTCTCTCCGCACACCGAACGTACTATAGTCACATGTGTGTTTGCTATATACACACCACGCATGCGTCCAAATTCGAACACGTCGCTCCGCACATGTCGCCCGCCCATGACGTTCTAACTAACATCTTTTCCCCGCCCCTTCTCTTTCGGCGCGCAGACAGATATGGCGGAGTTACAGCAGGTGTCTGATAATTCCGCAACTAGCGAGGAGACAAGCCCGGAGACCGAGGACACGTCACGATCAAGGAGGAGATTCAAGGCATCGAATATGTCTTTGGCGGAGATGGCGGAGATGGTGGACATCTTGGTCAAGGCTGATTATGATGCCAAGCATGGGCCGTATAGCAAACCAAATAGAAGGAAGGCCAAAATCCTCACTAAAGTTGTGAAGAGTCTGAGGGCGAAGTTCGGGGTGAAACGCTCAAATGAGCAGCTCAGAAAGAGGTGGTCAGACCTCAAACTGAGGGAGCCAGACCAGTTGAGGAGCATAAAGAGGATGCTCGCTAAAAGTAAGTAAAATGACGACCTTTCTGCTATTAATCTTTTTAGAAACTGACTTTTTTTTTTTTTAAAGCATATTGGACTCCCTTCCAAAATGTATTATTTTGAACTAGGTTGGGCACAGTAATCGTTCGTTACGTTACCGACACTTCGTTCGGCCACTATCCGTGGTTTTGGCTTATTTAAGACCCCCAAAAGTAATTAGACATCTGCCATTTTTGATCAAGTATTGTGGATAATTTTTAAGTCTAGATGATGTGTTTGTAAGGAGAATGAAATGCAAACTTTAATCAGTGTAAAGGAGAGGACACTCAGCAGCTGCTTCCACATCTGTACTTTGGAGCACTATAGTGTGGGCCACCAGACCCGCCTTTTTTGGGTGTCCCACACAGGTGCATCAGAGTTTATTTGTGGTGCCTCCATGTCCAAAAAATTACATCCAAATGTGAATAATAAACATATTTGGGGTCATAAAGAATGCATTTTTCTTTAAATTCCGCACAAACACACACTTGTACCCCACTTCCAAACAATTTAGCCTGTTTTAAGTTTAAAAATGAGATTTTTACAGTGTGATAAATAGACCTTTGGTTTTATTCTCATAGGGGAGAGAAGACTGGGAGGAGGACACTCCAGGGAGCACATGCACCCCACAACTTCCAAGCAACCCCAAACTCCCAAAGATCCACAACCGAAAGATGTGCAGGAAGTTGAGGTGGAGGAAGGAGAAGTGCAGGAAGGAGAGGTGGATGACGTTGTGGATCTGGTCACCACAACAGGTCAGTATCTGACACCACAGCTTAAGGTAAGCGAGGTAGGCCTGCAGAGTTTTATTAATTTTTTTTATGGTTTTTAGGGGATGGAAATGTTGTGAAGGATAGCACACCGTTCTCTGCTGACAGTGCCCTCCGCCTCATCCAGCAAGTGATGGAATGTAGCACGGAACTGGACCTAATTAAACAAAGAATCCATGTGATGGAACAAACATTTAAAGACATTCTCGATGTTTTGGGGAGAATTCAATAAGCCATCCAAACACATTTGTTTTTACATGTTTGTTTTTATATTTTTACTAATTTTTTGAGTAACAAAGCAGCCAAAAATTGAATATGCACACAGTGTGTGAACATGTGCTATCTGCCATCAGGGGATATCCATGTACGTCTTTTGTGGGTGCAACCCCTTCCTCGTATCAAAAGTCGGTGAACTGAGGAAGGGGATGCACCCCCAAAACACATCCATTGATCACCCCTGATGGCAGATAGCACATGTTGACAATAGGGATCAGGATTGTAAACTTCCTATTTGCAAAAAAGTAAAAATGTGTGCATATTGAATTTTTGGCTGGGCAAGGGGTGGCAGGACCCCATATTAGGACGGGCACATAGAGACATAGTTTGTGTAACTGAATGTCTCAGATTGCTCAGAGGTATCCAATGTTGTCATTTTAGAAATGCAAGTGGTATTTTTGTATTTTCATAAGCCAAAATTTGACGGGTTGTGGTCAGGCCAACCCCAAAGTAAAAAAAAAAAAAATGTGCAGAGAGTAAAATATTTGACCACAAACAACGTGTAGCTTCTTTTTATAATACACTCTAAGCTTATTTGGTTCTTTTGTAAGGTAACATAGTGAAATTGGTTGTTATTTACTAAAGTAAAATACACTTGCCACTACAAATGCACAAAGACAAACTAGGAGACAGGAAAGAACAAATAATTAAAGGTTTAAACAAGATTTTTATTGGGATACTTAGACATAGGCTGGCATAGGAATTGCCCCGCTACCCGTGAAATACTCCATGTATTTGTCCCGAACCACACGGGCATTTTGGGGGGGCAAGCCAAGACGGGCAGATTCCAGGCCCGGAAGGGGATTTGCAGGGGAAAGTCCAGCCTCTGGCAAAACTGAGGCCATATATGAATTCGCTTTGCGGCAAAGAAAATTGTGTAGCACACAGCAGCATAACACTACATAGTTTATTTTGTAGTCCGCCAAGTGGATGGAAGTCATAAAAAGGCGGAACCGGCTGGCCATTATGCCGAAGGCATTTTCAACGACTCTTCGGGCCCTGGCCAGCCGGTAATTGAACACACTCTTCTCTGGGGTCAGGGTCCTCTGTGGAAATGGCCTCATAAGATGCCGTCCGAGTCCGAAGGCTTCATCAGCCAAGAAAACAAAGGGGAGTCCTTCAATATTCCCTGCATCCGGTGGCAATGCAAGGTCGTCACTCTGGAGACGGAGGGCAAACTCCGTCTGGATGAAGGATCCCCCATCGGACATCCGGCCATTCTTCCCTACATCAACATAGAGGAATTCATACCGTGCTGACACCACCGCCATCAGCACAATGCTATGAAACCCCTTGTAGTTGTAGTAGTAGGATCCAGAACGGGGTGGCGGCACGATGCGGACGTGCTTCCCGTCTATGGCACCACCGCAGTTGGGGAAGTCCCACCGCGTGGCAAACTCCGATGCCACAGTCTGCCATTCCTGTGGCGTTGAAGGAAGCTGTGGAGTGAAACAAGATGAAATAATATTAGAAAAACAAAGGCATACATTACAAGCAAATTCAAGACCAAAAAATTAGAGACCAACATCAATCTAATTATACGTTTATTAAGGTGTGTAAAAAAAGTATAATGGAAGGCTCATTTATCATATTCATCACCCCCTCTGATGGGCCATTACTAAATTATTTTGGGGGGGGGAGATGTGTTTGGCCACAGGATAGCATTGCAGTGGCGGTGCGTCCAGAGTGGGCGCTGGAGCACTGTCCCCTCTCTCCTGTGCCCATCACTCAGAACAATACATAGGTTCATGCGTTGCATGAACCTATGTATTGTCTATGCCGCACACTATTCAGGTGGATGGCCTCTTGTAAAGCGACCGACATATGATTAATTGCGTCGTTTAGGGGGTTAAAATTGCAGAGCAGAAACAGGTATTAAAAAAGTCTTGCAAATTACAACCTGAGGGATGTAATTGGCTTCCTCAAAGAAAAATCGGGGACGCAAGGAGGGGGCATTCCTTGTGTAAACACTGACAGGCAGCTCTGGCAATCATGTTCACCAAGTCTGTTTAATGGTAACATGATTGGCTGATGCAACATGAAGGGAAGGAGAAGACATCAAGGACAGAAGAAGGATGGCGCTGACCACAAGAAGGTAAGTGCAGGGCTGGGGGGAAACTGGCTGCAATAGAGGGGACTAAATGGCTGCATTGGAGGGGACAACTGGGGGCGTTTATTAGGCAACAGAGCAAAAAAGGAGGAAGTTTATTTCCGAAATTGGGGTTGTAACCCCCCAACATTTGGAGCAACAGGCGCCCCTGCTGGAAAAGTTAGTGAGGGGAAATATTTAGGGAGGATAAAAAAGGGGCATTTAAAAACTTCCAGCATGCATGGGGACAAAGGGGACATTCTCAGCATATTACAATCATGGTAATTAGGAAAGGATGAAAGAAATACAATACATTAGCATACATGTAATACATAAAATGTGATGTGAAGGGAGAAAACTTACCCTAATATAGTCCTCCTGCAGGACTTGTATAATAGCAGAACAGGTGTCTGGGATTATGAGGCCCAGAGCCTGGGGGGAGATGCCTGTGGTGAACTTCAAGTCCTGAAGACTTCTCCCTGTCGCCAGGTAACGCAACGTGGCGATGAGCCTCTGCTCAGCACTGATGGCTTCCCGCATAACGGTGTCCTTCCTGGTAATATAGGGGGACACCAAAGCCAACAGTTCCTGAAAAACGGGGTCAGACATCCTCAGAAAATTCCTGTAGTCCTCAGGATTATTCTCGACGATCTCCCGCAGCAGAGGCATGTGGCAGAATTGGTCCCGCTGGAGCAACCAATTCTTGGTCCATGAACTCCTCCTCACACCATTCATGGACTGGTCTTGGTCCAAAACAAGCAGACCAACACCAAGCGCACGCACAGCACGAACTCGACGACGAGAACGTCCAGGCGACATGGCTAGGAAACGGTCGTCTAATCAGAACGTACAGAACAGAACGCACTTTAGAACAGCAAGGCCTATGAATAACGAACTGAAATTCAGAAACGAACAGGCAAGAACGCACTGTAAAACAGATACGACCTGCCTAGACACCCTGAAAGTCAAGATACGAACCCACAAGCACAAACTGAACGGCAGAAAACGATCTGAAAAGTACGAAGACTGAAAAGCGCGAATCGTCTCTTCCCAAACTTTTACTTCACACGCGGTAACACGAGATCAGCAAAAGCAGCCCAAGGGGTGGCGCCAAGAAAAAAGATCTTCCCCTTTATAGTGCCGTCGTACGTGCTGGACGTGAGCGCAGAGAACCACGAGGAAATTGGGAAATGACAGTGTGTACGCATAGAAAGCTTGACGAGAAAATCGACAAGCTTAACAAGAATCTCGTCTAAAAAAACGACGTGTTTTTTACGACGAGAAAATCGGTCGTGTGTACGAGGCCTTACTCTTGGTGGGTGCAGCAATGGACCCTGCTGTGAATTATTAGATCAAGAATTGTAATTGCATGCCCCTGTTGAACAGGGGCTGAAAAATTGGGCCTTAGGCACTGGTGGCACAACACTACAACCCCTCACAGATACTGTACTTGGAGCACAGCAATGAGCCCTGTTGCAAAGTATTGCTTCAAAAATTGTAATGACACGCCCCTGTTAAACAGGGGCTGAAAAATTGGGCCTTAGGCACTGGTGCCACAACACTCCAACCCCTCACAGATACTGTACTTGGAGCACAGCAATGAGCCCTATGGCAAATTATTGCTAAAAAAAATGTAATTACACGCCCCTGTAAAACAGGGGCTGAAAAATTGGGCCTTAGCCACTGGTGGCGGCACCCATAAACAAAAATGATCTTCCAAGCTATCATCATCAATCGTATCATTGAGGACTCGGAGGAGGAGGATAGCCAGTCAACATAACAGCACAGGCACTCAGCATCAGCATCAGTCTTGAAGGGATGTGACATGTTAAAATCAATTAGTCTGTTATATCAGCATCAGGTGTGTGGTAGCTGGTGGTGATCCAAGACTGGTTCATCTTGATGAAAGTCAGTCGATCAACCGAGTCGGTGGACAGGCGCACCCTGTGATCCGTGACAAATCCTCCAGCAGCACTGAATGTGCGTTCCGAAAGAACGCTGGATGCAGGACAGGCCAGTAGCTCAATTGCATACTGTGCAAGCTCTGGCCAGTGATCCATCCTCAAGACCCAGTAAGCCAGAGGATTTTCGGTGGGGAAGGTGTCCAAGTCTGACCTTGCCCCTAGATATTCCTGCACCATGTTTATCAGACGCTGGCGATGGTTGCTGGAACCGATCATACTTTGGGGCTGCGGACTAAAGAATTGTCTGAACGCATCGGTCAGACGGCCACCTTCCCCACCGCTCCTTCTTTGACTGGCCGAAGCCTCAGCAACTCGTTGTCCAGGACCAGGAGTTTGTAACCTCCCAGTCTCTGGGAACGCATTGCACAGACCTTTCTGCAAGGCCTCCCGGAGTTGTCTCATCCTCTGCTCCCTCTGCGACGGTAACATAAGGTCCGCAACCTTACCCTTGTACCGTGGATCAAGGAGAGTGGCCAGCCAGTAATGGTCCCTCTCCTTGATCCGAAGAATACGAGGATCCTTCCGCAGACTTTGCAGGATCAGGGAGGCCATGCAGCGTAGGTTTGCTGAGGCATTCGCTCCGGAGTCCTCTGGGTCACTAAGGACGACATGATCCGCAGCCACCTCCTCCCAGCCACGTACAAGTCCACTGGTTTCTTGGGACTGTAAATCATCCCTAAAAGACTGCTGCTGATGATGCTGAGTGCCAGCCTCCACCTCCATGCTGACACAATCCTCCTCCTCCTCCTCCTCCTCCTCCTCTTCCTGTGCGATGGGTGGGACAGAAGGAACACTGTCTGGGTAAAGGGGGCCTTGAGAGGCAAGGAAGTCCTCCTCTTCCTGCCTCTGTTCTGCCTCAAGTGCCCTGTCCATTATTCCACGCAGCGTGTGCTCCAACAGGTGGACAAGAGGTACAGTGTCACTGATGCATGCACTGTCACTGCTCACCATCCTCGTGGCCTCCTCAAATGGTGCCAGGACAGTGCATGCATCCCTGATCATGCCCCACTGGCGTGGAGAAAAAAAACCAAGCTCCCCTGACCCTGTCCTGGTGCCGTAGTCGCACAGGTACTCATTGATGGCCCTCTGCTGCGTGTGCAGCCGCTGCAGCATGGCCAACGTTGAGTTCCACCTGGTGGGCATGTCACATATAAGGCGGTTCTTGGGCAGGTTCAACTCCTTTTGCAGCTCAGCCAGGCGAGCACTGGCATTATAAGATCTGCGGAAATGCACACAGACTTTCCTGGCCTGCCTCAGGACATCCTGTAAGCCCGGGTACCTGCCCAAGAACCGCTGCACCACCAGGTTAAGGACGTGAGCCACACAGGGCTTGGTTTCAGTTGTCCCTGTCGGAGGGCGGAGAGGAGGTTGGTGCCATTGTCGCAAACCACCATTCCTGGCTTAAGCTGGCGTGGCGTCAACCACCTCTCGGCCTGGCCCTGCAGAGCAGACAGGACCTCTGCCCCAGTGTGGCTTCTGTCCCCCAAACACACCAGCGCAAGCACGGCATGGCATCTTTTTGCCTGCGTACTTGCGTAGCCCCGTGAACGGCTACGGAGCACCGCTGGTTCATAGGACAAACCACAGGAAGAGGCCATGGAGGAAGAAGAAGAGGAGGGGGTGGAGGAGAGAGGTGTGTCACAACCAGTAGTAGCATTTTGGAGGCGTGGCGGTGGGACAACCTCCAACACTACTGCACCTTGTCCTGCATCCTTCCCAGCTGCCAAAAGAGTGACCCAATGGGCCGTGAAAGAAAGGTAACGTCCCTGTCCATGCCTGCTGGACCATGAGTCAGCAGTAATATGCACCTTACCGCTGACCGCCCTGTCCAGCGAGGCCAAGACATTGCCTTCCACATGCCGGTAGAGAGCCGGAATAGCCTTCCGTGAGAAAAAGTGGCGTTTGGGAACCTGCCACTGAGGAACCGCACATTGCACAAACTCACGGAAGGGGGCCGAGTCTACCAACTGAAAAGGCAGCAGTTGAAGCGCTAGCAATTTAGCCAAGCTAGCATTCAACCGCTGGGCATGTGGATGGCTGGGAGTGAACTTCTTTCGACGGTCCAGCAGCTGGGGCAGGGAAATTTGCCTGCTAGAATCGGACGTCGGTGTACTGCTAGCAGAGTGGCCGCAAGTACTTGGCTGTGACACACCTAATTCTACACCTTCATTCCTCTCAGTGCATGTTTCAGAGAGGACTGAAGTTATAGTGGGGTTGGAGATCCCAGCTGATGCGGTGCAAGGAGAGGTCCGCTTTGTTCTTTGGTGTGGGTCTTTGAGGTAGGCTTGCCAACGAGCTGCATGGCAGGTCAACATATGTCTGGTCAGGCATGTGGTACCCAAGCGGCTGATGTTTTGGCCACGCGATATACGCTTGAGACATATGTTGCAAACAGCAGCTGTGCGATCTGATGCACTAGCCTCAAAAAAGGCCCACACCAAAGAACTTTTTGAATGACGGGCAGAGGCAGCGCCCTGCACAGGCGGAGCTCTGCGGTGTGATTCCGTCGGTGTACTGCCCTTACGCTGGCCACCAAAGGGCATCCTGCCTCGTTGGAGATGTGCCTCCTCCTCATCCTCCTCCTCCTCCTCTCTCCTATTAGGCACCCACGTGGAGTCAGTGACCTCATCATCACCTCCCTCCTCATCACTGGAGCCAATCTGGCAGTATGCTGCAGCTGCTGGAACATGACTGCCAGATTGGTGTCCTTCTTGAGCATCCCCTCTGTCTGCTCTCACGCTACTGCCTTCCTCTAGCTTGGTTTCATGATCAGACCCTTCGAAACGCTGGGCATCCTCCTGGAGCATGTACCCAACACTGTGCTGAAACAGTTCGGGGGACTCCTCAGGAGGAGGACATGGTGGGTCTAGGGAAGGAGTGACTGATGATGAGTCTGACATTGATACCAGGGAAGAGGACGCTTTGGCAGCTGCTTTTCCAGTACCCTGAGCCTGGGTGAGAGAGGATGAGGAGGAGGAGGAGGGCTTGGTCATCCACTCTACCAAGTCTTCGGCATGATGTGGCTCAACATGTCCAGCTGCCGAAAAGAAGGACAAGCGTGTCCCATGGCCATGTGCTGATGACAATGCACCGCGTCCACGACCAGCACTGTTGCCCCCAGACACAGAGCCTGCTTGCCCTCTTTTATTGCCTCCTGACTGTCTGCCTCTCCTTGTTTGCCTTCCAGACATTCTAATAGATGGCCTGCAGGGAGATGGGAAAAAAGCAATAAGGGCTACCTTCAGGTGTCCTTCTCTGTCCCTGGAAACAAGGACTTTGACAGTGAAAGAAACTGACACACTCTCCCTACCTACAGTTTTCTGTCCCTAGAAAAAATGTTTTTTTTAAGCACAATTTAGCACAAGGAGAATTCACTCACTGTCCTTCCAGGTCCCTGGAAACAAGGACTTTGACAGTGAAAGAAACTGACACACTCTCCCTACCTACAGTTTTCTGTCCCTAGAAAAAATGTTTTTTTTAAGCACAATTTAGCACAAGGAGAATTCACTCACTGTCCTTCCAGGTCCCTGGAAACAAGGACTTTGACAGTGAAAGAAACTGACACACTCTCCCTACCTACAGTTTTCTGTCCCTAGAAAAAATGTTTTTTTTAAGCACAATTTAGCACAAGGAGAATTCACTCACTGTCCTTCCAGGTCCCTGGAAACAAGGACTTTGACAGTGAAAGAAACTGACACACTCTCCCTACCTACAGTTTTCTGTCCCTAGAAAAAATGTTTTTTTTAAGCACAATTTAGCACAAGGAGAATTCACTCACTGTCCTTCCAGGTCCCTGGAAACAAGGACTTTGACAGTGAAAGAAACTGACACACTCTCCCTACCTACAGTTTTCTGTCCCTAGAAAAAATGTTTTTTTTAAGCACAATTTAGCACAAGGAGAATTCACTCACTGTCCTTCCAGGTCCCTGGAAACAAGGACTTTGACAGTGAAAGAAACTGACACACTCTCCCTACCTACAGTTTTCTGTCCCTAGAAAAAATGTTTTTTTTAAGCACAATTTAGCACAAGGAGAATTCACTCACTGTCCTTCCAGGTCCCTGGAAACAAGGACTTTGACAGTGAAAGAAACTGACACACTCTCCCTACCTACAGTTTTCTGTCCCTAGAAAAAATGTTTTTTTTAAGCACAATTTAGCACAAGGAGAATTCACTCACTGTCCTTCCAGGTCCCTGGAAACAAGGACTTTGACAGTGAAAGAAACTGACACACTCTCCCTACCTACAGTTTTCTGTCCCTAGAAAAAATGTTTTTTTTAAGCACAATTTAGCACAAGGAGAATTCACTCACTGTCCTTCCAGGTCCCTGGAAACAAGGACTTTGACAGTGAAAGAAACTGACACACTCTCCCTACCTACAGTTTTCTGTCCCTAGAAAAAATGTTTTTTTTAAGCACAATTTAGCACAAGGAGAATTCACTCACTGTCCTTCCAGGTCCCTGGAAACAAGGACTTTGACAGTGAAAGAAACTGACACACTCTCCCTACCTACAGTTTTCTGTCCCTAGAAAAAATGTTTTTTTTAAGCACAATTTAGCACAAGGAGAATTCACTCACTGTCCTTCCAGGTCCCTGGAAACAAGGACTTTGACAGTGAAAGAAACTGACACACTCTCCCTACCTACAGTTTTCTGTCCCTAGAAAAAATGTTTTTTTTAAGCACAATTTAGCACAAGGAGAATTCACTCACTGTCCTTCCAGGTCCCTGGAAACAAGGACTTTGACAGTGAAAGAAACTGACACACTCTCCCTACCTACAGTTTTCTGTCCCTAGAAAAAATGTTTTTTTTAAGCACAATTTAGCACAAGGAGAATTCACTCACTGTCCTTCCAGGTCCCTGGAAACAAGGACTTTGACAGTGAAAGAAACTGACACACTCTCCCTACCTACAGTTTTCTGTCCCTAGAAAAAATGTTTTTTTTAAGCACAATTTAGCACAAGGAGAATTCACTCACTGTCCTTCCAGGTCCCTGGAAACAAGGACTTTGACAGTGAAAGAAACTGACACACTCTCCCTACCTACAGTTTTCTGTCCCTAGAAAAAATGTTTTTTTTAAGCACAATTTAGCACAAGGAGAATTCACTCACTGTCCTTCCAGGTCCCTGGAAACAAGGACTTTGACAGTGAAAGAAACTGACACACTCTCCCTACCTACAGTTTTCTGTCCCTAGAAAAAATGTTTTTTTTAAGCACAATTTAGCACAAGGAGAATTCACTCACTGTCCTTCCAGGTCCTTGGAAACAAGGACTTTGACGGTGAAAGAAACTGACACACTCTCCCTACCTACAGTTTTCTGTCCCTAGAAAAAATGTTTTTTTTAAGCACAATTTAGCACAAGGAGAATTCACTCACTGTCCTTCCAGGTCCCTGGAAACAAGGACTTTGACAGTGAAAGAAACTGACACACTCTCCCTACCTACAGTTTTCTGTCCCTAGAAAAAATGTTTTTTTAAGCACAATTTAGCACAAGGAGAATTCACTCACTGTCCTTCCAGGTCCCTGGAAACAAGGACTTTGACAGTGAAAGAAACTGACACACTCTCCCTACCTACAGTTTTCTGTCCCTAGAAAAAATGTTTTTTTTAAGCACAATTTAGCACAAGGAGAATTCACTCACTGTCCTTCCAGGTCCCTGGAAACAAGGACTTTGACAGTGAAAGAAACTGACACACTCTCCCTACCTACAGTTTTCTGTCCCTAGAAAAAATGTTTTTTTAAGCACAATTTAGCACAAGGAGAATTCACTCACTGTCCTTCCAGGTCCCTGGAAACAAGGACTTTGACAGTGAAAGAAACTGACACACTCTCCCTACCTACAGTTTTCTGTCCCTAGAAAAAATGTTTTTTTTAAGCACAATTTAGCACAAGGAGAATTCACTCACTGTCCTTCCAGGTCCCTGGAAACAAGGACTTTGACAGTGAAAGAAACTGACACACTCTCCCTACCTACAGTTTTCTGTCCCTAGAAAAAATGTTTTTTTTAAGCACAATTTAGCACAAGGAGAATTCACTCACTGTCCTTCCAGGTCCCTGGAAACAAGGACTTTGACAGTGAAAGAAACTGACACACTCTCCCTACCTACAGTTTTCTGTCCCTAGAAAAAATGTTTTTTTTAAGCACAATTTAGCACAAGGAGAATTCACTCACTGTCCTTCCAGGTCCCTGGAAACAAGGACTTTGACAGTGAAAGAAACTGACACACTCTCCCTACCTACAGTTTTCTGTCCCTAGAAAAAATGTTTTTTTTAAGCACAATTTAGCACAAGGAGAATTCACTCACTGTCCTTCCAGGTCCCTGGAAACAAGGACTTTGACAGTGAAAGAAACTGACACACTCTCCCTACCTACAGTTTTCTGTCCCTAGAAAAAATGTTTTTTTTAAGCACAATTTAGCACAAGGAGAATTCACTCACTGTCCTTCCAGGTCCCTGGAAACAAGGACTTTGACAGTGAAAGAAACTGACACACTCTCCCTACCTACAGTTTTCTGTCCCTAGAAAAAATGTTTTTTTTAAGCACAATTTAGCACAAGGAGAATTCACTCACTGTCCTTCCAGGTCCCTGGAAACAAGGACTTTGACAGTGAAAGAAACTGACACTCTCCCTACCTACAGTTTTCTGTCCCTAGAAAAAATGTTTTTTTTAAGCACAATATAGCACAAGCACAAAACACACTGACACTCTCCCTACCTATCCTTCTCTTTCCCTAAACTAAAGGAATCCAGGTTAAGCAAGAAAGAAATAAAAGTCACTGTCCCTGCCTATGCTGCTCTATCCCTGCTCCGGAACACACTACACTAGGCCGCCGTGCTGGCGGCCTTTTATAGTGTGGGGCGTGTACTAAACACCCTCAGCAATAATTGGCCACAGGCATCCTGCCTGTGGCCAATCATTGCTCTCCTCGCTGCCGGCGCTGTGATTGACCAAGCATGCGGGGTCACAGTGCATGCTTGGCCAATCACAGCGCCTGGATGACACTGCGATGGCGTAGTGCATTGTGGGCCGTTCGCGTCACTCGAATTTGGCGCGAACGGCCCAAATCGTTCGATCTTCGTCGAACGATCGAACAGCCGATGTTCGAGTCGAACGTATGTTCGACTCGAACACGAAGCTCATCCCTATTTGTGAGTTTGTGCTCATCACATTTCTGCTTCTGATAAATACTTTTCTTGAAAAGCGTAAGTTAGCACATACAGTTAGGTCCATATATATTTGGACACAGGCACAATTTTCATACTTTTGGCTCTGTATGCCACCAGAATAAAATGAAAACAAAACAATCCAAATGAATTTGCAGTGCAGATTTTCAGCTTTAATTCAAGGGTTGAACGGCAACCATTTTTATACACAGTCCCCCCATTTTCAGGGGCTCAAATGTAATTGGACAAATGAATATAATCATTAATAAAATGTTAATTTTTAATATTTTGTTGAGAATCCTTTACTGGCAATGACTGCCTGAAGTCTGGAACCCATGGACATTACCAAAGAATGTGTTTCCTCCTTTCTGATGCTTTGCCAGGCTCTAACTGCAGCTGTCTTCAGTTGTTCTTTGTTTGTGTGTCTTTCTGCCTTTAGTTTTGCCTTCAGCAAGTAAAAGGCATGCTCAATAGACGTGTGGTTCGTTTCGCATCCGAAATACGAATTGCTATGCTTCCGAATTGTATTTGAAATACGAAATTCCGGATCCAAATTCCGTTACAACGGAAACGTGACTGGTGTTTTGATGACCAGAAGTTTTCAGAGGTTTTCTTCTGCTGCTGAGTGAGGGTTGGGAAAATGACCCAGGAGGAAGTCAGCACAGCACAGCACAGGGATAGTGGGAGCCCCTCATAATGAGCACAGCAGGGGTACAGCCCCAGGAGGAAGTCAGCACAGCACAGGGATGGTGCGAGCCCCTCATAATGAGCACAGCAGGGGCACAAACCCAGGAAGTCAGCACAGGGATGGTGGGAGACCCTCATAATGAGCACAGCAAGGGCACAGCCCCAGGAGGAAGTCAGCACAGCACAGCACAGGGATGGTGGGAGCCCCTCATAATGAGCACAGCAGGGGTACAAACCCAGGAAGTCAGCACAGCACAGGGATGGTGGGAGCCCCTCATAATGAGCACAGCATGGGTACAAACCCAGGAATTCAGCACAGCACAGGGATGGTGGGAGCCCCTCAATATGAGCACAGCAGGGGTACAGCCCCAGGAGGAAGTCAGCACAGCACAGGGATGGTGGGAGCCCCTCATAATGAGCACAGCAGGGGTACAAACCCAGGAAGTCAGCACCGCACAGGGATGGTGGGAGCCCCTCATAATGAGCACAGCAGGGGTACAGCCCCAGGAGGAAGTCAGCACAGCACATGGATGTTGGGGGCCCCTCATAATGAGCACAGCAGGGGTACAGCCCCAGGAGAAAGTAAGCACAGCACAGAGATGGTGGGAGCCCCTCATAATGAGCACAGCAGGGGTACAGCCCCAGGAGGAAGTCAGCACAGCACAGGGATGGTGGGAGCCCCTCATAATGAGCATAATGTGTCGACGACTGCCATATTGAGAAAGGTATTTTTTGCTTTTTAAGTTCATCATAACGAATGTTCGTAATTGTTACGAAAAGTTAACAAACCTAACGAAAATTTGTATTTCATACGAATCCAAATTGAATTTCGGACACAAATTACGAAATACGAATTAACGGCTAATGCGAAATGGAACGGAACGAAACAAAACTAATTTATTGATGGCGTACATGTCTAATGCTCAATTGGGTTGAGATCAGGTGATTGACTCAGCCATTCCAGAATATTCCACTTTTTTGCCTTCAAAAACTCCTAGGTTGCTTTTGCAGTGTGTTTTGGATCATGGTCCATTTGTGCTGTGAAGCATTGTCCAATAAACGTTGCTGCATTTGGCTAAATCTGGGCTGACAGTTTATCTCTAAACACCGCAGAATTCATCCGGCTGCTTCTGCCTTCTGTCACATCATCAATAAACACCAATGACCCAGTGTGCCTGGAAGCCATGCATGCCCATGCCATCACACTGCCTCCACCATGTTTTACAGATGACGTTGTGTGCTTTGGATCATGAGCTGTTCCATGCCTTCTCCACACTTTTTTCTTCCTGTCATTCTGGTATAGATTAATCTTAGTTTCATCCATCCAAAGAAGGCTTTTCCAGAACTGGTCTGGCTTTTTTAGATGTTTTTTGGCAAAGTCGAATCTGGCTTTTCTTTTCTTCAGGCTTATGAATGGTTTGCACCTTGTGGTGAACCCTCTGTGTTTGCTCTTGTAAAGTCTTCTCTTGATTGTAGACTTTTATAGTTACATAGTAGGCAATGTTGAAAAAAGACCATCAAGTCCAACCTATGTGTGTGATTTTTTGTCAGGATTACATTGTATATCCCTGTATGTTGTGGTCGTTCAGGTGCATATCTAATTGTTTTTTGAAATTATCGATGCTCCTCACTGCCTGTGGAAGAGAATTGCATATCCTAACTGCTCTTACAGTAAAGAACCCTATACGCAGTTTAAGGTTAAACCACTTTTCTTCTAGTTTTAGTGAATAGTCGCATGTCTTATTAGATTCTCTTTTGCAAAAAAGTTTTATGTGGGGTCACCAGTACGGTATTTGTACATTGAAATCATATACCCTCTCAAAAGTCTCCTCTCCAGAGAGAAGGAGTTCACTGCTCGTAACCTTTCCTCACAACTAAGGTCCTCCAGTCCCTTTATTAGGTTTATTGCCCTTCCCTGGCTTCTTTCCAGTTCCATCAAATCCCTCCTGAGGACTGGTGCCCAGAACTGGACAGCATACTCCAGGTGCGGTCGGACCAGAGTCTTGTAGAGTGGGAGAATTCTTGTTTTATCTCTGGAGTTAATCCCCTTTTTAATGCATGCCAATATTCTGTTTGCTTTGCTTGCAGCAGCTTGGCATTGCATGCCATTGCTGAGTCTGTCATCTACTAGGACCCCCAGGTCCTTTTGCATCCTAGATTCCCCCAGAGGTTCTCCCCCTAGGGAGTAGATTGCATTCATATTTTTGCGACCCAAATGCATTATTTTACATTTTTCTACATTAAACCTCATTTGCTATGTAGTTGCCCACCCCATTAATTTGTTCAGATCTTCTTGCAAGGTTTCCACATCCTGTAGAGAAGTTATTGCCCTGCTTAGCTTAGTATCGTCCACAAATACAGAGATTGAGCTGTTTGAGCTGTTTATCCCATCCTCCAGGTTGTTTATGAATAAATGAAATAGGATTGGTCCCAAGACAGAACCCTGGGGGACCCCACTTTCCACCCCGGAGTACTCCCCATTTATCACTACCCTCTGAACTTGCCCCTGTAGCCAGTTTTCAATCCATGTACTCACCCTATGGTCCATGCCAACGGACCTTATTTTGTACAGTAAACGTTTATGGGGAACTGTAACAAATGCTTTTGCAAAATCCAGATACACTACGTCTACAGGGCTTCCTTTATCTAGATGGCAGCTCACCTCCTCAAAGAAGATTAATAGATTGGTTTGGCAAGAACGATTCTTCATGAATCCATGCTGATTACTGCTAATGATACCGTTGTCCTTACTAAAATCTTGCATATAGTCCCTTATCATCCCCTCTAAGAGCTTGCATACAAAAGATGTTAAGCTAACTGGTCTGTAATTCCCAGGAATGTATCTTGGCCCTTTTTTAAATATTGGTGCTACATTGACTTTTCTCCAATCAGCTATCTGGTCCGGGTGACTTATTAATGTTAAGTTTTTCAAGTCTAATTCTAATTCTGTCCTCTGTTAGCCATGAGGGTGCTTCCTTTGATATGTCATGAGGATAAACATTGCAGTTTTGGTTACTGAAGCCCCCCGATTCCCTTGTGAAGACTGAGGAGAAGAATAAATTCAATACCTTTGCCATCTCTCCATCCTTAGTAACCAGATTACATTCATCATTCTTTATGGGACCAATATGATCTGACCTCCCTTTCTTACTATTTATGAATTTAAAGAATTTCTTGTGTTTTAATTTTTTTTTTCCATAAAAGGGATTTTTTTTTACTTCTTTTCCGCTATGTGCCTTACGTGATTTTGTGATTCCTGATTGCACCCTTACATTTCTTGTTGCATTCTTTGTAAAGTTGGAATGCTGATAATGATCCTTCAGCCTTGTATTTTTTAAAGGCCTTCTCCTTTGCTTTTATATGCATTTTTACATTGGAGTAAAGCCACCCAGGACTTTTATTAGCTCTATTAAATTTGTTTCCCATTGGGATGCACTGGCTATTGCCCTTATTTAATATGCTCTTAAAGCATAACCATTTTTCCTCCATGTTCTTTGTTCCTAAGATTTTATCCCAATTATTATCGTCTAGCAAGGATCGTAGTTTAGGGAAGTTGGCTCTGTTGAAATTCAGTGTCTTTGTATTCCCATATGTTTTCTATTTGTGTGATTTATACTAAAACGAATTGACCTGTGAGCGTTGTTTTTTAAATTGCCCCATATTTCCACATCCACGATCAGGTCTGTATTGTTGGTAATCAGTAGGTCTAGAAACGCTTTGTTTCTGCTTGGTGCATTTACCACCTGACCATGAAATTGTCCTGCAAGACATTTAGGAACTAGCGAGCGTTAGATGAATGCCTAGTTCCTTCCACCCAGTCTATGTCAGGATAATTAAAATCCCCCATTATAATGACACTTTCCATTCTTGCCACTTTGACAATAATACACCCACCTCCTGGAGAGTGTCCTTCCCTTTTCCGGATGTTGTAAATGGGTTTTTCTTTGCGATCATCCACCACTGTTTCTTCCGTGGAAGTCCAGGCCTTTTTATGTTGCTGAGCTCACCAGCGTATTCTTCTTTCCTCAGAATGTACCAAACTGTTGATTTGGTCACTCCCAATGTTGCTGCTATCTCTATAATGGCTTTGTTTCGTTTTTGACCCTTACAATGGCTTGTTTCACTTGCACGGACAGCTCCTTAGAGCGCATGATGTAGGTTCACAGCAATAGATTCAAAATGCAAAAAACACACTTAGAATAAACTCCAGACCGTTTACCTGCTTAATTTATGAAGAAATAATGAAGAAGTACACACCAGGCCATGAAACAGCTTTTGATTCAATTGTCCAATTTCTTTTGGACCCTTGAAAAAGGAAGATGGCTATTCTTAAGAGCTGTAATTCCTAAACCCTTCCTCCAATTTGGATTTACATACCCTGAAATTAAACCTGAGAGTGTGCACGTTCAGCCCATTATATAACTATAGCTTGAATACATTTTGGTAAATACCTAAAAAAATATCTAAAATTGTGCCTCTGTCCAAATATACAGTATATGGACCTAACTGTAACTGAAAGTAAAATTAACATAGTTAGCTCATTTCCTGTGCCAAGAAAAATTCATAACTTTAGAGGAAACCCTTATGAGGTACTTCCTTTACTATGCTCAGAAAAGCTGCATTAATGATCTTAATCTTGACTCTTTTGCAAAAAGCACTTCTTTAGTCCTTCCTTGTCACAAAGTCATACTTCTCAAAATAATTATACCAGATCTGCTCCTGCAAACCCAATATTTCACAATGCTGGTAGTCAGTTTAATTGATGTGGCTAATTCCTGCATCATAGACAGAAATTGTTGGGAATAAAAACATTTATAAGAGGGTGCAAGGGAGTCTTGAGGGAGAGCAAGGGGGCACAAGGGGGTCTGAGGGAGACCTGGATGTATCAAATCATTTAAACAACTACTTATGTTCAGTCTTCTCAGAAATAAATGACACTAACAAAAATAAGTTGGGAATCACGTTGGCTCTCATTATGAAAGTTCAATTTCAAGATTTCCAGGGACAGAGAGACTTTAACTGAACTGGCCCGGTAAAACCTAAAATGATACTAAAGGAATATTTTTTTTTGTTGCTTTAAAGTGGAACTTTAAAGAAAGAAGAAGAGATGCATTGCCTCGTCTGCATTAACGTTACTTAACTGCCTGTCCACCCTTGTACAGCTCACTGTAGAAATTCGGCAATGCTGAAGCTGACTGCACTCCCATCCATGCGGAGGTGTGACATCACCCCCCGCTCAGCCAATGAAAGTGGCCAAACTGGAAGCCAGCCAGCAGGGAACTCTGGGGGCGACACATCACTGTATCCAAGGTGGGTATAGTTCTGTTTTAAAATAAAAAAAAGATGTTATACTTAGTTACTCTGTGTGTGGGGAATTGACAACACTGAAGGGAACATTACAGTACAAAGTGTTGGACCGGAGTGGCACTGGTGGTGTTGTCATTGGAACTAGAGACTGATTGCGTCATAGGGACTGATTGGATTTATTAGCCTTTTTTCTTTTTCATACATCACGGGACACAGAGCGACTTAGTCATTACTAATGGGTTATATAGATACCTTCAGGTGCTGGCACTGGCAACTTCCAAAACCGGAAGTACCCTCCCCTATATAAGCCCCTCCCATCCGGGAGCACCTCAGTTTTTTGCCAGTGTCTAAGGTGTTGGCCAAAGAGTAACATGTGTTTTCACTGGGCTTGCGTACAGGTTCTTTTACGGGCCTTAGTAAGCTGTTCCGGATCCGACCAAAAAAGCTTCATAGCTAAACGGTCGGTACCCGGGCCTTGCAACAGAAGAGCAAGGTTTTGCCTGTAATGCCTCTCTTAGGAGGGCTGGACCCTGGGATCCAGAGCTCTGGTCATACCCACGACCAAGATGTTGTCTGTGCAGGGTGCTATACAGGTCCAGGGGAGTGGAATCCTTGGGAACCCGGTCCCTGAAGGTTTAAATACAATGCCTGCCGTGATAGGTGAAGTTTGGGCTTCTGTGGACCAAACAAAGTCCTGCGGCGGGGAACAGGTAAGTGGGGGCCCCCAGGAACTTGGTTCTATTGGGGGACCCCCAAGCCTAATTTGTCTTTCTGTCTGTTACCTAACGGTATTCCCGCTGATATCTGTGTATGCCTGTAACTACTGGAAAATGTAAAATTTTAATAGTAGTCAAGAAAAAAAAAAAAGGAGACCGCGGTACCTGTGTTAAACCACTAGAGGCCGCTGTGGTCCATTTTTCTTGTCATGTGGATCTTTGGCTTTTTCAAGTCAAAAGATCCAGGCAGTTGGTAAGTTTCTCTGTGGGAATCCACTTCCTCTGCCCTGTTGCTGCGCTCATCCACCACACAGGCCCTCCGGCAAAAAGGGCCCTGGCTCCTAGTCCCTGCTTGTTTTCAAAAAAGGCGCCGAAGGCGCACGGGCGCGCGCGCGGGCGCGTGCACGCGCCTCCTATGAAAGGAAAGGGGCGGGGCGGGTGGATGACGCTCGATGCGCGCCGCGGCGCTTCTGCGCATGTGCAGGCGTCCCAGCATGGATAAAAGACACAGTACAAGTGTCAGCTGGATGCAAGCAGAGCTAGCAACAAACGGTGGCACACAGAGGCGGTTGATGCAGGCATCCCCATAGAAAGACACTTTAGTGGACACCAGCTGGTATATAGCAGCAACTATGTTAGACTATTACCAGTAAAATTGGTGTATGATGACGGGAATACCTCAGCTTTGTGCTTAAAGGATATGTCGTCCAGACGCTCCGGAAATAAATCTTCCAGGAAGCCAAAGGGGTCTCCATCGGGCTCTGAGAATTTTGGGCATGCTTGTATTGCACCAATCTCCCCTGAAAATTCAGAGGTCAGTAGCCGTAGGAACCCCGCAGGAGTACCTGGTGCTGCGGCTGTCCCCAGTCCACCTGCTCCTGTATAAATAACAGAGGAGGTTTTTTCCTCAACTCTGGGAGGATTGGAAGAGAGATTAACAGCATTGATCGCTGCTTCCCTGTCACAGGGAAAGCGCGTCCGATCTCCGTCTCCTCCTTCAGAGTGCCTGTTAGTGGAGGAACAGTCCCACGCAGAGATCGACCTACCTGAAGGGGATCAGGATGAGGTTGATTCGGTTATAGAGGAATCAACAGTGGAAGAACCTTTCTCAGCATCTCAGGCTGAAAGATTATGGGTTCAGTCTCTGACTAACATGGTCCGATCAGCATTTAAAATGCCTCTGGCGGAACCATCAACCACTAGGCTTGTGCAATTCGTTTCGTAACGAATCGAAATTCGTCCGAATTTAGCAACTTTCGGACATTCGGAAGCATTCGAATTTCCGAACAAAGCAATTACGAATAAAACCGAATCCGAAATAAATTATACCGCAAAATAGCGAATGCCCGAATGTCTTCGGCATAATTCGTTATGAAAAAACTTACGAATGTACAAATCCATTGGAAACACAATAACACTCACTCTGCTCTGCTCTCTGCTTCTCCTTCACCGTGCTGAACTCCCTCTCAAAATGGTGTACAGGGGCGGAGGCTATAGCCGCATGTAAAAAACGAAAGTAAAATACGAGATTTCTAATCCATTCGAAGCACAATAACACTCTGCTCTGCTCTCTGCTTCTCCCTCACCGTGCTGAACCCTCTCAAAATGGTGTACAGGGGCGGAGGCTATAGCCGCATGTAAAAAACGAAAGTAAAATACGAGATTTCGAATCGTTACAAATAACCGCTATGTATTTAGAAAAGTACAAATCCATTCGAAGCACATTAGGCATAATAGTCAGCGTCGTCGTGAGAGAGACACAGAAAATTACGAATCAACGAACCCAAAAAAAGTTACGAAAGTAGGAGTTGTGTCCAGAATCAACGAAAAACAACGTACTCTACCGAAAGTACGAATTATAAAGCAACAAAAAATTCAACGAAAAATGTCGCTTGCAAAAATACGAATGAGTCCGAACACGAAAAATCCCGTCTAGCAAAATTACGAATGATTACGAATCAACAGGACCGGAAAGAAACGAACCGAAACGGAACGAATTTTTCCGTTGTGCACAAGCCTATCAACCACTACTGTTTCCTCGCTGGGGTCGCTGAAAGCTCCCCAGACTGTCTGTTCCTTCCCAATCCACCCTTTATTGGAAGGGCTTATTTACCAGGATTGGGAGCATCCTGATAAAATATTTACTCCCCCCAAGAGATTTCCAGTGATCTATCCCATGGAGGATAAGTTCATAAAAAAATGGAGGGTCCCTACAGTGGACGCAGCCATCTCTTGTGTGAATAAATCACTGACATGTCCAGTAGATAATGTTCCAATGTTCAAAGACCCAATAGATAAAAAATTGGAGTCTTTACTAAAATCTGCTTTCTCTACAGCAAGCATGGTGACACAACCTGCAGTAGCAGCGATTGGAGTCTGCCAAGCAGTGAAAGATCAGTTGAAACAAGTCTTAAGGGACTTACCAGATCAGCAGGCTCTTGCCCTAGCTGACCTACCTAGAGCCTTGTGTTTTGCGGTGGACGCCATAATGGCCAGGGGGCAGAAATCAGGGACAATCACAGGGTAACAAGAAACCCTGGGTCAAGAGAGGTACAAAACCTCCCCCCAAGTCATGAAGGGTTGCCCCCACTCAATCGGGTGGGGGGAAGACTTCAGTTGTTCACAGAGACCTGGCAGGACACCATCAGAGACAGATGGGTGATCTCCGCAGTAAGTCTGGGATACAAGCTGGAGTTAAAAGACACTCCTCCTGCCCATTTTATGAGGTCAAACGTGCCAAGCGATCCCCAGAAGAGAGGATCCCTCCTTCGGGCACTAGAACAACTATTGCTCCAAGGTGTAATCATGAAGGTTCCCTTGGAAGAAAGCGGGTTCGGGTTTTACTCAAACCTTTTCACAGTCCCCAAACCAAATGGGGATGTGAGGCCCATATTAAAACTAAAAGGGCTAAACAAATTCCTATATATCAGGACTTTTCGGATGGAGTCGATCCGATCGGTGGCCACCGCCCTACAAGGGCAGGAATGGTTAGCCTCGATCGACATAAAGGATGCTTATCTGCATATTCCCATCTTTCCGGCCCACCAGAAATTTCTACGCTTTGTAGTAGAAGGGCGCCATTTTCAGTTCAGAGCCTTACCTTTCGGTCTGGCCACAGCACCACGAGTGTTCACAAAAATTCTGGCCCCACTATTGGCCAATCTAAGAACACGGGGTGTAACGATAATGGCATATTTAGACGACCTGCTACTAATAGACCACTCAGTGGAAAAACTGGAAGTAGCTATTCACGAGACAATCTGGAATATCACGGTTGGATTATCAACCGAGACAAGTCAGCTCTAAGACCAGTCAAAAGTCTGGAATACTTGGGGCTAAGGCTGGATTCAAATCAGAGAAAGATTTTCTTACCTCCAGAGAAGGTGTCGTCTTTGAAAGATTTGACCCACTTAGTGGGTACAAAAAGAAAACCATCCATACGCCTGTGCATGAGGCTGCTGGGAAAAATGGTGGCTTCATTCGAAGCAGTACCCTACGGTCAATTCCATTCAAGGAGCTTGCAGAGGGCCATACTGTCAGCCTGGAACAAAAAAGTTCAGGCTTTAGACTTACCAATGTCCCTGTCCCCTTCCGTTCGCAAGAGCCTCCATTGGTGGTTGGTGCCCCAGAATCTGGAAAAAGGGAAACCCTTCAGTCCGGTTTCTTGGAAGGTGGTCACTACAGATGCCAGCCTCATAGGCTGGGGGGCAGTACTGGAGCAATGGTCTCTCCAGGGCAAGTGGTCAGAAGCAGAGAAGGCCCTGCCCATCAATCTCTTAGAGATACGAGCAGCCCGGTATGCCCTAGTAGCATGGACATCCAAACTCCAAGGGTCCCCTGTCAGAATTCAATCAGACAATGCCACAGCAGTGGCATATATCAATCACCAGGGTGGCACCAGGAGTCGTGCAGCCCAGAGGGAAGCGAATTGCATCCTGGAATGGGCAGAAAGATATGTCCCAGCCATATCCGCGGTTTTCATCCCAGGAGTGGAAAATTGGAGAGCGGACTTTTTAAGTCGCCAGCAATTATGCCCGGGGGAATGGTCTCTTCACCCCGAGGTTTTCCAGGCAATATGCCGGCGGTGGGGAACACCGGATGTAGATCTGCTAGCATCCAGATTCAACGCAAAGGTGGACAGATTTGTGTCTCGCACAAGGGATCCCCTAGCTTGCGGCTCGGATGCCCTAGTGTTCCCTTGGGGTCAGTTCAAGCTGATATATGCATTCCCACCGCCACAATTGTTACCGCGATTAATCCGCAGAATCCGGGTAGAAAAGAAACCGGTGATTCTGGTGGCTCCAGCGTGGCCCCGAAGGGCATGGTACGCGGAGATTGTAAAAATGTCTGTGGGGAGTCCTTGGACCCTCCCACATCGTCCGGACCTGCTTTCGCAAGGACCGATATACCACCCTTCCTTACCAGCCCTAGGTTTAACTGCCTGGCTATTGAAGCCCACATTCTAAAAAAGAGAGGTCTCTCTAATCCTGTGGTATCTACCATGATCAATGCCAGGAAGCCGGTATCCAGGCAGATCTATTATAGGATCTGGAAGGCGTACATCGCGTGGTGTGAGGCCAAGAAATGGCATCCACGTAAGTACGTAATAGGTAGGATTCTGGACTTCCTACAGTGGGCTGTGGATAGGAAGCTTGCCTTGAGTACTATCAAGGGTCAGATTTCGGCCTTGTCAATATTTTTTCAAAGGCCCTTGGCTTCGCATTCACTAGTCAAAGCTTTCATACAAGGAGTGATGCGTATTAGCCCTCCGGTTAGTATTCCCATATGTCCATGGGACTTAAACCTGGTTCTGTCGGTTCTACAGAAACAACCATTTGAACCATTGCAGCACATTTCCTTGGTTCTTCTCACCAGGAAATTGATTTTCTTAGTAGCCATTTGTTCGGCTAAAAGAGTATCGGATTTAGCCGCCTTGTCCTGTAAGGAGCCATATCTGGTTGTCCATAAGGACAGAGTAGTTTAACGTCCTCATCCAGCCTTTCTTCCTAAGGTGGTATCGAGGTTTCATTTGAACCAAGATGTGGTTCTTCCTTTCTTTTTCCTCAAACCTAGTTCGGTAGAGGAAAAGTTATTGCATTCTTTGGATGTAGTAAGAGCAGTTAAAGCAGACCTAAAAAGACCCCTGACATCTCCCCTTTGAGACATGGAAAGGGACTGAGGATAGAGATTCCCCAGTCCTTTTTCTCAGCAGCCTCAGCTGCACTGAACATGAATGGACAGAAGACAGCTGCTCCTCTCTCCATTCATAAACTTAAGCATCGTAATGCTCAGTTATAAATGAGCAGTCAGTGATTCTCTGCTCTCCATCCTGAAAGAACTAAGACAGGGGGGGGCAGAGGAGGATGGGGATGATGACCGGGGAAGGATACAGAAGGGGACCAGAGGAGGACGGGGGGAGGGGGGATGGGAGAAGCACACAGAGGGGGAGCGTAGGAGGACGGCGGGGGGGGGGGGGTGGTGGAAGAACACAGAGGAGGACACAAAGGGGAGCTGGAGGAGGATACACGGGACACTCAGGAACGATCAGTGCGGCAGGGGGAAGTTATAATCACTGATCTCCCTGTGTAGCTTTCAATAAAGCAGCTGAAAGCCACAGAGGGGAGAGGAGGAGAAGCGGCTGTCGGCTGCTTTATTGAAAGCCACACAAGGAGATCAGTGATTATAACTTCCCCTGCCGCCACACCGATCATCCTTGAGTGTCCAGGTATCGGACTAGGCATCGGGAGCATTTGCAGGAGTACAAGTACTCCTGCAAATACTCTGTATTGGCACCGATACCAATACTAGTATCGGTATCGGTGCAACCCTAATAATAATCAAGTCCCATAAAATATCCCCTACATTGCCACAATATAAGTCATGTCTTCTGTTATGCCAGAAATCTTTAAATATATCAACCCTTTAGTCACCCTAATTCCTCAAGTGGAAAGGAGTCTTACCAGAGTTTAACAACCCCTTATAAAAGGAGAATGGACCTGATCCTTAAAGGGACAGCACACTGTATGTGGATTAGTATTGTGCAAGTGTATATTATGCATGCTTTTGGATGTTGGGTTTAAACACACTGCAAGATTATCTCTTTTTTGTATTTGGCTTATACACCGGTCCTGATAGATAAAGTAGTGGAAAAAATACTGGAAGTGTTGTTGCATATGAAGGAACTGGAGCGGACTAGAGGGGACTTGTGTTAAAATGCTAGCTTGACCTACATAAAAAAAGTGGGTCATATATTTCTGGTGAGGATTTCATCTACGTATTTACCGTATATACTCGAGTATAAGCCGAGATTTTCAGCCCTTTTTTGGGGGCTGAAAGTCCCCCCCTCGGCTTATACTCGAGTCATATAAATTTTACATTGTAAATATTACCTGTAAAGAAGTTGCGGCCGCGGCGTCCATCGTTCGAATTCCGCGGCGTCCATCGTTCAAATTCCGCGGCGTCCATCGTTCAAATTCCGCGGCGTCCATCGTTCAAATTCCGCGGCGTCCATCGTTTAAAATCCCGCGGTCTCCTCCTGTTCCTTCCTTGATAGGCGAGTCTCAGCAGACACTCTCCGCCTATCACGAACGTTCTCTCATCCTCAGTTTTCCAGCAGAAGTCTGTGATTGGCGGAATACCCAACACAGTGTCTGCTGGGAAAACTAAGGATGAGAGAATGATCGTGATAGGCGGAGAGTGTCTGCTGAGACTCGCCTATCAAGTAAGGAACAGGAAGAGACCGCGGAATTCGAACGATGGACGCCGCAGAATTCGAACGATGGACGCCGCAGCCGCAACTTCTTTACAGGTAATAATTACAATGTAAAAATTTCTATTTACAGGGAACAGCGAGCTAGGGAACAGTGGGGCATCGGCTTATACTCGGGTCAGTGAGGTTTCCCAGTTTATGAATGAACATTGTATGAAGTGCATTATTAACCTATGCATGTCTAGTGGCTTAATTTTTTTCTGGTGAGCATTCTACCTGCTTTATATATAAAAATGTTGAAAGTTGTGAATAAGCTATTCTTGTGAGTAAATCGTATGTTTGAATTTATTTTAAAATGTATTTACTACACTAGGAGGTCCTTTTTATTCTTAAGCCCTGTACACACGGTCGGACTTTTGGCCAACAAACTTCATTTTGAGCAAGTTGGACCAACAATCCGACTGTGTGTACGCTCCATCGGACAAACTTTTTTTGCTTTTTTCTTGTTTTCATCGGACAAAAGTTCGGTCTGCAAAACGGACAAACTTTTGCCCAACAAAAGTCCGATGGAGCAAAGTCCGACCGTGTGTACAGAAAACCATCGGACTTTTGTCTGATGGACAAAACAACTAATGTTAAAATCAACCAACAATAGCAGAAGTTGACCAAAGGGTGGCGGTAAAGAGCAGAAAAGAGCAGAAAAATCACGTGATGTTGCAAAAAGTTTTGGGAAAGTTTGCAGAAAAGTCCGAGCGTGTGTATGCTATGGGTGTTCCCGACCAACTCCGTCGACAAAAAAACACGGAAAAGTCAGATGGAAGTCCGACCGTGTGTATGGGGCTTTATAATACCTTCCACTGTGTCTGAGTTGAAGCGAGAAGGATGTACCCTAAAGAAAGGATTCCTATAGAGTTTGAAGCAAGCTGAGACTATGCGGAAAAACTTTGTATCACTCACTTTTTATAAGGGGTTGTTAAACTCTGGTAATCCTCCTTTCCACTTGAGGGATAAGGGTGGTGAAAGGATTGATATATTTGAAGTTTTGGCAAGAGAACACAGACTTTTATTGTGGTGATATAGGAGAGATTCTCTTTTGGATACGAATCAACATTTTATGGGACTTGATTATTATTGTATTTGACCTATTTATACAGTGTTTATTTCACTTTAAGATACGTGTAAAGTTGTTTTTTATATTTTAAAGCTGATTTTTTAATGTTTATAAGTTGAAACACCAGAGGGTGTTATTTCGCCAGCAGCTTGGGGAAGTAAAGTTGAGCGCAGGTAAAGTGGGTTAAGTATTTATTTTACACTTATCAAACAGATATAGCAAAATATTTTCAAAGGTATATTTAACAGATGAAAAGGCACCAAACAAGGTACGTTCATTGTTAAGGCCTTTTTTTAATTTTATTTTTTTTATTCACAATAACCACAAGTCAGCCCCTATTATTCAGAATGCCTTGAATGTCTATTGTTTTCTGGCCACCTGGGGGCAGTGGAAGCCACAGAAGGATACAAACTCTTGGTACAACATCTGGAGAAATGTACATTGCAAAATGATTTGGATTTGCATACACTGTCTTTTGTATTTTATTTCTAATGCAAATATCTCTTACATGATTATAAAAATAATAGCTGTTGGGATTTCAGCTACACATAATTCTATAGTGTAATCCACAGTTTTCACTATATATATATATTAACAAGCATGATTGGCAGAAACTTATTCAATACTAGTTACAAAATGTAAGACCAGATTTTAATGTATGCGAAACTAAAGAAAAAGTCTAATGAAGAGAAAAACTTGTATAAAGGATTTTAGAATGTGATTACTTAAGCGCTAATATGAACAAACTAAAATATATAAATATGACTAATTATAGAGAAAAACAGCTGCAACAATTTAAATGTGTTCTGACACCACATAAAAATTATATAAAAAAAAATTAATCGTGCGCTAGATTTAAAAAAGGACTACTTCATAATAGCCTCCAGTAAATAGGTGGCAAACTATAATCTTAAAAATAAAGAAAATCCACCTGCACAATAATAAGCAAAAGAGCTAAAAAAAATAAAAAAAAATAAAAAATAATCCGTGCTCCGTGACAGTCTTTACATAAAATTGTGTTGACAGATGATCACCACCACCTCAGTGTGCAATGCCTGTTCACCTCAATTTAAGACCCCCTTGGGTCTAATGACACTTAATAATAAAATAATCCTCACAAAGCTTAGCTTGTGATCAGCTTGTGAATACTCAGGTTTCAGCTAATGGCTCCAGGTTTGCAAAAACTTCTCCACAGACAGTTGATTTCTCCAAGTTCAATTTCTCAAAGTAAATGAAAACATCATCATCGTGCAAGATTGCTAAGAAATACTTGCTTTTAATAGTTAAAAAGTATGCACTCACATTTGCGCAGTCAAATAAATGCATTAAAATTATCTTTTGCTTTGGAACAGCTCTCCTCCTCACTACATAACCAGAGTAACGAGAAAGTGTCGTCACCGGCTCCTCCCGATGCGTTGCGTCACAGGTCACGTATCTTTCTCAAGGGAAAATCATATATATCATATGTATAAAGGATGCTTGCAGAAAAGGAGCACATATAGCAACAGCAATAATGGGCAACAGACAAACATGGATTTGCTTAAAAAGGTTAGAAAGTACTCATAGATTTATACAATAACGGTTGACACCAGGAACCCCACTGTATTTGTGACCTGTGTTTGGGGTGTCGTTATTTTAACATTGTCACCCGCTGCAGATCACAACTGCAGTGCGTTTGGAATGCGTTCTGGTGTGAATAGGCATTAAAACAAATTAAAGATAATACTCTGTTTACACATAAACATGCACTAAAATGCATGAACATGCTTGAAAAATGGATGTGCATTGCCTTCCATGGGCATGCAGGTTTATGTACGTTAATACAAGTTTTAACATGTTTTTTTTATTTTATTCTTTATTTTCAATTATACAGTCACACAGAAGTAAGCTATGTTGAATAACATAGTACAGCATTGAACTGCCTTTTACAAATAGTCAAGCAAAATTTAGATGTTGACCCTACTGTAGCATCAGATATGCTCTGTAAATTTTAGCAAAATTGAATGTGGGCTAGAATGGTTAACCATGAAATACATCAAAAGTGTTGCCCCACCTAAGGTTACCACACTGCACAACGTAAAATCTTAATGACTGATTAGGGACTGCAGGTAACAAAACAAAAACATAAAAAAAATGGTGGGGGTGGGGGTAGAGGGTTGCAAATAGGGAAAGTAGAGAGATGGGGGGTGGGGGGGGGGTGAGAGAGAATGTAATGGGTAAGTGAAATGTCCAGGTTTTTTTTCTTTATATATATATATATATATATATATATATATATATATAATCTCTAGCGGTACCCACAGTTAAGAGGGCTGCTGGTATAAATTTGGGCCCCTGTAATGCACCCTGTCAACCCCCGGCAATTGGCTCTAACCTCCCTTGGCACAGTTAGTAGGGGATGATAGGATGGTGCAACCTGTAACTCACAGAGGCACAATCCTATAGTAGAACACACACAGCAATAGAGTATAGCTATCTTTACCCGTCTCTTCTGCGAAGTAAATGACACAACACTTAACCTTTAAAGTTTTACCCAGATTGTCTCTCGACATCCAAGTCTTCGGTCCTCCTGGCAACGATGCAACAACAGTGTGGAGAGGCGTCCCTCAGGTTCCTTGGTGAGAGTGGAAGGCTCTTTGGAGAAAGGCCCAGGCTTAGGCCTAGTATTACCACAGGCTCGGAAAGGAGTTTCACTTGCTGGGCGGGCGGTGTCCAAAGAGACTGAAGCCTGCTCCGTCTTTCTCTTCTAAAAGTCCACCCCAGCAGTCTTTGCGCGGGGCAATGCACCCTGGGTGTCCAGTGGGGTTATGGGTACAGTAGTCTGAGGCCTTAAAGGAAAATCCCAGCTACATACATACATATATATATATATATATATATATATATATATATATAGTAAGGAAATGTCCCAATACTTAATACTTTAAATAGAAACAGTAAGCAGTTCTTGGAGAAACACATGCAATTTAATTACAAAGACTATATACACAATGTAAGTGGGGAAAAACAGAGAAATTAATACATATTCTCTATATACAGTGTCTCACAAAAGTGAGTACACCCCTCACATTTTTGTAAATATTTTATTATATCTTTTCATGTGACAACACTGAAGAATTGACACTTTGGTCGACCATGGCGTGGCCTGTTCTGAGTGGAACCTGTCCTTTTAAACCGCTGCATGGTATTGGCCACCGTCCTGCAGCTCAGTTTTAGGGTCTTGGAAATCTTCTTATAGCCTATGCCATCTTTATGTAGAGCAACAATTGATTTTTTCAGATCCTCATAGAGTTCTTTGCCATGAGGTGCCATGTTTAACTTCCAGTGACCAGTATGAAAGAGTGGGAGCGATAACACCAAATTTAACACACCTGCTACCCATTCACACCTGAGACCTTGTAACACTAACAAGTCACATGACACCGGAGAGGGAAAATTGCTAATTGGGCCCAATTTGGACATTTTCACTTAGGGGTGTACTCACTTTTGTTGCCAGCAGTTTAGACATTAATGGCTGTGTGTTGAATTATTTACACTGTTATACAAAAGCTGTACACTCACTATTTTACATTGTAGCAAAGTGACATTTCTTCAGTGTTGTCACATGAAAAGATATAATAAAATAATTACAAAAATGTGAGGGTGTACTCACTTTTGTGAGATACTGTATATTGCGATAGATAATCTATCATATTAATGAACACATTCATGTATATGGACATGACATTTGAGCCTATAGAAGCGCCTCGTAACTGCAAAAAATGTTGGTCTTTGAATAAAAGATAGTTAGTTTGTCAAAATTTAGTTCCAGGAGTCCCATCAAAAAATCTATGATGTTTCTAACAACCACCAACACGTCAACACTGTTACTGTAAATCATGTAGAAGATCGTTAAATAAACTTAAGACACCCCATGTCACAAGCATGCAGCCAGTGTGTGTACTAACATACTTAATGCAATCTAAAAAAAAAAAATCAGCAGTATCTCGTATGTAGCACCCTCTAGTGTGCTACTAGTGGTAGGTAAAATATAGTTTGGCTCAGGGCTAAGCTTGAGCCATGGAATCTGGGTCAGGGTTCATTAAAGTTCAGGGCTGGATGACTCATCCAGGCAGCTCTATGGTGCATTCCCCTGGTTCTAGAATGTTGCAGAATGTTGAAGAAATTAGTGGGCAGAGGCTAGGAGGATTATCCTGCAAATTTAGAGACCCTTAGCCAATCCCCAGGAAGTGGGCCTGGCTAGGGACTAAGTGAGCCCTTAAATAGACATGAGTCATGCCAGGCAGAGGGAGTCAGGTGGAAGATGGAGATGCAGTGCTGAGGGAGACTGTTGGTGGCCCCCGAGGGACCCCTGCCAGGGAGGGGCTCTACCTCAGGCCATGGCTCAGGTGGCTGGCTTGGAAGGATCCTACCACATGAGAAGCTGGAAGGAGGCTTTGGGGAGAGGCAGCGGGAGCAGGAATGACAGTGTGAGTAGACCAGCATGGTGAAGTGACAGACAAGGGGAGAGACTACCATATGTAGCAGTGTGCTTAAGTCTTGTCCTGGGAGATCTCCAAAGTATCAGTCGGGTAGACTGGTGCAGAGTATCAGTCGGGTGGACGGGTGCAGAGTATCAGTCGGGTGGATGGGTGCAGAGTATCAGTCAGGTGGACGGGTGCAGAGTATCAGTCGGGTGGACGGGTGCAGAGTATCAGTCGGGTGGACGGGTGCAGAGTATCAGTCGGGTGGACGGGTGCAGAGTATCAGTCGGGTAGACTGGGAAGAAGAAGCAGCCAGGTGGGCTGGTAAAGAGGCAGCCAGGTGGGCTAGCCTTTCCTGCAGAAGTAGAGGTGGGACCAGTGTCTAGAGGGAGTTGGAGATGCTCCAGGATGCAGTTCAAAACACATGTGCTACTTTTCTAAAGGATTAAGAGGTCCTAGCCTGTAAAGGGCTGTTGCTAAACTAAAGAGACTGTGAGTTTCTAAAGGAGTAAATCAAGCAGAGCAGATCAAGTTGTTGTGCAGGAGGATCAAGAGGAGTATACAGGGAGTACGTTGTCCCTGGTTTTGTTACTGTGAAGTTGGGCATCCCATAATTTCCATCCCGATCCAAGTTATTACCCCTCAATAAAACAACAAAACAAAGCTCAAGGGCTGTTTTCTGTGTCTGGATGCAAGTTGAAGATGATATGTGCCTGGCTGTGCAGTAGTGGGGAACTCTGTCACTTGCAGCCCCTAAGGGAGTAGTGCTACATGTATATAGAACCTCATGCTCACTATTAGCAGAGATAGAATCCTATTCAAATATTGTGCCGCAGGAGCACACAAAGACTGCATATGCACAACTATGAGTCTCCATGGGGGGGGGGGGGGTGTATGGGATCCTTGTGTATCTTTGGCAAAATATAGAATACCAGAGAATTAATTACCTATGGATTAAATACTTCTCAGTGTCATCATCAATCAGTTGCCAGTTTATTGTTTTAATGGTTACATTTCCTAATCTGATCGGTGATACAGCCAGCAGAGAGTACGAAAATTTCTTAGCACAGAGTACATAACTCCCAACTGTCCCTGATTTCAAAACAAAGTCCCTCTTTCCTCCTCATTCATCCCTCATTTTGGTCTGATCTGCATAGTTGTATATAAAATGCACTTTTTATCTTTCAAAAAAGTGTTTCCCAGTGTTAAACCTTTCATCCAATTTCTAAATTTCTGTATTTGCAAATTTCAAAAGCCAGTATAAAGAAATAGTAGTGGTAAAAAAAGTACTAGTGGGTTTAACTAAATATTTTTTGTATAATTCTCCTTTAAGGGGGCGTGACAGGGGGTGTGTCCCATGCCCATAGTTCCCAACTATTCCTGATTTTAAGGGACTGTCCCTAATTTGAAACAATGTCCCTCTGTCCCTCTTTCCTCCTCATTTGTCCCTCATTTTGGTCTGATCTATATAGTTGTATATAAAATGCACTACTTATCTTTCAAATTGTTTTTCCCTTTCATCCAATTTCTAAATTGCTGCATTTGTGAATTTTAAAAGCCAATATAAAGGAATAGTAGTGGTAAAAAATAGGATTTTTGTACTCACCGTAAAATCCTTTTCTCTAAGTCCATGGACCGACACAGCTTCTCTATTGACAAAGTGGGTATTATCCATTAATTAGGAGTGACTAGGCAGAAAACTTGTAAAAAGTGTTGCATCATACCCTCTACAGTACCACCCAGGGGGCGGACCCTCTGGGTATATCACCTCAGTCTGCATCTCGCAGATCAGTTTGTCAAAAAGCAGTACAAACTTAAGAGGGGTGGGTACTGTGTCGGTCCATGGACTCAGAGAAAAGGATTTTACGGTGAGTACAAAAATCCTATTTACTCTTTCGTCCATGGACCGACACAGCTTCTCTATTGACAAACTGGGACGTCCCAAAGCAGTGTCAGAGAAAAACGAGGGGTGGTAACAGCATAAGAATATACTTCACCCCAAACACAAAACAGCACTCCTCCGATGGAGGAGTTGCAACTCTAAACAGCCGCCTGCAAAACTTTGCGGCCGAAAGAGGCATCCGAAGATGCACCTACATCAACCTTGTAGAATTTTGTGAAAGTGTGAGCGGACGACCAAGTCCCTGCTCTACATAATTGGGAAACAGACGCTTGATGTCGGAAAGCCCAAGAGGCACCTATTGCCCTGGTCGAATGCGCCATGACCGGAAAGGGGGGCGCTTGACCCCTTAAGGCGTAAGCCTGGATTACTATCTGTCGAATCCACCTAGAGATGGTGGCCGACGAGACTGCTTGGCCCTTCTTGGGACCAGCCACCGAAACAAACAGTGAGTCTGACTTCCGGAACAGGGAAGTAGCAGATAGGTATACTCTCAAAGTTCGGACAACGTCCAAGGAATGCAACGCCGACTCCTTAGGATTCGACGGGTGAGGACACAAGGATGGAAGTACAATGTCTTCATTGAGATGAAAAGCCGAAACGACCTTCGGAAGAAAGGAAGGCTATGGCCGCAGCACCACCTTATTCTTGTGGAAAATCAAATAGGGAGCCTTGCAGGACAAGGCTGCCAGCTCAGAGACTCGTCTAACTGACGTAACAGCCACCAGAGAGACCACTTTCTGAGAAAGTGTCAACAGGGGAATATCTCTAATATTCTCAAACGGTGCCTTCTGAAGAGGACCAGGTTCAAGTCCCACGGAGGTAGCGGGGGACGGACCGGAGGGACCACATGTCGAACCCCCTGCACAAATGTACTCATGAGAGAGTGAGTCGCCAGGGGTCGCTGAAAAAAGACAGCCAGGGCAGATATCTGTCCCTTTATCGTACTTAAGGCAAGCCTTTGGTCCACCCCACGCTGTAAAAACAGCAGGATTCTGGAAACCAAATAAGTACACGGATGCCATTTCATTTCCTCACACATGGAGATGTAGGCCTTCCAAGTGCGGTGATAAACCTTCCTAGAGGATGGTTTCCGAGCACTTCTCATAGTAGAGATTACTGAATCTGATAGGCCCCGGTCTCTCAGTACCTGGTTCTCAACAGCCACGCCGTTAAAGCCAGTGACTGTAAAGCAGGATGGAGTATGGGACCTTGCGATAGCAGGTCCTTCCGTAGTGGTAGGCGCCAGGGGACGTCTGCTACCAGACGTACTAGATCGGCGTACCAAGGATGCTGAGGCCAATCTGGAGCAATTAGGATCATTGGAATTCCCTCTGCCTCCACTCTGCGGAGCAGAAGAGGAAGAAGCCTTAAGGGAGGGAAGGCATAGATTAGCCGATACTGACCCCACGATGCCACCAACGCGTCCGTTGCGTCTGCCCATGGATCTCTTGACCGGGCCACAAACCTCAATACCTTCCGATTGAGTCGGGAAGCCAGAAGATCTACGTCTGGTGTGCCCCATCTTTGGCAGAGGAGTTGGAACACCTCCGGGTGTAAGGACCATTCTCCCTGGTCCAGCATCTGGCGGCTCAGGTAGTCCGCCTGCCAGTTTTCCACACCCGGAATGTACACGGCCAACAGTGCCGGTACGCTCCTCTCTGCCCACTTCAGGATGCGAGCGACCTCCAATGCTGCAGCTGAGCTTCTTGTTCCTCCTTGATGATTGACATATGCCACTGCTGTGGCGTTGTCTGACTGGATCCTGACTGGACGCCCTTGCAGCCTCTGAGACCATTTGAAGAGGCACATCCTGATCGCCCGGATTTCCAGGACATTGATCGGCAGGAGGGCTTCCTCTGGGGTCCAGTGACCTTGCACCGACTGAACACCCCAGACTCCCCCCCAACCTGTAAGGCTGGCATCCGTCGTGATCACTATCACTATCACTACCACTATCACTATCAGTAAACCGGAAGAAATGACTTCCCGGCCATTAGAGTCGGTGCTGTCAGCCACCATACCAGGGATCTCCTGACTAGGTGGCTCACTCGGATTTGATAATCCAGAGATGAAGGGCATCTATTCCATCTGGACAGAACTTCCTTCTGTAACACTCGAGTGTGGTATTGAGCATATGGGAACGCCTCGAAGGAGGCTACCATGAGGCCCAACACTCGCATGCAAAAACGGAGTGACGACCAATTCCTGGAAGTCAGCTGCCGTACTGCAGCCCGGAGGGTCTGCAAATTCTCCACAGGGAGGAATACCTTTGCCTCTGAGGAATCCAGAATCAACCCCAGGTACACTAGGCGTTGAGTGGGCACCAATACTGACTTTTGCGTGTTTAGAATCCAACCACAGTCTCGAAGAGTCTGACAGGTAATAGACACGCTTACCTCTAATTCTGAGCTTGAAGGGGCCTTCAGTAGAAGGTCGTCCAAGTAGTCCATGATAGCGATACCCCTCTGTCTTAGAAGTGCCAGAATCGGAGCGAGCACCTTGGTGAACGTCCTGGGTGCTGAGGCAAGGCCAAACGGGAGGGCCACAAACTGGTAGTGGTTCTTCCCGATAGCAAATTGCAGAAACTTCTGGTGTCTGGAGTATATGGGGACATGCAGGTATGCGTCCTTGATGTCCAAGGAAGCCAGAAATCTTTGTACTTTCACAAAGCAATTGAGGGCTCTGAGATCCAAGATTGGACAAACCCTCTCCTTCTTCGGCACAATGAACAGATTTGAGTAAAAACCCTGACCTCGTTCCTGTTCTGGAACTGGAATAACTACCCCGGGTTCCAGTAGACCCAGGGCCTCCCGACGGGTCGGTAGTAGCTGGAGATTGGAGGTGATGAACCTGTCCGGTGGACAAGAGAGAAATTCTATCTTGTAGCCTGAGGAGATTACTTCGCAAACCCACCTGTCGGAGACTAGAGCTGTCCACTGAGTCGCGAATTTGCGAAGACGTTCCCCCACCCGAGAGCTGGGTGGGGGCGGACCTTCATGCAGACGCAGATTTTTCCGCAGGCTTGTTGGGTTTGCGGGACCAAGGACGCTTTTGTCCTTGGGCAGGCGCCTTGTCGGCCTGGGGTCTTTTCCCTGTCGCCCTAGGGGGACGAAAAAACCGCCTGCGTGCAGTAAAGGAGGGCCCTTGCCCTTGGCGTGGCCCCCTACCCTTGCTAGTTTGGGGAAGCAAAGTGCTTTTACCTCCTGTGGCATCCTTGATGATGTCATCCAGAGAAGCCCCAAAAAGTCTGTCGCCCTTAAAAGGCAGATCCAACAGGGCTTTCTTGGAAGTCTGGTCCACAGACCAGCCCTTTAGCCAGATCAGGCGGCGTATTTCTACTGCATAAACCGAAGCTTTTGACAGCAGGGGAATAGTATCCATGTCTGACTCGCAGACAAACTTAAGGCCCTGGACCAACTGGTCGGCCAAAGTTATCTCATTAGGAGGAGTATCTCGCTCCTTTAACCCCTGGAGTAGCAGATTTGCCCATTCAGTAAGTGTCTGAGACACTAGGGCCCCCGCCAATGCTGGGCGTACTGCCGAGCCTACCACTGAATATAGGTAGCGAGCAAGTGCTTCAGCCTTCTTATCCACAGGGTCCTTGAAAACAGGAGCCCCTTCTACTGGAATAGTGGTGGCTCTATTAAGTCTGGACACCGGAGGGTCCACTATAGGGGGAGAGGTCAATTTCTTCAGAAAACTCTCCTCAAAGGGGTACCGTACCGCAAACCTCTTTGGGGCTGTAAAGACCCTCAGTGTGTTCTCCGATTCCTTGTATAAGAGTTTGTCAAAATAAGAAACACAAGGGAACACCTTAGCAGTGCGGGCAGGTTTATGAAACCCAAAGGGGACTGGAGTTTCTGCTGCTTCTGCAGTATTTTCCAACTTTAGCGTATCCCGCACTGCAGTAATAAGGTCAGATACCAAAGCCGTCTCGCGTACTGACCTGGACTTGGAGTCATCCTCACTGTCCGATCGGTCACGGTCTGCAGTCTCTGATGCGTCCGAATCTGGGCCATGAGCCGTAGCTGGACCTGGTTCTGCATCCGAATTATCCCCGGAAGATTGCAGGGGACAGGGGCGTTTACTACCCCCTGTATTCCCGTGTGCTGCTTCCACTCTGGCAGCAAACGCCTCTAGGATTGTCGACATAGCGTTCATAGACACCTCAGGGGCACCAGCTGCTAAATCTGGTGCTTCAGGGGAGAAGACATCTGGCTCAGATGCCATGCTGACCACACGCTGACACCCACAGGGCTCCAGGCAAGATATCAATAGACCACCCTCCTGCGCTGCAGAGATGCTGGGTTACCCAGAGGACTCACCACCCTGGACCGGTACTGCTATGCTGCCGTGTGCTGCGCCTGTGATGCTGTCCCACTGCTGCTGTGTCAGTCTGCTTCTTTTATCAGCGCTTCCTGTGTGAATTTTCGCGCCAGTGTAATGCACCCTAGAGGCCGGAGACTCTCGCAAAATGGCCGCCAAAAACGTCTGTATGGAAGATAATGTGGGCTCTAAGAAAATGGCCGCCGAGCCAAAGATAGAGGCCAAGCAGCCGTAGCCCACAAAAAGATGGCTGCCGAACGGCAATATATACATACATGGTGGACAAACATGGCCGCAGATCAGTCGATAGAGGCCAGTGGGTGTTAACTACAAGAAAATGGTGCCGAAACCACAGGAAGATGGCCGCCGGGCAGTCACTAGAGGCCGAACCCGGCATGGACCACCACAAAATGGCCGCCGACAGCATGGAGGAGGAAGAACACACAGGTAAGCAGAAATGACATTTCTTTTAAATGTTAGTTACAGCCAGCCCCGCTCCAGTGGAACCCCTTAGGTGACCCCCAGCACCCAGAAACCTTTAGCTAGAAGCCCAGGGATGAGGGAAAAGGCAGGGAGAGAGGGAAGAAAGGGGCCACAACTACTTACTTGGTCTCTCCAGGAATGTCCAGCCAAATCACCCAGCTGAGGCCGGGGGGTTTACTTACCTATCCTGCATGTATTATGCTGGAAGACATTCCAAACAGATCATCGTTCGCGCACGTAAGGTGACTGTTGGCCAGGCATGCTGTGATTGGACCCAAAAGGGACGATCATATCTATGCCCTGGAGCGTGACGCTCACCGGACAGGCTGCTGCGACTCGGCCGTAAGGTCAGCCGAAGCTGAGAGGTCCGATGCAAGCCTTGGAGCGTAAAATCACCGTCCAGGCTGCTGCGACTCGGCCGTAAGGTAAGCTGAAGCTGAGCGGTCCGATGCAGGCCCTGGAGCGTAGGCTCACCGGCCACCCGTGGAGCAACCCGTGGAGCAACGGGCATGTCGTGGAAAACCCAGCGCGTAGGGTCGGCACACGCTCGATGGCCGAACTGGGGAGACTACAAGGATCGAGGATCCAGCCTGTCATCCAGTCGGCAGTTGATCGAAGATCGCAGGAAACAAAAAATGTAGCAAAAAAATATATCTTTTTCCCCCGGACCAATGGGCCCGAAGGGAGCCATGTCCTACTCCTTGCTAGACAGAAAAAAACTGATCTGCGAGATGCAGACTGAGGTGATATAAACAGAGGGTCCGCAACCTGGGCGGTACTGTAGAGGGTGTGATGCAACACTTTTTACAAGTTTTCTGCCTAGTCACTCCTAATTAACGGATAATACCCACTTTGTCAATAGAGAAGCTGTGTCGGTCCATGGACGAAAGAGTAAAAAGCACTTGTGGGCAGGGCCGCCATCAGTACACCCGTAAGGGGCCCGGAGGTCCCCAGGGGCCCCCCTTTTTTTTGTAAGGGGCCCAGAGGTCCACCGAGGCTTGGAGGTCCCCAGGGCCCCGAATGTCAACCCCCCTTTTTAAAAAAAAAAAAAAATATTATTTATTTATTTATTTATTTTATTTATTTATTTATTTTTTTTTTTGTAAGGGGCCTAGAGGTCCCCAGAGACCCAGAGGTCCCCAGGGCCCCAGATGGAAACCTCCCTTTTTTTATTTATTTTTTATAAAAAAAAATATTAATTTTTTTTATTTCATTTTTATTTATTTATTTATTTTATTTAATTTATTTTTATTTATTTTTTATTTTTTTTGTAAGGGGCCCAGAGGTCCCCAGAGGCCCGGATGGAAACCTCCCTTTTTTTTATAATTTTTTTTTTTTCTATAATTTTTTTTTTGTGTAAGGGGCCCAGAGGTCCCCAGGGCCCTGGATAGCAACCCCCCTTTTTTTATTCTTCTGTTTTCTTTTGTGTTCGTCAGCACCCAAACCCCCTGCTTCTCAATTCGTGGCACCCCCCCGCTTCTGAATTTGCGGCAGCACCCCCCGCTTCTCAATTCGCGGCGGCAGCACCCCCCCCGGTTCTCCTCGACTCCAGGGGGCCCATGCCTGAAGCTGTGTAAGGGGCCCCAAAATTCCTGATGGCTGCCCTGCTTGTGGGTTTACCTAATCTTTTTTTGCATAATTCAATGTAAGGGGGCGTGGCAGGGTGTGTGTCCTATACCTACATACTTTTGCTAATAGGTGTCCCCCGTTCCCATCTCAAAAAGTTGGGTGGTATGTATGCCTATATACTTTTGCTAATAGGTGTCCCTCATTCCCATCTCAGAAAGTTGGGAGGTACGAGAGTGCACTAAGCAGACCCACTTACTATACATGCAGACATGCAGGTCCTCTAGAATCAGGCTGTATTAAATTAAACAAAATTCTGTTTAAAGTGTATGTATAGCAAAAACACATTTTATGGTTTTGGATAGAGTATGGAAAACCTAGAAACTCCTTTCAGTTTATATTTTGTTGTCTGTGTTACATCAAGGATAGAGTTCTACTTACTGCTTGCTTTGTAGATACAACAGGAAGTAAATATAACTCTCTACAAAGTGAGGGGAATTCCCATCTTAAAGAGTTATCACTGTTACAGGTGAGATCTTTTCCTCACCTTTTGTTCTGTTGACAGCTCTAAAACTTTAAAATGTCCCATCACTTTCTGTCTTGATCATACTGTTTACCAGAAGAAATGGAGAGTTTACACAATGAGAACACAGGTTGAAATAAAAACTCAAAAGGGGTTCAACCTTTTCCTATTTCTTCCAAAGAAAAAACTTTGGCTATAAATACACTTTAGGTTAAGATGAACAACTGTTTGACACTAGGGATGAGCCAAACACCCCCCTGTTCGGTTCGCACCAGAACCTGCGAACGGACCGAAAGTTTGCGCAAACTTTAAAACCCTATACAATGAACTTGAACGTTCAAAATCAAAAGTGCTAATTATAACGGCTAATATGCAAGTTATTGTCCTAAAAAAGGTTTGGGGACCCGGGTGCTGCCCCAGGGGACATGTATCAATGCAAAAAAAAGTTTTAAAAACTGCAGTTTTTTCAGGAGCAGTGATTTTAATAATGCTTAAAGTGAAACAATAAAAGTGAAATATTCCTTTAAATTTCATACTGTCTAAAGTATGCCTGTGAAGTGGCACGTGTTTCCCGTGTTTAGAACTGTCCCTGCACAAAATGACATTTCTAAAGGAAAAAAAGTAATTTAAAACTGCTTGCGGCTTTAATGTAATGTCTGGTCCCGGCAATATGGATGAAAATTATTGAGAAAAATGGCATGGGTGCCCCCCCCCCCACCTTAGCTCACTACCAGCCCCTTTAGGTCTTGTATGGATATTAAGGGGAACCCCGCACCCAAATTAAAAAAAGGCCCTAAATACTCTGAACAGCAGTATACAAACAAGACAGGGACTGTAGGTTTGTTCTTAAGTAGAATCTGTTTGTAATTTGGAACAGGTACATTTTTTAAATGTAGCTCCAGACAAAAAATAAATTTTTAAGCTTTTTGGAAAACATAGGGAAGGGTTATCACCCCTGTAACATTTGTTTTGCTGTGCACATGTTCAGAACATTTCACCTCACTTTCCGTCCCAATGACAAATGTTTTTTGAAAATTTGGGTTTTTTATTGAAACAAGGATTGGTGATAAAGCATCAGTGGAGAGGAGACACCTTTTTCCCATATTAACTCTTACAGGAGAGAATTTCCTTTCCATGGGGTAGATTTCCTCTCACTTCCTGTTGTCTCCTTCAGTTTGCAAGTAGGAGTCGGTTGTAAGTTGGATGTTTGAAAGTAGGGGCCTGCCGTATATACTGGGTGCAGGAATGGGCCCAGCTGTGAAATTTTAGATCAAGAATTGTAATTACATGCCCCTGTTGAACAGGGGCAGAAAAATTTGGCCTTTGGTGGTGGTGGTGGTGTTGCCACAACACTGTAAGCCCTCACAGTTACTCTTGGTGGGTGCTGGAACGCCCTGCTGTGAACTATTATATCAAGAATTGTACTTACATGCCCCTGTTGAACAGGGGCAGAAAAATTGGGCCTTAAGCACTGGTGCTGGTGCCACAACACTGCAACCCCTCACAGATACTCTATTAGGAGCGCAGGAATGAACCCTACTACAAAGTATTGCATCAAAAATTGTATTTACACACCCCTGTTAAACGGGGGCTGAAAAATTGGGCCTTAGGCAATGGTGCTGGTGCCACAACACTGCAACCCCTCACAGATACTGTAGTTGGACCGCAGCAATGAGCCCTGCTGCAAAGCATTGCATCAAAAATTGGGCCTTAGCCACTGGTGGCTGTGCCCAGAACCAAAAATGTTCTTTCAAGCTATCAGTATGATCATTGAGGAGGAAGAGGGTAGTCACTCAGCATAACAGGATAGTCACTCGGCATCAGCATAGGCAGTCTTGAAGGGATCTGACATTTAAAAAAAAAAAATATGGATGGTGAGCAGTGACAGTGCATGCATCAGTGACACTGTACCTCTTGTCCACCTGTTGGAACATACGCTGCGTGGAATAATGGACAGGGCACTTGAGGCAGAACAGAGGCAGGAAGAGGAGGACTTCCTTGCCTCTCAAGGCCCCCTTTACCCAGACAGTGTTCCTTCTGTCCCACCCATCGCACAGGAAGAGGAGGAGGATTGTGTCAGCATGGAGGTGGAGCCTGGCACTCAGCATCATCAGCAGCAGTCTTTTAGGGATGATTTACAGTTCCAAGAAACCCGTGGACTTGTACGTGGCTGGGAGGAGGTGGCTGCGGATCATGTCGTCCTTAGTGACCCAGAGGACTCCGGACTGAATGCCTCAGCTAACCTACGCTGCATAGCCTCCCTGATCCTGCAAAGTCTGTGGAAGGATCCTCGTATTCTTCGGATCAAGGAGAGGGACCATTACTGGCTGGCCACTCTCCTTGATCCACGGTACAAGGGTAAGGTTGCGGACCTTATCTTACTGTCGCAGAGGGAGCAGAGAATGAGACAACTCCGGGAGGCCTTGCAGAAAGGTCTGTGCAACGCGTTCCCAGAGACTGGGAGGTTACAAACTCCTGGTCCTGGACAACGAGTTGCTGAGGCTTCGGTCAGTCAAAGAAGGAGCGGTGGGGAAGGTGGCCGTCTGACCGATGCGTTCAGACAATTCTTTAGTCCGCAGCCCCAAGGTATGATCGGTTCCAGCAACCATCGCCAGCGTCTGATATACATGGTCCAGGAATACCTAGGGACAAGGTCAGATTTGGACACCTTCCCCACCGAAAATCCTCTGGCTTACTGGGTCTTGAGGATGGATCACTGGCCAGAGCTCGCACAGTATGCAATTGAGCTACTGGCCTGTCCTGCATCCAGCATTCTTTCAGAACGCACATTCAGTGCTGCTGGAGGATTTGTCACGGATCACAGGGTGCGCCTGTCCACTGACTCGGTTGATCGACAGACCTTCATAAAGATGAACCAGTCTTGGGTCACCACCAGCTACCAAGCACCTGAAGCTGATATAACAGAATAATTTATTTTCAAATGTCACATCCCTTCAAGACTGATGCTGATGCTGAGTGACTGTCCTGTTATGTTGACTGACTATCCTTCTCCTCCTCAATGATCCGATTCCTGATGATAGCTTGGAAGAACATTTTTATTTCTGGGTGCCGCCACCAGTGGCTAAGGCCCCATTTTTCAGCCCCTGTTTAACAGGGGCATGTAATTAAAAAATTTTATGCAATGCTTTGCAGCAGGGCTCATTCCTGCATTTAAACTAGAGTATCTGGGAGAGGTTGCAGTGTCGTGGCACCAGCACCAGTGCCTAAGGCCCAATTTTTCAGCCCCTGTTTAACAGGGGCGTGTAATTAAAATTTTTGATGCAATACTTTGCAAGAGGGCTCATTGCTGTGCTCCAAGTACAGTATCTGTGAGGGGTTGCAGTGTTGTGGCACCAGTGCCTAAGGCCCAATTTTTCTGCCCTTGTTCAACAGAGGCGTGTAATTAAAATTTTTGATGCAATACTTTGCAACAGGGCTCATTGCTGTGCTCCAAGTACAGTATCTGTGAGGGGTTGCAGTGTTGTGGCACCAGTGCCTAAGGCCCAATTTTTCTGCCCCTGTTCAACAGGGGCATGTAATTACAATTCTTGATCTAATAATTTACAGCAGGACCCATTCCTGCGCCCACCAAGAGTAACTGTCAGGAAGGACGTTCTCACAATCATCCCAGCAATCTGGGTTTCAGAATACCTGTGCACAGGAGACCTGTTCTGCGCACGCGCATGCGCGATAGCAGTGTGCGGGTGCGCGATAGCGGCGTGCGGGTGCGCTATAGCGGTGCGCGCGCGCACCTATGACGGTACTTGGCGCCAAGACTGCCTATTTAAGGAGAGCTGTCACCTTGCATCCTTGCTGTCCGGTCTACAGCGTTCCCCTGAGACCCTTACTGCCTGAACCCCTGATTGTGTAACTCTGATACCTGATCCGGCTTCCCTTGACTTCTCCTGTTTGCTGCCTGCCTTGACCCCGGCTCGTCCCGACTTCGCTCCTGCCTGCTCCTTTCAACCAGTTTGCTGCCCGCCTGATATACTGACCCGGCCTGGACTTTGACTACTCCTGGATCCTGCTTGCACCTATCTGCCCGCTTGTGTCTGACCCGGCCTGTCTTCTCCAAGCCTGCCTCCAGGTCCTCAAGTGTCTGCTGCGGACCACCGCACGCCTCCATTAGCTACCTTCAGCTGCAGACTGCTGCTTCCATCTCCGCCTGCTTCAGTTCCTGCCAGGCACTTGTGTCCCTTTGCCCTCTTGAGCCCCTGTCTGCTCTATCAGGGGTTCTCGAGCCATAGGTTTATGAGAGGCCACTCCCTGCACGTTGGGCTCACCTACCAGGTACGTGACAGTAACTGTGAGGCCTTACAGTGTTGTGGCACCACCACCACCACCACCACCATAGGCCCAATTTTTCAGCCCCTGTTCAACAGGGGCATGCAATTACAATTCTTGATCTAATAATTCACAGCAGGGCCCATTCATGCACCCACCAAGAGTAACTGTGAGGGCTTACAGTGTTGTGGCACCAGCACTACCACCAAAGGCCCAATTTTTCCTACCACTGTTTAACAATGGCATGTAAATACAATTCCTGATATAATAGTTCACAGCAGGGCGTTCCAGCGCCCACCAAGAGTAACTGTGACACCTAAGGGGCAAATTTCTGCATAGTATATACGGCAGGCCCCTACTTTCAAACATCCAACTTACAAACAACTCCTACTTGCAAACGGAAGGAGACAACAGGAAGTGAGAGGAAATCTACCCCTAGGAAGGGAAATTCTCTCCTGTAAGAGTTAATATGGGAAAAAGGTGTCTCCTCTCTACTGATGCTTTATCACTAATCCTTGTTTCAATAAAAACCCCACTTTTCAAAAACAGTTGTCATTGGGACGGAAAGTGAGGTGAAATGTTCTGAACAGTGGCACAGACAGCAAAACAAATGTTACAGGGGTGATAACCCTTCCCAATGTTTTCCAAAAAGCTTAAAAATAGATTTTTTGGCTGGAGCTACACTTAAACAATGTACCTGTTCAATCTACCTGTTCAAAATTACAAACAGATTCTACTTAAGAACAAACCTACAGTCCCTGTCTTGTTTGCGTCTGTATACTGCTGTTCAGAGTATATAGGGCCTTTTTTATTTTCTGTGCAGGGTTCCCCTTAATATCCATACAAGACCCAAAGGGGCTGGTAATGGGCTGGGGTAGGGGGGGGGGGGGGTGATGGGGTGATGCCATTTTTCTTAAAGATTTTCATCCATATTACCGGGACCAGACATTACATTAAAGCCGCAAGCAGTTTTAAATGCCTTTTTTTCCTTTAGAAAATTTAATTTTGTGCAGGGACAGTTCTAAACACGGGAAACACGTGCCACTTCACAGGCATACTTTAGACACCCCCCAGGTACGATATTTAAAGGAATATTTGACTTTTTTTTTTCACTTTATGCATCATTAAAATCACTGCTCCCGAAAAACGGCCGTTTTTAAAACTTCGTTTTGCATTGATACATGTCCCCTGGTGCAGAACCCGGGTTCCCAAACCCTTTTTAGGACAATAACATGCATATTAGTAGTTATAATTAGCACTTTAGATTTCGAACGTTCGCATCCATTGTATTTAATAGGGTTCTAACGTTCGTGCGAACTTTCGGTCCGTTCGCGTGTTCAGCTTATCCCTACCCTTTAGTACAAATATATTGGGAAAAGGTATTTGAAACTGCTTCCAAAATATTTGGTCTCACTGTGCAACCAGACCCAGCCACAGCCTTGCTCAATCTAAAACCCGATCTCATTACACATAAGCAATTCAAACTCCTCACTCAACTTCTTACGGCAGCTAAGTAAACAATAGCAAGGGCATGGAGGACCCCTAACCTGGAGATATCCGAAACCATACGTAGAGTAAATGACTTCATGTCTCACGCCAAAATGTTAGCTATAGAAAGGGATCAAATACCAGTCTTTGAAAAAATCTGGAACCCTTGTATTAATTTTCACCTACCATTATTCCGCGACAATTCAATTCTTATGCCATGGTAGCTGAAAGATTCATTCGGTAATAAATGACTTACAAAACCAAATTTCTAGAGCTTGGGTGTTATCTTACTCATTATGTTCAAACCCTCATGCCGCGTACACACGATCGATTGAACGGTTTGTTCCCCTACACACGGCCATTTTTCCCGTCATTTTTTTCTCTTGGTCGAGAAAAACGACCATGTGTAGGCTCCCCGGCAGAGTTTCCCTATGGGAAAACTGCCACGGAAAAAAATGCCGCGAATCATGACGAGAAAAATTAGAGCATGTTCTAATTTTTCTCGCCGTGATTAATGCAGTTTTTCTCGTCGGGAAGAATGACCAAAAGCCCACACACGGTCGTTTTTCTCGTCAAAGAGAAAAAATTTCATTTTTCCGACGAGAAAAATGGTGGTGTGTACGCGGCATCAGGCTGTAGGCCAACTTACTCGAACCATCTCAGTGGACTTCTACACTTCCTTCTCTATTTTCCTATCCATTTTTATTTTTGTTTTGTCTATCTTTTTATTTTTTATTTTATAACTCATTTTATTTAAACAGTAATAAAGTATTGCTTTACATAATTATACTTCAATATTCCAGGTCCAAGTAAAACAATTTATATGATAAATAGTATTTCCAACTACAGTCATGAATATCTTGATGTAATGATTTATTTATTTTTCTATTTTCTGTTGAGTTTATATAATTTACTTATCGGTACATATATAGTGGACCATGAAGTTTTTTTTTTCAAACCTTTTGTAGTTGGATAACTTATTACAACTTGTATAACACAAGATTTGTACTTGTACTTGATTAGAATATTAATTCAATCAAATACTTTGACAAGGAAATTAATGTATTTAAAATACTTCTTTACTTGACAAAATATTGATAATTCTGTTCAGCTCCTCTTGTCATATGCCACCAGTGTGATACTACTATTTCAATTGCAGCTTCCTGTGTCACCTTCTTGCTCAATAGATTTATTAATAAAGAATAAGGATGAGCTTTGAGTTCGAGTCAAACTCATATTTGACTCGAACATCGGCGGTTCGCTCGTTCGACGAAGATCGAACATTTTGGGCCGTTCGCACCAAATTCGAGTTGCGCGTCACGGGCCATAATTAGGGTTGAGCGAACCCGAACTGTAAAGTTCGGGTTCGTACCGGACTTTTGGATTTTTGGTACCCGGACCCGAACCCGAACAATTTACGTATGTTCAGGTTCGGGTTCGGTGTTCGGCAATGTAATGGCGCACTGCAGGGCAGCCAATCAACATTTACAAGCGTAACTTCGGCCTTCCCGCTCACTGCCTCATATGTGACGTGCTCACAAGGTGGAACGACACCTTGCACATGCTGGCCAGACTGTGCGAGCAGCAGCAGGCGATAGTGGAGTTTCAGCTGCAGCACGCATGAGTCGCTCTGCGGAACAGCACCACTTCACCACCAATAACTGGGCCTCTATGAGAGACCTGTGTGCTTTGTTGCGCTGTTTCGAGTACTCCACCAACGTGGCCAGTGACGATATCGCCATTCTCAGCATTGTGGAAAGGGATTTTCCAAAATTCTGGGAACTCTGGGATTGTCCTGAGCCCCCCACTGGTGCCCCTATATACCAGGAATGTGATAACCAGAATTCCTCTGAGAGTGGTGAGGACTCTCCAGATTTCCCCTTGCCGGTATTGGCAGGGGAGACTCAAGAAACTGGGAAGGAGCCAACATCCTCAGACGAAAACATGCCGTCTGTGGAGTTTTCTGATCTCGAGGTTCACAAGGAAAATTTTGCCACAGAACAGTTAAAAGACCCCACCCTACTAAAGGCACGAGAAGACGTAGTGAAAATAGATGGCGAGTTAGTGAACCCAGATAAGACCTGCACTTACCCGTACTTCATCGTGGAAAAGGACCTACTGTATCGGGTGGCTAAAAGGGCAGAAGAAACTACTGAGCAGCTTGTGGTGCCCAAACCTTACAGGAAGTTGGTGTTAGAGTTGGCCCATGGGCACATTCTTGGAGGTCATCTGGGGACAGAGAAAACCAGAGAGAGAGTATTGCAGAGATTCTATTGGCCTGGGGGTCATGAAGGAAACAGAAAATGATTGTTCCTCGGGGCGTGGCTTGGCGGGCGACGGAGATGGGAGCACACTAGAGGAGCTCCTCAACACACGCGACCGTTAGAAGCTCTACACCCAACCACAGGCTCCCAGATGCCGGGCAGGAGGCTGTACACGACTCCCCGCTCCCACCTACGCCGCAACACCGGACCATCCGCGACGAAAAACATAGCGGACATCTTCAAAGCTCAGCCGACAGGCCGCAGCGGAGCTGCAAGGTCCAAGATGGCGCCGCCGCAACACGAGGAGGAGAACAGCGAGAACTCCCAGCCAGCGCTTGAAGACTCTAACAGGGGTAAGCCTACATCAGATCACCCCTTAACACTGGCAGATATGTCTGTGATAGCCGCGGACATCAAAGCAACTTTCTCAGCGGCTATCACCGACTTAAAAACGAGCATGATAGTTATCAATGAAAAGATGGCGGCGGTGGAACACGCAGGAAAACACAGGGACAAGGCCATACATAGGCTAGAGCTAACCACACAGGCCCAAACGCAGCATTACATAGATATGAATCGGCACATAGAAGATTTGGACAATAGGGGCAGAAGGTGCAACATTAGGGTGCGGGGAATCCCCGAATCTGTTGATCATGAGCAAATCTTCCCGGCGCTCAGGAGAGTGTTCAACAGTTTGTTAGAACGCCAAGAGGACATGGAGATTGACTTTGTGTGGGCGCATAGAGCTCTCAGGCCCAGAGGCTCTGATTCAGCACCCCCGAGAGACATTATATGTTACCTGCAAAGCTTTGGCCTTAAAGAAGATTTTATGCGCAAAGCACGGAGAAATTACAGGATCATTTTTAATGGCGCAACAATAATGCTGTTCCAGGATCTATCCCAGATAACTCTGAGAAATAGACGTGCCCTACGTCCCTTACTGTAGCGGCTGAGGGAAAGAGACCTGAAGTATTCGTGGCGTTTCCCTTTTGCTTTGACTGTGTCTTACAATGGCCACCTACATATATTACGCTCTCCGGCAGACCTCCCTGAGTTTTGCGAATCGCTGGATATGGAGCATGTAGCTCTCCCTGAATGGTATGCGGAATTCCTGCACACCCCACTGGAAAGGAGCCCACCCTCTTCTCCTTTCATGTCACCTGACACCAGACTTTCTAAAAAAGCTAGGCATGGACGAGGTGGGAGTCTCAGACCGGACACACCGGGGAGACCAGCGGGGCCTTCCAGGGACAGGAATGCAGAGTGACGCTTTGCTGTACTATATTCCTTACCCCTACTCCATGTTTCTGCAACCCACCTTAAGCTGTCTCACCTCTCCCTTAGCGGAGAGACCTATGCTCACATTTTGATCCTCTGCCCTTACCTCCCCTTAACCATGAAGCCCTGTCGGTAAATAATGCCTGTTTTGATCCCTCCGAGATGTTTGTCCACTACCTCCTACACTTGAAACCCAATTTGAAGCTTTTGCAGAAGCACAGGTCAGTATAGACAATCCAGGCTTGTCTGCTTCTTCTTACAACTATTACACCCAAATCTCCGTTGTGGACGTCCTCATTGAAATAGGTACCGGAGTCCATCTCTTGACCCCACTAATGATTAGCCCTGGACGTGGCTCTCTGTTAGTTTCTCCCCAAATTATACTCACTGAAGCATGTTAGCTTAGTTATACCCGGATGGTTACATATGTACTGTCAGCTACAGAGCCCACTTCTCCACTTTAGGAAATGTTTTCCTTCCTCGTGAGTGGCTCGGCCCTGCTGTGCCCTGATCTTCCAGATCCTACCGAGCACTTCAGTTTCCTTGCAAACTACTTATAGATGACTTTATGGGCACTTGGTTTCTCATTCTCTGCTAGCAGGGGTTCATATACATATTATATGTATACTACCAATCACATGTCTTATAGGCCAGAAGGAGGTTATATTGGCACTTATTATCCGTTTTTTTTTTTAGCTTTTACATTGTTCTGTAACTCGCTTTTTTGTGAGCCTTAGTTTATCCCTGCCTAGAAAAATAGTTTACACCATGGTCGGGTGTACAATACACTGATATGTTTAATAAGTTTTAACTAAATTGGTCGTGTGTGCGATGACTGGGAGGATCCTTTCATTTGGTCGGGTCTTCCTTGGCATTGCTCTTCTGGGTGGGCTGTCGTTTGGTCGTTTTCGTCTCGCAGCGACCCCACAGAGGGCTCCTTGCTCCCCTTTCGGGAAGCAGGGATCTCTACTGAAAGTTGGCGAGTGCCCCTTTCTGGGGGGGTTAGATTGCCCAGGAGGAGGGACGGTTTCTACGCCCTTCTCTCGCTGTTTCACTCTGTTCGATCTTTCATCTCTTCATAAACTTCGGTTTCTCCTCTCTTTTTCCCCCCTTTCAACCCCACCTCTTTTTACCCAAAAAAGTACTTATTGGCAGTGTTGTTGGATTGTTGTCTTAGTTTTCAAACAGATACTAAACTCCATAGTATAGTTTCATTTTTTTTTGCAGAGTGGTCGTGGGGGCATCTCCTTCTAGCTCCCCCACATGGCTTACTCTTCCCTGGGGCGACACCCCACAGTGATCTCGCATAACATCAGAGGTCTAAACATTCCGGAGCGACGCTCCACTCTCCTGAGGGAACTCAAGAAAGGTAGGCCCCACTTTGTATTTCTTCAGGAGACCCACTTCAAAACACACCTTATACCGAGACTTACAGATTCGTATTTCACCAGAGCGTTTTTAATGCCACGACTGATGAATCTAAGACTAAAGGGGTATCTATATTGATCAGTAGGGATGCTCCTTTTGAGTTGTCTGAACAACATTGCGATACACAGGGTAGATTTGTGTTTTTGAAGGGGACATACGCAGGTATACCCGTAACACTAGCGAATGTATACTTTCCAAACAGAGCTCATGTCAAGTTCTGTCAGAACATGGTCAGGGAACTCCAAGGATTTGCGGCAGGTTGTGCGATTCTTGGGGGGGATTTTAATGTGCCTCTGAATCCCCTCCTGGATACGTCCAACGGTAAGACATGTATTACTTATAGGATCCTCAAAAAGATCAAATCACTATTGCAATCCTTGCAATTGGTAGACACCTGGCGCTTTATTGACCCAAACGGCCGAGACTACACCCATTTCTCTGTACCCCACTCGAGATATGCCAGATTAGACTATTTGTTTATGACGCAGAGGGATCTTCCTAGGGTTTCTGGGGCACATATAGGCCTTCAGACGATCTCAGACCATTCCCCCGTATCCCCTTCACTAGACATGTCTCAAGTGCCCAAACAACAACCCACATGGAGGCTGAACGCCTCACTACTGACTGACCCAGACCTACTACCCAAAATTACCACCGACTTTTTCAGAACCAACATCACTCCAGGGGTGGATCCTCTGGTCGTGTGGGAGGCCCATAAATGCACTATTAGAGGGATGTTGATTGCGCTGGGTTCCAGACGCAAAAAAGAAAGGGAGGCCACCATTCGGAATCTGATCATGAAGATCAATTCTTTAGAGGCACTACACAAGCAATCTTTATCGATAGAATCTGCTACTCAACTGTTAGAGAATAGGAGGGACTTACAACAGATGCTTGACTCTCAGGCAAAGCGAATGCTGTTCTTCAAAAAGAAAGTTTACTACGAATCTGGGAATAAGACGAGTAGAGTGCTGGCTAGAGCCTTGAGGGAACATGCTTCCCTCAATAACATTGCTAGTATCAGGAACCCTGCGGGGAAACTCGATGTTGCGTCGGAAGCAATTGCGGGACATTTTCATAGTTTTTATTCTAAGCTTTATAACTTACCTCCCCAACATAAACAACCACATATGGAGGGAGACAGAACACAGATTATCCAAGATTATTTAGCCAAGAGTGGACTTCCAGCTTTGTCAGAGCTTGACTCTACGTCACTGGAAACCCTAGTCTCCTCCCTGGAGCTCAGACAGGCTATTAAACAGCTTAAATCTGGCAAAAGCCCCGGACCGGACGGGTACTCGGCAATCTACTACAAGACCTTTATAGACATCCTGACAGAGCCTCTAAAAGAGGCTCTGAACTCCCTGTCTACTCCCAAAGAGATCACTTCTGACTTTCTGACCGCACACATTGCAGTGATTCCAAAACCAGGAAAGGATCCGGGGGAATGTGCTAGCTATAGGCCCATTTCCCTGTTGAACCTAGATGTGAAGTTGTTCACGAAGGTCCTAGCCTTGAGGTTGGGCTCACTTCTGCCAAAACTGGTTGGTTTGGAACAGGTGGGCTTCATACCTGGCAGGGAAGCAAAAGATAACGTTATCAAAGCGTTACTCCTGATCCACGCAGCAAAAATCCGGAAGATTGAGGGCTTTCTCCTCTCTACTGATGCGGAGAAGGCCTTCGATCGGGTGGCTTGGGACTTCATGATGGCGGTGTGTGCCTGGGTAGGCCTGGGGCCGCACATGCTGTCGTGGATTTCAGCACTCTATAGGAACCCCTCTGCACAACTGAAAATAAATGGCACTTTGTCAAAAAAGGTATCCATATCTAATGGGACCAGACAGGGTTGCCCATTGTCGCCCTTGTTGTTTATTTTCTCATTAGAACCCTTCTTCAGGACGATTCAGAACAACCCTACGATTCACAGTTTCCAGATTCAAGATAGAGAGTTTAAAACGGCGGCTTACGCTGATAACCTTCTATTCTTCCTGACTGACCCTACCTTGACCATTCCTAACCTCTTAAAAGAATTCGCCCACTTTGGTTACTTAGCAAATTTAAAGATAAATTACTCGAAATCTGAAGCCCTCAATATTTCACTCCCAGAGTCTGCGCTCACCTTGATTAAGGCCAACTCCACATTTCGGTGGGATCCCACCGCCCTTAGGTACTTGGGAACATGGCTGACCCCACAATTACAATCTATATAAGAGAAAAATTATCCCCCCTTGCTCAAAACCTGCGAAACAGACCTCAACAATTGCCATTTAGGCACCTTCTCATGGTTTGGCAGGGCGGCCATCATTAAGATGGTGGTGCTGCCTAAAATCCTTTACTTGATACGCACTATACCTATCAAGATCCCTCAGAAATTCTTTAAAGCATTGAACTCTATCATCCTGAAATTCCTATGGCAACACAAAAAACCAAGGTTAAAATTGACTACTCTGATGATGCCTAGGGATGTGGGTGGGATCAATCTACCGAACTTCAAAAATTACTATCACGCGTCACATGTAGCCAGAATCATTGATTGGCACTGCCATGGTGGCATGAAGGACTGGGTTACGCTGGAAGCGACTCTGTGCTCGTTTCCACTTACGCTCCTACCATGGATCCCAGGGACGAGCCTTTCCTCTAAACTACAAAGCTGCCCGATTACGAGTAATACATTAGACATTCTGAGAACACTAGTTAAAAAGACAGATATCACTACGATCGCCAGCCCTCTTACCCCGCTGAAAGACAACCCTGACTTTACCCCAGGTATTCATAACTCCAAACTCCATTCAGTGACGAAGGATACTTCCTTACGAGCAGGTGAATGCTTTCTGGGCTCTAGGGTCAGAGACTGGACATCTCTCAAGACTGATTGCGAATTACCTCATTTAAGACAGTGGACATACTTCCAGATTCGGAGCTACCTAGGCAAGTTTAGAAACCCTCAAGACCTTTACAGACCTCTGACCGCTTTGGAAGCGGCCTGTCACAGCAAAACCCCAGTGTTTAGTCCCACCTCTCTAGCATACTCCTGGTTGCAATACTCCGGAGACACGGGGGAGAGTGCGCATAGAAGGGAGTGGTCCCGGGACCTAAACGTAGAGATTTCAGACGAACAATGGAGATATGCCTGCATTCTGGCACACAAATGCTCCATAAGTACTAAACTGCAGGAAACAAGCTACAAGTTGCTGACACGATGGAACCACACACCTGTAAGACTCCACAAATGGGACGACCAACGGTCTGAGATCTGTTGGAGATGTCAAAGGTCTGAGATCTGTTGGAGATGTGACTTTCGCCACATTGTACTGTTTCGGTCACAATTTTGGGCACTTGGTCACAAAAATGTGGGCACTTTAGCCCACATTTGGTGGCATTGTGCTCTGGTCACAAACTACTGGTCAGAGGTTCTGAAACTGATTAAACAGATCACTGAAACTAAGCTAAACCTAGATGCTGCATGCTGCCTGCTACATATATCGAGTTTTTCGCTTAAGAGATATAAGCACTCCTTGACAAAACACCTTCTAAATGCGGCCAAATCCTTAATCCCCCTGTACTGGAACTCGTCTCCAGTTCCATCCACTTCTGAATGGCTCAATAAGGTAGGGGAAATAGCCAACATGGAGGACATCGTGGCCCAAGATGGGGGTGACGCAAAGAAGTTTCACGACACCTGGCAACCGTGGTTCGATTTTAAATATTCTCAGGAATACATGCCTGAAGGTGCGAATCCACCCTCATAAGAATGTTTGATACGATGATTTCTCCTACGGTTGGCCCTCGGAGGCTGACCGCCTTTTAAGACCAATCCGGCAATACTCTTTCTAACCCTCCCTCTCTTCGTTTTCTCCCTACTTTCTCTCTCCTTTTTCTTTACTCTACTTACTGCTACGATTGAAATAGCGGATGTTAATAATACTGTTTGATCAGAAAGTACTGACCAGTAGAATTCATTTATTTCTTATATCTAGAAGTCATTGTTATGTTCTAATTTTTTGACTTTTTATGGATTTACATTACTTCTTATGCTGCATATTTAGAAGACTAGATATACACTGTAATGGTTTTATTTCTTTACTGACCACTCAAAACTCTCACAGGCAGCCTTTGCTCATACCCATGAGCGCCGCCAGGCGACAAACTACAGCTAGGTTCCGATATTGACTTTCGCCACATTGTACTGTTTTGGTCACAATTTTTGCAGTTGCATCTGCATTTTTTGATATGTGCACTCTTGTAATACTTTCAATCTTTCTCTTAATAAACACTTTGAATGAAAAAAAAAAAAAAATGTTCCTCCTGCCCTGTGTGTCAGAGGTCGGCACCGATGCCACATTTCCGTAACACGCTGGTACCTCTTCCCATCATTAAGGTCCCCTTTAAGAGGATTGCAATGGATTTGGTAGGTCCGATAATGAAGTCCGCTAGGGGGCATCAGTACATTTTGGTTATATTGGACTATGCCACCCGTTATCCGGAAGCGATTCCTCTCCGAAATACCTCGGCCAATACCATAGCCAAAGAGCTATGCTTACGGACCAAGGTACACCCTTTATGTTCCGGGTTATGAAAGAGCTGTGCAAGTTGTTCAAAGTGACACAATTGCGTACATCTGTGTATCACCCCCAAACAGATGGGTTGGTTGAAAGATTCAACAAAACCCTAAAACAAATGTTAAAGAAGGTGGTGGATAGAGATGGAAAGGATTGGGACTGTCTAATTCCCTATTTAATGTTTGCCATTAGGGAGGTACCCCAATCCTCTACGGGTTTTTCACCCTTTGAGTTACTCTATGGGAGACACCCAAGAGGGCTGTTGGATATCGCCAAGGAAACTTGGGAAAGTGAGAGTTCTCCCCACAGGAGTGTGATTGAGCATGTCGCCCTGAAGCATGATAGAATTGCACAGGTAATGCCAATCGTAAAGGAACATTTGGCCCAAGCACAGTTGGCACAGCAGAGAGTGTACAACCGTGGGGCCCAGACCCGTACCTTTTCCCCGGGGATAGGGTATTGGTTCTTGTCCCTACGGTTGAAAGCAAATTCCTTGCCAAATGGCAAGGTCCCTACGAGATAATGGAAAAAGTGAGCGAAGTGAATTACAAGGTCAGACAACCAGGAAGGCGAAAGTCCGAACAGATCTATCACATTAATCTGTTGAAAGCCTGGAGGGATAGGGAATCCATAGTCGCAGAAACTTTGTCACCAGCTCAGTCTGATTGCGTAATTCCTGAGGTTGGAATAGCAGTCACCTTGTCAAAACCCCAACAACAGGAGGTTTAGGAGTTTGTGCTTCGCAAAAAAGAGGTTTTCTCTGAGCTGCCGGGACAAACTTCTGGGGTAGAGCATGATATTATTACCCCGCCCAGTGAATGGGTGAAGCTAAAACCCTATCGGATCCCAGAGGCCCGACGGGAGACAATACGTGTGGAAGTACAGAAAATGCTTAAGTTGGGGGTGATAGAGGAATCCCAAAGTGATTGGTCCAGTCCCAGAGTGTTAGTGCCTAAACCGGATGGGAGCTGGCGATTTTGTAACGATTTTCGACAACTGAACAAAGTTACAAAATTTGACACCTACCCCATGCCACGTATAAATGAGTTGATCAACCGGCTGGGAACAGCCCGATACATGACAACTCTCGATCTCACAAAATGGTATTGGCAAATTCCCCTGGCCAAATCGGCCAAGGAGAAAACTGCGTTTGTAACCCCAGACTGGGCGTTCCAATATAAAAGAATGCCGTTTGGATTACAGAATAGGGATGAGCCGAACACCCCCCCGTTCGGTTCGCACCAGAACCTTCGAACGGACCGACCGTTCGCACAAACTTTAGAACCCTATTAAATACAATGGACGCGAACGTTCAAAATCTAAAGTGCTAATTATAACGCCTAATATGCATGTTATTGTCCTAAAAAGGGTTTAGGGACCCGGGTCCTGCCCGAGGGGACATGTATCAATGTAAAAATAATCTTTTAAAACGGTCGTTTTTTCGGGAGTAGTGATTTTAATGATGAATAAATTGAAAAAAAAAGTGAAATATTCCTTTAAATATCGTACCTGGGGGGTGTCTAAAGTATGCCGGTGAAGTGGCACGTGTTTCCCTTGTTTAGAACTGTCCCTGCACAAAATGACATTTCTAAAGGAAAAAAAGCCATTTAAAACTGCTTGCGGCTTTAATGTAATGTCTGGTCCCGGCAATATGGATGAAAATCATTGAGAAAAATGGCATGGCTACCCCATCGCCCACCCCTACCCCAGCCCATTACCAGCCCCTTTGGGTCTTGTATGAATATTAACGGGAACCCCGCACCCAAAATAAAAAAAGGCCCTATATACTCTGAACAGCAGTATACAGGCGGTGCAAAAAAGACACGGACTGTAGGTTTGTTCTTAAGTACAATCTGTTTGTAATTTGGAACAGGTACATTTTTTAAGTGTAGCTCCAGCCAAAAAATCTATTTTTAAGCTTTTTGGAGAACATAGGGAAGGGTTATCACCCCTGTAACATTTGTTTTGCTGTCTGTGCACCTGTTCAGAACATTTCACCTCACTTTCCATCCCAATGACAAATGTTTTTTGAAAATTTGGGTTTTTTATTGAAACAAGGATTGGTGATAAAGCATCAGTAGAGAGGAGACACCTTTTTCACATATTAACTCTTACAGGAGAGAATTTCCCTTCCTAGGGGTAGATTTCCTTGCACTTCCTGTTGTCTCCTTCCGTTTGCAAGTAGGAGTCGTTTGTAAGTTGGATGTTTGAAAGTAGGGGCCTGCCATATATAGTCTGCAGAAATTTGGCCCTTAGGTGTTGGTGTTGCCACAACACTGTAAGCCCTCACAGTTACTCTTGGTGGGCGCTGGAACGCCCTGCTGTAAACTAATATATCAGGAATTGTATTTACGTGCCACTGTTGAACAGTGGTAGGAAAAATCGGGCCTTTGGTGGTGGTGCTGGTGCCACAACACTGTAAGCCCTCACAGTTACTCTTGGTGGGTGCAGGAATGGGCCCTGCTGTGAAATATTAGATCAAGAATGGCAGGACTTTTTTTCACGTCCTGTTAGCGCACCGCTCCAGTGTGAAAGCCCTCGGGCTTTCACATTGGAGAGACAGCAGCCGCTGTTTAGGCTCGGTTTGCAAGTGCTATTTTTAGCACAATAGCGCCTGCAAACCGCCCCAGTGTGAAAGGGGCCTGACTGTCTGCAGCTAGCACAATCACCTGCCTGCCTGTCACAGTATAGAGACTAACAGGAACGGATCTATCTAAACTCAATACAGTGTATAAATATATATACAACACCTAGGATGCATATATATCCTCTACACACTGTAACAGCAGCTAACTGACTCACCTGCCTGCTCTATCTAACTCAATATAAATGACACTGTCTATCTCTCTGAAACTGCCTCTTTCACAAACGCCAACACACTACACAAGGCCGACTTCCAGGCGGCCTTATATAGTGTGGGGCGTGCACTAAACCCCCTGAGCCATAATTGGCCAAAGCCACCCTGGCTTTGGCCAATTACGGCTCTCGGTTTTTTCCGCGCTGTGATTGGCCAAGCATGCGGGTCATAGTGCATGCTTGGTCAATCATCAGCCAGCAATGCACTGCGATGCCGCAGTGAATTATGGGCCGTGTCGCGCAACACTAATTTAACGCAAACGGACCGTAAAGTTCTTTCTTCATCGAACGATCGAACGGCCGATGTTCGAGTCGAACGTGTGTTCGACGCGAACGTGAAGCTCATCCCTATTACAGAATGCACCGGCAACATTCCAGCGGAAAATGGACCAGATACTGAGGCCCCATCAGAAGTATGCTGCGGCTTACCTGGATGATGTAATTATCCATAGCACAGATTGGGCCTCACATCTGCCAAAAGTGCAAGCAGTCCTAGACTCTATCCGGGAAGCTGGGTTTACGGCTGTCAAGTCTCTGGTGTGAGGCCGGATTGCTGAGAGGGCGCCCCTTGCGGCTAAGTGCACCACACCCCTGGAGATGAGACAGGGAGTGCGGGGCCCAAAGGTGCACGGATTGCCGGTACTGCTGCTGACTGGACCGATGCAGGCAGAAGGTAGCTGGGGTGTGCTGGGAGAATGGATTTAGTAGCCGTGCAAAGAAAGGTTCTGGTGTGGAGCAGTAGGTAAACCACGAACAGAGTCTTTACAGGAACAAGCCGGGTCATGCACGCGAGCAGAAGATAATGGAGTAGTCAGCCAAGCCGGGGTCAGATACGAGGAGACAGGCAGGGTCACAGGTCCAGATACAAGCCAAGGGTCAAGCCGGGGATTCAGGATAAGCAGGATACAGGAGACACAGGAGATACAGGAAGCTGATGATAATCCAGCAACCTGTGTGCGCCAGTGACAGGTTTAAATAGGCCGGGGAGACGCCCACACCGTCTGCGTGCACCTGTGCGCGCCGCGGCGCATCTGCGTGCGCCTGTACGCGCCGCGGCGCATCTGCGTGCGCCTGTACGCACCGCAGCGCATCTGCGTCTTTTATAAAAAAAATTGCCGTGTCTACAGCAGATGGTGTGCCCATCATGGGCAAAAAGTGGGCCATTTTGGACAAACAGTCTACTACTACTAAGATAGTTGTGAACTCGTCAGGAGGCAACTCTACAATAAAGTCCATTGATATTTTCTTCCATGGTTGTTCTGGTACCGGCAGTGGTCGTAACAGACCCCAGGATCTAACGTTGGACCCCTTGTTTCATTGGCAGGTGGTGCAGGAGCTAACATATTCCCGGCAGTCTGATTTCAGAGTAGGCCACCAAAAAGAACGTTGGATGAGATTCATTGTTTTCCATACCCCGAAGTGGCCAGCAAGTTGGTGGTCATGAAATGTCTTTAGGACCTGGATTCTGGCTGGTTGTGGAACAAAGACTTTATCCTGATACCAAAGGTACCCCCCCTGACTTCTTAAAGAGGATGCCTCTGGTTCCGGGCATTGGATGGATGCCTGTTCAAGTGGGGCCCTTAGATCAGGTTGGATCATGAGGAAGTTCTGTGGTGATAGGATTGTGCTGGGAGCTGTTTCCTCGGGGGTATCGGGAAACATCCGGGACAGGGCGTCAGCTTTTCCGTTCTTGGAACCAGGGCGGTATGTGATGTGAAAATTGAATCTTGAGAAAAACAAGGCCCAGCGAGCTTGTCGGGGTCTCAGGCGTTTGGCAGTGCGAAGGTACTCCAAGTTCCTGTGATCTGTGAATATCATAACAAGGTGAGAGGCCCCTTCGAGAAGATATCTCCACTCCTCTAAGGCTGTTTTAATGGCCAACAGTTCACGGTCACCTACATCGTAGTTCTTCTCTGGCTGGCTCATTTTCCGAGAGGAGAAAGCCACGGGGTGAAGCAACGACTTAGGTCCCTGGCGTTGCGAAAGTACTGTCCCTGTGGCTACTTCTGAGGCATCGACCTCCAAGATGTAGGGCAGGGCAGGATCAGGATGTTTTAGGATGGAAGCTGAGGTGACCAGAGACTTTAGTTCTTCAAAAGTGGATTGCGCTTCTGGGGACCACTGGAACCGGGTGTGTAGGCGGGTGACTTGGGTGATAGGTGAAATGATGGAAGAAAAGTTCCTTATGAACCTTCTATAGAAATTTGCGAAGCCTACAAATCTCTGCACCCCCTTTTTGTCTGACGGAGTTGGCCAATCCAGGACTGCTTGTACCTTTTGTGGATCCATAGCTACCCCATCGGTGGATATGATAAGCCCAAGAAACTAGATTGAGTCCTTTTCAAACTCTCACTTTTCCGCTTTTGCGTAAAGTCTGTGTTTCCTTAGTGTGAGTAATACTGTCTTCACATGTGTCTGATGGAGTTCCAGAGTAGCTGAGAATATGAGGATGTCGTCCAAGTAGATGATGACGAAGTAATCTAGATATTCCCGGAAAATATCATTAACGAAGTGCTGGAACGTTGCTGGAGCGTTACAGAGACCGAAGGGCATTACAAGGCCGTCTTCCATTCATCACCCTCACGGATGCGAACAAGGTTGTAAGCCCCCCATAGATCCAGTTTGGTAAATATCTGGGCGGTGCGGAATCTCTGAAAGAGTTCAGGGACAAGTGGAAGTGGGTAGCGTTTTTTTATGGTGATCCTATTAAGTTCCCTATAATCAACACATGGCCTCAAAGTCTTATCTTTCTTTTCTACAAAGAAAATGCCGGCACCGGCTGGAGAGGAGGAAGGGCGGATGAAACCCTTTGCCAAATTTTCATCTATGTATTGCCGTAGAGTTCCTAACTCCGTCTCAGAGAGTGGGAAGATATGCCCGAACAGGATTTCAGCCCCAGGGAGTAATTCGATAGGACAGTCGTATGACCGATGTGGGGGTAGGGTATCTGCTTTTCTCTTATCAAAGACATCCAGGAACTCTTGATAAGCTGGTGGTATATTCTGGTTATTGGCAGATGTGGGTTGAACTGTCAGGCAGCTGGTGGTATCTCCAGATTCAGGGACCAAGCAGTGCTGCTGGCAATAGAACGAGGTAAACAAAACTTCCTTGGTGCTCCAATTGACCTGAGGATTGTGTGCTTGGAGCCAGGGGATCCCCAAGATGACTGGGAACATAGGTGAACTTAAAGCGTCGAAGCGTAGGAATTCCCGGTGGCCATCAGGAGTAGTGACAAGAAGAGGAGGAGTCTCTAGGGTAACAGGGCCAGAACTAGGCATTGTACCATCTGCCAGGCGAACTTCCAGTCCCCGTTCCTTGTGGAGAAGGGGTAAACTAAGGTTCTTTGCTAGGCTTAAGTCCACAAAGCAGCTACATGCCCCAGAATCGATTATGGCCGGAGCTGTACTTCCTCTTTCCCTAACTGCAACGTAAAGGGAAGAACAATATGGGAAGGAGAAGTTCCGGAGACCTGGAAGTACACTGGGGTGTATGACCGTGGCTTCTTGGGCCTTATGGGGCAGTTGCAAAGAAAATGTCCGTTCCCTCCGCAATAGAGGCAAAGATTGGCTTGGTGACGACGACGTCTCTCATCAGGGGTCAGTGCCGATCGTACCAGTCCTACTTGCGGCGGTGCAGATGGAATGGGAACTTCAGGTGGCAACCAGGTGGGTCCGGAGGTCTGAGACCGTTCTGACTGTCGCTCCCGCAGGCGTCGGTCAAGCTGAATGACCAATTTAATGAGGCCCTCAAGAGTAGTGGGGATACCAACTCTGGCTAACTCACCCTTGAGGGACTCGGAAAGACCCAGGCGGAACTGGTGTTTTAGGGCCGCTTGATTCCAGTCTGTGTCTGCAGACCATCGACGGAAGTCCACGATGTAGTCCTCCACTGGCCGCTTCCCCTGCCGCAGGGAGTGCAGGTTGGCCTCTGCGGTGGCCGTCCGCTGGGGGTCTTCGTAGAGCTGTGCCATGGCGGAGAAGAAGGAGTCCACCGTGCTGATAACCGGGCTCTTCTGTTCCCATAGGTGGTGGGCCCAGGTCTGGGGTTCATTAGACAAAAGGGAAATGAGAAACCCGACCTTAACAGTCTCTAGAGCAAAAGTCCAGGGTTGCAAGGCCAGATGTAATAAACAGGCATTTTTGAAGGACCTAAACTTTTTCCGGTCTCCAGAAAATTGTTCAGGGATTGGAACGTGGAGTTCAGGAGGAGAAGCCAACATCGTCAGGGCTGCTGGAGTTTGCTCTTGGACGGATGCTGAGGAGCAGGTAGCGGATGGTCCTGGTTCCACAGGAGCAGGTGACACTGTCATGTGTTGTAAACATCCTTCAAGCTGAAGATTTGCTTCCTGCAGTTTCTGGACTTCATGGGCCAAAGTTGCAGTTTGTTGGCACAGAGCCTCTAACGGGGACGCACCTCTGCCGACCTCAGACATGGCTGGATTATACTGTCAAGTCTCTGGTGTGAGGCCGGATTGCTGAGAGGGCGCCCCTTGCGGCTAAGTGCACCGCACCCCTGGAGATGAGACAGGGAGTGCAGGGTCCAAAGGTGCACAGATTGCGGGTACTGCTGCAGACTGGGCCGATGCAGGCAGAAGGTAGATGGGGTGTGCTGGGAGAATGGATTTAGTAGCCGTGCAAGGAAAGGTTCTGGTGTGGAGCAGTAGGTAAACCACAAACAGAGTCTGGAGCCAGGCCGGAGGTCAAACACAGGAATCAGTCCGAGAGTATTTACAGGAACAAGCCGGGTCATGCACGGGAGCAGAAGATAATGGAGTAGTCAGCCAAGCCGGGGTCAGATACGAGGAGACAGGCAGGGTCACAGGTCCAGATACAAGCCAAGGGTCAAGCCGGGGATTCAGGATAAGCAGGATACAGGAGACACAGGAGATACAGGAAGCTGATGATAATCCAGCGCCAGTGACAGGTTTAAATAGGCCGGGGAGCGCGCCCACACCGTCTGCGTGCACCTGTGCGCGCCGCTGCGCATCTGGGTGCCCCTGTACGCGCCGCGGCGCATCTGCGTGCGCCTGTATGCACCGCGGCGCATCTGCGTGCGCGCATGCACATAGGAGTTAGTCTGGCGCGGCCATGATGAACACTGGCAGGAATGCCAATAACTCGGCCATTTCCCTGACATAGGCCAACCCAAAGAAGTGTACCATTGGACAGGAGGAGGCCAAATATCTTGGGTACACCATTGGGAGGGGAGTGATAAAACCCCAAGTCAATAAAGTCGAGGCCATACAGAATTGGCCACGTCCCAACAGCAAGAAGCAGGTACGAGCCTTTCTGGGAATCGCTGGTTATTATCGGCGATTCATTCCCAACTTTGCTTTTCAGGCTGTGCCCCTAACCAACCTGACAAAATGGAAAGAGTCTGTCATGGTTAAATGGACCCCAGAGGCTGAGGCAGCATTCCAATTCTTAAAAAAAGCCTTATGTAGCCAGCCAGTGTTGTACTCACCAGACTTCTCTAGGGACTTTGTAGCACAAAGTGATGCATCAGACGTTGGGTTAGGAGCAGTATTGTCCCAGGTCTGGAACGGGGAAGAGCACCCAGTCATTTACCTCAGCAGGAAATTGAAGTCCCATGAGATAAATTACGCCACAATTGAGACGGAGTGTTTAGCGGTGAAGTGGGCTCTAGATTCCCTTTGGTACTATCTGCTAGGTAGGCACTTTGACCTGATTACTGATCACGCTCCTTTAACCACTTAAGCCCCGGACCATTTCGGGCCATTAGGACCAAGCCTGTTTTTGGGATTCGGCACTGCGCTGCTTTAACTGTAAATTGTGCGGACATGCAATGTTGTACCCAAATGAAATTTGCGTCCTTTTCTTCCCACAAATAGAGCTTTCTTTTAATGGTATTTGATTGCCTCTGCGATTTTTATTTTTTGCGATATAAATGGAAAAAGAACGAAAATTTTGAAAAAAAAAGATATTTTCTACTTTTTGTTATAAGAAAAATCGAATAAACTCAATTTTAGTCATACGTTTAGGCCAAAATGTATTCAGCCACATGTCTTTAGTAAAAAAAATGTCAATAAGCGTATATTTATTGGTTTGCGCAAAAGTTATAGCGTTTACAAACTAGGGTACATTTTCTGAAATTTACACAGCTTTAAATTTATGACTGCCTATCTCATTTCTTGAGGTGCTAAAATGGCAGGGCAGTACAAAACCCCCCCAAATGACCCCATTTTGGAAAGTAGACACCCCAGGGAAATTGCTGAGAGGCATGTTGAGCCCATTGAATATTTTTTTTTTTTGTCCCAAGTGATTGAATAATGACAAAAAAAATAAAAAATTACAAAAAGTTGTCACTAAATGATATATTGCTCACACATGCCATGGTTATATGTGGAATTGCACCCCAAAATACATTCTGCTGCTTCTCCTGAGTACGGGGATACCACATGTGTGGGACTTTTTAGGAGCCTAGCCACGTACGGGACCCCGGAAACCAAGCACCGCCTTCAGGATTTCTAAGGGCGCAAATTTTTGATTTCACTCCTCACTACCTATCACAGTTTCGAAGGCCATAAAATGCCAAAATAGCACAAAACCCCCCCAAATGACCCCATTTTGGAAAGTAGACACCCCAAGCTATTTACTGAGAGGCATGTTCAGTCCATGGAATATTTTATATTTTGCCACAAGTTGCGGGAATATGACAAACTTTTTTTTTTTTGCACAAAGTTGTCACTAAATGATATATTGCTCACACATGCCATGGGCATATGTGAAATTACACCCCAAAATACATTCTGCTGCCTCTCCTGAGTACGGGGATACCACATGTGTGGGACTTATTGGGAGCCTAGCCGCGTACGGGACCCCAAAAACCAAGCACCGCCTTCAAGGTTTCTAAGGGCATAAATTTTTGATTTCACTCCTCACTACCTATCACAGTTTTGAAGGCCATAAAATGCCAAGATGGCACAAAACCCCCCCAAATGACCCCATTTTGGAAAGTAGACACCCCAAGCTATTTGCTGAGAGGCATGTTGACCCCATTGAATATTTTTTTTTTTTGTCCCAAATGATTGAATAATGACAAAAAGAAAAAAAAATGTACAAAAAGTTGTCACTAAATGATATATTGCTCACACATGCCATGGTTATATGTGGAATTGCACCCCAAAATACATTCTGCTGCTTTTCCTGAGTACGGGGATACCACATGTGTGGGACTTTTTGGGAGCCTAGCCGCGTACAGGGCCCCAAAAACCAAGCACTGCGAACGCTGCAGTTATGTGTGTTGTGTTTGGTAAGTGACAGTGATCGATCGATACTGCACTTGGGTGGGCTGGGCTGGGCTGGGCGGAGGGGCTAAACGCAGGCGCTAGCAGGTATCTGGGCTGATCCCGCTAACACTGCATTTTTGGGAACCCTAAACCGCTGGGGATGCTAGTATAGATCTGATCAGATCTGATCAGATACTATACCACTAAGGGGGGTGTATGCTTTGCGCGTGGGTGTTAGCGTTACTGTCACTAACCTAACACTGCCTGGGGCGACGCAGACCCTCTCTGGCGCTAAAACCTAATTGATCTCACCCGCCGGGCGATCAGGGGGGTTAAACCTTTATTGGGTTATATACGGCGGGTGCCCTGATGCTATAAAAAGCAAACTAATCAACCAGCGTCACCCGTAACCTTTATATGGTGATCACTGGTGAAAGGGTTAACTAGGGGCAATCAGGGGGTTAAAATCTTTATTAGGTTAAATATGGGGGTACCTGACACTATATAAAAACCTGACGGGTAACCTAAATAACTAAATAACTTACTGGCTAACCAGTGACACCAGTGACACTTATACGGCGATCACTGGTGAAAGGGTTAACTCTAGGGGCAATCAGGGGGTTAAAATAATATATGGGGGTACCTGACACTAATAAAAACCTGCGGCGAACCTAAAAAAAAATAACTGCCTATCTAAAACACCAGCGACACGAATACAGCGATCGGAAAAACAATCGCTTAGTGACGCTGAAGTTAGGGGGTGAAAGGGTTACCTGGGGGGTGATCAAGGGGTTAAACCTTTATTAGGGGGGGTTAGGGGGCTACCCTGGACCTAAAGGGGCCTAATCCTAACTGCCCTGCAACTTTTTACAATCACAGATGACACTAAATGCAGTGATCAGTAAAATAAATGATCACTGCAATCAGTGACACTGTGATTGGGGGCTTTGGGGTGACCTGGGGGGTGATCTGGGGGTGACTGGGGGGTGATTTGTGTGCCTATGTGTACCTACGTGTCAGTGGACTGTTAGTGCACTAACCTGCTTCCTCTCTGCTCGGCGCCGGGAACGGAAAGACCGCGGCGAGGGAGATGACATCACTTCCTCCAGCCTTGTTTACATCACATGGCGGAGGAAGCATTTTCATTGGCCGGGAGCGATCGCGAGGGGGGGGGCGGAATCGAGCGCCCCCCCCCTCATGCCTGATCGCTCCCGAACACTTAACGGCCGCTCACTGCAGTGAAGGGGGGTCCGGATGGACCCCCCAACTGCACAAAGGCGATCACGTAGATCTACGTGATTCTGCCTGTCCGTGCCATTCTGCCGACGTAAATCGGCGGTGGGCGGTCGTTAAGTGGTTAAAGTGGATGGCTCAAAACAAAGAGACAAATAGAAGAGTAAATAGGTGGTTCCTGGCCCTACAGGAATTCAACTTTATGGTAAAGCATCGCCCTGGCGTTCAAATAGGGAATGTGGATGCTTTGTCTCGAGAACATGCATGCCTGATTGCTTGTGTTCCAACCCCAAGGTTAAAACAAGAGGGGGGGGGGGTATGTGACAGCATGCAGGTAAAATCACCAGGTTGCATCCAGGATGGAAGATATATATGTCCTAGATTCAGGCTTTATGCCAATTTATACCACTAGGGGGAGTGCTGGGAGTCTTGCAGGGGAAGAGTTAATGAGCCCAGCTGAAGTAAGTGGGCTAATTAAGGCCTCTACAAGAACTCCCAGCATGCTAAGGGAGATGCTCCAACCTGGAACCAGATCTTTGTGTAGAGACTGGGGAGTGTATTTTCTGTGTGGTGAGCCAAAGCCTGTGTGGCTATTGCTAAGACCTTCTAAAAGCAGGGAGCTAGGGACTGGGGCAGCACAAGGCTGTACCCAGTTGTTAATTAGGGACACCAACGTGTGTAGTGAGAGGTCAAGTTGACCAGGATTTCTTTTCCAGTTTCTTTTGTTTTGTTATTTTTTTTGTCTGTATGTAGCGGCCTCACCCCATCTCCTTTGTCTAGGGGTATGTCACATGACAGGGTGAGATGCGCTACGGCCCATGTCCTCCCCATAACTGTGGGTGAGGTGAAGTCCAGCACCAGATATTTCCTCGGGCCTATGTGCTTTTGTCTGGAATACAGTCCTGCTGCGTCAACACTTCCCTCTGCTCCCATTAACCAGAGTTCCACACACAGATCATAGTCCAACTCTTGCTTTATTGTACATCTCACAATAAACAGTGCTTCAGTAGCCAACTGGTTGCGACTTGATAACATTTTGATACGGGGAATGAGCAGGTCGAGGCACTATCCTGGTTATTAACTAAATCACTGCGATCTCGCCAGCGGTTACTATAGCATTCAGCTAGAAAGGACTTAGAATCTGAGAGTCTCTACCAGCGACTCAAGAGAACGTAGATAGGAGTACCTACGCTGCGTTGCGGCCCCTGTCAGGGGAAGATGTCCCTCCAAGGGAGTTACCAGAGGCCCATCCGTCACTGGGTTGATGCTGCTCCAGACTCTCCGGACGGGTAACCTCCCTCGGCCTCCTCACCTCAGACATGGGCCCCATCCACCTCAGGGACCCTCGGACGTCTCCACCCTCGCGGGATCCAGTCGAAGTCACTGGACCCCAGGCCTCCTAGTTTAGTACCTCACCCCAGGCTGAAGGTGCCTGGGATGGACTGCAACTCCATTCCGGTTAGGCCTAGGGCGCCTGGGCCGGATTCCAGAACCGTCCGCACCCAGGCCTAAGGTGCCTGGGCGCGTGAAGAAGATCCTCCGGAAGACCTCGTGGTTAGGGCGTCTCCCCCTTTTATCTCCTCCCATCGACACCACAGCAGGTTCCCCGCCCTCGCCGTACCATCTCCGGAAAGCGACAAAAAGGCTAGCACTGTAATGGCAAATCTACCTTGAGCCTCCAGGTACCCCGCCACCCAGAGGCCAAGGAGATTATTACACCATCCAATCCTCCACGAACACAAGTGGTTCACTATTCCTGTACTTACACACCTGGGTGTCCCACCTAAATTTAGAGGCCCCGCTACATGTTTATAGTTCAAATAAAACCCCACCCTTTTGTTTTTCTCCTACCACTGTCTGCTGTGCCTAATTTTGTGTGGTGAACCCTTCCAGGGGGTCACACACACCCGCTGCCGAGCTAACCCCTCACAATATATATATATATATATACTGTATACAGTTTAGCTAGATCTCATTTCGGTCTACCTCAAGAATGGTTCTTGGGCAGATCTAGGTCTTTACTCCTTGTTGCGTGTTGACTGATTTGGCTGCCCTTTCAGTTCCATTTTTCACAGTCACTATTGGTCATCAGTGGGGTAGAGAATACAGCAGCGGATGTTGTGTCCTGTTTTAGTTACCTGCCTTTTTTCTAGCAGGTCCCGACTTTTCCTGCTACAGATGAAGCTTTAATTAAGTCTAGGAAGCTCATGACACGGCCTGGGATACCTTCCAGGCTTTTCCATCTAGTTTTCCTGGGTTCTTTTGTCACAAACATTTAATATCTATTTGCTTTCATTGTTTGTTTTTTTGCCACTCTCAGCTCAAGCGATCCTATAAGCTGGTGCCCGGTCACGGTCTTAGACCGACTCATGGTGGCTACTGTGGCTGAACCTAGGGATAGGCCACTTTTCCTTTCCCTAGTGCTCCCTTCTTCACTAGCGCAGTACATGACACATTACCGTTCCCTGCTACCCAAACTAGGGTTGCACTTTAATGCTTACGTATCCCGGATCCACATGTTGAGTGGTCACGGGCTTTCTTGCGTTGGCTGCTCAATGTTACATACGGTTACTTTAATTTTTAATCTCTTTGCTAGCTCATTCTACTGTCTTATTTTTGCCCCCTTTTAGGCATACTGACCACGTGACCCCGGCACACCCCAGGTCACTTTCCCTGTTTCCCCTCAGACCTTTCTTAGCACGATTACCTGAGACTCCAAGTACAAATGGAAGGCTGACCGCAGGTCAGCCTGATTTTGTAGGAGGAGTCGGGAGGTTTTTAAACCCGCCCTCCATCCTCCCTCTCCTGTCCTCGGTTCTCTCGTGTCCCACCCACCCTTCCCCTTTTTTCTTGCTATTTCTTCTCTTTTCCTTTAATTTGGGTATGCCCCCTTTTAGGCATACTGACCACGTGACCCCGGCACACTCCAGGTCACTTTCCCTGTTTCCCCTCAGACCTTTCTTAGCACGATTACCTGAGACTCCGAGTACAAATAATACAGGCAGGCAGTTGATTGTGCTAACCTGCAGTATATTAATAACTTCAATACCATGCACTTATACACCTTCCTGCCCAAGCCAATTTTGAGCTTTCAGCGCTGTCGCAATTTGAATGACAATTGCGCGGTCATGCAACACTGTACCCAAACAATTTTTTTATCATTTTGTTCCCACAAATAGAGCTCTCTTTCGGTGGTATTTGATCGCCACTGCGATTTTTATTTTTTGCATAACAAATAAAAAAAAGCGAAAATTTTGAAAAAAACTAAGTTTTTCTTTGTTTCTGTTAATTTTTTTTGTAAATAAGTACCTTTTCTACTTTAATGACGGGCACTAAAAGGCGGCACTAACGGGCACTGATAAGGCGGCACTAACGGGCACTGATAAGGCACTGATGAGGTGGCACTGATGATGGGCACGGATAGGTGGCACTGATGGGCACTGATAGGCGGCACTGATATGTGGCACTGGTATGCGGCACTGATGGGCACTCATAGGCGGCACTGATGGGCACTTATGGATGGCACTGATAGGTGGCACGGACGGGCACTGATAGGTGGGCACTTATGGGCACAGATGGGCATGGATGGGCACTGATAGGTGGCACTGATGGACACTGGTAGGTGGCACTGATGACACTGGTGGCTGGCATTGCTGGGCATCATACATTTTGGTTGTGCCATGATGGTGCCAGTCAATGCCCATTTGTGGGCACTGATTGGCATATATTTTTTATGTATTTGTGCATGTGGATGGCCATGGGGGACTTACCTGGCCATTCACATGCTTGGGGCTTCCCTGATGGTCCTGGGGGGCTTCCCTGGTGGTCCAGTGTGGGTATCCGAGGGGGGGCTTCGCTGATAAACAATCAGCGCGAACCCCCCGTCAGGAGAGCCGCCGATCGGCTCAATTCTACTCGCGTCTGTCAGACGCGAGTGAGGAAGAGCCGATCAACGGCTCTTCCTGTTTACATCGTGATCAGCCGTGATTGGACACGGCTGATCACGTGGTAAAAAGCCTCCGCCGGAGGCTTTTTACCAAGATCAGTGCAGCGGTGTGTCAGACTGACACACCGCTCCACCGATCGCCGCGATGCGCGCCCCCCGGGTGTGCGGCGGCTGTTATCCTGCAGGACGTCAATAGACGTCCAGTGTGGATAACAGAACCACTTCCCGGACGTCAATCTGCTATTGACTGGGCGGGAAGTGGTTAAGTCAGTGTACTGTATACTGGCCACAGTGTGCACGTAAAGCTGACTGCAGACTATTCCATCCTGTTCTATTACTAATAATACAGGCAGTTGATTGAGCTAGTTAGATCCAGTATTCCAGTATATTTAGTATATATATATGCATTGCACGCTTTATATATGTAGCGGCCTCACCTCTCTCCCTTGCTTCGGTTATATGGCTGTTGTCTAGGGGTACCTGGAAGAGAAAGATGATACACACCACGGCCTGTGTCCTCCCGTAACCAGGAGGTGAAGGCCAAGGATTGGGCTTTTGTGTAGGTGTCCTAGAGTCAAGTCCAGTCCTTCGTCCCTGACTCCTTTGCTTAGTAACCCAAGTTCCACACAGTGAATAGGTACAACTCAGTTTTATTCTTCTTGCCAAGCAATAAAACAGTCTTTCTACTTTTTAATAATAGGGAAACAGATCGAGGCACAATCCTTTCCCTTCTTGCTGCCGCCCACTGTGCTGTCACCAGTGGTGGATAGTCACTGCCACTGACAAGGTAATTTAGAACGCGAATTTGCCTTCTCTCACTTTGCCCCTGTCAGGGGAAGAAATCCGTCCAAGGGAGAAATGGAGGCCTCTGTCACCAGCGATGCTGCGCCGGACTCTTCGGAGAAGTTACTGCGCACCAGTCCTCACAAACTCAGACATGGGCACCCAAGACGTTAGGGCCCCCTTGGATTCCTCACCCTCGCGGAACTCAGTCGAAGGTACTGAGCCCCAGGCATCCGCCATAGTACCTCACCCCAGGCTAAAGGTGCCTGGAATGGACTCCATCTTTGTTCCAGTTAGGCCAAGGGTGCCTAGGCCTGGAACACCGAAAAGCCAGCACCCAAGCTGAAGGTGCCTGGGTGCGGCCACGTCCTCCGACTCTCTCCCCAAAATCAGGGCCTCCGCCCCTTTTATGACCTCTCCCTTTGCATCACAGCGGGTTCCCCGCTCCGCTGTACCAGCTCCAGGGGAGGACAAAAAGGCACGGTTCGCGGTGTATGTTCAGCTCGGGCCCAAGGCAACAGCGCCACCCAGAGACCCCACGGAACTTCACACCACCAGAGTCCTTACAAATTCAAATATCCGCTACATATATATATATATATATATATATATATATATATATATATACTGTATACAGTTTAGCTAGATCTCATTGCAGAGCGTTCCTCTTATACTATTCCTACTCCTTTTCTATTACTAATAATACAGGCAGTTGATTGTGCTAACCTGCAGTATATTAAGTCAGTGTACTGTATACTGGGCACAGTGTGCACGTAAAGCTGACTGCAGACTATTCCTTTTCTATTACTAATAATACAGGCAGTTGATTGAGCTAACCTGCAGTATATTAAGTCAGTGTACTGTATACTGGGCACAGTGTGCACGTAAAGCTGACTGCAGACAATTCCTTGTGTACCTATTCCAATACATCAAATACAGTATGTCTGGAAGGCCAACAAGGTGAGGCAGACACTCACAGGCCAATAAAAGAGGACAAGCAGGCTCTGTGTTTAGAGGCAACAGTGCTGGTCGTGGACACGGTGCATCTTCATCAGCACGTGGCCGTGGGGCACGCTTGTCCTTTTTTTCGGCAGCTGGCCGTGTTGAGCCGCAACATGCCGAAGAGTTGGTAGAGTGGATGGCCAAGCCGTCCTCATCCTCCTCATCCTCTCTCACCCAGGCTCAGGGTACTTTGTCTGCCAGAGCAGCTGCCAAAGCGGCCTCTTCCCTCGGCTCAATGGCATCAGTCACTCCTTCCCTAGCCCCATTATGTCCTGAGGAGTCCCCCGAACTGTTTGACCACAGTGTTGGGTACATGCTGCAGGAGGATGCGCAGCGTTTTTAAGGCTCCGATGATGGTACCCAGCTTGAGGAAGGCAGTAACGTGAGCCCAGAGAGAGGGGGTGCCCAAGAAGGACAGCAAACTGGCAGTCATGTTCCCCTAGCTGCAGCATACTGTCAGGTTTGCTCCAGTGATGAGGAGGGAGGGGATGATGAGGTCACTGACTCTACGTGGGTGCCTGATAGGAGAGAGGAGGAGGAGGCACATCTCCGACGAGACAGGATGCCCTCCAGGGGCCAGCTTAAGCGCAGCCAACTGACTGCATCGCACCGCAGAGCTCCGCATGTGCAGGGCACTGCTGTCTCTGCGTGTTATTCCAAAAGTTCTTTGGTGTGGGCCTTTTTTGAGACGTGTGCAGCAGATTGCACCGTTGCTATTTGCAACATATGTCTGAAGCGTATCTCGCGTGGCCAAAACATCATCCGCTTGGGCACCACATGCTTGACCAGTCCATTGGCAAGTGTACATAAAAGACCCATACCAAAGAACAAAGCAGACCTCTCCTTGCTCCTCATCAGCTGGGATCTCCAACTCCACTATACCTTCAGTCCTCTCAGAAACCTGTACTGAGAGGAATAAAGGTGTATAATTAGGTGTGTCACAGCCAAGTACTTCTGGCCAATCTGCTATCGGTACACTGACGTCCGATTGTACCAGGCAAATTTCCCTGCCCCAGCTGCTGCACCGCCGAAAGAAATTCGCTCCCAGCCATCCACATGCCCAGCTGTTGAATGCTAGCTTGGCTAAATTGCTAGCACTTCAACTGCTGCCTTTTCAGTTGGTAGACCCTGCCCCCTTCCGCGAGTTTGTGGAATGTGTGGTACCTCAGTGGCAGGTTCCCAAACGCCACTTTTTTTCACGGGAGGCGATTCAGGCTCTCTACCGGCATGTGGAAGGCAATGTCTTGGCCTCGCTGGACAGGGCGGTCAGCGGTAAGGTGCATATTGCCACTGACTCATGGTCCAGCAGGCATGGACAGGGACGTTACCTATCTTTCATGGCGCACTGGGTGTTTCTTCTGGCAGCTGAGAAGGATGCAGGACAGGGTGCAGTAGTGTTGGAGGTTGTCCTGCCACCACGCCTCCAAAATGCTACTAGTGGTGATTCTGACACACCTCTCTCCTCCACCCCTCCTCTTCTTCTTCCTCCAGGGCCTCTTCCTGTGCTGATTTGTCCTCGGAACCAGCGGTGCTCTGTAGGCGTTCAAGGGGCTACGCAAGTACGCAGGCAAAAAGATGCCATGTGATGCTTGAGCTGGTGTGCTTGGGGGACAGGAGCCACACTGGGGTAGAGATTCTGTCAGCTCTGCAGGGGCAGGCTCAGAGGTGGTTGGTGCCATGCCAGCTTAAGCCAGGAATGGTGGTTTGCGACAATGGCACCAACCTCCTCTCCGCCCTCCGACAGGGACAGCTGACCCATTTGCCCTGTTTGGCTCATGTCCTTAACTTGGTGGTGCAGCGGTTCTTGGGCAGGTACCCAGGCTTACAGGATGTCCTGAGGCAGGCCAGGAAAGTCTGTGTGCATTTCCGCCGATCATATAATGCCAGTGCTCGGCTGGCTGACCTCCAAAAGGAAAACAGCCTGCCCAAGAACCGCCTAATCTGTGACATGCCCACCAGGTGGAACTCAACGTTGGCCATGCTGCAGCGGCTGCACACGCAGCAGAGGGCCATTAATGAGTACCTGTGCAACTATGGCACCAGGACAGGGTCAGGGGAACTTGTTTTTTTTTGCCACGCCAGTGGGTCATGATCAGGATTGCATGCACTGTCCTGTCACCATTTGAGGAGGCCACGAGGATGGTGAGCAGTGACAGTGCATGCATCAGTGACACTGTCCCTCTTGTCCACCTGTTGGAGCATGCTGTGTGGAATAATGGACAGGGCACTTGAGGCAGAACAGAGGGAGGAAGAGGAGGACTTCCTTACCTCTCAAGGCCCCCTTTATCCAGACAGTGTTCCTGCTGGCCCGCCGATCACACAGGAAGAGGTCGAGGAGGAGGAGGATTGTGTCAGCATGGAGGTGGAGCCTAGCACTCAGCATCAGCAGCAGTCTTCAAGGGATCATTTACAGTCCCAAGAAACCCATGGAATTGTACGTGGCTGGGAGGAGGTGGCTGGATCAAGGAGAGGGATCATTACTGGCTGGCAACCCTCCTTGATCCACGTTACAAGGGTAAGGTTGCGGACCTTATCCAGCCGTCGCAAAAGGAGCAGAGGATGAAACGTCTTCAGGAGGCCTTGCAGAAAGGTTTGTGCAATGCGTTTCCAGAGCCTGAGAGGTTACAAATTCCGGGTCCTGGACAACGTGTTGCTGAGGCTTCGGTCTGTCACAGAAGGAACGTGGGAGAAGGTGGCCGTCTGACCGATGCGTTCAGACAATTTTTTAGTCCGCAGCCCCAAGGTATGATCAGTTCCAGCAACAATCGCCAGCGTCTGATTCACATGGTGCAGGAATACCTACGGGCAAGATCAGACTTGGACACCTTTCCCACCGAAAATCCTCTGGGTTACTGGGTCTTGAGGATGGATCACTGGCCAGAGCTTGCACAGTATACAATTGAGCTTCTGGCCTGTCCTGCATCCAGCGTTCTTTCGGAACGCACATTCAGTGCTGCTGGAGGCTTTGTAACTGATCACAGGGTGCGCCTGTTCACCGACTCGGTTGATCGGCTGACCTTCATAAAAATGAATTAGTCTTGGATCACCAGCTACCAAGCACCTGATTCTGATGTAACCAAATAATTTTTTTTTGAATGTGAGATCCCTTCAAGACTGCCTATGCTGATGCTGAGTGACTATCCTGTTATAGGGTAAATGGGCAATCTCGCGCTAATAATCAATAATCAAAAATAAAATAAAGCTGCTATCCCCAAATTTCAAAAATGGATAAATCTTGAAACAGAACAATTGGTATAGTTATACATACACACCGTGCATGTATAGTGGGGGCGCTAACCACAGTGCTGTATTAGAAACCTGTGAAACAATAATTAGGATACCTGTATATATACCACACTATGAAAGTGTGGAAAAATAACAAATTACAATGTGTATCACCAACCCAAGTGTGTAATCAAAAAACCATAGGAGCTGTGACTCATCAAACAGAGCTATGTGAAATTGAAATGCACTTAAATGAATTGACACCCCTGCTGGTCGGTGTCAAATTTGAAAAACACAAAATACAACGTAAGTGTCCTTGATAATAGTCCAAATGAATAGTGAACAGTGATATTCCAACAGTTCATAACATTCAGTAATAGGATGAAACTTGAATGTACTTGATCCAAAAATCAGACATATATCTTGATGTGATAGCCTCCAGCAACTTAGTATGTGACACCCAACAGTGCTCAAAGAAGATTGGCCGCTTACCAGATCATGTTTGACTCGTTTAATTAAAAAGGAGTCAAAAACGCTTGTTGCAAGTAGCACTTGCTAATATGAGTAGAGATTTCATACATGGAACTGAGATTCCCTGCCTCCTGGAGGCTCGATAATGCATATGCGGGACACAAAAGAGAGAAAACAACAAATAGTGCAATCTCGTTTAATAAAAAATAGTAAAAAAATGGATAGACAAATGCCCCCTTACTTGAATAGTGCCACAGACCCGGCACTGAGGCTGGATAGCTTAGACAAGCGGGGCGCAATGAATCTGAGCGGAAGAACGATCCGGCGTGCGTTGCACCTTCTGCCAAGAGAGAACCAGCGAGACCGAAAGTAACGTCAGAAACGTAGCCTAGCGTCGCCTCGACAGCTGTTTCGTATTGCATGTCATCACTATCCTGTTATGCTGATGAACTATCCTCTTCCTCCTCAATGTTCATGTTGATAGCTTGTAAGAACATTTTTGGTTCTGGGCACTGCCACCAGTGGCTAAGGCCCAATTTTTCTGCCCCTGTTTAACACGGGCGTGTAATTACATTTTTTTCTGTAATACTTTGCAGCAGGTCTCATTCCTGCACTCCAACTAGAGTATCTGTGAAGGGTTGCAGTGTTGTGGCACCAGCACCAGTGCCTAAGGCCCAATTTTTCTGCCCCTGTTCAACAGGGGCATGTAATTACAATTCTTGATCTAATATTTCACAGCAGGGCCCATTACTGCGCCCACCTAGAGCAGTGGTTCTCAACTCCTGTCCTCAGGACCCACTAACAGGCCAGATTTTAAGTATTACCTTGGTGAGATGCAGACTAGAATACTGCAATCCCTGAGCAGCAAATTATATCACCTGTGATGCATTTCAGTTATCTAGCAAACCTGGCCTGTTGGTGGGCCCTGAGGACTGGAGTTGAGAACCACTGACCTAGAGTAACTGTGAGGGCTTACAGTGTTGTGGCAACACTACCACCACCACCAAAGGCCCAATTTTTCTGCCCCTGTTAAACAGGGGCATGTAAATACAATTCTTGATCTAATTTTTCACAGCAGGGCCCGTTCCAGCGCCCACCAAGAGTAACTGTGAGGACTTACAGTGTTGTGGCACCAGCACCACCACCACCAAAGGCCCAATTTTTCTGCCACTGTTCAACAATGGCATGTAATTACAATTCTTGATTAGGGATGAGCCGAACACCCCCCTGTTCGGTTCGCACCAAAACCTGCGAACAGACCTAAAGTTTGCGTGAACTTTAGAACCCTATTAAATACAATGGACTCGAACGTTCGAAATCTAAAGTGCTAATTATAAAGGCTAATATGCAAGTCATTGTCCTAAAAAGGGTTTGGGGACCCGGGTCCTGCCCCAGGGGACATGTATCAATGCAAAAAAAAGTTTTAAAAACAGCCGTTTTTTCGGGAGCAGTGACTTTAATAATGCATAAAGTGAAACAATAAAAAGTGAAATATTCCTTTAAATTTCGTACCTGGGGGGGTGTATAGTATGCCTGTAAAGTAACGCTTGTTTCCCGTGCTTAGAACTATCCCTGCACAAAGTGTCATTTCTGAAGGAAAAAAAGTCATTTAAAACTCACTCGCGGCTATAATGAATTGTCAGCTCCCGGCAATACATAGAAAAGTCATTGATAAAATTTTTTTTTGCCTCGAACACCCCAAATTGTTCGCTGTTCGGCAAACATGCGAACAGGCAATGTTCGAGTCGAACATGAGTTTGACTCAAACTTGAAGCTCATCCCTATTCTTGATATAATAGTTCACAGCAGGGCGTTCCAGCGCCCACCGAGAGTAACTGTGAGGGCTTACAGTGTTGTGGCAACACCAACACCTAAGGCCCAAATTTCTGCAGAGTACATAGGGCAGGCCCCTACTTTCAAATGGGAAAAAGAGATTACCGCTCCAGGTGAGTAAGTTCTATTAGTCCTTCAGCAATCAGGAAGCCGTGGGTGCTGGCAATGCACAAGGCAGACTGAGAACAGCAAATAGAGAAATGGACAGCCGCACTCCAAAAACCTTATCGGTTGCTTTTATTGTAAAAAATCGATGAACAAATGCACCACAGGTCACAGCAAGGCAGGGATCCACTGACGCGTTTCACACTACAGGTGTTAGTGCTTACCCTACTTTCAAACATCCGACTTTCAAACGACTCCTACTTACAAACGGAGGGAGACAACAGGAAGTGAGAGGAAATCTACCCCTAGGATGGGAAATTCTCTCCTGTAAGAGTTAATATGTGAAAAAGGTGTATCCTCTCCACTGATGCTTTATCACCAATCCTTGTTCCCCTAAAAAACCCAAATTTTCATAATCCAATTGCCATTGGGACAGAAAGTGAGGTGAAATCTTCTGAACAGGTGCACAAACAGCAAAACAAATGTTACCGGGGTGATAACTAGGGGTGCAACGGATCAAAAAACTCACGGATCGGATCGATCCTCGGATCAGAGTCACGGATCAGATCATCAAAAAAAAAGACAAATCTTGTTACACCCACCGGAGTTTTAGATTTCAGTTATTTTCACACAAAACTGAGTTTACATGCTTAAATACATTATTTGGAAATCCAACGGACTGTTTAAATGTTACATTTTAAAAGCAGCAGCAAACCTTACATGGTTGCTAATGTGACAGAACACCTCCTGATTTTCACATTTAACTAAATGTTAAATGTAAAAATCAGGAGGTGTTCTGTCACATTAGCAACCATGTAAGGTTTGCTGCTGCTTTTAAAATGTAACATGTAAACAGTCCGTTGGATTTCCAAATAACATATTTAACCACTTCAATACAGGGCTTTTTATACCACTTCCATACCGGGCCTATTCTAACACTTCTCTCCTACATGTACAAATCATCATTCTTTTGCTAGAAAATTACTCAGAACCCCCAAACATTATATATGTTTTTTTAGCAGACACTCTAGGGAATAAAATGAAGGTCATTGCAACTTTTTTTCTTGCACGGTATTTGCGCAATAATTTTTCAAACGCCTTTTTTTGGGGAAAAAAATGGTTTTATGAATTAAAAAATAACAAAACAGTAAAGTTAGCCCAATTTTTGGACAAAATATGAAAGATAATGTTACGCCGAGTAAATAGATACCGAACATGTCACGCTTTAAAATTGCGCACACTCATGGAATGGCGCCAAACTTCGGTACTTAAAAATCTCCATAGGCGACGCTTTAATTTTTTTTACAGGTTACCAGGTTAGAGTTACAGAGGAGGTCTAGTGCTAGAATTGTTGCATGCGCTCTAACGCACGCGGCGATTCCTCACATATGTGGTTTAAACAGCGTTTACATATGTGGGCGGGACTTACGTGTGCGTTCGCTTCTGATCGCGAGCTACTGGGGACAGGGGCGTTTTAATTTTTTTTTTTTTATATAATTAAATTTTTTTTTTTTACTTATTTATTATTTTTTTTACATTTATTTTACTTTTTTTTTATCACTTTTATTCCTATTACAAGTAATGTAAACATCCCTTGTAATAGGAATGTGTGTGACAGGTCCTCTTTATGGAGAGATGTAGGGTCAATAAGACCCCACATCTCTCCTCCAGGCTGGAAAGCATGAGATCGTGAACATTTTTTCACTGATCTCATACTTACTAGCCGCAATGGCCGCTTTGTTTACATCTGAGGACCCGGGCGTGATGTCAGCACATCGCGCCTGGGCCTCCGACGATCATAGAGATGACTGGTGATCATCTGGTCACCAGTCATCTCTATGCTCGTCACGTGACCCACCACCGGCGCCGGAAGATTCTCTCCGGGTCCCCGATCGCACGGGAGAGCCCGGAGAAGCACCGGATGGCGGTGGGAGGGGGGGGATGTCCCCTCCCACCGCCTATAAGAACGATCAAGCGGTGGAACTGCCGCTATGATTATTCTTATTGTGCACAGAATCGCCGGCACTACAAAAGGATATCTGAATGATGTCTCTAGCTGCAGGCATCATTCAGATATCCCCCTTCAAACGTCATATGACGTCCACCCAGGATGGGAGATCCCATCTGTGGACGTCATATTACTATGGCTGGGTATTGAAGTGGTTAAGCATGTAAGCTCCGTTTTGTGTGAAAATCACTGTGAAATTCAAAACCCTGTTGGGTGTAACAAGATGTCCGCTTGGCCCCTGCACAGTAATGATAGTGCCTAGTGTGGGGTGGAGCAAGATGGCGGCGGCGAAACGTCACTACAGCGGCCGCCCGGTGTACAAAGATGGCCGTCGCTCCGGAGATAGGCCGAAGCCGCGGCCTTTTCATATGGCCGAGGCTCCGGAGCGCTCCGCAGATCGCGTGGTGTTCCAATCCGAACAGGGTGACCCGTTTGGATCACGGATCACCACCGATCCGTTGCACCACTAGCGATAACCCTTTCCTATGTTTTCCAAAAAGCTTAAAAATTTATTTTTTGGCTGGAACTTCACTTTAAAAATGCACCGGTTCAAAATTACAAACAGATTCTACTTAAGAACAAGTCCCTGTCTTGTTTGCACCGCCTGTATACTGCTGTTCAGAGTATATAGGGCCTGGGGGCCCCACGCCTTTCCATTTTTTTAATTTGGGTGCGGGGTTTCCCTTAATATCCATACAAGACCCAAAGGGGCTGGTAATGGGCTGTCGGGGGGGGGAAACCATGCCGTTAAACCCTGTTAAAGTCTATGGGACTCGAATGTGAGAAATCAAAAGTGCGAATTTTAAAGGCTAATATGCAAGTTATTGTCCTAAAAAGGGTTTGGGGACCCAGGTCCTGCCCCAGGAGACATGTATCAACGCAATAAAAGTTTTAAAAATGGACGTTTTTTCCTGAGCAGGGATTTTAATGATGCTTAACCACTTCAGCCCCAGACCATTTTGCAACTAAAGGACCAGGCCCCTTTTTGCGATTCGGCACTGCGTCGCTTTAACTGACAAATGCGCGGTCGTGCGACGTGGCTTCCAAACAAAATTGGCATCCTTTTTTTCCCACAAATAGAGATTCCTTTTGGTGGTATTTGATCACCTCTGCGGTTTTTATTTTTTGCGCTATAAACAAAAATAGAGCGACAATTTTGAAAAAAATTCAATATTTTTTACTTTTTGTTATAATAAATATCCCCAAAAAATATATAAAATTATTTTTGAAGTTTATCCACTAATCTGGCGCTACTTGAACCAGCAAGTTCCTAGCAAGGGGGGTATTTCGTGATTCTACAATTATCTACAATACAATATCAGTTTTTCTTAATCCTCCCACATATTGATAGATATATAGACATATAGATTTTGGTAGGACATATTCAGATGACTAATGGTAACTTGCAATGACCAATAATATTAGTGTTACCTATTGTGTCAACCAGTGAGACAATGCCCTTAAAATATTATATAGAGGTTATTTAACACCATACAAATTATCTAAATTATACCGGGATGTCTCTCCTCTCTGTTGGTGAAGCATTGGTAATTTGTTACATATCCTTTGTCAATGTAAATTCCTGCATAGTTTTTGGAATGCTGTTTCTCTTATTTCCCAAATGACAGATGTACTTACAACTCCTACACCATATTTGGCTCTACTAAGCCTTAGGATGGAACTTTTCCCATTACACATATTTTAAAAGCTGCCTAATTAATGATAACAAATGACTGGAAATCTACCAAATCATTTAATATTCCAGATGTAATCCGTAGAGTCAATACTTTTTTTTAGCCCATAACAGTCAGGGTGCCACAACTTTCCATGCCAAATAAGAATACTGGGATCATATATTTAATCCAGGGCTCGAGTCCTGTGGGAACGGTGTCCCTGCACTTTTTTCACAGCAGGAACGCCGTTCCCTTTGCAGCACTAGCAGCTGAGCCGCCCGAGCTGATCCTTCACTAAGCGGCGATGCCCAGCATTGCCGCATAGTGAAGGACTCGACTCGAGCCACTGTCAGTCAGGGGCAGGCAAACTGAGCAGAGCAGACTTGGAGCTCCTCCTCCAGGCTCCAACCTCGCCTGCCACCTGTCCTTCAGTACGCGGCCGGTTGCTCGTGACATCACGCGGAGGCGAAGTCACACAGCAATGCTAGGATGAGCTCACGTCTCCTCTCCTCACACAGCCAGGCTAGCCCAGCACCCTGAAACCAGCCGGGCCAGTACCGAGTACCCTGAGGCCAGCCAGCCTGCCAGCACCCTGAGACTAGCCAGCCAGCACCCTGAGACCAGCCAGCCAGCACCCTGAGGCCAGCACCCTGAGACCAGCACGGCCAGCACCATGAGGCCAGCACGCTGTGGCCAGCCAGCCAGCACCCTGAGGCCAGCCAGGCCAGCACCCTGAGGCCAGCACCCTGAGACCAGCACGGCCAGCACCCTGAGGCCAGCCAGGCCAGCACCCTGAGGCCAGCCAAGCCATCACCCTGAGGCCAGCACCCTGAGACCAGCACGGCCAGCACCCTGAGGCCAGCACGGCCAGCACCCTGAGGCCAGCACGGCCAGCACCCTGGGGCCAGCACGGCCAGCACCCTGGGGCCAGCCAGCCAGCACCCTGAGGCCAGCACCCTGAGGCCAGCACGGCCAGCACCCTGAGGCCAACCAGGCCAGTACCCTGAGGCAAACCAGGCCAGTACCCTGAGACCAGCCAGGCCAGAACCCTGAGACCAGCCAGGCCAGCACCCTGAGGCCAGCACCTTGAGACCAGCATGGCCAGCACCCTGAGACCAGCACGGCCAGCACCCTGAGGCCAGCCAGGCCATCACCCTGAGGCCAGCACCCTGAGACCAGCACGGCCAGCACTCTGAGGCCAGCCAGGCCATCACCCTGAGGCCAGCACGCTGAGACCAGCACGGCCAGCACCCTGAGGCCAGCACGGCCAGCACCCTGAGTACAGCCAGCCAGCACCCTGAGACCAGCCAGGATAGGATGCATTAAGATAAAAAAACTTCTGCCTTTAGAATCACTTTAACTAACCTTCTATGAGGAGGTGAGTTGTCATCTAGATAAAGGAAGGCCCGTAAACGTGGTGTATCTGGATTTTGCAAAGGCATTTGACACGGTTCCCCATAAACGTTTACTGTACAAAATGAGGTCTGTTGGCGTGGACCATAGGGTGAGTACATGGATTGAATACAGGCTACAAGGGCAAGTTCAGAGGGTAGTGATAAATGGGGAATACTCGGAATGGTCAGGGGTGGGTAGTGGGGTCCCCCAGTGTTCTGTGCTGGGACCAATCCTATTTAATTTATTCAAAAACGACCTGGAGGATGGGGTAAACAGTTCAATCTCTGTATTTGTGGATGATACTAAGCAGGGCAATAACTTCTCCGCAGGATGTGGAAACCTTGCAAGAAGATCTGAACAAATTAATGGGGTGGGCAACTACATGGCAAATGAGGTTTAATGTGGAAAAATTTAAAATAATGCATTTGAGTGGCCAAAATCGAATGCAATCTATACACTTGGGGGGAGAACCTTTGGGGGAATCTAGGATGGAAAAGGACCTGAGGGCCCTAGTAGATGATAGGCTCAGCAATGGCATGCAATGCCAAGCTGCTGCTAACAAAGCAAACAGAATATTGTCATGAATTAAAAATGGGATTAACTCCAGAGGCAAAACAATAATTCTCCCCCTCTACAAGACTCTGGTCTGGCCGCACCTAAAGTATGCTGTCCAGTTCTGGGCACCAGTCCTCAGGAAAGATGTACTGGAAATGGAGCGAGTACAAATAAGGGCAACAAAGCTAATAAGGAGAATATTTGTTATGAGGAAAGGTTGCGAGCAGTGAACTTATTCACTCTAGAGAAAAAACGCTTGAGAGGGGAAATGATTTCAATTTACAAATACCGTACTGGTGTCTAGGGAACCCCCGGGGTTCCCTATGATAAGAACGGGTGACCCCGCCCCCTCTTACGCGTTAATGGGGGTTTCGTTCCTGCTGGAGAGGGGAGACTGCAGCGTCGCTGGAGAATGGATCATCGTTGGACATCGGGGAGATGGGAGATGGGATTACATCGCTGGAATTTATTTATTTATTTTAATTTTTTAAATAAAGGATTTGTCCAACTGTGTCTGTGTGTTTTTTACAAATTTTTACACTTTCTTCGTGAAATGGTAGGGGTACAATGTAAACCATTACCAATTAACATGGGGGGGGCGGGATCTGGAGTTCCCCTTTGTTAAAGGGGGCTTCCAGATTTCAATAAGCCCCCTGCCCGCAGACCCCCACAACCACTGGGCAAGGGTTGTGGGGATGAGGCCCTTGTCCTCATCAACATGGGGACAGCCTCCCCATGTTGAGGGCATGTGGCCTGGTACGGTTCAGGAGGGGGGGGCGCTCTCTCACCCCCCCCTATTTTCCTGCGGCCTGCCAGGTTGCATGCTCGGATAAGGGTCTGGTGTGGATTTTTGGGGGGACCCCCACACCATTTTTTTTTTATTTTGGTGTGGGGTTCCCCTTAAAATTCATACCAGACCTGAAGAGTCTGGTATGGATTTTTGTGGGAACCCCACGCTGTTTTTTCGGCTTAGGGGGTTCCCCTTAAAATCCATACCAGACCGAAGGGCCTGGTATGCTCCTGGAGGGGGAACCCATGCCGTTTTTTTATTTAAAATTTGGCATTGAGTTCCCCCTCAAGATTCATACCAAACACAGTGCCTGGTATTGGCGAGGATCCAAGTCGGATCCCTGTTCATTGAAAGTCGGATATATGTCGGCTTCATGTCGCAGGGCATAGTCGGATCCAAAGTAGGACGGCTGTCGTGTCGCACAAGTGTGAACCCAGCCTTAAGCCTAAAATAATGGGAAGCAAGATTTACCCAGTCAAGATAAAATGTGTATTTCATGTTCTATGATTACAAGATATTACGCTAACAAGGGAATAGTGTTGCCTTATTTTATGCCTCTTCAAAAATGGTGCCTGGTTAATGTGGTAGCAGAACCTATGTGATGCTTGATGTGACATTCATTTCTAAGGAGTAGGGATGAGCCGAACACCCCAGGGTTCGGTTCGCACCAGAACCCGCAAACGGACCGAAAGTTTGCACGAACGTTAGAACCCTATTAAATACAATGGATGCGAACGTTCGAAATGTAAAGTGCTAATTATAATGACTAATATGCATGTTATTGTCCTAAAAAGGGTTTGGGAACCCGGGTTCTGCACCAGGGGACATGTATCAATGCAAAAAGAAGTTTTAAAAACGGCAGTTTTTCGGGAGCAGTCATTTTAATGATGCATAAAGTGAAAAAAAAAAAAGTGAAATATTCCTTTAAATATCGTACCTGGGGGGTGTCTAAAGTATGCCTGTGAAGTGCCACGTGTTTCCCGTGTTTAGAACTGTCCCTGCACAAAATGACATTTCTAAAGGAAAAAAAAGCCATTTAAAACTGCTTGCGGCTTTAATGTGATGTCTGGTCCCGGTAATATGGATTAAAATCTTTGGGAAAAATGGCATAGCTACCCCATCAAAAAATTGGGCCTTTGGTGGTGGTGGTGGTGGTGTTGACACAACACTGTAAGGCCTGACAGTTACTCTTGGTGGGCGCAGGAATGGGCCCTGCTGTGAATTATTAGATCAAGAATTGTAATTACATGCCCCTGTTAAACAGGGGCAGAAAAATTGGGCCTTAGGCACTGGTGCCACAACACTGCAACCCCTCACAGATACTGTACTTGGAGCACAGCAATGAGCCCTGTTGCAAAGTATTGCATCAAAAATTGTAATTACACGCCCCTGTTAAACAGGGGCTGAAAAATTGGGCCTTAGGCACTGGTGCTGGTGCCACGACACTGCAACCTCTCCCAGATACTCTAGTTGGAGTGCAGGAATGAGCCCTGCTGCAAAGCATTGCATAAAAAATTGTAATTACATGCCCCTGTTAAACAGGGGCTGAAAAATTGGGCCTTAGCCACTGGTGGCGGCACCCAGAAACAAAAATGTTCTTCCAAGCTATCATCATCAATCAGATCATTGAGGAGGAGGAGGATAGTCAGTCAACATAACAGGACAGTCACTCAGCATCAGCATCAGTTTTGAAGGGATGTGACATTTGAAAAAAAATTAGTCTGTTATATCAGCTTCAGGTGTTTGGTAGCTGGTGGTGATCCAAGACTGGTTCATCTTTATGAAAGTCAGTCGATCAACCGAGTCGGTGGACAGGCGCACCCTGTGATCCGTGACAAATCCTCCAGCAGCACTGAATGTGCGTTCTGAAAGAACGCTGGATGCAGGACAGGCCAGTAGCTCAATTGCATACTGTGCAAGCTCTGGCCAGTGATCCATCCTCAAGACCCAGTAAGCCAGAGGATTTTCGGTGGGGAAGGTGTCCAAGTCTGACCTTGCCCCTAGGTATTCCTGCACCATGTATATCAGACGCTGGCGATGGTTGCTGGAACCGATCATACCTTGGGGCTGCGGACTAAAGAATTGTCTGAACGCATCGGTCAGACGGCCACCTTCCCCCCGCTCCTTCTTTGACTGACCAAAGCCTCAGCAACTCGTTGTCCAGGACCAGGAGTTTGTAACCTCCCAGTCTCTGGGAACGCGTTGCACAGACCTTTCTGCAAGGCCTCCCGGAGTTGTCTCATCCTCTGCTCCCTCTGCGACGGTAAGATAAGGTCCACAACCTTACCCTTGTACCGTGGATCAAGGAGAGTGGCCAGCCAGTAATGGTCCCTCTCCTTGATCCGAAGAATACGAGGATCCTTCCGCAGACTTTGCAGGATCAGGGAGGCCATGCAGCGTAGGTTAGCTGAGGCATTCAGTCCAGAGTCCTCTGGGTCACTAAGGACAACATGATCCGCAGCCACCTCCTCCCAGCCATGTACAAGTCCACGGGTTTCTTGGGACTGTAAATCATCCCTAAAAGACTGCTGCTGATGATGCTGAGTGCCAGCCTCCACCTCCATGCTGACACAATCCTCCTCCTCCTCCTCCTCCTCTTCCTGTGCGATGGGTGGGACAGAAGGAACACTGTCTGGGTAAAGGGGGCCTTGAGAGGCAAGGAAGTCCTCCTCTTCCTGCCTCTGTTCTGCCTCAAGTGCCCTGTCCATTATTCCACGCAGCGTGTGCTCCAACAGGTGGACAAGAGGTACAGTGTCACTGATGCATGCACTGTCACTGCTCACCATCCTCGTGGCCTCCTCAAATGGTGCCAGGACAGTGCATGCATCCCTGATCATGCCCCACTGGTGTGGTGAAAAAAACCCGAGCTCCCCTGACCCTGTCCTGGTGCCGTAGTCCCACAGGTACTCATTGATGGCCCTCTGCTGTGTGTGCAGCCGCTGCAGCATGGCCAACGTTGAGTTCCACCTGGTGGGCATGTCACATATAAGGAGGTTCTTGGGCAGGTTCAACTCCTTTTGCAGCTCAGCCAGGCGAGCACTGGCATTATAAGATCTGCGGAAATGCACACAGACTTTCCTGGCCTGCCTCAGGACATCCTGTAAGCCCGGGTACCTGCCCAAGAACCGCTGCACCACCAGGTTAAGGACGTGAGCCACACAGGGCACATGGGTCAGTTGTCCCTGTCGGAGGCGGAGAGGAGGTTGGTGCCATTGTCGCAAACCACCATTCCTGGCTTAAGCTGGCGTGGCGCCAACCACCTCTCGGCCTGCCCCTGCAGAGCAGACAGAACCTCTGCCCCAGTGTGGCTCCTGTCCCCCAAACACACCAGCGCAAGCACGGCATGGCATCTTTTTGCCTGCGTACTTGCGTAGCCCCTTGAACGCCTACGGACCACCGCTGGTTCCGAGGACAAAGCACAGGAAGAGGCCATGGGGGAAGAAGAAGAGGAGGGGGTGGAGGAGAGAGGTGTGTCACAACCAGTAGTAGCATTTTGGAGGCGTGGCGGCGGAACAACCTCCAACACTACTGCACCTTGTCCTGCATCCTTCCCAGCTGGCAAAAGAGTGACCCAATGGGCCGTGAAAGAAAGGTAACGTCCCTGTCCATGCCTGCTGGACCATGAGTCAGCGGTAATATGCACCCTACCGCTGACCGCCCTGTCCAGTGAGGCCAAGACATTGCCTTCCACATGCCGGTAGAGAGCGGGAATAGCCTTCCGTGCGAAAAAGTGGCGTTTGGGAACCTGCCACTGAGGAACCGCACATTGCACAAACTCACGGAAGGGGGCCGAGTCTACCAACTGAAAAGGCAGCAGTTGAAGCGCTAGCAATTTAGCCAAGCTAGCATTCAACCGCTGGGCATGTGGATGGCTGGGAGTGAACTTCTTTTGATGGTCCAGCAGCTGGGGAATGGAAATTTGCCTGCTAGAATCGGACGTCGGTGTACTGCTAGCAGAGTGCCCGCAAGTACTTGGCTGTGACACACCTAATTCTACACCTTCATTCCTCTCAGTGCAGGTTTCAGAGAGGACTGAAGGTATAGTGGGGTTGGAGATCCCAGCTGATGCGGTGCAAGGAGAGGTCCGCTTTGTTCTTTGGTGTGGGTCTTTAAGGTAGACTTGCCAACGAGCTGCATGGCAGGTCAACATATGTCTGGTCAAGCATGTGGTACCCAAGCGGCTGATGTTTTGGCCACGCGATATACGCTTGAGACATATGTTCCAAACAGCAGCTGTGCGATCTGATGCACTCGACTCAAAAAAGGCCCACACCAAAGAACTTTTTGAATAACGGGCAGAGGCAGCGCCCTGCACAGGCGGAGCTCTGCGGTGTGATTCAGTCGGTGTGCTGCCCTTACGCTGGCCCCCGAGGGAATCCTGCCTCGTTGGAGATGTGCCTCCTCCTCATCCTCCTCCTCCTCCTCTCTCCTATTAGGCACCCACGTGAAGTCAGTGACCTCATCATCCCCTCCCTCCTCATCACTGGAGCCAATCTGGCAGTATGCTGCAGCTGCTGGAACAAGACTGCCAGATTGATGTCCTTCTTGAGCATCCCCTCTCTCTGCTCTCACGCTACTGCCTTCCTCTAGCTGGGTATCATCATCAGACCCTTCGAAACGCTGGGCATCCTCCTGGAGCATGTACCCAACACTGTGCTCAAACAGTTCGGGGGACTCCTTAGGAGGACATGGTGGGTCTAGGGAAGGAGTGACTGATGATGACATTGATACCAGGGAACAGGACGCTTTGGCAGCTGCTTTGCCAGTACCCTGAGCCTGGGTGAGAGAGGATGAGGAGGATGAGGAGGGCTTGGTCATCCACTCTACCAAGTCTTCGGCATGATGCGGCTCAACACGTCCAGCTGCTGAAAATAAGGACAAGCATGTCCCACGTGCTGATGACGATGCACTGCGTCCATGGCCAGCACTGTTGTCTCTAGACACAGAGCCTGCTTGCCCTCTTTTATTGGCTCCTGACTGTCTGCCTCTCCTTGTTTGCCTTCCAGACATTCTAATGGCCTGCAGGGAGATGGGAAAACCAGCAATAAGGGGTAGCTTCAGGTGTATATTTTGCAGGAAGCACACTACGCCCGCTGTAAGTGCTGCAGATGACTGCCTGTGTTACACAACAGGAAAAAACAGCAATAAGGGCTAGCTTCAGGTGTTTATTTTGCAGGAAGCACACTCCGCCCGCTGTAAGTGCTGCAAATGCCTGTTAGTGTAACACAAAAGAAAAAAAAGCTCCAGCAATAAGGGCTAGCTTCAGGAGTATAATGTGCAGGAGGCACACTCCGCCCGCTGTAAGTGCTGCAAATGCCTGTTAGTGTAACACACCAGGAAAACACAGCAATACGGGCTAGCTTCAGGTGTATATTCAGCAGGAAGCACACTCCGCCCGCTGTAAGTGCTTCAAATGCCTGTTAGTGTAACACACCAGGAAAACACAGCAATACGGGCTAGCTTCAGGTGTATAATGTGCAGGAGGCACACTCTGCCCGCTGTAAGTGCTGCAAATGCCTGTTAGTGTAACACACCAGGAAAACACAGCAATACGAGCTTGCTTCAGGTGTATAATTTGCAGGAAGCACACTACGCCCGCTGTAAGTGCTGCAAATGCCTGTTAGTGTAACACAAAAGAAAAAAAGCTCCAGCAATAAGGGCTAGCTTCAGGTGTATAATGTGCAGGAGGCACACTCTGCCCGCTGTAAGTGCTGCAAATGCCTGTTAGTGTAACACACTAGGAAAACACAGCAATACGGGCTAGCTTCAGGTGTGTATTTAGCAGGAAGCACACTCCGCCCGCTGTAAGTGCTGCAAATGCCTGTTAGTGTAACACACCAGGAAAACACAGCAATACGGGCTAGCTTCAGGTGTATATTTAGCAGGAAGCACACTCCGCCCGCTGTAAGTGCTGCAAATGCCTGTTAGTGTAACACACCAGGAAAACACAGCAATACGGGCTAGCTTCAGGTGTATACTGTGCAGGAGGCTTAGCAACAATGACACTGACACTGTCCCCTGCCTATCCTTCTCTCTCCCTGCACACAAGGTTTATCAAAGAATATGACACTGACACTCTCCCTGCCTATCCTTCTCTCTCCCTGCACACAAGGTTTAGCAAAGAATATGACACTGACACTCTCCCTGCCTATCTTTCTCTCTCCCTGCACACAAGGTTTAGCAAAGAATATGACACTGACACTGTCCCCTGCCTATCCTTCTCTCTCCCTGCACACAAGGTTTAGCAAAGAATATGACACTGACACTCTCCCTGCCTTTCCTTCTCTCTCCCTACACACAAGAATAGCACAAAGAATAGCACAATGACACTGTCCCTGCCTATCCTTCTCTTTCCCTGCGCCGGAACACACTACACAAGGCCGCCGCGCTGGCGGCCTTTTATAGTGTGGGGCGTGTGCTAAACCCCCTGAGCTATATTTGGCCACAGGCATCCTGCCTGTGGCCAATTATGGCTTTCCTAGCTGCCGGCGCTGTGATTGGCCAAGCATGCGGGGTCACAGTGCATGCTTGGCCAATCACAGCGCCGGGATTGCACTGCGATGGCGCAGTGTATTGTGGGCCGTTCGCGTCACTCGAATTTGGCACGAACGGCCCAAATAGTTCGATCTTCGTCGAACGATCGAACAGCCGATGTTCGAGTCGAACGTATGTTCGACTCGAACACCGAGCTCTTCCCTACTAAGGAGATGCAGTGATTTGTACTCAAAAAGGAGAAATTGTGTGCTGTGACTTAGATACACAACCCGCATTAGAGACTGGCGTGCAACAGGACTTTATAAAATCCTTTATAAGAACTGACAAACATCCATAATCATTTCCAGTGCTAAAATAAGTTCAAAATTATCTTCTATTACATTTGAATTATCAGCCATTTTGCTGTAATGTCATCATAATTATTTTAAATGGTAGTTAATTACTGTGTAGAGAGTTACGCAGGGTTTTTGCCATACTATATAAAGAAAACATTCAGAAATTCTGCACTGATAGCCGGGGGCTTGCAGGACACACTGACAGCGCCCCCCGTTCTCCGCGGGAGGGCCGGCACTTACCGGGCTGTGGTGTCCTCTCCTCCTGCTGTGTCTCCTTCCGTGGGTGGTAGGCAGCAGCAGCAGTGGAGGAGTCCGCTCCTCATGCTTCCTCCTCCGCACTGTGTCTCTCCGCTCGGGCCGTGCGTTCCATGGAGCTGCTGATGTCACTTCCGGGTTATCACTGGCACAGGGAAACCAGAAGTGACGTCTTAACTCGGAGAACAAAGCACTAGGTCGTAGTTATACTACGGGCTGAAGTTGTCCGGCGTGATGGATTGCGCCACAAGCCAATTCAAAACCCTGCAAATGCGGCGTCTTTTTAAAATAAAATAAATACATTTGTGACTGCCTAGGGGGAAAGGCCCCTATGGACGGGCTTGACACTGGTGGCAAGGATGTGGAATTCCGTTCCACAGGCAGTGGTCTCAGCGGGGGGCATTGATAGTTTCAAAAAACTATTAGATAAGCACTTGAGCGACCACAACATACAAGGAAATTCAATGTAATGCTAACATATAATCACACACATAGGTTGGACTTGATGGACGTCTGTTTTTTCAACCTCACCTACTATGTAACTATGTAACCAATAGACACATTTTCAGCTGATGCCTTAATTCTGGTTGGAACTTCATAAAAAGTGAAGATTGTGGCCAGTTTGACTGACCAGGGAAGAATCCGTGAAATGTGTGTAGATATGTTGTTTTTACTGCACTATGCCCATGTGCCCTGTTTTTTGTTTGTCCTTTTTATTGTATGCTAAAATTTGGCTTTAAACTCAGGCCTTCATTGGCAACAGTGTATGCCCAGTACTTCTCTTATCTTCACATGGTTGACAGAATCCTCCTGCTCTCAATAATTTGCGTGACATATTTACAGTATTTCTTTTAACAATTATACAGAGTCACCACTTTCATGTTATGAATTTCAGTGTTTCCCATGAATTTGAAGCCAAAAATTTCACAAATATAATCGTGCAGAGTTCAGACACGTTTATTTAATGACAATTATAACTGTTATTAAACAACATCAATGATGTGGCTCTTTTGAAGTGAAGCCTTTCCCACCACAAAAGTTATAGGGTATAAGTAATTATCAACTGTACAATATTATCAACATAAGCAATAAAATACATATTTTGCATCTTTGATTTATTTGAAGCAGAGTAATATAGAAATATGTCCCAAGCAAAAATAAAAGAAAATGGTCAGTTAAAGATAACACACCTGTAGAAGGTTTTAAGCCTCGTACACACAGTCGGACTTCCATCTGACTTTTCTGTGGATTTTTGTCCGAACGGAGTTGGCCGGGCACACCCATAGCATACACACCACAGGACTTTTCTGCAAACTTTCCCAAAACTTTTTCCAACATCACGTGGTTTTTCTGCTCTTTTCTGCTCTTTACCGCCACCCTTTGGTCAACTTCTGCTATTGTTGGTTGATTTTAACATTATTTGTTTTGTCCATCGGACGAAAGTCCGATGGTTTTCTGTACACACGGTCGGACTTTGCTCCATCGGACTTTTGTTGGCGAAAAGTTTGTCCATTTGCAGACCGAACATTTGTCCGATGAAAAGCAAAAAAGTTTGTCCGATGGAGCGTACACACGGTCGGATTTTTTGTCAAACTTGCTCAAAATGAAGTTTGTTGGCAAAAAGTCAGACCGTGTGTACGGGGCTTTAGAGTGACCCTGATATAGCAGACTTTTGAAATCAAGGCATACCTGTAAATAAAAAAAAAAACATAAATACTTTCCTACTTCCCGTGCCACCAATCGCCACTTTAATCCTGAGAAATCATCTTCTGCAATCCACAGGGAATCCAACACTCTATGTTGATCTCCTGGATCCCCCACTGCTCTCCCTGGCTCTTACTGTTGACCTCCTTGTCACTCCTGTTCTGTATCCTGTAATGATGTGGGGGAGAGCAGGAGGAGCCAATAGAGCTTCAGGTTGACCCAGAAGATCGAAACTCCAAGAAGTGTTGGATTCCTGGTGGACATCAGTAGAGGATTTCTCAGGACGGAAGCAGTGTAAGTAATTACACTGTTCTCGTACAGGTATGCCTTGAATTCAAAAGTTTACAATCATGACATTTGCTTTATGAAAACCAATCAAAAGTAGCGTCTACAAATGAAATCTCAGGATTTATAAAAAATGATTTTTTTTCTAGGAAAGATATTTTACATTGCTGTCTAATGCCCCATACACAGTATTACATTTTCTGCAGATTTTTGTCTTCATATTCACCAAAACCATATAATATGAGGTCAAACCTTCAAGCCCCGTACACACGATCGGTTTAACTGATGAAAACCGTCCGATGGATGTTTTTCATCAGACAAACCGATCGTGTATGGTACCCATCGGTCTTTTTTCCATCGGATGGAAAAAATAGAACTTGTTTTAATTTTTCCGATGGATAAAAAACCGATGGGAATTTTCCGATCGTCTATGGGCAAGTCCATCGGTTAAAATACCCACGCATGCTCAGACTGAATTAGGAGACGGGAGCGCTCGTTCTGGTAAAACTAGCGTTTCTAATGGAGAGAGCACATTCGTCATTCTGCAAGTTATTGCTTCGTTTAATGCAGCGCATGTTTTGTTGCTTTAGAACGGTCTTTAAAATGTCATTTTGGCAGCAGATCTTTCTCCTGAGTTCTGACAAACGTATGTCTTTCTTCTTTCTTGTGATCTTAGGAATAATTTGTTTCATTCTTAAAGGCCGACCTCACAAATTACACCTTTTTTTTAGTTTTTGTCTTTAAATTTGTTGTGCATTTTTTGGTGTGTCAATTTTTCAGAACAACATATTATTTTTATTTTTTACTCATGGAGGTTGGTGTCCCTTGTTATTAATTACACATTGTATTTATGAAATCTTATTGCTACTTCCAAAAAAAAAACACATCAGGCATGTATGTTGGCTGAAATCAAATTTCCCTTTATTTCGGACAAAAAACAAACAAAAACCGAAGGGCAACTATTCAGAAATTAGCAGAGAATATAAAGTCATTAGATCCCAAATGCAGACCTGACTATGATCAATAATAAAATCAACAACAGCATGAAATCAGGAGCAGCAGCAAAAGACATACATCATCCCAAGCTGTGGTACTCCATCAACCTTCAATTTCTGGATGAGCAGCTCGAGGCCAGGGAATCACCTCCTGCTCTTCCCTGTAGCCTTCCTTCCACGCCTCTCTGCAGCGTTCTCACCACGGCACCGTCCACGCACCCTTGCAGGCTGGGCCACTGTGGGTGGTGATGTGGCAGGAGGAGGAGGAGAGGGATTGGCCTGCTGCGAGATATGGGTGGCCTCAGTCAGCAGCCCCCTTACCCCCATGTGTACGGCCATATATATAAGGTGCTCACAAAGGGCCCGTTGTCCCGCCTCCATTCTGAGCAACTTATCCGCCAGATAGGTGCTAAACCCCTCCGTAGGGTTGAGGGGGGCCCTCATGATAGCAGCAGCCTCCTGAATCATCTTTAGTGACTCCTCCTCCACTTGTGTCATCCGCCGTTGTTTTGGCGGTCTGATGTGGAGGGGGGCCACTTGGGAGACGGTGCTGCCACTAGGCCTGGGGACCTGCTGAGTCCCACTTGGCCCTGCCTCCTCCTGCCTGCCACATTCCTGACCCTCTTCCTCCTGGCTTGCCTCATCCTGTTTTTAAAAGAAAATGAAAAATTTGATTATTTGGGGAATCTATCACACACAATTTTGATCTCTTTCCTGTTTTTTTTTTTTTTGGGGGGGGGGGTATGATATCATTTATGGCTAATCCAAACAGTTCAACACAATATTACTTAGTGGACAATAATTATGATCAAGAATACTATACCGGGCTGAAGATGTGAAGATCTGGCTCTTCTAGCTCGGGAGGCTCCTCCGCCTCTGCAGGGGTGGAGGGAAGGGTGGAAGGAACGCTGGAGGGAAGGGTGGAAGGAAGGGTTGAGGGAAGGCTGGAAATAGATTCCCTGGCCTCAATCTGGTCATCCAGAAATTGAAGATGTCTGTAGTACCACAGCTTGGGCTTTACTACATCGTCGGCTGCTGCTCCTGATCTCTTTGACTGGCGCACTTCCTTGTATTTTTTTTTATAGGAATTACGCAGGTTGTTGATTTTATTATTGATCATAGTGTAGTCTGCATCTGGGATCCATGGCTTCATATCCTCTGCTAACTTGGTAATAGTTGCCCGACGTACATCACTCTTGTGGTACGCTGGGTGTTTCAGTTCCCACAGGTTGCGCTGTTCCTTATATTTTTCTATAAATATCAGCATCACCTCCGGCTCTCGTAGTTTCTGCATCTTTTTTGAACAACAAGTAAAAAACAAAAGAAAAAAAAGTAAAGGATCAGAATTGATTCTCCTCAACTTATCACAATATTGCCCTTTACAATCATGAACCATTATAGGCCACTGCAGGCCCGAGTTCCCTTCTTACCTTAGTTCACTTCGTTGGTTCACTTCCGGTCGTCCTTACTCCGCGCATTCCTAATAACTTCTTTCCCCTTTTTATACCCTGCGCATGCGTGTAACTCCGCCCTCGTCGTCCGCCCATGACGGACTTTTTCAGCATTTCCCCGCCCCTTAACGATCGACGCACAGTGTGAGATGGCGACATGTCGCAGACACAGGTGGCTTCTTTACTTGAAATTACCGACGAGGAAAGCCCGGTGGCGGAAACGTCACGATCCAGTCAAAAAAGATACAAGGCGACTAATATGTCTTTTTCTGAGATGGCGGAGATGGTGGACATTCTGCGGAGGAAGGATTACGACGGCAAGCATGGCCCATACGACACCCCTAATCTCCGGAAGTCACAAATTATGGACAAAGTTGCGAAGACTCTCTACAAAAAATATGGGGTCAGGAGATCTAAGGAACAACTCCGTAAAAGGTGGTCAGACCTGAAGCTCAGGGAGCCGGAGCAGTATAGGAAGCTTATAAAAAGCATTGAAAAAAGTAAGTTTATTTTACTGTGTTCTTTCACATTGTAATATGTATTCTTCCATGTTTTGCACCATGTGCTTGGCTTGACTGGTTTCACATTTTAAAATCTCAACTTTTCTGTTAAGTGGAGAGTCCACTTATTTGCTAAATGTGTTGAAAATTGCTGCGCTTCCCCCAAACATGTTTGGCACATATCCACGTAAACTACATGTGGGCATGCCTCATTTTACTTCAACAATGTTTATCTACACATTGTTGGCTAGATGATGTGTTGTAAGGAAATTTAGAATGTGAATGAAAGAATAAACTGTATTCTGGGTAAAGGAGATGACACTCCAGCAGTTGTGTACTCTTTTTTGTTCTTCATCAAGATACTATACTCTGGGCCACATGACCAAATTTCTTAACAGTGTCACACACAGGTGGTCCAGTGGATACCTTGGTGTTTATCCAAGTGAATTTGTGAGTGTCCTCCAAAATAACATGTTGCTTTGTTGAGTTTGCAAGATCTCATATGTTCATCTTGAAACTCAGGGCCAAATATCAATTGGACCCCACTTTAAAACATTGAGAATCCATTTTCAGGCCTAAAAAGTCTGTGGGCTAAAAGGATACATTTTTTTTTCTATTCCCATAGGGGAGAGGAGAGTGGGAGGACACCATGCTCATGAGACGAGGAACCCAACACTACAGAAACTCCCTGAAGATCCCAAAGCAGACAAAGTTCAGCAGGTTCAGGAAGTGGAGGGGGAGAAAGTGGAGGTGGAGGAAGGAGAGGTGGAGGAAGGAGAGGTGGAGCTTATCAGCACAACAGGTCAGTGTCTGTCACCACAACTTCAAGGTAAATACAGATGTAGGCCTGCATAGTTTTAAAATATTTTTTTCTTTTTAGGGACTGAACGTGGGGGTGTGTCAGGAAGTCCAAATCCTTCATTCTCGAGTGCCAGCGCCAAAATAATCATTCAGGAAATCATGGAATGCAGTAGCGAAATGGACATTATGAGAAAGAGAATGATTGTGATTGAGCAAAAATATGAAAACATGATAGATATTTTGGGGAGAATAGTGTGACCCCCCCCCCTTTTTGTGTGTTTTGTTATGTGTTGGAATTTTTCTATGGGATTTCCACCAGCCCAAATGTGAAGATGCACACACTGAAGACTCAACATGTGCTATCTGCCGTCACAGGATATCTATGTCCCTGTTTTGGGGGTGCAACCTCTTCCTCCCTCCTCAAGTAGGGGAGAGGAAGGGTTTTCACCCCCAAAGCACGTCCATTGATCCCCCATGATGGCAGATAGCACATGTTTACCCTAGCCATGGGATCATGTTGAAGATACCCATTTGAGCCCCAAAAAGAAAGTGTGTTTCTTCACATTTGGGATGGATCAGGGGTAACATCACCCCATCTCCTGTTTGTATTTTTCACTGTGTTATTTTATTACTTTTTAATGAAAAAAAATTTGGCTTTTGACCCATGCATGTTTCTGCCAAAAAAGCCGCACAAAACACCCAAAAAAAAATTCCGAAAAAAAAAAAACTGTGTTGCAATCAATAAAAACATTGGGGAAGTCGAAAAAAGGTGTGCCTTGTTGTTTCTATGCTCAATAGCAGTTCTGAAAATGCAAAATTAGTGTTTTTACCTCTGAGATTGGAGGCTATTTACTAAGGAGAAATACACTTGGCACTACTAGAACCTGGGAGACACATAAACCACAAATCAAAGAATGACAACACAAGTTTGTAGTAAATCAAATATTTTTGTTTATTTAAAAAAGGTAACATCAAAGTTCAGATGTGGTCTGACATTGCGATGGCCCCCCTACCCGTGAAGTACTCTACGTATTTCTGACGTACTTCACGGGCACTTTGGGGGGCCAAGCCAGTACGGGCAGTGCTGAGGCCGGTCAGATTTATCAGTTCAGAGGGACCGGCCTCAGACCCAACTGATGACACATAATTTGTGGAGTATTTTCTTAAAAAATTGTGCAACAAGCAGCAGCAGTACACAATGTTGTTGAGTTTATAATCCGCCAAATTGATAGCTGTCTGGAACAGGCGGAACCGGCTGGCCATTATCCCGAAGGCATTCTCCACAACTCTCCGGGCTCTGGCCAGCCGGTAATTAAAAACCCTCCTCTCCAGGGTGAGGGTGCGTTGGGGAAACGGCCGCATGAGGTGTGGTCCTAGTCCAAAAGCTTCATCTGCGATGAAAACGAACGGTAGCCCTTCCACGTTCTCTGCATCTGGAGGCAGTGCAAGACCCCCAGCCTGCAGACGGTGAGCGAACTCCGTCTCAGCGAATACTCCGCCATCGGACATCCGGACGTTCTTCCCCACGTCCACATACAGGAACTCGTACCGTGCCGACACCACCGCCATTAACACTATGCTATTAAAACCTTTATAGTTAAAATAGTATGACCCCGAACAGGGTGGCGGCACTATGTGGACGTGCTTCCCATCAATTGCCCCTCCGCAGTTGGGGAAATCCCACCGCTGGGCAAATTGGGAGGCCACAGTCAGCCATTCCTGTGGTGTGCTAGGGAACTGTGGAGTCAAACAAAAAGAAGACATTAGTACGGTTTATGTTTACAGTGCAAGCAGATTACACACAAAAACATTGTTGACCAACATCATTCTAACATTATTATTTAGGGGAGTATTTCCTACCAATAAACAAAGGCCCACTTAGCAGATGCCTCACCCCCGCTGAGTGGACATTCTAAAATAATCTAAGGGGGGGGGGCTAAGGTGATTGTGGGGGATCCAAAAAAAGGCTCTACCACTCTGCTGAGCTTGATTGAGAACTAAAAAATTGTTTACATCTTTAGGGGGGGAGGGAGGGTTGTCAAACTACGCGGGCAATGACCCCAAAAAAAGGAAAAGGAAAATAGAAGGCTAGCTGGGTTTGCGCCCACGATAGCATGCTGGAGAGGTTAGTGAAGGGAAATAGGCATGGAGGGCCCAAAAAGGCCTTTACAGGTCAAAAAATGCATGGGGAAAATGGGGACATTACCAGGATATTACAAACAGGCAAATTTGGGTTAGGAGGGAAAAAATAAGAAGATTCAAAAACAATCAAAACATATAATGTGAGGTTAAAGGAGCAAAATTACCTTCATATAGTCCTTCTGCAGGACCTGAATGATGGCCGAACACGTCTCAGGGATAATGATCCCGAGAGCCTGGGGGGAGATGCCTGTTGAGAACTTGAGGTCCTGCAAGCTTCTCCCAGTCGCCAGGTATCTCAACGTGGCAATAAGCCTCTGCTCGGCAGTGATGGCCTGGCGCATCACAGTGTCCTGCCTCGTTATATAGGGGGACAGCAAATCCAACAGACGGTGAAATACGGGGTCCGTCATCCTGAGATAATTCCTGAAATCATCAGGATTATTCTCATGGATTTCCCGCAGCAGAGGCATATGAGAGAATTGGTCCCGCTGGAGCAACCAATTCTTAGTCCATGAACTCTTCCTCACCCTGTTCACAGACTGAACTCGGGTTACAGTGTTAACTGCAACACCAAGCCCAAAGCCAGCACGAGCTCGAGAACGAGAACGCACTTCAAACATGGTTTTAAACCGGTCGGCTGGTCAGAACGCACTCAAACAGAACACACCGTGGAACAGCAAGGCCTGAGAAGAACGACCTGAAAAACAGGAAACGAACGGCCAAGAAGGCACTGCAAGGCAGTAACGACCTGACTGCACGCACTGAATCACAAATACAAACCCACAAGCACAAACTGAACACCAGGAAACGATCTGCAAACCACGGAGACTGAAAAGCACGAATCGGCTCTCACCAAACTTTTACTAACACGCGGTAACACGAAATCAGCAAAAGCAGCCCAAGGGGTGGCGCCATTAGATTTGTTCGGCCCTTTTATAGCGCGTCGTACGTTTTGTACGTGCCGTTGTTTTCTTGCCGTCGGTTTTTTAACTGATGGTGTGTGGCCAAGACTGATGAAAAACAGTTTCATCGGATTTCCGATGGTCAAATCCATCGGACGAAAATCCATAGGTTATCCGATCGTGTGTACAGGGCTTCAGAGTTTAAAGAGGAAGTAAACCCTGATGGGTTTTACTTCCTCTTTAGCCCGCTGCAAAGCCTGCAAATGTAAAGCATACTGGGCTAGTATGCATCACATACTAGCCCATTATGTGCCACTTACTTGCAAAAGAATCCAGCGATGTCCCCAGAGTAGGCAGCGTCCATCTTCTGGCTCCTCTTCCTTCCGGGACACGGACTCCGGCTCTGTGATTCGCCGGAGCCGCGCGACGTCACTCCCGCGCGTGCGCATGGGAGCCGCGATTTACGGCACAGGCTGGGGAAGAAACGGCACTTCGTTTTGTTTCTTCCCCGCGCATGCGCCGTTGGTATTTACGGCGGACTACAAGTGAAATATCTCCTAAACGGTGCACGTTTAGGAGATATTTCCACTACCTATAAGTAAGCCTTATTCTAGGCTTACCTATAGGTAGAAGTCCAACAAGTGGGTTTACAACCAATTTAAATGTGTATGCAATCAGGCAAGCCCTTGCACTACATGGTTTTGTTAAATCTGAAGACAAAAGTCTGCAGAAAATCTAATAGTATGTATGGGGCCTAAGGCTGTGTCCCACAAACATCTTATGCATAGCATATAGGGCCCCAATGTAAGCACTGAAGCATTAAAGTGATCCTTTCAGGCCCCATGCACACAGGGCGTTTTTGCAGCTGCTAACAGCAGCGTTGACGTTTTTTTTTACAGCTGCAAAATGCCCATCCATGTTATTCTATTGTGTCATGCACACATAGAGCTTTTATGAGCTCCAAGTGGCATAGGCGTTTTCCAGCTGCAAAAAAAAACCAATTCCAGTGCGTTCTGGAGCTCCAGGTTTGAGCTGCAAAAGCGCCCGACGCTATTAAACGCGCATAAACGTGCATAAACGCGCAAAAACGCAGCGATTTGCGTTTTTGAGCTCCGGGATTTGTTTTTTTTTAAAAAAGGTCAAAAAATGTTTACAAAACATGGACAGGCGTTTTTAAGCTGTAAAAAACGCGGCTGCAAAAAACGCCCTGTGTGCATGGGGCCTCAAGCTCTAAAAAAATTATATCAAGGAAAACATATGCGCACACTCAAATATTGAAAACGTTTATTATCAAAAGTGTGGAAACGCCTTAACAATATAGCATACCAACAAGTTCTATGCCAAATCTATCTCAATAGTGGAGACATTATACTTACCTCTCTGGCAGCTCCAGTTTCTTATGCTAATGCCGCGTACACACGATCGATTTTCTCGACGGTGAAAACACCGTCGTGAAAATTGATGGGAAAAACGAGGGAACGGCTTGGTTCCCTACACACGTCCGCTTTTCCCGTCATTTTTTTTTTTGGTCGAGAAAAACGACCGTGTGTGGGCTCCGCGGCAGTGTTTCCCTATGGGAAAACTGCCGCGGAAAAAAACGACGGGAATCACGACGAGAAAAATTAGAGCATGTTCTAATTTTTCTCGTCGTGATTAATGCCGTTTTTCCCGTCGAGAAAAACGACAAAAAGCCCACAGACGATCGTTTTTCTCATCCAAAGGAAAAAAAATTATTTTTCTCGACGGGAAAAACGGTCGTGTGTACGCGGCATCACTCATTTTCAATGCTGCAACCTGTCAGGCTGTTCTGCATTTGACAATTACAGGCGCGTCAGATTTTTGAGTTCCCCACGGCATTTTGAGGTTCTATTCTCTGAACCTAATGTCACTGCTGTATCCTGTAATGAAGTAGGGATCAGAGGATGGAATCATAGCCAGTAAAGGATGAAGCAGGTTTCTACCACTCCTGAGTGAAGAGTCTGACATAGACTGTAGTGCATGAGTGGAGTACAGGTTGGAGACATAAGCCACCACAGAGAGGTATAATTTCTCTTCTATTGCTGTGATGAACTACCTTCAGGATTTTTTAGATCCCAACGGGATCCCTACAGACATATAACATTTTTATTTTTAACCATCTATATTATGATAATGTTTATTTTACTAAAGGTGTGTATATGTTTATGATTACAAGAATGACACCATAGTATTGACCAGGTGGGGCACAGAACCATCCACAAGTAATTACCGGTATCTTAATTATTCTTATGAGATCCATTACATGGAAAGCAGCCTGGACTTCTGGCAAGAAAAACAGCTCAATGTTGTTTAAAGTGGTTGTAAACCCACTTCATAAACAAACACCTACAGGTAAGCCTAGATTAAGGCTTACCTGTAGGTGCATGAAATATCTCCTTAACCTACACGGTTAAGGAGATATTTGCATTTAAATGCGGCGACGCTGACGTCACACGCATGCGCATGGGGTTAACCCCATTCACAAATTCGGCTAGGTCGCAACATTCGACGACGTAGCCGAATTCGACAGCTCACGCGCGCATGCGCGGAGTGACGTCTTCGCCGCTCCGGCCAATCACAGCGCCGAAGCGGCGCTGTGATTGGCTGGAGCGGCGATACCCGGAAGTAACCTTCCGGCTATCGCCGCAGCGATGGATGCGGCTGAAGAGGGAGACGAGGACGGCTTTGGGGGCCCCGATCTAAGGTAAGTGATGCATAATGAGCTATTATGCTAGTCATATTAGCTCATTATGCCTTTCTCTTACAGGTCGTTTGGGAAAAAAAATAAAAAAAAATAGTGGGTTTACAACCACTTAAGGCCTGGTTCACACCTATGCCTTTTTTAGTGCATTTTCAGTTTTGCAGAAACACACTACTGTCCATTTAACATGGTTTCCTATGGATCATGTTCACATCTGTGAAAAATTGATGATGAACCGCACACCCTTAAGATAAATTTACAATAAAGTGCAGAGTGCAATCAAAAAATGTGCAGTGTCCAAAAAATAAATATAGAAATAAAGTCCAAAAATTCATCAAATGGTTTCCAATAGTGCGGTGATCTCATGGATGCAACAAACAAGTGACTGTAAAATCTTCCTCCACCAACCCCGGTCACCGACACCTAATTGAGTCAGGAGGTATTTCCCATTCCCAAATTTGATTTAACGCTCATCTTGAAGCAATGAGTGTAAATAATATTGCCATCATGTGGTGGTTCATGATATAACCTTACCCCAATTTATAACTGCTTAAATGGGAGCAATTTCCCCATATATCATAATATTATTTAGATTGAATTTAACTAATATTATGATATATGGGAAATCTAATTTGGGAATGGAAAATACATCCTGACTCCATTAGGTGTCGCATGCCAGGTATATGTAATAAACTACATATGATATTTTTAGTATATTAATTTAATTCAGTATGAATTAATTGAGAATTGGGTCATATAGTATATTGCTCATTTAAGTATAAGCAAATTGTTCACGGATCAAGAGGATTGAATTGGGTTGGAGATCCTTTATTGGGCGGCAGTATTGGAGGTGATGTGTCTGATCATGTGACCCTTGATGACGTCAGACGTTCTGACGAAACACATTGAGTGTGGTCAAGCATGACACGTCACTTCCGCCCCCAGTGGAACGCAGGTGGAGTGCACAACATCGTCCCTGCATTCACTTGCTTCCTTTTAACCTTGCACACTTGTAAAGTGTTTTTAGAGCTTAATTTTTAATAAACACCAATGTACTTCACCATGGGAGATTGTTTCTTTTTTGCTTTTTGATCCTGTTGTCCGGAGATTTGACAGGTATCCTTTTGATGATTGTTTGGAGGTTCCATTACCGGGTACTGTGATGTATCATGGGAACATCTTGCACCCCAATGCTGTATACGACTTCTGTAATGGAAGTCATGTATATCTGGTAAATAGGCTGAGTGACCGGTGTTGGTGGAGGAAGATTTTACAGTCACTTGTTTGTTGCATCCACGAGATCACCGCACTATTGGAAACAATTTGATGAATTATTGGATTTTATTTATATATTTATTTTTTGGACACTGCACATTTTTGATATCCACCAGAATACTAGGTAGTCATTTTTATGTTCATTTTCATGTTCATTTATTTGTAATTGTTTAGCACATTTGCATAGCATTGTTGTTACCATCACCCACGGGGGACACCCAGTGGCTGTTTACACTATTGCCCTCTGCACTTTATTGTATATTTATCTTACGGATGCGCGGTTCATCCTCAATTTTTCATTTTATAGGATAAACCTCACAATGAGCAGCCCTTAATAGTATCATTTTTAATTTAACACACCTTTTGCTCAGGTAGGGAATAACACAGTTACTCCCCTATTCACACACGTTCACATGTGTGCATTTTATGGAAAGGACCAACGACTTTTTTCTGGTTTTTGGTTCCATAGACTTTAATGGATAGAAAATGTGTATTGAAAAATGCAAAATGCACCTGGAATATGTAAACTGCAACATGCATAGGTGTGAACCAGGCCTTAGCAATTTGCAGGGGCGGGCTGGGCCGGGAGGCAAGGTGGTAATTTCCCCCCAGGCCATCCCAACTTATATGCAAAACGGCCGGCGATCGACCGCTGCCATTTTTTGTTTAATTTTTTCTGTGAGGAATTGAGCCAGGGGCATGGCCGCGGCGTCCGGCCGCATGCTGTGGCTTCTGGGAATTGTAGTCTATGCAAGCGCCCTGTGATTGGCCGACAAGGTTCAATTTTCGGCCACACGCTGTGGCATTCTGGGATTTGGAGTTCAGGCGAGCGGCGCGCCTTGCGATTGGCTCGGCGGAGCTGGTCATGTGTGGATGCGGCCAGAGACAGAAGGTAAGGGACAGTCTAAATGGAGAAGAGATAGACATGGGAGGATACAGAAAATCTGAAAGGAGAAGGAAATTACATAGGAGGTGATGGGAAATCTGAAAAGAGAGAAGATAGACAAAAGAGATGATGGAAAATATGAAAGGAGAATGTATAGATACACGCCTGTTCCTCTGTCCACATGTCCCTCTGTCAGCCCATCCCTCTCTGTCCGCCTGTCCCTCTGTCAGCCCATCCCTCTCTGTCCACCTGTCCCTCTGTCAGCCCATTCCTCTCTGTCCGCCTGTCCCTCTGTCAGCCCATCCCTCTCTGTCCGCCTGTCCCTCTGTCAGCCCATCCCTCTCTGTCCACCTGTCCCTCTGTCAGCCCATCCCTCTCTGTCCGCCTGTCAGCCCATCCCTCTCTGTCCACCTGTCCCTCTGTCAGCCCATCCCTCTCTGGCCACCTGTCCCTCTGTCAGCCCATCCCTCTCTGTCCACCTGTCCCTCTGTCAGCCCATCCCTCTCTGTCCGCCTGTCAGCCCATCCCTCTCTGTCCGCCTGTCCCTCTGTCAGCTCATCCCTCTCTGGCCACCTGTCCCTCTGTCAGCCCATCCCTCTCTGTCCGCCTGTCAGCCCATCCCTCTCTGTCCGCCTGTCACTTTGTCAGCCCATCCCTCTCTGGACGCCTGTCCCTCTGTCAGCCCATACCTCTCTGTCTACCTGTCCCTCTGTCCACCTATCCCTCTCTGTCCGCCTGTCCCTCTGTCAGCCCATCCCTCTGTCAGCCCATCCCTCTCTGTCAGCCCATCCCTCTCTGTCAGCCCATCCCTCTCTGGACGCCTGTCCCTCTGTCAGCCCATCCCTCTCTGTCTACCTGTCCCTCTGTCCACCTATCCCTCTCTGTCCGCCTGTCCCTCTGTCAGCCCATCCCTCTCTGTCAGCCCCTCCCTCTCTGTCAGCCCGTCCCTCTCTGTCAGCCCGTCCCTCTCTGTCAGTCCATCCCCCTCTGTGCGCCTGTCCCTCTGTCAGCCCATCCCTCTCTGTCCACCTGTCCCTCTGTCAGCCATCCCTCTCTGTCCGCCTGTCCCTCTGTCAGCCCATCCCTTTCTATCCGCCTGTCCCTCTGTCAGCCCATCCCTCTCTATCCGCCGATCCCTCTCTGTCTGCCTGTCCCTCTGTCAGCCCATCCCTCTCTGTCTGCCTGTCCCTCTGTCCACCCATCCCTCTCTGTCCGCCTGTCAGGGTGTGGGTCATGCTGGGAGCTGGCCACGTACCTGTGGGTCCTGCTGGCCACTGACCTGTGGGTCCTGCTGGCCACTAGCCTAAGGTGACCAGACGTCACCGGTTTTTCTGGGGACAGTTCCCGGGCTGAGGACACTGTCCCTAGACCAAGTCTGTCCCCGGTTTTGTCCCTGCTTTGCAGGGCCAATCGGGGGCTGGGGCAGTGGAAGGGCACCCAGGGCTGGCCCTACAATGGGTCCCGCTGTGCCCATTGGGCTGCCTCAGAGGGGAAGTGCCGCCAGTTTACACAGAGCGGGGATCTCTCACTTACCTGGCAGCCGCTGTCATACAAAGTCCCACCACCTGGACTGGCTCCTATGATAGACAGCACACTGATGACGTCCATCATAGGAGCTGGTCCAGGAGGCGGAACTTCGTATCACATCGGCCACGCTGGGTAATTGGGAGATCTCCGCTCTGTGTAATCCGGCTGCTCTCCTCTCTAATCTCCATGCACTGGTGAGGCTGCGCTGATGGGCACTGGTGAGGCTGCGCTGATGGGCACTGGTGAGGCTGCGCTGATGGGCACTGGTGAGGCTGCGCTGATGGGCACTGGTGAGGCTGCGCTGATGGGCAATGGTGAGGTTGCGCTTATTCGGTGGTTCAGTGGGCCACTTGACTGGACTTGCCCCCCAGGCCTAAGGCTGCCAGCCCTCCCCTGGCAATTTGCATATGTTGTTGAAAGATTATGGACAGAGTTGAAAACAGACCTGAATGGAGGTTTTCAGTGATCATAATATACCATATATGTTGATCCTATATAACAGATGTTAGACTCCACATTGTATACACCTAGGTTTAACTATATATGCTATGATCAAGTACTTCCATCCCACACTATTTACCACCTGTCAGAGTGCCATTTTCAAGTATGTGCTTCAAATTAATTAATTATTTATATTTGAAATGTTCTTCAACTACATAATTGGAGCATATTTGAAAATGCAGGAAGTATATGCTAAAAACTGACCTGAATAATATGCTGTGTGGTAAGCTGTATGAGATACTAAACTGCTTAGTAATCAAAAACGATACAAATGGTTTGTGTTAGTCATCATACTGAGAGTATACTTAAGCCGTGTACACACGATAGGTTTTACCGATGAAAACAGTCCGATGGACTGTTTTCATCTGACAAACCGATCATGTATGGGCCCCATCGGTCTTTTTTCCATTGGTGTTTAAAAATAGAACATGTTTTAAATTTATCCGATGGTTAAAAAACCGATAGCAAATTACTATCGTCTGTGGGGAACTCCATCGGATAAAAAACCCACACATGCTCAGAATCAAGTCGACGCATGCTCAGAAGCATTGAACTTAATTTTTCTCGGCTCATCTGAGTGTTTTACGTCACCGCGTTTGGAACGGTCAGTTTTTTGACTGATGGTGTGTAGGCAAGACTGATGGAAGTCAGCTTCATCGGTTATCCAATGGAAAAATCCATCGGTTTAAAAACCATAGGAAATACGATCGTGTGTACAGGGCTTTACTCTCTACCTGGTGCAGTGAGCTTCGAATAAAGAGGTGGTTGGCAACGAAATACATTAGCAGGTGACATAATCTGTGGGTGGGGGGTCCTGGATTCTGTCTTTTTTATACCTTTTACTGCAGAAAGGACTACACCAGACTATTCAGGAGAGGCAGGTTTCAATGTACAAAGTAGGAATTTTTGTTTTACTAGAGCTATTATATAATGTTCATATTTTTATTTTCAACATTTCAATTTCTAACATTTTTGAAAATATTATTTCATTATTTTTAAACTAAATGTGAAATATTCTATAAAAACATTTAAACTTATGATTTTCAACTAGGTGGCCATTTTTACTCTTTTTGATTACTAGGCTAATCTTAGCTGCTTTGCTGTAAAGGCCTGTTGCAATGTTCAGTAGCATAATCTCAGTTTAAACACACATTATCAAAGGAGTGATTAATTTCTTCTTTCTTCTTGTTTTGTTATGGTGTATATAGCTCTTTGTTTAGATAACTCATAATGCTCTGTGCCTTGCTGTCATATCTGCTGCCTATATTACATTTTTATTTGAAAAATATAGATGGTATATACAATCGGAAAAGCCTGTTGCCCTTTCTTTTCATTTGGCTGCTACAAATGAAAAGGATATGGTTAATTTATGCATCACTACTTCTAGCTGGAATAGTACTCATGGTCTCAACAGTCCCAGTCCCAGGTTCTGTAAAATTGCTTTTTTAGCAGTGAGGAATGTGGTCTGCTGTTCCAAACCTCTGTGAGAACTCAGGCCTCGTACACACGACCGATTTTCTCGTCCAAAACAGTCAAGAAAAGTGCCGCGAGAGTTTTTATGTCTAGAAAAACGTTCGTGTGTATGGTTTTACGACGAGAAACTTGACGAGAATCTCGACGAGAAAATAGAGAACCTGCTCTCTATTTTCTCGTCAGGATTCCAGATTTCCTCGTCGTGTTTCTCGTCGGCCTGTTTTGTGACGAGAAAATGGTTCGTGTGTATGCTTTTACGACTCTTCCAAAAGCGCGCATGCTCACAAGCAACTATGAGACGGGAGCGCATCTTCTGGTAAAACAAGCCTTCATAATGGAGAGAGCACATTCGTCACGCTCATAAATATTTCATCGTTTAAATGTTCTGCATTGAATTCTTCGTTAGAATGTTACATTAATCAAAACGAGAGACCTTCTTTTGCTGCTGATATTCACACAGAGTTCTGCCTTATTTTTAACCTTTTTCATGCTGCTCTTTATAAGATTTATGTGTATTATATCGTGCAAGTTTTTAGGAATAATTTAAATGGTTAGATTTTTCAAAATGATGTTAATTATAATTTCTCAATGTTTTGATAGCGATCTCCCATTTAATTTTCTAATCTATATTTTTAAAATTTCACACCATGTTTTTGAGCTAATCAGATTTAGTTATTCTTTTGGGGGGGTGATATCTGTGCCTTTTATTGTCAGTCAAATGTATCTGCTTACTCCAAAGCTTGTTTTTTTTTATTTAAAAATACACATAGTCAAGTATGAACTTAAACAAAAAACACATTTATTCATGTTTATAAATTAAATAAAGAGAAGGCAGCGCTGGAGAAGCTACTGCCATTTGTGCATCCCAGGGACCCCAGAGCACACAGCAACCCTGTGTGGACACTAAAATTGGGAGCTTGAGAAGGCCCACATTTCAGAACACAATCTGATGCTGGCCTCCCAGAGGTCAGGAACAGCAGCAGGTGAGATATATGTCCCAAGTGTGTGGTACTACAACAGGCTGCCTTCTGTCCGACCAGTGCGACCACAATGAAGCAAGGCCATCACTTCCTCTTCTTCCTGGCAACCTTTCCTGCAGCCTTTCCTGAAGCCTTTCCTGAAGCCTTTCCTGCAGCCTTTCCTGCAGCCTTCCTTCTTCGTTTAGCTGGAGGCTGGCCCACTGGAGGGGTACTCCTGTCAGGAGGAGGAGGTGGAGGTGTAGCAGAAGGGGGTGGGGCAGAAGAAGAAGGTGGAGGTGTAGCAGAAGGGGGTGGGGCAGAAGGTGGAGGTGTAGCAGAAGAGGGTGGGGCAGAAGGTGGAGGTGTAGCAGAAGGGGGTGGGGCAGAAGGTGGAGGTGTAGCAGAAGGGGGTGGGGCAGAAGGTGGAGGTGTAGCAGAAGGGGGTGGGGCAGAAGGTGGAGGTGTAGCAGAAGGGGGTGGGGCAGAAGGTGGAGGTGTAGCAGAAGGGGGTGGGGCAGAAGGTGGAGGTGTAGCAGAAGGGGGTGGGGCAGAAGAGGAAGGTGGAGGTGGAGGTTGAGGTTGGGTCAGTTGGGCCACCTCACATATGGCGGTATTGGGGGTAATTTGCTCCATCACCCCCTTGTTGAGCAAGGTGATGAGCAGGGGTTCGCATAGGAGGCGTTGCTCCATGCTCATCACCTTGAACTTAGCCTCCACTAGGCCGGCAATGGCCTCTTCAGGGGATGTGGGCTCCTTGAGGGTGGCATGGGCCTCTTTAATAAGGGCCATTGCTGCCTCACTGGTGGTCCTGTCCCTCCTGCCTCTTTTGTGAAGCCTGATGGGAGGCACCTGGGATCTGGTGCTTCTCCTTTGCCCTGCCACCTCCTGTCTGCCACTGGGCCCTGCCACCTCCTGGCTGCCACTGGGCCCTGCCACCTCCTGGCTGCCACTGGGCCCTGCCACCTCCTGGCTGCCACTGGGCCCTGCCACCTCCTGGCTGGTACTGGGCCCTGCCACCTCCTGGCTGCCACTGGGCCCTTCCTCCTCCTGCCTGACAGTTTCCAGACCCTCCTCCTGGCTGATTTCATCCTGTGTATGAAAAAGAAACATAGTTTAATATGTTGGTTTAATCTTTGCATCAAACTTTGTAATCCTGATGGAAGCAATTAGAATGTAAATGCATAAATCCTTGCTTTAAATTTACCACTACATCAGCTTGACTATTTACCACACAATTAAGTGCAGAATAATGTCTACAGATCATGATTTCACTTGTGTAATACAAAATAATGTATGTTTCTCATCCTGACATATTTGGGAAACATTAATTTTATCCCACTACATTTTCAGTTAATACTATACCTGGCTCCAGATGGACAAATCAGGATCATCCAGGATGGCTGCCTCCTCTTGCTCCAGAGAAGGCTCAGGTTGGCTGCAGGGAAGTCTGGGGGGAAGAGTGGAGAGTGATGGCCTTGGCTCAATGTGGTCATCCAGGAAGGACATCCTGCTGTAGTACCACAAAATCGGGACATAAACATCATCTGCTGCTGCTCCTGACCTCTGAGAAGCCAGCACCTTAGAGCGTTCAGTCCTGTAGGTACCTCTCAAGCTCCCAATTTTAGTGTCCACTTGTTTTGCTGTGGCTGTGGGCACCTTGGTATGCACAAATGGGAGCAGCTTCTCCAGCGCTGCTTTTCTCACCCCTTTTTTTTTATGGATGGGGTTTTTGGTCTCCCACAGAGCCGGCAGCTCCCTTACCCGGTCAATAAATTCCGCCAGGAACTCTTTGTCGCTAATAAAGACATTCATATTGTATCTGCAAGTAAAATAAATTATATTTAAATAATGTGAGGCAAACAGTCTAACCTCCTTCACATCCTAGTCACCATATATATCCTCCACCAATCTCAAGACAGTATAGGCCAACAATTTTTACAAGTCTCACAAAATCACATACCTTCGTTCGCACGTCCGTCACTTGAACTCCTCTCTCCGCACACCGAACGTACTATAGTCACATGTGTGTTTGCTATATACACACCACACATGCGTCCAAATTCGAACACGTCGCCCGCCCATGACGTTCTAACTAACATCTTTTCCCCGCCCCTTCTCTTTCGGCGCGCAGACAGATATGGCGGAGTTACAGCAGGTGTCTGATAATTCCGCAACTAGCGAAGAGACAAGCCCGGAGACCGAGGACACGTCACGATCAAGGAGGAGATTCAAGGCATCGAATATGTCTTTGGCGGAGATGGCGGAGATGGTGGACATCTTGGTCAAGGCTGATTATGATGCCAAGCATGGGCCGTATATCAAACCAAATAGAAGGAAGGCCAAAATCCTCACTAAAGTTGTGAAGAGTCTGAGGGCGAAGTTCGGGGTGAAACGCTCAAATGAGCAGCTCAGAAAGAGGTGGTCAGACCTCAAACTGAGGGAGCCAGACCAGTTGAGGATCATAAAGAGGATGCTCGCTAAAAGTAAGTAAAATGACGACCTTTCTGCTATTAATCTTTTTAGAAACTGTCATTTTTTTTTTTTTTAGCATATTGTACTCCCTTCCAAAATGTAATATTTTGAACTAGGTTGGGCACAGTAATCGTTCGTTACGTTACCGACACTTCGTTCGGCCACTATCCGCGGTTTTGGCTTATTTAAGACCCCCAAAAGTAATTAGACATCTGCCATTTTTGACCAAGTATTGTGGATAATTTTTAAGTCTAGATGATGTGTTTGTAAGGAGAATGAAATGCAAACTTTAATCAGTGTAAAGGAGAGGACACTCAGCAGCTGCTTCCACATCTGTACTTTGGAGCACTATAGTGTGGGCCACCAGACCCGCCTTTTTTGGGTGTCCCACACAGGTGCATCAGAGTTTATTTGTGGTGCCTCCATGTCCAAAAAATTACATCCAAATGTGAATACTAAACATATTTGGGGTCATAAATAATGCATTTTTCTTTAAATTCCGCACAAACACACACTTGTACCCCACTTCCAAACAATTTAGCCTGTTTTAAGTTTAACAATGAGATTTTTACAGTGTGATAAATAGACCTTTGGTTTTATTCTCATAGGGGAGAGAAGCCTGGGAGGAGGACACTCCAGGGAGCACATGCACCCCACAACTTCCAAGCAACCCCAAACTCCCAAAGATCCACAACCGAAAGATGTGCAGGAAGTTGAGGTGGAGGAAGGAGAAGTGCAGGAAGGAGAGGTGGATGACGTTGTGGATCTGGTCACCACAACAGGTCAGTATCTGACACCACAGCTTAAGGTAAGCGAGGTAGGCCTGCAGAGTTTGATAAAAAAAAATTAATGGTTTTTAGGGGATGGAAATGTTGTGAAGGATAGCACACCGTTCTCTGCTGACAGTGCCCTCCGCCTCATCCAGCAAGTGATGGAATGTAGCACGGAACTGGACCTAATTAAACAAAGAATCCATGTGATGGAACAAACATTTAAAGACATTCTCGATGTTTTGGGGAGAATTCAATAAGCCATCCAAACACATTTGCTTTTACATGTTTGTTTTTATATTTTTTCTAATTTTTTAAGTAACAAAACAGCCAAAAATTGAATATGCACACAGTGTGTGAACATGTGCTATCTGCCATCAGGGGATATCCATGTACGTCTTTTGTGGGTGCAACCCCTTCCTCGTATCAAAAGTCGGTGAACTGAGGAAGGGGATGCACCCCCAAAACACGTCCATTGATCACCCCTGATGGCAGATAGCACATGTTGACAATAGGGATCAGGATTGTAAACTTCCTATTTGCAAAAAAGTAAAAATGTGTGCATATTGAATTTTGGGCTGGGCAAGGGGTGGCAGGACCCCATATTAGGACGGGCACATAGAGACATAGTTTGTGTAACTGAATGTCTCAGATTGCTCAGAGGTATCCAATGTTGTCATTTTAGAAATGCAAGTGGTATTTTTGTATTTTCATAAGCCAAAATTTGCCGGGTTGTGGCCAGGCCAACCCCAAAGTAAAACAAAAAAAAATGTGCAGAGAGTAAAATTTTTGACCACAAACAACGTGTAGCTTCTTTTTATAATACTCTCTAAGCTTATTTGGTTCTTTTGTAAGGTAACATAGTGAAATTAGTTGTTATTTACTAAAGTAAAATACACTTGCCACTACAAATGCACAAAGACAAACTAGGAGACAGGAAAGAACAAATAATTAAAGGTTTAAACAAGATTTTTATTGGGATACTTAGACATAGGCTGGCATAGGAAGTGCCCCCCTACCCGTGAAATACTCCATGTATTTGTCACGAACCACACGGGCATTTTGGGGGGGCAAGCCAAGACGGGCAGATTCCAGGCCCGGAAGGGGATTTGCAGGGGAAAGTCCAGCCTCTGGCAAAACTGAGGCCATATAGGAATGTGATTTTTGGCTCAGAAAGTTGTGTAGCACACAGCAGCATAACACTACATAGTTTATTTTGTAGTCCGCCAAGTGAATGGAAGTCATAAAAAGGCGGAACCGGCTGGCCATTATGCCGAAGGCATTTTCAACGACTCTTCGGGCCCTGGCCAGCCGGTAATTGAACACACTCTTCTCTGGGGTCAGGGTCCTCTGTGGAAATGGCCTCATAAGATGCCGTCCGAGTCCGAAGGCTTCATCAGCCAAGAAAACAAAGGGGAGTCCTTCAATATTCCCTGCATCCGGTGGCAATGCAAGGTCGTCACTCTGGAGACGGAGGGCAAACTCCGTCTGGATGAAGGATCCCCCATCGGACATCCGGCCATTCTTCCCTACATCAACATAGAGGAATTCATACCGTGCTGACACCACCGCCATCAGCACAATGCTATGAAACCCCTTGTAATTGTAGTAGTAGGATCCAGAACGGGGTGGCGGCACGATGCGGACGTGCTTCCCGTCTATGGCACCACCGCAGTTGGGGAAGTCCCACCGCGTGGCAAACTCCAATGCCACAGTCTGCCATTCCTGTGGCGTGGAAGGAAGCTGTGGAGTGAAACAAGATGAAATAATATTAGAAAAACAAAGGCATAAATTACAAGGAAATTCTATCCCAAAAAATTAGAGACCAACATCAATCAAATTATACGTTTATTAAGGTGTGTAAAAAAAGTATAATGGAAGGCTCATTTATCATATTCATCACCCCCTCTGATGGGCCATTACTAAATTATTTTGGGGGGGGGGGAGATGTGTTTGGCCAAAGGATAGCATTGCAGTGGCGGTGCGTCCAGAGTGGGCGCTGGAGCACTGTCCCCTCTCTCCTGTGCCCATCACTCAGAACAATACATAGGTTCATGCGTTGCATGAACCTATGTATTGTCTATGCCGCCCACTATTCAGGTGGATGGCCTCTTGTAAAGCGACCGACATATGAATAATTGCGTCATTTAGGGGGTTAAAATTGCAGAGCAGAAACAGGTATTAAAAAAGTCTTGCAAATTACAACCTGAGGGATGTAATTGGCTTCCTCAAAGAAAAATCGGGGACGCAAGGAGGGGGGCATTCCTTGTGTAAACACTGACAGGCTGCTCTGGCAATCATGTTCACCAAGTCTGTTTAATGGTAACATGATTGGCTGATGCAACATGAAGGGAAGGAGAAGACATCAAGGACAGAAGAAGGATGGCGCTGACCACAAGAAGGTAAGTGCAGGGCTGGGGGGAAACTGGCTGCATTAGAGGGGACTAAATGGCTGCATTGGAGGGGACAACTGGGGGCGTTTATTAGGCAACAGAGCAAAAAAGGAGGAAGTTTATTTCCGAAATTGGGGTTGGAACCCCCCAACATTTGGAGCAACAGGCGCCCCTGCTGGAAAAGTTAGTGAGGGGAAATATTTAGGGAGGAAAAAAAAGGGGCAATCTAAAGCTTCCAACATGCATGGGGACAAAGGGGACATTCTCAGCATATTACAATCATGGTAATTAGGGAAGGATGAAAGAAATACAATACATTAGCATACATGTAATACATAAAATGTGATGTTAAGGGAGAAAACTTACCCTAATATAGTCCTCCTGCAGGACTTGTATAATAGCAGAACAGGTGTCTGGGATTATGAGGCCCAGAGCCTGGGGGGAGATGCCTGTGGTGAACTTCAAGTCCTGAAGACTTCTCCCTGTCGCCAGGTAACGCAACGTGGCGATGAGCCTCTGCTCAGCACTGATGGCTTCCCGCATAACGGTGTCCTTCCTGGTAATATAGGGGGACACCAAAGCCAACAGTTCCTGAAAAACGGGGTCAGACATCCTCAGAAAATTCCTGTAGTCCTCAGGATTATTCTCGACGATCTCCCGCAGCAGAGGCATGTGGCAGAATTGGTCCCGCTGGAGCAACCAATTCTTGGTCCATGAACTCCTCCTCACACCATTCATGGACTGGTCTTGGTCCAAAACAAGCAGACCAACACCAAGCGCACGCACAGCACGAACTCGACGACGAGAACGTCCAGGCGACATGGCTAGGAAACGGTCGTCTAATCAGAACGTACAGAACAGAACGCACTTTAGAACAGCAAGGCCTATGAATAACGAACTGAAATTCAGAAACGAACAGGCAATAACGCACTGTAAAACAGATACGACCTGCCTAGACGCCCTGAAAGTCAAGATACGAACCCACAAGCACAAACTGAACGGCAGAAAACGATCTGAAAAGTACGAAGACTGAAAAGCGCGAATCGTCTCTTCCCAAACTTTTACTTCACACGCGGTAACACGAGATCAGCAAAAGCAGCCCAAGGGGTGGCGCCAAGAAAAAAGATCTTCCCCTTTATAGTGCCGTCGTACGTGCTGGACGTGAGCGCAGAGAACCACGAGGAAATTGGAAAATGACAGTGTGTACGCATAGAAAGCTTGACGAGAAAATCGACAAGCTTAACAAGAATCTCGTCGAAAAAAACGACGTGTTTTTTACGACGTGAAAATCGGTCGTGTGTACGAGGCCTCAGTCTTTTTCCTGGTCACATTATAAATGGGCCTCAAAATGAGTCCAAAGTGTTTAAAGATTAACCTCCATAATTCCAAAACTCCAATCAATTTCTGTGCCTCATTTTTTGTTGTAGGGGGCAGCAGTTCCTGGATGATATACACAACTGTCTCTGGAATTTTCCTCTGTGGCCCAGTTCACGTAATTCCCAGGAATTTAATCTCTGTAATTTTGTCTCTATTTACAGCCCATCTTCTCTTTTCCATGTGCTGTACCAGAAGACAAAAATAAACTCAATGCTTGTATTGGGAAGGAACCTGGAGATGTACACAGATCAAATAAAAGTAATTGGAATGAATGTAATTAAAATGTAATTAAAAACGTCTCTCAATGAGAGAGACAAAGTCTAAGGTAATAGTGTCTAAGATGAAGGGGGAGAGGAATCCATCTTCCAGCACTAAGGGCAGTCAGTGTAAAGAGCTAGAAGCAGTCTCTGCAATGCAACAAACGAAAAAAACACAGCGCCTCTAAGTGCAGTATTGGTAAACCATTTAATGTTGAGGCAAAAGTTATACTACTCACAAAGGGAGCATGGTTATAAGCATTGTGGAAATCCTGCAGTGGAATCCGGGGGTGGTCTTCTCCTGAGCGTCCATGTCTCCGGGCAGAGGCGGCTCTCTAATTAGGCAGGTTAGGTGGTTGCCTAAGGACTCGCGCTCCCAGGGGCCTCACAGTGGCTGCCAAATTTGCCTAAGTTGTGTTTGGAAATGTCCCCCAGTCGTTGTCCCTGTACCATCGGTGTCCGCAGCTACTTTTCCCAGCCACGGGCGGGTGGGCGGACTGACCACTTTAGAACTGCTCGAGGTCCCCAGGTCAGTGGATGGCTGTATGTATTTCCCTTCCCCAGCTCCTCCCTCTTCTGCCACGCTCTGCGAATCTGATGCATGTAGCGGCTGAGCAGCGCCCTGCTCTACTTCCTGGGATGGATCGACCTGTAATGGAGGACTTGCCTGAGGTGCCGCGTCATCGAGGAGCCAATCTGCCACAGCCTTAAGGTACTGCAGTCTGCATTACACTGACAGCATCCCGGCCGTGATGTCCAGACCGAGGGAACCCCGAAAATCAAGTCTGCTAGCCGCCCGTGACCTCACAGCCCTAAGTGACGTGATAATCATAATCCTCCTCCTCATCATCCCCTTGTTCCTGGCATGACATCCCACTACCCTATCTCCTGTCATCATACTTCCTACCAACTTACCCCCTGTCATCATTTCTATCCTCACCATAATCCCCCTGTGCCTGGCATCCTACTACCCCACCCTGTGTCATCTTCATCCCCCCTGCACCCCACTACCAGCTTCCTACCACCCCACCCTCGTCATCCCGCCTGCACCTCACTGCCAGCTTCCTACCGCCCCACCCCCATCATCCCGCTTGCACCCCACTGCCAGCTTCCTACCACCCCACCCCCGTCATCCCGCCTGCACCACACTGCCAGCTTCCTACCGCCCCACCGCCGTCATCCCCCCTGCACCCCACTGCCAGCTTCCTACCACCCCACCCCCGTCACCCCGCCTGCACCCCACTGCCAGCTTCCTACCGCCCCACCCCCGTCACCCCCCCTGCCAGCTTCCTACCACCCCACCCCCGTCATCTTCACTCCCCCTGCACATCACTGCCAGCATCCTACTACCCCACCCATGTGTCATCTTCATCCCCCTGCAGCCCACTGCCAGCTTCCTACCACCCCACCCCATCATCTTCATCCCCCCTGCACCCCACTGCCAGCTTTCTACCACCCCACCCCCGTCATCTTCACCCCCCTGAACATCACTGCCAGCATCCTACTACCCCACCCCTGTGTCATCTTCATCCCCCCTGCAGCCCACTGCCAGCTTCCTACCACCCCACCCCCGTCATCTTCATCCCCCCTGCCAGCTTTTTACCACCCCACCCCTGTCACCCCCCGCATCCCATTGCCAGCTTCTTACCACGTCATCCCCCCTGCACCCCACTGCCAACTTCCTACCACCCCACCCCGTCATCTTCATCCCCCTCTGCACCCCACTGCCAGATTTCTACCACCCCACCCCCGTTGCATCCCACTGCCAGCTTCCTACCACCCCACCCCCGTCACCCCCCCTGCATCCCACTGCCAGCTTCCTACCACCCCACCCCCGTCACCCCCCCTGCATCTCACTGACAACTTCCTACCACCCCACCCCTGTCATCTTCATCCCCCTGCAACCCACTGCTAGCTTCTTACCACCCCACCCCCATCATCTTTTTCCCCCCTGCACCCCACTGCCAGCTCCCTACCACCCCACTCTCTGTCATCTTCATCCACCTGCACCCCACTGACAGCTTCCTACCACCCCACCCCGTCATCTTCATCCCCCCTGTACCCCTCTGCCAGCTTCCTACCACCCCACCCCTCTGTCATCTTTATCCCCCCTGTACCCTACTGCTGACATCCTACCACCTCATCCATTGTGATCAGCATCCCCATCATCCCTCTGTATCCCACCTCTGGCATCCTACACCCCACCCCCTGTCATCATCATCTTAATCCCTCCTGGTACTCCACTACCAGCTTCCTACCACCCCACCCCCTGTCATCATCACCCCCCCCCCGTACCCCACCTCTGACATCATACCACCCTGCCTCCTGTCATCAAAATCCCCCTCATCCCCATGTACCCCATCTCTAGCATCCACCACCCTACCCCCGATATCATTTTTATCTTCACCCCCCCCCCCCTTTTCCCCACTGTCAGCTTCCTACCCACCTACATCCTGTCATCATCATCTCCATCCTTATCATAATGCCTGGTGTCCTACCACCCCACCCCATGTAATCTTCATTCCCCCCTGTACCCCACTGCCAGGTTCCTACCACCCCACCCCGTCATCTTCATCCCCCTTGTAACCCATTGCCAGTTTCCTACCACCCCACCCCCTGTAATCTTCATCCCCATGTACCCCACTGCCAGCTTCCTACCACCCCACCCCACCCCTGTCATCATTCCACCTGTATCTCACTGCCAGTTTCCTACCACCCCACATAATCTTCATCCCCCCTTTACCCTACTGCTAGCTCCCTACCACCCCACCCACTATCATCATCATCGTCCCTATACCCCACTTCTGACATCCTACCACCCTGCCCCCCATAATCCCCCTGTACCCCACCTCTAGAATCCAACCATCCTAACCCCATCATCCCACCCTGTACCCCACTGCCAGCTTTCTACCCATCCATTGTCATCATTATGCCAATTTGCTGACCTACTACCACCCCACCCATTTTCATCAACATCCCCATCATCCCTCTCTACCCCACCTCTGGCATCCTACCACCCCACCCCCTGTAATCTTCATCCCCCTGTACCCCACTGCCAGATTCCTACCACCCCACCCCTGTCATCATTCCACCTGTATCCCACTGTCAGTTTCCTGCCACCACATCCCCTGTAATCTTCATCCCCCCCCTTTACCCTACTGCTAGCTCCCTACCACCCCACCCACTATCATTATCATCGTCCCCATACCCCACTTCTGACATCCTACCACCCTTCCCCCCATCATCCCCCTGTACCCCACCTCTAGCATCCAACCATCCTGCCCCCATCATCACCCTCCCCTGTACCCCACTGCCAGCTTCCTACCCACCCACTGTCATCATTATGCCAATTTGCTGACCTACTACCACCCCACCCATTTTCATCAACATCCCCATCACCCCTCTCTACCTCACCTCTGGCATCCTACCACCCCACCCCCTGTCATTATTATTCCCATCATCCCCCTGTAACCCACCTCTGGCATCCTACCACCCTGCCTCCTGTCATTATCATCCTCATCCCTCTTGTACCCCACCTCTGGCATCCTATCCCCCTACCCATTATCATTATAGGGAAAATATGATCTCAGCCTCTCACCCCAATGCTGCCACCATCATCCCAAACTGCATCCTGTCATCCAACCAACTGTACCCCAACAGTTGCATCACACACCACAATACTGCCCTGCAACCCAGCGAGAGGAAATAATGTGCAGTAACCTCTAGCAACTAATCAGTAAGTGATAATGATAAGCAGTAACCTATAGAAACCAACCAGTGAGCAGTAATAATGTGCAGTAACCTCTATCAACCAATCAATGTGCGGTAATGATGTGCAGTAACCTCTAGCAACCAATGGGTGGGCAGAAACGGTGTGCAGTACCTCTAACACCAATCATTGAGTGGTAATATTGTGCAGTAACCTCTAGCAACCAACCAGTGAGCAGTAATGATCTGCACTAACCTCTAACAACCAATCAGTGAGCTTGGAGCAATCAGTGAGTGTGAACCAGACTTTTATGTGTACATTATTAAAGTTGTTTTTTTAGATAAGTCTATGTGCATGTTTGTTTTTTGGGATGTTGGGGTGGAGAGCGAAATTGCTAGGGGTCTATCGCTTGAATTATTTTTCCCATTATGGGAGTTAGTAGGGCCTCATGTCTAAGATTTGCCTAAGGCCTCATAAAGCCTAGAGCCGCCTCTGTCTCCAGGGTGCAGTTGACAGCTTGTGCAGGTGGAATCCAGCATTCACAGCCTCTGGGAACAGCGGGGAACACAGGGGAGATCGGAGATGACGTCACTTCTGGGTGAGAGGAGGCGGCTTCACGTTCGGAGCATGTGTGCAGTGTTCCTTCCTCAGACCATACAGAGCGCCATCCTAATTGTGGTATATGTGTACTGGGGAGATAAGACCGCCCAGACACATGATTCACTAAGTTGGCACTCTGACTCTATAAGATACATGCAATTCTTAGACGAAATGAGGGTGCAATATAAAGGGAAAAATGTGTGAATAAAAATGGGAGCCAATTAATAAGGATTGATAAAAATAGTAAAAAAATTATAAAAATAACAATTATTCCAGGGGCAGATTAATAATACTGTACATATGTGTGTGTATATATATATATATATATATATTGTGACAGCAGGCAGGTAAAATCACCAGGTTGCATCCAGGATGGGAGATATATAAGTCCTAGATTCAGGCTTTATGCCAATTTATACCGCTAGGGGGAGTGCTGGGAGTCTTGCAGGGGGAAGAGTTAATGAGCCCAGCTGAAGCAAGTGGGCTCATTGGGGCCTCTACAAGAACTCCCAGCATGCTAAGGGAGATGCTCCATCCTGGAACCAGTTCTGTGTTGTGTAGACTGGGGAGTCTGCTTTCTGTCCTGTGCGGTGAGACAAAGCCTGTGTGGCTAAAACTTCTAAAACAGGGAGATTGGGGCTGGGGCAGCACAAGGCTGCACCTAGTTGTTAGATAGGGAAACTACGTGTGTAGTAAGCGGTCAAGCTGACCAGGATTTCTTTTCATATTTATTTTTGTTTTGCTGTTATATTTTACACTGTATATAGTTTAAATAAACTGCACCTTTTTGTTTTTCACCTACAACTCCGTCTGCTGTGCCTGTTTTTGTGTGGTGAACCCATCCAGGGGGTCACACACACCCGCTGCTAAACTAACCCCCTCACAGTTGGTGGAGAATGCAGGCAGTTTTTTTTTAAAGGCCAGCATGGAGGAGATACTGAAACAGCTGGCTCTAGCAAATGCCAATCAGCAGCAGACAAATACAGGTTTGCAAAAGAGCCTTGCAGCTCAACAACAGACAAATGCAAATTTGCAACAGAGCCTCGCAGCCCAGCAGCAAGCTCATCAACAGAGTCTGGCAGCCCAGCAGCAAGCTCATCAACAGAGTCTGGCAGCCCAGCAACAAGCCCAGCAGCAATCTGAGGCCCGCTTCTTAGACCTGTTGCAGAAGCAAGAACAGAGACTACAGCAACAAATGGAGACATTAATGCAGCAACGTCCGCAGACCAGTGAGGCAAGTAGTTCCACTAATACTGGCGTCCTTTGGGGTGAGTCGTTTACTGACAAAAATGACTGGAGAGGAGGATCCAGAGGTGTTTTTGACCACATTTGAAAGGACTGCTAAAAGGGAAAAGTGGCCTAAGGAGCAGTAGGCTGGACTGGTGGCCCCTCTGTTAACTGGTGAATCGCAGAAAGCTTACTATGACCTAGAGCCTGACCAAGCAAAAGACTATGTGATGCTAAAAAATGAAATATCGGCACGGCTGGGTGTCACCCTGGCCGTCCGGGCTCAGCGTGTGCATAACTGGACTTTCCGGCTTGGAAAACCCCCCAGGTCTCAAATGTATGATCTCATTCACCTGAGCAGGAAGTGGCTACAGCCAGAGACTTTGTTCGCGCCAAAGATTGTGGAATGTGTTGTGATGGATCATTTCCTGAGAGCTCTTCCTACTGCCATCCAAAAGTGGGTAAGCCATGGAGACCCAGAAACGGCCGATAATCTTGTGGATCGTGTAGAGAAGTACTTGGCTACAGAGAACCTGACTGCCTCTTCCAGAGACTCACGGACTTTCCACCCTAAGACCAGACCATTCCCAGTGGCGGGTAAGATGATTCCAAGGGGTGAGGGTGGAGAGAATGAGAGGGTGAGAGTTCTACCTATTGTCTGGCGAGAACAGCCTGGGAAGTCAGTTGCATGCACTGCCATTCGGGGAACTGAGAAACATTTATGCAAAATGTGTATTAATGGTAAAAATGTTGTTGTGTTGCTGGATTCAGGTAGCCTGGTGACACTGATAAAAGCTGAATTAGTCACTACAGAGGTCTTAGGGAATAACAAGGTAGCTGTTATTTGTGTGCATGGGGACACCCGAGAGTATCCTGTGACTACAGTGTGTTTTATGACCTCCAAAGGTAACCTCTCTCATCAGGTGGGGTTAGTGTCTCAGTTACCACATGATGCCATTGTGGGAAGGGATTTTCCAAAGTTTTGGGAACTCTGGGAATCGTCCTGAGCCCCCCACTGGTGCCCCTATATACCAGGAATGTGATAGCCAGAATTCCTCTGAGAGTGGTGAGGACTCTCCAGAATTCCCCTTGTTGGTATTGGCAGGGGAGACTCGAGAAACTGGAGAGGAGCCAACATCCTCAGACGAAAACGTGCCTTCTGTGGAGTTTTCTGATCTCGAGGTTCACAAGGAAAATTTTGCTACAGAACAGTTAAAAGACCCCACCCTAATTAAGGCACGGGAAAACGTAGTGAAAATAGATGGCGAGTTAGTGAACCCAGATGAGACCTGCACTTACCCGTACTTCATCGTGGAAAAGGACCTACTGTATCGGGTGGTTAAAAGGGCAGAAGAAACCATTGAGCAGCTTGTGGTCCCCAAACCTTACAGGAAGTTGGTGTTAGAGTTGGCCCATGGGCACATTCTTGGAGGTCATCTGGGGACAGAGAAAACCTGAGAGAGAGTATTGCAAAGATTCTATTGGCCTGGGGTCATGAAGGAAACAGAAAATTATTGTTCCTCCTGCCCTGTGTGTCAGAGGTCGGCACCGATGCCACATTTCCGTAACCCGCTGGTACCTCTTCACATCATTGAGGTCCCCTTTGAGAGGATCGCAATGGATTTGGTAGGTCTGATAATGAAGTCCGCTAGGGGGCATCAGTACATTTTGGTTATATTGGACTATGCCACCCGTTATCCGGAAGCGATTCCTCTCCGAAATACCTCGGCCAAAACCATAGCCAAAGAGCTATCTCTTGTTTTTAGCCGTGTGGGTATTTGTAAGGAACTGCTTACGGATAGGGTTGAGCGAACCCGAACTGTAAAGTTCGGGTCCGTACCGAAGTTTAGCTTTTTCCTGAACCCGAACCCGGACTTTGCGCGAAAGTCCGGGTTCGGGTTCGGCAATCTAATAGCGCAGTTAGAAATGCTTCAGGGGCCAGCCAATCACCTTTTGATTAGCTGGTGTGCCCTTAGAAGCCATCATAGCCATGCCTACTAATTGAATGGCTGTGATTGGTCAGTGCAACATGTGACCCAGCTTCTATATAAGCTAGAGGCACACAGCACACACGTCACTCTGCTTCAGAATAGATAGGTAGAGGATCTTGTCTGCTGCTGCTGCTTTTAGGGAGAGATTGAAAAATACATGAGTTAGTCCTGATTCTGGAATCTGAGGGAAAAGATAGAGAGACAGTGTAGTGTAGGGTCAGGTTCCTGTTGGTGCTTTCAGGGAGAGAGATATATTATATAGGAATAGGAGTCCAGATTCAGAGATATAACTCAGCGATCTGCATAGGTTTACCTGTTTGTGTTGCAGTGCAGTCTTTTTACACTGCCATGAGCCCAGTGTCAGAGAAAATCTACCTTTTATCTGCAAGCTCAGTGCACCAGCACTGCATATATTACGTTGAGAGATACACCGTTTCCATACTGTGGGTATATTCTGCTCTTGGAAAAAGATCCATTTAGGGGGGGAAAAAAAGGCACTTTATTGTGCTCTTTTCCAAAAGACCCATTAAGGGCAAAAAAAAATTAAAAATTTGCATTTTATTTTGCTCGTGCAAAAAAAAAACGGTTTAGGGCAAAAAAATAAAATAAAAAATTGCACTTTAATGTACGCTTGCAAAAAGACCCATTTAGGGCCACAAAAAATATTTTGCAGTGTGTTATACATATGTGGAGGCGTGTGAAATAAACCATTTCTATATATTTGTCTTCTACTGTGCTATACTAAAAAAACAACATTTTTTTTAATAGCATTTTCTGCAGTTCTGTAGCTGTGCGATTCAGCGGTTACGTACTGTGGGTGTGTTGTGGTCTTCCAAAAAACGCCATTTAGGGCCACAAAAAATATTTTGCAGTGTGTTATACATATGTGGAGGTGTGTGAAATAAACAATTTCTATATAGTTTTCTCCTACTGTGCTATACTAAAAAAAAAAAACATTTTTTTTAATAGCATTTTCTGCAGTTCTGTAGCTGTGCGATTCAGCGGTTACGTACTGTGGGTTGGTTGTGGTCTTCCAAAAAACGCCATTTAGGGCCACAAAAAATATTTTGCAGTGTGTTATACATATGTGGAAGTGTGTGAAATAAACAATTTCTATATAGTTTTCTCCTACTGTGCTATACTAAAAAAACAATTTTTTTTTTGAATAGCATTTTCTGCAGTTCTGTAGCTGTGCGATTCAGCGGTTACGTACTGTGGGTGTGTTGTGGTCTTCCAAAAAACGCCATTTAGGGCCACAAAAAATATTTTGCAGTGTGTTATACATATGTGGAGGCGTGTGAAATAAACCATTTCTATATATTTGTCTACTACTGTGCTATACTAAAAAAACTAAAAAATTTTTGAATAGCATTTTCTGCAGCTGTGCGATTCAGCGGTTACGTACTGTGGGTGTGTTGTGGTCTTCCAAAAAACGCCATTTAGGGCCACAAAAAATATTTTTCAGTGTGTTATAAATATGTGGAGGTGTGTGAAATAAACAATTTCTATATAGTTTTCTTCTACTGTGTGTGAGGGGGTTAGCTCGGCAGCGGGTGTGTGTGACCCCCGGGATGAGCTCCCCACACAAAACAGGCCCAGCAAACGGAGGTTGTGGTTTTCAAAATCAAAAAAAGGTGCGGTTTATTTTCTATTTACAGTGACAAAACACAGCAAAGCAAAAGAAACATAACCAAAATAAATCCTGGTCAAGTTGACCTCTGACTAAACATACAGGTTTCCTAACTAACAACTGGGATCAGCCTAGTGCTGTCCTAGTCCCTAAGTCCCTGGTTTAGTAAAAGTCCAAACAAATAGCCACACAGGCTTTGCCTCACCGCACAGGGGTTCACTCTCCCTAGACAGTCCACACAGGTCTGGTTCCAGGCATGAGCTAACATCTAATGAAGCTGGGAGTTCTTATAGAGGCCTAAATGAGCTGACAAGGTTCAGCTGGTCTCCTCATCTCTGTCTGCACGACGCCCCACACTCTCCCTAGAGGTATGAGTCATCCATGAGCCCACTAGCCTTATACAACTCTCCACCTAGTTGTATAAGTCGGTGTAAAGCCTGAATCTGGGCGAAATATATCTACCCCCCTGGATGCAACCAGGTGACTTTACCTTCCTGCTGTCACATACCCCCCCCTCTTGTTTTAACCTCGGGGTTGGAACACCAGCAATCAGGCATTCATGTACTCGAGACAAAGCATCCACATTCCCCATTTGAACGCCAGGGCGATGCTTTACTGTGAAGTTGAATTCCTGGAGGGCCAGGAACCACCTATTCACTCTTCTATTTGTTTCCTTGTTTTGAGCCATCCACTTTAACGGAGCGTGATCCGTAACCATGTCAAAGTGCCTACCTAGCAGGTAGTACCGAAGGGAATCTAGAGCCCACTTCACCGCTAAACACTCCTTTTCAACGGTGGCGTAATTTACCTCATGGGACTTCAACTTCCTGCTGAGGTAAATGACTGGGTGCTCTTCCCCGTTCCAGACCTGGGACAATACTGCTCCTAACCCCACATCTGACGCATCACTTTGTACGACAAAGTCTTTAGAGAAGTCGGGTGAGTACAACACTGGCTGGCTACATAAGGCTTGTTTCAAGAATTGGAATGCTGCCTCAGCCTCGGGGGTCCATTTAATCATGACCGACCCTTTCCCCTTCGTCAGGTTGGTTAGGGGCACAGCCTTAGAAGCAAAGTGGGGAATGAATCGCCGATAATACCCAGCGATTCCCAGAAAGGCTCGTACCTGCTTCTTGCTGTTGGGACGTGGCCAACTCTGGATGGCCTCGACTTTGTTGAGTTGGGGTTTTATTACTCCCCTCCCAATGGTGTACCCAAGATATTTGGCCTCCTCCTGCCCAATGGTACACTTCTTGGGGTTAGCCGTAAACCCCGCTTCCCGAACAGAGTCCAGGACTGCTTGCACTTTTGGCAGATGTGAGGCCCAATCTGTGCTATGGACAATTACGTCATCCAGGTAAGCCGCAGCATACTTCCGATGGGGCCTCAGCATCTGGTCCATTTTCCGCTGGAATGTGGCCGGCGCATTCTGTAACCCGAACGGCATTCTTTTATATTGGAACGCCCCGTCTGGGGTTACAAATGCGGTTTTCTCTTTGGCCGACTTGGCCAGGGGGATTTGCCAATACCCTTTTGTGAGGTCAAGAGTCGTCATGTATCGGGCTGTTCCCAGCCGGTCGATCAACTCATCTATACGTGGCATGGGGTAGGTGTCAAATTTTGTAACTTTGTTCAACTGACGAAAATCGTTACAAAATCGCCAGCTCCCATCCGGTTTAGGCACCAACACGATGGGACTAGACCAATCACTTTGGGACTCCTCTATCACCCCTAAGTTCAGCATTTTCTGTACTTCCTCCCGTATTGCCTCCCGTCGAGCCTCTGGGATCCGATAGGGTTTTAACTTCACCCTTTCACCGGGCGGGGTAATGATGTCATGCTCTACCCCAGATGTTTGTCCCGGCAGCTCAGAGAATACCTCCTTGTTGCGAAGCACAAACTCCTTAACCTCCTGTTGTTGGGGTTGTGACAAGGTGGCTGCTATTCCAACCTCAGGAATCACGCAACCAGTTTGAGCTGGTGACCAAGTGTCTGCGACTAGGGACTCTCTATCCCTCCAGGCTTTCAACAGATTAACGTGATAGATCTGTTCGGGCTTTCGCCTTCCTGGTTGTCTGACCTTGTAATTCACTTCGCTCACTTTTTCCATTATCTCGTAGGGGCCTTGCCATTTGGCAAGGAATTTACTTTCAACCGTAGGGACAAGTACCAATATCCTATCCCCCGGGGAAAAGGTATGGGTCTTGGCTCCACGGTTGTACACTCTCTGCTGTGCCAACTGCGCTTGGGCCAAATGTTCCTTCACGATGGGCATTACCTGTGCAATTCGATCTTGCATCAGGGCGACATGCTCAATCACACTCCTGTGGGGAGAACTCTCACTTTCCCAAGTTTCATTGGCAATATCCAACAGCCCTCTTGGGTGTCTCCCATACAGTAACTCAAAGGGGGAGAATCCCGTAGAGGATTGGGGCACCTCCCTAATAGCAAACATCAAATAAGGAAGTAAACAGTCCCAATCCTTTCCATCTCTATCCACCACTTTCTTCAACATTTGTTTTAGGGTTTTGTTGAATCTTTCAACCAGCCCATCGGTTTGGGGGTGATACACAGACGTACGCAATTGCGTCACTTTGAACAATTTACACAGCTCTTTCATAACCCGGGACATAAAGGGTGTACCTTGGTCCGTAAGCAGTTCTTTACAAATACCCACCCGGCTAAAAACAAGAGATAGCTCTTTGGCTATGGTTTTGGCCGAGGTATTTCGGAGAGGGATCGCTTCTGGATAACGGGTGGCATAGTCCATTATAACTAATATGTACTGGTGCCCCCTAGCGGACTTGATTATAGGACCTACCAAATCCATGGCGATCCTCTCAAACGGGACCTCAATGATGGGTAGAGGGACCAGCGGGCTACGGAAATGTGGCATCGGGGCCAACCTCTGACACACAGGGCAGGAGGAACAATAATTTTCTACGTCCTTCATCACCCCCGGCCAATAGAATCTCTGTAATACCCTCTCTCGGGTTTTCTCTGTCCCCAGATGACCTCCAAGAATGTGCCCATGGGCCAACTCCAACACCAACTTCCTGTAAGGTTTGGGCACCACAAGCTGCTCAACGGTTTCTTCTGCCCTTTTTGCCACCCGATACAGTAGGTCCTTCTCTACGCTGAAGTATGGGTAAGTGCAGGTATTATCTGGGTTCACTAACTCACCATCTATTTTCACTACGTTTTCCCGTGCCTTTATTAGGGCGGGGTCTTTCAACTGTTCTGTGGCAAAGTTTTCCCTGTGAACCTCAAGATCAGAAAACTCCACAGACGGTAGGTTTTCGTCTGAGGAGGTGGGCTCCTCTCCAGTTTCTTGAGTCTCCCCTGCCAATACTGATAAGGGAAATTCCGGAGAGTCCTCACCACTCTCAGGGGAGTTCTGGCTATCACATTCCTGGTACATAGGGGCACCAGTGAGGGGCTCAGGATCATCCCACAGTTCCCAGAACTTCGGAAAATCCCTTCCCACAATGGCGTCATGCGGTAACTGAGATACTAAGCCCACTGGATGAGAGAGGGTACCTTTGGGGGTCTCGAAACACACTGTAGTCACTGGATACTCTCGGGTGTCCCCATGCACACAAATAACAGCTACCTTGCTATTCCCAGAGACCTCTGTTTTAACTAACTCAGCCTTTATCAGGGTCACAAGGCTACCTGAATCCAGCAATACCACAACATTTCTACCATTAACACACATTTTGCATAAATGTTTCTCAGTTCCTCGAATGGCAGTGCATGCGACTGTCGCACACAGCGACTGACGTCTGCCCGTCAGAAAGTCACACTGGATGGGTTCCTCCACAACCGGGCAATTGGCTGCAATATGTCCCGCTTGCCGGCAGCGGTAGCAAACGATCCTTCTTGCCGCCTCTTGAGCCGCTGATTTCCCCGGCTGTTCTCGCCAAACTTGGGGTAGAGCTCCCACCCTCTCACTCTCTCCACCCTCACCCCTTGGAATCCTCTTATCCGCCCCTGGGGATGGTCTGGTCTTAGGGTGGAAAGTCCGAGTGTCTCTGGAAGAGGCCGTCAGGTTCTCTGTAGCCAAGTATTTCTCCACACGATCCACAAGACCATCGGCCGTCTCTGGGTCTCCATGGCTTACCCACTTTTGGATGGCAGTAGGAAGAGCTCTCAAAAACCGATCCATTACAACACGTTCCACAATCTTTGGTGCAGACAAAGTCTCTGGCTGTAGCCACTTTCTGCTCAGGTGAATGAGATCATACATTTGAGACCTGGGGGGTTTTCCAAGCTGGAAAGTCCAGTTATGCACACGCTGAGCCCGGACAGCCTGGGTGACACCCAGCCTTGCCAATATTTCAGCTTTTAGCATCACATAGTCTTTTGCTTGGTTAGGCTCTAGGTCATAGTAAGCTTTCTGCGATTCACCAGTTAACAGAGGAGCCACCAGTCCAGCCCACTGCTCCTCAGGCCACTTTTCTCTTTCAGCGGTCCTTTCAAATGTGGTCAAAAATACCTCTGGATCATCCTCTCCAGTCATTTTTGTCAATAAACGACTCACCCCAAAGGACGCGGTATTAGTGGGACGGCTTTCCTCACTGGTCTGCGGACGTTGCTGCATTACTGCTTCCATCTGTTGTTGTAGTCTCTGCTCTTGCTTCTGCAACAGGTCTATGAAGCGGGCCTCAGATTGCTGCTGGGCTCGTTGCTGAGCCTCCAGACTCTGTTGCAAAGTTGCGTTTGTCTGCTGCTGGGCTGCAAGGCTCCTTTGCAAACCTGCATTTGTCTGCTGTTGATTGGCATTTGCTAGAGCCAGCTGCTTCAGTATCTCCTCCATGCTGGCTTAAAAAAAACTGCCACTGGTTCTCCACCAACTGTGAGGGGGTTAGCTCGGCAGCGGGTGTGTGTGACCCCCGGGATGAGCTCCCCACACAAAACAGGCCCAGCAAACGGAGGTTGTGGTTTTCAAAATCAAAAAAAGGTGCGGTTTATTTTCTATTTACAGTGACAAAACACAGCAAAGCAAAAGAAACATAACCAAAATAAATCCTGGTCAAGTTGACCTCTGACTAAACATACAGGTTTCCTAACTAACAACTGGGATCAGCCTAGTGCTGTCCTAGTCCCTAAGTCCCTGGTTTAGTAAAAGTCCAAACAAATAGCCACACAGGCTTTGCCTCACCGCACAGGGGTTCACTCTCCCTAGACAGTCCACACAGGTCTGGTTCCAGGCATGAGCTAACATCTAATGAAGCTGGGAGTTCTTATAGAGGCCTAAATGAGCTGACAAGGTTCAGCTGGTCTCCTCATCTCTGTCTGCACGACGCCCCACACTCTCCCTAGAGGTATGAGTCATCCATGAGCCCACTAGCCTTATACAACTCTCCACCTAGTTGTATAAGTCGGCGTAAAGCCTGAATCTGGGCGAAATATATCTACCCCCCTGGATGCAACCAGGTGACTTTACCTTCCTGCTGTCACATGTGCTATACTAAAAAAACATTTTTTTTAATAGCATTTTCTGCAGTTCTGTAGCTGTGCGATTCAGCGGTTACGTACTGTGGGTGTGTTGTGGTCTTCCAAAAACACCCATTTAGGGCAAGATCCTAAATTTGGAAAATATGAGGAGAAGGTCAAAGGGACGTGGTGGCCCCGGTCGTGGTGCTGCTGGTGGAGCTCCTGTTGCAGGGAGAGGACGTGGTGGATCTGTGCCAAATGCACGCACAAGTGAAACACCTTTCTCAGGTGCGAGTAGGCGACCGAGCCTGCGGCGGTATTTTGTCGCGCCTAATGAGGCTGTACGAATGTTTAGGCCACGACAAGTACAGGCGATAGTAGATTGGGTTGCTGACAGTGCCTCGGGTTCCTTCACATTGTCTCCCACCCACTCTTCTGATGAAAGATCAGAGTTGGCACCTGAAACCCATGTCCATCAGTCTTTCACCTCACCCCCTTGCAAATCAGCCAAGCAGTCTGAGCCCCAAATCATGCAGCAGTCTCTTCTGCTTTTCGATGACTCTGTTAGCAGGGTTTCCCAGGGCCATCCACCTAGCCCTGCCCCAGAAGTGGAAGAGATTGAGTGCACCGATGCCCAACCACTTATGTTTCAAGATGAGTACATGGGAGGACCATCGCAGCACGTCTCGGATGATGACGAAACACAGGTGCCAACTGCTGCTGCTTTCACAATTGTGCAGACAGACAAGGAGGGCAGGGGTGAAGACTGGGTGGAAGATGATGTGGAGGACGATGAGGTCCTCGACCCCACATGGAATCAACGTTATGCAGGTGACCAGTGTAGTTTGGAGGAAGAGGCGGTGGTCGCACAGAGCCACCAGCACAGCAGAAGAGGGAGCAGGGTGCAAAAGCGGAGCGTCCGTCCCCTAGACAGTATGTCTGCTACTGCCCAATGCAGCAAGGGACCGAGCACACCAAAGCCAGGTCCAAGGAGTTCCCTAGCGTGGCAGTTCTTCACACAATGTGCTGATGACAAGACACGAGTGGTTTGCACGCTGTGCAATCAGAGCCTGAAGCGAGGCATAAACGTTCTCAACCTGAGCACAACCTGCATGACCAGGCATCTAAGTGCAAAGCACGAGCTGCAGTGGAGTAGACACTAGGCTTGTGCACAACGGAAAAATTTGTTCCGTTTCGGTTCGTTTCTTTCCGGTCCTGTTGATTCGTAATCATTCGTAATTTTGCTAGACGGGATTTTTCGTGTTCGGACTCATTCGTATTTTTGCAAGCGACATTTTTCGTTGAATTTTTTGTTGCTCTATAATTCGGACTTTCGGTAGAGTACGTTGTTTTTCGTTGATTCTGGACACAACTCCTACTTTCGTAACTTTTTTTGGGTTCGTTGATTCGTAATTTTCTGTGTCTCTCACAACGACGCTGCCTATTATGCCTAATGTGCTTCGAATGGATTTGTACTTTTCTAAATACATAGCGGTTATTTGTAACGATTCGAAATCTCGTATTTTACTTTCGTTTTTTACATGCGGCGATAGGCTCCGCCCCTGTACACCATTTTGAGAGGGTTCAGCACGGTGAGGGAGAAGCAGAGAGCAGAGCAGAGTGAGTGTTATTGTGCTTCGAATGGATTCGAAATCTCGTATTTTACTTTCGTTTTTTCATGCGGCTATAGCCTCCGCCCCCTGTACACCATTTTGAGAGGGAGTTCAGCACGGTGAGGGAGAAGCAGAGAGCAGAGCAGAGTGAGTGTTTTTGTGCTTCGAATGGATTCGTACATTCGTAACTTTTTTCATAACGAATTATGCCGAAGACCTTCGGGCATTCGCTATTTTGCGGTATAATTTATTTCGGATTCGGTTTTATTCGTAATTGCTCTGTTCGGAAATTCGAATGCTTCCGAATGTCCGAAAGTTGCTAAATTCGGACGAATTTCGATTCGTTACGAAACGAATTGCACAAGCCTAGTAGACACCTCAAAAACCAAGAAAGGTCTCAGGCTCCTCCTGCTTCCTCTTCTGCTGCAGTCTCTGCCTCTTCATCCACCTCTGTAGTGACAGTGGCACCTGCCACCCCGCAAACAGAGGATCTGCCAGCAACACTACCACCTGGGTCACCAACCATCTCCACAATGTCCCATGGAAGCGTTCAGCTCTCTATCTCCCAAACATTGGAGCGGAAGAGGAAGTACCCCCCTAGCCACCCGCGATCCCTAGCCCTGAATGCCAGCATTTCAAAACTCCTGGCCTTTGAAATGCTGTCATTCCGTCTGGTGGAGACGCAGAGTTTTAAAAGCCTGATGGCATTGGCTGTCCCACAGTACGTCGTGCCCAGCCGCCACTACTTTTCCAGGCGAGCCATCCCTTCCCTGCACAACCAAGTGGGGGACAAAATCAGGTGTGCACTGCGCAACGCCATCTGTGGCAAGGTCCACCTAACTACGGATGCGTGGACCAGTAAGCACGGTCAGGGACGTTATATCTCTCTAACAGCACACTGGGTAAATGCAGGGGCGGCTGGGCCTGAGGCAGATAGCAGTTTGGCGCATGTCCTTCCACCGCTGAGGATTGCAGGGCGCTTCAGTTTGCCTCCTGTTGCTAACTCCTCCTACTCCGCTTCCTCATCCTCTACCGCCTCCTCATCCGGTCAGCGTAACACCTTCACCACCAACTTCAGCACAGTCAGGGGTAAACGACAGCAGGCAGTTTTAAAACTTTTCTGTTTGGGGGAAAAACCCCACACCGCGCAGGAGTTGTGGAGGGACATGGAACAACAGACCAATGAGTGGTTTCTGTCAGTGAGCCTCAAGCCCGGCCTGGTGGTGTGCGATAATGGGCGAAATCTCGTAGCAGCTCTGGGCCTAGCCGGTTTGACGCACATCCCTTGCCTGGCGCATGTGCTGAACTTGGTGGTCCAGAGGTTCCTTAAAAATTACCCCAATATGCCAGAGCTGCTGCAGAAAGTGCGGGCTGTGTGTGCGCACTTTCGGCGTTCTCACCCTGCTGCTGCTCGCCTGTCAGCGCTGCAGCGTAACTTCGGCCTTCCCGCTCACCGCCTCATATGTGACGTGCCCACAAGGTGGAACTCCACCTTGCACATGCTGGCCAGACTGTGCGAGCAGCAGCAGGCGATAGTGGAGTTTCAGCTGCAGCAATCACGCGTGAGTCGCTCTGCGGAACAGCACCACTTCACCACCAATAACTGGGCCTCCATGTGAGACCTGTGTGCCTTGTTGCGCTGTTACGAGTACTCCACCAACATGTCCAGTGCCAATGACGCCGTTCTCAGCGTTACTAACCCAGTTCTATGCCTCCTTGAAAAAATGCTTCGGGCGATGATGGAAGAGAATGTGGCACAGGAGGATGAGGAGGAGGAGGAGGAAGCAGGATCATTTCAAAGGCTTTCAGGGCAGTCTTTCACAAGTGGCTACGAGGGTGGGTTCCTGCACCAACAAACGCCAGGTACACAATTGTCCGGCAGAAAGGGCACAGTTCTGGAGGATGACGAGGTGGAGGAGGAGATGGAGGAGGAGGAGGAGGAGCCATTTTCACAGCAGGGTGGCCACCAGACCAGCTCGTGGCCATCACTGGTGCGTGGCTGGGGGGATACAGAGGACACAGACGATACACCTCTCACAGAGGACAGCTTTTCTTTGCCTCTGGGCAGCCTGGCACACATGAGCAATTACATGCTGCAGTGTTTCCGCAATGACCGCCGAGTTGCCCACATTTTAACTGGTGCTGATTACTGGGTGGCCACCCTGCTGGATCCCCGTTACAAGGACAACGTACCGTCCTTAATTCCCTCACTGGAGCGGGATCGTAAAATGCACGAGTACAAGCGCACGCTGGTAGACGCGCTGCTGGTGGCATTCCCACCTGACAGCGGGCGTACGGTGGAAGCACAAGGCGAAGGCAGAGGAGGAGGAAGAGGTCGCCAACGCAGCCGGGGCACCGGCAGCACCTCAGAAGGCAGGGTTAGCATGGCTGAAATGTGGAAAAGCTTTGTCAGCACGCCACAACAACCAGCACCACCAGCTGAGATGGAACGTCTTAGCAGGAGGCAGCATTTCACCAACATGGTTGAGCAGTATGTGTCCACAGGCCTACACGTACTGGATGACGGGTCTGCCCCCTTTATTTTCTGGGTCTCCAAATTGGGCACATGGCCTGAGCTTGCCCTTTATGCCTTGGAGGTGCTGGCCTGCCCTGCAGCCAGTGTATTATCTGAACGTGTATTTAGCACGGCAGGGGGCGTTATCACAGACAAGCGCAGCCGCCTGTCCAGAGCCAATGTGGACAAGCTCACGTTCATTAAAATGAACCAGGCATGGATCCCACAGGACTTGTCCGTACCTTCTGCAGAATAGACATGTATACCGGTGTTGTGACAAAAACTTTCCGGCCATCGGATTGTGTCCGGCCCATACTGCGAAGGCGCAGCGCTTGCGCAGTACAGAGGACAAGGAGATTCACAAAATCTCCGAAGATGAACGGCGCCTGCGCTGTGAGTGCAGGTTCAAGCCCCACCATCCAAGTGGACATACGGTAGCACATAGTAACAGGGCCCCTCACGGGCTCGGTTCGATCGCCACGCTTCGGGCACGGCCTCACTTGGCTCGGCTTGAACCACGGATGGTGTGGCCTTCACCTGAACTCACCACGCAGGCGTCGTTCGTCTTGGGAGATTTTCGAAATCCCCTTGTCCTACATACTGAGCAAGCGCAGTACAGGGTGGACACTATTTGACGGGGGACAGAATTCGACACATCACCGGCCTTACCCAGCCATTGTTGTATTTTTGAACCAGTGTTGGCTACCTCGTCCTCCTCCACCGCCGCTTCCACCTACACAGCCACATCCACCGCCACCTCAACCTCCTACTCCATATGGACCTCGTCCTCCTAGGTCAAGATTATAATTTTTATTTTATTTTTTTGTAGCGCACAGATCCTTTCCCTCTTACCTGCCTTTATGTTGTTGGCTCCTCGCAGGAGGGAGAAAGGCACACCGCACTACCAGCCCGTACCCTCCTATATAAAGAGGTTGAGAGGTGTACTTGACGGGCCGTGTCCACAGCCGGAGTCAAAACTCCTCCAGAGGATGATTCTCACCTCTACTGTAGATAGAGGCAAGTCCTTTAATTCCCAGTAAAGTCAATGTCCACACCAGCTGAAATTACAACTCTTATTCTCTCATGGCAAAATAAACTCTACTCAGATAGAAAAGGTTAGAGCAAAGAAACAGGACAGCTTAAGGTGTGGAGGGGGTCCAGGCACAAACGTAGCACATTCACTTCACTGCTTAGGTTTCTCAAACAGTTTTAGGTGCACGGTCTCTGCCACAGACCTTGAGGTTGGTCTCTGCCACAGACCGGGTGTACAAGGCCCCTGCCACGGACCTGGAGAACTTTGGTCTCTGCCACAGACCAGGGTGTATAAGGCCCCTGCCACGGGCCGGGTGAATAAGGCCTCTGATACAGTCAAGATGACCTTGAGCTTCTCCTTCTACGAACCTAGCCCATATCAAGGGGAAGACATCTCTCCAGGGAGTCAACAGACCCTTCCTTCACCGTGACTCCCGCATCGGTCCATCAGAATGATCCTCCCTTCCCTGGAACATGGTCCCCTACACGAGGCGGCACCCTAAGACTCCTCGATCCTTAGCGGACTCCAGACGAAGGCTCTGGACTCCAGGCTTTACTCCCGCACCTAGGCCTCCATACCCAGGGCAGCAGGAACTCCAGGATAGTACCTCACCCCGGGCTAAAGGTACCCGAGATGGAACAGGAACACATGCACCCAGGCCGAAGGCACCTGGGCGTGGACCCCACTGGACATCAGCCCCCAGGCCAAAGGTCTGCCCCTTTTATATGCTCTCCCGGCATGCACAGCAGGTTCCCCGCCCCGCTGTACTACTGCCAAGAGGGGACACAAAAGGCACAGCACTGTATCGGCGGTTCAACCCTAGCCTATCATGGCAGCGCCACCTGTAGGCCGCAGGGAACTGCACACCAATACTGTCCCCCGAGGACAAAATGGTCCATGAATCCTACAGAATTAGGGTGTTTGAGCCTATTTACCACTCAAACACTTCCCTTAAAGTTAGCACGCCGCTACATTTTTATTTCAAAGTATTTTATTTTCCCACTAGCTTATCCATTAAATTTAATAATTTATTCCAGAAAGGGCGTATTCTGGGGCATTCCCACCATATGTGTGGCATCGTGCCGTTGAGTTTCTGAGGTTCTTAATGACTTCCCGTACCTCTTCTGCTGAAAAGGGGGCCTCCAGCATATTTTTTTATTTTTTTTATGTTATTTTAAGTTATTTCCCTATCCACATTTGTTTGCAGAGCACTTGCCATTCTCTTAACAACATTTTGCTGCCATTTGCAGCCCTCTAGCCCTTTCCATTACTTTTTTAGAGCCTTTTTGGTCCTTAGAATTCCGGGTCCCCATTGACTTCAATGGGGTTCGGGTTCGGGTTCGGGTTAAAGTTCGGTCCCGAACCCGAACTTTTTTCCGAAGTTCGGCCGAACCCGTCGAACCCGAACATCCAGGTGTCCGCTCAACTCTACTTACGGACCAAGGTACACCCTTTATGTCCCGGGTTATGAAAGAGCTGTGCAAGTTGTTCTAAGTGACACAATTGCGTACATCTGTGTATCACCCCCAAACAGATGGGTTGGTTGAAAGATTCAACAAAACCCTAGAATTGCACAGGTAATGCCAATCGTAAAGGAACATTTGGCCCAAGCGCAGTTGGCACATCAGAGAGTGTACAACCGTGGGGCCAAGATCCGTAACCTTTTCCCCGGGGGATAGGGTATTGGTACTTATCCCTACGGTTGAAAGCAAATTCCTCGCCAAATGGCAAGGCCCCTACGAGATAATGGATAAAGTGAGCAAAGTGAATTACAAGGTCAGACAACCAGGAAGGCGAAAGCCTGAACAGATCTATCACATTAATCTGTTGAAAGCCTGGAGGGATAGGGAATCCCTAGTCGCAGAAACGTTGTCACCAGCTCAATCTGATTGCGTGATTCCTGAGGTTGGAATAGCAGTCACCTTGTCAAACCCCCAACAACAGGAGGTTAAGGAGTTTGTGCTTCGCAACAAGGAGGTTTTCTCTGAGCTGCCGGGACAAACGTCTGGGGTATAACATGATATTATTACCCCGCCCAGTGAAAGGGTGAAGCTAAAACCCTATCGGATCCCAGAGGCCCGACGGGAGGCAATACGTGAGGAAGTACAGAAAATGCTTAAGTTGGGGGTGATAGAGGAATCCCAAAGTGATTGGTCCAGTCCCATAGTGTTAGTGCCTAAACCAGATGGGAGCTGGCGATTTTGTAACGATTTTCGACAACTGAACAAAGTTACAAAATTTGACACCAACCCCATGCCACGTATAGATGAGTTGATCGACCGGCTGAGAACAGCCCGATACATAACAACTCTTGATCTCACAAAAGGGTATTGGCAAATTCCCCTGGCCAAATCGGCCAAGGAGAAAACCGCGTTTGTAACCCCAGACGGGGCGTTCCAATATAAAAGAATGCCGTTTGGATTACAGAATGCACCGGCAACATTCCAGCGGAAAATGGACCAGATACTAAGGCCCCATCAGAAGTATGCCGCGGCTTACCTGGATGATGTAATTATCTATAGCACAGATTGGGCCTCACATCTGCCAAAAGTGCAAGCAGTCCTAGACTCTATCCGGGATGCTGGGTTTATGGACAACCCCAAGAAGTGTACCATTGGACAGGAGGAGGCCAAATATCTTGGGTACACCATTGGGAGGGGAGTAATAAATCCCCAGGTCAATAAAGTCAAGGCCATACAGAATTGGCCACGTCCCAACAGCAAGAAGCAGGTACGAGCCTTTCTGGGAATCGCTGGTTATTATCGGCGATTCATTCCCCACTTTGCTTCTCAGGCTGTGCCCCTAACCAACCTGACAAAAGGGAAAGAGTCTGTCATGGTTAAATGGATCCCAGAGGCTGAGGCAGCATTCCAATTCTTAAAAAAAGCCTTATGTAGCCAGCCAGTGTTGTATTAACCAGACTTCTCTAGGGACTTTGTCGTACAAAGTTATGCATCAGACGTTGGGTTAGGAGCAGTATTGTCCCAGGTCTGGAACGGGGAAGAGCACCCAGTCATTTACCTCAGCAGGAAATTTAAGTCCCATGAGGTAAATTACGCCACAATTGAGAAGGAGTGTTTAGCGGTGAAGTGGGCTCTAGATTCCCTTCGGTACTATCTGCTAGGTAGGCACTTTGACCTGATTACTGATCACGCTCCTTTAAAGTGGATGTCTCAAAACAAAGAGACAAATAGAAGAGTAAATAGGTGGTTCCTGGCCCTACAGGAATTCAACTTTACAGTAAAGCACCGCCCTGGCTTTCAAATGGGGAATGTGGATGCTTTGTCTCGAGTACATGCATGCCTGATTGCTTGTGTTCCAACCCCAAGGTTAAAACAAGAGGGGGGGGGGGTATGTGACAGCAGGCAGGTAAAATCACCAGGTTGCATCCAGGATGGGAGATATATATGTCCTAGATTCAGGCTTTATGCCAATTTATACCACTAGGGGGAGTGCTGGGAGTCTTGCAGGGGAAGAGTTAATGAGCCCAGCTGAAGCAAGTTGGCTCATTGGGGCCTCTACAAGAACTCCCAGCATGCTAAGGGAGATGCTCCATCCTGGAACCAGTTCTGTTTTGTGTAGACTGGGGAGTCTACTTTCTGTCCTGTGCGGTGAGACAAAGCCTGTGTGGCTAAAACTTCTAAAACAGGGAGATAGGGGCTGGGGCAGCACAAGGCTGCACCTAGTTGTTAGATAGGGAAACTACGTGTGTAGTAAGCGGTCAAGCTGACTAGGATTTCTTTTCATGTTTCTTTTTCTTTTGCTGTTATATTTTACACTGTATACAGTTTAAATAAACCGCACCTTTGTTTTTCACTTACAACTCCGTCTGCTGTGCCTGTGTTTGTGTGGTGAACCCATCCAGGGGGTCACACACACCCGCTGCTGAGCTAACCCCCTCACAATATATATATCTCATAGTTGCCAACATTGAAAAAAAAAAACGGGGACACTTTTTTAGCATGGAGGCGGAGCCTTGCTATTATTAGGGGGTGGGGCATTCGTTTGTAGGCGTGCCATACAGAATCATAAAATGTGGCATGGTTTACGCGTGATAGTGGGCGTGGCCTAAATGGGAGTGGCTCAGAAGGGGTGTGGTTTGAGTCCGAGAGGAAGAAAGAAAGGAAGAAGAAAGGAAGAAAGAAAGGTAGAAAGGAAGAAAGAAAGGAATGAAGAAAGAAAGAAAGAAGCCAGATCCTACACCACAATAGAAATGTGTGTATTCCAGAAAGTTTAACAAAATCGGCAGATAAGGATACTCCAAAACACCTGATGTTAACGCTTCAATCATACATTGCAGGACTATGGAGTGAGCGATCTGCAGCCAGATGTGCGATGAGCTGCTGCTGGACTTACTTTGTGGACGAGGCTGGTGGTGCTGTGCTTGTCGTGGGATCCTCCTCTCCTAACCTGAGCTCATTCCACTCTGAGGACATCCGACACAGGCGGCAAGGTAAAGGCAGCCCCGGCTGTGCCATGGCGGGCGGGTGCAGCGCAGGCATTGCTAGGCAGTTATGTTTAAAAATTAAGAGGGATGGGGAAGAGCCAGAAACAACTTTTCCATCCCGAGTGATTGGCGTCGGCGGCAGCGGCGGGATAAGGATCACTCTGTGTGAAGGGAGGGGCCACCGAAAGAGAGAGAGCCGCGATTGGCTGCCCCTCTCCTCACACTAGAGGTCAGAGAAAATAACACTTGTGGCGGGGGCGGTGGCCATTTTGGTGTAGCCGCCGCCGTTTTAAGCCCTAAACATTCCCGAATTTACCGTTACAAAACGGGACAAAAATAATTGGGCTTGTCCCGAATCGGGACAAGCCCAAATCGGGACAAGGGTCCAAAAATCGTGCTTGTCCCGGGAAATTCGGGACTGTTGGCAACTATGATATATATATATATATATATATATATATATATATATATATATATATATATATTGTGGGGGGGTTAGCTCGGCAGCGGGTGTGTGTGACCCCCGAGATGGGCTCCCCACACAAAAACAGGCCCAGCAAACGGAGGTTGTGGTTTTCAAAATCAAAAAGGTGCGGTTTATTTTCTATTTACAGTGACAAAACACAGCAAAGCAAAAGAAACATAAACAAAATAAATCCTGGTCAACTTGACCTCTGACTAAACATACAGGTTTCCTAACTAACAACTGGGATCAGCCTAGTGCTGTCCTAGTCCCTAAGTCCCTGGTTTTAAATGTCCAAGCAAATAGCCACACAGGCTTTGTCTCACCGCACAGGGGTTCACTCTCCCTAGACAGTCCACACAGGTCTGGTTCCAGGCATGAGCTAACATCTAATGAAGCTGGGAGTTCTTATAGAGGCCTAAATGAGCTGACAAGCTTCAGCTGGTCTCCTCATCTCTGTCTGCACGACGCCCCACACTCTCCCTAGAGGTATGAGTCATCCATGAGCCCACTAGCCTTATACAACTCTCCACCTAGTTGTATAAGTCGGCGTAAAGCCTGAATCTGGGCGAAATATATCTACCCCCCTGGATGCAACCAGGTGACTTTACCTTCCTGCTGTCACATACCCCCCCCCTCTTGTTTTAACCTCGGGGTTGGAACACCAGCAATCAGGCATTCATGTACTCGAGACAAAGCATCCACATTCCCCATTTGAACGCCAGGGCGATGCTTTACTGTGAAGTTGAATTCCTGGAGGGCCAGGAACCACCTATTCACTCTTCTATTTGTTTCCTTGTTTTTAGCCATCCACTTTAACGGAGCGTGATCCGTAACCATGTCAAAGTGCCTACCTAGCAGGTAGTACCGAAGGGAATCTAGAGCCCACTTCACCGCTAAACACTCCTTTTCAACGGTGGCGTAATTTACCTCATGGGACTTCAACTTCCTGCTGAGGTAAATGACTGGGTGCTCTTCCCCGTTCCAGACCTGGGACAATACTGCTCCTAACCCCACATCTGACGCATCACTTTGTACGACAAAGTCTTTAGAGAAGTCGGGTGAGTACAACACTGGCTGGCTACATAAGGCTTGTTTCAAGAATTGGAATGCTGCCTCAGCCTCGGGGGTCCATTTAATCATGACCGACCCTTTCCCCTTCGTCAGGTTGGTTAGGGGCACAGCCTTAGAAGCAAAGTGGGGAATGAATCGCCGATAATACCCAGCGATTCCCAGAAAGGCTCGTACCTGCTTCTTGCTGTTGGGACGTGGCCAACTCTGGATGGCCTCGACTTTGTTGAGTTGGGGTTTTATTACTCCCCTCCCAATGGTGTACCCAAGATATTTGGCCTCCTCCTGCCCAATGGTACACTTCTTGGGGTTAGCCGTAAACCCCGCTTCCCGAACAGAGTCCAGGACTGCTTGCACTTTTGGCAGATGTGAGGCCCAATCTGTGCTATGGACAATTATGTCATCCAGGTAAGCCGCAGCATACTTCCGATGGGGCCTCAGCATCTGGTCCATTTTCCGCTGGAATGTGGCCGGCGCATTCTGTAACCCGAACGGCATTCTTTTATATTGGAACGCCCCGTCTGGGGTTACAAATGCGGTTTTCTCTTTGGCCGACTTGGCCAGGGGGATTTGCCAATACCCTTTTGTGAGGTCAAGAGTCGTCATGTATCGGGCTGTTCCCAGCCGGTCGATCAACTCATCTATACGTGGCATGGGGTAGGTGTCAAATTTTGTAACTTTGTTCAACTGACGAAAATCGTTACAAAATCGCCAGCTCCCATCCGGTTTAGGCACCAACACAATGGGACTAGACCAATCACTTTGGGACTCCTCTATCACCCCTAAGTTCAGCATTTTCTGTACTTCCTCCCGTATTGCCTCCCGTCGGGCCTCTGGGATCCGATAGGGTTTTAACTTCACCCTTTCACCGGGCGGGGTAATGATGTCATGCTCTACCCCAGATGTTTGTCCCGGCAGCTCAGAGAATACCTCCTTGTTGCGAAGCACAAACTCCTTAACCTCCTGTTGTTGGGGTTGTGACAAGGTGGCTGCTATTCCAACCTCAGGAATCACGCAACCAGTTTGAGCTGGTGACCAAGTGTCTGCGACTAGGGACTCTCTATCCCTCCAGGCTTTCAACAGATTAACGTGATAGATCTGTTCGGGCTTTCGCCTTCCTGGTTGTCTGACCTTGTAATTCACTTCGCTCACTTTTTCCATTATCTCGTAGGGGCCTTGCCATTTGGCAAGGAATTTACTTTCAACCGTAGGGACAAGTACCAGTATCCTATCCCCCGGGGAAAAGGTACGGGTCTTGGCTCCACGGTTGTACACTCTCTGCTGTGCTAACTGCGCTTGGGCCAAATGTTCCTTCACGATGGGCATTACCTGTGCAATTCGGTCTTGCATCAGGGCGACATGCTCAATCACACTCCTGTGGGGAGAACTCTCACTTTCCCAAGTTTCCTTGGCAATATCCAACAGCCCTCTTGGGTGTCTCCCATACAGTAACTCAAAGGGGGAGAATCCCGTAGAGGATTGGGGCACCTCCCTAATAGCAAACATCAGATAAGGAAGTAGACAGTCCCAATCCTTTCCATCTCTATCCACCACTTTCTTCAACATTTGTTTTAGGGTTTTGTTGAACCTTTCAACCAGCCCATCGGTTTGGGGGTGATACACAGATGTACGTAATTGCGTCACTTTGAACAATTTACACAGCTCCTTCATAACCCGGGACATAAAGGGTGTACCTTGGTCCGTAAGCAGTTCTTTACAAATACCCACCCGGCTAAACACAAGAGATAGCTCTTTGGCTATGGTTTTGGCCGAGGTATTTCGGAGAGGGATCGCTTCTGGATAACGGGTGGCATAGTCCATTATAACTAATATGTACTGGTGCCCCCTAGCGGACTTGATTATAGGACCTACCAAATCCATGGCGATCCTCTCAAACGGGACCTCAATGATGGGTAGAGGGACCAGCGGGCTACGGAAATGTGGCATCGGGGCCGACCTCTGACACACAGGGCAGGAGGAACAATAATTTTCTATGTCCTTCATCACCCCCGGCCAATAGAATCTCTGTAATACCCTCTCTCGGGTTTTCTCTGTCCCCAGATGACCTCCAAGAATGTGCCCATGGGCCAACTCCAACACCAACTTCCTGTAAGGTTTGGGCACCACAAGCTGCTCAACGGTTTCTTCTGCCCTTTTTGCCACCCGATACAGTAGGTCCTTCTCTACGCTGAAGTATGGGTAAGTGCAGGTATTATCTGGGTTCACTAACTCGCCATCTATTTTCACTACGTTTTCCCGTGCCTTTATTAGGGCGGGGTCTTTCAACTGTTCTGTGGCAAAGTTTTCCCTGTGAACCTCAAGATCAGAAAACTCCACAGACGGTAGGTTTTCGTCTGAGGAGGTGGGCTCCTCTCCAGTTTCTTGAGTCTCCCCTGCCAATACTGATAAGGGAAATTCCGGAGAGTCCTCACCACTCTCAGGGGAGTTCTGGCTATCACATTCCTGGTACATAGGGGCACCAGTGGGGGGCTCAGGATCATCCCACAGTTCCCAGAACTTCGGAAAATCCCTTCCCACAATGGCGTCATGCGGTAACTGAGATACTAAGCCCACTGGATGAGAGAGGGTACCTTTGGGGGTCTCGAAACACACTGTAGTCACTGGATACTCTCGGGTGTCCCCATGCACACAAATAACAGCTACCTTGCTATTCCCAGAGACCTCTGTTTTAACTAACTCAGCCTTTATCAGGGTCACAAGGCTACCTGAATCCAACAATACCACAACATTTCTACCATTAACACACATTTTGCATAAATGTTTCTCAGTTCCTCGAATGGCAGTGCATGCGACTGTCGCACACAGCGACTGACGTCTGCCCGTCAGAAAGTCACACTGCATGGGTTCCTCCACAACCGGGCAATTGGCTGCAATATGTCCCGCTTGCCGGCAGCGGTAGCAAACGATCCTTCTTGCGGCCTCTTGAGCCGCTGATTTCCCAGGCTGTTCTCGCCAAACTTGGGGTAGAGCTCCCACCCTCTCACTCTCTCCACCCTCACCCCTTGGAATCCTTTTATCCGCCCCTGGGGATGGTCTGGTCTTAGGGTGGAAAGTCCGAGTGTCTCTGGAAGAGGCCGTCAGGTTCTCTGTAGCCAAGTATTTCTCCACACGATCCACAAGACCATCGGCCGTCTCTGGGTCTCCATGGCTTACCCACTTTTGGATGGCAGTAGGAAGAGCTCTCAAAAACCGATCCATTACAACACGTTCCACAATCTTTGGTGCGGACAAAGTCTCTGGCTGTAGCCACTTTCTGCTCAGGTGAATGAGATCATACATTTGAGACCTGGGGGGTTTTCCAAGCTGGAAAGTCCAGTTATGCACACGCTGAGCCCGGACAGCCTGGGTGACACCCAGCCTTGCCAATATTTCAGCTTTTAGCATCACATAGTCTTTTGCTTGGTTAGGCTCTAGGTCATAGTAAGCTTTCTGCGATTCACCAGTTAACAGAGGAGCCACCAGTCCAGCCCACTGCTCCTCAGGCCACTTTTCTCTTTCAGCGGTCCTTTCAAATGTGGTCAAAAATACCTCTGGATCATCCTCTCCAGTCATTTTTGTCAATAAACGACTCACCCCAAAGGACGCGGTATTAGTGGGACGGCTTTCCTCACTGGTCTGCGGACGTTGCTGCATTACTGCTTCCATCTGTTGTTGTAGTCTCTGCTCTTGCTTCTGCAACAGGTCTATGAAGCGGGCCTCAGATTGCTGCTGGGCTTGTTGCTGAGCCTCCAGACTCTGTTGCAAAGTTGCGTTTGTCTGCTGCTGGGCTGCAAGGCTCTGTTGATGAGCTTGCTGCTGGGCTGCGAAGTTCTTTTGCAAACCTGCATTTGTCTGCTGTTGATTGGCATTTGCTAGAGCCAGCTGCTTCAGTATCTCCTCCATGCTGGCTTAAAAAAAAAACTGCCACTGGTTCTCCACCAACTGTGGGGGGGTTAGCTCGGCAGCGGGTGTGTGTGACCCCCGAGATGGGCTCCCCACACAAAAACAGGCCCAGCAAACGGAGGTTGTGGTTTTCAAAATCAAAAAGGTGCGGTTTATTTTCTATTTACAGTGACAAAACACAGCAAAGCAAAAGAAACATAAACAAAATAAATCCTGGTCAACTTGACCTCTGACTAAACATACAGGTTTCCTAACTAACAACTGGGATCAGCCTAGTGCTGTCCTAGTCCCTAAGTCCCTGGTTTTAAATGTCCAAGCAAATAGCCACACAGGCTTTGTCTCACCGCACAGGGGTTCACTCTCCCTAGACAGTCCACACAGGTCTGGTTCCAGGCATGAGCTAACATCTAATGAAGCTGGGAGTTCTTATAGAGGCCTAAATGAGCTGACAAGCTTCAGCTGGTCTCCTCATCTCTGTCTGCACGACGCCCCACACTCTCCCTAGAGGTATGAGTCATCCATGAGCCCACTAGCCTTATACAACTCTCCACCTAGTTGTATAAGTCGGCGTAAAGCCTGAATCTGGGCGAAATATATCTACCCCCCTGGATGCAACCAGGTGACTTTACCTTCCTGCTGTCACAATATATATATATATACACATATGTGTCGGAAAATGTACAGAAGGGATAAACACACAATATATTAGGCAGATCATGAAAGAATACATAAGAAAAAAAGGGGAGGAAAAAAAGAAAAAGTTAAAGAAAAATTAATTAGAAAAAAATTAAAATTGAAATATTAAAATTGAAATTAGTAGTAAAAAAATTGTGATAAAGTACCGGAAAGTTCATAGAAAATTAATAAAAAAAAAGTAGATTATAACTATGTGGACACGTATATAAATGTGTGTATATATATGTAGCGCCTGCCCCTCTTCTCTCTCTGTGCGGCCCGCACTGTCTTTGTCTAGGGGTATCTGGTAGAGTGGAGAGAGAAAGAGCGGGTGGGCTACGCCTAGCCTCCACCACATGGGAATGCCTGTAGTATCAGCAATGTCCTGTTTACCTTCGGGTCTGTGCCGTGCACCCGGATCCTCCCTCCAAGAGTCACCGTGAACTTCGTCCGCCAGGAAGTGAGCCTCACACCATTAAAGTCCAACACTCCTTTATTAGAACACACCATACAGGGACTCCCTTGATAGTTAGGACAGAAAAGGAGGTGTGAGTGTGAATAGGCCCAGACACAAATTCGCTCCTCCACTCTCCTCCTGGAGAGTGGGATATGGTCTCCTTACGAGAGGAAGGGGATCCTTCTGGACGGTCTCTGACAAGAGACTCACCCGTCACCGGCAGTCTGCTGCACCGGGTCTTCGAGTGAGGAGCTCTCCCCGGTCCATTGCGTCTTACTCAGATTCAGGCCTCCATCCCCGAAGTGCCTTAGGACCCTTCCCTCGCGGAACTCAGTGTTGGGCACTGAGCTCCGGACCTTCTTGCAAGTACCTCACCCCAGGGCTGAAGGTGCCTGGGGTGGAACACGATCTCCGTTGGTCCTCTAGGCCGAGGCCTCCTAGAGGACGAGCACGAACCCACGTCCGCAAGCTGAAGGTGCCTGGGACGAAGACCCCGTGACTAAGATGGCCGGCCCCTTTTATCCCCTCTCCCAGCAAGCATGGCGGGTTCCCCCCCCCACCATACTGCTACCGAAAGAGGACAAAAAGAAGACTCGACAGACAGTGACATTCGTCCCTCCGGCCACGGCGGCAGCGCCACCTCCTGGACCCAGGGAACATAGCACTGATGTCACAGCTAGATTCAAAAAATGCACCCGGGAAAGTAAGTACCCGCTACACATTCCCCCCTGTCTTTTGACACTGGACCCCAGTGTCTGGAGTGAATCACGCCCTCAACGGCTGACATAATCCAATCCAGAAACCAACTAACCACTTAAAAAACAAAACTTTTTTTTTTTTTTTTTAGGAAGCTATCCTAACGAAGAAGTTGTGTCTGAGCCCCTGCAACAAAAGAAAAGTGAAAGACAACATTTAAAACATATACTTTTCCCTCCCATTCTAACTAAGAACCACCCCAGGTTCCATAATCTTGACGGGACGCTCTCCTGCAGAGGGAAGAGAAAAGAAACAATAAACCCTAACACATGTGTACGTGTGAGAGGAAAAGAAACTCCTCCGAAGAGAAATATATTTTCCTCCAGTGTGAGCGTGTACAATGTGTAACGTTGCACAAGACTGCCACCTGGTGACAGCCTCGCGGTAACTGCACCCGTTGAACCATCTTTCTTTTCTTGCTGCTCAATTCCAGGCCCTATCTACCCCAAAGTCTGCAACTTCTCACAAGAGAGGAAAGAACAACAACTGGAACAGTTCTTCCTTGGAATGACACAAGCACCCCTCTTGCGGGGTAAAAGCACTGATGAAGGCACCAACCAGAAAGTCAGACAGCAAAGTTCAGGGGTGCAAAGTCCTTTCAAAAAGCAACAATTGGAGTCCTTCTGTTTTTTTTTTTTAGAGGTAGAAGCGGGGATGTGGCAGAACGATAGGTTTTAGATGCCGATCCATGGTCTCCAAATGGTACTCCACATCCTCGCCTTCTTTGCGTCGGACCAACACTTTATCCGCATGGATGTGTCTTCCCCTCATCCACTCTGCCTTGCAGTCCTTGAACCGCTGAGATGTCTTTGGAGAGCATGTCAAATACCTGCGGGCGTGTGGAACCTTAAGGTGGGTCCACACGAAGTCATTATACCAGCGCTCTCGGTACACCTCCACTTCGTAGAGTAACTCCTTGGGAAGGTACGGATATTCCCACCCGTAATCAGCAGCAACCTTCTGGTTGAAGAGTCTCTGAAGCCTTGACAGCGGAGGCATTGTGGCTTTGTCCCCTTCGCCGGGTAGAACTATAGAGTCCGGATGGCGAGGGGCCTTAACCACTTCTGGTTGGGGCATAGGTGCCCGTAGTATCAACTTCTGTTCCCCAGTACCTGATGCAGGCGGCACCGGAGATGTAGAGGTGGGCTGGGGACAGGACCCCTGTCCAGGCGCTGGTGCCTCCACCCGGGGTGTACTCTCCCCCGTGGACATGGGTGAATCTCGAGGCCTTCGGAACGAAGCTAGCGGCACTTTGTCCCAGCCCTTTTCTGCAAACAGTTTGTCAATGGCTGTGTCATCTCCCACATCAAGAGAGCGACTCCAGATCCGAAGTATCACACTCCTCCGCGGGTATGTAGCCCGTTGTAGAGACAGAGCTAACACCTCCCTCGAACATACTGGGCCATGCCTTCCCGGCATCTCCGCCCTTACACCAAGTCTCTTTGCCCGGCTTACCTCAGCCTTTACTTGAAGCAGGACGTCCGGAACACTCGTCGACGGATCCGTCTAGGCCTGGCGTAAGCTGGCGAGATGGTCCGCCACCACCACTGGTCGGGGCCACCATGCTGGTTCTCTTCTTCAGTGGCGGACGCTGTGAGACAGTGGTGACCGAGTCAGCATCCTCGGATTTCTCCCGTTGAGTTTTAACGACCTCCTCCTCGGTCGCTGCAGTGTGCGCTGGGATGGCTTTTACAACAGTAATTCCTCCTCTGCGAGTAGTGTTACCTGAAGGCCGACTTGGGTAGATGGTTCTCGGCCTTTCAACTACCGGATCCACCTCGAACAGGAACTCCCCACAGGCCTCACATTGTCCGAAGGGCTTCAGATGGCACAACAGTCCCGAGCACCCGGGACAAATTACACCCAGGGCCTCTACGTCCATGCACGAATACAGGGCGAATCGACCCCTTGGCTTCAGCCGGATCCCGGTATCCGTTATCGGAGCAGCAGCAGTCATCGTGGTAGTAGCAGGGTGAACTGGAATCCATGAAGTATGTCCAAGCATGGTGACTTGTTGCTGGTCCATCGCACACTGCAGAGTTTTCGTGCCAATGTCCCACGTGTAGCCCTCTCACGTATTGGACTCCTCCCCTTTGCTCCAGTTCGCGGGCTTTTTCACTTTCTTTGGATGAGCCACGCCCTCGAACCAAGCGGCGGGGGGTTGTGTCTGTTGGTGCAGTGCAATTAGAAGCCCCCACATGTAGTACCTCACACGGCTGGGCCTCCCCCCGCTCACCGCTCTTCCTGCGCGGGCCTTTCCCTGGTCTAGGGTCAATTCCACGACTTCGAGCAGGGCTGCACTTTGGCCTATTCAGTTAACTCATCCAGCAGACTTGTTCAATACTGTGATGCACAACACAATCCCGGACCCGAGCCCCCACATGTAGCGCCTGCCCCTCTTCTCTCTCTGTGCGGCCCGCACTGTCTTTGTCTAGGGGTATCTGGTAGAGTGGAGAGAGAAAGAGCGGGTGGGCTACGCCTAGCCTCCACCACATGGGAATGCCTGTAGTATCAGCAATATTCTGTTTACCTTCGGGTCTGTGCCATGCACCCGGATCCTCCCTCCAAGAGTCACTGTGAACTTCGTCCGCCAGGAAGTGAGCCTCACACCATTAAAGTCCAACACTCCTTTATTAGAACACACCATACAGGGACTCCCTTGATAGTTAGGACAGAAAAGGAGGTGTGAGTGTGAATAGACCCAGACAAAAATTCGCTCCTCCACTCACCTCCTGGAGAGTGGGATATGGTCTCCGTACGAGAGGAAGGGGATCCTTCTGGACGGTCTCTGACAAGAAACTCACCCGTCACCGGCAGTCTGCTGCACCGGGTCTTCGAGTGAGGAGCTCTCCCCGGTCCATTGCGTCTTACTCAGATTCAGGCCTCCATCCCCGAAGTGCCTTAGGACCCTTACCTCGCGGAACTCAGTGTTGGGCACTGAGCTCCGGACCTTCTTGCAAGTACCTCACCCCAGGGCTGAAGGTGCCTGGGGTGGAACACGATCTCCGTTGGTCCTCTAGGCCGAGGCCTCCTAGAGGACGAGCACAAACCCACGTCCGCAAGCTGAAGGTGCCTGGGACGAAGCCCCGTGACTAAGATGGCCGGCCCCTTTTATCCCCTCTCCCAGCAAGCATGGCGGGTTCCCCGCCCCACCATACTGCTACCGAAAGAGGACAAAAAGAAGACTCGACACACAGTGACATTCGTCCCTCCGGCCACGGCGGCAGCGCCACCTCCTGGATCTAGGGAACATAGCACTGATGTCACAGCTAGATTCAAAAAATGCACCCGGGAAAGTAAGTACCCGCTACATATACAAACACACCCATGTATCTATTTGTGTGTATATATATATATATATATTGTGAGGGGGTTAGCTCGGCAGCGGGTGTGTGTGACCCCCGGGATGGGCTCCCCACACAAAAACAGGCCCAGCAAACGGAGGTTGTGGTTTTCAAAATCAAAAAAAAGGTGCGGTTTATTTTCTATTTACAGTGACAAAACACAGCAAAGCCAAAAGAAACATATAAACAAAATAAATCCTGGTCAACTTGACCTCTGACTAAACATACAGGTTTCCTAACTAACAACTGGGATCAGCCTAGTGCTGTCCTAGTCCCTAAGTCCCTGGTTTTAAATGTCCAAGCAAATAGCCACACAGGCTTTTTCTCACCGCACAGGGGTTCACTCTCCCTAGACAGTCCACACAGGTCTGGTTCCAGGCATGAGCTAACATCTAATGAATCTGGGAGTTCTTATAGAGGCCTAAATGAGCTGACAAGCTTCAGCTGGCCTCATCAACTCCCTGTCTGTACGACGCCCCACACTCTCCCTAGAGGTATGAGTCATCCATGAGCCTACTAGCCTCAGCTGGGCTTATACAACTCTCCACCCTAGTTGTATAAGTCAGCATAAAGCCTGAATCTGGGAGAAATATATCTACCCCCCTGGATGCAACCAGGTGACTTTACCTTCCTGCTGTCACATACCCCCCCCTCTTGTTTTAACCTCGGGGTTGGAACACCAGCAATCAGGCATTCATGTACTCGAGACAAAGCATCCACATTCCCCATTTGAACGCCAGGGCGATGCTTTACTGTGAAGTTGAATTCCTGGAGGGCCAGGAACCACCTATTCACTCTTCTATTTGTTTCCTTGTTTTGAGCCATCCACTTTAACGGAGCGTGATCCGTAACCATGTCAAAGTGCCTACCTAGCAGGTAGTACCGAAGGGAATCTAGAGCCCACTTCACCGCTAAACACTCCTTTTCAACGGTGGCGTAATTTACCTCATGGGACTTCAACTTCCTGCTGAGGTAAATGACTGGGTGCTCTTCCCCGTTCCAGACCTGGGACAATACTGCTCCTAACCCCACATCTGACGCATCACTTTGTACGACAAAGTCTTTAGAGAAGTCGGGTGAGTACAACACTGGCTGGCTACATAAGGCTTGTTTCAAGAATTGGAATGCTGCCTCAGCCTCGGGGGTCCATTTAATCATGACCGACCCTTTCCCCTTCGTTAGGTTGGTTAGGGGCACAGCCTTAGAGGCAAAGTGGGGAATGAATCGCCGATAATACCCAGCGATTCCCAGAAAGGCTCGTACCTGCTTCTTGCTGTTGGGACGTGGCCAACTCTGGATGGCCTCGACTTTGTTGAGTTGGGGTTTTATTACTCCCCTCCCAATGGTGTACCCAAGATATTTGGCCTCCTCCTGCCCAATGGTACACTTCTTGGGGTTAGCCGTAAACCCCGCTTCCCGAACAGAGTCCAGGACTGCTTGCACTTTTGGCAGATGTGAGGCCCAATCTGTGCTATGGACAATTACGTCATCCAGGTAAGCCGCAGCATACTTCCGATGGGGCCTCAGCATCTGGTCCATTTTCCGCTGGAACGTGGCCGGCGCATTCTGTAACCCGAACGGCATTCTTTTATATTGGAACGCCCCGTCTGGGGTTACAAATGCGGTTTTCTCTTTGGCCAATTTGGCCAGGGGGATTTGCCAATACCCTTTTGTGAGGTCAAGAGTCGTCATGTATCGGGCTGTTCCCAGCCGGTCGATCAACTCATCTATACGTGGCATGGGGTAGGTGTCAAATTTTGTAACTTTGTTCAACTGACGAAAATCGTTACAAAATCGCCAGCTCCCATCCGGTTTAGGCACCAACACAATGGGACTAGACCAATCACTTTGGGACTCCTCTATCACCCCTAAGTTCAGCATTTTCTGTACTTCCTCCCGTATTGCCTCCCGTCGGGCCTCTGGGATCCGATAGGGTTTTAACTTCACCCTTTCACCGGGCGGGGTAATGATGTCATGCTCTACCCCAGATGTTTGTCCCGGCAGCTCAGAGAATACCTCCTTGTTGCGAAGCACAAACTCCTTAACCTCCTGTTGTTGGGGTTGTGACAAGGTGGCTGCTATTCCAACCTCAGGAATCACGCAACCAGTTTGAGCTGGTGACCAAGTGTCTGCGACTAGGGACTCTCTATCCCTCCAGGCTTTCAACAGATTAACGTGATAGATCTGTTCGGGCTTTCGCCTTCCTGGTTGTCTGACCTTGTAATTCACTTCACTCACTTTTTCCATTATCTCGTAGGGGCCTTGCCATTTGGCAAGGAATTTACTTTCAACCGTAGGGACAAGTACCAGTATCCTATCCCCCGGGGAAAAGGTACGGGTCTTGGCTCCACGGTTGTACACTCTCTGCTGTGCTAACTGCGCTTGGGCCAAATGTTCCTTCACGATGGGCATTACCTGTGCAATTCGGTCTTGCATCAGGGCGACATGCTCAATCACACTCCTGTGGGGAGAACTCTCACTTTCCCAAGTTTCCTTGGCAATATCCAACAGCCCTCTTGGGTGTCTCCCATACAGTAACTCAAAGGGGGAGAATCCCGTAGAGGATTGGGGCACCTCCCTAATAGCAAACATCAGATAAGGAAGTAGACAGTCCCAATCCTTTCCATCTCTATCCACCACTTTCTTCAACATTTGCTTTAGGGTTTTGTTGAATCTTTCAACCAGCCCATCGGTTTGGGGGTGATACACAGATGTACGTAATTGCGTCACTTTGAACAATTTACACAGCTCCTTCATAACCCGGGACATAAAGGGTGTACCTTGGTCCGTAAGCAGTTCTCTACAAATACCCACCCGGCTAAACACAAGAGATAGCTCTTTGGCTATGGTTTTGGCCGAGGTATTTCGGAGAGGGATCGCTTCTGGATAACGGGTGGCATAGTCCATTATAACTAATATGTACTGGTGCCCCCTAGCGGACTTGATTATAGGACCTACCAAATCCATGGCGATCCTCTCAAACGGGACCTCAATGATGGGTAGAGGGACCAGCGGGCTACGGAAATGTGGCATCGGGGCCGACCTCTGACACACAGGGCAGGAGGAACAATAATTTTCTATGTCCTTTATCACCCCCGGCCAATAGAATCTCTGTAATACCCTCTCTCGGGTTTTCTCTGTCCCCAGATGACCTCCAAGAATGTGCCCATGGGCCAACTCCAACACCAACTTCCTGTAAGGTTTGGGCACCACAAGCTGCTCAACGGTTTCTTCTGCCCTTTTTGCCACCCGATACAGTAGGTCCTTCTCTACGCTGAAGTATGGGTAAGTGCAGGTATTATCTGGGTTCACTAACTCGCCATCTATTTTCACTACGTTTTCCCGTGCCTTTATTAGGGCGGGGTCTTTCAACTGTTCTGTGGCAAAGTTTTCCCTGTGAACCTCAAGATCAGAAAACTCCACAGACGGTAGGTTTTCGTCTGAGGAGGTGGGCTCCTCTCCAGTTTCTTGAGTCTCCCCTGCCAATACTGATAAGGGAAATTCCGGAGAGTCCTCACCACTCTCAGGGGAGTTCTGGCTATCACATTCCTGGTACATAGGGGCACCAGTGGGGGGCTCAGGATCATCCCACAGTTCCCAGAACTTCGGAAAATCCCTTCCCACAATGGCGTCATACGGTAACTGAGATACTAAGCCCACTGGATGAGAGAGGGTACCTTTGGGGGTCTCGAAACACACTGTAGTCACTGGATACTCTCGGGTGTCCCCATGCACACAAATAACAGCTACCTTGCTATTCCCAGAGACCTCTGTTTTAACTAACTCAGCCTTTATCAGGGTCACAAGGCTACCTGAATCCAGCAATACCACAACATTTCTACCATTAACACACATTTTGCATAAATGTTTCTCAATTCCTCGAATGGCAGTGCATGCGACTGTCGCACACAGCGACTGACGTCTGCCCGTCAGAAAGTCACACTGCATGGGTTCCTCCACAACCGGGCAATTGGCTGCAATATGTCCCGCTTGCCGGCAGCGGTAGCAAACGATCCTTCTTGCCGCCTCTTGAGCCGCTGATTTCCCAGGCTGTTCTCGCCAAACTTGGGGTAGAGCTCCCACCCTCTCACTCTCTCCACCCTTACCCCTTGGAATCCTCTTATCCGCCCCTGGGGATGGTCTGGTCTTAGGGTGGAAAGTCCGAGTGTCTCTGGAAGAGGCCGTCAGGTTCTCTGTAGCCAAGTATTTCTCCACACGATCCACAAGACCATTGGCCGTCTCTGGGTCTCCATGGCTTACCCAGTTTTGGATGGCAGTAGGAAGAGCTCTCAAAAACCGATCCATTACAACACGTTCCACAATCTTTGGTGCGGACAAAGTCTCTGGCTGTAGCCACTTTCTGCTCAGGTGAATGAGATCATACATTTGAGACCTGGGGGGTTTTCCAAGCTGGAAAGTCCAGTTATGCACACGCTGAGCCCGGACAGCCTGGGTGACACCCAGCCTTGCCAATATCTCAGCTTTAAGCATCACATAGTCTTTTGCTTGGTCAGGCTCTAGGTCATAGTAAGCCTTCTGCGATTCACCAGTTAACAGAGGAGCCACCAGTCCAGCCCACTGCTCCTCAGGCCACTTTTCTCTTTCAGCAGTCCTTTCAAATGTGGTCAAAAATACCTCTGGATCATCCTCTCCAGTCATTTTTGTCAATAAACGACTCACCCCAAAGGACGCGGTATTAGTGGGACGGCTTTCCTCACTGGTCTGCGGACGTTGCTGCATTACTGCTTCCATTTGTTGTAGTCTCTGCTCTTGCTTCTGTAACAGGTCTATGAAGCGGGCCTCAGATTGCTGCTGGGCTTGTTGCTGAGCTTCCAGACTCTGTTGGTGAGCTTGCTGCTGGGCTGCAAAGTTCTGTTGTTGAGCTGCAAGGCTCTTTTGCAAACCTGCATTTGTCTGCTGTTGATTGGCATTTGCTAGAGCCAGCTGCTTCAGTATCTCCTCCATGCTGGCTTAAAAAAAACTGCCACTGGTTCTCCACCAACTGTGAGGGGGTTAGCTCGGCAGCGGGTGTGTGTGACCCCCGGGATGGGCTCCCCACACAAAAACAGGCCCAGCAAACGGAGGTTGTGGTTTTCAAAATCAAAAAAAAGGTGCGGTTTATTTTCTATTTACAGTGACAAAACACAGCAAAGCCAAAAGAAACATATAAACAAAATAAATCCTGGTCAACTTGACCTCTGACTAAACATACAGGTTTCCTAACTAACAACTGGGATCAGCCTAGTGCTGTCCTAGTCCCTAAGTCCCTGGTTTTAAATGTCCAAGCAAATAGCCACACAGGCTTTTTCTCACCGCACAGGGGTTCACTCTCCCTAGACAGTCCACACAGGTCTGGTTCCAGGCATGAGCTAACATCTAATGAATCTGGGAGTTCTTATAGAGGCCTAAATGAGCTGACAAGCTTCAGCTGGCCTCATCAACTCCCTGTCTGTACGACGCCCCACACTCTCCCTAGAGGTATGAGTCATCCATGAGCCTACTAGCCTCAGCTGGGCTTATACAACTCTCCACCCTAGTTGTATAAGTCAGCATAAAGCCTGAATCTGGGAGAAATATATCTACCCCCCTGGATGCAACCAGGTGACTTTACCTTCCTGCTGTCACAATATATATATATATATATATATATATATATATATATATACACATACATACACCCACATACACAATGATAGAACATGGTCATGAAGTATAAACTAATAATATAGTGACGACTTGGAACCATAGGGGTAAGGTGACCAATGTACTCACAAGGTGAATATTACTGATATGTAGCTGATTATGACAGTAAAGGCTGATTATAAGATGATATGAACCTCAATTTCTTTGTTCATATCCCCTGGCCTTAGAGTATCCAGGGTATAAATCAAGAATGTCTCCCTCTCACATAGGTGCTTGAAGCGCTCAGCTATGGGAAGAAATCGGGGTATGGCTTCCAGAATCCAAATGAACAGACCATCAGTAGGTTGATCACTGTGATCTGCAAAGTGTTGGGGGACACTGTGCTTATCAAGATGGTGCTGCCTTCTGGCTTACTGTTCCTGTACTATCACCAATTTGTTTTAGCTGCACTCGCTCTTTTACTTGCTTTCATTAGCTTGTCTATAAGCATGTTCGATCGAAATTGTCATTTAAATTATGATTGCTCACTCTGATGAATATTTTTATTGAGGGTGAATGGAGTTCCGGTTAGAGGCTGGTCCGTGTGGTTTTGTTTCCGCCGGCCGTCTCTACAGTGTGGAACGCATTCAATTTCCGCCACTAGTTAGACGTCCCGCCTATATAATACACCTCTATGCACGCTAAGCCACGCCCGTGACGATATCAGTCTATGATGAAATGCGTGGGGTACGGCTTGTACGTGACGTGATGACAGTGTATGCTGGGACGCGGCGGCCATCTTATTGGCAGTTAGAGCCTGTATTCAATGCCTGTCTTTTAATCGGAGCATGTGAGTGCATGTGTGTTGCTTGTTATATCAAACAACTTTTATAAGAATACTACACCATGAGGCTCTTTCACCTTTGTTACATGGGTTGACCTAAAAACAAGGTGTATCCTAGCATAAAATTTTCCTGTCTCCTTTGAAATTTTCTCAATGCTGGAGATCCCATCAGGTGCAGCAGACTTCAATGGAGGTATAGTCTGCCCTCCAAACCCTCTACAAGGATCACTTCTTTGTGATTGGAAGGGTTGGTAAAAGTGTGACTTTAGCTTTAGTGTCCACTAAAGCCATCAAATGTGTAAGAGACAATAGGTTTCCCAACCTTTTAGTGACAGGTGCATGTGGACATTGGTCTCTTGCTGTTGCTGCCCTCATTACTGTCGCTGGAGACCTACCTTCCCTTCACAAAGGATAAGGACCTCCCAGTCCCCCTTCCCAAGACCCTCTAACTAATCCTAGGAAAAATAAATCTGGGTTTGGAATCCAGTGCTCTTTTGGGAAGACCTGATCGATCATAAGCCCATGTTCTCTGCTGCAATGGCCAGGAAAAGATGTGAGACAGTAATGCGTTTTATGCATTTCAGTGATAATCCCCTCTCTTTCCGTGGGGTGACCCTGCACAAATTTGGCCCCTACATAAATTACTTCACCTAGAAATTCGCAGATGTCATGCGACTCCGGCCAGTCACAGAGCCGGGGTCCGCAGCCCCGAAAGGAAGAGGGCTGAAGAATGGACGCTTCCTGCACAGGTGACAGCGGTGACATCGCATGCTTCGGTTTCAGGTAAGTAACACATAACGGGCTACTATGTGATGCATAGTAGCCCATTATGCTTTACCTTTGCAGTGAAATAAAGAGGAAGTAAAACCCATCAGTGTTTACTCTTTAAGTTACTGTGTGTTTTTTTTAACCGTTGTTGCTTGCTTTTCAGGAACCCCGTTCAGTTGCATCACTGATCAGTGTATTCTGACAGCAGCAGGGTGATAAGAACATTACATGTATGTTCAGCATTAGAAGAGTGGGTGGATGTGCGGCCGAAGCTTCTAATCATAGGCATACCATACACTTTTTCTGGCAGAGATTTCTTCATCCACATCGATCGATGTGGCAGAAACCCTTAAAGTGGTTGTAAACCCACTTTTGCAACTTCCACCTACAGGTAAGCCTAGACTAAGGCTTACCTGTAGGTGCAAGAAATATCTCCTAAACCTACACGGTTTAGGAGATATTTACTAAAATCACAGGCGCCGCTGTCTATGGCGCATGCGCGCCGTAGACAACGGCAAATTCATGGGGTTAATCCCATTCACAAATTCGGCTAAGTCCCAGCAATGCTTTTGCTTAGCCAAATTTGACGGCTCCCGCGCGCATGCGCGGAGCCACGTCTTCGCCGCTCCGGCCAATTACAGCGCCGGAGCGGCGCTGTGATTGGCTGGAGCGGCGATACTCGGAAGTAACATTCCGGCTATCGCCGCAGCGATGGCTGCGGCTGGAGAGAGGAACACGGACGGCTTTGGGGGCCCCGATCTAAGGTAAGTGGTACATAATGAGCTAGTATGCTAGTCATACTAGCTCATTATAGCTTTGTCTTGCAGGTGGGCTAGAAGAAAAAAAAGTTATATGGGTTTACAACCACTTTAATGCTGGCCATACACTTAATCTTTTTAGAGGCCCTAAAATGCCAGGACAGTTAAAACACCCCCCAAATGTCCCCTTTTTGAAAAGTAGACACCCCAAGGTATTTTCTGAGAAGCATGTTGAGTCTTTGGAAGATCTTAATATTTGCAACAAGTTTTTGTAAAAAAATTAATTATTTTATTTTATTTTTTTACAAAAAAGTCACTTTACTGAGACATTTTTTACACACATCATAAGTATACATGGAATTACACTCCAAAATGCATTCTGCTACCTCTCCCAAGTATGGGGATACCATCTGTGTGAGACGTTTTGGGAGCATAGCTGAAAAAAACACTACCTTCAGGCTTTCAAAAGGTGTAATTTGCACATTTTATTTCTTTACTACCTATCACAGTTTTGGAGGCCCTAAAAATGCCAGGATAATTCAAACATCCCCAAAATGACCCCTTTTTGTAAAGTAGACACTCCAAAGTATTTGCTAAGAGGCATTGCAAGTATTTTGCAGATCTCATTTTTTTTTTTTTAAATGTTAAGAAATAGAACGATAGAGTATTTTTTATTTTATTTTTTCATTTTTCAAAACCTTGTGAAAAAAATTATGTCTGCAAAATACTCACTATGCCTCTTATCAAATACCTTGGAGTGTTTACTTATCAAATAGGGGGCATGTGGGGGGTGTCTGAACTGTCCAGTCAATCTGTGATAGGTAGTCAGGAAGCAAAATAAAAAAATTACGCTCATTGAAAGCCTGAAGGTGGTCAATGGTTTTGGGCCCCTGTACGTGGATATGCTCCCAAAAAGTCTCAGACATGTGGTGTCCCTATACTTGGGAAGAGTAGCAGAATGTGTTTTGGGATATAATTACACATATACTCATGGTATGTGTGAGAAATTTACGACTAAGGCTATGGCCAAAACGCGTCAGCATTATTATTTAATTGTCACTCTGATATACCAATAAACGACACTTCAGGAATTACAGTCTTGCCGACTCTTATTTCTATTGTTGCATTCGAGTGTGTTGGGGCACATCGAGCCTTGGCACCTGTGAGTGGACCTGGTGTATGGATTGGGTTGTCCCTGCAGAGAGCACTGATACCTTTTTTCTTTTACATATGTGAGAAATATCTCTTTGTGAAATGTTTTTATTGAAATTTCAATAGGGGAACAGAAGTTGGAGAGGGGAAAAAATAAAAAATAAATAAGAATAAGAGGAAAATACTAGAATACAGAAGCATAGATAAATCTGGGTTACAGTAAAGCCCCGTACACACGATCGGATAACCTATGGATTTTCGTCCGATGGATTTGTCCATCGGAAATCCGATGAAACTGTTTTGTTTTTCATCAGTCTTGGCCACACACCATCAGTCAAAAAACCGACGGTTCCAAACGCGGTGACGTAAAACACTCCGATGAGCCAAGAAAAATGAAGTTTAATGCTTCTGAGCATGCGTCGACTTGATTCTGAGCATGCGTGGGTTTTTTAACCATCGGAAAATTTTAAAACAAGTTCTATTTTTTACAACCGATGGAAAAAAGACCTATGGGTATCATACACGATCGGTTGGTCTGATGAAAACCGTCCATCGGTTTGACAAAGTCAGAGGCAGATGGAGTGTCCTAAAGAACGATTTTAGGGACTTGGGAGCTAAATTGAGGAAAAGGACCTCCAAGGTAGTATTCTCGGGAATACTACCGGTACATCGAGCCACACCAGAAAGGCAGAGGGAGATTAGGGAAGTGAACAAGTGGCTGAAGAGCTGGTGTAGTAAGGAGGGGTTTGGGTTCCTGGAGGACTGGGCCGACTTCTCAGTCGATAACCAGTACTATAGAAGGGACGGACTGCACCTAAATGAGGAGGGTGCAGATCAGCTGGGAATAAGGATGGCCAAAAAGTTAGAGGGGTTTTTAAACTAGGTGACAGGGGGGAGGGTCCAGAGATAGTGAGAGTCAGCGGGGAACATATTCTAAAGGGTAGTATTAGGGGCATTAGTGGTAGGGTAACCAAAGAACATAAACCCAAGGTAAGTATAGTAGCAAGTCCTAGTTGCAATCTGGGAACACCCAAGAGGATAGTATGTGACCGGTCAAATAATATTAATGCATTAAAGTGTCTGTTCACCAACGCCAGAAGTCTGCCAAGCAAAATAGGTGAGTTGGAAGCTCTGGTGCTTGAGGAGAGCTATGATGTAATCGGTATTGCTGAAACTTGGCTTCATTCCTCACATGACTGGGCTATTAATATTCCTGACTATGCACTCTTTCGGAAAGACAGGGTAAAAAGGAAGGGTGGAGGGGTCTGTCTCTATGTGAGAAGTGATCTCAAAGCGAGTGTGAAAGAGGACCTGGTGGATGGAGAGTGTGATGAGTCTGAAGCATTATGGGTGGAACTGCATACAGATGTGCGTAGTTCAAAGCTAATCATTGGAGTTTGTTATAGACCACCCAATGTTAATGAGGAGTTAGAGACTCAGCTCCTTGCACAGATGGAAAGGGCTGCAAGGGCTGGGACGGTGATAATAATGGGGGATTTTAACTACCCAGAAATTGACTGGAGTAATGGAACTGCTGGGACAGTTAAAGGGCAAAAATTTATAAACCTATTGCAGGACAATTTTATGGTCCAGTTTATTGAGGCCCCAACTAGGAATGATGCTCTGTTGGACCTGGTAATCTCAAACCATGCAGAGCGTATTACTAATGTTCAGATAAAGGAACACCTGGGTAGCAGTGACCATAACATGATTTCATTTGATGTTAGTTGTAAGCAAAAATCACATACAGGAAAGATAAAAACACTTAATTTCAAGAGAGCAAATTTTCCAAGGATGAGTGCTGCTCTCCAGGACTTAGACTGGGAAGGAATATTGGCATCAATGGGCACAGAAAAGAAATGGGAATTCTTCAAAAAGACTGTTTGTGAACTCACTGCAAAGTATATTCCCATGGGCAATAAGTTTAAAAGGCTAAAAATAAAACCTATGTGGCTCACTGCCAAAGTTAAAAAAGCTATAAACTATAAGAAAAGAGCTTTTAAAAAATATAAAAATGAGGGAACACTAGTGTCATTTAAATGTTACAAAGAATATAACAGGATATGTAAAAAGGAAATCAAGGATGCAAAAATTCAAAATGAACGACAGATTGCAAAAGATAGTAGGACAAACCCCAAAAAATTCTTCAAATATATTAATAGTAAAAAGGTCAAGTCTGAGCATGTAGGCCCTTTACAAAATAATCTAGAGTGGGTGACTGGGGACAAAGAGAAGGCTAATTTATTAAATACTTTCTTCAGTTCTGTGTATACAAAGGAGCATGGGGGAGCTCATGTCCAAAATGGGGGTGGTAGTGACACATCCCCAAATCCACAATGGCTCAAAAGTGATATGGTCCAGAAATATTTAGATGGAATAAAGGTGGATAAAGCACCTGGACCAGATGGCATACACCCACGGATCCTAAAAGAATTGAGCTCTGTAATTTCAAAGCCATTGTATTTAATTTTTAGGGACTCATTAATGACAGGAATAGTACCACTGGATTGGCGCAGGGCCAATGTGGTGCCTATATTTAAAAAGGGAATTAAGTGTTTACCAAGTAACTATAGACCTGTTAGTTTAACTTCTATAGTTGGGAAAATACTGGAGAGATTAATAAAAGACCACATAGATGAGTTCTTGCTGGAAAAAAACTATTTAAGCAACAGACAGCATGGATTCATGAAAGACAGAAGTTGTCAAACAAACCTGATTTCTTTTTATGAAGAGGTAAGTAAGACCTTGGACAGAGGGGTGGCAGTGGACGTGGTATACTTGGATTTTGCAAAAGCGTTCGATACAGTTCCCCACACACGGCTCACGTGTAAGGTAAAGTCTACAGGATTGGAAATATCAGTTTGTAAATGGATAGAAAACTGGCTAAAAGACAGAATTCAGAGAGTAGTGGTTAATGATTCTTACTCTGAATGGTCCAAGGTTATCAGTGGTGTACCCCAAGGTTCAGTGCTGGGACCCTTACTTTTTAATATGTTTATAAATGATATTGGGTCTGAGATCAAAAGTAACATTTCTGTCTTTGCAGATGACACCAAGCTATGCAGTGGAATAACGTCCTTACAGGATGTTGCCAATTTACAAGCCGACCTCAATGCTCTGTCTAATTGGGCGACTATGTGGCAGATGAGGTTTAATGTTGATAAATGTAAAGTTATGCACTTGGGGGCTAATAATATGAATGCATCATACATACTAGGGGGAGTACAACTGGGGGGATCCGTAGTGGAGAAGGATCTGGGGGTTTTGGTAGATCATAAGCTCAATAATGGCATGCAATGCCAAGCTGCGGTTTCCAAAGCGAGCAAAGTCCTTTCTTGTATTAAGAGAGGTATGGTCTCCAGAGAGAGTGATATCATTTTTCCCCTGTTCAAATCATTAGTAAGACCTCATCTGGAATATGCAGTTCAGTTTTGGGCCCCAGTTCTCAAAAAGGATATTGGGGAACTGGAGAAAGTGCAGAGAAGGGCAACCAAACTGATAAGAGGCATGGAGGAGCTCAGCTATGAGGAGAGATTAGAGGAACTGAATTTATTCTCTCTTGAGAAGAGGAGATTAAGGGGGGATATGATCAACATGTACAAATATATAAGGGGTCCATATAGTGAACTTGGTGTTCAGTTATTCACTTTACGGTCAACACAAAGGACAAGGGGGCACTCTTTGCGTCTAGAGGAAAAGAGATTTCACCTCCAAATACGGAAAGGTTTTTTCACAGTAAGAGCTGTGAAAATGTGGAATAGACTCCCTGCAGAGGTGGTTCTGGCCAGTTCAGTAGATTGCTTTAAGAAGGGCCTGGATTCTTTCTGAAATGTACATAATATAACTGGGTACTGACATTTATAGGTAAAGTTGATCCAGGGAATATCCGATTGCCTCTCGGGGGATCAGGAAGGAATTTTTTCCCCTGCTGTAGCAAATTGGATCATGCTCTTCTGGTTTTTTTTTTGCCTTCCTCTGGATCAACTGTGGGTATATGGGATTGTACGATATATGTTTATTTTATTTTTTTATTATTATTTTTTTATTTTTTTACGGTTGAACTGGATGGACTTGTGTCTTTTTTCAACCTGACTAACTATGTAACTATGTAACTATGTAACTATGTAAACCGATCGTGTGTACGGGGCTTTACAGTACCAAGTATAACATATTGAGTCCATACAGACATAGATAACTATTCACTATGATAAATAAATGCACACAGATAATTAAGTGAATATTTTTAAAAATGTGAGATTAAAAATAAAAAAGAAATTAGCAGATGCGTCAATCTGTCTATTTGTCAAGATATCATACTAATGTAATAAGGCATTAAGCCGTAGTAAAGTTAGAGATAAGTAACCTTAAGGTAAAAACTTGTTAAATCGCTTCACGATTTATTAATCAGAAATCAGGAGGATAAAAAATTAAATAAAATTAAGACAGAGTACAGGATAGAAAAAAGATAAGAATATAAGAAGAAAAAAAATAAAATAAACACCCGGGACGGTGATCTGACTCCTGACATATATGTATATATACTTTGAGAGATTGTATAGATACTAGTTTGGTAACATCAAAGATTGGTCAAAGTCGGTTGGAAAGTAATGTTTCACCCAGGGCTGCCAAATTTTACGAAATGTATTTATTTTATTTTATTCAATAGCTGTCATTTTTGCAAATAACAGTGCTCTATTCATTTTGTGTTTGGCTTCCGCTAAAATTAGAGAGTTTGTTTTCCAAGCTTTGGCAATAGTTTGTTTGGCGTGTGAGAAATATCTCATTAAAAGTGAAAACTTTGTGTACATTTTTCTGTAGCGATACCTTCAACTAAGAGGGCCGCAAATTTAGTTTGGGCCCTGAAACAGCTCCGCCAACCCCCGGCAATTTACTCGACCCCCTACTGGCACAGTTAGTTATGGCAGCAATATAATTCTTATGCTATATGATGAAACTCAGACACCAAGGCAATGAAAGGGGTATCTAATTTACTTTAGATTTGTGGTAAAAAGGGTTAACAGTGGTAACAGTTTACATGAAATAGGTTGCAGAGCCCTACAGCAATAAACACACTATGCATTAAATGAACAGTAAAGGTGCGCCGCGTGGGCGACCGTTAACTAGGCGCCCTGTGGCGCAGCAACCTAATGAACTAACTAGCTGGCCAGGCCTGGCTCAGATATCTAAAACTCAGTCTCTGGGGGATGATGGTTTCTTCACCGGCAAGCCTTTAAAGGTGGTGCACATAACAAAATAACATTTGTAATCCAGTGGGAAGATTGTGATTGAACAAACACTTTACTGAAGAACCTCTGAGTTCAACTCTGATATGGATCTCCAGTGAGAGTATCAGATATAAACTTGTGGGCCACGGCAGTCTATAGGCACATCAGCAATAAACAGTATATGGTCTGAGCATACGCTCGCTCACCCCTCCGGACGCGATCCCAGTCTGGGAACTTCCACCGACTGTGTCCTCACACACACTGTCTCCAGCGATCGGGCCCCCGATCCAACCAAGGCTGTGAATAAGCGAAGTCAGATGCCACCCAGTCTCGCAGCGGGGTGGAAGGCTCTTTGGTGCTGCACAAGGCCTCCGGCTTCAGGCCTTGCACACCGGCACATCCGCACAGGAGGATCAGTCACTGAAGTCTCGTGTCCCAAAGAGGCTGAGCCCAGCCTCGCCTCCTCCTTTTATAACCCCTCCCATGAGTCTCTGGGGTGGAAACATTGCCGAAAGGGGTTCTGGGCAAGGTAGTCCTGGGAGTCTTAAAGGGGACCCCGCTACATTTCTTTTTTATGTCATTTTCCAAAAATTTGTGGCAAAAAATAAAACCTTCCATGGACTCAACATGGCTCTCAGCAAATACCTTGGGGTATCTACTTTCCAAAAAGGAGTAAATTAGAAAGTCTTTGTACTGCCTTGGCATTTTAGTACCTTAAGAAATGTGATAGACAGTCAGAAAGAAAAACATGCGTAAATTCCAGTATATATACCATAGTTTGTAGATACTTTAACTTTAACGCAAACCAATTAATATACACTTATTGGGATTTTATACTAAAGACATGTAGCAGAATACATTTTGGTCTGAATTTATGAAGAAACTTGATTTTATTGGATATGTTTTAATAGAAATGAAAAATAACGGTTCTTTTCAAAATTTCTGGTCTTTTTCCATTTATATTGAAAAAAAAAAAAAAAAACCCTGTAGTGATAAAATACCACCAAAAGTAAGTTCTATTTTTGTGGAAAAAATCATAACAATTTAATTTGGATTCAGTATTTCATGACCGAGCAATTGCCAGTTAAAATAGCTCAGTGCTGAATAGCTCTGAAAATGCTCTGGTCATGAAGGGGGGTAAAACATTCTGAAAGTCAAGTGATTAAAAGTCCCTACAGGTCATTCGTTTCGAGTTAAAGTGGTTCTAAAGGCTGAAGGTTTTTTATGCATTCGCCCACAGCCCCTGATCCTTACCTAAGCCCCCTCATTCTTACCTAAGCCCCCTCTGATCCAGCGATGTTCACGCTAGCCTCGGCTGTATGGGGACTCTCCCTCCTCATTGGCTGAGACAGCAGTGGGAGCCAATTGACTTCCACTGCTGTCAATCACAGCCACTAAGCCAATGAGAAGAGAGCAGGGGCGAGGTCTATGTGTCTTATAGAGCAGCGGCTCAGGAGCAAGCAGGCAGCGGTGCCCCCAGGGCAAGCGGGATTCTCTGGGGGCATTGCTCGAGGGGGATGAGCCAGGAGTGCCGGTGGGGGACCTGAAAAAAAGAGGATCGGATCTGCTCTGTGCAAAACCACTGCACAGAGCAGGTAAGTATAACATGTTTTTTATTTATAAAAAAAAGAAAAAGTGAGGCTTTAGTATCACTTTAGAGAAGGAAAAAACAACAAGGTATAACCACGCGGCCAAAGTGAGCGAAAGATGGCTGCCTGCACAACAGATATACTGTGTGGTAAACTGAGGGAATAATTGGGGAAAGTGCGTCGCTCAAAATGAAAATATAATCGTGAGATATATATACAAGAAAAAGCAAATGTTAAACAGTGCAATGTATATCACAGTGGTAATAGTTGATAACTAGCATACTCATGTAGCGATACCTTCAGTTAAGAGGGCCGCAGATTTAGTTTGGGCCCTGAAGACAGCTCCGCCAACCCCCGGCAATTTACTCGACCCCCTTCTGGCACAGTTTGTCTAGGGTAATATATATCTTATGCTCTATGGTTAAATTCAAATTTACTTTCTACTGGCAATAAAATCAACAGTTGTAACAGATCACATGAATCTATCTGCAGAGCCCTGCAGCAATAGTCACACTATAACTAGTAAGATATGGCGCACACGTGCCACGTGTAACAGTACCTCACTATGCACCCTATGGCGCAGCAACTAAATAAACTATCTGGATGGCCAGGCCTGACCATATAACTCAGTCTCTAGGGGATGAATTCTTTGCATGCAAGTCTTTAAACGGTGGTGCACATTTCAGGAACACAATTGTAATCCAAAGGGTAAAAGTGCCAACACAGAACACTCCACTAGAGATTCGTTTGACTCAGTTCTGCTATGGATCTCCAGTGGGGACTTAAATATGAACTGGTGGGCCAAGGCAGTCTGTAGGCCTAACAATATTGTACAGTGTATGGATTGAGCAGGCGCTCGCTCACCCCTCCGTACGCGATCCCAGTCCGGGAACTTCCACCTGCTGTGTCTCCACACACACACAGCGTCTGCCGCGGTCTGGTCTCCGGCTCAGCAGCGGTTGAGGAAACCGAGTCAGATGCCACCCAGGCTCGCAATGGGGTGGAAGGCTCTTTAGGGTAACAGCGCAAGGCCCCAGGCTTCAGGCCTTGCACCACAGCGGATCCGCACAGGAAGATCTCTCCACTGAAGTCTCGTGTCCAAAAAGAGGCCGAGCCCAGCCTCAGCTCCTCCTTATATAACCCCACCCATGAGTCTCTGGGGTGGAAACATTGCACCCTGGGTGCCGAATGGGGTTCTGGGTAAGGTAGTCCTGAGAGTCTTAAAGGGGACCCCGCTACACACTCCCCCCACTTAAACTCTTTGGTCCCCAAAGATAATCCTAACATACACTGCGTACAACCCTAGACAACATTGCGTATGATGTTGGCATAGGGAATTCCCACCAAAACCGAGGGGTTGAATTCCCTTGCCCACAGGTCACACTATCATGAGTGGCCTGCCTAACTGTGCCAGAGAGTGAGTGGGGGTTGCCCTCCACGAAATGAACAGTGGAGGGACCTGGATTCTCTGTACTCCTCATGGCAGTGACCACAGAATCTTCTGAGCTCTTCCCGATTTGTGGGTAGGTCAACTTTTTGGGAGGCCTTATGATTCTTCGAGCCCTTTGCTCTTTTGGGGTTTCTGGCTCTGGCGCCACAGGCTCTTCTTCCGTAGCAGGTTCGGGCAACACGGCGGGCTCTGGAACATCTGCTTCAGGGGCCGAAGGATACATAGAGTCTCTAGGGTCCTCTTCTGAATAAGTGTCACAGGCATCTTCCCAGTAATCTGATGAAGGACTAGATGGGATGAACTCAGTGGCTTCTGCATTCAGTTGTCCATCTATAGTGTCTTCAGTGGTTGGAAGGTCTATAGCAGAAGTCCCTGTAGTTGGAGAAGGCCACAGCCAGTCAAGTTCTCTTCCTTCATCTCCACTAAGTTCAGAGGCCTCTCCATCTTCAGCCCGAGAGGTCTGGGACCGAGTGTTTGGCCTGGGAGTATCCAGAATAGAGACTGGTTCAGGGGAGTCCCTCACTGGAGGTATCCTGACTGCTTCAGTAAGTGGGAGCAGATGGTTTCAATGCCACGTCTTCAGTGGTCCTACCTTCCCTTCTGGCTTCAACTTGTAAACAGGCAGGCCCGGCAGCTTCCTACAGATGACATATTGCTCAGATCTCCATCTGTCTGCAAGTTTGTGTTTTCCAGGGACCCCCAGATTGCGTAACAGTACTCGGTCCCCGGGCTGAAGGTCTTGCACCCGGACCTTCAGGTCAAAGTTTCTTTTGTTTCAAGCTCCCCTTTGATCTGAGGCCGCTTGAGCTTGTTCATAGGCTACTTTCAGGCTGTGTCTGAGCCTGCCTACATATCCTTTATGGGAGGTGGCTGAGGAATGGTCTACGGAGGTGCCAAAGGCCAGGTCCACAGGTAACCTTGCTTCTCTCCCAAACATGAGTCGATAGGGGGAGTAGCCTGTAGCATCACTTGTGGTGCAGTTGTAAGCGTGTACTATAGCTGCTATGTGTTTGCTCCAATGTTGTTTCTTCTCACTATCCAGAGTTCCCAACATGTTGAGCAGGGTTCGGTTAAACCTCTCCGGCTGAGCATCTCCCTGTGGGTGGTAAGGTGTGGTTCGGGTTTTCTTGATTCCTAACGAATCCAGGAGTTTCCGGATCAGCCGACTCTCAAAGTCCCTTCCTTGATCTGAATGGAGTCGCTGTGGCAGCCCATAATGGACAAAATACTTCTCCATAAGTACCTTGGCTACTGTGGAAGCCTTCTGGTCTTTAGTTGGGAAAGCTTGGGCATACCTGGTGAAATGATCGGTTATCACCAGAACATTTCCTAGTCCACTCAGGTCGGGTTCGAGGCAGAGAAAATCAATGCATACCAGATCCATTGGGCCTTGACTTTGTAGATGGCCCATTGGGGCAGCTTGATGGGGTAAAGTCTTCCTCTGGATGCAGCGTGCACATGAATGGCAGTACTCTTCTACTTCTGCCCTCATGCAGGGCCAATAGAACCGACTTCTGACGAGTTGAAAGGTCCTTTCCGCCCCTAGGTGGCCGTGATTGTCATGTAGGGCAATCAGAACAGTCTCTCAATGTTTTTCTGGAAGGAACAATTGCCATTTATCTTCCAGGTCATCAGAGGGGCCCCTTCGGTAGACCACTCCCTGATGCACCTGCAACCTGTCCCACTCTTTCCTCAACAGGCGAGCTTCCTTTGAGGAGTGGCGCAGGAGTCTGTTTGGATCCTGATTCTCCAGGGCTTCCAGAACCAATTTCCCCATGGGGTCTTCTAATTGGTCGCATCTCAGCTCTTTCTTGGACAGTTTCGGCAGATTGTCTTCCTCCAGTTGGGTTACTCCACAGTATTGTTTGGGGACTCCTACCATGGTAACCCCTATCTCTTCTGCCCTCGAGCCTCCTCTGGCTTGTAATTCAGCCCCTTGACAAAGGGCCCGCACCCCGTCGGGTGCCACTTGAGTCCAGTCTTCTGTGTCACTGGTGAGGGCACGAGATCTCCTGGACAGAGCGTCTGCATCTCGATTTCCAGCCCCTGGCCTGTACTTTAGGCTGAAATTGAATCCAGACAGTGCAGCCAGCCACCTGTGTCCAGTGGCATCCAGCTTTGCTGTGGTGAAAAGGTAGGTAAGGGGGTTGTTGTCGGTCTTCACAGTGAACTCCGCCCCATACAGGTAGTCTTTGAGCTTGTCTACTACCGCCCACTTAAGGGCCAGGAACTCCAGCTTGTGAGTGGGGTAGTTCTTCTCAGAGGGGGTCAGGCTCCTGCTCACATAGGCCACAGGCCGCAGTTGTCCTTCGTGTTCTTGGTAAAGTACTCCTCCCAGACCGTCATGACTAGCATCTACATGTAGTTCATAGGGTTTGGTTGGGTCTGCGTAGGCCAAGACTGGGGCAGCGGTTAGGCTCTTCTTTAACGCCTGGAAGGCCTCTTCACACTTCTGGTTCCACTGATCTCTAACCAACTCTCCCGGCTTCCTGGGCCCTGAGTCGTCCTCTTCCCCCTCGGTCTTGAGTAGTTCATTCAATGGTCTGGCAATTCGGGCGAATCCTTCCACAAACCTCCTGTAATAGGAGCAGAACCCTTAAAAGGATCTGAGTTCTGTTACTGTGGTGGGTCGTGGCCAGGAGGTAACTGCCTCCAACTTCTCAGGGTCTGTGGCCACCCCTTCTTCAGACACTATGTGCCCCAGATAGTTCACAGAAGACTGGTAGAACCGACACTTCTCAGGCAAAAGCTTGAGTCCCTCCTCACTGAGTCTTCTCAACACTTTTTCCAGCCTCTCTTCGTGTTCTTCCAAGGTTCTCCCAAAGACAATAACATCGTCCAGGTATACAAGGACTTCAATAAGGTTCATGTCTCCTACAGTCTTCTCCATAAGACGTTGGAAGGTAGCAGGAGCTCCAGACAGTCCTTGAGGCATTCGATCAAACTCGAAGAAACCCACTGGGGTTATGAAGGCTGTCTTCTCCTTGTCTTCCGGATGCATAGGGATCTGATAGTATCCACTCTTGAGATCCATAACGCTGAACCACTTGGCTCCAGACAAACTCTGTAAAGCGTTCTCTATCCTCAGAGTGGTGTACTGGTCGGGGATGGTTCTCCTGTTGAGAGTCCTGTAGTCTATACATAGCCTCAATGACCCATTCTTCTTCCTGACCACCACTATCGGGGAGGCGTAGGGACTTCTAGACTCCCGGATCACACCAGTCCTCTTGAGTTCTGCGAGTTGTTCCCTTAGATCCTCCAGATCTGCTAATGGGACCCGCCTGACCCTCTCTCTGAAGGGCTTGTCTTCTTGGAGGCGGATTCGATGGGTGTCACTCCTTGCACACCCCACATCGAACTCATCTTTGGAGAAGATCTTCCCCCATCTGGTCAACTGGGCCTTGGCCCTCTCTTTCCAAGCCCTGGGCAGATTCAGGTTTTCCATGGACAGCTTCTCCCAAACATCTCCTCCTTCACCCGTCCCCTTGACTTCTGACAGGGTAACCGGGGCAGCAGGGCTCACCTGGCCCAGCAGCATTCTGGCTGGGATCTTCATGGGGTCACCTGTAGTGTTCCTAACACTCACCGGAACTCTACAATGAGCCTTCTTCAGGGCCTTCAGCGGAATCACTTTGGGTATCACTTCCAGACCTGAGAACTCTCCCCTTGGGTCGGACTCCAGCACGACAAAAGGTCCAGGCTGCTCCCAAGTAAGCTTCAGTGGCTCTGAGACAGGTTACTTCGCCGGGCTGCAACATTACCCCTTCTCTTCCAAGTCTCCACACCTTCCCTATCCCCTCTCCAGGGGTCTTCTGCTCTAGGACCAGCCGTTGGTAGGCCGTCTTCAGCATGGGGTGGATCTTGGTGGCCGCTTGCCCCTTCTCTTTCACTAGAGGGGTCAGGAGTCTTCGGACCAGGTCCGTGTTTGTCCCTACTATAAGGGAACTCTTGTTGGCTCCTGGCGTCCGAGGGCACACAACTGCCAGGGTGTCAAACACTTCGGCCTTCCCAGCCACAGATGGGTCAAAGATCATCTTGATGGGCAGATAGCCATTGTAGGGGAAGCTCTGGGTTCCAATCCCCCATATTTCCAGTTCCTCTATCTTCTGGATGGGCAGATGACTCAAGTGCTTATCATAGAAATCCCGGTATAATAGGGTCACTTCTGCCCCAGTATCCAAGATGGCTCTGGTGTAGACTCCCTCCACTTGAATGGGCACTATAGGCGATGGGCCTACCAGCTTCTCTGGATATGGCCTGGCAGGGGTCAACTTCTTCTGGTCCTTTCCCTTCGGACTCTCTTTCGTCCAACTCCCTTTGGACTTTAGTCTTTCTTGAGCCTGGTATGCATTGATTTCCCTCCTTTCAATGGGTGTACAGACCCGCTGAGGGATATTATTGTTTTTCTTAGGTGTGCATCCCCTCTGGGGAGTGCTGTGCCTCTTCTGAGGGGTCTTGCCCCCTTTCTCTGGGGTGTATCCCTGTTGAGGAATGTGGTGTTTCCTCTGAGGGGTTTTGTCTCCTCTTTTCTTCTGCTTCGCATTCAGTTTGGAGCTCACTGAATATGATGGGCACCCGGTTGACTCCTTCACCGGGGCCCTCTGGAGTTTCCCGCCGGCTTGCGGTTATCTGTTTTCTTCTTCTTGGGACTGGAACATGTAGCTGCAATGTGGCTAACTCCCCCACAGTTAAAACAGATTATGTATCCCCAGTCTTGCAGAGATGCGGGTGCCGAAACAGCTGGGAACAGTTCCTTTCTCGCTACCTCTTTCTCTGGACCCTGAGTGTCTTTTGCCATCAGAGAGGTTAGCATCTCTAACACCTGAGACATTTGTGATTTCAAAGTGTCCACTTCTGAGTCCCTTTCTGGAGTCATAAGCGAGTTGACTATCACTGGTGTAGGAGCATGACTTGTCTTTATCATTGCCTGATCCTTCTGCAGTGCCTCCTCATCTCTGATGATTTTTATCAAATCAGAGTAAGTCAGTGACGTTCCTCCTCCTGAGGTTTTCAAGTGCAACCAGACTGGATCCGAGCGTAACGCTCCCCTTAAGACTTGCTTCATTCTTGCCGCATCTGTATCTTGAGGCATCATTCCCTTCTTCAAGACAGTCTTACACAGCAACTTGTTTAGTCTTCTGACATACTCTGACAGCTTCTCATTCGGGTGTTGGAAAGTATGTTAAAATTGGTAGACCATCTCTGTCACCTTTTCTAACTGACCAAACTCTTCCTGTAGCATAGCTAGACAGTCTTGAGCCGTGCAGTCTATATTTCCAAACCGGAAACTTTTCACCACTTCTGCTGCTGCGCCTTTAAGGCTTTCTATCACTCGTTGCCTCTTCTGCGCTTCAGGCACCTCCCATGCCTCCACTGCTTGTAATGCCTGCTCCACCCAAGTATCAAAGTCTTCCTCCCCTGCAGGGACAGGGAGCTTCCCTGAGAATGTCTTTAGTCTCCGGTAGCTAGTCTCTACATGCCCCGTGCTTGTCTTCTGACATTTGGTTAGCAGATCCCCTATTGCCTTTATCAATTCTGGTGATATAGCAGTGGCAGGTGCAGGCGCCACCGGAGGTGTCGCCCTGTCTCCTCTTTCAGGTGGGGTACGGGCCGCAGCCTGCGGTGATCCCGTTGGTGATGGCTCCTCCTTTACAGTTACTGCGTGCGCCAACATATAGGTTCGGTTGTCTGGCGTCCGCACACACTTGCGCTTGCAAGCCTCTGGCATCCCGTCCCAGTACTCCACTAGTGCATGCTGATATGAGATGTCTGGGTCTGACTTTATCTCCGTTACCCACGGTGTGTGATCTAGGGACACTGACTTCATTAACTCCTCTACTGTTTCAGTCGACCATTCCTCCCCAGGGAGACTGATGACTATTGAGCGGTTTGGGTCTGCCCTAGAGGCTTTGCACCACGCTTCTACTGCTTGTGGGTCCATGGGGTCCATGCCGGCACTTCTGGCGTTCACCTGCTGTATCAGGATCCCGGACGAGAACCCCCACGTGTAGCGATACCTTCAGTTAAGAGGGCCGCAGATTTAGTTTGGGCCCTGAAGACAGCTCTGCCAACCCCCGGCAATTTACTCGACCCCCTTCTGGCACAGTTAGTCTAGGGTAATATATATCTTATGCTCTATGGTTAAATTCAGACACCAATGCAGTGATAGAAGAATAACGAATTTACTTTCTACTGGCAATACAATCAACAGTTGTAACAGATCACATGAATCTATCTGCAGAGCCCTGCAGCAATAATCACACTATAACTAGTAAGATATGGCGCACATGCGCCACGTGTAACAGTACCTCACTATGCGCCCTATGGCGCAGCAACTAAATAAACTATCTGGATGGCCAGGCCTGACCATATAACTCAGTCTCTAGGGGATGAATTCTTCGCATGCAAGTCTTTAAACGGTGGTGCACATTTCAGGAACACAATTGTAATCCAAAGGGTAAAAGTGCCAACACAGAAGACTCCACTAGAGATACGTTTGACTCAGTTCTGCTATGGATCTCCAGTGGGGACTTAAATATGAACTGGTGGGCCAAGGCAGTCTGTAGGCCTAACAATATTGTACAGTGTATGGATTGAGCAGGTGCTCGCTCACCCCTCCGGACGCAATCCCAGTCCGGGAACTTCCACCTGCTGTGTCTCCACACACACAGCGTCTGCCACGGTCTGGTCTCTGGCTCAGCAGAGGTTGAGGAAACCGAGTCAGATGCCACCCAGGCTCGCGATGGGGTGGAAGGTTCTTTTGGGTAACAGCGCAAGGCCCCAGGCTTCAGGCCTTGCACCACAGCGGATCCGCACAGGAAGATCTCTCCACTGAAGTCTCGTGTCCAAAAAGAGGCCGAGCCCAGCCTCGCCTCCCCCTTATATAACCCCACCCATGAGTCTCTGGGGTGGAAACATTGCACCCTGGGTGCTGAATGGGGTTCTGGGTAAGATAGTCCAAAGAGTCTTAAAGGGGACCCCGCTACACTCATATAATGCAACAAATATGCTTGGAGGCCGGTATACAATAATCGGTAGGGTTGTCCCGATACCACTTTTTTGGAACAGAGTACAAGTACCGATACTTTATTTCATGTACTCGCCGATACCGATTACCGATACTTTTTTTTTTTATGTCATGTGACAGTTTTAAAACCACAATACAGACTAATGATATCTTCTTTATAATTATGAAGAACTCTAACTCAAGACATTATAAAAGAATGCCCCTTACATTGGGGGTCAGTGGGAAGAATGCTCCTTACATTGGTGGTTAGTAGGAAGAATGCTCCTTACATTGGTGGTCAGTGGGAAGAATGCCCCTTAACATTGGTGGTCAGTGGGAAGAATGCCCCTTACATTGGTGATCAGTGGGAAGAATGTTCCTTACATTGGTGGTCAGTGGGAAGAATGTCCCTTACATTGGTGATCAGTGGGAAGAATGTTCCTTACATTGGTGGTCAGTAGGAAGAATGCCCCTTACATTAGTGATCAGTGGGAAGAATGCCCCTTACATTGGTGGTCCGTGGGAAGAATGTTCTTTACATTGGTGGTCAGTGGGAAGAATGTTCCTTACATTGGTGGTCAGTGGGAAGAATGTCCCTTACATTGGTGGTCAGTGGGAAGAATGTCCCTTACATTGGTGATCAGTGGGAAGAATGCCCCTTACATTGGTGATCAGCGGGAAGAATGCCCCTTACATTGGTGATCAGTGGGAAGAATGCCCCTTACATTGGTGGTCAGTGGGAAGAATGTTCCTTACATTGGTGGTCAGTGGAAAGAATGTTCCTTACATTGGTGGTCAGTGGGAAGAATGTTCCTTATGTAGCAGGTATTTGAATTTAAGGGAAGCTTCTGAGTGGTAGTGTAACCCAGATGCACTGATTGCTAGGGAATCTGAGACCCTTTTATGGTTCTTGGAGGACTCTGGTGGTGTGAGGTTCCCTGCGGCCTGCAGGTGGCATTGTCGCCCTGGCCGGAGTTGAACCCACACCGCAAGACTGTGCCATTTTGTCCTCCCCTGGCGCTGGTACGGCGTGGTGGGGAACCCGCTGTGACGCAAAGGGAGAGGGGATAAAAGGGGCGGACGCCCTTACCACTGGGTTTTCAGAGTTCGGAGTCGGAGGACGCGGCCACACTCAGGCACCCTCAGCCTGGGTGCTGGCGTTCCGGTGTTCCGGGCCCAGGTGCCCTTGACCTGGCCGGAGCGGGAGATGGAGTGCATCTCAGGCACCTTTAGCCTGGGGTGAGGTACTATGGTGGATGCCTGGGGCTCAGTACCTTCCACTGAGTTCCGCGAGGGTGGAGGAATCCGAGGGGGCCCTAACTCCTTGGGTGCCCGTGTCTGAGGTCGAGGAGACTGGTGAGCGGAACTTCTCTGGAGAGTCCGGCACAGCATTGCTGGTGACAGAGAGGCCTCCGGTGACTCCCTTGGACGGATATCCTTCCCCTAACAGGGGCTGTGCTAGCGAAGGTAATTCATGTTCTACCTCATATAGTCAGTGGCAGTGACTATTCGCCATTGGTGACTCCACAGTGGTTAGCGATACTTTAAAGGATTGTGCCTCGGCCTACTCCCATTAATACTGAACTGTTGCAAAGGTCCCAACTTGACTGTGCTGTACGTTTATTCGCTGAGAAGAGTAAAACAGTGTTGGACCTATTCAGTGTGTGGAACTCTGGTTACTAGGAGCAAAGGGGGAGTCAAAGACGGAGGAAAGGATTTGACTCTAGGACACCTACACAAAGCCTGATCTTTCTGGCCTTCAGCTCTTCACTATGGAGGACATGGGCCGTGGTGTATCTCATCCCTCCCCCCGGTACTAACACCCCTAGACAAAGACAGACAAGCCGAGAATGAGAAGGGGAGAGAGGGGTTAGGTCGCTACACTTACATTGGTGGTCAGGGGGAAGAATGCTCCTTACACTGGTGGTCAGTGGGAAGAAGGAGGAGGACACACCCAAAGAGCTCTCTGAGAGAACCAGCCTTTTTTCAAGCCCGGGCCTTGCCTGCTAGCTTGGCCCAGGAATAATGCCTGATCCTGGGGGAGGCCCTGGGAGGGATTCCCCTGATGATACAGGGCCAATGAGGAGGAGGTGGAGGATCTGACTGTGGGTCCAGGCCCTGGTGAGAATGTGGATGTCTACAGACAGAAGATCATTGATCGTTTCCGGGTGATCGGAAGAGCTAAGGAGAAACATAAATGTTTAAAATTTGAACATAAAAACTTCAGGGCCAAGTATTTCCAGGCCTGGAGTAAGAAACGTTTGGCCATGAAGCCAGAGTTACAGCAGATGGAGGAAAAGGTAAAGAAGCAATCTTTATTGTTGGAGAAATTGAAAGATAAAAGTGGAGCTTTGGCAAAAAAGTTTACCAATGAGAGGAGATTTGCCAGCCAGACATCGGTGAGTTCTGTGGATCAGCAGCACCAGAGTAATGTAGATGGATCTGCATCATGCCCCCCGCACATGGATTTTGCTGCTACTGCTGGGACCTGTAGTTCCACAAGCAAGATGGCTGCCAGCTCCAAAGAGCCTGTTTCAGCCTCACCTGGGCTGATTGATGCAGGTGGGGAGGGGAGCAGCACAGTGCAGCATGTGAAGTGGAAGCAGCCATGGAAGTCTCCTGCAATGATTCACCTGTTGCTGTATTACAACAATCTTGCTTAGATGACAATCCTGTCCTGATGGAGAAGAGTCTGTCTGGAGGTGAAGTATCTATGGGTACAGCAGTGAGTGTGGACAGGGCAGGAACTATGAATGTGCCAGAAAATAATGACAGCAATAATATGGATAAGGCAATGGACATGGTGGGTGGTGGTGAAGGGGTTAATGTTGCTGCTATAGGTAAAAATGACATTTCTCCTCCTGCTCAGCAGAGGAAAGACTCATCAGGTGTGCAATTGTTATCTGCTAGAGTTGTGTCAGACGTTTCTAAACACACAACTGGATCTTCTGCAGGGAGGTCTGTGAGCACTGGCAGCTATGCGTCAGCTTTGGGGAGTCACACCAAGGAGGGTGGGGGGGAATGCTGCAAATGTTAGTGGTCACAATTTGGGGAGTTTTGGTGGGGGGATGGTTAGTGGGTACAAGAGGAGAAATGTGGTCCAGTTGAAGTGGGAGGGGGAGGGGACCCCACCAGTAAGGGGGAGGGTGGCAGAGTTGGTTCTGGAAATGGGGTTTAGTGTTTCAGATATTTTTGCTTTGATTTGCCCCGTGGGGAGTTACGAGTTTAATTTGTCCTTTGTAAAGCCTAAAGGGGTCTGGATTTGTTTTGGGAACGATTTAGGAGGTGCGGGGGCCTTCTGCAGTGGAACGGTTGGGTGCCAAAGGTGATTTCCAGGCAGCCTCTGATAAAATCTGTCACGATCCTGGTGCGTAATGAATCTATACCAGAGGCTGATTTAATAGTATGGCTACGCCGATATGGTGAGGTCCTCGCTCCATTGCGGAAGGTTCTTGATCTGCATGGGATTTGGACAGGGGCCTGGACAGTGTCATTAAAATGGGGGGTGCTGGGAAATGTAGTCATTATCAAACATCTTCTCTGTTCAGTCTTTCTGGGGAGGGATAGGCTGACCATTTTTTACCAAGGTCAGCCTAGAGTCTGCAACAAATGTGGTGAAAAGGGCCATTTTGCATCTACCTGCACCCGTAAAAAGTGTTTACTGTGCCAGGATCTGGACCATTTGGCTAAGGATTGTACCGAAATTCGGTGCAATTTGTGCCAAAAGCTCAGTCATCCTTATAGTCAATGCCCAGAGGCATTACATAACTTTCCAGGATTGGAGGCTGAGCTGCAGAGGCTAGATAAGGAGGATGAGGCCACTGAAACTGTTGTTGTCCCTCCTGTGTCTGTGACATCTGATGTTTCTGTTCCCCCTAGTAATGTGGTCCCTGAGTCTGTCCCTCCTGTGTCTGTGATATCTGTTGTTTCTGATTCTGTTCCCCCTAGTAATGTGGTCCCTGAGTCTGTCCCTCCTGTGGTAGTCCCTAATCCGTCTATATGTAGATCCTCCAGACTGGCGGAAGCTGCTGGGGGGGCAGGTTTAGCGGATCTTCCCACTCAGCCTCCAGTCCCTGCCCCTCGGCAGCGCAAACGTGGTCAGGGGAATGTGGGGGTGCTGGGTGGGGGTGGGGCTGATGGAAGGGTGTCCATACCCCATGTCTCACGCTCTGTTGATGGGGATTCGGATAAGGAGGGGTGGGAGAAGATTAGGAGGAAGTAAAAAAAGGAGGAAGACAAGAAAAGCGGTAATTTCTTCCTCAGAGTCGGACCCAGGAGGGGTTCCTCTTGGCAACACTTTTTCTGTTTTGTCGGGTGATGAGATGTCAGATATATCTTTCTCTTTATCATCTATGGATGAGGGGGAGTCACGCAGTCTGAAGAGAGCTGTTTCTGGGGATGAGAGTGTGGTAAAGGTTAAGAAACGACTCCCCCCAATCATCCTGATGGCATATCAGACCTGCCTTTGGTGAACTGCCCATCTCTGGGTGAGGAGCTCTTTTCTTTTGCTGTGTTGGTGTGAGTTGTAGTAAGATTTATTTTCCAGTAATGACATGTTTTTTGCTTTTGCAGTAAAGTCTTTTTTGTTTGAGAGCAGATTTGCTATATTTATTTTCATTTTTATGTAAATATGTATATATATTGTTTTTATGCTTATTGAGTGCAAGTCCTTTAATAAAGACAAATTGGGAAGAATGCCCCTTACATTGGTGACCAGTGGGAAGAATGTTCCTTACATTGGTGACCAGTGGGAAGAATGTTCCTTACATTGGTGGTCAGTGGGAAGAAGGAGGAGGACACACCCAAAGAGCTCTCTCTGAGAACCAGCCTTTTTCAAGCCTGGGCCTTGCCTGCTAGCTTGGCCCAGGAATAATGCCTGATCCTGGGGGAGGCCCTGGGAGGGATCCCCCTGATGACACAGGGCCTAGTGAGGAGGAGGTGGAGGACCTGACTGTGGGTCCAGGCCCTGCTATGGATACAAATGTCTTCAGTCAGAAGATTATCGATTGTTTTAGGGCAATTGGAAGAGAGGAAGAAAAACTTAAAGTTTTGAAGGCTGAGCACAAAACATTCAAAACCAAATATTTTTCCAGGCCTGGAGTAAAAATCGTTCGGCCATGAAGCCTGAGCTACAGGAATTGGAGGAAAATGTGAAGAAACAATCTTTATTATTGGGAAAGATGAAAGATAAAAGTGGAGCATTTAAAGAAAAATGTGATGAGAGGAGATTTGCCAGCCAGACAGCAAGTTCCATGGCCCCACCTGCTGTGGTGGACGGTGTCCTGACTGAGGAGCAGAAAGAGAAGGCCTTGTGCAAAGAGTTGCCAGGAGTTTCTGCTGGGACCTGTAGTTCCTCTGCTAAGTTTGCTGTACAAGGTATGCCTGCTGTTTGCAATGAGATTGCCTCACCTGAGCCTCCCTGTGGTGGGGGAGGGGATCAGCATATTGCACCATGTGCAGTGGAAGAAGCCATGGAGGTTTCACCTGTTGCAGTGTCAGACCAGCCTGCACTGTCCCCTGATGGAAGTCCTGTCCTGATGGAAGAGAACCGGCCAGCTTAAGCTTCTACAAGCACAGCAGAGGGAACTGACACTGCTGGGAAGACGGCAGGAACTGTGAATATTCCAGCAAGTACTAAGAATGACAGTAATGATACAGCAATGGATGTGGTGGGTGGTGGTGAAGGGGTTAATTCTGCTGGGAAAAATAAAAATGACATTCCTCCCCCTGCTCAGCAGAGGAAAGACTCATCGATTGTTCAGACCAAATCTGTACAATCGATATCTGCTACAAATCTGTCAGATGGTTCAAAACAAACAGATGGTTTATCTGCTGGGAGGAATGCGGAGAGTTATGCATCAGTTTTGGGGAGTCGCACCAAGGAGGGTGGGGGGGAATGCTGCAAATGTTAGTGGTCACAATTTGGGGAGTTTTGGAGGGGGGATGGTTAGTGGGTACAAGAGGAGAAATGTGGTTCAGTTGAAATGGGAGGGGGAGGGGTCCCCGCCAGTAAGGGGGAGGGTGGCAGAGTTGGTTCTGGAAATGGGGTTTAATGTTTCGGATATTTTTGCTTTGATTTGCCCCGTGGAGAGTTATGAGTTTGATTTGTCCTTTGTAAAGCCTGAGGGTCTGGATTTATTTTGGGAACAATTTAGGAGGTGCGGGGGCCTTCCGCAGTGGAACGGTTGGGTGCCAAAAGTGATTTCCAGGCAGCCTCTGATAAAATCTGTGACGATCCTGGTGCGTAATGAATCTATACCAGAGGCTGATTTAATAGTATGGCTATGCCGATATGGTGAGGTCCTCGCTCCACTGCGGAAGGTCCTTGATCTGCATGGGATATGGACAGGGGCCTGGACAGTGTCACTAAAATTGGGGGTGCTGGGAAGTGTAGTCCAACATCTGCCCTGTTCAGCCTTTCTGGGGAGGGATAGGCTGACCATTTTTTATCAAGGTCAGCCTAAAGTCTGTAACAAATGTGGTGAAAAGGGCCATTTTGCATCTACCTGCACCCGTAAAAAGTGTTCACTGTGCCAGGATCTGGGCCATCTGGCTAAGGATTGTACCGAAATTCGGGGCAATTTGTGCCAAAAGCTTGGTCATCCTTATAGTCAATGCCCGGAGGCATTACATAACCTGCCAGGATTGGAGGCTGAGCTGCAGAGGCTGGATAAGGAGGATGAGGCCGCTGAGACTGTTGTTGTCCCTCCTGTGTCTGTGACATCTGTTAATTCTTTTTCCCCTAGTGATGTGATCCCTGAGTCTGTCCCTCCTGTGTCTGTTAAATCTGTTTCAGTTCCCCCTAGTGATGTGGTCCCTGAGTCTGTCCCTCCTGTGGTGGTCCCTTAACCGTCTATACATAGATCCTCCAGACTGGCGGAAGCTGCTGGGGGGGCAGGTTTAGCGGATTATCCCACTCAGCCTCCAGTCCCTGCCCCTCGGCAGCGCAAACGTGGTCAGGGGAATGTGGGGGTGCTGGGTGTGGGTGGGGCTGATGGAAGGGTGTCCATACCCCATGTCTCACGCTCTGTTGATGGGGATTCAGATGATGAGGGGTGGGAGAAGATTGGGAGGAAGAAAAAAAAGAAGAGGAAGACGAGAAAAGCGGTAATTTCTTCCTCAGAGTCGGACCCAGGAGGGGTTCCTCTTGGCAACACTTTTTCTGTTTTGTCGGGTGATGAGATGTCAGATATATCTTTTTCTTTATCATCTATGGATGAGGGGGAGTCACGCAGTCTGAAGAGACCTGTTTCTGGGGATGAGAGTGTGGTGAAGGTTAAGAAACGACTACCCCAATCATCCTGATGGCATATCAGACCTGCCTTTGGTGAACTGCCTATCTCTGGGTGAGGAGCTCTTTTCTTTTTCTGTGTTGGTGTGAGTTGTAGTAAGATTTGTTTTCCAGTAATGACATGATTTTTGCTTTTGCTGTAAAGTCTTTTTTGTTTGAGAGCAGATTTGCTATATTTATTTTCATTTTTATGTAAATATGTATATATATTGTTTTTATGCTTATTCATTGCAAGTCCTTTAATAAAGAAAAATTGGGAAGATAGTCCCTTACATTGGTGACCAGTGGGAAGAATGTTCCTTACATTGGTGACCAGTGGGAAGAATGTCCCATACATTGGTGATCAGTGGGAAGAATGTTCCTTACGTTGGTGGTCAGTGGAAAGAATGCCCCTTACATTGGTGATCAGTGGGAAGAATTATCCTTACATTGGTGGTCAGTGGGAAGAATGTCCCTTACATTGATGATTAGTGTTGAGTGAACCCGAACTGTAAAGTTCGGGTCCGTACCGAACTTTAGCTTTTTCCCGAACCCGAACCCGGACTTTGCGCAAAAGTCTATCTAATTACGCATTTAGAAATGCTTCAGGGGCCAGCCAATCATCTTTTGATTAGCTGGTGTGCCCTTAGAGGCCATCATAGCCATGCCTACTAATGGCATGGCTGTGATTGGTCAGTGCAACATGTGACCCAGCTTCTATATAAGCTAGAGGCACACAGCACACACGTCACTGTGCTTCAGAATAGATAGGGAGAGGATCTAGTCTGCTGCTGCTGCTGCTTTTAGGGAGAGATAGAAAAATACATGAGGTAGTCCTGATTCTGCAATCTGAGGGAAAAGATAGAGAGATAGTGTAGTGTAGGGCCAGGTTCCTGTGTTGGTGCTTTCAGGGAGAGAGAATATTATATAGGAGTCCAGATTCAGAGATTAAAATCAGCGATCTGCATAGGTTTACCTGTTTGTGTTGCAGTGCAGTCTTTTTACACTGCCATGAGCCCAGTGTCAGAGAAAATCTAACTTTTAGGGGGAAAAAAAAGGCACTTTATTGTGCTCTTTTCCAAAAGACCCATAGGGCAAAAAAAATAAAAAAATTGCATTTTATTTTGCTCGTGCAAAAAAAGACCCGTTTAGGGTAAAAAAAAAAAAAAAAAATTTGCACTTTAATGTACGCTTGCAAAAAGAGCCATTCAGGGCCACAAAAAATAGTTTGCAGTGTGTTATACATATGTGGAGGTGTGTGAAATAAACAATTTCTATATAGTTTTCTCCTACTGTGCTATACTAAAAAAACAAAATTTTTTTTGAATAGCATTTTCTGCAGTTCTGTAGCTGTGCGATTCAGCGGTTACATACTGTGGGTGTGTTCTGCTCTTCCAAAAAACGCCGTTTAGGGGCACAAAAAATAGTTTGCAGTGTGTTATACATATTTGGAGGTGTGTGAAATAAACAATTTCTATATAGTTTTCTCCTACTGTGCTATACTAAAAAAACAACATTTTTTTTTAATAGAATTTTCTGCAGTTCTGTAGCTGCGCGATTCAGCGGTTACGTACTGTGGGTGTGTTCTGCTCTTCCAAAAAACGCCGTTTAGGGGCACAAAAAATAGTTTGCAGTGTGTTATACATATTTGGAGGTGTGTGAAATAAACAATTTCTATATAGTTTTCTCCTACTGTGCTATACTAAAAAAAAAAAACATTTTTTTTGAATAGCATTTTCTGCAGTTCTGTAGCTGTGCGATTCAGCGGTTACGTACTGTGGGTGTGTTCTGCTCTTCCAAAAAACGCCGTTTAGATGCACAAAAAATAGTTTGCAGTGTGTTATACATATTTGGAGGTGTGTGAAATAAACAATTTCTAAATAGTTTTCTTCTACTGTGCTATACTAAAAAAACAAAATTTTTTTTGAATAGCATTTTCTGCAGTTCTGTAGCTGTGCGATTCAGCGGTTACGTACTGTGGGTGTGTTCTGCTCTTCCAAAAAACGCCGTTTAGGGGCACAAAAAATAGTTTGCAGTGTGTTATACATATTTGGAGGTGTGTGAAATAATAGGATTTTTATAACAGCTTACCTGTAAAATCCTTTTCTTAGGAGTACATCACGGGACACAGAGCGACATAGTCATTACTAATGGGTTATATAGATACCGTCAGGTGCTGGCACTGGCAACTTCCAAAACCGGAAGTACCCTCCCCTATATAAGCCCCTCCCATCCGGGAGCACCTCAGTTTTGTAGCAAAGCAATAAGTGTCCCCAAAGAGGGGCGGGAGCTCTGTGTCCTGTGATGTACTCCTAAGAAAAGGATTTTACAGGTAAGCTGTTATAAAAATCCTATTTTCTTTCTCGTACATCACGGGACACAGAGCGACATAGTCATTACTAATGGGATGTCCTAAAGCAATGCCCAATGAGGGGGGGGGATACACCATATATAAGCTGAGCGCTATCAGACATGAGGATCTTTTGCGGCCTGCAACACACTGCGCCCAAAGGCGACATCCTCCTGACTTCTAACGTCCACCTGGTAGAACCTAGTAAACGTGTGAACTGAAGACCACGTTGCGGCCTTACAGATTTGAGCCAGGGAGGCCTGGTGATGCACTGCCCATGAAGTTCCAACTGCTCTCGTGGAGTGCGCTCTAACTTTGAACGGAGGCGGTCTCCTTCTCAAGCCATTAGCTTGCATAATGACCTGTCGAATCCACTTGGCTAAAGTAGATTTTGACGCTGCCTGACCCTTTCTGGGGCCTTCCGGCAGAATAAACAAAGTATCCGTTCTGCGAATCTGAGCAGTGGCTTTTAGATAAGCTTTAACTGCTCTTACTACATCCAAAGCATGCAATAACTTTTCCTCTACCGAAGTAGGTTTGGGGAAAAAAGAAGGAAGAACCACATCTTGGTTCAAATGAAACCTCGATACCACCTTAGGAAGAAAGGCTGGATGAGGACGTAACACTACTCTGTCCTTATGGATAACCAGATATGGCTCCTTACAGGACATAGCTGCTAATTCCGATACTCTTTTAGCCGAACAAATGGCTACTAGAAAAATCAATTTCCTGGTGAGAAGCACCAAGGAAATATGCTGTAATGGTTCAAATGGTTGTTTCTGTAGAACCGACAGAACCAAGTTTAGATCCCATGGCCATATGGGAATATTAACCGGAGGACTAATACGCATCACTCCTTGTATAAAGGCTTTGACTAGTGAATGCGAAGCCAAGGGCCTTTGAAAAAATATTGACAAGGCCGAAATCTGACCCTTGATAGTACTCAAGGCAAGCTTCCTATCTACAGCCCACTGTAGGAAGTCCAGAATTCTACCTATTACGTACTTATGTGGATGCCATTTCTTGGCCTCACACCACGCGATGTACGCCTTCCAGATTCTATAGTAGATCTGCCTGGATACCGGCTTCCTGGCATTGATCATGGTAGATACCACAGCATTAGAGAGCCCTCTCTTTTTTAGAATGTGGGCTTCAATAGCCAGGCCGTCAAACCTAGGGCTGGTAAGGAAGGGTGGTATATCGGTCCTTGCGAAAGCCGGACGACGTGGGAGAGTCCAAGGACTCCCCACTGAAATTTTACAATCTCCGCGTACCACGCTCTTCGGGGCCACGCTGGAGCCACCGGAATCACCGGTTTCTTTTCTACCCTGATTCTGCGGAGTAATCGAGGTAACCATTGTGGCGGTGTGAATGCATATATCAGCTTGAACTGATCCCAAGGGAACACTAGGGCATCCGAGCCGCAAGCTAGGGGATCCCTTGTCCGAGAGACAAACCTGTCCCCCTTTGCGTTGAATCTGGATGCTAGAAGATCTACATCCGATGTTCCCCACCGCTGACATATTGTCCAGAAAACCTCGGGGTGAAGGGACCCTTCCTCTGGGCCTAATTGCTGGCGACTTAGAAAGTCCGCCTTCCAATTCTCCACTCCTGGAATGAATACCGCAGATATGGCTGGGACATATTTTTCTGCCCATTTCAGGATGTAATTTACTTCCCTCTGGGCTGCACGACTCCTGGTGCCCCCCTGATGATTGATATATGCCACTGCTGTGGCATTGTCTGATTGCATTCTGACAGGGGACCCTTGGAGTTTGGATGTCCATGCTACTAGGGCATACCGGGCTGCTCGTATCTCTAAGAGATTGATGGGCAGGGCCTTTTCTGCATCCGACCATCTGCCCTGGAGAGACTATTGCTCCAGTACTGCTCCCCAGCCTATAAGGCTGGCATCTGTAGTGACCACCTTCCAAGAAATCGGACTGAAGGATTTCCTTTTTTCCAGATTCTGGGGAACCAACCACCAACGGAGGCTCTTGCGAACGGAAGGGGACAAGGACATTGTAAGTCTAGGGCCTGAACTTTTTTGTTCCAGGCTGACAGTATGGCCCCTTGCAAATTCCTTGAATGGAATTGACCGTAGGGTACTGCTTCGAATGATGCCACCATTTTTCCCAGCAGCCTCATATACAGGCGTATGGACGGCTGTCTTTTTTGTACCCACTAAGTGGATCAAATCTTTCAAAGACAACATCTTTCCTCGAGGCAAGAATATTTTTCTCTGGCCTGAATCCAACCTTAGCCCCAAGTATTCCAGACTTTTGACTGGTTTTTAGGGCTGACTTGTCTCGGTTGATAATCCAACCGTGAGATTCCAGATACTTGATCGTCTTGTGAACGACCACGTCTAGTTTTTTCACTGAGTGGTCTATCAGCAACAAGTCATCCAGATATGCCATTATCATTACACCTTGTGTTCTTAGATTGGCCAATAAAGGGCCAGAATTTTTGTAAACACTCGTGGTGCTGTGGCCAAACCGAAGGGTAAGGCTCTGAACTGAAAATGGCGCCCTTCTACTGCAAAGCGTAGAAATTTTTGGTGGACTGGAAAGATGGGAATGTGCAAATAAGCATCTTTGATGTCGATCGTGGCTAACCAATCCTCCCCTTGTAGGGCAGTGGCCACCGATCGGATCGACTCCATCGGAAAGTCCTGATATACAGGAATTTGTATAGCCCTTTTAGAATTAATATGGGCCTCCCGTCCGCGTTTGCTTCGGGACTGTAAAGAGGTTTGAGTAAAACCCGAACCCTCATTCTTCCAGGGGAACCTCCATAATTACTCCTTGGAGCAATAGTTGTTCTAGTGCCAACAGGAGGGACTCTCTCTTCCGGGGATCCCTTGGCACGTTTGACCTCAAAAATGGGAAGGAGGAGAGTCTTTTAACTCCAAACTGTATCCCAAACCTACTGCGGAGAGCACCTATCTGTCTTGATCGTGTCCCGCCAGGTCTCTTGCGAACAACTGGAGTCCTCCCCCCACCCGACTGAGTGGGGGCTTCATGAATTTAACTTTGGGGGAGGTTTTGTACCTCCCCTGACCCAGGGTTTCTCATTACCCTGCTACTGTCCCTGTTTTTTACCCCCGGGATTTGACCGAGGAGGCCGTCGGAACTGTTACACAGCCGATGCCCCAGGGACTGGAGAAGCAGGCCTCTTAAAGAGGGACCTCTAACTCTGCTTTTAACCGGCAAGAGCGTATTTTTACCGCTGGAAATTTTCTGGATATTTGTCCAGGTTTTCCCTGAATAAGCGTTCACCATGAAATGGGACGCTAACCAGCCATTCTTTACAGGGAGCTTCAGCAGACCAGTTTTTGAGCCATAGGAGCCTACGCATATGTACTATAGACAGCGTAAGGCGGGAGGCCTGATGGACTGAATCCTCTATGGCGTCAACCGCAAAGCCTAAGGCTCTAGGTAGATCAGCTAGGGCAAAGCCTGCTGATCTGTCAAGTCCCTCAAGACCTGTTTCAACTGATCCTTCACTGCTTAGCAGACCCCAATAGCTGCTACTGCTGGTTGTATCACCAAGCAGATTTTCATAAGGACTCCAATCTTTTATCTATTGGGTTCTTGAACATTTGGACATTATCCACTGGACATGTCAGTGATTTATACATACAAGAGATGGCTGCGTCCATTGTAGGGACCTTCCATATTTTTTTTTTTTTTTTGATGAACTTATCCTCCATGGGATAGACCACCGGAAATCTCTTGGGGGAATAAATATTTTCTCAGGACGTTCCCAATCCTGGTAAATGAGCCCTTTCAGTAAAGGGTGAAGTGGAAAAGAACAAACAGTCTGGGGGCTTCTAGCGACCCCAACGAGGATACAGTAGTGGTTGATGGTTCCGCAAGGTGCATTTTTAAATGCTGATCGGACCATGTTAGTCAGAGACTGAACCCATAATCTTTCAGCTTGAGATGCTGAGAAAAGGTTCCCCCACTGTTGATTCCTCTATAACAGAATCAACCTTATCCTGATCCCCTTCAGGCAGGTCGATCCCTGTATGGGACTGTTGCTCTGCTAACAGGCATTCTGAAGGAGGAGACGGAGATCGGGCGTGCTTTCCCTGACAGGGAGGCAGCGATAAATGTTGACAATCTCTCTCTAATCCTCCCAGAGCTGAGGCCTCCTCTGTTACATACACAGGAGCAGGTGACTGAGGACAGCCACAGTACCAAGTACCCCTGCGGGGTCTCTACGGTCACTTACCTCTGAACTTCAGGGGAGACTGGTGCAGCAGGAGTATGCCCAAGATCCTCCGAGCCCGATGAGACCCCCTTCGCTTCCTGGAAGATTCAGTTCCGGAGCTTCTGGACGGCATATTCCTAAGCCTAAAGCTGAGGTATTCCAGCCGTAATACACCACTTTTACTGAGAATAGTCTAGCACAATTGCTGCTATATCACAGTTGGTGTCTACTAATGTGCCTTTCTAGGGGATGCCTGTATCAACCGCTTGCTGTATGCCTTTAAATGTTGCCAGCTCTGTCTCTGTACTTCATAGCCAGCTCACTACAATATTGTGGTTTTTTTAAACTGCTGGGACGCCCGCACATGCGCAGAAGCGCTGCGGCGCGCACAGAGCGTCATCCCCCAGGCTCCGCCCCCTTTCCCGGCTCACCTCTATATATAGAGGCGCGTGCACGCGCACGCGCGCGGGCACGTGCGCCTTCGGCGCTAATTTCAAATATGGTAACAAGGGACAGGAGCCAGGGCCCCTCTTTGCCGCAGGCCGGGGGATGGACGAGCACTGCAACATGGCAGAGGAAGCAGTTTCCTATAAGAGAACTCACCATCTGCCTGGACTTTGCTCTGCTGAGAAGAAGCTAGTCCACATGACAAGAAAACATTCCACAGCGGCCTCTAGTGGACAAACACAGGTACCGCAGTCTAATATATTAAATATATATATATATAAAAAAAAAAATTTATTTTTTTTTTTCTTGACCACCATTAAAAATTATTACATTTTTTTAGTAGTTACAGGCATGCACAGAATTTTGCGGGAATACCATTAGGTAACAGACAGAAAGACAAATTAGGCTTGGGGGTCCCCCAATAGAACCAAGTTCCTGGGGGCCCCCACTTACCTGTTCCCCGCCGCAGGACTTTGTTTGGTCCACAAAAGCCCAAACTTCACCTATCACGGCAGGCATTGTAATCAAACCTTCAGGGACCGGGTTCCCAAGGATTCCACTCCCCTGGACCTGTATAGCACCCTGCACAGAAAACATCTTGGTCGTGGGTATGACCAGAGCTCTGGATCCCAGGGTCCAGCTCTCCTAAGAGAAGCATTACAGGCAAAACCTTGCTCTTCTCTGCAAGGCCCGGGTACCGACCGTTTAGCTATGAAGCTTTTTTGGTCGGATCCGGAATAGCTTACTGAGGCCCAAAAGAACCTGTACGCAAGCTCAGTGAAAAACACATGTTTCTTCTTGGCCAACACCTTAGACACTGGCAAAAAAACTGAGGTGCTCCCGGATGGGAGGGGCTTATATAGGGGAGGGTACTTCCGGTTTTGGAAGTTGCCAGTGCCAGCACCTGACGGTATCTATATAACCCATTAGTAATGACTATGTCGCTCTGTGTCCCGTGATGTACGAGAAAGAAAAACAATTTCTATATAGTTTTCTCCTACTGTGCTATACTAAAAAAACAACATTTTTTTGGAATAGCATTTTCTGCAGTTCTGTAGCTGTGCGATTCAGCGGTTACGTACTGTGGGTGTGTTCTGCTCTTCCAAAAAACGCCGTTTAGGGGCACAAAAAATAGTTTGCAGTGTGTTATACATATTTGGAGGTGTGTGAAATAAACAATTTCTATATAGTTTTCTCCTACTGTGCTATACTAAAAAAACAAAATTTTTTTTGAATAGCATTTTCTGCAGTTCTGTAGCTGTGCGATTCAGCGGTTACGTACTGTGGGTGTGTTCTGCTCTTCCAAAAAACGCAGTTTAGGGGCACAAAAAATAGTTTGCAGTGTGTTATACATATTTGGAGGTGTGTGAAATAAACAATTTCTAAATAGTTTTCTTCTACTGTGCTATACTAAAAAAACAACATTTTTTTTGAATAGCATTTTCTTCAGTTCTGTAGCTGTGCGATTCAGCGATTACGTACTGTGGGTGTGTTCTGCTCTTCCAAAAACACCCATTTAGGGCAACATCCTAAATTTGGAAAATATGAGGAGAAGGTCAAAGGGACGTGGTGGCCCCGGTTGTGGTGCTGCTGGTGGAGCTCCTGTTGCAGGGAGAGGACGTGGTGGATCTGTGCCAGATACACGCACAAGTAAAACACCTTCCTCAGGTGCGAGTAGGCGACCGAGCCTGCGGCGGTATTTTGTCGCGTCTAATGAGGCTGTACGAATGTTTAGGCCAGGACAAGTACAGGCGATAGTAGATTGGGTTGCTGACAGTGCCTCGGGTTCCTTCACATTGTCTCCCACTCACTCTTCTGATGAAAGATCAGAGTTGGCACCTGAAACCCATGTCCATCAGTCTTTCACCTCACCCCCTTGCAAATCAGCCAAGCAGTCTGAGCCCCAAATCATGCAGCAGTCTCTTCTGCTTTTCGATGACTCTGTTAGCATGGTTTCCCAGGGCCATCCACCTAGCCCTGCCCCAGAAGTGGAAGAGATTGAGTGCACCGATGCCCAACCACTTATGTTTCATGATGAGTACATGGGAGGACCATCGCAGTACGTCTCGGATGATGACGAAACACAGGTGCCAACTGCTGCTGCTTTTGCAATTGTGCAGACAGACAAGGAGGGCAGGGGTGAAGACTGGGTGGAAGATGATGTGGAGGACGATGAGGTCCTCGACCCCACATGGAATGAACGTTATACAGGTGACCAGTGTAGTTTGGAGGAAGAGGCGGTGGTCGCACAGAGCCACCAGCACAGCAGAAGAGGGAGCAGGGTGCAAAAGCGGAGCGTCCATCCCCTAGACAGTATGTCTGCTACTGCCCAACGCAGCAAGGGACCGAGCACACCAAAGCCAGGTCCAAGGAGTTCCCTAGCGTGGCAGTTCTTCACACAATGTGCTGATGACAAGACACGAGTGGTTTGCAGGCTGTGCAATCAGAGGCTGAAGCGAGGCATAAACGTTCTCAACCTGAGCACAACCTGCATGACCAGGCATCTAAGTGCAAAGCACGAGCTGCAGTGGAGTAGACACCTCAAAAACCAAGAAAGGTCTCTGGCTCCTCCTGCTTCCTCTTCTGCTGCAGTCTCGGCCTCTACATCCACCTCTGTAGTGACAGTGGCACCTGCCACCCCGCAAACAGAGGATCTGCCAGCAACACTACCACCTGGGTCACCGACCATCTCCACAATGTCCCATGGAAGCGTTCAGCTCTCTATCTCCCAAACATTGGAGCGGAAGAGGAAGTACCCCCCTAGCCACCCGCGATCCCTGGCCCTGAATGCCAGCATTTCAAAACTCCTGGCCTTTGAAATGCTGTCATTCCGTATGGTGGAGACGCAGAGTTTTAAAAGCCTGATGGCATTGGCTGTCCCACAGTACGTCGTGCCCAGCCGCCACTATTTTTCCAGGCGAGCCATCCCTTCCCTGCACAACCAAGTGGGGGACAAAATCAGGTGTGCACTGCGCAACGCCATCTGTGGCAAGGTCCACCTAACTACGGATGCGTGGACCAGTAAGCACGGTCAGAGACGTTATATCTCCCTAACAGCACACTGGGTAAATGCAGTGGCGGCTGGGCCTGAGGCAGATAGCAGTTTGGCGCATGTCCTTCCACCACCGAGGATTGCAGGGTGCTTCAGTTTGCCTCCTGTTGCTAACTCCTCCTACTCCGCTTCCTCATCCTCTACCGCCTCCTCATCCGGTCAGCGTAACACCTTCACCACCAACTTCAGCACAGCCAGGGGTAAACGACAGCAGGCAGTTTTAAAACGTTCCTGTTTGGGGGAAAAACCCCACACCGCGCAGGAGTTGTGGAGGGACATGGAACAACAGACCAATGAGTGGTTGCTGTCAGTGAGCCTCAAGCCCGGCCTGGTGGTGTGCGATAATGGGCGAAATCTCGTAGCAGCTCTGGGCCTAGCCGGTTTGACGCACATCCCTTGCCTGGCGCATGTGCTGAACTTGGTGGTCCAGAGGTTCCTTAAAAATTACCCCAATATGCCAGAGCTGCTGCAGAAAGTGTGGGCTGTGTGTGCGCACTTTCGGCGTTCTCACCCTGCTGCTGCTGGCCTGTCAGCGCTGCAGCGTAACTTCGGCCTTCCCGCTCACCGCCTCATATGTGACGTGCCCACAAGGTGGAACTCCACCTTGCACATGCTGGCCAGACTGTGCGAGCAGCAGCAGGCGATAGTGGAGTTTCAGCTGCAGCAATCACGCGTGAGTCGCTCTGCGGAACAGCACCACTTCACCACCAATAACTGGGCCTCCATGCAAGACCTGTGTGCCTTGTTGCGCTGTTTCGAGTACTCCACCAACATGTCCAGTGCCAATGACGCCGTTCTTAGCGTTACTATCCCAGTTCTATGCCTCCTTGAAAAAACGCTTCGGGCGATAATGGAAGAGGATGTGGCACAGCAGGATGAGGAGGAGGAGGAGGAAGCGGGATCATTTCAAAGGCTTTCAGGGCAGTCTTTCACAAGTGGCTACAAGGGTGGGTTCCTGCACCAACAAACGCCAGGTACACAATTGTCCGGCAGAAAGGGCACAGTTCTGGAGGATGACGAGGTGGAGGAGGAGATGGAGGAGGAGGAGGAGAAGGAGCCATTTTCACAGCAGGGTGGCACCCAGACCAGCTTGTGGCCATCACTGGTGCGTGGCTGGGGGGATACAGAGGACACAGACGATACACCTCCCACAGAGGACAGCTTTTCTTTGCCTCTGGGCAGCCTGGCACACATGAGCGATTACATGCTGCAGTGTTTCCGCAATGACCGCCGAGTTGCCCACATTTTAACTGGTGCTGATTACTGGGTGGCCACCCTGCTGGATCCCCGTTACAAGGACAACGTACCGTCCTTAATTCCCTCACTGGAGCGGGATCGTAAGATGCGCGAGTACAAGCGCACGCTGGTAGACGCGCTGCTGGTGGCATTCCCACCTGACAGCGGGCGTACGATGGAAGCACAAGGCGAAGGCAGAGGAGGAGGAAGAGGTCGCCAACGCAGCCGGGGCACCGGCAGCACCTCAGAAGGCAGGGTTAGCATGGCTGAAATGTGGAAAAGCTTTGTCAGCACGCCACAACAACCAGCACCATCAGCTGAGATGGAACATCTTAGCAGGAGGCAGCATTTCACCAACATGGTTGAGCAGTATGTGTCCACAGGCCTACACATACTGGATGACGGGTCTGCCCCCTTTAACTTCTGGGTCTCCAAATTGGGCACATGGCCTGAGCTTGCCCTTTATGCCTTGGAGGTGCTGGCCTGCCCTGCAGCCAGTGTATTACCTGAACGTGTATTTAGCACGGCAGGGGGCGTTATCACAGACAAGCGCAGCCGCCTGTCCAGAGCCAATGTGGACAAGCTTACGTTCATTAAAATGAACCAGGCATGGATCCCACAGGACTTGTCCGTACCTTGTGCAGAATAGACATGTATACCGGTGTTGTGACAAAAACTGTCCGGCCATCGGATTGTGTCCGGCCCATACTGCGAAGGCGCAGCGCTTGCGCAGTACAGAGGACAAGGAGATTCACAAAATCTCCGAAGATGAACGGCGCCTGCGCTGTGAGTGCAGGTTCAAGCCCCACCATCCAAGTGGACATACGGTAGCACATAGTAACAGGGCCCCTCACGGGCTCGGTTCGATCGCCACGCTTCGGGCACGGCCTCACTTGGCTCGGCTTGAACCACGGATGGTGTGGGCTTCACCTGAACTCACCACGCAGGCGCCGTTCGTCTTGGGAGATTTTCGAAATCCCCTTGTCCTACATACTGAGCAAGCGCAGTACAGGGTGGACACTATTTGACGGGGGACAGAATTCGACACATCACCGGCCTTACCCAGCCATTGTTGTATTTTTGAACCAGTGTTGGCTACCTCGTCCTCCTCCACCGCCGCTTCCACCTACACAGCCACATCCACCGCCACCTCAACCTCCTACTCCATATGGACCTCGTCCTCCTAGGTCAAGATTATTATTTTTTATTTTTATTTTTTTATGTTATTTTAAGTTCTTTCCCTATCCACATTTGTTTGCAGAGCACTTGCCATGCTCTTAACAACATTTTGCTGCCATTTGCATCCCTCTAGCCCTTTCCATTACTTTTTTAGAGCCTTTTTAGTCCTTAGAAGTCTGGGTCCCCATTGACTTCAATGGGGTTCGGGTTCGGGTCCGGGCCGAACCCGTCGAACCCGAACATCCAGGTGTCCGCTCAACTCTATTGGTGATCAGTGGGAAGAATGGTCCTTACATTGGTGATCAGTGGGAAGAATGCCCCTTACATTGGTGATCAGTGGGAAGAAGGAGGAGGACACACCCAAAGAGCTCTCTCTGAGAACCAGCCTTTTTCAAGCCTGGGCCTTGCCTGCTAGCTTGGCCCAGGAATAATGCCTGATCCTGGGGGAGGCCCTGGGAGGGATCCCCCTGATGACACGGGGCCTAGTGAGGAGGAGGTGGAGGACCTGACTGTGGGTCCAGGCCCTGCTATGGATACAAATGTCTTCAGTCAGAAGAATATCGATCGTTTTAGGGCGATTGGAAGAGAGGAAGAAAAACTTAAAGTTTTGAAGGCTGAGCATAAAACCTTCAAAACCAAGTATTTCCAGGCCTGGAGTAAAAATCGTTCGGCCATGAAGCCTGAGCTACAGGAATTGGAGGAAAAGGTGAAGAAACAATCTTTATTATTGGAAAAGATGAAAGATAGAAGTGGAGCATTTAAAGAAAAATGTGATAATGAGTGGAGATTTTCCAGCCAGACAGCAAGTTCCATGGCCCCACCTGTTGTGGTGAATGAGGAGCAGAAAGAGTAGGCCTTGTGCAAAGAGCTGCCTGGAGTTTCTGCTGGGACCTGTAGTTCCTCTGTTAAGTTTGCTGCACAAGGTAAGCCTGCTGTTTGCAATGAGATTGCCTCACCTGAGCCTCCCTGTGGTGGGGGAGGGGATCAGCATATTGCACCATGTGCAGTGGAAGAAGCCATGGAGGTTTCACCTGTTGCAGTGTCAGATCAGCCTGCACTGTCCCCTGATGGAAGTCCTGTCCTGATGGAAGAGAAGCGGCCAGCTGAAGCTTCTACAAGCACAGCAGAGGGAACTGACACTGCTGGGAAGACGGCAGGAACTGTGAATTATCCAGCAAGTACTAAGAATGACAGTAATGATACAGCAATGGATGTGGTGGGTGGTGGTGAAGGGGTTAATACTGCTGGGGAAAATAAAAATGACATTCCTCCCCCTGCTCAGCAGAGGAAAGACTCATCGATTGTTGAGACCAAATCTGTACAATCGATATCTGCTACAAATCTGCCAGATGGTTCAAAACAAACAGATGGTTTATCTGCTGGGGGGGGAATGTGGGGAGTTATGCGTCAGTTTTGGGGAGTCGCACCAAGGAGGGTGGGGGGAAAGCTGCAAATGTTAGTGGTCACAATTTGGGGAGGTTTGGTGGTGGGATGGTTAGTGGGTAGGGATGAGCTTCGTGTTCGAGTCGAACATACGTTTGACTCGAACATCGGCTGTTCGATCGTTCGACGAAGATCGAACGATTTGGGCCGTTCGCGCCTAATTCGAGTGACGCGAACGGCCCACAATGCAATACGCCATCGCAGTGTCATCCAGGCGCTGTGATTGGCCAAGCATGCACTGAAACCCCGCATGCTTGGCCAATCACAGCGCCGGCAGCGAGGAGAGCAATGATTGGCCACAGGCAGGATGCCTGTGGCCAATTATTGCTGAGGGGGTTTAGTACACGCCCCACACTATAAAAGGCAGCCAGCGCAGCGGCCTTGTGTAGTGTGTTCCGGAGCAGGGAAAGAGAAGCATAGGCAGGGACAGTGTCATTTTTTTTCCTTTACTAATCCTGGATTCCTTGTGTTTAGGGACAAATAAGGATAGGTAGGGAGAGTGTCAGTGTGTTATTCTGTGCTAAACCTTGTTTGTAGGGACAGAGAGGTACAGTGAGGGAAAGTGTCAGTGTGCTATTCTGTTCTAAACCAATCTTGCTGAACCATATTTGAAATCCTTGAGTTTAGGGACAGAGAGGTACAGTGAGGGAAAGTGTCAGTGAGCTATTCTGTTCTAAACCAATCTTGCTGTACCATATTTGAAATCCTTGAGTTTAGGGACAGAGAAGGACACTCGTGGAAACTATCAGTGTGCTATTCTGTGCTAAATCTTGTTTGTAGGGACAGAGAAGGACAGTAAGTGAAACTGACAGTGTGCTATTCTGTTCTAAACCAATCTTGCTGAACCATATTTGAAATCCTTGAGTTTAGGGACAGAGAGGTACAGTGAGGGAAAGTGTCAGTGAGCTATTCTGTTCTAAACCAATCTTGCTGTACCATATTTGAAATCCTTGAGTTTAGGGACAGAGAAGGACACTCGTGGAAACTATCAGTGTGCTATTCTGTGCTAAATCTTGTTTGTAGGGACAGAGAAGGACAGTGAGTGAAACTGACAGTGTGCTATTCTGTTCTAAACCAATCTTGCTGAACCATATTTGAAATCCTTGAGTTTAGGGACAGAGAGGTACAGTGAGGGAAAGTGTCAGTGAGCTATTCTGTTCTAAACCAATCTCGCTGTACCATATTTGAAATCCTTGAGTTTAGGGACAGAGAAGGACACTCGTGGAAACTATCAGTGTGCTATTCTGTGCTAAATCTTGTTTGTAGGGACAGAGAAGGACAGTGAGTGAAACTGACAGTGTGCTATTCTGTTCTAAACCAATCTTGCTGAACCATATTTGAAATTCTTGAGTTTAGGGACAGAGAAGGACACTCGTGGAAACTATCAGTGTGCTATTCTGTGCTAAATCTTGTTTGTAGGGACAGAGAAGGACAGTGAAGGAAACTGTCAGTGTGCTATTCTGTGCTAAACCAATCTTGCTGAAGCATATTGCAAATCCTTGTGTTTAGGGACAGAGAAGGATAGGCAGGGGACAGTGTCAGTGTCCTTGTTGCTAAGCCTCCTGCACAGTATACACCTGAAGGTAGCCCTTATTGCTGTTTTTCCCATCTCCCTGCAGGCCATCCATTAAAATGTCTGGAAGGCAAACAAGGAGAGGCAGACAGTCAGGAGGCAAAAAAAGAGGGCAAGCAGGCTCTGTGTCTGGGGGCAACAGTGCTGGTCGTGGACGCGGTGCATTGTCATCAGCACATGGCCATGAGACACGCTTGTCCTTCTTATCGGCAGCTGGACATGTTGAGCCACATCATGCCGAAGACTTGGTAGAGTGGATGACCAAGCCCACCTCATCCTCCTCATCCTCTCTCACCCAGGCTCAGGGTACTGGCAAAGCAGCTGCCAAAGCGTCCTCTTCTCTGGTATCAATATCTTCATTAGTCAATCCTTCCCTAGACCCACCATGTCCTCCTCCTGAGGAGTCCCCCGAACTGTTTGAGCACAGTGTTGGGTACATGCTCCAGGAGGATGCCCAGCGTTTCGAAGGATCTGATGATGATACCCAGATAAAGGAAGGCAGTAGCATGAGAGCAGAGAGAGGGGATACTCAAGAAGGACACCAATCTGGCAGTCATGCTCCAGCAGCTGCAGCATACTGCCAGATTGGCTCCAGTGATGAGGAGGGAGGGGATGATGAGGTCACTGACTCCACGTGGGTGCCTAATAGGAGAGAGGAGGAGGAGGAGGATGAGGAGGAGGCACATCTCCAACGAGGCAGGATTCCCTTGGGTGGGCAGCGTATGGGCAGCACACCGACAGAATCACACCGCAGAGCTCCGCCTGTGCAGGGCGCTGCCTCTGCCCGTCATTCAAAAAGTTCTTTGGTGTGGGCCTTTTTTGAGGCGAGTGCATCAGATAGCACAGCTGCTGTTTGCAACATATGTCTCAAGCGTATATCGCGTGGCCAAAACATCAGCCGCTTGGGCACCACATGCTTGATCAGACTTCTGTTGACCTGCCATGCAGCTCGTTGGCAAGCCTACCTTAAAGACCCACACCAAAGAACAAAGCTGACCTCTTCTTGCACCGCATCAGCTGGGATCTCCAACCCCACTATACCTTCAGTCCTCTCTGAAACCTGCTCTGAGAGGAATGAAGGTGTAGAATTAGGTGTGTCACAGCCAAGTACTTGTGGGCACTCTGCTAGCAGTACACCGACGTCCGATTCTAGCAGGCAAATTTCCCTGCCCCAGCTGCTGGACCGTCGAAAGAAGTTCACTCCCAGCCATCCACATGCTCAGCGGTTGAATGCTAGCTTGGCTAAATTGCTAGCGCTTCAACTGCTGCCTTTTCAGTTGGTAGACTCGGCCCCCTTCCGTGAGTTTGTGCAATGTGCGGTTCCTCAGTGGCAGGTTCCCAAACGCCACTTTTTCTCACGGAAGGCGATTCCGGCTCTCTACAGGCATGTGGAAGGCAATGTCTTGGCCTCGCTGGACAGGGCGGTCAGCGGTAAGGTGCATATTACCGCTGACTCATGGTCCAGCAGGCATGGACAGGGACGTTACCTTTCTTTCACGGCCCATTGGGTCACTCTTTTGGCAGCTGGGAAGGATGCAGGACAAGGTGCAGTAGTGTTGGAGGTTGTTCCACTGCCACGCCTCCAAAATGCTACTACTGGTTGTGACACACCTCTCTCCTCCACCCCCTCCTCTTCTTCTTCCTCCATGGACTCTTCCTGTGGTTTGTCCTCGGAACCAGCGGTGCTCCGTAGGCGTTCAAGGGGCTACGCAAGTACGCAGGCAAAAAGATGCCATGCCGTGCTTGCGCTGGTGTGTTTGGGGGACAGGAGCCACACTGGGGCAGAGGTCCTGTCTGCTCTGCAGGGGCAGGCCGAGAGGTGGTTGACGCCACGCCAGCTTAAGCCAGGAATGGTGGTTTGCGACAATGGCACCAACCTCCTCTCCGCCCTCCGACAGGGACAACTGACCCATGTGCCCTGTATGGCTCACGTCCTTAACCTGGTGGTGCAGCGGTTCTTGGGCAGGTACCCGGGCTTACAGGATGTCCTGAGGCAGGCCAGGAAAGTCTGTGTGCATTTCCGCAGATCTTATAATGCCAGTGCTCGCCTGGCTGAGCTTCAAAAGGAGTTGAACCTGCCCAAGAACCGCCTTATATGTGACATGCCCACCAGGTGGAACTCAACGTTGGCCATGCTGCAGCGGCTGCACATGCAGCAGAGGGCCATCAATGAGTACCTGTGCGACTACGGCACCAGGACAGGGTCAGGGGAGCTCGGGTTTTTTTCACCACGCCAGTGGGGCATGATCAGGGATGCATGCACTGTCCTGGCACCTTTTGAGGAGGCCACGAGGATGGTGAGCAGTGACAGTGCATGCATCAGTGACACTGTACCTCTTGTCCACCTGTTGGAGCACACGCTGCGTGGAATAATGGACAGGGCACTTGAGGCAGAACAGAGGCAGGAAGAGGAGGACTTCCTTGCCTCTCAAGGCCCCCTTTACCCAGACAGTGTTCCTTCTGTCCCACCCATCGCACAGGAAGAGGAGGAGGAGGAGGAGGAGGAGGATTGTGTCAGCATGGAGGTGGAGGCTGGCACTCAGCATCATCAGCAGCAGTCTTTTAGGGATGATTTACAGTCCCAAGAAACCAGTGGACTTGTACGTGGCTGGGAGGAGGTGGCTGCGGATCATGTCGTCCTTAGTGACCCAGAGGACTCCGGACTGAATGCCTCAGCTAACCTACGCTGCATGGCCTCCCTGATCCTGCAAAGTCTGCGTAAGGATCCTCGTATTCTTCGGATCAAGGAGAGGGACCATTACTGGCTGGCCACTCTCCTTGATCCACGGTACAAGGGTAAGGTTGCGGACCTTATGTTACCGTCGCAGAGGGAGCAGAGGATGAGACAACTCCGGGAGGCCTTGCAGAAAGGTCTGTGCAACGCGTTCCCAGAGACTGGGAGGTTACAAACTCCTGGTCCTGGACAACGAGTTGCTGAGGCTTCGGGCAGTCAAAGAAGGAGCGGTGGGGAAGGTGGCCGTCTGACCGATGCGTTCAGACAATTCTTTAGTCCGCAGCCCCAAAGTATGATCGGTTCCAGCAACCATCGCCAGCGTCTGATATACATGGTGCAGGAATACCTAGGGGCAAGGTCAGACTTGGACACCTTCCCCACCGAAAATCCTCTGGCTTACTGGGTCTTGAGGATGGATCACTGGCCAGAGCTTGCACAGTATGCAATTGAGCTACTGGCCTGTCCTGCATCCAGCGTTCTTTCAGAACGCACATTCAGTGCTGCTGGAGGATTTGTCACGGATCACAGGGTGCGCCTGTCCACCGACTCGGTTGATCGACTGACTTTCATCAAGATGAACCAGTCTTGGATCACCACCAGCTACCACACACCTGATGCTGATATAACAGACTAATTGATTTTAAAATGTCACATCCCTTCAAGACTGATGCTGATGCTGAGTGCCTGTGCTGTTATGTTGACTGGCTATCCTCCTCCTCCTCCTCCTCAATGATACGATTAATGATGATAGCTTGGAAGATCATTTTGGTTTATGGGTGACGCCACCAGTGGCTAAGGCCCAATTTTTCAGCCCCTGTTTAACAGGGGCGTGTAATTACAATTTTTGATGCAATACTTTGCAACAGGCCTCATTGCTGTGCTCCAAGTACAGTATCTGTGAGGGGTTGCAGTGTTGTGCCACCAGTGCCTAAGGCCCAATTTTTAAGCCCCTGTTCAACAGGGGCATGCAATTATAATTATTGATCTAATAATTCACAGCAGGGCCCATTGCTGCGCCCACCAAGAGTAACTGTCAGGCCTTACAGTGTTGTGGCACCAGCACCACCATCACCACCACCACCACCACCAAAGGCCCAATTTTTCAGCCCCTGTTCAACAGGGGCATGCAATTATAATTATTGATCTAATAATTCACAGCAGGGCCCATTGCTGTGCCCACCAAGAGTAACTGTCAGGCCTTACAGTGTTGTGGCACCAGCACCACCATCACCACCACCACCACCACCACCAAAGGCCCAATTTTTCAGCCCCAATTCAACAGGGGCATGCAATTATAATTATTGATCTAATAATTCACAGCAGGGCCCATTGCTGCGCCCACCAAGAGTAACTGTCAGGCCTTACAGTGTTGTGGCACCAGCACCACCATCAAAGGCCCAATTTTTACTCCCACTGATCAACAATTATATGTTATTACAATTCCTGATATAATAGTTGACAGCAGGGCGTTCCAGCACCCACCAAGAATAACTGTGAGTGCTTTCAGTGTTGTGCCAACACCAACACCTAAGGGGCCAATTTCTGCAGAGTATATACGGCAGGTCCCTACTTTCAAACATCCAACTTACAAACGACTACTACTTGCAAACGGAAGAAGACAACAGGAAGTGAGAGGAAATCTACCCCTTGGAAGGAAAATTCTCTCCTGTAAGAATTAATATGGGAGAAAGGTGTCTCCTCTCTACTGATGCTTTATCACCAATCCTTGTTTCAATAAAAACACCACATTTCAAAAACAGTTGTCATTGGGACGCAAAGTGAGGTGAAATGTTCTGAACAGGGGCACAGACAGCAATAAAAATGTTACAGGGGTGATAACCCTTCCCTATGTTTTCCAAAAAGCTTAAAAAAAGGAATTTGGCATGGAGCTACACTTAAACAATGTAGCTGTTCAAAATTACAAACAGATTCTACATAAGAACAAACCTACAGTCCCTGTCTTGTATGCACCGCCTGTATACGGCTGTTTAGAGTATATAGGGCCTTTTTTATTTTGTGTGCGGGGTTCCCCTTAATATCCATACAAGACCCAAAGGGGCTGGTAATGGGCTGGGGTGGGGGGGGGGGGGGGTTGATGGGGTAGCTATGCCATTTTTCTTAAAGATTTTCATCCATATTACCGGGACCAGACATTACATTAAAGCCGCAAGCAGTTTTAAATGGCTTTTTTTCCTTTAGAAATGTTATTTTGTGCAGGGACAGTTCTAAACACGGGAAACACGTGGCACTTCACAGGCATACTTTAGACACTCCCCAGGTACAATATTTAAAGGAATATTTGACTTTTTTTTTTTTCACTTTATGCATCATTAAAATGACTGCTCCCGGAAAACGTCCGTTTTAAAAACTTCTTTTTGCATTGATACATGTCCCCTGGTGCAGAACCCGGGTTCCCAAACTCTGTTTAGGACAATAACATGGATAATAGTCATTATAATTAGCACTTTAGAATCCGAACGTTCGCATCCATTGTATTTAATAGGGTTCTAATGTTCGTGCGAACTTTCGGTCCGTTCGCGGGTTCTGGTGCGAACCGAACCCGGGGGTGTTCGGCTCATCACTATTAGTGGGTACCAGAGGAGTAATGTGGTCCAATTGAAGTGGGAGGGGGAGGGTGGCAGAGTTGATTCTGGAAATGGGGTTTAGTGTTTCAGATATTTTTTCTTTGATTTGCCCCGTGGGGAGTTCTGAGTTTGATTTGTCCTTTGTAAAGCCTGAGGGTCTGGATTTGTTTTGGGAACGATTTGGGAGGTGCGGGGGCCTTCCGCAGTGGAACGGTTGGGTGCCAAAGGTGATTTCCAGGCAGCCTCTGATAAAATCTGTGACGATCCTGGTGCGCAATGAATCTATACCAGAGGCTGATTTAATAGTATGGCTACGCCGATATGGTGAGGTCCTCGCTCCACTGCGGAAGGTCCTTGATCTGCATGGGATTTGGACAGGGGCCTGGACAGTGTCACTAAAATTAGGGGTGCTGGGAAATGTAGTCCAACATCTGCCCTGTTCAGCCTTTCTGGGGAGGGATAGGCTGACCTTTTTTTTTGTTTAATTGTTTATTTATGTAAATTTTTCATGAGGCATTACAAGTATATATCACAATCAGCAAATATGAACATTGTACAATTTGCATGTGCAGATGGCTGACCATTTTTTACCAAGGTCAGCCTAAGGTCTGCAACAAATGTGGTGAAAAGGGCCATTTTGCATCTACCTGCACCCGTAAAAAGTGTTCACTGTGCCAGGATATGGACCATTTGGCCAAGGATTGTACCGAAATTCGGTGCAATTTGTGCCAAAAGCTCGGTCATCCTTATAGTCAATGCCCAGAGGCGTTACATAACTTGCCAGGATTGGAGGCTGAGCTGCAGAGGCTAGATAAGGAGGATGAGGCCGCTGAAACTGTTGTTGTCCCTCCTGTGTCTGTGACATCTGTTAATTCGGTTCCCCCTAGTGATGTGGTCCCTGAGTCTGTCCCTCCTGTGTCTGTTACATCTGTTTCCATTTCCCCTAGTAATGTGGTCCCTGAGTCTGTCCCTCCTGTGGTACGTAGATCCCAGTGGCGGCTGGTGCTCAAATTTTTTGGGGGGGGCGCAAACAAACTGAAAAAAAAAAATCATCAATTGCTGCCACTGTGCCCATTAAAACGCAGCCACTGTGCCCAAACGCCACTAGTTTGTCCCCAAATGCAGCCAGTTTCTCCCCCATAATACAGCCAGTTTCTCCCCCATAATACAGCCAGTTTCTCCCCCAATAATACAGCCAGTTTCTCCCCCAATAAGACAGCCAGTTTCTCCCCCAATAATACAGCCAGTTTCTCCCCCATAATACAGCCAGTTTCTCCCCCATATGCAGCCAGTTTCTCCCCCATATGCAGCCAGTTTCTCCCCCAATAATACAGCCAGTTTCTCCCCCATAATACAACCAGTTTCTCCCCCATATGCATCCAGTTTCTCCCCCATATGCATCCAGTTCTCCCCCATAATACAGCCAGTTTCTTCCCCATAATACAGCCAGTTTCTCCCCCATATGCATCCAGTTTCTCCCCCATATGCAGCCAGTTTCTCCCCCATAATACAGCCAGTTTCTCCCCCATATGCAGCCAGTTTCTCCCCCATATGCAGCCAGTTTCTCCCCCATATGCAGCCAGTTTCTCCCCCATAATACAGCCAGTTTCTCCCCCATATGCAGCCAGTTTCTCCCTCATATGCAGCCAGTTTCTCCCCCAATAATACAGCCAGTTTCTCCCCCATATGCAGCCAGTTTCTCCCCCATATGCAGCCAGTTTCTCCCCCATAATACAGCCAGTTTCTCCCCCATAATACAGCCAGTTTCTCCTCCATATGCAGCCAGTTTCTCCCCCATATGCAGCCAGTTTCTCCCCCATAATACAGCCAGTTTCTCCCCCATATGCAGCCAGTTTCTCCCCATATGCAGCCAGTTTCTCCCCCATATGCAGCCAGTTTCTCCCCCAATAATACAGCCAGTTTCTCCCCCATATGCAGCCAGTTTCTCCCCCAATAATACAGCCAGTTTGTCCCCCATATGCAGCCAGTTTCTCCCCCATATGCAGCCAGTTTGTCCTCATAATACAGCCAGTTTGTCCTCATAATACAGCCAGTTTCCCCCCCCAGCCCTGCACTTACCTTCCTCGAGTCAGCGCCGTCCTTCTTCCGTCCTCGATGTCTTCTCCCGCCCTCGATGTCACTTCAGCCAATCAGGTTACCGGTAACCAGACCCGGTGAACCTGATTGGCCAGGGAACGCACCCCCGTGCCTCCTCTCATTAGATATTTAGAAGCCGATTACAGCCCTCAGGCTGTAGTCGGGAAGCCTATCAGAGCCTGCTGGCTCTGATAGGCACTTCTAAAGGCCAATCAGACGCTGTGATTCAGATGGCCGGCGCTCAAGGGGCCGGCCATCTGAATAGTGGGCGGCAGCAATACATAGGTTCATGCAATGCATGAACCTATGTATTGTTGTGGTGAGTGACGGCCGGGCGCAGAAGCGAGCGGTAGCGGCGCTTCTGCGCCCACTATGGTCGCGCCGCCATGTGTAAAAAAAAAAAAAAAAAGAAAAAAAAAAACTCTTAAAGGGCCCGTTTTTTATTTTTTTTTATTTTATTTTTTTGGTGACCACAGGAGGGGGGGGGGGCGGCGCCCGGGCGCCCCCTATGGACAGGCCGCCACTGGTAGATCCTCCAGACTGGCGGAAGCTGCTGGGGGGGCAGGTTTAGCGGATCTTCCCACTCAGCCTCCAGTCCCTGCCCCTCGGCAGCGCAAGCGTGGTCAGGGGAATGTGGGGGTGCTGGAGGGGGGTGGGGCTGATGGAAGGGTGTCCATACCCCATGTCTCACGCTCTGTTGATGGGGATTCGGATGATGAGGGGTGGGAGAAGATTAGGAGGAAGAAAAAAAGAAGAGGAAGACAAGGAAAGCGGTCATTTCTTCCTCAGAGTCTGACCCAGGAGGGGTTCCTATTGGCAACACTTTTTCTGTTTTGTCGGGTGATGAAATGTCAGATATATCTTTCTCTTTATCATCTATGGATGAGGGGGAGTCACGCAGTCTGAAGAGAGCTGTTTCTGGGGATGAGAGTGTGGTGAGGGTTAAGAAACGACTCCCCCAATCATCCTGATGGCATATCAGACCTGCCTTTGGTGAACTGCCCATCTCTGTGCGAGGAGCTCTTTTCTTTTTCTGTGTTGGTGTGAGTTGTAGTGAGATTTATTTTCCAGTAATGACATGTTTTTTGCTTTTGCTGTAAAGCCTTTTTTGTTTTGAGAGCAGATTTGCTATATTTTCATTTTTATGTAAATATGTATATATATTGTTTTTATGCTTATTGATTGCAAGTCCTTTAATAAAGAAAAATTGGGAAGAATGTTCCTTACATTGGTGGTCAGTGGGAAGAATGCCCCTTACATTGCTGATCAGTGGGAAGAATGCCCCTTACATTGGTGATCAGTGGGAAGAATGCCCCTTACATTGGTGGTCAGTGGGAAGAATGCCCCTTACATTGGTGGTCAGTGGGAAGAATGCCCCTTACATTGGTGATCAGTGGGAAGAATGTTCCTTACATTGGTGATCAGTGGGAAGAATGTTCCTTACATTGGTGGTCAGTGGGAAGAATGTCCCTTACATTGGTGATCAGTGGGAAGAATGTCCTTACATTGGTGATCAGTGAGAAGAATGTCCTTACATTGGTCAGTGGGAAGAATGTCCTTACATTGGTGGTCAGTGGGAAGAATGCCCCTTACATTGGTGATCAGTGGGAAGAATGTCCTTACATTGGTGATCAGTGGGAAGAATGTCCTTACATTGGTGATCAGTGGGAAGAATGTCCCTTACATTGGTGGTCAGTGGAAAGAATGTCCTTACATTGGTGGTCAGTGGGAAAAATGCTCCTTTACAGATAGAGAAAATATTTCAGGTGATTCCAGGGAAGAAGGCGGCTCCCCCCCTCCCCTGGGCCATTCTCAGTGGTTAATGTCTTATCAAAACTCCCTCCCCTCCAGCATCGAAAAACAAACAGGCAGGAGAGTCAGGGGGAGCACTTCGAGCAAAATACCAGAGTGACCAGCAGAAAGACAAGCAAGGCAACCATTGGATCAAAACAAGAGAGGGAGGAAGGAAAATAAGTCTGTGTGCAATGTGCATGTCATGTCACCCCCTCTCCGCCCGCTCTCGCATCAAAGTATCGATGGCTTCAGGAGCATTTGACCAGCAGAAAGACAGGGAAGGCAAGGCAACCATTTTATCACAGGGGCGGAAGGAAAACAATTAATTGTGCATGTCACAGTTCAATTTTACTTACCCGCCTGAAGACACGCTCTGCTCTCCGCTCTGGTCTCCGCCCCCGCCCCCTCTCCGTTCTGGTCTTCGCCCTCTCTCCGCTCTGGTCTCCGCCCCCCGCCCTCTCTCCGCTCTGGTCTTTGCCCCCTCTCCGCTCTGGTCTCCGCCCCCCGCCCCGTCTCTGCTCCGCCCCCGCCCTGCCCCCTCTGCGCCCGCTCTCTCATTAAAAGTATCGGACTGGGCATCGGGAGCATTCGCGCGAGTACAAGTACTCGCGCTAATGCTTGGTATCGGTCCCAATACCGATACTAGTATCGGTATCGGGACAACCCTAATAATCGGCATGTGATATCAAAAATTGGATTAAAAGCAAAACAACAGATAAAGTCCAAATAAACCATCTGTGGAGTGGTTGAACACAATAATGATATTGGTGCACGTTAAAGAAAAAAGTCCGGTATAGTGATACATATGAATCCAAATATTCCAAAATGAATCGGGTAAATGTATATGTTGTCTGCAGACTATCCACAACCTTATAGGTCTAAGGCTTACCAGATGGGATGGACCCAACGGAGCGTACGCCCAGTGGGTCAGACAAGCTTGGTGGTGTAGCACACCAAAAGGGAGATGCAGCAGGCACAGCTTCCAATGGGAACCAGGAAATCACAACAAAGAGTGAAAATCCACCATGGAGCTCGTCAGAAGTACTTCACACAGAACCTCATCCCAAGATGTATATGATGTTGTAAGGAAAAGAAAGGGGCCACATAGTGTAATTCAATTTAAAAGGTGAACATTTATTAAAATAATATAAAATGGTCACTCACATTTGAAGAGACGAGTAAAAGCATATGTATTCATAAATGACGCAGTGGCATCAGCAGAGCCTTACCAACGCGTTTCGTCCTAATAAGGCATCATCTGGGTTCATATGTGTCTTATAGAGCAGCGGCTCAGGAGCAAGCAGGTAGCGGTGCCCCCAGGGCAAGCGGCATTCTCTGGGGGCATTGCTCGAGGGGGATGAGCCAGGAGTGCCGGTGGGGGACCTGAAAAAAAGAGGATCGGATCTGCTCTGTGCAAAACCACTGCACAGAGCAGGTAAGTATACCATGTTTTTTATTTATATATAAAAAAAAGAAAAAGTGAGGCTTTAGTATCACTTTAGCTATGAATAAAGGCCATACATTTACTGTGCTCTATGCGATGTATTATTTTTAGGACAGGTTCTCTGTAACTTGATACAGTATCAGAAGTCTTTTAGACCCATGATGTCTTATGTGCCTTCAATTTAAACTAATGGAGCACAGATCGAGCTTTATTAGCTTTTTCCCTGGCTGCAAGGGCCTGGAAAGTGACAACAAAAAAAGGAAGTGACCGCGAAATGTGCGTGTATTGCAAAGATGTATTGCTTATGTTTTCATTTTTCCCTGACATATGCTTAATGCCCCGTACACACGATCGTTTTTAATGTCATTTTTTAAACCGACGTTTTTCTCCTCGTTTTTTTTCATGTTTCCTCTCAAGCCTGCCTTGCGTACACACCATCATTAAAAAAAACGATCAAGCAAAGCGCAGTGACGTTCAACACGTACGACGGCACTATAAAGGGGAAGTTCCGTTCGAATGGCGCCACCCTTCATGTTAGTAAAGTTTGTTGAGCGACGATTCGCGCTTTTCAGTCCGTTACTGTGTAATGAATGTGCTATCTCCATTACGAACGCTAGTTTTACCAGAACGAGCGCTCCCGTCTCATACTTGATTCTGAGCATGCGCGTTTTTTTTCACGTCGTGAAAGCATACACACTATCGTTTTTCACGTCATTAAAAAAAACGACATGAAAAACGACGTGAAAAAAGAGAGCATGTCCGGAATTTTTAATGGCCATTTTTCACGTCGTTAAAAATGCTCTGGAGCCTACACACGATCATTTTTAATGGCCATTTTTTAAAATGGCATTTTTAACGGCATGAAAAACGATCGTGTGTATGGGGCATTAGGCTCGTTTCACACTATAGTTATGTCAGACATCGCATGTGATTCGCACTGCACTTCTGTGCAGATAACATGAGATGTCTGTGGGAATGCAAATTCAGCCATACAGATTGAATGTCTGAATTTCCATCGCATTTGGACCAAAATGGTGCAGGAACCTTTTTTTGGTCCGCACTGGAATCGGATCGCATGGGTGTTTGCACCCATGTGATCCGATTCCTGTCTGAATTCACAGTTCGCACTGCGATCTGCGAACCAATCTGAGGGTATCATTAACTTTGTATTGACACCTTCAGCGGTTTGCAGATGTCAGTGTGAACTGCCGGTGATTCAGGTGCGATGTGGGAACCCGCACTGGATTCGCAGGGTTTCCCGCATCAGTGTGAACTGAGCCTTAAAGTAGATCTATGACCTCTCATTAAAAAAATATATGTACTGCAGCACCTAATTATACCTGCATCTGCAATTATGCCCCATACACACAATCATTTTTCATGCCATTTTTTAAACCAACGTTTTTCTTGTCGTTTTTTTTCATGTTTCCTCTCAAGCCTGTCTTGCGTACACACGATCATTAAAAAAAACACTCGAGCAAAGCGCAGTGACGTACAGCACGCACGACGGCACTATAAAGGGGAAGTTCCGTTCGAATGGCGCCACCCTTCATGTTAGTAAAGTTTGTTGAGCGACGATTCGCGCTTTTCAGCCTCGTGCTTTTCAGTCCGTTACTGTGTGATGAATGTGCTATCTCCATTACGAACGCTAGTTTTACCAGAACGAGCGCTCCCGTCTCATACTTGATTCTGAGCATGCGCGTTTTTTTCACGTCGTTAAAGCATACACACTATCGTTTTTCACGTCGTTAAAAAAAAACGACATGAAAAACGACGTGAAAAAATAGAGCATGTTCGAAATTTTTAATGGCCGTTTTTCACGTCGTTAAAAATGCTCTGGAGCATACACACGATAGATTTTAATGCCCATTTTTAAAAATGGCATTTTTAACGGCATGAAAAACGATCGTGTGTATGGGGCATTATAGTTTAATTTCAGTACATCATGGGACACAGAGCCAATAATTACTATATGGGTTATAGGCCACCTTCAGGTGATGGACACTGGCATAATCAAGACAGGAAGTTCCCTCCCTATATAACCCCTCCCACACAGGGAGTACCTCAGTTTTTTCGCCAGTGTCTAAGGTGTTGGTCACGGTTAACATTATGCTCCTCAGAAGGGCCCTAGCCAGGGCCAGGGAGCTACACAATCGGATCCATTCAAAAAGCCAAAAAACAAAGGCAAAAGTGGATGGTACCCGAGCCTCGATACCGAAGAATGAGGTTTTGCTTGTAACGCTTCTCTTTGGAGAGCTGGGCCCTGGGATCCAGCGCCTTGGTCACATTGATATACCTCAGGTTGCTCTGGCGGGGCGCTGTACAGGTCCAAGGCAGTGGACCCTAATAAATTAAAAGGGGCCCCTTCCTTGAAGGTCGGGCATGACTCCAAGCCCGCCGTGATGGGTGAAGATTGGGTCACCGTGCTAATCCCAGTAGTACCCTGCGGTGGGAATGGTAAGTGAAGAAGATCCCTTGTGGACTTCTTTTTATGAATAGTTGATGTCTTGCCTGTGTTTTCTCTTACCACTAGAGAGTGTGCAGTAGCATACCTGGTGTCAGCATCCCAGCCTGTCTGGTTTAAAGGTCTGTCAGCAGCACTTGTGAAGGAGGGGGGTTCCATCAGCAGTGAGAATTCTCCCCCCTCCTCCCTCCCCCCCAAGATCCCTGAGAGGATCGCCGCTTGCGCACACGCGCGCGAAGAGTACCCTTTTTTTTATAAGATAGGGATGCCACAGGGGCGGGGAGTGGCGCCGCCGGCGTGCACGTGGATCGGCGTACGCGTTTCCCTACGGCACATGAGCAAACCGGCAAATGTTTTAAATGCAAACCGGGCGCATACAAGTGCACGACGGAGAGATGCAATGGCACTGTGAGGGGGTTAGCTCGGCAGCGGGTGTGTGTGACCCCCGGGATGGGCTCCCCACACAAAAACAGGCCCAGCAAACGGAGGTTGTGGTTTTCAAAATCAAAAAGGTGCGGTTTATTTTCTATTTACAGTGACAAAACACAGCAAAGCAAAAGAAACATAAATAAAATAAATCCTGGTCAACTTGACCTCTGAGTAAACATACAGGTTTCCTAACTAACAACTGGGATCAGCCTAGTGCTGTCCTAGTCCCTAAGTCCCTGGTTTTAAATGTCCAAGCAAATAGCCACACAGGCTTTTTCTCACCGCACAGGGGTTCACTCTCCCTAGACAGTCCACACAGGTCTGGTTCCAGGCATGAGCTAACATCTAATGAAGCTGGGAGTTCTTATAGAGGCCTAAATGAGCTGACAAGCTTCAGCTGGTCTCATCAACTCCCTGTCTGTACGACGCCCCACACTCTCCCTAGAGGTATGAGTCATCCATGAGCCCACTAGCCTTAGCTGGGCTTATACAACTCTCCACCTAGTTGTATAAGTCGGCGTAAAGCCTGAATCTGGGCGAAATATATCTACCCCCCTGGATGCAACCAGGTGACTTTACCTTCCTGCTGTCACATACCCCCCCTCTTGTTTTAACCTCGGGGTTGGAACACCAGCAATCAGGCATTCATGTACTCGAGACAAAGCATCCACATTCCCCATTTGAACGCCAGGGCGATGCTTTACTGTGAAGTTGAATTCCTGGAGGGCCAGGAACCACCTATTCATTCTTCTATTTGTTTCCTTGTTTTGAGCCATCCACTTTAACGGAGCGTGATCCGTAACCATTTCAAAGTGCCTACCTAGCAGGTAGTACCGAAGGGAATCTAGAGCCCACTTCACCGCTAAACACTCCTTTTCAACGGTGGCGTAATTTACCTCATGGGACTTCAACTTCCTGCTGAGGTAAATGACTGGGTGCTCTTCCCCGTTCCAGACCTGGGACAATACTGCTCCTAACCCCACATCTGACGCATCACTTTGTACGACAAAGTCTTTAGAGAAGTCGGGTGAGTACAACACTGGCTGGCTACATAAGGCTTGTTTCAAGAATTGGAATGCTGCCTCAGCCTCGGGGGTCCATTTAATCATGACCGACCCTTTCCCCTTCGTCAGGTTGGTTAGGGGCACAGCCTTAGAAGCAAAGTGGGGAATGAATCGCCGATAATACCCAGCGATTCCCAGAAAGGCTCGTACCTGCTTCTTGCTGTTGGGACGTGGCCAACTCTGGATGGCCTCGACTTTGTTGAGTTGGGGTTTTATTACTCCCCTCCCAATGGTGTACCCAAGATATTTGGCCTCCTCCTGCCCAATGGTACACTTCTTGGGGTTAGCCGTAAACCCCGCTTCCCGAACAGAGTCCAGGACTGCTTGCACTTTTGGCAGATGTGAGGCCCAATCTGTGCTATGGACAATTACGTCATCCAGGTAAGCCGCAGCATACTTCCGATGGGGCCTCAGCATCTGGTCCATTTTCCGCTGGAATGTGGCCGGCGCATTCTGTAACCCGAACGGCATTCTTTTATATTGGAACGCCCCGTCTGGGGTTACAAATGCGGTTTTCTCTTTGGCCGACTTGGCCAGGGGGATTTGCCAATACCCTTTTGTGAGGTCAAGAGTCGTCATGTATCGGGCTGTTCCCAGCCGGTCGATCAACTCATCTATACGTGGCATGGGGTAGGTGTCAAATTTTGTAACTTTGTTCAACTGACGAAAATCGTTACAAAATCGCCAGCTCCCATCCGGTTTAGGCACCAACACAATGGGACTAGACCAATCACTTTGGGACTCCTCTATCACCCCTAAGTTCAGCATTTTCTGTACTTCCTCCCGTATTGCCTCCCGTCGGGCCTCTGGGATCCGATAGGGTTTTAACTTCACCCTTTCACCGGGCGGGGTAATGATGTCATGCTCTACCCCAGATGTTTGTCCCGGCAGCTCAGAGAATACCTCCTTGTTGCGAAGCACAAACTCCTTAACCTCCTGTTGTTGGGGTTGTGACAAGGTGGCTGCTATTCCAACCTCAGGAATCACGCAACCAGTTTGAGCTGGTGACCAAGTGTCTGCGACTAGGGACTCTCTATCCCTCCAGGCTTTCAACAGATTAACGTGATAGATCTGTTCGGGCTTTCGCCTTCCTGGTTGTCTGACCTTGTAATTCACTTCGCTCACTTTTTCCATTATCTCATAGGGGCCTTGCCATTTGGCAAGGAATTTACTTTCAACCGTAGGGACAAGTACCAGTATCCTATCCCCCAGGGAAAAGGTACGGGTCTTGGCTCCACGGTTGTACACTCTCTGCTGTGCTAACTGCGCTTGGGCCAAATGTTCCTTCACGATGGGCATTACCTGTGCAATTCGGTCTTGCATCAGGGCGACATGCTCAATCACACTCCTGTGGGGAGAACTCTCACTTTCCCAAGTTTCCTTGGCAATATCCAACAGCCCTCTTGGGTGTCTCCCATACAGTAACTCAAAGGGGGAGAATCCCGTAGAGGATTGGGGCACCTCCCTAATAGCAAACATCAAATAAGGAAGTAGACAGTCCCAATCCTTTCCATCTCTATCCACCACTTTCTTCAACATTTGTTTTAGGGTTTTGTTGAATCTTTCAACCAGCCCATCGGTTTGGGGGTGATACACAGATGTACGCAATTGCGTCACTTTGAACAATTTACACAGCTCTTTCATAACCCGGGACATAAAGGGTGTACCTTGGTCCGTAAGCAGTTCTTTACAAATACCCACCCGGCTAAAAACAAGAGATAGCTCTTTGGCTATGGTTTTGGCCGAGGTATTTCTGAGAGGGATCGCTTCTGGATAACGGGTGGCATAGTCCATTATAACCAATATGTACTGGTGCCCCCTAGCGGACTTGATTATAGGACCTACCAAATCCATTGCGATTCTCTCAAACGGGACCTCAATGATGGGTAGAGGGACCAGCGGGCTACGGAAATGTGGCATCGGGGCCGACCTCTGACACACAGGGCAGGAGGAACAATAATTTTCTATGTCCTTCATCACCCCAGGCCAATAGAATCTCTGTAATACCCTCTCTCGGGTTTTCTCTGTCCCCAGATGACCTCCAAGAATGTGCCCATGGGCCAACTCCAACACCAACTTCCTGTAAGGTTTGGGCACCACAAGCTGCTCAACGGTTTCTTCTGCCCTTTTTGCCACCCGATACAGTAGGTCCTTCTCTACGCTGAAGTATGGGTAAGTGCAGGTATTATCTGGGTTCACTAACTTGCCATCTATTTCCACTACGTTTTCCCGTGCCTTTATTAGGGCGGGGTCTTTTAACTGTTCTGTGGCAAAATTTTCCCTGTGAACCTCCAGATCAGAAAACTCCACAGATGGTAGGTTTTCGTCTGAGGAGGTGGGCTCCTCTCCAGTTTCTTGAGTCTCCCCTGCCAATACTGACAAGGGAAATTCTGGAGAGTCCTCACCACTCTCAGAGGAGTTCTGGCTATCACATTCCTGGTACATAGGGGCACCAGTGGGGGGCTCAGGATCATCCCACAGTTCCCAGAACTTCGGAAAATCCCTTCCCACAATGGCATCATGCGGTAATTGAGATACTAACCCCACTGGATGAGAGAGGGTACCTTTGGGGGTCTCGAAACACACTGTAGTCACTGGATACTCTCGGGTGTCCCCATGCACACAAATAACAGCTACCTTGCTATTCCCAGAGACCTCTGTTTTAACTAATTCAGCCTTTATCAGGGTCACAAGGCTACCTGAATCCAGCAATACCACAACATTTCTACCATTAACACACATTTTGCATAAATGTTTCTCAGTTCCTCGAATGGCAGTGCATGCGACTGTCGCACACAGCGACTGACGTCTGCCCGTCAGAAAGTCACACTGCATGGGTTCCTCCACAACCGGGCAATTGGCTGCAATATGTCCCGCTTGCCGGCAGCGGTAGCAAACGATCCTTCTTGCCGCCTCTTGAGCCGCTGATTTCCCAGGCTGTTCTCGCCAAACTTGGGGTAGAGCTCCCACCCTCTCACTCTCTCCACCCTCACCCCTTGGAATCCTCTTATCCGCCCCTGGGGATGGTCTGGTCTTAGGGTGGAAAGTCCGAGTGTCTCTGGAAGAGGCCGTCAGGTTCTCTGTAGCCAAGTATTTCTCCACACGATCCACAAGACCATCGGCCGTCTCTGGGTCTCCATGGCTTACCCACTTTTGGATGGCAGTAGGAAGAGCTCTCAAAAACCGATCCATTACAACACGTTCCACAATCTTTGGTGCGGACAAAGTCTCTGGCTGTAGCCACTTTCTGCTCAGGTGAATGAGATCATACATTTGAGACCTGGGGGGTTTTCCAAGCTGGAAAGTCCAGTTATGCACACGCTGAGCCCGGACAGCCTGGGTGACACCCAGCCTTGCCAATATTTCAGCTTTTAGCATCACATAGTCTTTTGCTTGGTTAGGCTCTAGGTCATAGTAAGCTTTCTGCGATTCACCAGTTAACAGAGGAGCCACCAGTCCAGCCCACTGCTCCTCAGGCCACTTTTCTCTTTCAGCGGTCCTTTCAAATGTGGTCAAAAATACCTCTGGATCATCCTCTCCAGTCATTTTTGTCAATAAACGACTCACCCCAAAGGACGCGGTATTAGTGGGACGGCTTTCCTCACTGGTCTGCGGACGTTGCTGCATTACTGCTTCCATTTGTTGTAGTCTCTGCTCTAGCTTCTGTAACAGGTCTATGAAGCGGGCCTCAGATTGCTGCTGGGCTTGTTGCTGAGCTTCCAGACTCTGTTGGTGAGCTTGCTGCTGGGCTGCAAGGCTCCTTTGCAAACCTGCATTTGTCTGCTGTTGATTGGCATTTGCTAGAGCCAGCTGTTTCAGTATCTCCTCCATGCTGGCTTAAAAAAAAACTGCCACTGGTTCTCCACCAACTGTGAGGGGGTTAGCTCGGCAGCGGGTGTGTGTGACCCCCGGGATGGGCTCCCCACACAAAAACAGGCCCAGCAAACGGAGGTTGTGGTTTTCAAAATCAAAAAGGTGCGGTTTATTTTCTATTTACAGTGACAAAACACAGCAAAGCAAAAGAAACATAAATAAAATAAATCCTGGTCAACTTGACCTCTGAGTAAACATACAGGTTTCCTAACTAACAACTGGGATCAGCCTAGTGCTGTCCTAGTCCCTAAGTCCCTGGTTTTAAATGTCCAAGCAAATAGCCACACAGGCTTTTTCTCACCGCACAGGGGTTCACTCTCCCTAGACAGTCCACACAGGTCTGGTTCCAGGCATGAGCTAACATCTAATGAAGCTGGGAGTTCTTATAGAGGCCTAAATGAGCTGACAAGCTTCAGCTGGTCTCATCAACTCCCTGTCTGTACGACGCCCCACACTCTCCCTAGAGGTATGAGTCATCCATGAGCCCACTAGCCTTAGCTGGGCTTATACAACTCTCCACCTAGTTGTATAAGTCGGCGTAAAGCCTGAATCTGGGCAAAATATATCTACCCCCCTGGATGCAACCAGGTGACTTTACCTTCCTGCTGTCACAGCACATACAGGTGCACGACGGAGAGACACAGATACTTTTTCAGGGCATGTAAGTGCTGGGGTGCTGGGGACAGGCTGTGTTTAAGACTCATCTGTTTAGCATCTAAGCTGTGGCATTTGATAGCGGCATGTTAAGATTGCTAAGACTGAGCTCAGCAATAGATGCATATTAATTAGTACCTCTGCTTTGTGCCTAGGACTATGTATGCCCGAAGGAGAAGGGCAAAAACGAGGAAAAGCGTGCAAATGCGCAGCAGTCAGGTCCTGGAAACCTTAGCACGCCTCCACGGCACCTGCTTCCCCTGTAAAGCCTCCTACACACGGCCGAAAATCTCGTCAAGAAAAAACACGTCGTTTTTCTTGACGAGATTCTTGGACAATAAACTTGTCCCGGCCAAGTGTACACACACTTGATTCAAAGAACCCGCGGTTCTTTGAATGGAGCGAACGCAGTGACGTCATCAACACATTCGATGCCGTCGCCGCCATCTTGCTATACCCTATCTATGCCTAGGAAGCTACCGCGCATGCGTCAAAGTCATTTCGAACATGCGCGGGCATCCCGGCGGACAGGTAAGTGTACTCACACACAATTTTCTCATCGAGAAACAAGCTGACGAGAATCTCGACGAGAAAATAGAGAGCTGGTTCTCTATATTTCTCGTTGAGATTCTTGTCGGTTTTCTCGACGAGAAACCATACACACGAATGAATTTCTCGACAAGAAAGCTCTCTCGGCAGTTTTCTTGTCGTTTCTTGCCGAGATACTCATTCGTGTGTACGAGGCTTAAGACCTGAAATGGTTGACCAAGCTGAACCCTTGTCAGGCATTGTAGCTACCTCCAACACACCTGCCTCTGCATATGTCACTAAAGATGACTTGGCTACGACTCTGGTTGGTTGGGAGGGTAAATTGGCTAGTTGATCGCGTCCACCTCCCAGTCTGGGAGAAAATGCGACATGTCCCCTTCCCCTGCTCCTGGGCCATCGGCTGCAGATCAGGAGTGGGTAGAGGATTTGGATGTGCCTTGTAGGACTCATTGGAACGGCATGAGGATGGTTCCTCATTAGTGGGCTCAGCCCTGAAGCCTTCGCAACCTCACAGTCTCAAAGGTTGTTAATACAATCGCTCACTGAGACAGTGCGGATTGGTTATAAGTTGCCCCTAACAGAGTCGGCTGAGGCCCCCCTTTCCTCTCTGGGTTCTCTAAGGCCTCCTCAAGGGGCTCATGCTTTTCCTGCGCACCCGTTGCTAGAACAGCTTATTTATGCTGACTGGGGATACCCAGACAGGCATTTTTTTATTCCTCCGAGAGATTCTCTCAAATTTATCCTATGGGGAAGACATTCGCTAAAGAATGGAGTATGCCAGCGGTAGGGATGCACCAGAACATGCGAACAGGCAATAAATTTGTTCGAACATCCGAACCCCGTTAAAGTCTATGGGACACGAACATGAGAAATCAAAAGTGCTAATTTTAAAGGCTTATATCCAAGTTATTGTCATAAAAAGTGTTTGGGGACCCGGGTCCTGCCCCAGGGGACATGTATCAATGCAAAAAAAAAGTTTTAAAAACTGCTGTTTTTTCGGGAGCAGTGATTTTAATAATGCTTAAAGTGAAACAATAAAAGTGAAATATTCCTTTAAATTTCGTACCTAGGGGGTGTATATAGTATGCCTGTAAAGCAGAGCTTGTTTCCCGTGCATAGAACAGTCTCTGCACAAAATGTCATTTCTGAAGGTAAAAGTCATTTAAAAGTACTCGTGGCTATAATGAATTCCTGACAATATAGAGAAAAGTAATTGAAAGTCATTGATAAAAAAAAAAAAATGCGTGGGGGTCCCCCCAAATTCAATTACCAGGCCCTTCAGGTCTGGTATGGATATTAAGGGGAACCCTGAGCTAAATTTAAAAAAAAATGGTGTGCTGGCCCCCCAAATATCCATACCAGGCCCTTCAGGTCTGGTATGGATTTTAAGGGGAACTCCACCCCAAATTTAAAAAAAAATGTCGTGGAGTTCCCCCCAAAAATCCATACCAGACCCTTATCCGAGCACGCAACCTGGCAGGCCGCAGGAAAAGAGGGGGGGGGACGAGAGAGCGCCCCCCCCAAACCGTACCAGGCCACATGCCCTCAACATGGGGAGGATGCTTTGGGGTCTAGACCCCAAAGCACCATGTCCCCATGTTGATGGGGACAAGGGCCTCATCCCCACAACTCTTGCCGGGTGGTTGTGGGAGTCTGCGGGTGGGGGGCTTATCAGAATCTGGAAGACCCCTTTAACCAAGGGGACCCCCAGATCCCGCCCCCCTATGTGAATTGGTAACTGGGTACATTGTACCCCTACCATTTCACAAAGAAAGTGTAAAAAAATTAAAAAAAACACACAGTTGGGATAAGTCCTTTATTAAAAATAAAAAATAAAATAAAATAAAAAAGACTCCAGCGGTGGTATTCACTCTCGATCTCCACTCCAGCGATGTCGGTATCCTGCCATGGATGATCTCTCCAGGCTCCAGCTACGAGGAACAGCACACAGTCCTCTCTTCACCGGAGCGGAGACACCCCGGGAAAGACGCGGCTTCAGCCAGTGACAGCTCTTATGTAGCTGAGGGTGGGGCCACCCGTCACGTGACCCCGTCCCCCTCTGACGCAAGGGGAAACCCAGGCTTCCCCAGTGACCTGACGGGTGACCCCGCCCCCCTCTGATGCAAGGGAAACCTGCGTTGCATCAGAGGGGGACAGGGTCACGTGACGGGTGGCCCCGTCCTCGGCTACATAAGACCTGTCAGGCTTCAGCAACGTCATTCCCGGGGTGTCTCTGCTCCAGTGAAGAGAGAATCGTGTGCTGTTCCTCGTCGCTGGAGCCTGGATAGATCATCCATCGCAGGATACCGACATCGCTGGAGTGGAGATCGAGAGTGGATTACCACCACTGGAGTCTTTTTTTTTTTTTTTTTTGTAAATAAAGGACTTATCCCAACTGTGTCTGTGTTTTTTTTTACAATTTTTTACACTTTCTTTGTGAAATGGTAGCCCGTTACCAATTCACATAGGGGGTGGGATCTGGGGGTCCACTTTGTTAAAGGGGTCTTCCAGATTCTGATAAGCCCCCCGCCCGCAGATCCCCACAACCACCGGGCAAGGGTTGTGGGGATGAGGCCCTTGTCCCCATCAACATTTGGACATGGTGCTTTGGGGTCCAGACCCCAAAGCATCCTCCCCATGTTGAGGGCATGTGGCCTGGTACGATTCAGGAAGGGGGGCGCTCTCTCGTCCCCCCTCTTTTCCTGTGGCCTGCCAGGTTGCATGCTCAGATAAGGGTCTGGTATGGATTTTTGGGGGGAACCCCACGCCATTTTTTTTAAAATTTTGGCGCGGAGTTCCCCTTAAAATTCATATCAGACCTGAAGGGCCTGGTAATTGAATTTGGGGGGACCCCCACGCATTTTTTTTTTTTTATCAATGACTTTCAATTACTTTTCTCTGTATTGCCGGCAGCCGACAATTCATTACAGCCGCGAATACTTTTAACCACTTAACAACCACCTGCCGACAAATAACGTCGACAAGGTGGTTGCTTAACTCTGGGAGGACGTTATATAACGTCCTCCCAGAATCGCGCTCCCGCGCGCCCCCTGGGGCGCGCACACGGGAAACTCCGTGACCGCCGGGTCCAGAGGACCCGGCGGATCACGAATCGCGGTAAATCGCCGCTGATAGCGGCCGTTTACCACGTGATCGCTCCGTCAAATGACGGAGCAATCACTTGTAAACAGACCGGCGTCATTTGATGACGCCGGTTCCTCCCTCCCCTCTCTGTACCGATCGGTACAGTGTGAGAGGGGAGGGGGAGGGAGCGGATGGCAGCAGCAGCTCTGTGGGTTGGATCTGTGACAATTGCAGTCACAGATCCAGCCATCCATCCATCCCTGCTCAGCCATCCCTGTGCTATACCCTGCCAATACTCTGCAATACACCCTGCCAATACTCTGCAAAATACCCTGCCAATACCCTGGTGCAATACTCTGCAATACCCTGGTGCAATACTCTGCAATACCCTGGTGCAATACTCTGCAATACCCTGCGAAATACTCTGCAATACCCTGCGAAATACTCTGCAATACCCTGCGAAATACTCTGCAATACCCTGGTGCAATACTCTGCAATACCCTGGTGCAATACTCTGCAATACCCTGGTGCAATACTCTGCAATACCCTGGTGCAATACTCTGCAATACCCTGGTGCAATACTCTGCAATACCCTGCACAATACTCTGCAATACCCTGCAAAATACTCTGCAATACCCTGCAAAATACTCTGCAATACCCTGCGCAATACTCTGCAAAATACTCTGCAATACCCTGCACAATACTCTGCAATACCCTGCACAATACTCTGCAATACCCTGCACAATACTCTGCAATACCCTGCACAATACTCTGCAATACCCGCCACAATACTCTGCAATACCCGCCACAATACTCTGCAATACCCTCCACAATACTCTGCAATACCCTCCACAATACCCTGTGCAATACCCTCCACAAAACCCTGTGCAATACCCGTGCAATACCCTGCCATACACCGCAATACCCTGCCATACACCGCAATACCCTGCCATACACCGCAATACCCTGCCATAGTCCGCAATACTCCGCAATGCCCTGCAATACTCCGCAATGCCCGGCAATACTCCGCAATGCCCAGCAATACTCCGCAATGCCCGGCAATACTCTGCAATAACCACTTCCCGCCCTCCGGCCGTCATATGACGTCCTTGACTTCGTGCGGGGATATCTGAATGATGGGAGCAGCTACAGGCATCATTCAGATATTAGCTTTTTCAGCCGGCGATTCCCTACACCATAAGAACAATCATAGTGGCTGTTCCGCCGCTTGATCATTCTTACGGGAGGCGAGAGGGGATGTCCCCCCCCCCCCGCCGCCCTCCGGTGCTTCTACCGACTCACCGCTACGATCAAAGCCAGGATTGTTGTTTTTTTTTTTGTATTTTTTTCAGGCTTCCCAGCCTAGAGGTGAGATGTGGGGTCTTATTGACACCCCCCCCCCCCCATATCTCACTGTAAAGAGGACCTGTCATGCCATATTCCTATTACAAGGGATGTTTACGTTCCTTGTAATAGGTATAAAAGTGATCAAAAAAATGTTTAGGGCGGAAAAACATGTCAAACTAAAATAAATAAAGTAAAATGAACAATAAAATATTTTTTATTTTTTAAAGCGCCCCTGTCCCCGTGAGCTCGCATACAGAAGCGAACGCATACGTAAGTCCCGCCCACATATGAAAACGGTTTTCAAACCACACATGTGAGGTATCTCTGCGAACGTTAGAGCGAGAGCAATCATTTTGGCCCTAGAACTCCTCTGTAACTCAAAACATGTAACCAGTAAAAATATTTAAAGCGTCGCCTATGGGGATTTTTTAAGTAGCGAAGTTTGGCGCCATTCCACGAGTGTGTGCAATTTTTAAGGGCGACATGTTAGGTATCTATTTACTCGGCGTAACTTCATCTTTCACATTATGCAAAAACATTGGGCTAACTTTACTGTTTTTTTTTTTTTTAAGCACAAAACATTTTTTTTCCGTAAAAAACGCGTTAAAAAAATTGCTGCGCAAATATCGTGCGAGATAAAAAGTTGCAACAACCACCATTATATTCTCTAAGGTCTTTGCTAAAAAAACATATATAATGTTTTGGGGTTCTATGTAATTTTCTAGCAAACAAATGATGATTTTTACATGTAGGAGAGAAATGTCAGAATTGGCCTGGGTGCTCCAGAACGCCTGAAGGTGCTCCCTGCATGTTGGGCCTCTGTATGTGGCCACGCTGTGTAAAAGTCTCACACATGTGGTATCGCCATACTCGGGAGTAATAGCAGAATGTGTTTTGGGGTGTAATTTGTGGAATGCATATGCTGTGTGTGAGAAATAACCTGCTAATATGACAATTTTGTGAAAAAAAAAAAGAGAAAAAAAAAATCTTGATTTTGCAAAGAATTGTGGGAAAAAATGACAACTTCAAAAAACTCACAATGCCTCTTTCTGAATACCTTGGAATGTCTTCTTTCCAAAAAGGGGTCATTTGGGGGGTATTTGTACTTTTCTGGCATGTTAGGGTCTCAAGAATTGAGATAGGCCGTCAGTACTTCAGGTGTGATCAATTTTCAGATATTGGCACCATAGCTTGTGGACTCTATAACTTTCACAAAGACCAAATAATATCCACCAATTTGTACTTATTTTTACCAAAGATATGTAGCAGTATAAATTTTGGCCAAAATTTATGAAGAAAAAATAGTAATTTGCAAAATTTTATAACAGAAACGAAAAAAAAATCATTTTTTTACAAAATTTTCAGTCTTTTTTCTCTTATAGCGCAAAAAATAAAAAACCCAACAGTGATTAAATACCACCAAAAGAAAGCTCTATTTGTGTGAAAAAAAGGACAAAAATTTCATATGGGTACAGTGTTGTATGACTGAGTAATTGTCATTCAAAATGTGAGAGCACCGAAAGCTGAAAATTGGTCTGGTTATTAAGGGGGTTTAAGTGCCCAGTGGTCAAGTGGTTAAATTACTTTTTTTCCTTCAGAAATTACATTTTGTGCAGAGACTGTTCTAAGCACAGGAAAGAAGCGCTACTTTACAGGCATACTATACACACCCCTCCAGGTATGAAATTTAAAGGGATATTTCACTTTTATTGTTTCACTTTAAGCATTATTAAAATCACTGCTCCCGAAAAAACTGCCTTTTTAAAACTTATTTTTGCATTGATACATGTCCCCTGGGGCAGGACACGGGTCCCCAAACACTTTTTATAACTATAACTTGCATATAAGCCTTTAAAATTAGCACTTTAGATTTCTCCCATAGACTTTTACAGGGTGTTCCGTGGCTTTTCCAATTTGCCGCGAACACCCCAAATTGTTCGCTGTCGCCGAACGGGCGAACAGGCAATGTTCGAGTCGAACATGAGTTCGACTCGAACTCGAAGCTCATCCCTAGCCAGCGGTAGATGCTGCTGTTTCTTCCCTGAATAAAGTCTTACTTATCCAGTTGACAATATTCAGGTGTTTAGGATCCAGCAGAAAAAAGACTGGAATCGTTGCTTAACCACTTCCTTACCCACCCATAGTCAAATGATGTCCACAGATGGGATCTCCCATCCTGGGTGGATGTCATATGACGTCCTGGGCTTTGTGGGGGGATATCTGAATGATGCCTGCAGCTAGAGGCATCATTCAGATATCCTTCTCTTCAGCTGGCGATTCTGCGCATGATCAGAATGATCATATCGGCGGTTCCGCCGCTTGATCGTTCTTATAGGCGGCGGGAGGGGACATCCCCCCCTCCCGCCGCCATCCGTTGCTTCTCCGGGCTCTCCCGTGCCATCGGGGGCCCGGAGAATGAATCGTCCGGCGCCGCTGTCTTGTCACATGACAAGCATAGAGATGACTGGTGACCAGATGGTGATGACGTCACGCCCGGGTCCTCAGAAGTAAATAAAGCCGCCATTGCGGCTAGTAAGCATGAGATCGGTTTAATTTTTTCACGATCTCATGCTTTCCAGCCTGGAGGAGAGATGTGGGGTCTTATTGACCCCGCATCTCTCCATAAAAAGGACCTGTCACACACCATTCCTATTACAAGGGATGTTTACATTCCTTGTAATAGGAATAAAAGTGATCAAAAAAAATAAAATAAAAAAAAAGTGTAATAATAAAAAAAATTAAGTAAAAATAAATAAAAATAAAAAATTAAATGCCCCTGTCCCGAGTAGCTCGCGCTCAGAAGCGAACGCACACGTAAGTCCAGCCCACATATGTAAACGCCGTTCAAACCACACATGTGAGGTATAGCCGCGTGTGTTAGAGTGCATGCAACAATTCTAGCACTAGACCTTCTCTGTAACTCTAACCTGGTAATCTGTAAAAAAATTCAAAGCGTCGCCTATGGAGATTTTTAAGAACCGAAGTTTGGCACCATTCCATGAGTGTGCGAAATTTTAAAGCATGACATGTTAGGTATCTATTTACTCAGCGTAACATAATCTTTCATATTTTACAAAAAAATTGGGGCTAACTTTACTGTTTTTTTATTTTTTAATTCATGAAACCATTTTTTTTTTTTAAAAAGGCAATTGAAAAATTATTGCGCAAATACCATGCAAAATAAAAAGTTGCAATGACCGTAATTTTATTCCCTAGGGTGTCTGCTAAAAAAACATATATAATGTTTGGGGGTTCTGAGTAATTTTCTAGCAAAAGAATGATGATTTGTACATGTAGGAGAGAAGTGCCAGAATAGGCCCGGTATTGAGGTGGTATAAAAAGCCCGGTGTTGAAGTGGTTAAAACCTCACTCGTTATGGCCGGTGCAGTTGCACAGCCTATGATAGCAGCTGTTGGTGTCTGACAATTCCTTAAGGATAAGGTGAAACAGGCCGTTAGAAGGGAAGAAGTCCTGGTCCTCCGGGAACTTCTTAAGGCCCCTTTGTGTGGCAACTTAACGCCATTAAAGATTCATCCATCAGACATTGCACTCTTCTGCTGGTACGCATGCGAAGAGTGCTTTGGCTTAAGCATTGGTCAGCAGAGTTGCCTTGTAAGTAACTTTTGACTGGGTTTCCTTTATGGAGAGCGTTTAATTTAGGGATAATAAGTACATCAGGTGGAAAGAGTACCCTTCTTCCTGTGAAGAGAAGAAGTAAAGCATCCTTCCTTTAAACGTTCTACCTCTCTGTTGCCTGGAGCATTAGCCTCCAGGCAGTCACGACGGCCTCGGCCATCTAGTCTGCGAGGAAGGCCCCAAAGCCAGGTTCAGGGCCAGAGAAAAGCCGGCAGGATTTTCAGGGTTTTCTGGAGTTTCTGGGTTTTCTAAAAACAGGTGTTCCCAAGGTCCCAGGATAGAGAGCATCGTGTTCGTTCAGGCACTGGACCTGTTGCTGTCTCAAAGGGTGTTCATAGAGACCCCCTTGGGAGAACAGGGAATGTATTTTTTCTTTAAACTATTTTCAGTGCCCAAACTAAACGGTGATGTCAGACCCATTTTCAGATCTCTTGGGTCTGAACCAGTTTCTGGACATCTGCTCCTTTTGCATGAATTTAATTTGATCAGTGGTATCCTCCCTTCGGGGAAGAGAGTTCCTAGTGTCAATAGACATCAAGGACAAATACTTTTATGTGCCTGTTACCTGTTCATCAGAAATTCCTGCGATAGAACAATGACACTTTAGTTTGTGGCCATTCCCTTCGGGTTGGCCACCACATCACGAGTGTTTCCATAAGGTCCTGGCTCTGCTTTAGCAGAGACTAAGAGCCCATGATATAGCGGTAACGGCATACCTAGATGACCTATTACTGATCGATCAGTCACTAAAGGACTGGATCTGAGTATAGGCTGCATGATCAGGTATCTAAAACTTCTGAGTTTGTTTATCAACCTAGGAAAGTCATCCTTGCGGCCAGTAAGGCTAGAACACTTGGGCCTGGACACAGCCCACATGAGGGTGTTTATTACCCCCGGAAAGGGTCTGCACAATAAGAGATCTGCTTCACACGATCAGGACAAAGGGAGAGTCTCCCGTCTGTCTCTGTATGAGATGGTTAGGGAAGATGGTAGCTTCATTCAAAGCAGTTCCCTATGCTCAGTTGTATTCAGGACTGTTGCAGAACACTATCCTGTCTGCCTAGAGAAGGAGAAGCCAGGATTTGGTTTGTTCAATGCATTTGACTCCAAGCGTACATCAAAGTCTCAATTGGTGGTCGCTAACCGGAAGTTTGCAGAAGGGAAAAAACCTTCGTACTGGTCACTTGGAAGATAGTGATGACCGATGCCAGCCTTTTTAGGCTGGGAGCATCACTAGAAGTGAATGCTGTTCGGGGAGAATGGTCGGAGTCCGAGAAGACCTTGCCCATCAACATTTTAGAAATTGTGGCAGTACACCTGACCCTAAGAACCTGGTCGGGCAGACTGCGGAGATATAGGCAGTGGCCTATATCAATCACCAGGGCGGCACCAAGAGTCGGGCAGCCCAGAAAGAAGTAGACCATAGTCTGGTGTAGACCATAGTCTCCACATTAAAGAACCATTAGGCTGCAATGTATTGAATATTTGCTTTTGGGCTTAGCTGTGCATTAAGTGCACAGTGGTGCTTTAGAATAGGTGGTACAAGCTTTTTTTATTTACCATTAGGGGAGTTGCAGATTTTTTACTTGTTTTCAACGCCAGTAGCCCTGTGATGGAAATTACCAAAGTTGCACTTCCGAAGTCAAGAACAAATGTAATCAAGACTGACACAGGAGATTACACAATGAAGATAACATTGTACATGTGGATCAAATTGTAAAGTTTATATTATTTAGTGCCAAGTCTTTGGATGTGATAAGCCATTTAGGTTCAGCTAATATACTTGTAGCGCTACCCCCAGTTAAGAGCCGCTGGTTTTGTTTTGGGCCCTGTAGTGCACCGCTGTCAACCCCTGGCAATCGGCTCTAACCTCCCGTGGCACAGCTAGTGATAGTGGGATAGGATCGCGTGACCGCAACTGTTGGTGACGCAGTCCTATAACAAACATACACAGAATATACTTTAAAACTCCTATTAAAGTAAGCAAAACTGACACCAAATGTACTTTACACAGATACTTTACTGATGCTAACGGGCAAGTAATTAAATAACAGTATAACAAGTTGCAGATCCCTGCAATAAACAGTAACAAAGATACACAGAGTAATCAGCATAATAAAGTATTGCTATGCAACTCTAGCGCTGCCCTTTTGCAGCTACTTCCCCTCATGGGCAGACTAACACCCAGCAATGTCTACCTATGCAGTCAGGCCTGACTGATCTAAATGGAAGTTCAGTGAAACAATATTCGCTAGCAATCTTTCAGTGGTGCACTTGAAGAACAACTTTGTAATCCAAACGAATAGTAAAGATAAAAGTATCTGTCTTTAAACAGCTCTCACCACCCGGACAAGTCCAAGTCCGTTTCCTCCGCCGATTCGTCTAGGAACAGGAATCCACCGACATCCAAGTCTTCAATCCTTCTGGTGTACTGCAGTAAGGAGGAGAAGATGTCTCTAAGGCTCTGCTAGGCTGGCAGAGGGGCTCTTTGGAAAAGAGCACAAGGCCCAGGCTTCAGGCCTTGTGCATACAGCAATTCAGCACAGAGATCCTCTTGCTAGGAGAGGGGGTGTCCAAAAGAGGCAGAACAAACTCCACCTCCCCTTTATAAAGTCTGCCCCAGCAGTCTCTGTTCCGGAGCAATGTACCCTGGGTGCTGCAAGATGTACTGGGAGATGTAGTCTCTCTGTATTAAAGGGGAATACCCCGCTACATACTATTGTATTGCCATCATTGTAGACCACAAATAAGAATTAATTTGAAAAATGTAGATGGTTGCCAAGCATACCAGCAACATAAAATGTTTTCTTCACACCTAAATATTTTTAGTGAATGTTTAGCTAATTTAACTCTGTCACATATATAGTATATGCTTATGGGTTTATGCAATAACAGAAATGTGCAAATTGCTGTAACCCAGAGCAACGAACAGGCTAATGTAGCACTACACCCATAGGAGTTTCAGATGAAAGGGGTCCCCCACTCCTGCACTGCCAGGCACACCAAATTTTCACAAGCACCCAGATCAGAGAACAGTCTGTGGCTTTGTTTTTTGTTATTTATTGGAGGGTGAATAAGTTAGATAGGGATGGGAGGTTATGTAATGCCCACTTGACTTCAACAACTTCAGGGACAACTTCCAATATACATCTATATACAATCTCTTCCCCTCTTTCCTTCTGCACAAACACTTGCTGGCTCCAGCTGAATCACTCTTAAGACGATCTGACAGACTCCCAGTCAGATTTAGAGATAGCCCATTACAGGCAGGAACTTGCAGCATCTTTTAAGTGTAGTTCAGATAACGAGACAGCATGTAACTTCTTCTCTGTGGCCACTGATATCAGCACAACCTCTTCAGGCACCACCAACCCACCTGGCTGCAGTTGCCCCTCTCACCAGCCCTCCTGGCTGTCTCTCTACACCTGTCCACTCAAACTGACTCTTCACCAGCCCACCGGGCTAACACTTTACGAGATCTCTCAGGGACAATGCCTGAAGACTTAAAGCGGAGTTCCAGCCAAAAGTGTTTTTGACAGGTACCCTTCTCCACTTCTGGGAGACGGGTCAAGGACTGATCTCCCGGAAGTTCGGCCCTCTTCTCCTTCCCCCGCCGCTAAGCCAATTAGAAAGCGGCCTGCACTTCGCACATACGCAGTAGGGAACCAGCAGTGAAGCCAAAAGGCTGGTTTCCTTACAGGAATGGCGGCGGCAGCACCCGGAAGTCGATCCGAAGATCGGCTGGGGTGCCGACATCATGGGCTCCCTGGACAGGTAAGTACCCTAAGATTATAAGTCAGCAGCTACAGCAGGGATAAGCAATTAGCGGACCAGCTGTTGCAGAACTACAACTCCCATGAGGCATAGCAAGACTCTGACAGCCACAAGCATGACACCCGGAGGCAGAGGCGTGATGGGACTTGTAGTTTTGCAACAGCTGGAGGTCTGCTAATTGCATATCCCTGAGCTACAGTATTTGTAGCTGCTGACTTTAGATTTTTTTCACCCAGGCTGGACCTCCTCTTTAAGCACACCGCTGTCTTCAAGTAAATCGGTGGCTTCTGCTGCCAAGTGCCTCATGTCCATCAAACAGAGTACAAGGATGGTTGCCGATTACGCCATTGAATTCCGTACTCTGGCAGCAGAAGTTGCTTGGAACAATGAGGTCCTCGTGGCTGCTTTTTCTCATGGTCGCTCGGATAACATCAAGGATGAGATAGCAGCCCGAGATATACCCACTGAGCTGGAGAAGTTGATCACATTTGCCATCCTCATTGACTCCAGACTCAGAGAGAGGAGCGCTTGCAGAAGCCTCCTGTACAGTTGTCTCCGAGCTTTGCAGTCCCACCCTTGCCTCCCTCACCTCCCATGCCTCCTGATACCGAGTCGGTCTGTGAAGATGAACCCATGCACTTGGGTTTCACGCGTCTCTCTGTGGACGAGAGAGCCCTTAGGAGAAGGGAGAGATTATGCCTTTATTGTGGCCAGGCTGGTCACTTTTTTTCTTGTCCTACCCGTCCAGGGAACGCCCGAACCTCGAGGTCCTGTCACGGACAGACCTTAGGTGGCGTTGTTTTGTCTTCAGTTTCCAAGAAGGATAAGCCCCTGGTTTCAGTTACTGTCGTGGGCTGAGTCGTCCGTCGAGATACAGGCTCTAATCGACTCCAGGGCTGCAGGCCTGTTCATTGATGCTGCCTTTGCATCTAAGCACTCGATTCCGCTGCAGCTGCGTGACACTCCACTTGCCATTGAGGCTCTTGATGGGAGACCTCTACAGCCTGCCCATGTGTCTCATGAGTAGGGATGAGCTCGGTGTTCGAGTCGAACATACGTTAGACTCGAACATCGGCTGTTCGATCGTTCGACGAAAATCGAACTATTTGGGCCGTTCGGGCCAAATTCGAGTGACGCGAATGGCCCACAATACACTGTGCCATCGCAGTGCAATTCCGGCGCTGTGATTGGCCAAGCATGCACTGTGACCCCGCATGCTTGGCCAATCACAGCGCCGGAAGCTAGGAGAGCCATAATTGGCCACAGGCAACCAATTATAGCTCAGGGGGTTTAGCACACGCCCCACACTATAAAAGGCCGCCAGCGCGGCGGCCTTGTGTAGTGTGTTCCGGCGCAGGGAAAGAGAAGGATAGGCAGGGACAGTGTCATTGTGCTATTCTTGTGTGTAGGGAGAGAGAAGGATAGGCAGGGAGAGTGTCGGTGTCATATTCTTTGCTAAACCTTGTGTGTAGGGAGAGAGAAGGATAGGCAGAGGACAGTGTCAGTGTCATATTCTTTGCTAAACCTTGTGTGCAGGGAGAGAGAAGGATAGGCAGGGAGAGTGTCAGTGTCATATTCTTTGATAAACCTTGTGTGCAGGGAGAGAGAAGGATAGGCAGGGGCAGTGTCAGTGTCATTGTTGCTAAGCCTTCTGCACAGTATACACCTGAAGCTAGCCCGTATTGCTGTGTTTTCCTGGTGTGTTACACTAACAGGCATTTGCAGCACTTACAGCGGGCGGAGTGTGCTTCCTGCTAAATATACACCTGAAGCTAGCCCGTATTGCTGTGTTTTCCTGGTGTGTTACACTAACAGGCATTTGCAGCACTTACAGCGGGCGGAGTGTGCCTCCTGCACATTATACACCTGAAGCTAGCCCGTATTGCTGTGTTTTCCTGATGTGTTACACTAACAGGCATTTGCAGCACTTACAGCGGGCGGAGTGTGCTTCCTGCTAAATATACACCTGAAGCTAGCCCGTATTGCTGTGTTTTCCTGGTGTGTTACACTAACAGGCATTTGCAGCACTTACAGCGGGCGGAGTGTGCTTCCTGCTAAATATACACCTGAAGCTAGCCCGTATTGCTGTGTTTTCCTGGTGTGTTACACTAACAGGCCACGCCTCCAAAATGCTACTACTGGTTGTGACACACCTCTCCACCCCCTCCTCTTCTTCTTCCTCTATGGCCTCTTCCTGTGCTTTGTCCTCGGAACCAGCGGTGCTCCGTAGGCGTTCAAGGGGCTACGCAAGTACGCAGGCAAAAAGATGCCATACCATGCTTGCGCTGGTGTGTTTGGGGGACAGGAGCCACGCCAGCTTAAGCCAGGAATGGTGGTTTGCGACAATGGCACCAACCTCCTCTCCGCCCTCCGACAGGGATAACTGACCCATGTGCCCTGTGTGGCTCACGTCCTTAACCTGGTGGTGCAGCGGTTCTTGGGCAGGTACCCGGGCTTACAGGATGTCCTGAGGCAGGCCAGGAAAGTCTGTGTGCATTTCCGCAGATCTTATAATGCCAGTGCTCGCCTGGCTGAGCTGCAAAAGGAGTTGAACCTGCCCAAGAACCGCCTTATATGTGACATGCCCACCAGGTGGAACTCAACGTTGGCCATGCTGCAGAGACTGCACACGCAGCAGAGGGCCATCAATGAGTACCTGTGTGACTACGGCACCAGGACAGGGTCAGGGGAGCTCAGGTTTTTTTCACCACGCCAGTGGGGCATGATCAGGGATGCATGCACTGTCCTGGCACCATTTGAGGAGGCCACGAGGATGGTGAGCAGTGACAGTGCATGCATCAGTGACACTGTACCTCTTGTCCACCTGTTGGAACATACGCTGCATGGAATAATGGACAGGGCACTTGAGGCAGAACAGAGGCAGGAAGAGGAGGACTTCCTTGCCTCTCAAGGCCCCCTTTACCCAGACAGTGTTCCTTCTGTCCCACCCATCGCACAGGAAGAGGAGGAGGAGGAGGATTGTGTCAGCATGGAGGTGGAGCCTGGCACTCAGCATCATCAGCAGCAGTCTCTTAGGGATGATTTACAGTCCCAAGAAACCCGTGGACTTGTACGTGGCTGGGAGGAGGTGGCTGCGGATCATGTTGTCCTTAGTGACCCAGAGGACTCCGGAACGAATGCCTCAGCTAACCTATGCTGCATGGCCTCCCTGATCCTGCAAAGTCTGCGGAAGGATCCTCGTATTCTTCGGATCAAGGAGAGGGACCATTACTGGCTGGCCACTCTCCTTGATCCACGGTACAAGGGTAAGGTTGCGGACCTTATCTTACCGTCGCAGATGGAGCAGAGGATGAGACAACTCCGGAAGGCCTTGCAGAAAGGTCTGTGCAACGCGTTCCCAGAGACTGGGAGGTTACAAACTCCTGGTCCTGGACAACGAGTTGCTGAGGCTTCGGTCAGTCAAAGAAGGAGCGGTGGGGAAGGTAGCCGTCTGACCGATGCGTTCAGACAATTCTTTAGTCCGCAGCCCCAAGGTATGATCGGTTCCAGCAACCATCGCCAGCGTCTGATATACATGGTGCAGGAATACCTAGGGGCAAGGTCAGACTTGGACACCTTCCCCACCGAAAATCCTCTGGCTTACTGGGTCTTGAGGATGGATCACTGGCCAGAGCTTGCACAGTATGCAATTGAGCTACTGGCCTGTCCTGCATCCAGCGTTCTTTCAGAAAGCACATTCAGTGCTGCTGGAGGATTTGTCACGGATCACAGGGTGCGCCTGTCCACCGACTCAGTTGATCGACTGACCTTCATAAAGATGAACCAGTCTTGGATCACCACCAGCTACCAAACACCTGAAGCTGATATAACACACTAATTTATTTTCAAATGTCACATCCCTTCAAGACTGATGCTGATGCTGAGTGACTGTCCTGTTATATTGACTGACTATCCTCCTCCTCCTCAATGATCCGATTGATGATGATGATAGCTTGGAAGAACATTTTTGTTTCTGGGTGCCGCCACCAGTGGCTAAGGCCCAATTTCTTGTTCATACATCACGGGACACAGAGCGGCATAGTCATTACTATGTGGGTTATATAGAATTACCTTCAGGTGCTGGCACTGGCAACTTCCAAAACAGGAAGTACCCTCCCCTATATAAGCCCCTCCCATCCGGGAGTACCTTAGTTTTTTGCCAGTGTCTAAGGTGTTGGCCAAGGTTAACATGTATTCATCTGGGCTTGTGTACAGGTTCTCTGGGCCTTAGCAAGCTATTCCGGATCCGACCAAAAAAGCTTCATAGCTAAACGGTCGGTACCCGGGCCTTGCAGAGAAGAGCAGGGTTTTGCCTGTAATGCCTCTCTTAGGAGGGCTGGACCCTGGGATCCAGAGCTCTGGTCATACCCAAAACCAAGAGGCTATCTGTGCAGGGTGCTATACAGGTCCAGGGGAGTGGAATCCTTGGGAACCCGGTCCCTGAAGGTCTAGTACAATGCCTGCCATGAGAGGTGAAGTTTGGGCTTCTGTGGACCAAACAAAGTCCTGCGGCGGGGAAAAGGTAAGTGGGGGCCCCTCAGGAACTTGGTTCTATTGAGGGGACCCCCAAGCCTAATATGTCTTTCTGCCTGTTACCTAAAGGTATTCCCGCTAATAGCTGTATATGCCTAAGAAATCCTAGAAATGTCTTTTCATAAAGGAAGTTTTAAAAACTGTAAACCTGGAAATGTTTTTCATAAAGGAGGTTTTAAAAAAAAAAAAAAAAGACAAAAGTGCGGTACCTGTGTTTGTCCACTAGAGGCCGCTGTGGAACATCTTTTTTTCTTGGGACTATTCCTTCCATGGTGAAAGTCCAGGCAGATGAGTGAGCTCTCTATCAGGGAAGCTGCATTCCTCTGTCATGCTGCCAAGTAGTTTCCTTCCATCCCCGAGTCCTGGTGAAACAGGGACCCTGGCTCCTCTCCCTACATGGCGCCAAGAGCGCACACGTGCACGCGCGCGCGCGCGCGTGCACACACGCTTTCTTTTTATAGATTTAGCTTCAAAAAAGGGGGCGGAGCCTGGCGGATGACGCGCTCTGTGCGCCCAGCGCTTCTGCGCATGTGCGGGCGTCCCAGCAAGATAAAAGGACTCAGTCCACGCTGCTTGCTATGGACACAGAGCATGAAAAAGAGCTGGTAGCATGGTATAGGGGCTTACAGCGGGCGGTTGATACAGGCATCCCCAGAAAGACGCATTAGTAGACACCCACTGATGTACATAGCAGCAAATTGCATTAGACTATTTCAGTAAAGGGGTGTATTGCGGCTGGAATACCTCAGCTTTGAACTAAGGAATATGCCGCCTAAAAAACTCCGAGATATACCTCTCAGGAAGTGTAGGGGGTCTCCATCGGGCTCTGAGGATCTGGAGCAGTCATCTGCACCTTCCTCCCCTGAGAAATCAGAGGTTAATACCCATAAGGAACCTCCGGGAGTGCCAGGTACTGCGGCTGTCCTCAGTCCACCTGCTCCTGCATATATAACAGAGGAGGTTTTTGCCTCAACTCTGGAGGGATTGGAGCAGAGAATGGCAGCATTGATCGCTTCTTCTCTACAGGAAAGAAAGCGCGCCAGATCTCCATCACCTCCATTAGAGTGCCTGTTGGCAGAGCAACAGTCCCAGGAAGGGACTGACCTACCTGAAGGGGATCAGGAGGAGGTTAACTCTGTTTTTGAGGAATCGACAGTAGATGAACCATTTTCAGCATCACAGACTGAAAGATTGTGGGTCCAGACCCTAACTGACATGGTTCGATCTGCATTTAAAATGCCTCTTGTTGAACCATCAACTACTGCTGTCTCCTCATTGGGGTCGCTAAAAGCTCCCCAGGTTAATTGCTCCTTTCCAATACATCCATTATTGGAAGGACTTATATACCAGGACTGGGAACATCCTGATAAACTATTTGTTCCGCCTAAGAAATTTCCGGTGATCTATCCCATGGAGGAAAAGTTCACCCAGAGATGGAATGTTCCTACGGTGGATGCAGCCATCTCTTCTGCGAACAAATCACTGACATGCCCAGTAGATAATGTTCAAATGTTCAAAGATCCAGTAGATAAAAAATTGGAATCTTTATTAAAATCTGCTTTTTCCACAGCAGGGGCTGTTACACAGCCAGCAGTGGCAGCTATTGGGGTCTGCCAAGCTTTAAAGGATCAGATGAAAATGGTCCTGAGGGATTTGCCAGACCAGCAGGCCCAGGCTCTGGCTGATCTGCCTAGAGCATTATGCTTTGCGGTTGACGCCATCAAGGATTCCATCCATCAGGCCTCTCGCCTCACGCTGTCTTTGGTACATATGCGTAGGCTTCTGTGGCTCAAGAACTGGTCTGCTGAAGCTCCCTGTAAGAAGCTCTTAGTTAGCTTCCCATTTCATGGGGAACGCCTTTTTGGCGAAGACCTGGATAAGTATATCCAGAAGATTTCCAGTGGTAAAAGTACTCTCTTACCGAGTAAAAAGAGGTCTAGGGGTCCATCTTTTAAGAGGACTACCTCTCCTATCCCTGCGACGTCTGCTACTAAGCAGTTCCGACGGCCTCCTCGGTCAAACTCAGGGGGTAAAAATCAGGGACAGTCACAGGGTAATAAGAAACCCTGGATCCGAAGGGGTACTAAACCAGCCTCCAAGTCAAGCCTATGAAGGGCTGCTCCCACTCAAACGGGTGGGGGGAAGACTTCAGTTGTTCGCAGAGACCTGGCGGGAGACGATCAAAGACAGATGGGTGCTCTCCGCAGTAACTCTGGGATACAAGTTGGAGTTAAAAGAGTCTCCTCCTTCCCATTTTATGTGGTCAGGCATGCCAAAAGACCCTCTGAAAAGAGGGTCTCTCCTATTGGCGTTAGAACAACTATTGCTCCAAGGAGTAATTGTGGAGGTTCCTATGGAAGAGTGGGGGTTGGGTTTCTACTCAAACCTTTTCACAGTCCCGAAACCAAACAGGGACATAAGACCCATATTGGACCTAAAGAGTCTAAACAAATTTCTAAACGTCCGGTCTTTCCGGATGGAGTCGATCCGATCGGTCACCGCTGCCCTACAGGGGGAGGAATGGTTGGCCTCGATCGACATCAAAGATGCTTACTTGCATGTTCCCATCTTTCCAGGTCATCAAAAATTTCTACGCTTTGCAGTAGAAGGGCGCCATTTTCAGTTCAGAGCCTTACCATTCGGTCTGGCCACAGCACCACGAGTGTTCACAAAAATTCTGGCCCCACTGTTGGCCGATCTAAGAACACGAGGTGTAACGATAATGGCATACCTAGACGACCTGTTGTTGATGGACCACTCAGTTGCCAAGCTAGAAGTGGTAATTGTCGATACAATCAAGTATCTAGAATCTCACGGTTGGGTCATCAACCTGGACAAATCAGCCCTACAGCCAGTGAAAAACCTGGTATATCTAGGGCTACGGCTGGATTCAGACCAGAGGAAGATTTTCTTACCTCTAGACAAGGTATCCTCTTTGAGGGGCTTGGTCCGTCTGCTTTGTGCAAAAAGACAGCCGTCCATACGCCTGTGCATGAGGCTGCTAGGAAAGATGGTAGCATCATTCGAAGCTGTGCCATACGCCCAATTCCACTCAAGGAATTTACAGAGGGCCATATTGTCAGCCTGGAATGGAAAAATTCAGGCTCTAGACTTCCCGATGGCTTTGTCCCCTTCCGTTCGGAAGAGTCTCTGCTGGTGGTTGATCCCCCAGAATCTCCAGAAGGGAAAACCCTTCAGTCCGATATCCTGGAAGGTGGTCACTACAGATGCCAGCCTTATAGGCTGGGGGGCAGTACTGGAGCAATGGTCTCTCCAGGGCAGATGGTCAAATGTAGTAAAAACCCTGCCCATCATTCTCTTAGAGATACGAGCAGCCCGGTATGCCCTAGTAGCCTGGACATCCAGACTCCAAGGGTCCCCTGTCAGAATTCAATCAGACAATGCCACAGCAGTGGCATATATAAATCATCAGGGAGGCACCAGGAGTCGTGCAGCCCAGGGGGAAGTAAGTCACATCCTGGAATGGGCAGAAAAGCATGTCCCATGTATATCAGCTGTCTTCATTCCAGGGGTGGAGAATTGGAAGGCGGACTTTCTGAGTCGCCAACAGTTATGCCCAGGGGAATGGTCCCTTCATCCCGAGGTCTTCCGAGCAATATGTCAGCGGTGGGGAACACCGGATGTAGATCTGCTGGCATCCAGATTCAACGCAAAGGTGGACAGATTTGTCTCCCGCACAAGGGATCCCCTCGCTTGCGGCTCGGATGCTCTGGTGTTCCCTTGGGATCAGTTCAGACTGATATATGCATTCCCTCCGCTACAATTGTTGCCTCGACTCCTTTGCAGAGTCAGGTTGGAAAAGAAGCCGGTGATCCTGGTGGCTCCAGCGTGGCCCCGAAGGGCCTGGTACGCGGAGATCATCAAAATGTCTGTGGGGAGTCCTTGGACCCTTCCACGTCGTCCGGACCTGCTTTCGCAAGGACCGATATACCACCCTTCCTTACTAACTCTAAGTTTAACGGCCTGGCTATTGAATCCCACATCCTAAAGAAGAGAGGTCTCTCTAACTCTGTGGTATCAACTATAATCAATGCCAGGAAGCCTGTATCCAGGCAGATCTACTATAGAGTCTGGAAGGCGTACATCACTTGGTTTGAGGCCAGGAAATGGCATCCACGTAAGTACGTTATAGGCAGAATTCTGGACTTCCTACAGTGGGCTGTAGACAGGAAGTTTGCCTTAAGTACTATCAAGGGTCAGGTTTCGGCCTTATCAATACGATTTCAAAGGCCCCTGGCTATGCATTCACTTGTCAAATCCTTTATGCAAGGGGTGACTCGTATTATTCCACCGATTAAAGCTCCCATATGCCCATGGGATCTAAATTTGGTTCTGTCGGTTCTGCAGAAGCAGCCGTTTGAACCTTTGCGGCACATTTCCTTGGTTCTACTCACCAGAAAATTGATATTTTTAGTAGCCATATGCTCGGCTAGAAGAGTGTCGGAATTAGCCGCCATGTCCTGTAAGGAGCCATATCTGGTTATTCATAAGGACAGAGTAGTGTTACGCCCTCACCCAGCCTTTCTTCCTAAGGTGGTATCGAGGTTTCACTTGAACCAGGATGTGGTTCTTCCTTCTTTTTTCCCCAAACCAAGCTCGGTAGAGGAAAAGTTATTGCATTCTTTGGATGTAGTAAGAGCAGTTAAAGCTTATCTAAAAGCCACTGCTCAGATTCGTAGAACAGATTCTTTGTTTGTTCTGCCGGAAGGCCCCAGAAAGGGTCAGGCAGCATCAAAATCTACTTTAGCCAAGTGGATTTGACAGGTCATAATACAAGCCTATGGCTTGAGAAGTAGACCGCCTCCGTTCAAAGTTAGGGCGCACTCCACGAGAGCAGTTGGAACTTCATGGGCAGTGCATCACCAGGCCTCCCTGGCTCAAATTTGTAAGGCCGCAACATGGTCTTCAGTACACACGTTTACTAGGTTCTACCAGGTGGACGTTAGAAGTCAGGAGGATGTCGCCTTTGGGCGCAGTGTGTTGCAGGCCACAAAAGATCCTCATGCCTGATGGCGCCCAGCTTATGTATGGTGTATCCCCCCCCTCATTTGGCATTGCTTTGGGACGTCCCACATAGTAATGACTATGCCGCTCTGTGTCCCGTGATGTATGAACAAGAAAGTAGGATTTTTAAAACAGCTTACCTGTAAAATCCTTTTCTTGGAGAACATCACGGGACACAGAGCTCCCACCCCTCTTTTGGGGACACGTATTGCTTTGCTACAAAACTGAGGTACTCCCGGATGGGAGGGGCTTATATAGGGGAGGGTACTTCCTGTTTTGGAAGTTGCCAGTGCCAGCACCTGAAGGTAATTCTATATAACCCACATAGTAATGACTATGCCGCTCTGTGTCCCGTGATGTACTCCAAGAAAAGGATTTTACAGGTAAGCTGTTTTAAAAATCCTACTTTTTCAGCCCCTGTTTAACAGGGGCATGTAATTACAATTTTTTATGCAATGCTTTGCAGCAGGGCTCATTCCTGCACTCCAACTAGAGTATCTGGGAGAGGTTGCAGTGTCGTGGCACCAGCACCAGTGCCTAAGGCCCAATTTTTCAGCCCCTGTTTAACAGAGGCATGTAATTACAATTTTTTATGCAATGCTTTGCAGCAGGGCTCATTCCTGCACTCCAACTAGAGTATCTGGGAGAGGTTGCAGTGTCGTGGCACCAGCACCAGTGCCTAAGGCCCAATTTTTCAGCCCCTGTATAACAGGGGCGTGTAATTACATTTTTTGATGCAATACTTTGCAATAGGACTCATTGCTGTGCTCCAAGTACAGTATCTGTGAGGGGTTGCAGTGTTGTGGCACCAGTGCCTAAGGCCCAATTTTTCTGCCCCTGTTTAACAGGGGCATGTAATTACAATTCTTGATCTAATAATTCACAGCAGGGCCCATTCCTGCGCCCACCAAGAGTAACTGTGAGGCCTTACAGTGTTGTGTCAACACCACCACCACCACCACCACCAAAGGCCCAATTTTTCAGCCCCTGTTCAACAGGGGCATGCAATTACAATTCTTGATCAAATAATTCACAGCAGGGCCCATTCATGCGCCCACCAAGAGTAACTGTGAGGGCTTACAGTGTTGTGGCAATACCAACATGTAAGGGGCAAATTTCAGCAGAGTATATACGGTAGGCCCCTACTTTCAAACATCCAACTTACAAACGACTCCTACTTGCAAACGAAAGGAGACAACAGGAAGTGAGGGGAAATCTACCCCTAGGAAGGGAAATTCTCTCCTGTAAGAGTTAATATGGGAAAAAGGTGTCTCCTCTCTACTGATGCTTTATCACCAATCCTTGTTTCAATAAAAACCCCACTTTTCAAAAAACATTTGTCATTGGGACAGAAAGTGAGGTGAAATGTTCTGAAGAGGTGCGCAGACAGCAAAACAAATGTTACAGGGGTGATAACCCTTCCCTATGTTTTCCAAAAAGCTTAAAAATAGATTTTTTGGCTGGAGCTACACTTAAACAATGTACCTGTTCAAAATTACAAACAGATTCTACATAAGAACAAACCTACAGTCCCTGTCTTGTATGCACCGCCTGTATATGGCTGTTCAGAGTATATAGGGCCTTTTTTATTTTGTGTGCAGGGTTCCCCTTAATATCCATACAAGACCCAAAGGGGCTGGTAATGGGCTGGGGTAGGGGGGGGGGGGTGGGGTGATGGGGTAGCTATGCCATTTTTCTCAAAGATTTTCATCCATATTACCGGGACCAGACATTACATTAAAGCCGCAAGCAGTTTTAAATGGCTTTTTTTTCCTTTAGAAATGTCATTTTGTGCAGGGACAGTTCTAAACACGGGAAACACGTGGCACTTCACAGGCATACTTTAGACACCCCCCAGGTACGATATTTAAAGGAATATTTGACTTTTTTTTTCACTTTATGTATCATTAAAATAACTGCTCCCGAAAAACGGCCGTTTTTAAAACTTATTTTTGCATTGATACATGTCCCCTGGTGCAGAACCCGGGTCCCCAAACCCTTTTTAGGACAATAACATGCATATTAGTCGTTATAATTAGCACTTTAGATTTCTAACGTTCGCATCCATTGTATTTAATAGGGTTCTAACGTTCGTGCGAACTTTCGGTCCGTTCGCGGGTTCTGGTGCGAACCGAACCCGGGGGTGTTCGGCTCATCCCTACTCATGAGACTGTTCCATTGTCCATGGCCGTAGGGGCTCTTCACAATGAGATAATCCAATTCCAAGTTATTTCCTCACCTAAGTTTCCGCTGGTTATTGGGTATCCTTGGTTACAAAGGCACAACCCCTCTTTGATTGGCTCCGTGCTGAGGTTCTGTCCTGGTCACCACAATGCAGTAAGAGATGCTTTCAAAAGGTAGCCAAGGTCCTGTGTACCTCTTCACTCTCCTCCCTGCCGGAGGAGTTTCGCGATTTTAGCGATGTCTTTAATAAGGGTCAAGCTGGTACTTCGCCTCCACACCAGTCGTATGATTGCGAAATTGACCTTCAACCTGGTGCCATACCCCCTCGTGGCTGGGTTTACCCTTTGTTGGTCCTGGAGGATAAGGCCATGGAGGACTATGTTGCAGATGCACTCTCTAGAGGTTTCACCCGCAAATCCTCGTCTCCTGCTGGCGCTGGTTTCTTTTTTGTGAAGAAGAAGAGTGGTATACTAAGACCTTGCATTGATTATAGGGGTCTCAATCGTCTCACCATTAAGAATGCCTATCCGATTCCGTTGATTACGGAGTTATTTGACCGCCTCAAGGGAGCAACGGTTTTCACGAAGCTTGATTTGAGAGGGGCATACAATCTCGTGAGGATTAAGGAGGGCGATGAGTGGAAAACTGCCTTTAATACCAGAACAGGTCATTATGAGTATCTCGTAATGCCTTTTGGCCTCTGTAACGCTCCGGCAGTTTTCCAAGAGTTTATTAACGATGTCCTCCGAGATTTGTTGCAGGTATGTGTGGTGGTCTATCTCGATGATATCCTCATCTTTTCCAAGTCCCTGGAGAGCCCCCACACAGATGTCTGTCGAGTGCTACAAAAACTAAGAGAGAACAATCTCTATTGTAAACTGGAGAAATGTGAATTCCATCAGGAACAGGTCAAATTCCTGGGTTATGTAATTTCCACGGCTGGTTTTTCGATGGTCCCAGAGAAACTTTCTGCTGTCCTACAGTGGCCTCGACCCGTGGGTTTACGTCCTCTGCAGTGTTTTCTTGGCTTTGCCAACTATTAGCGGAAGTTTATTCGTAACTTCTCGTCTCTGGTCAAGCCCCTGACTGATATGACCAGAAAGGACGGTAACCCACAGAGTTGGTCGCCAGAGTCCATTAATGCTTTTGAGAGTCTTAAGACTACCTTTGTTTCTGCTCCTGCATTGGCTCATCCTGATCCTACGTTGCCTTTTATCCTTGAAGTTGATGCTTCTGAGACTGGAGTTGGCACCCTTCTGTCTCAACGTCCTAGCTCTGACAGCGCTATGCATCCGTGTGGCTACTTTTCCAAGAAATTGTCACCTGCGGAGTGCAATTACGAGATTGGTGACAGAGAGCTGTTGGCGATCATTTTAGCCCTGAAGGAATGGAGACATCTCCTCGAAGGTACCACTGTGCCGGTTCTCATTCTTACTGACCATAAAAATCTCACATTCTTGTCTGAGGCTAAGCGCCTCTCTCCCAGAAGGTGTCGCGTACCTGACGGTGACGAGCCCGGTTAGCAGAGGGAGGCCTCCCTTACGGCTCCCACCAGCGGCCCCTGGTGGTATAACAGGAGGCATGGAGGTGGAAGGGGTACGAGTGCCTGGCAGGATCAAGGACTGCAGCAGGTAATCAGGAACCAGCAGGTGAGTAGACAGCAACCAGGAACTACAGCAGGCGACCGGAACCGGGAGGCACAGCAGGTAGACTGGAACTAGCAGGTGAGTAGACAGGAACCAGGAACTACAGCAGGTGACCGGAACCGGGAGGCACAGCAGGTAGACTGGAACTAGCAGGTGAGTAGACAGGAACCAGGAACTACAGCAGGTGACCGGAACCGGGAGGCACAGCAGGTAGACTGGAACTAGCAGGTGAGTAGACAGGAACCAGGAACTACAGCAGGTGACCGGAACCGGGAGGCACAGCAGGTAGACTGGAACTAGCATGTGAGTAGACAGGAACCACCGAGCAGCGGCAGGTGATCAGGAACCTCGATCAGGCAGGATCGTCAGACAAGCCAGGGTCGGGTAAACTAGCAGGCAGCGAGGTACAGAAGGATCAGGCAATACGGAAGTCAGAGACAGGCCGAGGGTCAGGTACAGGTGGATAGCAGGAGGGTCACTGAAAGCCGAGTCAGATACAGGTGGTTAAACAGATCAGGTCACTTTGGGTATACGCTGTAGAGCAGACAGCAGGGACTGTCTGCAAGTGAGAGGTTTAAGTAGCCCTTCTGGCGTCATCTGCGGGGTGCGCGCGCGCAAGTGCGCGCGCGCACACGCAAACGGGACCCAGGAAGTCCCGGGCGTCTGTTCCTGGCAGGATCTCCATTACATTGCCCCCTCCCAAGGGGCAGCCTCCGGATGCCCCTACGGGTAAGCTTCTCGGGGTGAGACCTCCTGAAGGCTTGTATCAGGTCTTTAGCGTGAATGTTCTCTTCCGGTTCCCAAGAGTTTTCCTCTGGTCCGTAACCCTTCCATTTTATTAAGAATTGATTCCGGTTATTTCTTCTTCGTGTGTCCAAAATAGCTTCTACCTTGAATTCCTGTTTCCCGTCTATGATGACGGGATCAGGGTGAATCGGGGTCCGACCTGGGAATGGGTTGGAAACTGATGGTTTCAACAGAGACACATGAAAAACAGGGTGGACCCTCAGGGAGTCGGGGAGCTCCAGCTCGTAGGCCACTTCGTTAATTTTCCTCTTGACAGGAAATGGCCCTAGAAACTTGGGACCCAATTTTTTGGACGGGCAAGCCGATCTTAGATTGATGGTAGAGAGCCATACTTGGTCGCCTGGTGCCAGCGCTAATTCACCCTGTCTCCTCCTGTCGTAGACCGTCTTGTTATACTCCTGAGTTTTCGCCATGGTTTCGCGTAGAAGCTGGTTGTTAGAGGAGAAGAAATTTACCTTTTCCAGAACTGCGGGCACCGAGCACTCTGGAAGAGAGTTGGGCAGAAATGTGGGGTGAAACCCGAAGTTCGCGAAGAATGGGGTCTGGTTAGTTGCGGAGTGGATGGAATTATTGTAGGCAAACTCAGCTAGCGGAAGCAGGGAGAGCCAGTCATTCTGAGCAAAGGAGGAGAAACAACGCAAATATTGCTCGAGAGTCTGATTTGTTCTCTCCGTCTGTCCGTTGGTTTGAGGATGGTAGGCCGAAGAGAATGATAGTTCTATTCCCAGGGTCTTGCAGAGGGACCTCCAGAACCGGGAGGTAAATTGTACCCCCCGATCGGAGACTATATTAGCAGGTACCCCGTGGAGCCTGACGACTTCTTTAATGAATATTTGCGCAGTTTCCGGGGCCGAGGGGGTCCCTCTCATAGGAACAAAATGTGCCATCTTGGACAGACGGTCCACTATCACAAAGATAGTGGTATGGTTCTCAACCGGGGGCAGTTCAACTATAAAGTCGATAGAACGCATTTTCCACGGTCTATCCGGAACGGGTAAGGGCCTCAGTAGTCCCCAGGCTTTGGATCTGGACCCTTTATTCCGGGTACATGTAGTACAGGACTCCACGAACCTCCTGCAATCCTCGCGTAGTCGAGGCCACCAGAAGGTACGTTGAACCAACTCAGTGGTTTTAGCCACGCCAAAGTGCACCGCAAGGGCATGATCGTGGCAGAGCTCTAGCACAGTTATCTTTAGTTCTTCTGGTACGAATATCCTGTCTTGATGCCAGAGTAATCCATCCCTGGTCTGCAGGTCCAGCTCAGAAGAGAGTTCCTGTCTAGTGGTGGCTTGTCTGATCCGGGTAAGTAGGTCCTCCTGAAGTAGAAGAAAGTTCCCAGGAGCGAGAATTGTATCGGGTGAGGAGAGTTCTTTGGATCCATGGAACATTCGGGACAACGCGTCAGGTTTAGTGTTCTTGGCACCGGGGCGGTATGTGACATGGAAGGAGAACCGGGAAAAAAAAAGGGCCCATCTGGCTTGTCGTGGCTTTAGTCTCTTTGCAGTTTTCAGGTACTCTAAGTTCTTATGGTCGGTAAATACTAAGATCGGGTGAGCAGCCCCTTCAAGTAAGTACCGCCATTCTTCCAGGGCGGACTTGATCGCCAAGAGTTCCCGGTCTCCCACGTCATAGTTCTTCTCTGCCGCAGATAATTTGCGAGAAAAGAAGGCCACTGGATGAAGCAAAGCCTTGGTTCCTTGCCTCTGTGACAATATTGCCCCTACAGCGACCTCAGAAGCATCTACCTCAAGCACAAATGGTAGAGAGGAATCTGGATGTTTTAAGATGGATGCAGATGTGAAGAGACCCTTGAGAGCCTCGAAGGCCTCTTGGGCCTCAGGGGACCAGTGGAAACGGGTTCCTTGCTTGGTTAACTGGGTAATGGGCGCAATGATGGCGGAGAACCCCCGGATGAACTTACGATAAAAGTTAGCGAATCCAACGAATCGTTGGATTCCTTTCTTATCCACTGGCGCTGGCCAGTCCAAGATTGCGGTGATCTTCTGTGGGTCCATCCTGATGCCTTCGCCAGAGATGATCAATCCCAGGAATGCTATGCTCTCCCGCTCAAACTCGCATTTCTCAGCCTTCGCATATAGACTATGCTGTCGAAGCCGGTCTAACACACTTCTGACATGCCTGCGATGGGAGTCAAGGGAGGAAGAGAAGATTAGTATGTCATCTAAATAAGCAATCACAAAGAGATCTAAAAAGTCCCAAAGTACATCATTAATAAAATACTGGAAGGTGGCAGGGGCATTGCACAGCCCAAAGGGCATCACCAAGAGTTAGGACTGCAGTACACAGGGAGCCTTGACGGGGCCTGCAGCTTACACATGTATTTGCAAATGCGTGCAACTAAACCCCTGTTTTTAAACGCACTGTTAGACAGGTGAATTCGTTTGGTTGCTGATTGGTTGGTAAGTTGAGCTTGGATATTTTGTGTTTTTTGTCTACATGCGTCCGCCCATCCAGTGCTCCTTGCTGTGAAGACCTGTCATAGGTGGGGGCAGTGACAGTATTTTTTGTATTGATGTCATTGTGGTCAGGCAACGCACTAGCATCTTTGCTTCTATGTGCTGGGTGTCTAGTGTGCTCCTGCCCCTTTAATGGAGGGTGGGGCTCCCTCCAGTCATCTGCCCTTTATCTATCCATCAGCATACATGTGCTTCCACTGAGGAGACCTTAAATTTTAGAGTTAGGACTGCAGTACACAGGTAGCCTTGACGGGGCCTGCAGCTTACACATGTATTTGCAAATGCGTGCAACTAAACCCCTGTTTTTAAACGCACTGTTAGACAGGTGAATTCGTTTGGTTGCTGATTGGTTGGTAAGTTGAGCTTGGATATTTTGTGTTTTTTGTCTACATGCGTCCGCCCATCCAGTGCTCCTTGCTGTGAAGACCTGTCATAGGTGGGGGCAGTGACAGTATTTTTTGTATTGATGTCATTGTGGTCAGGCAACGCACTAGCATCTTTGCTTCTATGTGCTGGGTGTCTAGTGTGCTCCTGCCCCTTTAATGGAGGGTGGGGCTCCCTCCAGTCATCTGCCCTTTATCTATCCATCAGCATACATGTGCTTCCACTGAGGAGACCTTAAATTTTAGAGTTAGGACTGCAGTACACAGGGAGCCTTGACGGGGCCTGCAGCTTACACATGTATTTGCAAATGCGTGCAACTAAACCCCTGTTTTTAAACGCACTGTTAGACAGGTGAATTCGTTTGGTTGCTGATTGGTTGGTAAGTTGAGCTTGGATATTTTGTGTTTTTTGTCTACATGCGTCCGCCCATCCAGTGCTCCTTGCTGTGAAGACCTGTCATAGGTGGGGGCAGTGACAGTATTTTTTGTATTGATGTCATTGTGGTCAGGCAACGCACTAGCATCTTTGCTTCTATGTGCTGGGTGTCTAGTGTGCTCCTGCCCCTTTAATGGAGGGTGGGGCTCCCTCCAGTCATCTGCCCTTTATCTATCCATCAGCATACATGTGCTTCCACTGAGGAGACCTTAAATTTTAGAGTTAGGACTGCAGTACACAGGGAGCCTTGACGGGGCCTGCAGCTTACACATGTATTTGCAAATGCGTGCAACTAAACCCCTGTTTTTAAACGCACTGTTAGACAGGTGAATTCGTTTGGTTGCTGATTGGTTGGTAAGTTGAGCTTGGATATTTTGTGTTTTTTGTCTACATGCGTCCGCCCATCCAGTGCTCCTTGCTGTGAAGACCTGTCATAGGTGGGGGCAGTGACAGTATTTTTTGTATTGATGTCATTGTGGTCAGGCAACGCACTAGCATCTTTGCTTCTATGTGCTGGGTGTCTAGTGTGCTCCTGCCCCTTTAATGGAGGGTGGGGCTCCCTCCAGTCATCTGCCCTTTATCTATCCATCAGCATACATGTGCTTCCACTGAGGAGACCTTAAATTTTAGAGTTAGGACTGCAGTACACAGGGAGCCTTGACGGGGCCTGCAGCTTACACATGTATTTGCAAATGCGTGCAACTAAACCCCTGTTTTTAAACGCACTGTTAGACAGGTGAATTCATTTGGTTGCTGATTGGTTGGTAAGTTGAGCTTGGATATTTTGTGTTTTTTGTCTACATGCGTCCGCCCATCCAGTGCTCCTTGCTGTGAAGACCTGTCATAGGTGGGGGCAGTGACAGTATTTTTTGTATTGATGGCATCACCAAATACTCGAAATGTCCGAACCGGGAGCGGAAGGCAGTTTTCCACTCATCGCCCTCCTTGATTCGGACCAGATTATAGGCTCCCCGGAGGTCGAGTTTAGTAAAAATTACGGCAGCTCCCAATCTTTGGAATAACTCTGGTACCAGAGGAAGAGGGTAGCGATTTTTGATGGTGACCTTATTTAGTTCATGGTAGTCCACACATGGCCTGAGGGTATGGTCCTTTTTCTCCACGAAAAAATGCCTGCGCCTGCTGGCGACGTAGAGGGGCGAATGAACCCCTTTAAAAGGTTCTCATCGATGTATTCCTTCAGAGCCCCCTGTTCTACCTCCGTTAAAGGGAAGATCCTACCGAAAGGAATAGCTGCTCCGGGAAGTAGATCAATGGGGCAGTCGTAGGCCCGGTGGGGTGGTAGTGTCTCTGCCCCCTGTTTACTAAACACATCAAGAAAGTCCAGGTAAGCGTCAGGGGTGGCCCGACGTATTCCGGCCCCAGTGTCGGTACACATTAAAGTGGCAGGCCCAGGGGGCTTGTGTGAGCCGCAGGACTGTTGGCAGTAGGAGGAAGAGAAAGTGATCACCCCCGTGACCCAGTTGATGGTAGGATTGTGGGCTTGTAGCCAGGGCATACCGAGAATTATGGGGAACAGTGGAGAAGAGATAATGTCCAGCCGTAGATATTCTCGGTGCACCCCGGTAGAGGTGGGGACAGTGACAGGTAGGGGAGCCGTCTCCTCGACCACGGGCCCCGACTTGATAACGGACCCGTCAGCCAGGTGAACACGTAGTCCATGGGTCTTAGGAAATAGAGGGATCAGTTGAGTGTGGGCAAAAGTTGAGTCCATGAAGCAACTACAAGCCCCAGAGTCAATAATTGCGGACACTTGCAGGGTCCTTCCTGGGAGCTGCAGGGTGATAGAAAGAGCAAGGTGAGAGGAGGATTTGGTCTGAGGGTTGATCACAACAGGAGAAACTGATAAGCACTTACGGAACTTCAGAGGACAGTTCCTAACGAAGTGTCCGGATTCCCCGCAGTACAGGCACAGGTTATGCGCACGCCGGCGTTGGAGTAAGGGAAGGGCGGAGGACCCCAAGCTACATGGGTTCAGGAGCATCGTGCGAGGGGGTCAGAGGTGCTGCAGGAGCTGGGTGCAGATGACTGGGGACCCGGGGAAGCATCCAGGTCGGCCGGGTGAAGCCCGTGGCCCTCTCAGCCCTCCGTTCCTTCAGGCGTCGGTCAATATGAATTGTCAGATTGATCAGCAGGTTCAGATTCTCTGGTATTCCGACCCTAGCCAGTTCGTCCTTCAGGGGGTCAGAAAGGCCTATACGAAACTGGTGACGGAGGGCAGCGTCATTCCAGCTGGTATCTGCGCTTCAGCGCCTGAATTCAGCTACATAGTCTTCCGCTGCTCTGCGTCCCTGCTGAAGGGTCCGCAGGGCGTTCTCTGCAGTGACCGAGAGCTGAGGGTCCTCATACAGTTGGACCATGGCGTCAAAAAAAAGAGTGAGGCTGTCCAAGGACGCATCTTTACGTTCTAGCAGGCGGTGGGCCCAGTTCTGTGGGTCTCCGGAAAGCAGTGAAATTACAAAGCCTACCTTGGTGGCTTCTAAGGAGAAAGTGCGGGGCTGTAAGGCAAAGTACAACTCACAGGAGTTCCGGAAAGCCCTGAACTTGCTCCGGTCTCCGGAGAATCTTTCGGGCATAGGTACCCTGGGTTCAGGGGGAAGCATGACCACCGTGGGTGCAGCTCCTGCTCTGGCGGAGGAAGGGGAGGCAATTGGACCCCCTTGAGCTCCAATGGGGTTGGTGAGGGCCCGCACTTGTCCTTCCAGGTGAGTGTAGCCTTGCTGGAGGCTCTTGACAGCCTCGGTCAGTCCCGCCAGGTGTCGACATAGTTCCTCCATAGGTGAGGCTCCCTGCTCGGGCTCAGACATGGCTGTCTGCTGCTGTCACGTACCTGACGGTGACGAGCCCGGTTAGCAGAGGGAGGCCTCCCTTACGGCTCCCACCAGCGGCCCCTGGTGGTATAACAGGAGGCACGGAGGTGGAAGGGGTACGAGTGCCTGACAGGATCAAGGACTGCAGCAGGTGATCAGGAACCAGCAGGTGAGTAGACAGGAACCAGGAACTACAGCAGGTGACCGGAACCGGGAGGCACAGCAGGTAGACTGGAACTAGCAGGTGAGTAGACAGGAACCAGGAACTACAGCAGGTGACCGGAACCGGGAGGCACAGCAGGTAGACTGGAACTAGCAGGTGAGTAGACAGGAACCAGGAACTACAGCAGGTGACCGGAACCGTGAGGCATAAGAGGTAGACTGAAATTAGCAGGTGAGTAGACAGGAACCACCGAGCAGCGGCAGGTGATCAGGAACCTGGATCAGGCAGGATCGTCAGACAAGCCAGGGTCGGGTAAACTAGCAGGCAGCGAGGTACAGAAGGATCAGGCAATACGGAAGTCAGAGACAGGCCGAGGGTCAGGTACAGGTGGATAGCAGGAGGGTCACTGAAAGCCGGGTCAGATACAGGTGGTTAAACAGATCAGGTCACTTTGGGTATACGCTGTAGAGCAGACAGCAGGGACTGTCTGCAAGTGAGAGGTTTAAGTAGCCCTTCTGGCGTCACCTGCGGGGTGCGCGCGCGCACGCAAACGGGACCCAGGAAGTCCCGGGCGTCTGTTCCTGGCAGGATCTCCATGACAGAAGGGCACGATGAGCTCTTTTCTTGTCAAGTTTTAATTACATTGTCTCATTCTTACCCGGTACTAAGAATGTAAGGGCTGACGCCTTGTCACGACAATTTTCCTCCACTTCCAAGATTGAGTCGGTTCCGGTTCCTGTAATTCCTCCTGATCGTATTCTGGCTACGGTTCGCACCAGTCTCACTTCTCCTTTGGGAGACAAAATTCTTGCTGCTCAGGTCGATGCCCCTCCTGAGAAACCTTGTGACCGCTGCTTTGTTCCCAAGAGTCCCTGTACTGCCGTGCTCCAGACTTACCATTTTCCCAAGGCTGTTGGCCACCCTGGGAAGAATCAACTGTTTTGGGTCATTTCCCAACAATTCTGGTGGCCTAGTCTACGTGCTTATGTAACCGCCTTTGTAGCTGCCTGTTCCATGTGTGCTCAGAGATAGACTCCACGACACCTTCCAGTGGGCCTCCTACTACCCATACCCTATGGAGAGAGGCCCTGGACCCACCTGTCTATGGATTTCATTGTGGAATTACCCAACTCCCAGGGCAACACAGTTATCCTTATGGTAGTGGACCGGTTCTTGAAAATGTCTCACTGTATTCCACTTAAGAAGTTGCCTACGTCTAAGGAAGTGGCTTCCATTTTTGCTCAGGAGATCTTTCGCTTACATGGCCTATCCAAGGTCATTGTCTCAGACATCGGAAGTCAGTTTGTGTCCCAGTTCTGGCGAGCCTTTTGTGCACAGTTGGGAATTCAGCTTGCTTTCTCCTCTGCGTATCACCCGCAGTCTAATGCGGCTGCAGAACGAGCCAATCAGTCCTTGGAGCAATTCCTGCATTGCTATATTTCTGACCATCACAACAACTGGTCAGACCTCTTACCATGGGCCGAGTTTGCTCACAATAGCGCTCTGAATTCTGCTTCCTGTTTGTCCCCGTTTATGGCAAACTATGGTTTCCAACCTTCCATGTTGCCTGACTCGTTTGTTCCTCGGAGTATTCCTGCATTAGAGGAACATCTCTGTGGTCTTCGTTCCACTTGGGTACAAGTCCAGAAGGCTTTGCGACAGGCTAACGAGAGGTACAGACTCCATGCTGACCGCAGACGCCTGCCTGCGCCTTCCTACCAGGTTGGGGACAGGGTCTGGCTGTCATCTCGCAACCTCCGACTTTGTGTTCCTTCTCTGAAGTTCGCACCTCGGTTTATTGGGCCTTTCCGTATCCTTTGCAGGATAAACCCAGTGGCTTACGCATTGGACCTTCCTTCCAGTATGCGTATCTCTAATGTGTTTCATGTCTCCTTATTGAAACCTTTGGTCTGCAACCGTTTTACCAACTCGGTGCCACGTCCTCACCCTATACAGGTTGAGAACCATGTGGAGTATAAAGTACAGTCCATTGTTGACTCCCGTAGGTTCCGTAGGCGCATACAGTACCTGGTGCATTGGAAGGGGTAGGGTCCGGAGGAACGCTCTTGGGTCCCATCCTCGGACGTACATGCCCCTGTCCTCCTCCGTGATTTCCATAGACATTTTCCCCTCAAGCCCGGTGGTCCTCCGAGGGGGAGGGGTCGTTGAGGAGGGGGTACTGTCAGGGCTGGGCATAGCCCTTCCTTCTCTGTGCTGGCAGCTCAGCTGTCAGCTAATTCCCAGCTCCCATCTCTCCACAGTGATCCACCTGTTGATGATCCTGCTCGTCAGCTCTGCCTACTTAAAGCCTTCCAGTTCATTTGCTCTCTGCATTCGCTTGTGTTAACATCACAAGAGACATTCTCCTGCATTCCTGTTGAAGACCTGCTTGACTGACGTTCCCTCTGGCTACAGATCCTGCTTGCTGTACTACTACCTTTATCGCTGGCTCTTGGACATTGGCTTGGCCGACTACCTGATCCGGTTACTGAACTCTGGCTATGTTTTGTTTTCAAAAGGATTTTATTATAGACAAAGCAAAAACATACTGTGTACATACAAAGTAAAGGGAAAAATAAATGCAAATTGACATAGCAAGATCAAATATCACGTGGATGAACAAAAAACAAAAGGCCTACGTCCTAGGGTACTAGAACATTTTAAATGGGTTGATCTGAATAGTACAATAAGGACCTAGCTATGCTGAACAGTGCAATAAAGCAACAATTGTAGTACACAATAGATAGATAGGATTAGAAATCTAGAGAACAAAGGATAGTAAATAAGAGAGAGAGGGAAAAAAAAAACGATATAATCAAAAAAAAAGAAAATACGAATATCATAAAATAGAAAATGCGAAAGAGGAGAATCTATCAAAATAAATAATATACTAAAGAAGAAAATTAATGAGAGGTCAGTGCTGCAGTCTATAAATGGACCAGGGGTTCCACTTAGTGTCATACAGAGGCATGGAATCTCTCAACGTGTGGTGTATTTTGTCAGTCAGCATCATTTGATCTATTCTGGATATGACCAGTGAAAAGGGAACCGAGACCGATTTCCAGGAGAGAGCTATAGCCCATTGTACAGCCAAACAGACCGAATGAATCAGTCTCAAGAGGGGTCTAGGGGTGTCCGGCACATTTTAAAAGAGGAGGCATTAAGTGTGCGTCAGAGTCACATGCCCACCTGCAATGTTATCAATCAGCTCCAGAGCCGCCGACCATGTGGGCCGCAGCCTGTCACACTCCCAGAACAAATGGAAGAGGGAGCCCGGGAGATCACAGCCTCTAAAACAAGAGGGTGACACCTGAGGGTAAATCTTGTTGAGGCGCAGGGGAGTGTAATACCAGCGGGTCAGCAACTTAACCGCTGTCTCTCTAATTGTGAGAGAGAGCGTGCATTTTCTCATATTGGTCCAGCCAGCACTCCAGTCCAAGTCTTCTGCGGTAAGAGCGAGCTCCCTTTCCCACTGGGCCCTGTATTTGGGCATCAGGCCCTCCAGAGTCGACTCAAAGGCTCTATACAAAATTGAAATAAGGCCTTTCTGTCTAGGTGCTGTAAGACATATCTTCTCGTAGAAAGTTCTAGAGTCCGAAAGGGGGCCTGTATATTGACTCAGAAAGAAGTGTCTAATTTGGAGATAGTGATAAAATTTGCCGGCAAGGGCCGGATGTTTAGTCAATATATTAGGAAAAGACTCAAATTTCACTCCACGTAGAAAGTCTTCCAACTTAACCAGTCCCAGGCCCGTCCAGAGTCGAAACTCCTCCGGGTGAGCAAAGGCTGGGGGAAATCTCGAGTCTCCCAGATATGAAGCGCCCAAGCGGAACCCCGAGATAAGATTGAATTTCAATTTGTACCTATCCCAAAGCTTCAAGCTCGCAGTCACTAAACCATTATTGGGGGGGCCTAGGGAGCGTGATGGGTTAGAGGACCACATAATGCCCGGGAGGTAAGCAGGGGAAATTGAGACTTGTTCAAATTTAACCCAAGGGACTTTGGAATGAGGAATGTTCCATTGTGCTTGTTGTGAAAACCTGCTGGACAAGTAGTAGAGCCAGACCTGTGGGACACCCAGACCCCCCTGTTTAGCTGAACGGTAAAGGGTTGCTTTCGCAAATCTAGGGGGCCTACTCTTCCATATAAATTTATTAAAGATTATTTGAATTTTGAGCAAATAGGATTTGGGAAGCACAATCGGCAGTGAACGGAACAGGTAAAGTAATTTGGGCAGGCTGGTCATTTTGAGTGCAGTTATCCTACCCAGTAGGGATGAGCTTCGTGTTCGAGTCTAACATACGTTCGACTCGAACATCGGCTGTTCGATCGTTCGACGAAGATCGAACGATTTGGGCCGTTCGCGCCAAATTCGAGTGACGCGAACGGCCCACAATGCACTACGCCATCGCAGTGTCATCCAGGCGCTGTGATTGGCCAAGCATGCACTGTGACCCCGCATGCTTGGCCAATCACAGCGCCGGCAGCGAGGAGAGCAATGATTGGCCACAGGCAGGATGCCTGTGGCCAATTATTGCTGAGGGTGTTTAGTACACGCCCCACACTATAAAAGGCCGCCAGCACGGCGGCCTAGTGTAGTGTGTTCCGGAGCAGGGAAAGACAAGCATAGGCAGGGACAGTGACATTTATTTCTTTCTTGCTTAACCTGGATTCCTTTAGTTTAGGGAAAGAGAAGGATAGGTAGGGAGAGTGTCAGTGTGTTTTACTGTGCGAGTCCTTGTTTCTAGGGACAAAGAAGGAAAGTGAGGGGATTTCTCCTTGTGCTATAGTGTGCTTTAAAAAAACATTTTTTCTAGGGACAGAAAACTGTAGGTAGGGAGAGTGTCAGTTTCTTTCACTGTGCCAGTCCTTGTTTCTAGGGACAAAGAAGGAAAGTGAGGGGAATTCTCCTTGTGCTATAGTGTGCTTTAAAAAAACATTTTTTCTAGGGACAGAAAACTGTAGGTAGGGAGAGTGTCAGTTTCTTTCACTGTGCCAGTCCTTGTTTCTAGGGACAAAGAAGGAAAGTGAGGGGATTTCTCCTTGTGCTATAGTGTGCTTTAAAAAAACATTTTTTCTAGGGACAGAAAACTGTAGGTAGGGAGAGTGTCAGTTTCTTTCACTGTGCCAGTCCTTGTTTCTAGGGACAAAGAAGGAAAGTGAGGGGAATTCTCCTTGTGCTATAGTGTGCTTTAAAAAAACATTTTTTCTAGGGACAGAAAACTGTAGGTAGGGAGAGTGTCAGTTTCTTTCACTGTGCCAGTCCTTGTTTCTAGGGACAAAGAAGGAAAGTGAGGGGAATTCTCCTTGTGCTATAGTGTGCTTTAAAAAAACATTTTTTCTAGGGACAGAAAACTGTAGGTAGGGAGAGTGTCAGTTTCTTTCACCGTGCCAGTCCTTGTTTCTAGGGACGAAGAAGGAAAGTGAGGGGAATTCTCCTTGTGCTATAGTGTGCTTTAAAAAAACATTTTTTCTAGGGACAGAAAACTGTAGGTAGGGAGAGTGTCAGTTTCTTTCACTGTGCCAGTCCTTGTTTCTAGGGACAAAGAAGGAAAGTGAGGGGAATTCTCCTTGTGCTATAGTGTGCTTTAAAAAAACATTTTTTCTAGGGACAGAAAACTGTAGGTAGGGAGAGTGTCAGTTTCTTTCACTGTGCCAGTCCTTGTTTCTAGGGACAAAGAAGGAAAGTGAGGGGATTTCTCCTTGTGCTATAGTGTGCTTTAAAAAAACATTTTTTCTAGGGACAGAAAACTGTAGGTAGGGAGAGTGTCAGTTTCTTTCACTGTGCCAGTCCTTGTTTCTAGGGACAAAGAAGGAAAGTGAGGGGAATTCTCCTTGTGCTATAGTGTGCTTTAAAAAAACATTTTTTCTAGGGACAGAAAACTGTAGGTAGGGAGAGTGTCAGTTTCTTTCACTGTGCCAGTCCTTGTTTCTAGGGACAAAGAAGGAAAGTGAGGGGATTTCTCCTTGTGCTATAGTGTGCTTTAAAAAAACATTTTTTCTAGGGACAGAAAACTGTAGGTAGGGAGAGTGTCAGTTTCTTTCACTGTGCCAGTCCTTGTTTCTAGGGACAAAGAAGGAAAGTGAGGGGAATTCTCCTTGTGCTATAGTGTGCTTTAAAAAAACATTTTTTCTAGGGACAGAAACTGTAGGTAGGGAGAGTGTCAGTTTCTTTCACTGTGCCAGTCCTTGTTTCTAGGGACAAAGAAGGAAAGTGAGGGGAATTCTCCTTGTGCTATAGTGTGCTTTAAAAAAACATTTTTTCTAGGGACAGAAAACTGTAGGTAGGGAGAGTGTCAGTTTCTTTCACTGTGCCAGTCCTTGTTTCTAGGGACAAAGAAGGAAAGTGAGGGGATTTCTCCTTGTGCTATAGTGTGCTTTAAAAAAACATTTTTTCTAGGGACAGAAAACTGTAGGTAGGGAGAGTGTCAGTTTCTTTCACTGTGCCAGTCCTTGTTTCTAGGGACAAAGAAGGAAAGTGAGGGGAATTCTCCTTGTGCTATAGTGTGCTTTAAAAAAACATTTTTTCTAGGGACAGAAAACTGTAGGTAGGGAGAGTGTCAGTTTCTTTCACCGTGCCAGTCCTTGTTTCTAGGGACAAAGAAGGAAAGTGAGGGGAATTCTCCTTGTGCTATAGTGTGCTTTAAAAAAACATTTTTTCTAGGGACAGAAAACTGTAGGTAGGGAGAGTGTCAGTTTCTTTCACTGTGCCAGTCCTTGTTTCTAGGGACAAAGAAGGAAAGTGAGGGGATTTCTCCTTGTGCTATAGTGTGCTTTAAAAAAACATTTTTTCTAGGGACAGAAAACTGTAGGTAGGGAGAGTGTCAGTTTCTTTCACTGTGCCAGTCCTTGTTTCTAGGGACAAAGAAGGAAAGTGAGGGGAATTCTCCTTGTGCTATAGTGTGCTTTAAAAAAACATTTTTTCTAGGGACAGAAAACTGTAGGTAGGGAGAGTGTCAGTTTCTTTCACTGTGCCAGTCCTTGTTTCTAGGGACAAAGAAGGAAAGTGAGGGGATTTCTCCTTGTGCTATAGTGTGCTTTAAAAAAACATTTTTTCTAGGGACAGAAAACTGTAGGTAGGGAGAGTGTCAGTTTCTTTCACTGTGCCAGTCCTTGTTTCTAGGGACAAAGAAGGAAAGTGAGGGGAATTCTCCTTGTGCTATAGTGTGCTTTAAAAAAACATTTTTTCTAGGGACAGAAAACTGTAGGTAGGGAGAGTGTCAGTTTCTTTCACTGTGCCAGTCCTTGTTTCTAGGGACAAAGAAGGAAAGTGAGGGGAATTCTCCTTGTGCTATAGTGTGCTTTAAAAAAACATTTTTTCTAGGGACAGAAAACTGTAGGTAGGGAGAGTGTCAGTTTCTTTCACTGTGCCAGTCCTTGTTTCTAGGGACAAAGAAGGAAAGTGAGGGGAATTCTCCTTGTGCTATAGTGTGCTTTAAAAAAACATTTTTTATAGGGACAGAAAACTGTAGGTAGGGAGAGTGTCAGTTTCTTTCACTGTGCCAGTCCTTGTTTCTAGGGACAAAGAAGGAAAGTGAGGGGATTTCTCCTTGTGCTATAGTGTGCTTTAAAAAAACATTTTTTCTAGGGACAGAAAACTGTAGGTAGGGAGAGTGTCAGTTTCTTTCACTGTGCCAGTCCTTGTTTCTAGGGACAAAGAAGGAAAGTGAGGGGAATTCTCCTTGTGCTATAGTGTGCTTTAAAAAAACATTTTTTCTAGGGACAGAAAACTGTAGGTAGGGAGAGTGTCAGTTTCTTTCACTGTGCCAGTCCTTGTTTCTAGGGACAAAGAAGGAAAGTGAGGGGAATTCTCCTTGTGCTATAGTGTGCTTTAAAAAAACATTTTTTCTAGGGACAGAAAACTGTAGGTAGGGAGAGTGTCAGTTTCTTTCACTGTGCCAGTCCTTGTTTCTAGGGACAAAGAAGGAAAGTGAGGGGATTTCTCCTTGTGCTATAGTGTGCTTTAAAAAAACATTTTTTCTAGGGACAGAAAACTGTAGGTAGGGAGAGTGTCAGTTTCTTTCACTGTGCCAGTCCTTGTTTCTAGGGACAAAGAAGGAAAGTGAGGGGAATTCTCCTTGTGCTATAGTGTGCTTTAAAAAAACATTTTTTCTAGGGACAGAAAACTGTAGGTAGGGAGAGTGTCAGTTTCTTTCACCGTGCCAGTCCTTGTTTCTAGGGACAAAGAAGGAAAGTGAGGGGAATTCTCCTTGTGCTATAGTGTGCTTTAAAAAAACATTTTTTCTAGGGACAGAAAACTGTAGGTAGGGAGAGTGTCAGTTTCTTTCACTGTGCCAGTCCTTGTTTCTAGGGACAAAGAAGGAAAGTGAGGGGATTTCTCCTTGTGCTATAGTGTGCTTTAAAAAAACATTTTTTCTAGGGACAGAAAACTGTAGGTAGGGAGAGTGTCAGTTTCTTTCACTGTGCCAGTCCTTGTTTCTAGGGACAAAGAAGGAAAGTGAGGGGAATTCTCCTTGTGCTATAGTGTGCTTTAAAAAAACATTTTTTCTAGGGACAGAAAACTGTAGGTAGGGAGAGTGTCAGTTTCTTTCACTGTGCCAGTCCTTGTTTCTAGGGACAAAGAAGGAAAGTGAGGGAATTTCTCCTTGTGCTATAGTGTGCTTTAAAAAAACATTTTTTCTAGGGACAGAAAACTGTAGGTAGGGAGAGTGTCAGTTTCTTTCACTGTGCCAGTCCTTGTTTCTAGGGACAAAGAAGGAAAGTGAGGGGAATTCTCCTTGTGCTATAGTGTGCTTTAAAAAAACATTTTTTCTAGGGACAGAAAACTGTAGGTAGGGAGAGTGTCAGTTTCTTTCACTGTGCCAGTCCTTGTTTCTAGGGACAAAGAAGGAAAGTGAGGGGATTTCTCCTTGTGCTATAGTGTGCTTTAAAAAAACATTTTTTCTAGGGACAGAAAACTGTAGGTAGGGAGAGTGTCAGTTTCTTTCACTGTGCCAGTCCTTGTTTCTAGGGACAAAGAAGGAAAGTGAGGGGAATTCTTCTTGTGCTATAGTGTGCTTTAAAAAAACATTTTTTCTAGGGACAGAAAACTGTAGGTAGGGAGAGTGTCAGTTTCTTTCACTGTGCCAGTCCTTGTTTCTAGGGACAAAGAAGGAAAGTGAGGGGATTTCTCCTTGTGCTATAGTGTGCTTTAAAAAAACATTTTTTCTAGGGACAGAAAACTGTAGGTAGGGAGAGTGTCAGTTTCTTTCACTGTGCCAGTCCTTGTTTCTAGGGACAAAGAAGGAAAGTGAGGGGAATTCTCCTTGTGCTATAGTGTGCTTTAAAAAAACATTTTTTATAGGGACAGAAAACTGTAGGTAGGGAGAGTGTCAGTTTCTTTCACTGTGCCAGTCCTTGTTTCTAGGGACAAAGAAGGAAAGTGAGGGGATTTCTCCTTGTGCTATAGTGTGCTTTAAAAAAACATTTTTTCTAGGGACAGAAAACTGTAGGTAGGGAGAGTGTCAGTTTCTTTCACTGTGCCAGTCCTTGTTTCTAGGGACAAAGAAGGAAAGTGAGGGGAATTCTCCTTGTGCTATAGTGTGCTTTAAAAAAACATTTTTTCTAGGGACAGAAAACTGTAGGTAGGGAGAGTGTCAGTTTCTTTCACTGTGCCAGTCCTTGTTTCTAGGGACAAAGAAGGAAAGTGAGGGGAATTCTCCTTGTGCTATAGTGTGCTTTAAAAAAACATTTTTTCTAGGGACAGAAAACTGTAGGTAGGGAGAGTGTCAGTTTCTTTCACTGTGCCAGTCCTTGTTTCTAGGGACAAAGAAGGAAAGTGAGGGGATTTCTCCTTGTGCTATAGTGTGCTTTAAAAAAACATTTTTTCTAGGGACAGAAAACTGTAGGTAGGGAGAGTGTCAGTTTCTTTCACTGTGCCAGTCCTTGTTTCTAGGGACAAAGAAGGAAAGTGAGGGGAATTCTCCTTGTGCTATAGTGTGCTTTAAAAAAACATTTTTTCTAGGGACAGAAAACTGTAGGTAGGGAGAGTGTCAGTTTCTTTCACCGTGCCAGTCCTTGTTTCTAGGGACAAAGAAGGAAAGTGAGGGGAATTCTCCTTGTGCTATAGTGTGCTTTAAAAAAACATTTTTTCTAGGGACAGAAAACTGTAGGTAGGGAGAGTGTCAGTTTCTTTCACTGTGCCAGTCCTTGTTTCTAGGGACAAAGAAGGAAAGTGAGGGGATTTCTCCTTGTGCTATAGTGTGCTTTAAAAAAACATTTTTTCTAGGGACAGAAAACTGTAGGTAGGGAGAGTGTCAGTTTCTTTCACTGTGCCAGTCCTTGTTTCTAGGGACAAAGAAGGAAAGTGAGGGGAATTCTCCTTGTGCTATAGTGTGCTTTAAAAAAACATTTTTTCTAGGGACAGAAAACTGTAGGTAGGGAGAGTGTCAGTTTCTTTCACTGTGCCAGTCCTTGTTTCTAGGGACAAAGAAGGAAAGTGAGGGGATTTCTCCTTGTGCTATAGTGTGCTTTAAAAAAACATTTTTTCTAGGGACAGAAAACTGTAGGTAGGGAGAGTGTCAGTTTCTTTCACTGTGCCAGTCCTTGTTTCTAGGGACAAAGAAGGAAAGTGAGGGGAATTCTCCTTGTGCTATAGTGTGCTTTAAAAAAACATTTTTTCTAGGGACAGAAAACTGTAGGTAGGGAGAGTGTCAGTTTCTTTCACTGTGCCAGTCCTTGTTTCTAGGGACAAAGAAGGAAAGTGAGGGGATTTCTCCTTGTGCTATAGTGTGCTTTAAAAAAACATTTTTTCTAGGGACAGAAAACTGTAGGTAGGGAGAGTGTCAGTTTCTTTCACTGTGCCAGTCCTTGTTTCTAGGGACAAAGAAGGAAAGTGAGGGGAATTCTCCTTGTGCTATAGTGTGCTTTAAAAAAACATTTTTTATAGGGACAGAAAACTGTAGGTAGGGAGAGTGTCAGTTTCTTTCACTGTGCCAGTCCTTGTTTCTAGGGACAAAGAAGGAAAGTGAGGGGATTTCTCCTTGTGCTATAGTGTGCTTTAAAAAAACATTTTTTCTAGGGACAGAAAACTGTAGGTAGGGAGAGTGTCAGTTTCTTTCACTGTGCCAGTCCTTGTTTCTAGGGACAAAGAAGGAAAGTGAGGGGAATTCTCCTTGTGCTATAGTGTGCTTTAAAAAAACATTTTTTCTAGGGACAGAAAACTGTAGGTAGGGAGAGTGTCAGTTTCTTTCACTGTGCCAGTCCTTGTTTCTAGGGACAAAGAAGGACAGTGAGGGGAATTCTCCTTGTGCTATAGTGTGCTTTAAAAAAAATTTTTTCTAGGGACAGAAAACTGTAGGTAGGGAGAGTGTCAGTTTCTTTCACTGTGCCAGTCCTTGTTTCTAGGGACAAAGAAGGAAAGTGAGGGGATTTCTCCTTGTGCTATAGTGTGCTTTAAAAAAACATTTTTTCTAGGGACAGAAAACTGTAGGTAGGGAGAGTGTCAGTTTCTTTCACTGTGCCAGTCCTTGTTTCTAGGGACAAAGAAGGAAAGTGAGGGGAATTCTCCTTGTGCTATAGTGTGCTTTAAAAAAACATTTTTTCTAGGGACAGAAAACTGTAGGTAGGGAGAGTGTCAGTTTCTTTCACTGTGCCAGTCCTTGTTTCTAGGGACAAAGAAGGAAAGTGAGGGGAATTCTCTTGTGCTATAGTGTGCTTTAAAAAAACATTTTTTCTAGGGACAGAAAACTGTAGGTAGGAAGAGTGTCAGTTTCTTTCACTGTGCCAGTCCTTGTTTCTAGGGACAAAGAAGGAAAGTGAGGGGAATTCTCCTTGTGCTATAGTGTGCTTTAAAAAAACATTTTTTCTAGGGACAGAAAACTGTAGGTAGGGAGAGTGTCAGTTTCTTTCACTGTGCCAGTCCTTGTTTCTAGGGACAAAGAAGGAAAGTGAGGGGATTTCTCCTTGTGCTATAGTGTGCTTTAAAAAAACATTTTTTCTAGGGACAGAAAACTGTAGGTAGGGAGAGTGTCAGTTTCTTTCACTGTGCCAGTCCTTGTTTCTAGGGACAAAGAAGGAAAGTGAGGGGAATTCTCCTTGTGCTATAGTGTGCTTTAAAAAAACATTTTTTCTAGGGACAGAAAACTGTAGGTAGGGAGAGTGTCAGTTTCTTTCACCGTGCCAGTCCTTGTTTCTAGGGACAAAGAAGGAAAGTGAGGGGAATTCTCCTTGTGCTATAGTGTGCTTTAAAAAAACATTTTTTCTAGGGACAGAAAACTGTAGGTAGGGAGAGTGTCAGTTTCTTTCACTGTGCCAGTCCTTGTTTCTAGGGACAAAGAAGGAAAGTGAGGGGATTTCTCCTTGTGCTATAGTGTGCTTTAAAAAAACATTTTTTCTAGGGACAGAAAACTGTAGGTAGGGAGAGTGTCAGTTTCTTTCACTGTGCCAGTCCTTGTTTCTAGGGACAAAGAAGGAAAGTGAGGGGAATTCTCCTTGTGCTATAGTGTGCTTTAAAAAAACATTTTTTCTAGGGACAGAAAACTGTAGGTAGGGAGAGTGTCAGTTTCTTTCACTGTGCCAGTCCTTGTTTCTAGGGACAAAGAAGGAAAGTGAGGGGATTTCTCCTTGTGCTATAGTGTGCTTTAAAAAAACATTTTTTCTAGGGACAGAAAACTGTAGGTAGGGAGAGTGTCAGTTTCTTTCACTGTGCCAGTCCTTGTTTCTAGGGACAAAGAAGGAAAGTGAGGGGAATTCTCCTTGTGCTATAGTGTGCTTTAAAAAAACATTTTTTCTAGGGACAGAAAACTGTAGGTAGGGAGAGTGTCAGTTTCTTTCACTGTGCCAGTCCTTGTTTCTAGGGACAAAGAAGGAAAGTGAGGGGATTTCTCCTTGTGCTATAGTGTGCTTTAAAAAAACATTTTTTCTAGGGACAGAAAACTGTAGGTAGGGAGAGTGTCAGTTTCTTTCACTGTGCCAGTCCTTGTTTCTAGGGACAAAGAAGGAAAGTGAGGGGAATTCTCCTTGTGCTATAGTGTGCTTTAAAAAAACATTTTTTATAGGGACAGAAAACTGTAGGTAGGGAGAGTGTCAGTTTCTTTCACTGTGCCAGTCCTTGTTTCTAGGGACAAAGAAGGAAAGTGAGGGGATTTCTTCTTGTGCTATAGTGTGCTTTAAAAAAACATTTTTTCTAGGGACAGAAAACTGTAGGTAGGGAGAGTGTCAGTTTCTTTCACTGTGCCAGTCCTTGTTTCTAGGGACAAAGAAGGAAAGTGAGGGGAATTCTCCTTGTGCTATAGTGTGCTTTAAAAAAACATTTTTTCTAGGGACAGAAAACTGTAGGTAGGGAGAGTGTCAGTTTCTTTCACTGTGCCAGTCCTTGTTTATAGGGACAAAGAAGGAAAGTGAGGGGAATTCTCCTTGTGCTATAGTGTGCTTTAAAAAAAAATTTTTCTAGGGACAGAAAACTGTAGGTAGGGAGAGTGTCAGTTTCTTTCACTGTGCCAGTCCTTGTTTCTAGGGACAAAGAAGGAAAGTGAGGGGATTTCTCCTTGTGCTATAGTGTGCTTTAAAAAAACATTTTTTCTAGGGACAGAAAACTGTAGGTAGGGAGAGTGTCAGTTTCTTTCACTGTGCCAGTCCTTGTTTCTAGGGACAAAGAAGGAAAGTGAGGGGAATTCTCCTTGTGCTATAGTGTGCTTTAAAAAAACATTTTTTCTAGGGACAGAAAACTGTAGGTAGGGAGAGTGTCAGTTTCTTTCACTGTGCCAGTCCTTGTTTCTAGGGACAAAGAAGGAAAGTGAGGGGAATTCTCCTTGTGCTATAGTGTGCTTTAAAAAAACATTTTTTCTAGGGACAGAAAACTGTAGGTAGGGAGAGTGTCAGTTTCTTTCACTGTGCCAGTCCTTGTTTCTAGGGACAAAGAAGGAAAGTGAGGGGATTTCTCCTTGTGCTATAGTGTGCTTTAAAAAAACATTTTTTCTAGGGACAGAAAACTGTAGGTAGGGAGAGTGTCAGTTTCTTTCACTGTGTCAGTCCTTGTTTCTAGGGACAAAGAAGGAAAGTGAGGGGAATTCTCCTTGTGCTATAGTGTGCTTTAAAAAAACATTTTTTCTAGGGACAGAAAACTGTAGGTAGGGAGAGTGTCAGTTTCTTTCACTGTGCCAGTCCTTGTTTCTAGGGACAAAGAAGGAAAGTGAGGGGAATTCTCCTTGTGCTATAGTGTGCTTTAAAAAAACATTTTTTCTAGGGACAGAAAACTGTAGGTAGGGAGAGTGTCAGTTTCTTTCACTGTGCCAGTCCTTGTTTCTAGGGACAAAGAAGGAAAGTGAGGGGAATTCTCCTTGTGCTATAGTGTGCTTTAAAAAAACATTTTTTCTAGGGACAGAAAACTGTAGGTAGGGAGAGTGTCAGTTTCTTTCACTGTGCCAGTCCTTGTTTCTAGGGACAAAGAAGGAAAGTGAGAGGATTTCTCCTTGTGCTATAGTGTGCCAAAGCATTCCTCATCAACCATCTTTGAAATCCTTGTTTTTTGGACAGTCAGGGAAATTGTCGTTGTGCTATTCTGTGCAAAAGCAATAATCCTCAACCATATTTAGAAATCCTTAAGTAAAGGGACAGAGAAGGACACCTGAAGGTAGCCCTTATTGCGTTTTTCCCATCTCCCTGCAGGCCATCTATTAGAATGTCTGGAAGGCAAACAAGGAGAGGCAGACAGTCAGGAGGCAATAAAAGAGGGCAAGCAGGCTCTGTGTCTGGGGGCAACAGTGCTGGTCGTGGACGCGGTGCATTGTCATCAGCACATGGCCATGGGACACGCTTGTCCTTCTTTTCGGCAGCTGGACATGTTGAGCCACATCATGCCGAAGACTTGGTAGAGTGGATGACCAAGCCCTCCTCCTCATCATCCTCTCTCACCCAGGCTCAGGGTACTGGCAAAGCAGCTGCCAAAGCGTCCTCTTCCCTGGTATCAATGTCAGACTCATCATCAGTCACTCCTTCCCTAGACCCACCATGTCCTCCTCCTGAGGAGTCCCCCGAACTGTTTGAGCACAGTGTTGGGTACATGCTCCAGGAGGATGCCCAGCGTTTCGAAGGGTCTGATGATGAAACCCAGCTACAGGAAGGCAGTAGCGTGAGAGCAGACAGAGGGGATGCTCAAGAAGGACACCAATCTGGCAGTCATGTTCCAGCAGCTGCAGCATACTGCCAGATTGGCTCCAGTGATGAGGAGGGAGGGGATGATGAGGTCACTGACTCCACGTGGGTGCCTAATAGGAGAGAGGAGGAGGAGGAGGATGAGGAGGAGGCACATCTCCAACGAGGCAGGATGCCCTTTGGTGGCCAGCGTAAGGGCAGTACACCGACGGAATCACACCGCAGAGCTCCGCCTGTGCAGGGCGCTGCCTCTGCCCGTCATTCAAAAAGTTCCTTGGTGTGGGCCTTTTTTGAGGCTAGTGCATCAGATCGCACAGCTGCTGTTTGCAACATATGTCTCAAGCGTATATCGCGTGGCCAAAACATCAGCCGCTTGGGTACCACATGCCTGACCAGACATATGTTGACCTGCCATGCAGCTCGTTGGCAAGCCTACCTCAAAGACCCACACCAAAGAACAAAGCGGACCTCTCCTTGCACCGCATCAGCTGGGATCTCCAACCCCACTATAACTTCAGTCCTCTCTGAAACATGCACTGAGAGGAATGAAGGTGTAGAATTAGGTGTGTCACAGCCAAGTACTTGCGGCCACTCTGCTAGCAGTACACCGACGTCCGATTCTAGCAGGCAAATTTCCCTGCCCCAGCTGCTGGACCGTCGAAAGAAGTTCACTCCCAGCCATCCACATGCCCAGCGGTTGAATGCTAGCTTGGCTAAATTGCTAGCGCTTCAACTGCTGCCTTTTCAGTTGGTAGACTCGGCCCCCTTCCGTGAGTTTGTGCAATGTGCGGTTCCTCAGTGGCAGGTTCCCAAACGCCACTTTTTCTCACGGAAGGCTATTCCGGCTCTCTACCGGCATGTGGAAGGCAATGTCTTGGCCTCGCTGGACAGGGCGGTCAGCGGTAAGGTGCATATTACCGCTGACTCATGGTCCAGCAGGCATGGACAGGGACGTTACCTTTCTTTCACGGCCCATTGGGTCACTCTTTTGGCAGCTGGGAAGGATGCAGGACAAGGTGCAGTAGTGTTGGAGGTTGTTCCACCGCCACGCCTCCAAAATGCTACTACTGGTTGTGACACACCTCTCTCCTCCACCCCCTCCTCTTCTTCTTCCTCCATGGCCTCTTCCTGTGGTTTGTCCTATGAACCAGCGGTGCTCCGTAGCCGTTCACGGGGCTACGCAAGTACGCAGGCAAAAAGATGCCATGCCGTGCTTGCGCTGTTGTGTTTGGGGGACAGAAGCCACACTGGGGCAGAGGTCCTGTCTGCTCTGCAGGGCCAGGCCGAGAGGTGGTTGACGCCACGCCAGCTTAAGCCAGGAATGGTGGTTTGCGACAATGGCACCAACCTCCTCTCCGCCCTCCAACAGGGACAACTGACCCATGTGCCCTGTGTGGCTCACGTCCTTAACCTGGTGGTGCAGCGGTTCTTGGCCAGGTACCCGGGCTTACAGGATGTCCTGAGGCAGGCCAGGAAAGTCTGTGTGCATTTCCGCAGATCTTATAATGCCAGTGCTCGCCTGGCTGAGCTGCAAAAGGAGTTGAACCTGCCCAAGAACCGCCTTATATGTGACATGCCCACCAGGTGGAACTCAACGTTGGCCATGCTGCAGCGGCTGCACACGCAGCAGAGGGCCATCAATGAGTACCTGTGCGACTACGGCACCAGGACAGGGTCAGGGGAGCTTGGTTTTTTTTCTCCACGCCAGTGGGGCATGATCAGGGTTGCATGCACTGTCCTGGCACCATTTGAGGAGGCCACGAGGATGGTGAGCAGTGACAGTGCATGCATCAGTGACACTGTACCTCTTGTCCACCTGTTGGAGCACACGCTGCGTGGAATAATGGACAGGGCACTTGAGGCAGAACAGAGGCAGGAAGAGGCGGACTTCCTTGCCTCTCAAGGCCCCCTTTACCCAGACAGTGTTCCTTCTGTCCCACCCATCGCACAGGAAGAGGAAGAGGAGGAGGAGGAGGAGGAGGATTGTGTCAGCATGGAGGTGGAGGCTGGCACTCAGCATCATCAGCAGCAGTCTTTTAGGGATGATTTACAGTCCCAAGAAACCAGTGGACTTGTACGTGGCTGGGAGGAGGTGGCTGCGGATCATGTCGTCCTTAGTGACCCAGAGGACTCCGGAGCGAATGCCTCAGCAAACCTACGCTGCATGGCCTCCCTGATCCTGCAAAGTCTGCGGAAGGATCCTCGTATTCTTCGGATCAAGGAGAGGGACCATTACTGGCTGGCCACTCTCCTTGATCCACGGTACAAGGGTAAGGTTGCGGACCTTATGTTACCTTCGCAGAGGGAGCAGAGGATGAGACAACTCCGGGAGGCCTTGCAGAAAGGTCTGTGCAACGCGTTCCCAGAGACTGGGAGGTTACAAACTCCTGGTCCTGGACAACGAGTTGCTGAGGCTTCGGCCAGTCAAAGAAGGAGCGGTGGGGAAGGTGGCCGTCTGACCGATGCGTTCAGACAATTCTTTAGTCCGCAGCCCCAAAGTATGATCGGTTCCAGCAACCATCGCCAGCGTCTGATAAACATGGTGCAGGAATATCTAGGGGCAAGGTCAGACTTGGACACCTTCCCCACCGAAAATCCTCTGGCTTACTGGGTCTTGAGGATGGATCACTGGCCAGAGCTTGCACAGTATGCAATTGAGCTACTGGCCTGTCCTGCATCCAGCGTTCTTTCGGAACGCACATTCAGTGCTGCTGGAGGATTTGTCACGGATCACAGGGTGCGCCTGTCCACCGACTCGGTTGATCGACTGACTTTCATCAAGATGAACCAGTCTTGGATCACCACCAGCTACCACACACCTGATGCTGATATAACAGACTAATTGATTTTAACATGTCACATCCCTTCAAGACTGATGCTGATGCTGAGTGCCTGTGCTGTTATGTTGACTGGCTATCCTCCTCCTCCGAGTCCTCAATGATACGATTGATGATGATAGCTTGGAAGATCATTTTTGTTTATGGGTGCCGCCACCAGTGGCTAAGGCCCAATTTTTCAGCCCCTGTTTTACAGGGGCGTGTAATTACAATTTTTTTAGCAATAATTTGCCATAGGGCTCATTGCTGTGCTCCAAGTACAGTATCTGTGAGGGGTTGGAGTGTTGTGGCACCAGTGCCTAAGGCCCAATTTTTCAGCCCCTGTTTAACAGGGGCGTGTCATTACAATTTTTGAAGCAATACTTTGCAACAGGGCTCATTGCTGTGCTCCAAGTAACGTATCTGTGAGGGGTTGTAGTGTTGTGCCACCAGTGCCTAAGGCCCAATTTTTCAGCCCCTGTTCAACAGGGGCATGCAATTACAATTCTTGATCTAATAATTCACAGCAGGGCCCATTGCTGCACCCACCAAGAGTAACTCTGAGGGCTTACAGTGTTGTGGCAACGCCACCACCACCACCACCACCACGAAAGGCCCAATTTTTCAGCCCCTGTTCAAAAGGGGCATGTAATTACAATTCTTGATCTAATAATTCACAGCAGGGCCCATTCCTGCACCCACCAAGAGTAACTCTGAGGGCTTACAGTGTTGTGGCAACACCACCACCACCACCACCACCACGAAAGGCCCAATTTTTCAGCCCCTGTTCAACAGGGGCATGCAATTACAATTCTTGATCTAATAATTCACAGCAGGGCCCATTGCTGCACCCACCAAGAGTAACTGTCAGGGCTTACAGTGTTGTGGCACCAGCACCACCATCAAAGGCCCAATTTTTACTACCACTGTTCAACAATTATATGTAATTAAAATTCCTGATATAATAGTTGACAGCAGGGCGTTCCAGCACCAACCAAGAGTAACTGTGAGTGCTTACAGTGTTGTGCCAACACCAACAACTAAGGGGCCTATTTCTGCAGAGTATATACGGCAGGTCCCTACTTTCAAACATCCAACTTACAAACGACTCCTACTTGCAAACGCAAGAAGACAACAGGAAGTGAGAGGAAATCTACCACTAGGAAGGAAAATTCTCTCCTGTAAGAATAAATATGGGAGAAAGGTGTCTCCTCTGTACTGATGCTTTATCAGCAATCCTTGTTTCAAGAAAAACACCACATTTCAAAAACAGTTGTCATTGGGACGGAAAGTGAGGTGAAATGTTCTGAACAGGGGCACAGACAGCAAAACAAATGCTACAGGGGTGATAACCCTTACCTATGTTTTCCAAAAAGTTTAAAAATAGATTTTTGGGCTGGAGCTACACTTCAACAATGTACCTGTTCAAAATTACAAACAGATTCTACATAAGAACAAACCTACAGTCCCTGTCTTGTATGCACCGCCTGTATACGGCTGTTCAGAGTATATAGGGCCTTTTTTATTTTATGTGCGGGGTTCCCCTTAATATCCATACAAGACCCAAAGGGGCTGGTAATGGGCTGGGGTAGGGGGGGGGGTCATGGGGTAGCTATGCCATTTTTCTTAAAGATTTTCATCCATATTACCGGGACCAGACATTACATTAAAGCCGCAAGCAGTTTTAAATGGCTTTTTTTTCCTTTAGAAGTGTCATTTTGTGCAGGGACAGTTCTAAACACGGGAAACACGTGGCACTTCACAGGCATACTTTAGACACCCCCCAGGTACGATATTTAAAGGAATATTTGACTTTTTTTTTTTTCACTTTATGCATCATTAAAATGACTGCTCCCGAAAAACGACCGTTTTTAAAACTTCTTTTTGCATTGATACATGTCCCCTGGTGCAGAACCCGGGTTCCCAAACCCTTTTTAGGACAATAACATGCATAATAGTTGTTATAATTAGCACTTTAGAATTCGAACGTTCGCATCCATTGTATTTAATAGGGTTCTAATGTTCGTACGAACTTTCGGTCCGTTCGCGGGTTCTGGTGCGAACCGAACCCGGGGGTGTTCGGCTCATCACTACTACCCAGTAAGGAGATGTGAAGTGGGGACCAGAGTTTAAGTAGTTGTTTAAGTTTAGAGACCATAGGGGGGTAATTAGCTTCAAATAACTTGGTAAAATCACCCGTCAAATTGACCCCTAGGTATGGGAGGGTCAGGCCAGCCCATGAGAATCTGAAGGACTGTTTGAGGTGTTCCAACTCGGATTGAGAGTAGCCTATGGGGAGGGCCAAGGATTTTGAGGGTATCACAGAGAGGGCCAAAATCTCAGCGAATCTAGACAGGGATTGAAACAGATTGGGCAAGGAGATCAATGGGTTGGTGATAAACATCAAAACGTCATCCGCATATATGCAGAATTTATAGTCTGTAGAGCCTTTGCGATAACCAGATATGTCTGGGTTCCCCAAAAGCTCCACGGCTAAGGGTTCCAGGGCCAGGGCAAAGATCAGAGGGGAAAGCGGGCACCCCTGTCTCGTGCCTCTGCCCAACTTGAAAAATTCGGAACTACAGCCCGGTATTTTAATTCTGGTCTGAGGATCACTATACAAAGCCTGGAAGGCATAGAGGAATTCCCCCTGAAAGCCCATGCGTTGTAACAAGGTGGACAAGTAACCCCAAGACACACTATCAAATGCCCTCTGTATATCCAGGCTCAGCAGAAGCACTTTTTTAGTAAACAGGTTGGCATCCTGTAAAATATTAGTGGTTAAACGGATGTTGTCAGTAATAAGCCTATGGGGAATGAAACCAGCCTGATAAGGGGAAATCAGGGAAAAAATAATGAGGGCCAACCTGTCAGCCAGGATCCTGCTAAATATCTTTAAATCATTATTGATAACCGATATAGGTCTATAATTCTGGGGGAGGGCGTTATTTTTGTTTGGTTTAGGAATGAGCGACATGTTCGCCAGTAACATCTCAGCTGGGAAAGAGCCCCCCTGTAAGACCGAATTAAACAACTGAACCAGCCTACCAGATAATGCAGGGGCGAATTTCTTGTAATAGACGGCTGTGAAACCGTCTGGGCCGGGAGCTGAGCCAGATTTTAGTGACTTGATAACGTTCAAAACTTCAGCCTGCGAGATCGGTGCGTTGAGTTTGTCTACTTGGGAGGGGGAGAGTGAGGGAAGGGGGATCGAATTAAACCAGGCAGCATTCTCAGCGGAGGGCCTAGATTGAGAGGGAGCTAATAGAGTAGAGTAAAAATTATTAAAAATCTTAAAAGAAGCTCCTGTGGGTGTGATGTAGTCTGTCCAGAGTCAGTCATCAGCTTATACACATGAGTAGGCCTAGCAGACGGGTTCAGTCGCCTGGCGAACATGGTGGACGCGGTATTACTATGGAGCAAGAATCTGGCCTTAGACCATCTGAGTGCCTTCTCCACCTTAGAGGTAAGCAAGGAATCCAGTTCGAAGCGCTTCTGGTCAATCAACCCCCTGGTGGACTCCTGGTTCAGCGCAGAAGTACGTTTATATAACAGGTCTAAATCAGATGTGAGTTGTAGGATCCTCTGTCTGTTTTCCCTATTACGAGCAGAGGCAATTCCAATGAGTTTGCCTCTGATAACAGCCTTATGGGCCGTCCAGACCACAGGTATGGGCGTCTCGGGGATGGCATTGAGATTAAAGTATTGGTCTATGGCCTGTGATACCTCAGATTCGATAGCCAAGTCCGACAAAAGAGACTAATTTAGGCGCCAGGTGAAGGGGGTAGGAGCTAACCCAATGAACTCAGTCTCAAACGAGGTAACCTGGTGGTCAGACCAAACACAGGGGTGTATGGAGGCGGTTGTGGAGTTGGCCAGAGTAATCTGAGTGACAAAAATATAATCAAGCCTAGTGTAGCTGTTGTAAGGGTGGGAGTAAAAAGTGTACTCCCTAGCTCCAATGTTGTGCGCTCTCCAGGAGTCCACCAGTTGACAATCCCGCAAACTCCTGGTCAGTGATCTGGGAAAACCCCTAGAGGAAGCGGCAACCGAACACCTATCCAGTACCGGGTTGGCCACCAAATTAAACCCCCCCCTACAATCATGTGTGGGGACTGGTATAGTTGGAGACACTCAAAAAAAGATACAAAAAATGAAGCAGGGGAGTCGTTGGGTGCATAGATACTTGCGATAGTTAGTTCCTTGTTATTCAAAATACCCTGTATTATAACAAACCTGCTTTCCTTGTCCCTATACACCTTCTTCACATCCATGGAGAGGGAGGCATGTAGAAATATTGCAGCCCCCCTGCTTTTGGTAGAGTGAAGCATGTAAAAGGAATGGGGAAAGTGCCTATGGAAAAACTTGGGGTGGGATGCTTGAGAGAAATGCGTTTCTTGGAGTAGGAGGATTTTAGCATTTAAATTTTTATAGAAGGCGAACGCTTTTTTCCGTTTAACAGGGGAGTTAAATCCTTTTACATTGTGAGATATACATTTAAGAGCCATTGTGCTTTAGAATAAGGACCATCAATAGAGCAATGTGATAAAAATCAACAGGGAGAAGTGCAGGAACCACAGGGGTCACCCACATGCAGCAAAATGAAACCTTATCAGAGCAGAGATTACCTAACATGACTAAAAGGCTATGCAAACTAATGCCGCGTACACACAATCAATTTTTTCGACGGTGAAAACACCGTCGAGAAAATCGTCGTGAAAAACGAGGAACAGCTTGTTCCCCCCACACACGGCCGTTTTAAATGAATTTTTTTTTTTTTGGTCGAAAAAAACGACCGTGTGTGGGCTCCCCGGCAGTGTTTCCCTATGGGAAAACTTCCGCGGCAAAAAACGACGGGAATCACGACGAGAAAAATTAGAGCATGTTCTAATTTTTCTCGTCGTGATTAATGCCTTTTTTCCCATCGAGAAAAACGACAAAAAGCCCACAGACGATCGTTTTTCTCATCCAAAGGGAAAAATTTCATTTTTCTCAACGGGAAAAATGATCGTGTGTACGCGGCATAAGTGTTAGTAAAACCACAAGATCATATTGGCAGAGGTACATACACTCGTGAAAAAAGTACCGACCAAAGAAAAATAAAACAAGAAAAAATAACACAGAATTCCAAATTAAATAAAATAAGAGCCAGAGAAAATTAAATGGTTCAGGTAAAAAGACATAACCTGAAAAAAAGAACAGATTAATGAGACATATTCATCTCAAACCCAGACAAAGTGTAGTTTCTGATCTCTCTCCTGAAAAGTTACCGGAGGAGATGGGCTCAACAGAGAAAACAGTCATCAAAAGAGCAGCAGAGAAAAAAAAAACACTGGAGGCTGGTGGGGGAGTTCATACAACGGCCTCGGTCGTACCTGATCCTTCTACGGTTCGCGCAAGGGGGAGGTGTGCGCCAAATTGGAGACTGTCTGGGGGTCAGCGGGGGGCGGCGGATTACCTCCGGATCCAAGAGACCTAACTTAACTAGAATCTCCTGTCCTTCCAGCAGGGAGGTAGCTGTGTATGTGGAACCGTTGTGCGGGATCACTAGTTTGAAGGGGAACCCCCAGCGATAGCGAATCCGCGCCGATTGGAGAACCGAGGTAACCTCCTTCAGGCCTCGACATCTCTTCAGGGTAGCAGGGGAGATGTCCGGATATATCTGGATGACATGTTCGTCCAGGGTGATCCTCGGTTGATTCCGCGCGGCTCTCAGGATCTCTTCTTTAGTTAGGAAATCCCTCATGCAGAGAACAATGTCCCTAGGTGGCTTATCTGCTGGCGGTTTGGGCCTAAGGGCCCTGTGGATCCTGTCACAGGTAAAGGCAGCGGAATCACAGTCGGGCAGGAGGGACTTGAAAAGCCGGATGACTGTGGGGATGAGGTCCGTCTCTGTTTCAGGAACCCCCCGTAAGCGCAAGTTATTGCGTCGATTGCGGTTATCGAGATCCCAGACATGGGCCTGGATCTGCGTGAAAGCCATAGCCAGGGAATCATGTTCGCGGCTTAGGTCATTGTAGGCTAACGCAAGTTCGTCGTGCTTGGTCTCGAGTTTGTCGGTCCTGGTGCCTAGTGCTGCAATTTCTGAGGACAGGGTCTGGGAAGTCTTGTGCAGCTCAGTTTGAAATTTGGCGGCTATCTTAGTATACATGTCCTCCAGACTGGCATCCAGGTCCGCTTTAGAGGGCGTAGACGGGTACTCACGGTTGTGTGCCTCCGAGGGACTCAGGGAAGGGGCAGGAGCTGGAGAGTGAGCTCCGCCACCTTGTTCCATGCCGTACAGCTCCCTCATGCGAAGAAGGTAGTGAGTAAGCGACTTTTGAGCAGAGCCCCGGTTTTTCTTCTTAGCTGAAGGCATGCACCACACTAATAGGACTCGAGGGGTGTTGAAAGAGTAGGGATCATAGGTGTTAATGGCCCTCCAAGAGTCGGAATCAGCCCGGATAGAGCGGAGCTAGTCTCTCAGGCGTCCATCCCGTTCTGTGCCACGCATGCGCCCCCCTCTGGCTATGTTTTGACTACTCTTACTCTGTATAGCTTTTAATTTTTATTATTAAACAAGTGTGATTTAACTGTACTTCTGTCTCGGTCGGATTCATGGTTTCTGACACACACTTATAGTAGGATAGGTATAGGGTCACTGGGGGTCCTAGGAAACCGCACTTTGCACTAGCCAATGAGATGCTGCATGCCTTAGAAGCAGAGATCCAAGCCCACATAGGACCAATACATAAAAGTCATGAATCCAGTCAGGCGATTCAGTAATAAATACAGAATGCAATGGAGTCTCCACAGACCTAGAATACTAACAGAAAATCGGATTAATACAGGTAGTTACAATCAATGTCCAAACTGCACGTGGACATGCATATCATGCAGATGACCAGCTCTCCAAACAGCATGTGAGTGATAAGTGTGAGTCAATCATAACGTGGCTTTAAATCCAAATGATTCCATGAATACGTAATGATAATAACAATGTTTCTCGTATGTAGCCTGTTCTAGTGGCCCCACCTGCTGGCAGTGTAGCGTGGTACTATTCACTAGACCCCATGACAGGTCTAGCAAAGATTCAGGGCTCCGGCACGGTGAAAAGAGGACTTACTGTTCATTGGCAAACACAGAGCTACAGGGATGAGGAGCCATGTGGTGGAACATGTATCTGCACATAGACCAGACATTTTAATTTACTCATGCTGGAACTCCTCTTCACATCGTGAGCTCATTGAGCACTGCTGTGCTGATCAGCTGTGCATTTCCTGTGTCTGATTTCAGAGGTCTACCTCAGCCCCCTACCAGCCCACTGCTGGGGATTGGCCAAGGCTCCATAAATATTCAAAACAGCTTCTCCCAACCCCAACCCTCTAGTTCTAGAAGATTCTCTGACATTCTAGACCAGGGGGAGGCACCAGAGAGCTGGGAGGATGAGTCACCCAGCCCTAACCTGTAATAAACCCTGATTCAATTAAGACTCACAAGCTTAAATATGAGTCAGAGAATGGTTTTCCTACACTCACTTCTAGCACACACTAGAGAGTGCTACACTAATAAAAACCTATAATGATGTGCAGGAAGCATTGTAGTCTGTTCTCATATTTTTTGTTCAGTTTACCACATCAATTACAATTAAAGGAGGCCTGTCAAGAGAGGAATATGTAGGCTGCCATTGCCTATCTCCTTAAAGTAGTTGTAAACCCTTACATATACCCAGTAAAGTGACTGACCGCAGGTGATAAACAGAGATAAAACAAGTTCATCTCCATAAGTTGTACCTGTCTATCTGCCGTCCTTTCTTCTCTACATCCATTCAAAGTGCTGAATTTTAAAGCTTGTCTAAGAGTTCAGAAAAAAAGGGAGAAGAGCTGAAGTTACACTCTGCAGAGCTCAGTGAGGAGAGCTTTGAGAGCTGATTGGAGGGAAGGCTGTCAGAAATGATTCATGCTGATAGCGGAGGAACAAAGCAGCAGACAAAATTACACTTATGCTGCATACACACGGTCGGAATTTCCGTTAAAAAAGTGTAATGGGAGCTTTTGGTCGGATATTCCGACCATGTGTATGCTCCATCCAACTTTTTCTGTCTGAATTTCTGCTAGCAAATGATTGAGAGCAGGTTCTCTATTTTTCCGACGTTCAGATGTTCTTGATTCACTTCCTGTCAGCATGATAGCCAAGCCATTGTAATTTTCACAAAGAGACAGTGGCATATCATCATCTGGGTGACCTAAATAGGTAACTAATAGAGGCCAGCAACCATCCAAGGGACACACCAACACCTTTATGGGTGTGGCCCTGGCTCACTGCCTGCAGAGGAAGAGAACTCACATAGAAACAGATTAATGCAGCAGAGTATATTAACGTAGTAATGTTGAGAGAAATAGCAACTGTGCAGATCTGAGATGTGGCCACACAAGACCAGGACCCACACAATGAACCAGGCAAGGAGTAGCAGTGCACACTGCAGACACTGACAGCATCTGACAGAGGAGGCGACTGGAAGGCAGACCGGCAACTGGGATCTTTAACAGGAAGGCTACTGCTCAACACACAGTGACAGTCCCTATCCTGTCCCTCCTTCACAGTAACCTGACCCTACGCTAATCCGACTGTCCCTAGCCATCGGGAGATCTATGCAGAATGCATGCTAACTCAAACAGGACAGCGCTTTTTAAAAGCACTGCCCACATCAAAGATGTCAACCAGGTCAATCAGGGTAGCAGTGTCCAATCAGACAGCTGCTTTGCTTATGAGACCTCTGAAGGCCTTGTGGGAACCTGGTTCCCCCTTGTCCTCCAACCTCTGTGCACAGCGACCGCTGCACAGCACCACCCTTGCAGGGAGGCTGAACTTCATCTACCTTCACCCCACTTCACACACGTTGACTCTATATTAAGTCAACCTATTGGATTACCTTATTTATCAGTGGTGCAGCAGAATTAACAGGTGTAAACAGTAGACTTGTGCACAACGGAAAAATTCGTTCCGTTTCGGTTCGTTTCTTTCCGGTCCTGTTGATTCGTAATCATTCGTAATTTTGCTAGACGGGATTTTTCGTGTTCGGACTCATTCGTATTTTTGCAAGCGACATTTTTCGTTGAATTTTTTGTTGCTTTATAATTCGTACTTTCGGTAGAGTACGTTGTTTTTCGTTGATTCTGGACACAACTCCTACTTTCGTAACTTTTTTTGGGTTCGTACTTTCGGTAGAGTACGTTGTTTTTCGTTGATTCTGGACACAACTCCTACTTTCGTAACTTTTTTTGGGTTCGTTGATTCGTAATTTTCCGTGTCTCTCTCACAACGACGCTGCCTATTATGCCTAATGTGCTTCGAATGGATTTGTACTTTTCTAAATACATTGCGGTTATTTGTAACGATTCGAAATCTCGTATTTTACTTTCGTTTTTAACATGCGGCTATAGGCTCCGCCCCTGTACACCATTTTGAGAGGGTTCAGCACGGTGAGGGAGAAGCAGAGAGCAGAGCAGAGTGAGTGTTATTGTGCTTCGAATGGATTCGAAATCTCGTATTTTACTTTCGTTTTTTACATGCGGCTATAACCTCCACCCCTGTACACCATTTTGAGAGGGAGTTCAGCACGGTGTGGGAGAAGCAGAGAGCAGAGCAGAGTGAGTGTTATTGTGCTTCGTATGGATTCGTACATTCGTAACTTTTTCATAACGAATTATGCCGAAGACATTCGGGCATTCGCTATTTGCGGTATAATTTATTTCGGATTCGGTCTTATTCGTAATTGCTTTGTTCGGAAATTCGAATGCTTCCGAATGTCCGAAAGTTGCTAAATTCAGACGAATTTCAATTCGTTACGAAACGAATTGCACAAGCCTAGTAAACAGCACTGGTTATAATTTTGTAAGCAATGTGAAGTCACTTCCACAAGTTTTCTTCTTTAAGTCTTCTTACCTTTCTATTTGGCGCAACAATGTTGTCTAGCTGCTGGTAGACTTGTACTTCCTGCTCCCCTAGGCCTAATATTTTTTTTCTGTCCCCCTCCACGGTTGATTGGTTAGCCGCAGTATAAAACTAATAAAATCATGTGTCACACTCCTATAAGACACACCAAGGCTGGGGTAAAAGAAGCTGGAAGAGACCTTTTTGCCGACTCTTTGTCAGTACACCTAAAACGGATAACTAGAACAGGGGGACAAACTTTCTTTTCTGACAGGTTTAAGCTTGCCTAAACTCAAAAACAAAAATTTAACACATTGAAGCTTACTAGTCCCCCTTAGTGTTTTGGCTTTTACCTTTATTACATACTTTCTATCCCTGAGTGGCTACCTTCATTCACTCTATTGTATCTATGGAAGGAGCCATGGTAGCAACCCAGGCTGTACTACAACAACATCTGCCTTTTGTCCATCCCTATTACTTTGGGGATGGGAAGATACGTAGTTTACAGAAGAAAGATAACATTGTTTAATGCTTCCAGTTCAGCTCAAAGAAGGTGATGAGGACATTACATTTCTTGACTGCCAGTGCAAACGAGATGGGTTCTCAGTGTCATTGTCCCTGTACATTTTGTGTATTTGTGTTGGAGTAGGATGACAGGGTAATCTGGAACTAAGCTCAGTCTACCCTATAGTGCTGTTTTTCTGACTCTCCTAGATATGTTCATCAAATAAAATACTATAATAATGTGTTAAACAGGTAGGCTGATTGTTTAAAGATAACCTTATGCATGGGGATCAGTTTGGGATATGTATAACTGTATAATGGGGTAAGTGCAGACCCTCCCTGTCGGTCGGTCTGCACTTACCCCATCACCAGCAGTTTCCCCTGCTCGGTGGTGGCTTCCCCTGCTCGGCAGCCTCACGTCCTCCTGCTGTTCTCCTGTGGCCTCCCATTCTCCAGGTCATCACGGCGGCGGCGGCTTCCGTTTCCTCCCTTGCCCTCAGCGGCCAATCAGGAGTCTTCACTTTTCGGCCAATCAGAAAACGGGTCTTACACCCGCTTCTAATTGGCCGGATTGAAGATCAGTGTTTCAAAAGTGAATACTTATTTACTGTTGTAACACACGTGGGTGGGCTCCACACGCATCCTCTGTGACCCAAGCCCACTTGATTTTGAAGCCTATTAGAGCCTCTGGTTCTAATCAGGTGCTTAAAAAAAAAAAACCCTGCCGCTGTAATTCATGCACCCGGTGCCCTGAAAGGGGGCAGACAAATAGGGGGTGGCCGCAGCAGCCATGGATATAGGTGGGTGGAGTGGAGAAAGGGGGTGGCGCCGGGGCGCCCCTAATGGACAGGCCACTACTGATTCTAATCACAGAATACAAAGCAGAATAAATAGAAAAGAAAATATGGTAGGCTGTTACAAAACATATAAACAATAAGGTGTGTTGTATTTAGACATTTCATGGTAAATGTTTAATATATAATAACCCATAGCAACCAATCAGACATATTTAATTGTTCTGGTTTCCCTAAACTGAAAAAAGGATACTGTTTGATGGAATACTATGATTTTTTGCATTTTACATTGTATTGGTGCTCACATTACTGCTTCTCCTAAAAGCCTGGAGATACACACAGAGCGTACAGCTACCTACCTGCTACATGGTTTAGTTTTCCATCCAGGTATTGCTGGTGATCAAGAAGTTCCTACTTTTTTATTTTTCTTCTCATTTCTGTTTCTTCTATTTATAATGGAGGAAAAATATTTACAGTAGAAACACACATGCTGTAAGCTCCCCATTGTCTTTCACATACAGAAAGCCTTGGAAGTTTTACTGATACTGTATTAAGCAGCGAGAGAGTGAAGTTGCACAGCACAGACTACAGTACAGGATACAAACCCACCCACCTACCTAACCTCTAAGGGACTATTTGAAATCTGTGTGCAGTGGATTATATAGACCCCTGGAGGCCATCCTGCAGCCCTCTGGTACTTGGACTAGAAACGGGATGAGACTATTGAAATGTAAAAGGGGCAGAAGCAGTGTTCTCCACTAGCCTCATTTAACATGTCTCCAGTCTTTTTGTGACCCTTCTTTTTGTGTAGGGTCACCCTTAAAGTCCATACCAAACCCTCTTCATGAAAAAGGGTCTGGTATGAATTTTCAGGATGATTCTAATGCCGTGAGGTTGGAAATGGGGGGGCATGCTTGCTGTAGCAAAGAGCAGATGTGTGGGGGACCCTGTGTTACCACAAAAAATGAACCTCATCCCTAGTAATAATAAGAAAAACATATAAGTAACACAATAAATTATAGTTTGCATAGAAAAGGAAAGTTAAAGAAATCACACAGGAGGCTGAGGGATTTACACTTGCAAGTAGGCAAGAACATGAGGTTGTTGAAGCAAACTTTCCAGATAATTTTGTTATGTAGATGTAGCGCCCTCCCCAAAAGGTTGGGACGCTATTTAAAATATAGAGGGATGTCTGAGCCAGTAGTTGGGCTCAGATGGTTGAATTACATTGAAATTTACATCTGTTCTAGCTGTGGTTTGCCCGATAGCATTTTCCCTTATTGCCTGTAGGTGGCGTTACCACCTCAGGCACCTGTTAGAACACGGGCAAACCATGGTGCATTGAGTGGCCCTTCTCGGCAGCGGTGCAGTGGGAGTGGTCGACCCGCTGTGCCTGCTGGGAGGGGATACTTAAGGGGCAGATGCCATTAATTGGGGTCCGTCTTCGCCCCGCAGCCCTCCGGGCGCGAGGTGTGTGTGATCCTGGTCTCGGGGTCACGTTGGTCCGAGGCTGCATCGCTATCCAGTAGGCCAAGCTAGTCTGGCTGGGGCCTGCATACTGAGAGGGAATCCCAAGCTGTCCGTCCAAATGGGAGGAAGCTGTCTTGATGAAGGAGACCAGGGGAGGACCTGCCCTGGAGGAGACCGGCAAAGTGCTGCTGTCTCGGGCGAGGCCTGGAAACTTTATTGAGGAGGGACCCACTATACTACAAGCCCTGCAGTTCGCCGAATTGGCTTAAAGGCTCTTTAACTGTACGGCTGGAAGTTTGGGACATTGAAATCCTGTGGCAGAGGATTCCTGGACTATCCATTTTCTCAACTAAAAAAAGGTCTGTGGCAGAGACCCATTTAATCTTGGGCAGTCTGTGGCAGAGACTGCCCATTGCTGATTCGTGTGTCATCCCGGTTGCTAGGCCATGTGAGAGGGGACTATCCGGGTGACCAATACCCACTCTAAACACTGAGAGTGGTAAGTGACTGTGAGCTGATATTTTTGGCTAGTATTACTGAGTGCCTGAACCTTCCCCTACTCTTTTATACCTTCTACTTTCTCAACGTTTACTGCATAAGAAAATAAAGCCTAACTGTTTGAGGTTTTACATCTGCGTGGACATTGCATTACTACAGACTTTCCTACCCGGACAACGAAGCTGAAGAGGTAACGTGCAAAACCCAAAATTAACCAGCGGCCCTCTAGGGGGTATTGCTACATAGAATTTTTTTTGGCCTGCTTGTGAAAGACAGGCTAGACTGGAGACATATTTTAAGAGACACGAGATAAAAGGGACAAACTCCTATCTGACCCATTGAGAGTTAATGGTACGCCTGTATTCATTCCCTGTACTCTGGTGTATTTGATGAGCTCAATCATGCTGTCAGAAGATCCAGGAACTCATTCACTTTTTAAATAATTATTTCTCCAAATGCTAACCTTGAACTTATAACTTGCAATTCTCAAAGAAATCCATCTGCACTGTCACGTAACAGTTTGAATTTACTCAGTGAGCAGGATGTGAAAGTCTAAACATACTTCAATCCAAAAATGATCACTAAAAATGCATCAGTCCAAGCATGTTCACATCAACAGATATTTAAAATATATTTTTTAGACTTTTTTTTAGAAGCTAACGGTAATCCTACTTTTTTTCTTAAAGCAGAACTCCAGTCTGCAGCAATCTACAGTCAGGTCCATAAATATTGGGACATGGACACAATTCTAATCTTTTTGGCTCTATACACCACCACAATGGATTTGAAATGAAAGGAACAATATGCGCTTTAACTGCAGACTTTCACGTTTAATTTGAGGGTATTTACATCCAAATCAAGTGAACGGTGTAGGAATTACAACAGTTTGTATATGTGCCTACCACTTTTTAAGGGACCAAAAGTAATGGGACAGATGAACAATCACCAATCAAACTTTCACTTTTTGATACTTGGTTGCAAATCCTTTGCAGTCAATTACAGCCTGAAGTGTGGAACACGATGACATCACCAGCCGCTGGGTTTCATCCCTGGTGATGCTCTGCCAGGCCTCTACTGCAACTGTCTTCAGTTCCTGCTTGTTCTTGGGACATTTTCCCTTCAGTTTTGTCTTCAGCAAGTGAAATGCATGCTCAAACGGATTCAGATCACGTGATTGACTTGGCCATTGCATAACATTCCACTTCTTTCCCTTAAAAAACTCTTTGGTTGCTTTCGCAGTATGCTTCGAGTCATTGTCCATCTGCACTGTGAAGCGCCGTCCAATGAGTTCTGAAGTATTTGGCTAAATATGAGCAGATAATATTGCCCGAAACACTTCAGAATTCATCCTGCTGCTTTTGTCAGCAGTCACATCATCAATAAATACAAGAGAACCAGTTCCATTGGCAGCCATACATGCCCACGCCATGATGTGATGGAGTTTATAAAAGGATTATTTTATATGAATGATCTTTCTCTCTATCATCTATTCAAATATGGGTTAGAAGTTTAGCGTGGGTTAAATGACTTTTGTGTTCAGCTGTTCACATGTTTCACTGCCCACCTTCAGGAATTTAAGAGTAATTAGCCACACTTCTGAGATGAGCTGTGGTTGTAAGGGACACACACACACACCAAGATATAGTTATACAATAAGACACTTATTGATGTTCATATTGGGAACCAGAGAGTTTGTGTATGCTAGTGTAGCGATACCCCCAGCTAAGGGAGCCACTGATATGATTTTCGGGCCTGTAACACACCGCTGTCAACCCCCAGCAATTGGCTCTACCCTCCCTTGGCACAGTTAGTAGGGGATGATAGGATTGTGAGGCCTGCAACTTTAGGCAACACAATCCCGCAACAAAAACACACACAGTGATACAGCGAACATTGACTGTTCCTTCTGCACAGTAATAACACTGACAACTAGTCTGATTAATCCTGGTACTTTTACTAAAGGAAATGATTAAACAGATTAATACAGTATACTTTAGCATATGCAGAGCCCTGCAATGAAAGAATGTTCAACAATAGGCAGATATACAATCCTGTACAAAAATAACTAATAGGCCCCCCTTTGCAACTCTCCTCCCTCATGGGCAAGATGGCGCCCAGCAATGTCTACACTGACAAGTCAGGCCTGACTGTAACTATGTGTAAGTTCTGCAGAGAAGAATCTTCGCTAGCAAAGGGTGGTGCACTTTTGGAGACAAATTGTAATCCACAGGAATGAAAAAGTTGATAAACTTGGTGAATAAAGATAAAGTCACTAACGATATTCCATGCACTGTCCCTCCGGTGTGCATATGCAAACTCGAGCGGGTGAGTCCCGAACAACAAACACTAGGCCTAGAGGTCCTGCACTAATCTCTGAGCAGGTGCTCTCTCACCCAACCGGACCAGTCCACGTCCGTATCTTCCGTTGCTGTGTCTCGGTACACAGGTTCCACGACACCTGGGTCTTCGGTCCTCCTGGCAGCGGCAGACGGATGGCAGGATGAGACGTCCCTCAGGCTCCTTGGTGGAAACGGAAGGCTCTTTGGTAATACAGGGCCTAGGCTTCAGGCCCTGTCGGAACAGCAGACTCAGCAGAGAGTTTCACTTGCTGGGCGGGTGATGTCCAAAGAGAGCGTACTCCGGTCCGCCCCCTTGTTAAATACCCCACCCCAGCAGTCTTTGCATCCTGGGTATGGTAGTCTCTGGATTCCTCAAACAACACCCCGCTACACTAGTTAAGGATATAGGTTAGAGTATTATCATATGTGTGTGTTCTAGTATTCATGTAACAAGAAAACATTAGTAGTATTTTCCATGATTGAAAGCTCAGAGTGAAGACAAGGAACAGATGTTTCTTCCATCCCCCACTGCTTAATTTAGTCTTTCAACTTACTCCATCCGGCCCAACCCGCCGTGTAAAGGAAAATGGCCCCCATGTTTTTGAATGTAAAGACACGAGGAAGAGACTGACGTCACAAGAGAAGCACCATATATGGAAGCAGCCAATCGTATGTACATGTTTGTGATGACGATTGCTTGTGTCACTCTGTCTATATAAGCTTCAACTGAATAAAGGAGTGGTCTCTTGAGCCACACATGAGAAGGAAGCTATACTGATGAGTCTGATTTCAGTGTGCAATCCTTAAAGCACAAATGCCCTCATTTTAACATAAATTCGGACCAGCCGCAGAATACTGAATAGATTCTGGTATTGGACCAGAGATCATCTATTACAATTGGCTCCCAACGTGGATTCTGGATTCTGATTTATGCAGAGCCGACCTAGCTATGGATGCCAGCGGTTGGAGATGTGTTTACCGGGACGCGGCCTGATCTTCTGCGTATACACGGTAAGTGGATACTGTTCTATTCCCTACCTGTGTTATTCCGGTTCAGACACCCTCCCTTTCGCTCTCATTCAGTCGGCTCTTTCGAGATCGGCAAAGATGGGTAACTTCTTGTCCAGAACCGATTTACTAAGAACCTGTCGACTTATTCTGCTGGCTGTTATTTATGTTGTGTTTGTCCTGTGTTGACTTGAATGTGGCTATTTCGGCGGACTGTCTGTGTGTGAAGGGGAGACACAATATTTCCTTGCCGGGCTGGACCTGGTTCAAGAGAAGGTAGATTAAATAATTATGTGCGCGGGATTCCTTGTCCGTACTCGAAATGAAGAGAGAGGCACAGAGTAGATTAATTATGTGCGCGGGTTTCCTTGTCTATATTCTTTAGTAAGATTCGGATTGAAGAGAGGCGCAGGGTAGGTTAGATTAAATAGATATATATGTGTGTATGGAGTCACTGGATTTCCTTGCTCAAAAGCTTCCATTTTTGATGAAGCGTCATAGTACATAGAGTTCATAGAGAAGTTGACTCGATTCATTTAGATATATATATAAAACCGATCCAGGTAGGTTCGGGGTCGCATTTTACCTCCATACAGACAGCAGGGATGAAATAGCGTGTCATATTCTAATCCTGCGTATGTGGTTTATTGGTTTTGTTCTGTCTTCCCTGTGTTTGTGGATTCATGTTTTTGCCTTAAGGCGGTTGGGGTTAACAGATATTACAGTGTTTCTTTTACAGCTCATTTTGGGACAGAAGCACTAAGCCCAGCTTTGTCCCCCCCTCCCTTGTTTGACTTGTACGGCATTCAAATTCCTTAGGCTGTATAGTGGGAGTCAAATTTCCCGCCCTCCTTTTCTCTCCTGGTGGGAGTTTGCTGCCTCTGCTGTGAAAGTATAGGAAAAAAAAAAGAGGAATGGTTTTTAAATGTACTGCTGTGGTTCTTTTTTTTTTTCCAAGACGTTTAACCCTTTCACATCCCTTCTAGCCTATGGCTGATTTTTAACCCTGAGTGTACTTTTTCATTTTGCGGTCAGGAGTTTTTTACGTTTGCTGTCTATTTTTGCTCTTTAGCTATTTGAAACTATTCAGAAATATGAGTAGGCAGAAGTCCTTTCTTTTTGCCATTTAGGATTATTGAAGTGTGGTTTAACATGTGCTTGACTTATCCAATATAGTTATGCTTTACAGGGTTTTTGATGCTAACTGCAGTATCTTAAATACCCTTCTAAAGCACGGGTGAGATATCTTTTGTCATATCTCCTGACATTGACTTTAAGTCTTGCCATTGGATTGCTTATGGGATATGTTGAACCATTAATTCATTTCAAATTTAACGTAAGTGTTGTTTGATTCATCACACTTTTTGTTTATGCCTTTTAGGAAGATAAGCGATCTGTTTGTCTTGAGAAAGATGACCTAGTGTCATTTTAATAAAGAGTACTTACCTTCCGTGTAGTAACGGAACAAAGTTTCACAAGGGTTACTAGGTTTTATACGTTCTAGTATCATTTACGTGTTGATCTTTGCATAGGGCTTGCATAGCAATATATGTCCATATTATCTGAACGAGAACGAAGCCTGCCTCCACCCTGTCCTGGTAGCCATTACTGGACGTGTGAGGAATGTGGGAGGTCTGGACCCCCACACCCTGACCCGCCCCAGGCTCTGCCCCTAATGCAGTTGGAAGTTGAGGGTCCTCCTACAGTAGTCCCTCCCCTTGCAAGCAGGCCTTCCTCCACCCTTATCCCAGTCATCCTTACCCCTTTGCCCCTGTGCCCTGTGTTGAATGCAGATGGCAGCTTTTACTGCCCACCGGTCATTACCCTGTGATGCTTTTAATACCAGGTTACATTACAAATCGCATTATCACATACTATCACGTGCTTTCGTAGCGGGTTTCAAAGAACCGATACAGATTGGGCTGATAGTGGCCCGACCAGAGTAATGCAGGACCTTATAGCAGTGGGCGAGGTCATCCTTCCACACTCTCTGCTGTCTGGGGTGCCCCTGTCTGCAAAAATATTTTCGCTGTCATAGATTTAGCGTGAGCTGCAGCCATATGGCCCATTCCACCCCCCGGTGATGCTAAGGCTCTACATGCTTTATTGGGACTGATCTCTTACTGAAGAGCCTGGATACCTGCGGCTTCCCTTCTCATGCATCCCTTGTATGACTACCTGCCATGTGTCCCCTTTGTGCTGTCCGAAGAAGAGCTCATTAACTTTTTACCTTTTGAGAAAAGGCGATCAGTGCTGCTCCTGCACTCAGTCTCCCTGATTATGGAAAGCCCTTTTGCCTGTTCATATCTGAGATACAGGGCCCCGCTTCAGGGGTGTTGACATAAAGTCATGGACTCCGTAACAGCCCCATCGGTTACTATTCCACCCGCCTGGACCCAGTTGTCAGAAGAGGCCCATCATGTTTCTGAGCTGTTTTTGCTGCCCAAGCCCTGCTGGACTAAACTTCTGACATTGTCCTGGCCCATCCCCTTCTGCTGCTTGCCCCTCACTATCTCTCTGCCATTCTGAATCAGATACTACCCCAGAATTTATCCTTTGCCCGCCCCCTGAGGTTGCAATGCAGTTTCCTCATGCCTGACGGTGTGTGACTCTACTTCAATGCCAGGGACTCTACCCTGCTACTCTCCTTCCTCTTGTCCAAGGGGGTATCATGATATGTCTCTGGATGAACAGGAAGAAGAGAACGCAGATCTACCTGCTCCTACCCGACATGAAGATGGACATGATTGCTTTGAACTTATGAAGGCGGAAACCACCCGTCTACCCTCTGTTTTGGATGCCCCAATCCCAATGCCTCAACTCACCTTGTGGCAGTATGGGTGGATGATCTTTGGACTGTAGGGACCCATGTCTCCCCAGAGCTTTGTACCCAGCTGTGGTGCAATGGGCCCATGGAGCAACCCATCTCTCAAAGACTTTGATGAACTCACTTATAAACAAAAATTATGTAGCTCCAGGAATAACTACTTTGACTAATCAGTACTGCAAGTCCTGCCACACTTGCCTAGCATGCAACCCCGAAAGGCTTAGGGTGGCTCGGGGCATATCCTGTCGCAAATCAGACGGCGAGAACCACGGCTAAGAAATTGCTTTTGGAGCCTGTTTGCAGACATGGGGTACCTGGGGTGGTGGAAAGTGATCAAGGTCCTGCGTTCACTGCTGTAGTCACAAAATAAATATGGTTGGCCCTAGGTACCACATTAGTGTTTCATGCATCTTATCACCCTGTTAGGTTGTTATTATCCATAACAGTTGCAATTACAGTCTGATACTTTGATAGATTATGTGACCGCTCTTGTAAAATAATTAACTAACATCCATGTATGAGTTTATTCTTCCATTACAGATCCTGATCTAGATACCGGTACTTACAGTATACTTCCTGGTGATTGGGTGATGGTTAAGAAGTTCCTCTGAAAGCATTCCCTGGAGCCAAGATATACAACAAGGCTCCAGTTCCTGAGGACCGTGCACCACCCGCATCAGAATGAAACTATATATCTTTTTTCTTATAGCAACTGTGCACGCACAGGAGGTGGCTATCAAACAAATAGATGGTGTAACACAATTTTGGTATAATTTATCAGACACACATGTAGCTACTTTCATATTTGATCTCTGTATTATAATCTTTCCCCCTCCATTTAACTGGCAGTGTATCCACAGATTTGGTGCAGAATCAAACTCAGTCTTTGGGAGATGTGTATTGGAACTGTGGGGACATGAGGATTAGGACAGATCGATGGATAGGGGAATGTGCACTTGCTAAAGTCATAATGCCCCTGCACATCTTTTCGGGAGATGACCTAGTAGTAAAAGGGGAGCACTCATCTAAATCCAGCAGGAAGCGTAGAAGTGCCCCAGCTGGTAGTTTTGACCTCATGTATATATAGATGCCATAGGAGTCCCAAGGGGGGTCCCAGATGAATTCAAAGCAAGAGACCAAGTAGCTGCAGGTTTTGAGTCCCTGGTTCCCATAATCACTGTAAATAAGAATGTGGATTGGATTAATTATATTTACTATAACCAACAGAGGTTCGTTAACTATACCAGGGATGCACTCCAGGGTTTAGCTGAACAACTAGAGGCCACTTCACAAATTACTTTTCAAAATCGTTTGGCCTTAGACATGGTTTTAGCTGAAAAGGGGGGTGTGTGTAAAATGTTGCCTGGGACAAGAACAAGTTGTACATACATTCCGGACAATACAGGCCCAAATGGTAAGGTAACCTTGGCCATTAAAAAATTAGAGGATCTCTCAAAAGAGTTAAAAAGAAATTCGGGACTGACCGATCCCTGGGATCAGTATTTTGGGTGGATGAATGGGTGGCAACGCATTTGTACTCAAATAGGCATGGCAATTTTTATGCTGCTTACATTAGCTGCGATAGTGGTTTGCTGTATTCTGCCCTGTATGAAGAAGCTGTTAGGAAAGGCAGCTGAAGAGGTGACTGCTACTTTTTTGAATTTAGGTGACATTAGAGATCCAATAAAGGAGAATGAGGGACCGTATGCTCCATTGCAGTCCTTGCCTGTTAATAATACATACAACATTCTCAAATGATAAGGGGAAGAATAGTACTTGACTGTTCTCCTGACCGTTTCGTTGAGTAAAGACACTGGGCAAGCCATGTCCGACTTCTATGCAAAATGTAAAAAAGGTCCTGATGTCAGGGGGGGCCAGGTAAGGTCATAGGGACAGTACTGATAAAATATTCATTTTAAGGGGGGACTGTGATGGAGTTTATAAAAGGATTATTTTATATGAATGACCTTTCTCTCCATTATCTATTCAAATATGGGTTAGAAGTTTAGCATTGGTTAAATGACTTTTGTGTTCGGCTGTTCACATGTTTCACTGCCCACCTTCAGAAATTTAAGAGTAATTAGCCACACTTCTGAGATGAGCTGCGTTTGTAAGGGACACACACACCAAGATATAGTTATACAATAAGACACTTATTGATGTTCATATTGAGAACCAGAGTGTTTGTCAACTTTCATTCCTGAGGATAACTAGCATACACAAACTTGGTGAATAAAGATAAAGTAACTAACGATATTCCATGCACTGTCCCTCCGGTGTGCATATGCAAACTCGAGCGGGTGAGTCCCGAACAACAAACACTAGGCCTAGAGGTCCTGCACTAATCTCTGAACAGGTGCTCTCTCACCCAACCGGACCAGTCCACGTCCGTATCTTCTGTTGCTGTGTCTCGGTACACAGGTTCCACGACACCCGGGCCTTCGGTCCTCCTGGCAGCGGCAGACGGATGGCAGGATGAGACGTCCCTCAGGCTCCTTGGTGGAAACGGAAGTCTCTTTGGTAATACAGGGCCTAGGCTTCAGGCCCTGTCCGGAACAGTAGACTCAGCAGAAAGTTCCACTTGCTGGATGGGCGATGTCCAAAGAGAGCGTACTCCGGTCCGCCCCCTTGTTAAATACCCCACCCCAGCAGTCCTTGCGCGGGGAAATGCATCCTGGGTATGGTAGTCTCTGGGTTCCTCAAACAACACCCCGCTACACTAGTTAAGGATATAGGTTAGAGTATTATCATATGTGCGTGTTCTAGTATTCATGTAACAAGAAAACATTAGTAGTATTTTCCTTAATTGAAAGCTCAGAGTGAAGACTATGAACAGATTTTTTCTTCCATCCCCCACTGCTTAATTTAGTCTTTCAACTTACTCCATCCGACCCAACCCACCGTGTAAAGGAAAATGGCCCCCATGTTCTTGAATGTAAAGACACGAGGAAGAGACTGACGTCACAAGAGAAGCTCCATATATGGAAGCAGCCAATCATATGTACATGTTTGTGATGATGATTGCTTGTGTCACTCTGTCTATATAAGCTTCAGCTGAATAAAGGAGTGGTCTCTTGAGCCATACATGAGAAGGAAGCTATACTGATGATTCTGATTTCAGTGTGCAATCCTTAAAGCACAAATGCCCTAATTTTAACATAAATTCGGACCAGCCGCAGAATACTGAATAGATTCTGGTATTGGACCAGAGATCATCTATTACAATGACACTACCACCACCATGCTTCACTGATGAGGTGGTATGCTTTGGATCATGAGCAGTTCCTTTCCTTCTCCATACTCTTCTCTTCCCATCACTCTGGTACAAGTTGATCTTGGTCTCATCTGTCCATAGGATGTTGTTCCAGAACTGTGAAGGCTTTTTTACAGTTGTTTGGCAAACTCTAATCTGGCCTTCCTGTTTTTGAGGCTCACCAATGGTTTACATCTTGTGGTGAACCTTCTGTATTCACTCTGGTGAAGTCTTCTCTTGATTGTTGACTTTGACACATATACACCTACCTCCTGGAGAGTGTTCTTGATCTGGCCAACTGTTGTGAAGGGTGTTTTCTTCACCAGGGAAAGAATTCTTCGCTCATCCACCACAGTTGTTTTCCGTGGTCCACCGGGTCTTTTGGTGTTGCTGAGCTCACCGGTCGTTCTTTCTTTTTAAGGATGTTCTAAACAGTTCATTTGGCCACACCTAATGTTTTTGCTATCTCTCTGATGGGTTTGTTTTGTTTTTTCAGCCTAATGATGGCTTGCTTTACTGATAGTGACAGCTCTTTGGATCTCACATTGAGAGTTGACAGCAACAGATTCCAAATGCAAATAGCACACTTGAAATGAACACTGGACCTTTTATCTGCTCCTTGTAAATGGGATAATGAGGGAATAACACACACCAGGCCATGGAATAGCTGAGCAGCCAATTGTCCCATTACTTTTGGTCCCTTAAAAAGTGGGAGGTACATATACAAACTGTTGTAATTCCTACACCGTTCACCTGATTTGGATGTAAATACCCTCAAATTAAAGCTGAAAGTCTTGTTGTGGAGAATTTTATGAAGATGTATTTAATATGTATTGTCATAGTGTCACCCAGTGTTAGTACTTCTGCAACCCGCTCTAAAGAGCTGACTGGGGCAGTCTGAGGCTGGTTGAGATAAGCTTCCTGGTTTGGGGAAGGGTGTTTGTGGAGTGAGGCCACTCTGCAAACACATTATCGGTTTAGCAGGTGTGTTCTCTTGTCATCTCTGTAGTGCCTGATCAGCATTTGAGGTGATGACGTGAGCGCACACCTGCAGAGAAGCTCCCCTCATCAGGAACTGTGCTAATTTATTATTGTATTATTATTGTATTATTCTGATCCATGATTAAGTATGGTTTGCGCCATTGGTAGCAGTGAGTTAGTTTGCACACGGCTTTGTACAGGGCCATGCTTTCTAGTGTTCCTTTGTCTCACAGAAAGCATGGTCCCTGTGTCCAACCGTTTGCACACATCACTGCTAGCATTCTATTTGAATATATACATGTCTGTCATTGGTTCTTTTGAAAATATACAAAATGTCTGATTGGCTGTTTTGTGAAGCCACAACCTTCTTTTGTTATTCATGTTGACTATAAAAAAAGGGAGCTGGCTATCCCAGGGACACTCTGCTCTGGGATGCCTTGATAATGAGACCTGTGTGATGCTTGCTTCTTGGAATGGATGATACGGATGAACGGTGAGTGAATTTCAGCCTAAAGATAGCATTATTGCAATGAGATGAAATCTGAAGTGTGTGCATATTTAGCACAGGAAATATAGGCTGTGTGCTCTGTATACAACCTGTAACGGGAAGGCCGGGGGAACCCAGAATCCCTTAGAAAGTATGAGATACCCTTGCTTCAGATTCCCCAATGCCTCTTATGTGTAAACCACCCTGTGTCCCTATTAGGGGCACAGGGTGAAGGAAAACCCCACTATGATCTGTGCTAATCAGATTCAATGCTGTATATATATTGTATATAGATTGGATGTATACTGTGTGTGGGGGTTGTGTAATCATTGCTGTGATGAGGTGGGGGGTGATTTACATTCTACTGTCTAGTGTGGCTTGTGGTAATTAATTCTGTAATTATAGGTATTTTACTCTGGCAGACAGACAGGCTACAGATCCTTTCATTGTGAGATGTGTATTGAGAGTTCGTTATGTTTCTATTGTGTAAAGTCTTTTGATAATGGGAGACAAAAGCTAAACACAAAAGGTCATGCATAACCATTTAAACTGAAATGTAAATTGGGTCTGGTCAGAGGTGTATGATGGGAGGAAGGTCAGAAGCTTCTCTCTGTGTGTATAAGAGTTGTAGTACTTTTGCAATAAAGAGTCAATCTATTCTGGAAAGATACAGAGTGCGTCTCGTTCTTTTGGAAGGATTAATTCCTATGGGAAGTGATCGTCTGACTGTGGAGGATCGGCAGCGAATGTGTGTCCAGGAGAGGGAAGAGATCCTAAACGGCGTTTAACCCCTTTCATATTTGGGGTGCCGTTACACAACCTATATTTCCACGACAGTTAAATGGCGGGCCAGGACCTTTGGGAATAGATGGAGCCCCTTTGGGCATCGAGTCGAGATGGGGGAAGTATGGATGCATGATCCGATGCGTAGGGGCTCTGCTCTGTAAAAGAACACATTTTTCGTCTTTTTGAAATAATGCTGTAAGTTTGCAGTATGTGTGTGTGTGTGTGTATGTATGAGAGATGTGTGTGTGTGTTTGTGTGTGAATGTATGGAACAAGTAAATTGCATGAATTTTGTAGTGTGACAGGCCTCGTACACACGGCCGAGATTCTCGTTGAGAAAAACATGTCGTTTTTTTCGACGAGATTCTTGGACAAGAAACTTGTCCCGGCCGAGTGTACACACGCTTGTTTCAAAGAACCCGCGGTTCTTTGAAAGGAGTGTACGCGGTGACGTCATCGACTACGTTGAGCATGCGCTCGTCACATTCGATGCCGTCGCCGCCATCTTGGTATACCCTACGTATGCCTAGGAAGCTACCGCGCATGCGTCAAATTCATTTCGAACATGCGCGGGCTTCCGGGCGGACAGGTAAGTGTACACACACTCACTTTTCTCGTCGAGAAACACGCCGAGGAGAATCTCGACGAGAAAATAGAGAGCAGGTTCTCTATTTTCTCGTCGAGGTTTCTTGTCGGTTTTCTCGACGAGAAACACGCTAGCAGCGTACACACGACCGATTTACTCGGCAAGACCTCTCTGCCAGCAAGTTTCTTGCTGGTTCTTGCCGAGAAAATCGGTCGTGTGTACGAGGCCTAAGAGTGTAACTATAGACTGTATATTGTGTATGAAATGAAGGTATAACTGTGGTATTTAGTGCAGCCTAAAGATGGCCGCTGCATTGAGCCATAAGCCATGTGCTTGAATGGGGGAAGGGCTTGCCCACTGTTTGCAATTTAGAATGTTTTGTGTTGCAGGGGCTATGCCCTGAGGGAAGAGAACTCTGAGCAAGCATGCAGGCAACATTGTACTGTATGTGTGTGGTGAATATCTGAGTATATGAACTTAGAAAAAAGAATGTTGTTGTTTATGTAACTAACATTTATTGAATGTAATGTTTAGTGGCCAAAGGGTTTTTAAAAAAAAGTTTGTAAGTGTACATGTGGTGTCTCAGGTGTGAGCCTTGTAGAGTGTAGCGGACACATTTTTCAGTGGATTTTGATGATCATTTAGAAAAGTTTCAATGGTGTAGTCAGTCTTTGTGAAGAAAAACATTTTTGGTTTTCTAGTGAGGAGATGCTGGTTTTTAGACTTGTGCACAACGGAAAAATTCGTTCCGTTTCGGTTCGTTTCTTTCCGGTCCTGTTGATTCGTAATCATTCGTAATTTTGCTAGACGGGATTTTTCGTGTTCGGACTCATTCGTATTTTTGCAAGCGACATTTTTCGTTGAATTTTTTGTTGCTTTATAATTCGTACTTTCGGTAGAGTACGTTGTTTTTCGTTGATTCTGGACACAACTCCTACTTTCGTAACTTTTTTTGGGTTCGTTGATTCGTAATTTTCCGTGTCTCTCTCACAACGACGCTGCCTATTATGCCTAATGTGCTTCAAATGGATTTGTACTTTTCTAAATACATAGCGGTTATTTGTAACGATTCGAAATCTCGTATTTTACTTTCGTTTTTTACATGCGGCTATAGGCTCCGCCCCTGTACACCATTTTGAGAGGGTTCAGCACGGTGAGGGAGAAGCAGAGAGCAGAGCAGAGTGAGTGTTATTGTGCTTCGAATGGATTTGAAATCTCGTATTTTACTTTCGTTTTTTCATGCGGCTATAGCCTCCGCCCCTGTACACCATTTTGAGAGGGAGTTCAGCATGGTGAGGGAGAAGCAGAGAGCAGAGTGAGTGTTATTGTGCTTCGAATGGATTCGTACATTCGTAACTTTTTTCATAACGAATTATGCCGAAGACCTTCGGGCATTCGCTATTTTGCGGTATAATTTATTTCGGATTCGGTTTTATTCGTAATTGCTCTGTTCGGAAATTCGAATGCTTCCGAATGTCCGAAAGTTGCTAAATTCGGACGAATTTTGATTCGTTACGAAACGAATTGCACAAGCCTACTGGTTTTGGCGGGAAAAAATTGCATGCGTTAATGGCGCCATTTTTGTTGTTGTCCATGAGGTGTGCGGTGGTCATCCACCATTTTGTTGTCCACGAGGTGTGCGGTGGTCATCCACCATTTTGTTGTCCTGGCTTGTCGGCCATCTTGAGAGACGTTTACAGTTTGAGATAGGAAGTTCCAGGTTAGCTATATTAACATTTGTTTATTGGCGCAGTTTTCGTCTGTTCTATGCGTTTACAGTTTGACCTGTGCACTGCTGGGGAGAGTAGTGAGACACCGGGGTGACATACTGAGAGGCTGTTTTTGTTTAATGTTGAATTCGCTGGTTTAAACTGTTTTAAACTGTTTTTGTAAGCATCACCTCTTGAGGTGAGTTGAGTGGTATCTTGATATAGCGCGGTCTTACCCCGAGGGGTCCCGATGCGCTTGCAGACACATGCTGGGGCCCATTTTTAGAGGGATCTGGCTGACCTACCAGCATGTCTTTGGAGTGTGGGAGGAAGCCAACGCAGACACAGGAAGAACATGCAAACTCCATGCAGATGGTGTTAGGAAGGGGATTTTTCTGTTTTCATTTAAGTGAATGTAAACTATTGCAGGGTTGGCTGACTTTGCAGTATATGAGCGGCGGTTTTTGCATTGGATTTCGTTTTTAAGTGAAATCCCTACTTTACACTGAATTTGATAGATTGTAAGACTAATAGAGTTTTTGTACACAGTGTGTGTGGTGTTTTTATGTTTAAATATTTGGGAGTTTCCCAGAAGGCAATTCAGGGGGGATTCCCTCCCATTCGCAAAAGGGGGGTTTATTCCATCGTCTCCTTGACAAAGGTTTTTTTAAATTGTTGAAATATATATGATGTTTAGCCATGGATTTTTTGGTGTCTTAATAGACACGGCAATGTGGCTGGGCTCCCCCTTCCCCCTCCCTCTTCCTGTACAAATGATATGTAAATAAACCAGTTTAGTTTTTTGAAGTAGCTGAACATGTAACCGGAAGTTTCTTTTCAGCATTTTATGTATCAACAGGAAGTTGGTGGGAGGAGCTTGGGGTTTTAGAGGTGAGCCATGATATTTGTGTTTGGAAGGAAAATGGAAAGCATTTTGGCGTTTGAAAAAGGATGTTTTATATTTTGTTCCAGTTTTGTGAAGTTTTATACTGAAATACAGTTTTGGGTAGAGAGCAAACAGGGGGCATCACCATTATTGTAACATCTAGATGCAGGTAGAAAGAAGCGAAAACATTGTTTTGAATAGTGGCGGTGTCACGTACCTGATGATAGTGAGCCCGAATTGCAGGGGACGGCCTCCCTTACGGCCCCCACTCCTGGCCCCCTGGTAAGGTGACAGTTGGCACAGGAGTAAGGAGTGGCACGGATGCCTGGCAGGATCAACTGTGGTGAGGTGGTGATTCAAACACCCGGAAGCTTCCTTGCAGAATACCGGAACTGGAACGGCTAGCAGGCTGGATCGGAAGTAGCACAGCAGACAGGATCAGCTAGCAGACAGGTTCAGCTTAGCAGGCTGGATCTGGGACAGCTCAGCAGACTGGATCGGTTAAGCAAACTGGATCGGAACCAGGAACAGGGTAGTAAACAGGCCGGGTCAGATATCAGGCGGGCAGCAGAAGTACAGGGTGCAGGCAAAGGGTAGTCACAACAACCCGGGGTCGGGTGCAGGCAGATAACAGGTTGGTCAAGGTAAGCCGGGTCTTTTAGCACAGGTATGGTCTCAGATCAGGGTTAAGCACACAACGCTGTAGAGCAGACAGCAGGGACTGTCTGTAATTGACAGGTTTAAATAGTCTCTCTGGCGCCACCCGCTGGACGCACGCGCGAACGGAGACCAGGAAGTCCGGGGCGCCTGTTTCTGGCAGGATCTCCATGACATTGCCCCCCCCAAGGGGCAGCCTCCGGATGCCCATTCGGGTGAACTTTTCAGGGTGAGACCTTTTAAAGGACTGTACCAGACTCTTAGCGTGGATGTTCCCCTCGGGCTCCCAAGAATTCTCTTCGGGTCCATAACCCTTCCACTTTATCAAAAACTGGTTCTGGTTCCTTCTCCTCCTGTAATCCAGGATAGCCTCTACTTCAAACTCCTCTTCCCCGTCTATAATAACAGGGTCAGGGGTAACAGAGCTTCGGCCAGGAAAGGGATTGGAAATAGACGGTTTCAACAGTGACACATGGAATACTGGGTGGATCTTCAGTGAATCCGGGAGTTCCAGTTCAAAAGCCACTTCATTGATTTTCCTTTTAACCGGAAAAGGTCCTAGGAACTTGGGGCCCAATTTCTTTGAATGGCATGCCATCCTCAAGTTCACTGTAGACAGCCACACCAGGTCACCGGGTACCAGTACCAACTCACCCCGTCTCTTCTTGTCAAAAGTTAATTTGTTGTAATCCTGGGTCCTGGTCATAGTTTCCTGCAAAAGTTGGTTATTGGTGGAAAATAAATTTATTTTCTCCTGTACTGCTGGCACCGCACATTCGGGAAGAGAATTGGGTAGGAATGAAGGGTGAAAACCAAAGTTGGCAAAGAACGGGGTCTGCTTGGTGGCGGAGTGGATGGAGTTGTTGTAGGCAAATTCGGCCAAAGGAAGCAGGGAAATCCAGTTATCTTGTGTAAAAGAGGAGAAGCAGCGCAGGTACTGCTCCAGAGTTTTGTTAGTCCTCTCAGTCTGTCCATTGGTCTGGGGGTGATAGGCGGAAGAGAATGACAGTTCTATATCCAAGGCCTTACAGAGGGACCTCCAGAAGCGGGAGGTGAACTGTACCCCTCGATCTGAAACAATGTTGGCTGGTACCCCGTGGAGTCTGACGATTTCCTTGATAAATGCCTGTGCTGTTTCAGGGGCAGAGGGAGTGCCTTTCATAGGAATAAAGTGTGCCATTTTGGACAGACGATCGACTATCACAAAGATAGTGGTATGATCTTCTGCTGGAGGTAACTCGACAATGAAGTCTATGGATAACATCCTCCATGGTCTGTCTGGAACAGGTAAAGGTCTTAATAAGCCCCAGGTCTTGGTTCTAGGAGTCTTGTTCCTGATGCAGGTAGTGCAGGACTCCACAAATTCTTTACAATCTTCCCGTAATTGAGGCCACCAAAAGGTACGCTGTACCAATTCGGTGGTCTTCGCTATGCCAAAGTGCCCGGCTAATGCATGGTCGTGGCAGAGTTCCAGGACAGATACTCGTAGATCCTCGGGGATATAGATCTTGTCCTTATGCCAGAGCAACCCGTCCTTAACCTGCAGTTCCAATTCAGGAGAGGGCAACTGCCCTGCGGAGGCTTGTTTAAGTCTGGAGAGCAGGTTTTCCTGAAGCAAGAGGAAATTCCCTGGGGCAAGGATGGTATCCGGAAGAGAAACTTCTTTGGGTTTGTGAAACATCCGAGACAAGGCGTCAGGCTTAGTGTTCTTGGAGCCTGGACGATACGTGACATGGAACGAAAACCTGGAGAAAAAGAGCGCCCATCTGGCTTGTTGTGGTTTCAGTCTCTTTGCAGATCTCAGATATTCCAGGTTCTTATGGTCAGTAAATATCAGAATTGGATGGGCAGCTCCCTCCAGCAGATAGCGCCATTCTTCTAGCGCAGACTTAATCGCCAGCAACTCCCGATCCCCCACATCGTAGTTCCTCTCTGCTGTTGACAACGTGCGTGAGAAGAAGGCCACTGGGTGAAGCAGGGCCTTGGTTCCTTGTCTCTGGGACAATATTGCCCCTACAGCGATTTCGGATGCGTCTACCTCGAGGACGAATGGCAAAGAGGAATCCGGATGCTTCAAGACAGAGGCAGAGGTAAAAAGTCCCTTAAGGGCCTCAAAGGCCTTTTGGGCCTCGGAGGACCAATGGAAGCGGTTCCCCTGTTGGGTTAATTGAGTGATTGGTGCAATGATGGCCGAGAATCCTCTGATGAACTTGCGGTAAAAATTGGCAAAACCGACAAAACGTTTGATTCCCTTCTTGTCTGTAGGGACTGGCCAGTCTAGGATTGCAGCAATCTTCTGGGGGTCCATCTCGATGCCCTCACTGGAGATGATTAATCCCAAGTGTGGTATACTTCCCTGCTCGAACGCACATTTTTCGGCTTTCGCATATAGGCCATGTTGTCGAAGCTGGGCTAACACACTCTTGACATGCCTGCGATGGGATTCGAGGGAGGAAGAGAAAATTAATATGTCGTCTAGAAAGACGATAGCAAATAAGTCCAGAAAGTCTCGAAGGGCATCATTAATGAAGTATTGGAACGTGGCGGGGGCATTGCACAACCCGAAAGGCATCACCAAATACTCGAAGTGCCCAAATCGAGTACGGAAAGCAGTCTTCCACTCATCTCCGTCCCTGATGCGGACCAAATTATAGGCTCCACGGAGATCAAGCTTGGTGAAGACATTGGCAGCCCCCAGTCTCTGGAATAACTCTGGCATCAAAGGAAGGGGATAACGGTTCTTCTCCGTAATTTTATTTAATTTGCGGTAATCCACGCAAGGACGAAGGGTATGGTTCTTTTTCTCGACGAAAAAGATGCCCGCGCCTGCTGGAGACGTGGACGGGCGAATAAACCCCTTCTTCAGGTTCTCGTCAACGTATTCCCTTAGTGCCCCCTGTTCAACCTCTGTCAACGGAAAAATCCTTCCAAATGGGATTTCAGCCCCAGGTAATAGTTCAATGGGGCAGTCGTAGGCTCGATGGGGTGGTAGAACCTCCGCTCGTTGTTTACTGAATACATCCAGGTACTCATGATAGACTTCTGGAATAGACTGACGTAATTCAGCTTCTGAATCCAGGCAGAGCAGGTTAGACAGCCCATGAGGGGCGTGAGAGCCACAGAACTGCTGGCAGTAAGGTGACGAAAAGGTGACTTCCCCTGTGGCCCAGTTGATGGCAGGGTTGTGAGCTTGCAGCCAGGGCATACCGAGGATCACAGGGAATAATGGAGAAGAGATGATGTCCATACGTAACAGTTCGTGGTGGGAGCTGGAAATGACAGCAGGAATAGGAGCAGTCTCTAGAACTACAGGGCCGGATTTAATAGCAGACCCATCAGCCAGGTGAACAGAGAGTCCATGCGTCTTGGGAAGGAGAGGAATCCGATGTTTAGCAGCGAATGAAGAGTCCATGAAACAACTGCAGGCCCCAGAATCAATAATGGCGGGGGTTGGCAGGGTCTTTCCTGAAAGCTGCAATGAGACTGAAAGGGCAAGATGAGATGCAGTCTTGGCTATAGGACCCGTGTATTCAGGAATCATAGAGAGACATTTACGGAGCTTCAGAGGGCAGTTCCTAACGTAATGTCTGGGCCCTCCTTAATAGAGACACAGATTGTTCATCCGACGACGTTGTCGCTCCTCTGGGGTAAGGGAAGGACGAAGAACCCCAAGCTGCATGGGCTCAGGTGCGTTGGGTGCGGAAGCTGGTGATGCAGCGGGTACTGGGTGCAGGTGACTTGGAGCCCTTGGGTACATCCAGGTTGGGTGAGAAAACCCTGTAGCTCTCTCAGCCCTCCGTTCTCTTAGGCGTCGATCGATATGTATGGTTAAATCGATCAACGCAAGTCTGTGGCACCCCAACTCTAGCCAGCTCATCTTTCAGAGAATCAGAGAGTCCCATGCGGAACTGGTGACGGAGAGCGGCATCGTTCCAGTCCGTATCTGCGCTCCACCGCCTAAACTCGGCCACGTAGTCCTCTGCTGCCCTGCGTCCCTGCTGAAGGGTACGCAAAGCCGCTTCTGCAGTTGCTGAAAGCTGGGGATCCTCGTATAGCTGAGCCATAGCGTCAAAGAAGGAGGCAAGGTTGGTCAGAACTATGTCCTTTCGTTCCAGGAGATGGTGGGCCCAGGCTTGGGGGTCCCCGGTAAGCAGGGAAACAACAAAGCCCACTTTAGTGATTTCCAGAGCGAAGGTTCGTGGCTGGAGGGTGAAGTATAGTTCGCAGGAGTTGCGAAAAGCCCTAAAGCTACTTCGATTTCCGGAAAATCTTTCTGGTGCAGGGACCCTAGGTTCTGGAGGAAGCATTACTATTGTTTGGGTTGGTTCAGTCCCAGCATAAGAGGTGGAAGCATGGGGAGATCCTTGGGTTCCGGTAGGGTTGGGAAAAACCAGTAACCGTTCTTCCAGCCGGGTGTAGCTTTGTTGAAGGTCCTTGACTGCTTCGGTTAGATCTGCCAGATGCTGACACAGATCTTCCATAGGGGAGGCTCCCTGCTCAGGCTCAGGCATGGCTGTCTGCTACTGTCACGTACCTGATGATAGTGAGCCCGAATTGCAGGGGACGGCCTCCCTTACGGCCCCCACTCCCGGCCCCCTGGTAAGGTGACAGTTGGCACAGGAGTAAGGAGTGGCACGGGTGCCTGGCAGGATCAACTGTGGTGAGGTGGTGATTCAAACACCCGGAAGCTTCCTTGCAGAATACCGGAACTGGAACGGCTAGCAGGCTGGATCGGAAGTAGCACAGCAGACTGGATCAGTCTTGCAGACTGGTTTGGCTTAGCAGGCTGGATCTGGGACAGCTCAGCAGACTGGATCGGTCTCGCAGACTGGATCGGAAGAAGCACAGCAGACAGGATCAGCTAGCAGACAGGTTCAGCTTAGCAGGCTGGATCTGGGACAGCTCAGCAGACTGGATCGGTTAAGCAAACTGGATCGGAACCAGGAACAGGGTAGTAAACAGGCCGGGTCAGATATCAGGCGGGCAGCAGAAGTACAGGGTGCAGGCAAAGGGTAGTCACAACAACCCGGGGTCGGGTGCAGGCAGATAACAGGTTGGTCAAGGTAAGCCGGGTCTTTTAGCACAGGTATGGTCTCAGATCAGGGTTAAGCACACAACGCTGTAGAGCAGACAGCAGGGACTGTCTGTAATTGACAGGTTTAAATAGTCTCTCTGGCGCCACCCGCTGGACGCACGCGCGAACGGAGACCAGGAAGTCCGGGGCGCCTGTTTCTGGCAGGATCTCCATGACAGGAGGATTTCATGGTGCTTTGAAGGTTGTCTGACAAACACGTTTACAGGGCTGCCGATAATCGGTTGAAGAGCATGTAAACGTGAGGGGTAGTACGCTAGCATACCGGGAGGCCGTGTAAAATAATCGGAATACGCCGGTGCCAGTACTGTAAAAATGGTCACTAAGCAGTACTGCTCCGAAAACTAGTGCAAGGGTCTCCTGGACGCGGGACACTTCATAAGCGATTTTAATCGTCATGGGTAATGTGCCGTCCATGCGTCGGAGGAAAAAAATTAGGTTCCACACCAGTCAGACAGCTGCACCGCACATGAGGTCTGGGTTTGGGGCTCCGGACATGAGACCCCTTAAAGGATGACATATCTGGTCAGAGGGTACAGTGAGTTGTACTCCTTTTGGAAGGTACTTTTGCTGGGAGGAAAAGACCTCAGAATAAAGTTACCTTGGATGTAGTTCAGCTGTGGCTTCAGAAATCTGTAATGATGAGTGTTGATGGAGGTGTAGTACACATTTTTGTGATTCTCAGAGGAGGAACAGTGGTTAAATTCCCATGCCCGTTTGTTTGAACTTTGTATGGCTGGTCCATGCAAGGTTCTCGAGCTGCTCTCATGTTTGTCCCATTGTATTTTTTTCTATTGCTGAAAGAGTAAAGGGAGAATTCTGGCTGTTTTGTTTTTTCATTTTTGGTTTTGGAAACTATGAAGTATCTCCCCCACATTTGTATCTGAGTGTTTGTATGTAGTAACGTGAATATGTTCGAACTTACCGCGGCGATCCTCCGATGCGTCGCGGCTGTTGTTTTTTTGTAGGAACGGGAATAGTAAGGGTTACAGAGGGTTTTGTTTGAATCGGTTTTGAAAGAATGTCATTGACAATTTACCAATGTACAGGGATGTAATTATTGTTTACCATTCTTTGCAGGTTAAATATGAAGGATAGAGTAATGATTTTGCTTATAAGTATTTTTCAGGTCCAAGGAGTTTGTACACAGAGAACAGGTGTATGTAGACAGCTGTACATATGGATAAATATGAGTCTAAGGAGGTAAAAGTATCATAGGCCATTTCATTGTTTCTTTTTTCCTGCACCACGCATTTCTTCCTTCAGTTTATAATGAGGAAGAAAATGGGGGGAGAAGTGATAAAATGTAAGAATGACAGTTTTTTTTCAAACAAATAATGTTAACCTCTGTAATTCTAACCAAGTTTGTGCCAAGACTGTCTTTCTTTAATAGAATTTGAATCGGCAAGCAGCAGTCTGTTGAAGTAGGTTCCCATCCCAGATGCTAAGAACCTTTTATCAATGGTTCCAGGTATTGTAAGCCACGCACAGGTTATGCAGTGACCACAGTCCCGATGTCTGGGTTATTGTCATATGAGGGTTGTTTGGAGGTCAATCAAAACCAGAGTCGTACTTTCCTCATTAGCTGTCACTTATATTCTCGGCTGATGGGGTGGGTGCGATCGTTGTGACATGAACTTCAAAATGTCCACCACAGGGTTCACGAGTCACTCCTGGACCCTGACACAATAACCAGTTTACATTCTTTCTAACCAGGTGACTGGGTCGTTTGAGGGATGAGACCACGCCAGCCACTGCAAGAAGCGGCTCAACCACACCAAAGGACTGAGTAGTATCTTTGTTTATTTATATTTTTGTTGTTTAGTAAATTTTAGCAAGGGTAACGATGAAAAGCATCCCAAGTTATTATTTAAAGTGTATTTCCTGACTAGCTCAGAAAGTGAACAGGACCGATTGCTGGGTCTGTTCTGAGTCTCCACCAAGTTTTAGTACCCCAGCGATGACAGCGGTACATGCCATTTATGATGTTATTATGGGTATGAGGAGTTTTGACAAACTGGTGAAGACTCCAAACAGACACTTGTCAATGGAATCTAACGATGCATTTTTAGAGGGTAAAATTGGTTGTAGTTTTAATAGCTCTGCCTCTTGTCGGTTTGGGTATCTAGGCAGCCCACAAGTGTGTTTGAACTTTAGTTTGGTGCTTATGCAGACCTGCAGCTTATAAGGTAATTCCCCCAAAGCAAGAGGTTCATGCGTGATGGTAAAACTGTCCCAGCATCTTATCTTGTGGCCGATCGCGAGGATCTGATGGTGCGAGAAATTAAGAATGGCAGGGACAGCTAGAAGGGAATTGTTCATCAACCCCGACCAGGTCTGGGCATGGTGTCCTGGATGTACAAGGTGGGGGGGGGGGCTCGAGCTTGGGATACGATTGAACAATTCTCATCCGTTAAGGATAGGGTTCTTCATGTAACTGTTGAAGCCAGAGCTATAGCTAAGTGAAGGTTGGGAGTCCTTTTACGGGTCTGGGAATCTTTGGGGATCTAATTTCTATTTTACAGCGGATCGTGGTTAAAGGAAGTGGGAATATATATACTCATGTAGTTTTTATTTCTATTCTTTCTATGTCGTGACGAGGTGCTCCTGTTGCCTGATTGGATGCGTGGCCAGAGTTTCCTTGATGAGACGCCCCGAAACCGGACCCACATACAAGACACAGAGGATCACGGACGGATCGGCGATTACTGCAGCTCACCATGTCGTGTCCTCCTTTATAAGTCATGTCCCTGAAGAACAGAGTCTACATGTCAAGCTGCGTTTTTTCGTTTTTATGGACTGTAAGGACTGATTCATTTCCAGGTGTAAGAAGCAGATCAAGTTTCATCGCGGGACATGACAAGAAAGGGAGGACTGTTGTGGAGAATTTTATGAAGATGTATTTAATATGTATTGTCATAGTGTCACCCAGTGTTAGTACTTCCGCAACCCGCTCTAAAGAGCTGACTGGGGCAGTCTGAGGCTGGTTGAGATAAACTTCCTGGTTTGGGGAAGGGTGTTTGTGGAGTGAGGCCTCTCTGCAAACACATTATCGGTTTAGCGGGTGTGTTCTCTTGTCATCTCTGTAGTGCCTGATCAGCATTTAAGGTGATGACGTGAGCGCACACCTGCAGAGAAGCTCCCCTCATCAGGAACTGTGCTCATTTATTATTGTATTATTCTGATCCATTATTAAGTATAGTTTGCGTCATTGGTAGCAGTGAGTTGGTTTGCACACGGCTTTGTACAGGGCCAAGCTTTCTAGTGTTCCTTTGTCTCACAGAAAGCATGGTCCCTGTGTCCAACCGTTTGCACACATCACTGCTAGCATTCTATTTGAATATATACATGTCTGTCATTGGTTCTTTTGAAAATATACAAAATGTCTGATTGGCTGTTTTGTGAAGCCACAACCTTCTTTTGTTATTCATGTTGACTATAAATAAAGGGAGCTGGCTATCCCAGGGACACTCTGCTCTGGGATACCTTGATAATGAGACCTGTGTGATGCTTGCTTCTTGGAATGGATGGGACGGATGAACGGTGAGTGAATTTCAGCCTAAAGATAGCATTATTGCAATGAGATGAAATCTGAAGTGTGTGCATATTTAGCACAGGAAATATAGGCTGTGTGCTCTGTACACAACCTATATTTCCACGACAGTCTGCAGTTAAAGCACATCTTGTTCCTTTCATTTCAAATCCATTGTGGTGGTGTATAGAGCCAAAAAGGTTAGAATTGTGTCCATGTCCCAATATTTATGGACCTGACTGTATATGTCTATACTTTCCCCTGTGTTAGCAGCACTCTGAGATCCTGTCCAGATACTGTCCGGAATGTAACAACTGCATTCTTAGCCTTACCCTATGCAGATATTGTCGGACCTGCAGAACAACAATGTAGGCACCAACAGACTGAGAGTAATCTGGGGGGGGGGGGTGGTTGTGGTCGTGGTTAACTCTACAGTTAGCCTTTTGCAAAAACAAATGGTTCCTGCCACCATGTTGAGAGAGCAGAGGGAGAAGGCATATAATGAGAGCAATATTCTCTGGCCAGCTGTTTCTGAGCAAGATTGCCAGTATCCATTTGAAACTGGCGCATTGGAACAAGCAGGAGGTGATGTCACCAGCACAGGGGAACTACTCTAGAGCGTGCGGTCTCAGTTTTTGAAGTGATCCAGCATTTTTGTAAGGCAGATTTTGGCTAAGGCAGGCTATCCACGGTTCAAATCTCGGCCGGTTCAGCAGGACTGCGTCGACTGATCAACTTGGGTACAACCAGCATGCTGGGTTTTACCTCGATTATCGCTAGTGGCTGCTATAGCCGCTAGCAATAATTACTGTCTTCTCACTGGGAGAAGACAGTGGCCCAGCAGGAGGGATTCCTCCTGCAGGAAGGATTCCCACATCAACACTGTCAATGTCTGGCTTTAGTGTCTTATGCCGCGTACACATGATCGATTTTTTAGACGGTGAAAACACCGTCGAAAAAATCGACGTTAAAAACGAGGAACAGCTTGTTCCCCTCACACACGGCCGTTTTAAATGTCATTTTTTTTTGGTCGAAAAAAACGACCGTGTGTGGGCTTCGCGGCAGTGTTTCCCTTCTCGTCGTTTTTAATGCCGATTTTCTCGTCGAAAAAAACGACAGAAAGCCCACAGACTATCGTTTTTCTCGTCGAATGGGAAAAATTTCGTTTTTTTCGACAGGAAAAACGTCCGTGTGTACGCGGCATTAGCCGCATATATACACCCTGTGAGCACACCTATGCTTAAAAGTTCATGGATTTCAGCGCTATCCTTCCTACAGTCAATACTTTCTCGGGCTGCAAATCCTTGACTTGACGATTGACAGCCAGATCCCCACTGTGTGAAATTGTGTGGCTCAGGAAGACTGTTCCTGCAGCTTCCTGGGATGTGTGATGTTATCCTTCCTAGAAGGCTATGAGCGGGGAACGGGGGGGGGGTGCAGCCTGAGGTGATGTCATCCTTGTCTAGGTGAGGATTAAGGAAGTGGGAGCAAGTACCTGTCAGAAAAAAGGCACGTCTCCCCCCTCCCCAAAAAAAAGGGTTCATCTCAGTTAAAGTTTTTCATGGTTCTACACTAGTTTCAATAAACTCGCTACCAAATAACCCTTTTGCAAATCCCTGTTTTGCCCACCCAACGCTTCATGACCAGGGATGAGCCGAACACCCCCCTGTTCGGTTCCCACCGGAACCTGCGAACAGCCAGAATGTTCGCACGAACATTTGAACCCTATTAAATACAATGGACTCGAACGTTCGAAATCTAAAGTGCTAATTATAAAGGCTAATATGCAAGTTATTGTCCTAAAAAGCGTTTGGGGACCCGGGTCCTGCCCCAGGGGACATGTATCAATGCAAAAAAAAGTTTTAAAAACGGAAGTTTTTTCGGGAGCAGTGATTTTAATAATGCTTAAAATGAAAAAATAAAAGTGAAATTTTCCTTTAAATTTCGTACCTGGGGGGTGTGTATGATATGCATGTGAAGTGGCGCATGTTTCCCGTGCTTAGAACTGTCCCTGCAAAAAATTTAATTTTTGAAAGAAAAAAAGTCATTTAAAACTCACTCGCGGCTATTAATGAATTGTCGGCCTGGCCGGCCGCAGGGGAAGAGGGGGGGACGAGAGAGTGGCCCCACCTCCCTCCTGAACCGTACCAGGCTACATACCCTCAACATGGGGAGGATGTCCCCATGTTGATGGGGACAAGGGCCTCATCCCCACAACCCTTGCCCGGTGGTTGTGGGGGTCTGCGGGGGGGCTTATTGGAATCTGGAAGACCCCTTTAACAAAGGGGACCCCCAGATCCCGCCCCCCCTATGTGAATTGGTAAGGGGTACATTGTACCCCTACCATTTCACGAAGAAAGTGTAAAAAAAAATGTTAAAAAAAACACACAAACACCTTGAAAAAGTCCTTTATTAAAAAAAATTTAAAATAAAAAAATAAATAAACATTCCAGCGGTGAAATCCAGTGTCCCACGGCGATCCCGATGTCCAGCCCTGTCCGTCATTGGTTGTGCCTGTGCGGACCTGATGGGGAACTTCCTCCTCAGTGTTTTAAATGTATAGACCCGCCCCTTCTAAAGTTCCCCATCAGGTCCGCTCAGCGGACCAGATGCGGAACATGAGAAGGGGCGGGTCTATACATGTATTACCAAAGTGAGAGAAGTTCCCCATCAGGTCCGCCCCCTCGGTATGTCGGACCCGCCTACGTCATTGGCCTGAGCGGGGAACTTCCTTCACTGTGTAATTTAAATTTACACAGTGAAGGAAGTTTCCCCACTCAGGCCAATGACGTAGACGGGGTCTGACATACCGAGGGGGCGGACCTGATGGGGAACTTCTCTCACTTTGTAATACATGTATAGAGTCTATACATGTATTACGCAGTGAAGAGAGTTCCCCATCAGGTCCGCCCCCTCGGTATGTCAGACCCCTCCTACGTCATTGGCCTGAGCGGGGAAACTTCCTTCACTGTGTAAATTTAAATTACACAGTGAAGGAAGTTCCCCGCTCAGGCCAATGACGTAGGCGGGTCCGACATACCGAGGGGGCGGACCTGATGGGGAACTTCTCTCACTTTGGTAATACATGTATAGACCCGCCCCTTCTCATGTTCCGCATCTGGTCCCCTGAGCGGACCTGATGAGGAACTTTAGAAGGGGCGGGTCTATACATTTAAAACACTAAGGAGGAAGTTCCCCATCAGGTCCGCACAGGCACAACCAATGACGGACAGCGCTGAACATCGGGATCGCCGCGGGACACTGGATTTCACCGCTGGAATGTTTTTTTTTTTTTTTTTTAATAAAGGACTTTTTCAAGGTGTTTGTGTGTTTTTTTTACAATTTTTTTACGCTTTCTTCGTGAAATGGTAGGGGTACAATGTACCCCTTACCAATTCACATAGGGGGGGCTGGGATCTGGGGGTCCCCTTTGTTAAAGGGGTCTTCCAGATTCCGATAAGCCCCCCGCCCGCAGACCCCCACAACCACCGGGCAAGGGTTGTGGGGATGAGGCCCTTGTCCCCATCAACATGGGGACATCCTCCCCATGTTGAGGGCATGTGGCCTGGTACGGTTCAGGAGGGAGGGGGGGCGCTCTCTCATCCCCCCCTCTTCCCCTGCGGCCGGCCAGGTTGCGTGCTCGGATAAGGGTCTGGTATGGATTTTTAGGGGGACTCCACGCCATTTTTTTTTAAAATTTGGGGTGGAGTTCCCCTTAAAATCCATGCCAGATCTGAAGGGCCTGGAATGGATATTTGGGGGAACCATACGTAATTTTTTTTAAAATTTGCGGTGGGGTTCCCCTTAATATCCATTCCAGACCTGAAGGGCCTGGTAATTGAATTCTGGGGAACCCCCACGCTTTTTTTTTTTTTTTTATCAATGACTTTTCTATGTATTGCCGGGAGCCGACAATTCATTAATAGCCGCGAGTGAGTTTTAAATGACTTTTTTTCCTTCAAAAATTACACTTTGTGCAGGGACAGTTCTAAGCACGGGAAACATGCGCCACTTCACATGCATATCATACACACCGCCCAGGTACGAAATTTAAAGGAATATTTCACTTTTATTTTTTCATTTTAAGCATTAATAAAATCACTGCTCCCGAAAAAACGGCCGTTTTTAAAACTTCTTTTTGCATTGATACATGTCCCCTGGGGCAGGACCGGGGTCCCCAAACACTTTTTAGGACAATAACTTGCATATAAGCCTTTATAATTAGCACTTTAGATTTCTCCCATAGATTTTTCGAATTTGCCGCGAACACCCCAATTTGTTGGCTGTTCCGCGAACGGGCGAACAGGCAATGTTCGAGTCGAACATGAGTTCGACTCAAACTCGAAGCTATTCATGACATATGCCTAAGGCTGGGTTCACACCTCTGTGTGGAGCGGCTCACACCAGGAGTCCGGTGTGTCCCTGTTAACCGTTTCAGCTCCGATTGCGGTCCGAATTTTTAGCAGAATTCGGACCTGAAATGGACCAGAAGAGAAAAGACGCACAGGACTCCTGTGCAATTTGCTCTGCAGCCATCCCAGAGCTATGTGAACCGGCTCCATTGAGACCCGGTCACAGGCTCCTGAAATGCGAATTGGATGTGGTTAAATCCACATCCAATTCCCAATAGTGTGAACCCAGCCTAAATGTTTGGCTGATTACTGCATGATACTAATCCATGGAACAAGGAGCAAACAGCTAACAGTGAATTTGAGTGCATTAGGTGGTTTGAAAGATCACGCTTACTGAAAGAGATATGCTGGAAAGCTGGGAGGCCACAGAGGATGTGAAGGCCATGAGAAGCATTAGCCATTATTACAGGAATTAAAACCAATTTGCCAGCAGTCTTAAAATTCTGATAAGCAGGAAAAAAAATCACTGTCTGTTCAGTGGTGGGTATAGATGAATAGGCCAGCCTAAAGAAAACACATATGTTACAAGATTAACTTTATATTTGTCACTTTGAACTAGGAAAACCTGAGCATTTCCTGAGGAAATTACACCACTGATTTATTTAAATCCACAATTACTGTAAGTTTGCCAGCAGATTCTCTGAAGTGTGCCCATTTCCACTGGAATGCCAGCATTTGCTGTGACATGAACAGTAAACCAGGCAAGTGAATGCAGGCTAGACTTTATTAATATGCTCCTTCTGTAATTTTACATTTATGGTGCTACTAACATTGAATAATAACTTATTTTATTCGTTTATTTGATAAGCTTTTAAATAACTGATCTATTCTGTTTTAATGTGCCTCACGTGAAGTTTTCCATCAGTGAATTATTGTTGATAAATGGTATAGTTGTAATATTTAAACATTTATAAACTCTCTCATGCTTCGCTTGTTTTAATTAATAAAAATTGTTGATTTTCTTGGTACATAAATCTGCCTTGCACCCCTGTGATCACACTGCTCTGTTATATGTACAATGTTGACATTGAACAGCTGTTCACGGGGGTGATGACCGCTACGGCAAATGCATTTCATTGCTTTTATTTTTTGCCATCTTTGTAGTTTGTTTATTTAATGTACGAAATAACACACAACAACTGTAATTTGTGCTTCTTGGTCTTATTCCAAAGTAGGCTTTTAAAAAATGTAATAAAGCTGAACTCTAGGTATGATTTTTTATTACATAGTTACACTGGTTCAGCTTGGAGCAATGTAAGTATGCGTAACCACTTAATGACCAGCAATGTACTTGTACATCATTGGACTTTATATTTCAATATGTTTATTGACGTAACAATGCCGTATAAGGCACAAGTGACAAAAACGGAAGTGAAAATCGAGCACCTTCAGGTAGTACAAGTCATTCAAATAGTCACAAATATAGAACCTTTGAATAAGAAACAGATCAAACTCAACATAAAAGTGCGTTTGGTGGGAGTGCCCACTAACATGACATGAGAACAAAAAAATTCCTATTTTTTCGGATGTGAAATCATTCACTGTATAGGCAAAAAAAAAATACATCCCTGATCGACTAGGGACCGGGTGTAGGTTGTCCCATCAAGCTACGTTAAAGTAGAGCATTAGGAGTGATTTGCACAGGGAGAAAGATGCATGTTGTAAAGAGCAGTGAAGGGGGAAAAAAAAAAAAGAGAAAAAAAAAAGGGGGGGGGATTGGAAAGGGTAGGGGGGGGGGATTGGAAAGGGTAGGAAGGGGGAGGGAAAAGGGGAACCCCTGTGTACATTTCTACTAATATCATGTCAGCATAGAAATATAAGTTCTGTCAGAGCATCTTATAGTTAGCAACAATAACCAAATCAACATTATTATTTTTTTAAAAAGAAAAAAAAGGGAAGAGAGAAAAGGAAAGAAGAGAAAAAAAGGGAGAGAGGAAAGTTAAGGAGAGGGTCAGCCAGAAGCGCTTTAAGGTGTAGATAGACAACGTATTCATGGATCCCATGTAACATTGAATTTCTTAGTAGAATTGCGAAGGACACAGGTAAGTCTGTCGTTAACCATGATCCAGCGAAGTTTATTCTTCACGTAAGCAAGGGGAACCACCGACTGCTTCCAGTATTTAGCAATAGTTATTCTAGCTGCCAAAAGCATATATGTGATTAGTTTTGTCGATTTTTTAGGGACCTCATCAGGTAACTTTTGAAAAAGCGCTGCTTCCGGGGATCTACGTATATTAACCCCCGTTACAGAGTAGATCAGATTAAATATACAAATCCAAAATCTATTGACCCCGGGGCACTGCCACCAAACATGAAACATTGTACCCATCTGGCCACAACGTCTAAAGCACGTGGGTGACGCAGACGGGTGCATCTTTGCAACTCTGGTCGGGACCAAATACCATCGTAAAAGTGTTTTATAATTTGCCTCAATTAATGTTGTATTGATCGATATTTTGGATAAAGCATAGGCAATATCTTGATAAAGTGGACAAAGAGGTTTAGTCGAGCTTGTTCCACAACACATATAGTGCATAACTCCCCTATTAGCAAATTAACTAATAAATGGTAGTGAATAATCCTAAAAAATAAAATAAAATAAAAATATACCAAAAATTGATAAGGTAATAACTCACAAAGTACATGCAAATTAATATAAATAAACAAACATGTATAAAGTGTCTTCCAAATATGACACCCTAAAGCATCAGTTCATAAGTGCAAAAAAACTGTTTAAAGTCCAACTGTGTACTGTGATGAAACACCCGTGCACAAAACAAATTAATTCCAAATCTCCACCGTGTTGTCTGAAGACAGGAGTGACATCCACCACCACAAGCAAGTCAGCTGCTTACCAGAGATAGTTGGTCCCCTGTTACGGAGGACCTAAACCGCATGTAAACAATCCAGCTAGGTAGTAATAACTTCTATGGCCACCTCTTCAATCAGCACATTTCCTGGATAGGCGCTCCCCTAGAGCCGAACTAGGGGGGCAGGACTTTGCAATACAGATCCAGCTCTGTGACATACGATACGAGTGCCGGAGGACAGAAGGAGGGGAGTGCCTATCCAGGAAATGTGCTGATTGAAGAGGTGGCCATAGAAGTTAGTTATTACTACCTAGCTGGGATTGTTTACATGCGGTTTAGGTCCTCCGTAACAGGGGACCAACTATCTCTGGTAAGCAGCTGACTTGCTTGTGGTGGTGGATGTCACTACTGTCTTCAGACAACATGGTGGAGATTTGGAATTAATTTGTTTTGTGCACGGGTGTTTCATCACAGTACACAGTTGGACTTTAAACAGTTTTTTTGCACTTATGAACTGATGCTTTAGGGTGTCATATTTGGAAGACACTTTATACATGTTTGTTTATTTATATTAATTTGCATGTACTTTGTGAGTTATTACCTTATCAATTTTTGGTATATTTTTATTTTATTTTATTTTTCAGGATTATTCACTACCATTTATTAGTTCATTTGCTAATAGGGGAGTTATGCACTATATGTGTTGTGGAACAAGCACGACTAAACCTCTTTGTCCACTTTATCTAGTCTTGAGTTTAGCGCTACTATATATATTTTTTCTATTAAGTTTTCACTGATTATGTTTTCAGGTTAGTAGCTGCATAGAACCGATACTGAGGCATTTTTTGTGTCAGCAATAATTGCCAGTTTCAAATCCTAGCGCAGTTTCTTCTTTTCTTTCTATATAGGCAATATCTTGCCAGTCCGATAATTCCAACGTGGTATTCAAGTCCCATTCCCATTGATTCATGTAAGGGAGCTTAGCATTCGGGTCGGTAAGGATAGTGTATATTGTAGATATCCTACCCCGTAAAAGGCCCTTCGTTTGGCAAGATAATTCAAAATTTGTAATGTAGCGGCCTCTACTCTCTCCCTGATATCACATCATCTGTCTCTGGCTTTTGTCTAGTGGTACCTTGGTTGAGAGAGTGCGGGGTCACCACGCCAAGTTCCCACCACAGATGTGTGTGTGGTGTGAGAAGATCCTCTTTACCTTCGGGTCGGTGATCTGCATCAGAGCCTGCTCCTCCTTTTGCACAGTGTCTGCCAGAAAATGAGCCCCACACCATTAAAGTCCAACACTCCTTTATTCTTCCAATATCAGAGTAAAACACAGTCAGTTGGACTCCCTCAACGAGTAGGCCCAGACACAATGAACTCTTCTTCTCTCCTTCTAAAAGTGTATTGCGGTCCCTTGGCGAGGGAGATATCCCTCCTGGCGGTCTCCGGAGGCTCACCCGTCACTGGCAATATGCAGGCGAGTACCCCCTCCGGTCCCTTATGCCACTGGATTCGGGGAGCCCACTCCCGGGGTCCCCCTAGGAAATCCATCCCTCGCGGAACCCAGTGAAGGCTACTGGGCCCCAGACCTCCATCCGAGCACCTCACCTCACCTGACCCCAGGCTAAAGGTGCCTGGGATGGAACACAACCTCCGAACGTCCTCTAGGCCTAGGCCGCCTAGACTCCCGACACGAACCACCGCCCTCAGGCTGAAGGTGCCTGGGACTTGACCCCGTGACAAAGATGGCCGGCCCCTTTATACCCTCTCCCAGCAAGCACGCGGGTTCCCTGCCCCACCATACAACCGCTGAGAGAGGACAAAAAGGGGTACGGCACACAGCAATGGTTCAACCCCAGCCCAAGGCGACAGTGCCACCCGCTGGGCTGCAGGGAACTGCACATTACTGGTGTCTCTGCCAGTTTTAAATACACTGGGAAAGTGTATGCCCGCTACAGTAAGAACAAGGGGTCCATCCAACCAGTTAAGTTTAGATCGTATAAAAGAAATGATCTGATTAAATAGTTCCCCGAGGGGCACCTGAAATGTGTCCTTAAGATGTTGCAACGAGTGCGGTTGATCCCCATTAAGGTAATCTCCTATCCTAAGAAGCCCTTTGTTTAGCCACCACAAGAATAGCATTGGAGTCATTCCGGGAAAGAATTCAGGATTAAAAAATATGGGAGCTAATGGAGTATGTGGGGAGCACAGAGGCTTACGATGTCGTACTCTGTCCCAGACCGCTAGTGAATGGGACAGGGTAGGGCACAAGATAGGAGGGCGGAGACGGCTAGGGAGCCACATTAGAGAACCTATGGCGAAGGGGTGGCACGAGATAGAGACCCAGAGGGGTGTAGATCCTTTGGCAGTTGTGTAAGAAAGCTGGGTTATTTGAGCCGCTTGATAATAAGCTTGTAGATTGGGGAAGCCAAGCCCACCAGACCGTTTCGAGACATACAGTGTCAATTTATTCATTTGCGGTTTCTTATTGTTCCAAATAAAGCGAAGAACATCTGATTGCAGGCGCTGTATATCTCCCCTCGGAACCGCAATCGGTAAAGTCCTAAAACAATAAAGTAACTTAGGTAAAAAAAGTCATCCTAATAGAATTGATTCTACCAAACCAGGACAAGGGATAGTCTGCCCATCGTTGAAGATCCTCCCGGATTCCACGGAAAAGTGGGGGATAATTAGCCCGATAGAGAGCATTGATCGAGGGTGTCAGTTGGATGCCCAAGTATGGCAGTGAGTTTTGTGCCCATTGGAATTTATAGGTGCTTCGTAAGGTCGAGAAATATTAAGGGCCGTCGTCTTTTGGGTATTTAAAGAGAGCCCTGAGATCTGGGAAAATTGGTGGAACAGGGTCAAAAGATTAGGTAAGGTCAATTGAGGATTTGTGACATACATGAGGATATCGTCGGCAAACAGGGAACATTTATGCTCCCGTTGCCCACAACATATGCCATGTATATTAGGATGAGATCGAATTGATATAGCTAGGGGTTCGATTGCTAGGGCGAATAACAGTGGGGAGAGTGGGCAACCCTGTCTCGTTCCGCGTCGGATAGGAAACGATGCTGATTTATAACCCCGAATGGAAACCTGGGCCGATGGGTTACTATAAAGTTGTTTGTTTAAGCAATAAGATAAAGGCAGAGCCAAATCCAAACGCCTCCAGAATAGTAAATAAGTAGTCCCAATTTAAGCTATCAAAAGCCTTATGAAGGTCCAATGATAGAAGCAATAGTTCCCTCAATACAGGGGCATCCCATTTAGAATGTACTGCAGAGATCAACGCTATGGAACGATGAATCTGATCCAACATTTGGCGTTCGGTTATAAAGCCAGATTGATCTTTGTGAATGTATTGCGCCAAAAAATTACCAAGACGTAAGGCTAAAAGTTTTGTTAGGATTTCGAGATCGCAATTAATCAATGAAATAGGACGATAATTAAGGATGTCTGTGGAGTCCTTGTGTGGTTTGGGAATAACACTAATGTATGCCCTATTTTCATCTAAAGGAACTTTTCCGCCATCTCGCAAGAAATTGAAGTAGAGAGCCATGTGAGGAGCTAACTGTTCGTAAAATTTCTTATAGTAAATATTACAGAGGCCATCAGGGCCCGGTGATTTATGCAATGATAATATCCAGTACAGTTTCCTGGTAAGTTTGTTTCTCTTTTTGAGACCAACATATAAAACATGCATACGAAACTATATCAATACATGCTATTTATGTGTATATTAGAAGCTTTGGGTACATTTCCCCTGTATATGGGACACCGCTGCGCATGCATAGGACCATACATATGATCAGAAATGTTTTCCTCTGTAAATATTCAAATGACACTGATGCTTAGAAAATAAATGCTAATGTAGTTTGTGGACGTGCCATTGGATAACATACTTGATATGCTTCAATGTGCACACCCACAGTCTTTCTCATTTTGATCGGATCTAATATCTGTATAATGTTGATCTATATATGTTAGTTTCTTTCTTCCTTAAACATATAGGATGCAACATGTATGTATATGTATATTTTATCAATGTTTTGTTTGCTCCTAGAACCTTTGTATTACCTCTTTGTGCTACGCTTAATGGCCCTGATGAAGCGGAAATCCGCGAAACGCGTAGGCCTTCACTTCTCTCTGTGAATGGGAATCGCACATCCTGTTACCCATTATTTGAACTGTAATGTGATTTTATATTTCCTTATATATTTTTGTAAGATTATAGGTTTTTTTACATTGCTGCCTTAGGCAGGATAATAAAAATTGTTTATTTTTCTATACATCGTGATACGTCTATATTTATTCACTCCACTGAAGCACACACAAAGTCCCACCCTTGATCAACCATTTTTTTGACATACAGTCGTTTGTGTTGAGTAGCTAGGTCCTCGTATTCCCTAGTCTTGGTACGGAGCACTTCATCACAAGCTTTTTTAAGTTTAGATGCCAACTGGATCAAAAAGCCCCGTACAAAGGCCTTATGGGCTGCCCAATTGATGGCCGGGGTGGTATCCTTTGCTTTATTAATACCAAAATAAGTTTTCAGATGAGTAAGGATATCTAAACAGTAAGATTCATCACTAAGTATAGATTCATTCAATCTTCAGTGGGACTTAGCCAGTCTGATAGATAAATTAGTGAACATCAATACTACGGGGTCGTGGTCAGACCAGGGTGTCGTGATTATCTTAGCTGAGACCACTTTGGGCAGTAGACCCGAGGGGAGAAACACATGATCAATACATCAATGATCAATACAAGAATAACGATTATGGGCTCTGGAAAAGTGGGAATAGTCTCGAGTGGTAGGATTGGCCTCCCTCCAAGCATCAATAAGGTCATAATGGTGTAACAGCTGAGCAAATTTGCGGCTTTGTTTAGAAGGGGATTGAAGGTGGGAAAGATGGGACTCATCCAATATGTGGTCCAGTGCCAAATTAGAATACCCAGCTAAAATGACATCACCCTCAAATTCCAGTGCCAAAGAGTGAAGCAAAGAATGGAAAAAGGCCACCTGGTTCGTGTTGGGGGCATAATACACCAGGATCGTTACCAAACCCAGCCCTTGAACATTATGGGAAAGCAGTCGTATGGTTCCAACGGAATCAGTTAACTTGGACATGGACAAGGACAAAAACAACCGTAGACTTCAGACTCACCCACCAATGTACGAATACCAAGGAAGTCCAGGCGAAATTCTGGTTGACCCTCAGGAAGGAAAAGGAAAAAAGATTAAAGACAGAGAAAAAGGTAAAAAGAGAAAGAAGGAGAAAATGATACAAGGGCTTAGAAACGCCCAGTATCAAAAGGTGCAGCATAGAGAAATTATTAAACAATGGAAAACAGTTCTGGAAATGTGGGAGTCTCCACCAAAGGTAACCAATGGGAAGAGTCCGACAAATCAGGAGAGAGCATAGCCACCTCCCGGCACAGGTATAAAGTAGCAAGTAAAATGCCTCCCCCCAAAAAAAAAAAAACACAAGTCCCAATATCAATAAGGCCAATGTGTCCCAGAGAACAAAAAACACCAGGTTCAGAGACACATAGAACAGTAACAAAACATAGGCAGCGGCTAATGTCCTGCAAAAGGACCACTGAGAAGCCGCTGTCACACTAAAAAAAAAAAAAAAAAAAACCACAATCAACTGGTGCCAGTCAGAGAGTTCTCAGGTAACTCGGCGTGAAGTCACAGCTTTCCGTGACGATGGGAAAGACCAGAGAGGTGAAGGCGGAGGACCGCTGGATCTTGGTTGATTCTGAGATGAGGGATCATGGGAGATAAATCCCAATTTCAGCAGGAGTTTTTCTCCTTCCACAAACGTGGAAAAGGAATATGATCTATTATGGTAGGTAAATTGTAAACGGAAAGGATAGTTCCATCGGTAGCGAATGTCACGTTGAACCAAAGATGAAAGCAAAGGTTTAAACGCTCTACGTTTTTGAATGGTAGCTTGGGAGATGTCTGCAAAGATCTGAAGTTTATAGCCTTCAATTTCCAAGTCTGGGTGTTCCCTGGCATACTGCATGACCGCTTCTTTGACCCTGAAGAAGTGAGGTTTCACAATCACATCTCCGGGAGGCCCGTCAGGTTTCAGAGGGACTAGGGCCCTGTGAATACGGTCAATTTCCAGATAAATTTCATCAATATCTGGGATAGCACATTGCATTAAAGAATAAGTGACAGAAGAGAGATCTTTAACCGTCTCTGGTAAACCACGGATACGGAAGTTGTATCGCCTGGCGCGATTTTCAAGGTCATCAATTTTAGTGTAAGCTTCTTCCAGGCGATCATGAAGTTCAGTAATCATGGTAGAATTTTGTGCCACTCTATGTACAGTGTCATCAACCTTGGATTCAATGCTGTCTAGGCGACATCCCAGCTCCTGGAAATCAAGCTTTATGTCAGCGGCCAGTTTAGTGGTAGCTTTCCCCAATTCTTTTTGCAGCATATCTGCAAAACGTGCAAGAAGGATAGTGTCAGGGGAATAGGGCAGTGGTGCAGGTAAAGGAACCAGGGATCCTTCAGGACTACCAGGGTCTGCATCCTGGCTACTGGGCTGCATATCGTCAATGACTGCATCCTGATCACTGGTCTGGCTGAGGAAGATGTCAGCCATATCTCCATCAAGGGCAGAGGAAGTGTGGGAAGCATGGCTTGGAGATGACAGAGGAGCCTGTGAAGGAGATCCGGCAGGGCTGGATGGAATACAGGGAGGATCAGGCCGCTCACCTGAAGGCTGGATGGCAGTAGATGGAGTCATGCTGTGTGCCCCTGAGCCAGGGGGCTTCCCCTTGTTCCCCTGTGGATGCTGCTGTGTCTACTTCTTGTCCGTCCGCATAGCGCTGGAGCCGGACGCCATCTTGGGATCTTTCCAAGACCCACGAGGTGGGTAGCGGGAGTCGCAGAGGGTCTTCCCCGCCGACCAGGTGGACATGGAGCGGGTCTCCGTGGTATGCGCCCGCTGCCCCTGATGTTGTACGGGGGTGAGCGGGGTAGGAGGGCTGCTAAATAAGGCTGAATGTGCCAGGAGTGTGTGGAGCGGTCTAGCAACACATCTGCTTCCGCCGCCCACGCATGCGCTCTTCATCATTGGACTTTAGGTGGTTATACCGGGATGATGCCTGCAGCCAAGGGCATCCTCCCGGTACCATTTTTTAGAGCTGGCGGTTGGCTCTTTTTTAAAAGTAATTGGAGCAGCTAACTAGCCGCCCCCCCGCTGCCTTTGGCGGCTTTCTCTGGCTCTGGCTTGGAGACCCAAGCGACCAACTGGCACATACGCCGGTCGGCCAGACAGCCAAGCTAAGCTAGAATCGGCTTTGATCGGCTGTTCGTGATAGTAACCTAAAAGCAATGACATGACATCAATTCTGATTTACCCGGATGTCAACTGCGCCATTTTTTTAGAAATCAAAAGTATATAAAAACACAAATCTTGGTGTTTTGAATGCTTTAAAGGGCAGAGGAGTGATTTGGGGTTTTATAGACCCCAGATCCCTCCACAAAGAATACCTGTCAGATGCTTATTGGTGTCAAAAAGGATGTTTACATTCCTTGTGACAGCAATAAAAGTGTTATTTTTTTTTTCTACCCCCTCTTCTTAACCACTTCAGCCCAGGACCATTTTGGCTGGTTAAAGACTTTTTGCGATTCGGCACTGCATCGCTTTAACCGACAATTGCGTGGCCGTGCGACGTGGCTCCCAAACAAAATTGATGTCCTTTTTTTCCCACAAATATAGATTTCTTTTGGTGGTATTTGTTTACCTCTGCGGCTTTTATTTTTTGCGCTATAAACAAAAATAAAGCAATATTTTTTACATTTTGCTATAATAAATTTCCCCAAAAAATATATAAAAAAAAAAATATGGTTTTTCCTCAGTTTAGGCCGATACGTATTCTTCTACATATTTTTGGTAAAAAAAAAATCGCAATCAGCGTTTAATGATTGCTTTTCGCAAAAGTTATAGTGTCTACAAAATAGGGGATAGTCTTATTGCATTTTTATGAATTATTTTTTTTACTAGTAATGGCGGCGATCAGTGATTTTTTTCGTAACTGCGACATTATGGCGGACACATCAGACACTTTTGACACATTTTTGGGACCATTGTCATTTTCACAGCGATCAGTGCTATAAAAATGCAATGATTACTGTGAAAATGACACTGGCAGTGAAGGGGTTAACCACTAGGTGGCACTGTAGGGGTTAAGTGTTCCCTGCATAGTGTTTCTTACTGTAGGGGGGATGGGCTCTGTGTCACATAACACCGATCTCCGCTCCGAGTACACAGAGCCGAGATCAGTGTCCTTGTCACTAGTCAGAGCGGGGAGATGCTTGTTTACACAAGTATCTCCCCGCTCTATACCTCCGTGAGATGATCACGGGGATCCCCGCGGCAATCGAGTCCGCGGGACCCGCGGTCCGACTCACAGGGATAGCGGCTGCGGCGCTCGCGTGCAACCACACGGACAGGCACTTAAAGGGGATGTACAGGTACGTTGATGTGCCTGTCCATGCCATTCTGCCGACGTATATGTACAGGAGGCGGTCGGCAAGTGGTTAACATATATGTAATTGTCGTTTTTCCTTCTCTCCACTACAATGCTCTTGGTTGTCCTGATTTGAAATCTATGCATTTTTCCACCTGAATAAACACAACCCTTTTTTTTCCTGTACAACGTTCACTGTTAATGATATTTGAATACATACCTGTACCATCATTGTAATTTTTCTATACCTTGACCTTTTCCATAATAAAAATCGTTTGTAAACAAAAATAAAAAACACAACAGTGTGTAGCAACCACGTCACCCTCCTTCTCCACTCTGTGGCTCGTTCACTGGAGAGGAAGGCGCATAGTCTCCACCAGGGGCGGGCTGGGCCGGGAGGCAAGGTGGCAATTTCCCCCCAGGCCGTCCCAACTTATATGCAAAACGGCCGGCGATCGACCGCTGCCATTTTTTATTTAATTTTTTCTGTGTTGAGCCAGGGGCATGGCCACGGCATCCGGCCGCATGCTTTGGATTCTGGGAATTGTAGTCTACGCAAGCGCCCTGTGATTGGCCGACAAGGTTAAATTTTCGGCCACAAGCTGTGGCATTCTGGGATTTGGAGTTCACACGAGCGGTGCGCCCTGTGATTGGCCAATCAGGTTAAATTTTCGGCCACACGCTGTGGCATTCTGGGATTTGGAGTTTAGGCGAGCGGCGCGCCCTGCGATTGGCTCGGCGGAGCTGGTCATGTGTGGATGCGGCCAGACACAGAAGGTAAGGGACAGTCTAAATGGAGAAGAGATAGACAAGGAAATTACATAGGAGGTGATGGGTAATCTGAACAGAGAGAAGATAGACAAAAGAGATGATGGAAAATATGAAAGGAGAATGGATAGATACACGCCTGTCCCTCTGTCAGCCCATCCCTCTCTGTCCACCTGTCCCTCTGTCAGCCCATCCCTCTCTGTCCACCTGTCCCTCTGTCAGCCCATCCCTCTCTGTCCACCTGTCCCTATGTCAGCCCATCCCTCTCTGTCCACCTGTCCCTCTGTCAGCCCATCCCTCTCTGTCTGCCTGTCCCTCTGTCCACCTATCCCTCTGTCAGCCCATCCCTCTCTGTCTGCCTGTCCCTCTGTCCACCTATCCCTCTGTCAGCCCATCCCTCTCTGTCTGCCTGTCCCTCTGTCCACCTATCCCTCTGTCAGCCCATCCCTCTCTGTCTGCCTGTCCCTCTGTCCACCTATCCCTCTCTGTCCGCCTGTCCCTCTGTCCACCTATCCCCCTCTGTCCGCCTGTCCCTCTGTCAGCCCATCCCTCTCTGTCCGCCTGTCCCTCTGTCAGCCCATCCCTCTCTGTCCGCCTGTCCCTCTGTCAGCCCATCCCTCTCTGTCCCTCTGTCAGCCCATCCCTCTCTGTCCACCTGTCCCTCTGTCAGCCCATCCCTCTCTGTCCACCTGTCCCTCTGTCAGCCCATCCCTCTCTGGACGCCTGTCCCTCTGTCAGCCCATCCCTCTTTGGACGCCTGTCCCTCTGTCAGCCCATCCCTCTCTGGACGCCTGTCCCTCTGTCAGCCCATCCCTCTCTGGACGCCTGTCCACCTATCCCTCTCTGTCCGCCTGTCCCTCTGTCAGCCCATCCCTCTCTGTCTGCCTGTCCCTCTGTCCACCTATCCCTCTCTGTCCACCTATCCCTCTCTGTCCGCCTGTCCCTCTGTCAGCCCATCCCTCTCTGTCCGCCTGTCCCTCTGTCAGCCCATCCCACTCTGTCCGCCTGTCCCTCTGTCAGCCCATCCCTCTCTGTCCGCCTGTCCCTCTGTCAGCCCATCCCTCTCTGTCCACCTGTCAGGGTGTGGGTCCTGCTGGGAGCTGGCCAATGACCTGTGGGTCCTGCTGGCCACTGACCTGTGGGTCCTGCTGGCCACTAGCCTAAGGTGACCAGACGTCACCGTTTTTTCTGGGGACAGTCCCTAGACCAAGTCTGTCCCCGGTTTTGTCCCTTGCAGGGCCAATCGGGGGCTGGGGCAGTGGAACGGTGCCCAGGGCTGGCCCTACAATGGGTCCCGCTGTGCCCATTGGGCTGCCTCAGAGGGGAAGTGCCACCACAGAGCGGGGATCTCTCACTTACCTGGCAGCCGCTGTCATATAAAGTCCGCCACCTGGACTGGCTCCTATGATAGACAGCACACTGATGACATTCATCATAGGAGCTGGTCCAGGAGGCGGGACTTCGTATTACATCGGCCACGCTGGGTAATTGGGAGATCTCCGCTCTGTGTAATCCGGCTGCTCTCCTCTCTAATCTCCATGCACTGGTGAGGCTGCGCTGATGGGCACTGGTGAGGTTGCGCTTATTCTGTGGTTCAATGGGCCACTTGACTGGACTTGCCCCCCAGGCCTAAGGCTGCCAGCCCTCCCCTGGTCTCCACCATGCCCTTACCCCCTGGTTTGCAGAGGTTAAGCACACTTGTTTCACTTACAGGTCTTTGCAGCGAGACTCCCCTCAGAGTTGGCTTCTCTCCCTAGAATGTAAGGACAAAAGTCTCTATGCCCCAAGTAACTCCAAAGTCCAAACCAGCATCAACTCCAACATAGAGTTTATTTCTTTATGCACAAACATCCACAAATGAGGAGAAGAGAAAGGTGTTAGGAAGACAGATCAGTTGAGGCACTCTTGTTTCTTCGCCACTCGATCCCGAGTACAGCTCACCCGGATAGTCACCCGAAGGCACTAGCAGCCGGTGTGTAACACGAACAGTCTATTTGATTCCCTAATGGATGCGTTCAGGAGATCCTCTGCCACAGAATCTATGGCGTCCCAAACCTCCTACTGGTCCTGTTGTTTATATTCCCTTTTTCTGGATGGATGACATCCCTCCAGAGAGTTACTGGGCCCCTTCCTTCACTGTGATCTCTCACCAGTCTTTCGGGAACGGTCCTCCCCCAGCCTCCTCTTCTAGAAACGGGTCCCCTCACAAGGCGGCAACCCTGGGATTCCTCTACCCGGAGTGAGCTCCAGCTAAAGGTGCTGGGCACAGGGCTGAAGTTGCAGTCCCAGGACTAAAGGGTGCCTGGGACTGAAGTGCACACGGCCCCATGGCCTGGAGGGCCACGCGCCACGCACCAGGACTCCAACTCTGGAACCAAAAAGAACCAACCAAAGACCCCTCCTAGGCGGCGGCTGCCCCTTATGTATCCTCTCCCGGCATGCCCAGCAGGTCAACCACACCCACCGTATGGCTGCCGAGAGAGGACACCAAATCGCTGCCCTATTACCTGTGGTTCAACCCCGAGTATAGGTGACAGCACCACCCACACTTCTAAGGGGAACTGCACACCAGGCAAAACAACAGCAAGGCAGAGTCCAGCAAATTGAAAGATTCGAGCCAACTACCACTCAAATCACCCTTAAATTTGGCATAGCAGTCCCTAAATTTGGTACCCCCGCTACAAGTGTAAAATAAATAAATTATAAAAAAAAAGTGCTCTTATTTAAAAGCATTTGGAGCTGCTAACTAGCCGCCCCCCCCCCCCCCCCCCCGGCAACTTCCGTGGCTTGCTCGGGCTCTCCCGTCCCACAAGGCTTGCATCCGCCGACTGGCCAGACAGCCAAGCAAAGCTAGAATCGGCTTTGATCAGCAGTTCGTGATAGTAACCCAAAAGCGATGACATGACATCACTTCTGGTTTAGCCGGATGTCAACGGCACCATTTTTTAGAAATCAAAAAGTATATAAAAACACAAATCTTGGTGTTTTGAATGCTTTAAAGGGCAGAGGAGTGATTTGGGGTTTTATAGACCCCAGATCCCTCCATAAAGAGTACCTGTCACATTTATTGCTGTCAAAAAGGATGTTTACCTTCCATGTGACAGCAATAAAAGTGTTAAAAAAACAAAACAGTGTAAAAAGAAAATGTAAAAAAAATCATAATTTATTTTTTTAAAGCGTCACCATCCCCCGTGCAAAGCCGAACACTCACATCGGTCCTGCACAAACGCAAACAGCAATCATCCCACACATATGAGGTATAGCTGTGAACATCAGATCATGGGCAGTAATTCTAGAAGTAGACCCCCTCTGTAAATCTAAAATGTTATCTGTAAATCTGTAAAGGCTTTTACAGCGTCGCCTATGGATGGTAAAATTTACAGCATGCGTGTAGCGCCCTGCTCCTATTGGGTAGGCGCTAGTGTAAATTTAGTTGTCTGAGTTATAGTTCAGCTCAGAATAATTGTACCAAATTTTGGGTCTCTGTTTCAGTTCAACTGAGTTGCACATTTTCCACCTGACTTTAGGTGTCGTTGTCACCACGAGTCCAGGTTGGAATTGCAGCAGGCTGGATGTATTGGGTATCTCTTGCCCAGAAGCAGCTCAGTGGGATTGGTCACGCCGCTGTTCATTCTGGGAGAGAGTACTTAAGGGGCAGACACCGTTTGCTCAGGGGTCTTCCGATCCTAACCTGATGGCCCTCCTGGCCTCAGGGATGTGTTAGCAGTTTTTCTGTCTCGGGGCCTGCGGACCCGAGGCTCCGTTATTGAGAGTAGGCCCAGAAGTTGCTGGGGCCTACTGATCCAGAGATGGTCCTGTGTCGCCTTGCCTGTGGCAAGGGACCGAACAATTGAGGACTCAATTGGAGGACGCATCCGGATAAAATCTACCTCACAAGTGCTACCGGCTGGCTAAAAGATCCTGGCACTGTGTGTTATGTTTTCGGAACATTACCAAGTGTGCGGTTACACAAGTCTGTGGCAGAGACTTTTGAACGAGCTCACAGCGGCTGCTAGGTCAGTGAGGGAGGCCTATCCGGTGGTTGCTAGATCCAGTGTGGAAGCTGTTTGTCCTTTGGATTAAAGAAAGTACCCGGGATCTGCAAAAGTGTAGCACACCCCCGTAGGAGCTGCTGGTTTAATTTTGGGCCTGCACGTTACCTCAGCATTCGTTGTCTAGGGGAAGAAATGTCCCCACAAGATGTAAAACCTTAAACAGTTAGGTTTTATTTTCCTTTTTTGCATAAACATATAGAAGGGTGAAGGGAAAGGATAGGTCCAGGCACACGGTACAGATCACTGGGGAGAACTCCTCAAAGAATATAGTCACTCACCCAGGGGAGGGCTGGCAGCCTTAGGCCTGGGGGGCAAGTCCAGTCAAGTGGCTCGTTGAACCACCGAATCAGCTCACCATTCATTACCCATGTGATCCGCTGTGTCCAATCACGTTTAAATGCAGAAGTGTCGTTTATCGGCTCTCCTTGCCTCACATTGACAGAGTGTGAGGAGAGGAGAGACGATCAGTGGCATCTCCTCGCAGGGGAGACCCGTACGGGTAAAAAGGGCACTGATCATCAGTGCAGCCCCAACATTGCCTAGCAAGTGATGCCAGTCTGTGCCCATCGGAGACACCAATCAGTGCCCAGAGACACCAATCAGTGCTGCCTTTCAGTGCCACCTATCTTTGCGGCATATTAGTGCCTCCACATCAGTGCCACCTAATCAGTGCTGCCTCATCAGTAAAGGAGAAAAATTACTTATTTACCAAAAAAAATATTTTCCAAATGTTTGGTCTTTTTTCAAAGAAAAAAAATAAAATGATGGATTGCATGAGGGAATATGTACCAAATGTTTTTGTTTTGTTTTTTTACATTGGAGGATGAGCAGGTGTATGAAGGGTTTGAGTGTTGTATATTTAGGGGAGGGGTGGTAGGTTGCATGGTGGTGGTTGCAACCAGGCTGTAAAGGGTGGTGACAATAAAAGAGGGGAGTACACAGTATGTAATGCAGTGTGTGATGGGTGTATACAAGGTAAGCCAGGGTGTGATGGGGGGCCATAGCTGTAAGAAGGTCTGAAGTGAAGTGCGATGGGTGGTGAGAGGTGCAAGAGTTCTTATGTGACTGGTGTATGCAGAGTACAGTAGGGTGGGATCTGTGGTGAGAGGTGTTGGTAGTGTTGGGTTGTGATTGGTGTATGCAGAGTATAATAGGGTGTAATGGGGAGTGTTGGGTGTGGGGTTGCCACCTCATCCCTTTAAACCCGAACACACATGAATTACACGGGTTCTGTGGCTGATTAAGGTGGTAATTAAACTCTTATCGGCATCAAATTAGACTCGGAAGCTGTGTAATTAACATGTGTTCGGGTTTAAAGGGATGAGGTGGCAACCCTAGTTGGCTGGTGTCAGGGCTCTGCAGGGAGTGGATAGCTGTGCATTAGTCGTCTGTTGTTGAGCAGGTGTAATGGATATGTGCAGGGTATGAGGAGTGCACACAGGGTATGGTGACATATAATGCAATGTACATTAGCCTGAAGGGTAATAGAGAGGTGTAATAGGTGGTGACCGATGCAGGGTGGGTGAATGCAGAGTGGATGTATGCAGGGTGGGTGAATGCAGAGTGGATGTATGCAGGTTGTGGTGGTGGTTGGGTTACACTTACCAGTTCCTCTGGGGTTGTTCTCTCTCTCTCTCTCGACAGCAGCAACACAGCACATGTCTCTCCCGCAGGTTGCCATCTTCCAGCCCCGTCAGACAGCAGCCTGTCACATGAGCCTTCTCCCCAAGAGCCCCGTCTGTGTACCATCCGAAGCCCCGCCCACCACTGGTCACATGACTGTCAATCCGGCATGATCACCAGGCATTGTGCGCGTGACTCGGGAGCAAATCTGGGCTGGTACTATAGTCAGACAGACTCAGTACTGTACTGCACTGCACTGCACTGCACTGCAGGGTCCGCAGCCGGCGGCAGACTCTCTGTTCTATTCTATTGCAGGCACAGGACATGCGCAGTTCTGAGCTGGCAGTACAGCGGCCCTTTTTACAGGGAATCAGAGCAGCCCGGGAGGAAATTGCCACTTTGCATCCCGGCCCAGCCCACCCCTGCACTCACCACTCTCCCTGGAGTGGGTATTGCTCACCCAGATAGGCCCCTCTCACCTAGCCTAGCAGCCGGTATGATGCACGAACGATAAGTCAGGACCAGTCTCTGCCACAGACTGGCGGTGCACAGAATTTGGATAATCCGGGATCCTCTGCCACAGGACTCAACACCCGAACATCCAGCCAAGCAGTCAAGAGCCTTTAAGCCGACCCGGCAGACTGCAAGGTAACTTTGGTTGTAGTGTATCCTCCAATAGAATCACCAGGCCCTCCTCAAGACACCAGCCTTCCGCTTGGTCTTTTCCAGGACAGGTCCTCCCCTGGTTTCCTCCATTGAGTGGCTTCCTCCATCAGGACGGACAGCACAGGATCACCTTCAAAGTGCAGACCCAGTCAGCATAACTGGGCCTGCCAGTTGGAGTTGCAGCCTCGGACCAGCATGGTTCAGAGGCCAAGAATCACACAATACACCCCTCACGCCAGGAGGGCCATATGACGTGACAGTCCCAAGGAATGATGGGACTGTGACGTCATACGGGGGCGGGGTCACCGGGTGGCATCACCCGGTGACCACGCCCCATGCCTATATAAGTCATTGCGCTCCACGCACATGGCATTATAGCGGCAGAGAGCGACGAGGCAACATCGGGCGGAGAGAAGAGGGAAGAAGACGACGATGAAGACCGCTAGCAAAAGAGCTGGAAGAAGATAGCAGAGGCGCCCGGCAGAAAGAACCGGAGAGCGTGGAGAAGGCACCGGAGAGCGGGAGAAGAACCAGAGAGCGTGGAGATGACACCGGAGAGCAGAAGAAAAGACCCCCGAAGTCGGAAGAGACCCCCGGAGCTGCCTAATAAATTACTTTAAAAACCTGTGTAGTGTTTTTTTATTGACATTTTTTTTCCACCAGGTGAATGGGTATGGGTACGATGTACCCCATACTCATTCACATAGGGTGGGGGCCGGGATCTGGGGGCCCCCTTTTTAAAGGGTGCTCCCGGATTCCGATAAGCCCCCCGCCCGCAGACCCCGATAACCAACGGCCAGGGTTGTCGGGAAGAGGCCCTTGTCCCCATCAACATGGGGGCAGGGTGCCTTGGGGTGGGGGGGCTGCAGGGCGCCCCCCTGCCCCAAAGCACCCACCCCCCCATGTTGAGGGCATGCGGCCTGGTACGGTTCATGAGGGGGTGCTCGCTCGTCCCCACCCCCTTTCCTGACCGGCCGGGCTGCGTGCTCGGATAAGGGTCTGGTATGGATTTTGGGGGGACCCCCACGCAGTTTTTTGGGCGTAGGGGTTTCCCCTTTAAATCCATACCAGACCTAAGGGCCTGGTATGCTCTTGGAGGGGAACCCATGCTGTTTTTTTTTTTTATTTGGCGTGGAGTTCCCCCTCATGATTCATAGCAAACACAGGGGACAGTGAGCGCGAGGTGTGCAGTACCCTGTCGCCAAGAACCAGCGCCATGGGATCGTGCTGGAAACATTCTCGCGGGCAGGTACTGGCAAAGAAGACTGTCCTGGAGGCGACTTCAAGTTGCCTCCAGGACACGACTTGAGCGTGTGCTTCACGCTCAAGTCATGTCCAAGTTGCCTCTCAAAGTCACGCTGCCCCTGTGTGAACCGGCACACGAGTCGCCCCGCAAGTCGGATCGTCTTGATCCGACTTCTGGTGCGACCTCTATTCAAATCAATGGGCTCCCATAGGGAACCATTAATTTTGAATAGAGACAGAGAAACGCAGCTGATATATTTATTTACTATCACATTGCGCCGCCGGTTCACGCGCCCAATTAATGGTTTATCCGGCACACCAATTAAGGTATGAAAAGGCGCAGCGCAGTGTTAGTAAATCACCCCCATTGTCTCTCTTCAACCAAGCAGAGTGGGTAATAATGAAATTTGGCTCCTAATAAGCACACTCCAGATTTATACAATATCCTCCTGACATACAAACACAATAGCAGTTACTAATAATAATAGAATGCAGTATGATTTGTTGAATTCATTTTAAAAGGAAAAGCAATAAGCAAATCCAATGTTTGCTTTCCTATGAAAATGGATAATGTGTAATCTGCAATGAATTTCTTGCTATCTTAAATTAATATTTAGAAAAGCCTTTTATTAAAAATGCATTGAAAACACCCCACGGGAACACAACAAGCTTTCAGATTTTGTTTTGTGAACTGCATCAATAAATACAACCTGGGGAATAAAAAAAAACAGGAAAATCTTATCTAGCTAGATTAGATATTCCATGCAAGAGAAAATAATTTAATCACAAGTATACATTATTTTTGTTTGGTCTTTAGTGTAATGACAAGCACTGGTAACAACTTTTATCAGGTACATACCTGTGAATAGGGGAACACTGAAATCAACCTCAGAAAGCAAGTATTAAGAGTGAACCCACTCTAGACATGGTTGCCTTCTACTGTACCCAAACACAATGTTCCCCATTCCCCCATTGGCTGCTCTCACATTGTGCTTTCTGGGCTAATATTGAGCCTATGCGCGCTTATGTCATTTGTGTGCCTACTACCTGAGATAGCAAAAATAAATCTAATCTGTTCAAGCGTTCAAACTCTGTGCTCAGACATGGTTAGCGATCACATAAATTTGTACTGTTTGGACCATATCAGTAGGGATGAGCTTCGAGTTTGAGTCAAACTCATGTTCGACTCGAACATTGCCTGTTCGCCTGTTCGTCGAACAGCGAACAATTTGGGGTGTTCGCAGCAAATTCGAAAAGTCTACGGGAGAAATCTAAAGTGCTAATTTTAAAGGCTTATATGCAAGTTGTCATAAAAAGTGTTTGGGGAAATGCAAAAAAAGTTTTTAAAAAACGGGCGTTTTTTCGGGAGCAGTGATTTTATTAATGCTTAAAGTGAAACAATAAAAGTGAAATATTCCTTTACATTTCGTACCTGGGGTGTGTGTATAGTATGCCTGTAAAGTCGCGCTTGTTTCCCGTGCTTAGAACTGTCCCTGCACAAAGTGCCATTTCTGAAGGAAAAAAAAAGTAATTTAAAACTCACTCGCGGCTATAATGAATTGTCGGCTCCCGGCAATACATAGAAAAGTCATTGATAAAAAAAATAAAAAATAAAATGCGTGGGGGTCCCCCCAAATTCAATTACCAGGCCCTTCAGGTCTGGTATGGATTTTAAGGGGAACTCCACCCCAAATAAAAAAAAAAATGGCGTGGAGTTCCCCCAAAAATCCATACCAGACCCTTTATCCGAGCACGCAACCTGGCAGGCCGCAGGAAAAGAGGGGGGGACGAGAGAACGCCCCCCCCTCCTGAACCGTACCAGGCCACATGCCCTCAACATGGGGAGAATGTCCCCACGTTGATGGGGACAAGGGCCTCATCCCCACAACCCTTGCCCGGTGGTTTTGGGGGTCTGCGGGCAGGGGGCTTATCGGAATCTGGAAGACCCCTTTAACAAAGGGGACCCCCAGATCCCGGCCCCCCCATGTGAATTGGTAAGGGGTACATTATACCCCTACCATTTCACGAAGAAAGTGTAAAAAAAAAAATGTAAAAAAAACACAGACACCTTGGAAAAGTCCTTTATTAAAAAAAAAAAAGTAAAAAACCCATTCCAGCGATGTAATCCAGTGTCCTGCGGCGATCTGATGTCCAGCGCTGTCCACACGAAACGTCATTGGCTGAGCCTGAGCGGACCTGATGGGGAACTTCCTCGGCAGTGTATTAAATGAATAGACCCGCCCCTTCTAAAAGTTCCCCATCAGGTCCGCTCAGCCAATGACGTAGGTGTAAGGCTAAGCGGACCAGATGCGAAACGTGAGAAGGGGCGGGTCTATTCATTTATTACACTGCGGAGGCAGTTCCCCATCAGGTCCGCTCAGCCAATGACGTAGGCGGGGTCTGACATACGAGGGGGCGGACCTGATGGGGAACTTCCTCCACAGTGTAATAAATGAATAGACCCGCCCCTTCTCACGTTCCGCATCTGGTCCGCTTAGCCTTACACCTACATCATTGGCTGAGCTGTGCGCTGGTGCGCCAATAGGAATACAGGCGGGCCTATATAAAGAGGCCTAGCTGCACTGACAGGTTGCTGGTTTTGTTGTCAGCTTTCCTGTGTACCTGGTTTCCTGAATCTACCTGAACTTCTGTTGTGACCCGGATCAGCTTGACTCCTCTATCATCTCTCCTGGACCTGACCCCCGGTTTGTTATAACGGACTTCTGCCTTCAGCTGTGTTTGACCCTCGGCCTGTGACTCGGATCTGCTGTCTATCTCCAGCCCTTGACCTCCTGCCTGCACCTTGGACTTCCCACGTACCTCCAGCCCTGACCTGCTTCTGGCACTTGTCTGGACTTTTACTTGTCTGCTGGGTTACACCCTCGGCCCGCACCTCCAAATTCAGCCGCCCCTATCCGGACTCAGTCTCCACCTGCCTCCACTGACCGTTTTGCTGCTTGGACTGTACCCGTCAGCCAGTTCCTGCTTAAGCCTGCTCTTGCTCTGTGTTTGACCCTCAGCCTGCTCTTGGTCTACTCAGCACTACCAGATCATCTAGCAAGACTCCTCCACCTGCTGGTAGCCAGTGCCTCTTCGCGCCATCCTCTCCCTGTCTCACCTCCAGGGGGCGGAGTGCGTCAAGTCGCTAGGGTGAACCGCTCTCGGCATCTCGGCCTCGGTAAGTACTGACCTGACAGTTCAAAACCATTGTATTTAATAGGGTTCTAAAGTTCGCGTGAACATTCTGGCTGTTCGCAGGTTCTGGTGCGAACCAAACAGGGGGGGTGTTCGGCTCCTCCCTACATATCAGTTTGAGCCACTGTGGATCATTTGGGGCTGTATAAATACCATCCACATTATGGACATGATGTCACGTACCTGGTGGAGATTGAGCAGTTGAGAGGGCTTCTCTTGCACCTCCTGTCCAACGCCCCTGTTAGAGATGACAGGGTTGGAAGGACACATAGTGGCACGAGGGCCGATGTAGTAGATGGCACCGGCTGGGCCTTGGTAGAGACCTGATGGCTGGAGATCACCGGGCAGGTACTGAAGATAGGAACTCCATGTCGCTGGAACAGCAGGCAGAGGTGTAGACGGAAAGAAAGCCAAGGGGTCATCAACAGCCAAGCAGAGCAGGTACCGAGACGTGAGGCAGAGACTAAGACAGGATACAGGCCGGGTTCGGCACACAGTCAGGCAGTGAGGTATAGGAACATAAGGCAGGAGCAGAGTCAACACAAGCTGAGGTCACTGGTAGGCAGGCAGAGATCCAAAGACAGGTACAGGTGAAGCCGGGTCAGGCACAAGGAACTGGAACAGATCTGGTAACAAAATGAAAGACCACTCAGCAAAGTGCGCATGTCATTGCCTGGTTTAAATAGGCAGACTGGCGCCAATGCGCGCATGCGCGCCGACTCGCTCTCACGCATGCGCCAGTACATGCCCTTTCTTGTGCACATCCTGGTATGCCCATGCCTGTGCGCCAATGCGCGCTTGTTTCCCTGGTTTCTCTTACACATGAGCTCCACCATGCTTCTTTGTATACACAGAGCTGAAGAAGGTATTTAATAAATTTACCTTCTCTTTGTCCCCAGTCATCCACTCTAGATATTTTTGTAAAGGACCTACATGCTCAGACTTGACCTTTTTACTATTAATATATTCAAAGAATTTTTTGGATTTTGTCCTACTATCTTTTGCAATCTGTCGTTGGTTTTACACTTTTGTGTCCTTGATTTCCTTATTACAAAGTCGGTTATATACTTTGTAACATTTAAACAATGATAGTGTTCCTTCATTGATATATTTTTTTTAAAGTTTCCTCTAAATCCTCAGTAGTGTAGGTTTTTTAAGTCCTGAAGCCTCGCACACACGACCGAATTTCTCGTCGTAAAAAACACGTCGTTTTTTTCAACGAGATTCTTGTTAACCTTGTCAATTTTCTCGTCAAGCTTTCCATGCGTACACACTGACATTTCCCAATTTCCTCGTTGTTCTCCGCGGTCACGTCCAGCACGTACGACGGCACTATTAAGGGGAAGATCTTTTTTCTTGGCGCCACCCCTTGGGCTGCTTTTGCTGATCTCGTGTTACCGCGTGTGAAGTAAAAGTTTGGGAAGAGACGATTCGCGCTTTTCAGTCTTCGTACTTTTCAGTTCGTTTTCTGCGGTTCAGTTTGTGCTTGTGGGTTCGTATCTTGACTTTCAGGCAGGTCGTATCTGTTTTACAGTGCGTTCTTGCCTGTTCGTTTCTGTTTTTCAGTTCGTTATTCATAGGCCTTGCTGTTCTAAAGTGCGTTCTGTTCTGTACGTTCTGATAAGACGACCGTTTCCTAGCCATGTCGCCTGGACGTTCTTGTCATCGAGTTCGTGCTGTGCGTGCGCTTGGTGTTGGTCTGCTTGTTTTGGACCAAGACCAGTCCATGAATGGTGTGAGGAGGAGTTCATGGACCAAGAATTGGTTGCTCCAGCGGGACCAATTCTGCCATATGCCTCTGCTGCGGGAGATCGTCGAGAATAATCCTGAGGACTACAGGAATTTTCTGCGGATGTCTGACCCCGTTTTTCAGGAACTGTTGGCTTTGGTGTCCCCCTATATTACCAGGAAGGACACCGTTATGCAGGAAGCCATCAGTGCTGAGCAGAGGCTCATCGCCACCTTACGTTATCTGGCGACAGGGAGAAGTCTTCAGGACTTGAAGTTCACGACAGGCATCTCCCCCCAGGCTCTGGGCCTCATAATCCCAGACACCTGTTCTGCCATTATACAAGTCCTGCAGGAGGACTATATTAGGGTAAGTTTTCTCCATTAACATCACATTTTATGTATTACATGTATGCTAATGTATTGTATTTCTTTCATCCTTCCCAATTACCATGCTTGTAATATGCTGAGAATGTCCCCTTTGTCCTCATGCATGCTGGAAGCTTTAGATTGCCCCTTTTTTCTCCTCCATGCATATTTCCCTTCACTAACCTTTCCAGCAGGGGCGCCTGTTGCTCCAAATGTTTGGGGGTTCAAACCCCAATTTATGAAATAAACATCCTCCTTTTTTGCTCTGGTGCCTATTAAATGCCCCCATTTGTTCCCTCCAATACAGCCATTTTGTTCCCTCTAATGCAGCCATTTTGTTCCCTCCAATGCAGCCATTTTGTCCCCTCCAATGCAGCCATTTGGTTCCCTCTAATGCAGCCATTTTGTCCCCTCCAATGCAGCCAGTTCCCCCCCAGCCCTGCACTTACCTTCTTGTGGTCAGCGCCATCCTTCTTCTGTCCTTGATGTCTTCTCCTTCCCTTGATGTTGCATCAGCCAATCATGTTACCATTAAACAGACTTGTTGAACATGATTGGCAGAGCAGCCTGTCAGTGTTTACCCAAGGAATGCCCCCCCCCCCCCTGCGTCCCCTATTTAACTTTTCTGAAGCCAATTACATCCCTCAGGCTGTAATGTGCAAGACAATTTTCCTTACTGTTTCTGATATGCAATTTTAAGCCCATAAATGCCGCAGTTCTTCATATGTCGGTCGCTTAACAGGGGGCCATCCACCTGAATAGTGGGCGGCATAGACAATACATAGGTTAATGCAAGGCATGAACCTATGTATTGTTCTGAGTGACGGGCACAGGAGAGAGGGGGCAGTGCTCCAGCGCCCACTCTGGACGCACCGCCACTGCAATGCTATCCTGTGGCCAAACACATCTACCCCCCCTCCCCATTATAATTTATTCATGGACCATCATAGGGGGTGATGAATATGATACATGAGCCTTCCATTATACTTATTTAAAACACCTTAATAAACGTAGACTTTGCTTGATGTTGGCCTCTAATGTATTTTCTTAGAATCTCCTTGTAATGTTTGATTTGTGTATTCTAATATTTTTTCATCTTGTTTGACTCCACAGCTTCCTTCCACGCCACAGGAATGGCAGACTGTGGCATCGGAGTTTGCCACGCGGTGGGACTTCCCCAACTGCGGTGGTGCTATAGACGGGAAGCACGTCCGCATCGTGCCGCCACCCCGTTCTGGGTCCTACTACTTCAATTACAAGGGGTTTCATAGCATTGTGCTGATGGCGGTGGTGTCAGCACGGTATGAATTCCTCTATGTTGATGTAGGGAAGAATGGCCGGATGTCCGATGGGGGATCCTTCATCCAAACGGAGTTTGCCCTCCGTCTCCAGAGTGACGACCTTGCATTGCCACCGGATGCAGGGAATGTTGAAGGACTCCCCTTTGTTTTTTTGGCTGATGAAGCCTTCGGGCTCAGACCACATCTTATGAGGCCATTTCCTCAGAGGACCCTGACACCAGAGAAGAGGGTGTTCAATTACCGGCTGGCCAGGGGCCGAAGAGTAGTTGAAAATGCCTTTGGCATAATGGCCAGCCGGTTCTGCCTTTTTATGACTTCAATACACTTGGCGGACTACAAAATAAACTATGTAGTATTATGCTTCTGTGTGCTACACAATTTTCTCTGCCGCAAATCTAATTCCTATATGGCCTCAGTTTTGCCTGAGGCTGGACTTTCCCCTGATAATCCCCTGCCGGGCCTGGAATCTGCCCGTGCTGGCTTGCCCCCCCAAAATGCCCGTGAGGTTCGGGACAAATACATGGACTATTTCACGGGTAGGGGGGAAATTCCTATGCCAGGCTATGGCTAAAGATTCCTGTCTAACGATCAAAATAAAAATCTGGTTTAAACTTCTAACTTTTGTTGGTTTCCTGTCTCCTAGTTTGTCTTAGTGCATTTGTAGTGCCAAGTGTATTTTCCTTTAGTAAATACCAACCATTTCACTATGTAACCTTTAAAAAATAACCAAATAAGGTTAGAGCGTATTAGAAAAAGAAGCTACACGTTGTTTGTGTTCAAATATTTTACTATGTGCAAATTCACACACTTTTTTTTTTATTTTACATTTTTTGTTTGCCTGGCCACAAACCGGCAATTGTTTTCTTAGGAAAATACAAAAACAACAGTTGCATTCCAAAAATTACAAAATTGGATACCTCGGAGCTATCTGAGACATTCACTTACACAAACTATATGTCTCTATGTGCCCGTCCTAATATGGGGTCCTGCCACCCCTTGCCCAGCCAAAAATTGAATATGCACACAATTGGGATTATTTTCCTATAGGGATTTTAGACTCCTGATCCCTATTGTCAACATGTGCTATCTGCCATCAGGGGTGATCAATGAATGTGTTTTGGGGGTGCAACCCCTTCCTCAGTTCACCTACTTTAGATACGAGGAAGGGGTTGCACCCCCAAAAGACGTACATGGATATCCCCTGATGGCAGATAGCACATGTTGACACACTGTGTGCAGATTAAATTTTTGGCTGGTTTGATTGTCAAAAAGTTTTTAAAAAGTGGAAAAACAAACATGAAAAAAAAGGTTGTTTGTATGCCTTATTGAATTCTCCCCAAAACATCGAGAATGTCTTTAAATGTTTGATCCATCACATGAATTCTTTCTTTAATTTTGTCCAGTTCCGTGCTACATTCCATCACTTGCTGGATGAGGCGGAGGGCACTGTCAGCAGAGAAACCTGTACTATCCTTCACCCCAACATTCACATCCCCTAAAAACAAAATAAAAAGGTATTATAACTCTGCAGGCCTACCTCTCTTACATGAAGCTGTGGTGTCAGATACTGACCTGTTGTGGTGACCAGTTCCACAATGTCATCCACCTCTCCTTCCTCCACTTCTCCTTCCTCCACCTCAACTTCCTCCACATCTTTAGGTTGTTGGTCTTTTGGAGTTGTTGTGAAGCTGTGGGGTTCCTGTGCTCCCTGGAGTGTCCTCCTCCCAGTCTTCTCTCCCCTATGAGAATCAAACAAAAGGTAGAGTTATCACAGAGAAATTCTCTATGTAAAAAAAAAAAACAGGCTAAATTGCTTGGAAGTGGGGTACAAGTGTGTGTTTGGGCGGAAGTTAAAGATGAATGCATTATTTCTGACTAGGGATGAGCTTCGTGTTCGAGTCGAACATACGTTCGACTCGAACATCGGCTGTTCGATCGTTCGACAAAGATCGAACGATTTGGGCCGTTCGCGCCAAATTCGAGTGACGCGAACGGCCCACAATGCACTACGCCATCGCAGTGTCATCCAGGCGCTGTGATTGGCCAAGCATGCACTGTGACCCAGCATGCTTGGCCAATCACAGCGCCGGCAGCGAGGAGAGCAATGATTGGCCACAGGCAGGATGCCTGTGGCCAATTATTGCTGATGGGGTTTAGAACACGCCCCACACTATAAAAGGCCGCCAGCGCGGCGGACTTGTGTAGTGTGTTCCGGAGCAGGGAAAGAGAAGCATAGGCAGGGACAGTGTCATTATTTTTCCTTTACTATTCCTGGATTCCTTGTGTTTAGGGACAGATAAGGATAGGTAGGGAGAGTGTCAGTGACAGTGTGCTATTCTGTGCTAATCCTTGTTTGTAGGGACAGATAGGTACAGTGAGGGAAAGTGTCAGTGTGCTATTCTGTTCTAAAACTATTTTGCTGAACCATATTTTCAATCCTTGAGTTTAGGGACAGAGAGGTACAGTGAGGGAAAGTGTCAGTGTGCTATTCTGTTCTAAAACTATTTTGCTGAACCATATTTTCAATCCTTGAGTTGAGGGACAGAGAGGTACAGTGAGTGAAACTGACAGTGTGCTATTCTGTTCTAAACCAATTTTGCTGTTCCATATTTTCAATCCTTGAGTTGAGGGACAGAGAGGTACAGTGAGTGAAACTGACAGTGTGCTATTCTGTTCTAAACCAATTTTGCTGTTCCATATTTTCAATCCTTGAGTTTAGGGACAGAGAAGGACACTCGTAGAAATTATCAGTGTGCTATTCTGTGCTAAATCTTGTTTGTAGGGAGGGACAGAGTAGGACAGTGAAGGAAAGTGTCAGTGTGCTATTCTGTTCTAAAACTATTTTGCTGAACCATATTTTCAATCCTTGAGTTGAGGGACAGAGAGGTACAGTGAGTGAAACTGACAGTGTGCTATTCTGTTCTAAACCAATTTTGCTGTTCCATATTTTCAATCCTTGAGTTGAGGGACAGAGAGGTACAGTGAGTGAAACTGACAGTGTGCTATTCTGTTCTAAACCAATTTTGCTGTTCCATATTTTCAATCCTTGAGTTTAGGGACAGAGAAGGACACTCGTAGAAATTATCAGTGTGCTATTCTGTGCTAAATCTTGTTTGTAGGGAGGGACAGAGTAGGACAGTGAGGGAAAGTGTCAGTGTGCTATTCTGTTCTAAAACTATTTTGCTGAACCATATTTTCAATCCTTGAGTTGAGGGACAGAGAGGTACAGTGAGTGAAACTGACAGTGTGCTATTCTGTTCTAAACCAATTTTGCTGTTCCATATTTTCAATCCTTGAGTTGAGGGACAGAGAGGTACAGTGAGTGAAACTGACAGTGTGCTATTCTGTTCTAAACCAATTTTGCTGTTCCATATTTTCAATCCTTGAGTTTAGGGACAGAGAAGGACACTCGTAGAAATTATCAGTGTGCTATTCTGTGCTAAATCTTGTTTGTAGGGAGGGACAGAGTAGGACAGTGAGGGAAAGTGTCAGTGTGCTATTCTGTTCTAAAACTATTTTGCTGAACCATATTTTCAATCCCTGAGTTGAGGGACAGAGAGGTACAGTGAGTGAAACTGACAGTGTGCTATTCTGTTCTAAACCAATTTTGCTGTTCCATATTTTCAATCCTTGAGTTGAGGGACAGAGAGGTACAGTGAGTGAAACTGACAGTGTGCTATTCTGTTCTAAACCAATTTTGCTGTTCCATATTTTCAATCCTTGAGTTGAGGGACAGAGAGGTACAGTGAGTGAAACTGACAGTGTGCTATTCTGTTCTAAACCAATTTTGCTGTTCCATATTTTCAATCCTTGAGTTTAGGGACAGAGAAGGACACTCGTAGAAATTATCAGTGTGCTATTCTGTGCTAAATCTTGTTTGTAGGGAGGGACAGAGTAGGACAGTGAGGGAAAGTGTCAGGGTGCTATTCTGTTCTAAAACTATTTTGCTGAACCATATTTTCAATCCTTGAGTTGAGGGACAGAGAGGTACAGTGAGTGAAACTGACAGTGTGCTATTCTGTTCTAAACCAATTTTGCTGTTCCATATTTTCAATCCTTGAGTTGAGGGACAGAGAGGTACAGTGAGTGAAACTGACAGTGTGCTATTCTGTTCTAAACCAATTTTGCTGTTCCATATTTTCAATCCTTGAGTTTAGGGACAGAGAAGGACAGTCGTAGAAATTATCAGTGTGCTATTCTGTGCTAAATCTTGTTTGTAGGGAGGGAGAGAGTAGGACAGTGAGGGAAAGTGTCAGTGTGCTATTCTGTTCTAAAACTATTTTGCTGAACCATATTTTCAATCCTTGAGTTGAGGGACAGAGAGGTGCAGTGAGTGAAACTGACAGTGTGCTATTCTGTTCTAAACCAATTTTGCTGTTCCATATTTTCAATCCTTGAGTTGAGGGACAGAGAGGTACAGTGAGTGAAACTGACAGTGTGCTATTCTGTTCTAAAACAATTTTGCTGTTCCATATTTTCAATCCTTGAGTTGAGGGACAGAGAGGTACAGTGAGTGAAACTGACAGTGTGCTATTCTGTTCTAATCCAATTTTGCTGTTCCATATTTTCAATCCTTGAGTTTAGGGACAGAGAAGGACACTCGTAGAAATTATCAGTGTGCTATTCTGTGCTAAATCTTGTTTGTAGGGAGGGACAGAGTAGGACAGTGAGGGAAAGTGTCAGTGTGCTTTTCTGTTCTAAACCAATTTTGCTGTTCCATATTTTCAATCCTTGAGTTGAGGGACAGAGAGGTACAGTGAGTGAAACTGACAGTGTGCTATTCTGTTCTAAACCAATTTTGCTGTTCCATATTTTCAATCCTTGAGTTTAGGGACAGAGAAGGACACTCGTAGAAATTATCAGTGTGCTATTCTGTGCTAAATCTTGTTTGTAGGGAGGGACAGAGTAGGACAGTGAGGGAAAGTGTCAGTGTGCTATTCTGTTCTAAAACTATTTTGCTGAACCATATTTTCAATCCTTGAGTTGAGGGACAGAGAGGTACAGTGAGTGAAACTGACAGTGTGCTATTCTGTTCTAAACCAATTTTGCTGTTCCATATTTTCAATCCTTGAGTTTAGGGACAGAGAAGGACACTCGTAGAAATTATCAGTGTGCTATTCTGTGCTAAATCTTGTTTGTAGGGAGGGACAGAGTAGGACAGTGAGGGAAAGTGTCAGTGTGCTATTCTGTTCTAAAACTATTTTGCTGAACCATATTTTCAATCCTTGAGTTGAGGGACAGAGAGGTACAGTGAGTGAAACTGACAGTGTGCTATTCTGTTCTAAACCAATTTTGCTGTTCCATATTTTCAATCCTTGAGTTGAGGGACAGAGAGGTACAGTGAGTGAAACTGACAGTGTGCTATTCTGTTCTAAACCAATTTTGCTGTTCCATATTTTCAATCCTTGAGTTGAGGGACAGAGAGGTACAGTGAGTGAAACTGACAGTGTGCTATTCTGTTCTAAACCAATTTTGCTGTTCCATATTTTCAATCCTTGAGTTTAGGGACAGAGAAGGACACTCGTAGAAATTATCAGTGTGCTATTCTGTGCTAAATCTTGTTTGTAGGGAGGGACAGAGTAGGACAGTGAGGGAAAGTGTCAGTGTGCTATTCTGTTCTAAAACTATTTTGCTGAACCATATTTTCAATCCTTGAGTTGAGGGACAGAGAGGTACAGTGAGTGAAACTGACAGTGTGCTATTCTGTTCTAAACCAATTTTGCTGTTCCATATTTTCAATCCTTGAGTTGAGGGACAGAGAGGTACAGTGAGTGAAACTGACAGTGTGCTATTCTGTTCTAAACCAATTTTGCTGTTCCATATTTTCAATCCTTGAGTTGAGGGACAGAGAGGTACAGTGAGTGAAACTGACAGTGTGCTATTCTGTTCTAAACCAATTTTGCTGTTCCATATTTTCAATCCTTGAGTTTAGGGACAGAGAAGGACACTCGTAGAAATTATCAGTGTGCTATTCTGTGCTAAATCTTGTTTGTAGGGAGGGACAGAGTAGGACAGTGAGGGAAAGTGTCAGTGTGCTATTCTGTTCTAAAACTATTTTGCTGAACCATATTTTCAATCCTTGAGTTGAGGGACAGAGAGGTACAGTGAGTGAAACTGACAGTGTGCTTTTCTGTTCTAAACCAATTTTGCTGTTCCATATTTTCAATCCTTGAGTTGAGGGACAGAGAGGTACAGTGAGTGAAACTGACAGTGTGCTATTCTGTTCTAAACCAATTTTGCTGTTCCATATTTTCAATCCTTGAGTTTAGGGACAGAGAAGGACACTCGTAGAAATTATCAGTGTGCTATTCTGTGCTAAATCTTGTTTGTAGGGAGGGACAGAGTAGGACAGTGAGGGAAAGTGTCAGTGTGCTATTCTGTTCTAAAACTATTTTGCTGAACCATATTTTCAATCCTTGAGTTGAGGGACAGAGAGGTACAGTGAGTGAAACTGACAGTGTGCTATTCTGTTCTAAACCAATTTTGCTGTTCCATATTTTCAATCCTTGAGTTTAGGGACAGAGAAGGACACTCGTAGAAATTATCAGTGTGCTATTCTGTGCTAAATCTTGTTTGTAGGGAGGGACAGAGTAGGACAGTGAGGGAAAGTGTCAGTGTGCTATTCTGTTCTAAAACTATTTTGCTGTTCCATATTTTCAATCCTTGAGTTGAGGGACAGAGAGGTACAGTGAGTGAAACTGACAGTGTGCTATTCTGTTCTAAAACTATTTTGCTGAACCATATTTTCAATCCTTGAGTTGAGGGACAGAGAGGTACAGTGAGTGAAACTGACAGTGTGCTATTCTGTTCTAAACCAATTTTGCTGTTCCATATTTTCAATCCTTGAGTTTAGGGACAGAGAAGGACACTCGTAGAAATTATCAGTGTGCTATTCTGTGCTAAATCTTGTTTGTAGGGAGGGACAGAGTAGGACAGTGAGGGAAAGTGTCAGTGTGCTATTCTGTTCTAAAACTATTTTGCTGAACCATATTTTCAATCCTTGAGTTGAGGGACAGAGAGGTACAGTGAGTGAAACTGACAGTGTGCTTTTCTGTTCTAAACCAATTTTGCTGTTCCATATTTTCAATCCTTGAGTTGAGGGACAGAGAGGTACAGTGAGTGAAACTGACAGTGTGCTATTCTGTTCTAAACCAATTTTGCTGTTCCATATTTTCAATCCTTGAGTTTAGGGACAGAGAAGGACACTCGTAGAAATTATCAGTGTGCTATTCTGTGCTAAATCTTGTTTGTAGGGAGGGACAGAGTAGGACAGTGAGGGAAAGTGTCAGTGTGCTATTCTGTTCTAAAACTATTTTGCTGAACCATATTTTCAATCCTTGAGTTGAGGGACAGAGAGGTACAGTGAGTGAAACTGACAGTGTGCTATTCTGTTCTAAACCAATTTTGCTGTTCCATATTTTCAATCCTTGAGTTTAGGGACAGAGAAGGACACTCGTAGAAATTATCAGTGTGCTATTCTGTGCTAAATCTTGTTTGTAGGGAGGGACAGAGTAGGACAGTGAGGGAAAGTGTCAGTGTGCTATTCTGTTCTAAAACTATTTTGCTGTTCCATATTTTCAATCCTTGAGTTGAGGGACAGAGAGGTACAGTGAGTGAAACTGACAGTGTGCTATTCTGTTCTAAAACTATTTTGCTGAACCATATTTTCAATCCTTGAGTTGAGGGACAGAGAGGTACAGTGAGTGAAACTGACAGTGTGCTATTCTGTTCTAAACCAATTTTGCTGTTCCATATTTTCAATCCTTGAGTTTAGGGACAGAGAAGGACACTCGTAGAAATTATCAGTGTGCTATTCTGTGCTAAATCTTGTTTGTAGGGAGGGACAGAGTAGGACAGTGAGGGAAAGTGTCAGTGTGCTATTCTGTTCTAAAACTATTTTGCTGAACCATATTTTCAATCCTTGAGTTGAGGGACAGAGAGGTACAGTGAGGGAAAGTGTCAGTGTGCTATTCTGTTCTAAAACTATTTTGCTGAACCATATTTTCAATCCTTGAGTTGAGGGACAGAGAGGTACAGTGAGTGAAACTGACAGTGTGCTATTCTGTTCTAAACCAATTTTGCTGTTCCATATTTTCAATCCTTGAGTTTAGGGACAGAGAAGGACACTCGTAGAAATTATCAGTGTGCTATTCTGTGCTAAATCTTGTTTGTAGGGAGGGACAGAGTAGGACAGTGAGGGAAAGTGTCAGTGTGCTATTCTGTTCTAAACCAATTTTGCTGTTCCATATTTTCAATCCTTGAGTTGAGGGACAGAGAGGTACAGTGAGTGAAACTGACAGTGTGCTATTCTGTTCTAAACCAATTTTGCTGTTCCATATTTTCAATCCTTGAGTTGAGGGACAGAGAGGTACAGTGAGTGAAACTGACAGTGTGCTATTCTGTTCTAAACCAATTTTGCTGTTCCATATTTTCAATCCTTGAGTTTAGGGACAGAGAAGCACACTCATAGAAATTATCAGTGTGCTATTCTGTGCTAAATCTTGTTTGTAGGGAGGGACAGAGTAGGACAGTGAGGGGAAGTGTCAGTGTGCTATTCTGTTCTAAAACTATTTTGCTGAACCATATTTTCAATCCTTGAGTTGAGGGACAGAGAGGTACAGTGAGTGAAACTGACAGTGTGCTATTCTGTTCTAAACCAATTTTGCTGTTCCATATTTTCAATCCTTGAGTTGAGGGACAGAGAGGTACAGTCAGTGAAACTGACAGTGTGCTATTCTGTTCTAAACCAATTTTGCTGTTCCATATTTTCAATCCTTGAGTTGAGGGACAGAGAGGTACAGTGAGTGAAACTGACAGTGTGCTATTCTGTTCTAAACCAATTTTGCTGTTCCATATTCTCAATCCTTGAGTTTAGGGACAGAGAAGGACACTCATAGAAATTATCAGTGTGCTATTCTGTGCTAAATCTTGTTTGTAGGGAGGGACAGAGTAGGACAGTGAGGGAAAGTGTCAGTGTGCTATTCTGTTCTAAAACTATTTTGCTGAACCATATTTTCAATCCTTGAGTTGAGGGACAGAGAGGTACAGCGAGTGAAACTGACAGTGTGCTATTCTGTTCTAAACCAATTTTTCTGTTCCATATTTTCAATCCTTGAGTTGAGGGACAGAGAGGTACAGTGAGTGAAACTGACAGTGTGCTATTCTGTTCTAAACCAATTTTGCTGTTCCATATTTTCAATCCTTGAGTTTAGGGACAGAGAAGGACACTCGTAGAAATTATCAGTGTGCTATTCTGTGCTAATTCTTGTTTGTAGGGAGGGACAGAGTAGGACAGTGAGGGAAAGTGTCAGTGTGCTATTCTGTTCTAAAACTATTTTGCTGAACCATATTTTCAATCCTTGAGTTGAGGGACAGAGAGGTACAGTGAGTGAAACTGACAGTGTGCTATTCTGTTCTAAACCAATTTTGCTGTTCCATATTTTCAATCCTTGAGTTGAGGGACAGAGAGGTACAGTGAGTGAAACTGACAGTGTGCTATTCTGTTCTAAACCAATTTTGCTGTTCCATATTTTCAATCCTTGAGTTTAGGGACAGAGAAGGACACTCGTAGAAATTATCAGTGTGCTATTCTGTGCTAAATCTTGTTTGTAGGGAGGGACAGAGTAGGACAGTGAGGGAAAGTGTCAGTGTGCTATTCTGTTCTAAAACTATTTTGCTGAACCATATTTTCAATCCTTGAGTTGAGGGACAAAGAGGTACAGTGAGTGAAACTGACAGTGTGCTATTCTGTTCTAAACCAATGTTGCTGTTCCATATTTTCAATCCTTGAGTTGAGGGACAGAGAGGTACAGTGAGTGAAACTGACAGTGTGCTATTCTGTTCTAAACCAATTTTGCTGTTCCATATTTTCAATCCTTGAGTTGAGGGACAGAGAGGTACAGTCAGTGAAACTGACAGTGTGCTATTCTTTTCTAAACCAATTTTGCTGTTCCATATTTTCAATCCTTGAGTTTAGGGACAGAGAAGGACACTCGTAGAAATTATCAGTGTGCTATTCTGTGCTAAATCTTGTTTGTAGGGAGGGACAGAGTAGGACAGTGAGGGAAAGTGTCAGTGTGCTATTCTGTTCTAAAACTATTTTGCTGAACCATATTTTCAATCCTTGAGTTGAGGGACAGAGAGGTACAGTGAGTGAAACTGACAGTGTGCTATTCTGTTCTAAACCAATTTTGCTGTTCCATATTTTCAATCCTTGAGTTGAGGGACAGAGAGGTACAGTGAGTGAAACTGACAGTGTGCTATTCTGTTCTAAACCAATTTTGCTGTTCCATATTTTCAATCCTTGAGTTGAGGGACAGAGAGGTACAGTCAGTGAAACTGACAGTGTGCTATTCTGTTCTAAACCAATTTTGCTGTTCCATATTTTCAATCCTTGAGTTTAGGGACAGAGAAGGACACTCGTAGAAATTATCAGTGTGCTATTCTGTGCTAAATCTTGTTTGTAGGGAGGGACAGAGTAGGACAGTGAGGGAAAGTGTCAGTGTGCTATTCTGTTCTAAAACTTTTTTGCTGAACCATATTTTCAATCCTTGTGTTTAGGGACAGAGAAGGATAGGCAGGGGACAGTGTCAGTGTCATTGTTGCTAAGCCCCCTGCACAATATACACCTGAAGGTAGCCCTTATTGCTGTTTTTCCCATCTCCCTGCAGGCCATCCATTAAAATGTCTGGAAGGCAACCAAGGAGAGGCAGACAGTCAGGAGGCAAAAAAAGAGGGCAAGCAGGCTCTGTGTCTGGGGGCAACAGTGCTGGTCGTGTACGCGGTGCATTGTCATCAGCACATGGCCATGGGACACGCTTGTCCTTGTTTTCGGCAGCTGGACATGTTGAGCCACATCATGCCGAAGACTTGGTAGAGTGGATGACCAAGCCCACCTCATCCTCCTCATCCTCTCTCACCCAGGCTCAGGGTACTGGCAAAGCAGCTGCCAAAGCGTCCTCTTCTCTGGTATCATTATCTTCATTAGTCAATCCTTCCCTAGACCCACCATGCCCTCCTCCTGAGGAGTCCCCCGAACTGTTTGAGCACAGTGTTGGGTACATGCTCCAGGAGGATGCCCAGCGTTTGGAAGGATCTGATGATGATACCCAGCTAGAGGAAGGCAGCAGCGTGAGAGCAGAGAGAGGGGATGCTCAAGAAGGACACCAATCTGGCAGTCATGTTCCAGCAGCTGCAGCATACTGCCAGATTGGCTCCAGTGATGAGGAGGGAGGGGATGATGAGGTCACTGACTCCACGTGGGTGCCTAATAGGAGAGAGGAGGAGGAGGAGGATGAGGAGGAGGCACATCTCCAACGAGGCAGGATGCCCTTGAGTGGCCAGCGTATGGGCAGCACACCGACGGAATCACACCGCAGAGCTCCGCCTGTGCAGGGCGCTGCCTCTGCCCGTCATTCAAAAAGTTCTTTGGTGTGGGCCTTTTTTGAGGCGAGTGCATCAGATCGCACAGCTGCTGTTTGCAACATATGTCTCAAGCGTATATCGCATGGCCAAAACATCAGCCGCTTGGGCACCACATGCTTGATCAGACATATGTTGACCTGCCATGCAGCTCGTTGGCAAGCCTACCTTAAAGACCCACACCAAAGAACAAAGCTGACCTCTTCTTGCACCGCATCAGCTGGGATCTCCAACCCCACTATACCTTCACTCCTCTCTGAAACCTGCTCTGAGAGGAATGAAGGTGTAGAATTAGGTGTGTCACAGGCAAGTTCTTGCGGGCACTCTGCTAGCAGTACACCAACGTCCGATTCTAGCAGGCAAATTTCCCTGCCCCAGCTGCTGGACCGTCGAAAGAAGTTCACTCCCAGCCATCCACATGCCCAGCGGTTGAATGCTAGCTTGGCTAAATTGCTAGCGCTTCAACTGCTGCCTTTTCAGTTGGTAGACTCGGCCCCCTTCCGTGAGTTTGTGCAATGTGCGGTTCCTCAGTGGCAGGTTCCCAAACGACACTTTTTCGCACGGAAGGCTATTCCGGCTCTCTACAGGCATGTGGAAGGCAATGTCTTGGCCTCGCTGGACAGGGCGGTCAGCGGTAAGGTGCATATTACCGCTGACTCATGGTCCAGCAGGCATGGACAGGGACGTTACCTTTCTTTCACGGCCCATTGGGTCACTCTTTTGGCAGCTGGGAAGGATGCAGGACAAGGTGCAGTAGTGTTGGAGGTTGTTCCATCGCCACGCCTCCAAAATGCTACTACTGGTTGTGACACACCTCTCTCCTCCACCCCCTCCTCTTCTTCTTCCTCCATGGCCTCTTCCTGTGGTTTGTCCTCGGAACCAGCGGTGCTCCGTAGGCGTTCAAGGGGCTACGCAAGTACGCAGGCAAAAAGATGCCATGCCGTGCTTGCGCTGGTGTGTTTGGGGGACAGGAGCCACACTGGGGCAGAGGTCCTGTCTGCTCTGCAGGGGCAGGCCGAGAGGTGGTTGACGCCACGCCAGCTTAAGCCAGGAATGGTGGTTTGCGACAATGGCACCAACCTCCTCTCCGCCCTCCGACAGGGACAACTGACCCATGTGCCCTGTATGGCTCACGTCCTTAACCTGGTGGTGCAGCGGTTCTTGGGCAGGTACCCGGGCTTACAGGATGTCCTGAGGCAGGCCAGGAAAGTCTGTGTGCATTTCCGCAGATCTTATAATGCCAGTGCTCGCCTGGCTGAGCTTCAAAAGGCGTTGAACCTGCCCAAGAACCGCCTTATATGTGACATGCCCACCAGGTGGAACTCAACATTGGCCATGCTGCAGCGGCTGCACACGCAGCAGAGGGCCATCAATGAGTACCTGTGCGACTACGGCACCAGGACAGGGTCAGGGGAGCTCGGGTTTTTTTCACCACGCCAGTGGGGCATGATCAGGGATGCATGCACTGTCCTGGCACCATTTGAGGAGGCCACGAGGATGGTGAGCAGTGACAGTGCATGCATCAGTGACACTGTACCTCTTGTCCACCTGTTGGAGCACACGCTGCGTGGAATAATGGACAGGGCACTTGAGGCAGAACAGAGGCAGGAAGAGGAGGACTTCCTTGCCTCTCAAGGCCCCCTTTACCCAGACAGTGTTCCTTCTGTCCCACCCATCGCACAGGAAGAGGAGGAGGAGGAGGAGGAGGAGGAGGATTGTGTCAGCATGGAGGTGGAGGCTGGCACTCAGCATCATCAGCAGCAGTCTTTTAGGGATGATTTACAGTCCCAAGAAACCAGCGGACTTGTATGTGGCTGGGAGGAGGTGGCTGCGGATCATGTCGTCCTTAGTGACCCAGAGGACTCCGGACTGAATGCCTCAGCTAACCTACGCTGCATGGCCTCCCTGATCCTGCAAAGTCTGCGGAAGGATCCTCGTATTCTTCGGATCAAGGAGAGGGACCATTACTAGCTGGCCACTCTCCTTGATCCACGGTACAAGGGTAAGGTTGCGGACCTTATGTTACCGTCGCAGAGGGAGCAGAGGATGAGACAACTCCGGGAGGCCTTGCAGACAGGTCTGTGCAACGCGTTCCCAGAGACTGGGAGGTTACAAACTCCTGGTCCTGGACAACGAGTTGCTGAGGCTTCGGGCAGTCAAAGAAGGAGCGGTGGGGAAGGTGGCCGTCTGACCGATGCGTTCAGACAATTCTTTAGTCCGCAGCCCCAAAGTATGATCGGTTCCAGCAACCATCGCCAGCGTCTGATATACATGGTCCAGGAATACCTAGGGGCAAGGTCAGACTTCCCCACCGAAAATCCTCTGGCTTACTGGGTCTTGAGGATGGATCACTGGCCATAGCTTGCACAGTATGCAATTGAGCTACTGGCCTGTCCTGCATCCAGCGTTTTTTCAGAACGCACATTCAGTGCTGCTGGAGGATTTGTCACGGATCACAGGGTGCGCCTGTCCACCGACTCGGTTGATCGACTGACTTTCATCAATATGAACCAGTCTTGGATCACCACCAGCTACCACACACCAGATGCTGATATAACAGACTAATTGATTTTAAAATGTCACATCCCTTCAAGACTGATGCTGATGCTGAGTGCCTGTGCTGTTATGTTGACTGGCTATCCTCCTCCTCCTCCTCAATGATACGATTAACGATGATAGCTTGGAAGATCATTTTGGTTTATGGGTGACGCCACCAGTGGCTAAGGCCCAATTTTTCAGCCCCTGTTTAACAGGGGCGTGTAATTAAAAATTTTGATGCAATACTTTGCAACAGGCCTCATTGCTGTGCTCCAAGTACAGTATCTGTGAGGGGTTGCAGTGTTGTGCCACCAGTGCCTAAGGCCCAATTTTTCAGCCCCTGTTCAACAGGGGCATGCAATTATAATTATTGATCTAATAATTCACAGCAGGGCCCATTGCTGCGCCCACCAAGAGTAACTGTCAGGCCTTACAGTGTTGTGGCACCAGCACCACCATCACCACCACCACCACCACCAAAGGCCCAATTTTTCAGCCCCTGTTCAACAGGGGCATGCAATTATAATTATTGATCTAATAATTCACAGCAGGGACCATTGCTGCGCCCACCAAGAGTAACTGTCAGGTCTTACAGTGTTGTGGCACCAGCACCACCATCACCACCACCACCACCACCAAAGGCCCAATTTTTCAGCCCCTGTTCAACAGGGGCATGCAATTATAATTATTGATCTAATAATTCACAGCAGGGACCATTGCTGCGCCCACCAAGAGTAACTGTCAGGCCTTACAGTGTTGTGGCACCAGCACCACCATCAAAGGCCCAATTTTTACTACCACTGATCAACAATTATATGTTATTACAATTCCTGATATTATACTTGACAGCAGGGCGTTCCAGCACCCACCAAGAATAACTGTGAGTGCTTTCAGTGTTGTGCCAACACCAACACCTAAGGGGCCAATTTCTGCAGAGTATATACGGAAGGTCCCTACTTTCAAACATCCAACTTACAAACTACTACTACTTGCAAACGGAAGAAGACAACAGGAAGTGAGAGGAAATCTACCCCTTGGAAGGAAAATTCTCTCCTGTAAGAATTAATATGGGAGAAAGGTGTCTCCTCTCTACTGATGCTTTATCACCAATCCTTGTTTCAATAAAAACACCACATTTCAAAAACAGTTGTCATTGGGACGCAAAGTGAGGTGAAATGTTCTGAACAGGGGCACAGACAGCAAAAAAAATGTGACAGGGGTGATAACCGTTCCCTATGTTTTACAAAAAGCTAAAAAAAAGGAATTTGCCATGGAGCTCCACTTAAACAATGCAGCTGTTCAAAATTATAAACAGATTCTACATAAGAACAAACCTACAGTCCCTGTCTTGTATGCACCGCCTGTATACGGCTGTTCAGAGTATATAGGTCCTTTTTTATTTTGTGTGCGGGGTTCCCCTTAATATCCATACAAGACCCAAAGGGGCTGGTAATGGGCTGGGGTAGGGGGGGGGGGTTGATGGGGTAGCTATGCCATTTTTCCTAAAGATTTTCATCCATATTACCGGGACCAGACATTGCATTAAAGCCGCAAGCAGTTTTAAATGACTTTTTTCCCTTTAGAAATGTTATTTTGTGCAGGGACAGTTCTAAACACGGGAAACACGTGGCACTTCACAGGCATACTTTAGACACCCCCCAGGTACAATATTTAAAGGAATATTTGACTCTTTTTTTTTTTTCACTTTATGCATCATTAAAATGACTGCTCCCGGAAAACGTCCGTTTTTAAAACTTCTTTTTGCATTGATACATGTCCCCTGGTGCAGAAGCCGGGTTCCCAAACTCTGTTTCGGACAATAACATGGATAATAGTCGTTATAATTAGCACTTTAGAATCCGAACGTTCGCATCCATTGTATTTAATAGGGTTCTAATGTTCGTGCGAACTTTCGGTCCGTTCGCGGGTTCTGGTGCGAACCGAACCCGGGGGTGTTCGGCTCATCACTATTTCTGACCAAGAATATGTTTAGTATTCACCTTTGTCTGTCATTTTTTAGACATGTAGGCAACACAAAAATTCTCTGATGCACCTGTGTGGGACACCCAAAAAAGGCGGGTCTGGTGACCCACACTATAGTGCTCCAAAGTACAGATGTGGAAGCAGCTGCTGAGTGTCCTCTCCTTTACACAGTTTACAGTTTGCATTTCATTCTCTTTACAAACACATCATCTAGCCTAAAACTTTGTGCCCCAAATTTCCCAAAAAATGGCAGATGTCTAATTACTTTTGTGGCTGTAAAATAAGCCAAAACAGCGGATAGTGGCCGAACGAAGTGTCTGTAACGTAATGAACGATTACTGTGCCCAACCAAGTTCAAAATATTACATTTTGGAAGGGAGTCCAATAATAAAAAAAAAAAAAACCAGCAACATGTCAGTTTAGAAAAGGATTAATAGCAGAAAAGTGTACATTTTACTTACTTTTTGCGAGCATTCTCTTAATGCTCCTTAACTGCTCTGGCTCCCTCAGTTTGAGGTCTGACCACCTCTTTCTGAGCTGCTCATTTGAGCGTTTCACCCCGAAATTCGTCTTCAGACTCTTCACGACTTTAGTGAGGATTTTGGCCTTCCTTCTATTTGGTTTGCTATACGGCCCATGCTTTGCGTCATAATCAGCCTTGAGCAAGATGTCCACCATCTCCGCCATCTCGGCAAAAGACATATTCGATGCCTTGAATCTCCTCCTTGATCGTGACGTTTCCTCGGTCTCCGGGCTTGACTCCTCCTCGTTAGTTGCGGAATTATCAGACACCTGCTGTAACTCCGCCATATCTGTCTGCGCGCCGAAAGAGAAGGGGCGGGGAAAAGATGTTAGTTAGAACGTCATGGGCGGGCGACGTGTGCAGAGCGACGTGTTCGTATTTTGATGCATGCGTGGTGTGTATATAGCAAACACACATGTGACTATAGTACGTTCGGTGTGCGGAGAGAGGAGTTCAAGTGACGGACGTGCGAACGAAGGTATGTGATTTTGTGACTTTGACAAATTGTTGGCCTATACTGTCTGGAGAATGTTGTAGGATATATATGGTGACTACGATTTTAAGGAGGTTAGACTGTGTGCCTCACATTAGTTATATATTATTTATTTTACTTGCAGATACAATATGAATGTCTTTATTAGCGACAAAGAGTTCCTGGCGGAATTTATTGACCGGGTAAGGGAGCTGCCGGCTCTGTGGGAGACGAAAAACCCCATCCACAAAAAAGAGGGGTGAGAAAAGCAGCGCTGGAGAAGCTGCTCCCATTTGTGCAGACCAAGGTGCCCACAGCCACAGCAAAACAAGTGGACACTAAAATTGGGAGCTTGAGAGGCACATACAGGACTGAACGCTCTAAGGTCCTGGCTTCTCAGAGGTCAGGAGCAGCAGCCAGGGCCGGCCCTACCATGGGACCAGATGGTACCATTGTACCAGGCGGCACTTTTAGGGGGGCGGCAAAGCTGTGAGCAGAAAAATCTATCCACAAAATGTAGCTGTAAAACTTGTATGCCCCTGTTGCCTGCCTAATTTAAGGATTATGCGCTCCTGCTCAATGCTCTGCGGCAGCAGATGCACCCCTTTCTAGGCTCCCTTCTTGAGTTCCTAGGAGTCTCCCCCCCCCCCTGGATCGGAGCTGGTACAGTCCCAGCGAAAGTGCATGTGGGCGGAGCAGAAAGAGAACCAGCACACAGCAAAGTGAAAGCGCTCCTCCTCCAGAGCAGAGTGAAGGTGTGTAAATCACGGATGACAGGCTGGATGCTCTTCTACTGTGAGTCCCGACTGCTCTGCATTCCATATACTGTGATTATAAACGTGCCCTGCACTTTTCCCTGCAGGTTTATTGAGAGTAAAATTCTTAAACAGGTTAGGAATTAGTGTGACATTTCAGGTGCTACATTATATGTAATCCACATACACATTATATCTTCTAAAAAGAATGATTTTTTAATAAGATATAATGTGTATGTGGATTACATATATGTAGCACCTGAAATATCACACTAATCCCTAACCTGTTCAAGAATATAACATTACACAGCAAAGGATGTGATTTCTTATCCCAGCCCAACTTCAAGAAAGTCCACTCTTGCAGCATGGGGGAGGGGGGGAAGGGGGGCACTGTATAGTCTTTTTGTACTTGATTCTATGCTTCAGCCAGCTCCAGTGCTCTCCTCCTCCTCCCTATCACATATAGAGGAAGATTAACCCTGTATGGTCTAAATTGGAGGCTGGAGTGTGACCACTGTCACTCCTAACTGACACAGGAGCTGCAGGGGACCAGTAACAGAACTGCAGAGAGCCCGCTGAAGCAAAGTACAAGGTAAAACTGAATACACAGCAAAGAATTCATTGGGTTCAGCAGGGTCTGAATTTTTTAATCTATGTGTAACCCTCTCTGTTAGACAGAAACCGATTGTTATATCCACTTCTGCTGGAAATCCTTGTTCGATTAGCTGTTTGCAGCCAAACGGAAGCAGTGCTGATCAGTGTATTTTGATAGGGGAGAGTCCCTGCTGTCAGAATACAATTCCCACATCCATCCAACTTGTGTGGATGGAGGAATCTGTCAGCCACTTGCTTGAGCCCCATCTCGATCCAGCAATGTGCACAAGAGCACTTGCTCTCTAGTGCAGGGGTCTCAACTCTCTAAAGGGCCAGTTTACTGTCTTTCAGACTTCAGGGGGGCCGAACTGTGCCCAGTGGGAGTTAACAATGTGCGATCTGGTGTCGTTGGGAGGAATAGTGCCCCTTTTTTGTCAGTAGAAGGAATTATGCCCCATCATTGGTGTCATTGGCAGGAATAATGCCTCAAGGGCCAGATAAAGGCAAGCAAAGGGCCACATCCGGCCCCAGGGCCGCAGTTTGGAGACCACTGCTCTAGTGGACTGTTTTTTTATAGTGCACTTTAATATTACTTTGCACTGTGTGTTTGATTTGCAGCACTGGGAGTTTGGTAGTAACTCCAAAACCAAATTGTGTACAAATGAACCATAAGAATTTGACTAGAGTTATTTGAATATTTGGGAGTTATTCACATTATATGTTATAGTATTTTACATTTTTTTATTTACAGTTCCCTCACAAAATGTTTTTGCAGCACAGGGATTTTGGTCCCACATGTGATATGTAATTGAATATTTATGAGTTGTTCGCATTATATGTTTTGGGATTCGCCCCTTCATAATTTTGTTTGCAGCACTGGTATTTTGGTTCCATATTCATGTGCTATATATTTCACTTGGTCAGATTTGATAATGACACATACACTAAATTTGATATAATTTATAGGGGCTACTGCTATGCACTAGGGTGTATATACTCCTGGTCTCTGTACTCTGCAGTTTACCGCTCTTGACTTCTGCACATTGTATATTACTGTACATACTCTACCTCTGAACACTGTACACACTGCTCCTGATTAGGGATGGGCCCGGTGCTCGATTCGAACCCATGTTCGAATCGAGCATCGGGCGTTCGCTCGCTCGTCGAGCCCAGAACTATTTGGGCCGTTCGCATCACATTCGTGTGATGCGAGCGGCCCCGCAATGCATTGCGGCCGGCGCGGCCGGCGCAGTGCATTGCTGGCTGATGATTGGCCAAGCATGCACTGTGACCCCGCATGCTTGGCCAATCACAGCGCCCGAAACTCGGAGAGCAATAATTGGCTACAGGCAGGACGCCTGTAGCCAATTACAGCTCAGGGGCTTTAGTACACGCCCCACCATTTAAAAGGCCGCCACGCCATCGGCCCCGGTCACATGAGTTCCGGCTTTAGGAGAGATTAGTCTGCTGATTCTGTCTTTGCTTGATACTGAAAGATTTGCTCTTCTTTGCTAAACCATTGGCTATTTCTTTGCTAAACCATTGCTACCTAAGTCATTGATCGTTCATTGCTGCTGATTGCACAGTTAGTGTGTTATTAGCTGCTGCTGGGGATTAGTCTGGTGCGTGCTTACTGTTAGTACAGTATTGCAGTAGTACCAACCGCAGTGCTGTTAGCACAGCATTGCACCCCAACAGCACCCATAGGACTTCTAGTGTGTTAGTGGCAGCAAACAGAGCTCCTATATTTTCTTCTCAGCAGCACCCATAGGACTTCTAGTGTGTTAGTGGCAGCAAACAGAGCTCCTATATTTTCTTCTCAGCAGCACCCATAGGACTTCTAGTGTGTTAGTGGCATCACACAGAGCTCCTATATTTTCTTCTCAGCAGCACCCATAGGACTTCTAGTGTGTTAGTGGCAGCAAACAGAGCTCCTATATTTTCTTCTCAGCAGCACCCATAGGACTTCTAGTGTGTTAGTGGCAGCAAACAGAGCTCCTATATTTTCTTCTCAGCAGCACCCATAGGACTTCTAGTGTGTTAGTGGCATCACACAGAGCTCCTATATTTTCTTCTCAGCAGCACCCATAGGACTTCTAGTGTGTTAGTGGCAGCAAACAGAGCTCCTATATTTTCTTCTCAGCAGCACCCATAGGACTTCTAGTGTGTTAGTGGCAGCAAACAGAGCTCCTATATTTTCTTCTCAGCAGCACCCATAGGACTTCTAGTGTGTTAGTGGCAGCAAACAGAGCTCCTATATTTTCTTCTCAGCACCACCCATAGGACTTCTAGTGTGTTAGTGGCATCACACAGAGCTCCTATATTTTCTTCTCAGCAGCACCCATAGGACTTCTAGTGTGTTAGTGGCAGCAAACAGAGCTCCTATATTTTCTTCTCAGCAGCACCCATAGGACTTCTAGTGTGTTAGTGGCAGCAAACAGAGCTCCTATATTTTCTTCTCAGCAGCACCCATAGGACTTCTAGTGTGTTAGCGGCATCACACAGAGCTCCTATATTTTCTTCTCAGCAGCACCCATAGGACTTCTAGTGTGTTAGTGGCAGCAAACAGAGCTCCTATATTTTCTTCTCAGCAGCACCCATAGGACTTCTAGTGTGTTAGTGGCAGCAAACAGAGCTCCTATATTTTCTTCTCAGCAGCACCCATAGGACTTCTAGTGTGTTAGTGGCAGCAAACAGAGCTCCTATATTTTCTTCTCAGCAGCACCCATAGGACTTCTAGTGTGTTAGTGGCAGCAAACAGAGCTCCTATATTTTCTTCTCAGCAGCACCCATAGGACTTCTAGTGTGTTAGTGGCAGCAAACAGAGCTCCTATATTTTCTTCTCAGCAGCACCCATAGGACTTCTAGTGTGTTAGTGGCATCACACAGAGCTCCTATATTTTCTTCTCAGCAGCACCCATAGGACTTCTAGTGTGTTAGTGGCAGCAAACAGAGCTCCTATATTTTCTTCTCAGCAGCACCCATAGGACTTCTAGTGTGTTAGTGGCAGCAAACAGAGCTCCTATATTTTCTTCTCAGCAGCACCCATAGGACTTCTAGTGTGTTAGTGGCATCACACAGAGCTCCTATATTTTCTTCTCAGCAGCACCCATAGGACTTCTAGTGTGTTAGTGGCAGCAAACAGAGCTCCTATATTTTCTTCTCAGCAGCACCCATAGGACTTCTAGTGTGTTAGTGGCAGCAAACAGAGCTCCTATATTTTCTTCTCAGCAGCACCCATAGGACTTCTAGTGTGTTAGTGGCATCACACAGAGCTCCTATATTTTCTTCTCAGCAGCACCCATAGGACTTCTAGTGTGTTAGTGGCAGCAAACAGAGCTCCTATATTTTCTTCTCAGCAGCACCCATAGGACTTCTAGTGTGTTAGTGGCATCACACAGAGCTCCTATATTTTCTTCTCAGCAGCACCCATAGGACTTCTAGTGTGTTAGTGGCAGCAAACAGAGCTCCTATATTTTCTTCTCAGCAGCACCCATAGGACTTCTAGTGTGTTAGTGGCAGCAAACAGAGCTCCTATATTTTCTTCTCAGCAGCACCCATAGGACTTCTAGTGTGTTAGTGGCATCACACAGAGCTCCTATATTTTCTTCTCAGCAGCACCCATAGGACTTCTAGTGTGTTAGTGGCAGCAAACAGAGCTCCTATATTTTCTTCTCAGCAGCACCCATAGGACTTCTAGTGTGTTAGTGGCAGCAAACAGAGCTCCTATATTTTCTTCTCAGCAGCACCCATAGGACTTCTAGTGTGTTAGTGGCATCACACAGAGCTCCTATATTTTCTTCTCAGCAGCACCCATAGGACTTCTAGTGTGTTAGTGGCAGCAAACAGAGCTCCTATATTTTCTTCTCAGCAGCACCCATAGGACTTCTAATGTGTTAGTGGCATCACACAGAGTTCCTATATTTTCATCTCAGCAGCACCCATAGGACTTCTAGTGTGTTAGTGGCATCACACAGAGCTCCTATATTTTCTTCTCAGCAGCACCCATAGGACTTCTAGTGTGTTAGTGGCAGCAAACAGAGCTCCTATATTTTCTTCTCAGCAGCACCCATAGGACTTCTAGTGTGTTAGTGGCATCACACAGAGCTCCTATATTTTCTTCTCAGCAGCACCCATAGGACTTCTAGTGTGTTAGTGGCAGCAAACAGAGCTCCTATATTTTCTTCTCAGCAGCACCCATAGGACTTCTAATGTGTTAGTGGCATCACACAGAGTTCCTATATTTTCATCTCAGCAGCACCCATAGGACTTCTAGTGTGTTAGTGGCATCACACAGAGCTCCTATATTTTCTTCTCAGCAGCACCCATAGGACTTCTAGTGTGTTAGTGGCAGCAAACAGAGCTCCTATATTTTCTTCTCAGCAGCACCCATAGGACTTCTAGTGTGTTAGTGGCATCACACAGAGCTCCTATATTTTCTTCTCAGCAGCACCCATAGGACTTCTAGTGTGTTAGTGGCATCACACAGAGCTCCTATATTTTCTTCTCAGCAGCACCCATAGGACTTCTAGTGTGTTAGTGGCAGCAAACAGAGCTCCTATATTTTCTTCTCAGCAGCACCCATAGGACTTCTAGTGTGTTAGTGGCAGCAAACAGAGCTCCTATATTTTCTTCTCAGCAGCACCCATAGGACTTCTAGTGTGTTAGTGGCAGCAAACAGAGCTCCTATATTTTCTTCTCAGCAGCACCCATAGGACTTCTAGTGTGTTAGTGGCATCACACAGAGCTCCTATATTTTCTTCTCAGCAGCACCCATAGGACTTCTAGTGTGTTAGTGGCAGCAAACAGAGCTCCTATATTTTCTTCTCAGCAGCACCCATAGGACTTCTAGTGTGTTAGTGGCAGCAAACAGAGCTCCTATATTTTCTTCTCAGCAGCACCCATAGGACTTCTAGTGTGTTAGTGGCATCACACAGAGCTCCTATATTTTCTTCTCAGCAGCACCCATAGGACTTGTAGTGTGTTAGTGGCAGCAAACAGAGCTCCTATATTTTCTTGTCAGCAGCACACATAGTACCTATAGTGTGTTAGTGTCAGCACCCATAGGACCTACAGTGTGTTGTGAGCACACATAGGAGTTCTATTTTTTATACTATATACACTACCGACTACAATGGCTGGAAGACCGCCAAGGAGAGGCAGAGCGTGCCGAGGCAAGAACACAGGGCAGGCAGGCTCTGTTTCTAGAGACAACAGTGCTGGCCGTGGACGTGGTCGTGCATCGTCATCAGCACGTGGCCATGGGACACGCTTGTCTTTGTTTTCGGCAGCTGGACATGTGGAGCCGCATCATGCCGAAGGCTTGGTAGAATGGATGACCAAGCCCTCCTCATCCTCCTCATCCTCTCTCACCCAGGCTCAGGGTACTGGCAGAGCAGCTGCCAACGCGTACACAATGGCATCATCAGCCACCCCTTCCCTAGACCCACCATGTCCTCCTGAGGAGTCCCCCGAACTGTTTGAGCACAGTGTTGGGTACATGCTCCAGGAGGATGCCCAACGATTCGAAGGCTCGGATGATGATACCCAGCTTGAGGAAGTCAGTAGTGTGCGCGCAGAGAGAGGGGATGCTGAAGGACAGCAATCTGGCAGTAGTGTTCCACCAGCTGCAGCTTACTGCCAGGTTTGCTCTAGTGGTGAAGAGGGAGGGGATGATGAGGTCACTGACTCCACGTGGGTGCCTGAAGGGAGAGAGGAGGAGGAGGATGCAGCGTCACATGTCCAACGAGGCAGGATGCCCCCTGGAGGCCAGCTAGAGGCCAGCACAGCAACTGTACCACACCGCAGAGCTCCGCCTGTGCAGGGCGCTGCCTCTGCACGTTATCACAAAAGTTCTTTGGTGTGGGCCTTTTTTGAGACGAGTGCATCAGATCGCACCACTGCTATTTGCAATATTTGTCTCAAGCGTATCTCGCGTGGCCAAAACATCAGCCGCTTGGGCACCACAAGCATGAGCAGACATATGTCGACCTGCCATGCAGCTCGTTGGCAAGCACACATAAAAGACCCACACCAAAGAACAAAGCGGACCTCTCCTTGCTCCTCATCAGCTGGGATCTCCATCCCCACTATATCTTCAGTCCTCTCTGAAAGCTGCTCTGAGAGGACTGAAGGTGTAGAATTAGGTGTGTCACAACCAAGTACTTGCAGTACACCGACGTCCGATTGTAGCAGGCAAATTTCCCTGCCCCAGCTGCTGGACCGTCGAAAGAAGTATACTCCCAGCCATCCACATGCCCAGCGGTTGAATGCTAGCTTGGCTAAATTGCTAGCACTTCAACTGCTGCCTTTTCAGTTGATAGACTCGGCCCCCTTCCGTGAGTTTGTTCAATGTGCGGTTCCTCAGTGGCAGGTTCCCAAACGCCACTTTTTCTCACGGAAGGCGATTCCGTCTCTCTACTGGCATGTGGAAGGCAATGTCCATGCCTCGCTGGACAGGGCGGTCAGCGGTAAGGTGCATATTACCGCTGACTCATGGTCCAGCAGGCATGGACAGGGACGTTATCTTTCTTTCACGGCCCATTGGGTCACTCTATTGGCAGCTGGGAGGGATGCAGGACAAGGTGCAGTAGTGTTGGAGGTTGTTCCGCCACCACGCCTCCAAAATGCTACTACTGGTTGTGACACACCTCTCTCCTCCACCCCCTCCTCTTCTTCTTCCTCCATGTCCTCTTCGAGTGCTCTGTCCTCGGAACCAGCGGTGCTCCGTAGGCGTACAAGGGGCTACGCGAGTACGCAGGCAAAAAGATGCCATGCCGTGCTTGCGCTGGTGTGTTTGGGGGACAGGAGCCACACTGGGCCAGAGGTTCTGGCAGCTCTGCAGGGGCAGGCCGAGAGGTGGTTGACGCCACGCCAGCTTAAGCCAGGAATGGTCGTTTCTGATAATGGCACCAACCTCCTCTCCGCCCTGCGACAGGGGCAGCTCACCCATGTGCCCTGTATGGCTCACGTCCTCAACCTGGTGGTGCAGCGGTTCTTGGGCAGGTTCCCAGGCTTACAGGATGTCCTGAGGCAGGCCAGGAAAGTCTGTGTGCATTTCCGCCGATCTTATAATGCCAGTGCTCGGCTGACTGAGCTGCAAAAGGAGCTGAACCTGCCCAAGAACCGCCTAATATGTGACATGCCCACCAGGTGGAACTCAACGTTGGCCATGCTGCAGCGACTGCACACGCAGCAGAGGGCCATCAATGAGTACCTTTGCGACTACGGCACCAGGACAGGGTCAGGGGAGCTTGGCTTTTTTTCCCCACGCCAGTGGAGCATGATCAGGGATGCATGCACTGTCCTCTCACCATTTGAGGAGGCCACGAGGATGGTGAGCAGTGACAGTGCATGCATCAGTGACACTGTACCTCTTGTCCACCTGTTGGAGCATACGCTGCGTGGGATAATGGACAGGGCACTTGAGGCAGAACAGAGGCAGGAAGAGGAGGACTTCCTTGTCTCTCAAGGCCCCCTTTATCCAGACAATGTTCCTTCTGTCCCACCCATCACACAGGAAGAGGAGGAGGAGGAGGAGGAGGAGGAGGATTGTGTGAGCATGGAGGTGGAGCCTGGCACTCAGCATCAGCAGCAGCAGTCTTTTAGGGATGATGTACAGTCCCAACAAACCAGTGGACTTGTACGTGGCTGGGAGGAGGTGGCTGGCGATCATGTCATCCTCAGTGACCCAGAAGACTCCGGACCGAATGCCTCAGCTAACCTACGCTGCATGGCCTCCCTGATCCTGCAAAGCCTGCGGAAGGATCCTCGTGTTCTTCGGATCAAGGAGAGTGACCATTACTGGCTGGCCACTCTCCTTGATCCGCGGTACAAGGGTAAGGTTGCGGACCTTATCTTGCCGTCGCAGAGGGAGCAGAGGATGAGACATCTCAGGGAGGCCTTGCAGAAAGGTCTGTGCAACGCGTTCCCAGAAACTGGGAGGTTACAAACTCCTGGTCCTGGACGACGAGTTGCTGAGGCTTCGGTCAGTAGCAGAAGGAGCGGTGGGGAAGGTGGACGTCTGACCGATGCGTTCAGACAATTTTTTAGTCCGCAGCCCCAAGGTATGATCGGTTCCAGCAACCATCGCCAGCGTCTGATATACATGGTGCAGGAATACCTAGGGGCAAGGTCAGACTTGGACACCTTTCCCACCGAAAATCCTCTGGCTTACTGGGTCCCGAGGATGGATCACTGGCCAGAGCTTGCACAGTATGCAATTGAGCTACTGGCCTGTCCTGCATCCAGCGTTCTTTCCGAACGCACATTCAGTGCTGCTGGAGGATTTGTCACCGATCATAGGGTGCGCCTGTCCACCGACTCGGTTGATCGACTGACCTTCATAAAAATGAATCAGTCTTGGATCACCACCAGCTACCAGACACCTGAAGCGGATATAACGGAATAATTTATAATGTCACATCCCTTCAAGACTGCCTATGCTGATGCTGAGTGACTGTCCTGTTATGTTCACTGACTATCCTCTTCCTCCTCCTCAATGATCCATGCCACCACACCAGTGCCTAAGGCACAATTTTTCAGCCCCTGTATAACAGGGGCGTGTAATTACAATTTTTTAAAAAGATGCTTCGCAACAGGTGTGACTGCTGTGCTCAGAGTACAGTATCTGTGAGGGGTTGCAGTGTTGTGGCACCAGCACCAGTGCCTAAGGCACAATTTTTCAGCCCCTGTTGGGGCGTGTAATTACAATTTTTAGGCAATGCTTTGCAACAGGTCTCATTGCTGTGCTCAGAGTACAGTATCTGTGAGGGGTTGCAGTGTTGTGGCACCAGCACCAGTGCCTAAGGCACAATTTTTCAGCCCCTGTATAACAGGGGCGTGTAATTACAATTTTTTAAAAAGATGCTTCGCAACAGGTGTGACTGCTGTGCTCCAAGTACAGTATCTTTGAGGGGTTGCAGTGTTGTGGCACCAGCACCAATGCCTAAGGCACAATTTTTCAGCCCCTGTTTAACAGGGGCGTGTAATTACAAATCTTGATCTAATAGTTCACAGCAGGGCCCATTCCTGCGCCCACCAAGAGTAACTATGAGGGCCTACAGTCTTGTGGCAACACCGTCCACCACCACCACCACCACCAAAGGCCCAATTTTTCTGCCCTGTTCAACAGGTGCATGCAATTACAAATCTTGATCTAATAACTCACAGCAGGGCCCATTCCTGCACCCACCAAGAGTAACTGTGAGGGCTTACAGTCTTGTGGCAACACCGTCCACCACCACCACCACCACCACCAAAGGCCCAATTTTTCTGCCCGGTTCAACAGGTGCATGCAAGTACAAATCTTGATCTATTAACTCACAGCAGGGCCCATTCCTGTGCCCACCAGTCTTGTGGCTACACCAACATCTAATAGGGCAAATTTCTGCAGAGTATATACGGCAGGCCCCTACTTTCAAACATCCAACTTACAAACGACTCCTACTTGCAAACGGCAAGAGAAAACAGGAAGTGAGAGGAAATCTACCCCTAGGAAGGAAAATTCTATCCTGTTAGATTTAATTTGGGAAAAAGGTATCTCCTCTCTACTGATGCTTTATCACCAATCCTTGTTTCAATTAAAACCCCACTTTTCCAAAAACATTTGTCATTGGGACGGAAAGTGAGGTGACATGTTCTGAACAGATGTGCAAAGACAGCAAATGTTACAGGGGTGATAACCCCTTCCTATGTTCTCCAAAAAGCTTAAAAATTGATTTTTTTGGGATGTAGCTACACTTCATAATGTACCTGTTCAGATTCTACTTAAGAACAAACCTACAGTCCATGTCTTGTTTGCACCACCTATATACTGCTGTTCAGAGTATATAGGGTTGTAGGTATAGGGTTTTATTTTGGGTGCGGGGTCCCCCTTAGTATCCATACAAGACCCAAAGGGGCTGGGGGGGGGGTGATGGGGTAGCCATGCCATTTTTCTCAAGGATTTTCAGCCATATGGCGGCCAGGACAAGACATGACATTAAAGCCGCAAGTGGTTTTAAATGGCTTCTTTTTTTCCTTTACAAATGTCATTTTGTGCAAGGACAGTTCTAAACACGGGAAACACATGCCACTTCACAGGCATACTTTAGACACCCCCCAGGTACCATATTTAAAGGAAAATTTCACTTTTTTTTTTTTCACTTTATGCATCATTAAAATGACTGCTCCCGAAAAAACTTTAGTTTTTAAAATTTCTTTTTGCATTGATATATGTCCCCTGGGGCAGGACCCGGGTCCCCAAACCTGTTTTATGACATTAACATGCATATTGGCCGTTGTAATTAGCAATTTTGATTTCGAACGTTCGCGTCCATTATAACGAATAGGGTTCGAAAATTCGCGCGAACTTTCGGTCCGTTCGAAGGTTCTGGTGCGAACCGAACCCGGGGGTGTTCGGCTCATCCCTACTCCTGATCCTTGTACTTTGTAATCTATCCAATTCTGACCTCTGCACTATATATGTGTGTATATATATATATATATAATGTATTTGTGTGTGTGTGTGTGTGTAAGATAATTGGTCATGGGGGGGGCGCAGCTTGGCATGTTCGCCCTGGGTGCTAGTTGACTTTGTCCCGGCACTGCCCCCTGCACTGTGAGGCAAATTGCCCGCTCCACTCCCCGCTGCACTTCAAGCATTTTTATTATTAACTTTTTTACTAGTAATGGCAGTGATCTACGACATTGCGGTGGACAGGTTCGGACACTTTTGACACATATTTGGGATCATTGACATCTATACAGCGATCTGTGCTATAAAACTGCACTGATTACTGTGTAAATGTCACTGTCTGGAAAGGGGTTAAATGGGGAGGTGTTTCTAACTGGGGGGGATGGGACTGACTGGAGGAGGAGAGAGATCTCTGTTCCTAATCACTAGGAACAGCAGATCTGTCTCTCCTCCCCTGTCAGAATGGGGATCTGTCTGTTTACATTGACAGATCCCCGTTCTGGCTCTCTGTGGAGCGATCGTGGGTGGCATCGCGGCCGCCGGCCAAGCACAGGTCCTTTTATACTCCAATATACATGTATAGAGCCATGACAGGTCCTCTTTATACTTCTATATACCTGTATAGAGCCATGACAGGTCCTCTTTATACTCCTACATACATGTATAGAGCCATGACAGGTCCTCTTTATACTCCTACATACATGTATAGAGCCATGTAAGGTCCTTATTATACTTCTATATACACGTATAATGCCATGACTGGTCCTCTTTACACTCCTATACATGTATAGAGCCATAACAGGTCCTCTTTATACTCTTATATACATGTATAGAGCCATAACAGGTCCTCTTTACACTCTTATATACATGTATAGAGCCATGACAGGTCCACTTTAGTTATCATAATATAAAATAATGGATGTGGGGGCATTTTGGTGGGTGTGATTTTTTTTTGGGGGGGGGGCAGCATTTCATTTTTGGTACCAGGCAGCACAATGTCTTGGGCCGACACTGGCAGCAGCAGATGATGTGTATGTCCCGATTTTGTGGTACTACAGCAGGCAGGGCCGGATTAACATAGGGGCTATTGGAGCTGCAGCTCCAGGCCCCTTCCTCAAGTTAGGCCCATTTGCCCAAAAAAAAAAAATCTAAAAAAAATCTAAAAAAAAAAAAAAAAGATCGGGTTCGAGGTTTGTAGCTCGGCGACCAGGGGCCACAGAGACCCCATATTTGGGGGGTATGCAGCTGAAGACCCACCCCACCACTGGTCAAAATATGGGGCTGCTATCATTTAGGGTTCCGGAGATACGAGGATGCTTGCGCAGCCTGTCAGAAGCTATATACAGAACGGCCAGTTTAAATACAAGCTGACACACTCTGCAGCAGAGAGGATGAGCTCACAGTGCTTATCATAATTATTTGTATATCACTAAGACTGCTTTCACACTATGCCGCCCCGAGCGTTGGCGGTAAAATAGCGGTAAAACGCTGCTATTTTACAGTCGGATTTGCGGCACATTTCGGCCACTAGCAGGGCGCTTTTAACCCCCGCCAGCGACCGAGAAAGGGTAAAAAACGCCCGAGATGTGCCGCTACAGCGGCGTATTTCCGGCATACGGCGGTGCTGCCTAGGGATGAGCTTGGAGTTCGAGTCGAACTCATGTTCGACTCGAACATTGCCTGTTCGCCCGTTCGCCGAACAGCGAACAAATTGGGGTGTTCGCGGCAAATTCGAAAAATCTATGGGAGAAATCTAAAGTGTTAATTATAAAGGCTAATATGCAAGTTATTGTCCTAAAAAGTGATGGGGACCGGGGTCCTGCCCCAGGGGACATGTATCAATGCAAAAAGAAGTTTTAAAAACGGCCGTTTTTTCGGGAGCAGTGATTTTAATAATGCTTAAAATGAAAAAATAAAAGTGAAATATTCCTTTAAATTTCATACCTGGGGGGTGTGTATGATATGCATGTGAAGTGGCGCATGTTTCCCGTGCTTAGAACTGTCCCTGCAAAAAATGTCATTTTTGAAAGAAAAAAAGTCTTTTAAAACTGACTCGCGGCTATTAATGAATTGTCGGCTCCCGGCAATACATACAAAAGTCATTGATAAAAAAAAAAAAAAAAAGCGTGGGGGTTCCCGAGAATTCAATTACCAGGCCCTTCAGGTCTGGAATGGATATTAAGGGGAACCCCGCCGCAAATTAAAAAAAAATTGACGTGGGGTTCCCTCAAATATCCATTCCAGGCCCTTCAGATCTGGCATGGATTTTAAGGGGAACTCCACCCCAAATTTAAAAAAAAAATGGCGTGGAGTCCCCCTAAAAATCCATACCAGACCCCTTATCCGAGCACGCAACCTGGCCGGCCGCAGGGGAAAAGGGGGGGACGAGAGAGCGGCCCCCCCTCCCTCCTGAACCGTACCAAGCCACATGCCCTCAACATGGGGAGGATGTCCCCATGTTGATGGGGACAAGGGCCTCATCCCCACAACCCTTGCCCGGTGGTTGTGGGGGTCTGCGGGCGGGGGGCTTATCGGAATCTGGAAGACCCCTTTAACAAAGGGGACCCCCAGATCCCGGCCCCCCCCCTATGTGAATTGGTAAGGGGTACATTGTACCCCTACCATTTCACGAAGAAAGCGTAAAAAAATGTTTAAAAAAACACACAAACACCTTGAAAAAGTCCTTTATTAAAAAACAAAAAAAAACAAAAACATTCCAGCGGTGAAATCCAGTGTCCCGCGGCGATCCCGATGTCCAGCGCTGTCCTTCATTGGTTGTGCCTGAGCGGACCTGATGGGGAACTCCCTCTCAGTATTTTAAATGTATAGACCCGCCCCTTCTGACGTTCCCCATCAGGTCCGCTCCCTCGGTATGTCGGACCCGCCTACGTCATTGGCTTGAGCGGGGAACTTCCTTCACTGTGTAATTTAAATTTACATAGTGAAGGAAGTTCCCCGCTCAAGCCAATGACGTAGGCGGGTCTGACATACCGAGGGGGCGGACCTGATGGGGGACTGCTCTCACTTTGGTAATACATGTATAGACCAGGGGCGGGTCTATACATTTAAAATACTGAGAGGGAGTTCCCCATCAGGTCCGCTCAGGCACAACCAATAAAGGACAGCGCTGGACATCGGGATCACCGCGGGACACTGGATTTCACCGCTGGAATGTTTTTTTTTTTTTTTAAATAAAGGACTTTTTCAAGGTGTTTGTGTGTTTTTTTAAACTTTTTTTACACTTTCTTCGTGAAATGGTAGGGGTACAATGTACCCCTTACCAATTCACATAGGGGGGGGGGCCGGGATCTGGGGGTCCCCTTTGTTAAAGGGGTCTTCCAGATTCCGATAAGCCCCCCGCCCGCAGACCCCCACAACCACCGGGCAAGGGTTGTGGGGATGAGGCCCTTGTCCCCATCAACATGGGGACATCCTCCCCATGTTGAGGGCATGTGGCCTGGTACGGTTCAGGAGGGAGGGGGGGCCGCTCTCTCGTCCCCCCCTCTTCCCCTGCGGCCGGCCAGGTTGCGTGCTCGGATAAGGGGTCTGGTATGGATTTTTAGGGGGACTCCACGCCATTTTTTTTTTAAATTTGGGGTGGAGTTCCCCTTAAAATCCATGCCAGATCTGAAGGGCCTGGTAATTGAATTCTGGGGAACCCCCACGCTTTTTTTTTTTTTTTTTATCAATGACTTTTGTATGTATTGCCGGGAGCCGACAATTCATTAATAGCCGCGAGTCAGTTTTAAAAGACTTTTTTTCTTTCAAAAATGACATTTTTTGCAGGGACAGTTCTAAGCACGGGAAACATGCGCCACTTCACATGCATATCATACACACCCCCCAGGTATGAAATTTAAAGGAATATTTCACTTTTATTTTTTCATTTTAAGCATTATTAAAATCACTGCTCCCGAAAAAACGACCGTTTTTAAAACTTCTTTTTGCATTGATACATGTCCCCTGGGGCAGGACCCCGGTCCCCATCACTTTTTAGGACAATAACTTGCATATTAGCCTTTATAATTAACACTTTAGATTTCTCCCATAGATTTTTCGAATTTGCCGCGAACACCCCAATTTGTTCGCTGTTCGGCGAACGGGCGAACAGGCAATGTTCGAGTCGAACATGAGTTCGACTCGAACTCCAAGCTCATCCCTAGCCGCGAGTCAGTTTTAAATGCATTTTTTTCTTTCAAAAATGACATTTTTTGCAGGGACAGTTCTAATGCCGCGTACACACGACCGCTTTTCTCGACGAGAAAAACGGCATTTTTTTTTTTCGCCGAGAAAAACGATCGTCTGTGGGCTTTATGTCGTTATTCTCGTTGAGAAAAACGGCAGGAAAAACGACGAGAAAAATTAGAACATGTTCTAAATTTTCTCATCGTTTTTTCCATCATTTTTTTCCGCTGCAGTTTTCCCATAGGGAGACACTGCCGCGGAGCCCACAGACGGTCGTTTTTCTCGTCAAAGAAAAAAATGACGGGAAAAACGGTCGTGTGTGGGGGAACATGCCGTTCCCTCGTTTGTCATTTTTTTTCATGCCGTGATTCACGGCGGTGTTTTCACCACCGTGAATCACGATCGTGTGTACGCGGCATAAGCACGGGAAACATGCGCCACTTTACAGGCATATCATACACACCCCCCAGGTACGAAATTTAAAGGAATATTTCACTTTTATTTTTCCATTTTAAGCATTATTAAAATCACTGCTCCCGAAAAAACGGCTGTTTTTAAAACTTCTTTTTTGCATTGATACATGTCCCCTGGGGCAGGACCCCGGTCCCCAAACACTTTTTAGGACAATAACTTGCATATTAGCCTTTATAATTAACACTTTAGATTTCGAACGTTCGAGTCCATTGTATTTAATAGGGTTCTAAAGTTTACACAAACATTTTGTCTGTTCGCAGGTTCTGGTGCAAACCGAACAGGGGGGTGTTCGGCTCATCCCTGGTGCTGCCCATTGATTTTAATGGGCAGGAGCGCATTAGGAGCGGTGAGTTCACCGCTCCTAATGCACTCTAAAGAAGTTGCTGGCAGGACTTTTTCTGACGCCCTGCCAGCGCACCGCTCTAGTGTGAATAGAGCACCTGTTTAAGGGCGGATTGCAGGCGCTATTTTTAACGCTATAGCGCCTGCAAAACGCCCTCAGTGTTAAAAGGGTCTTATAGTAATTAACCCCTTGCCACCCAGGCCAATTCTGAAACTTCTCTCCTACATGTAAAAATCATCATTTGTTTTTTGCTAGAAAATTACTCAGAACCCTCAAACATTAAATATTGTTTTAGCAGAGACCCTATGGAATAAAATGGTGGTCTTTGCAACTTTTTATGTTACACGGTATTTGCGCAGCAATTTTTCAAACCTGTTTTTTTTTTTTAAAGAGACTGTTTGATTCATAAAACAAAAAAAAAAAAACACTAAAGTTATCACGATTTATTTTGTTGTATACTAAGCGATGCTTTAATTTTTTTTACAGGTTACATGTTGAGAGTTACAGAGGAGGTCTAGTGCTAGAATTATTGTTCTCGCTCTAACGATCGTGGCGTATGTAACCTGTGTGTATCTGGCTCTGATACTAGCCAGGGCCTACCCAGCCACTGACTAGTATCTCTCCCCAGCCTGTCCCCACACACCCTCTCACCTGCTGACCTGTGGATGGGGGAATCACTCCTGCAGTGTTATTGTGTTCTGCCTGCGAATACAATGATTACTGTTGCTATCTATAGCTGGCAGCACTGATTGTTTTGGGAAAAACCTGACAGGCTGGTTGTACTCAAGTCAGATAATAGATTGACTTGTGTAAAACCAGCTAGCCCATACATAGATCGACTATGGCTGGTCTCTGCTTAATTGGCGTAATTTCAATCCATGTATGGCCCGCTTAACCACTACGCAGTCCCTAAACATCCTTCCACAAACCTTTACATTTTTCCTTCCCAGATTCCCTTTATCCTCTTCACCTGTAAATACTCTCCACACTTCTCTCCTGTACATACTGCTCACTGTCATACCCTCCACACTTCTCTCCTATACATAGTGCCCACTGTCATACCCTACACACTCCTCTCCTGTACATAGTGCCCGCTGTCATACACTTCTCTCCTGTACATAGTGCCCACTGTCGTACTCTCCACACTCCTCTCCTGTACATACAGCTCACTGTCATACCCTCCACACTCCTCTCCTATACATAGTGCCTACTGTCATACCCTCCACACTCCTCTCCTATACATAGTGCCCACCGTCATACCCTCCACACTCCTCTCCTGTGCATACTGCTCACTGTCATACCCTCCACGCTCCTTCCCTATACATACTGTTCACTGTCATACCCTCCACACTTCTCTCCTATACATAGGGCCCACTGTCATACCCTCCACACCTCTATCCTGTACATACTGCCCATTGTCATATCCTCCCCACTCTTCACTGTCATACCCTCCACACTTCTCTCCTATACATAGTGCCCGCTGTCATGCCCTCCACACTCCTCTCCTGTACATACTGTTCACTGTCATACCCTCCACACTTCTCTCCTATACATAGTGCCCACTGTCATACCCTCCACACCTCTATCCTGTACATACTGCCCATTGTCATATCCTCCCCACTCTTCACCGTCATACCCTCCACACTCCTTTCCTGTGCATACTGCTCACTGTCATACCCTCCACGCTCCTTCCCTATACATAGTGCCCACTGTCATACCCTACACACTCCTCTCCTGTACATAGTGCCCGCTGTCATACACTTCTCTCCTGTACATAGTGCCCACTGTCGTACTCTCCACACTCCTCTTCTGTACATACAGCTCACTGTCATACCCTCCACACTCCTCTCCTATACATAGTGCCCCCTGTCATACCCTCCACACTCCTCTCCTATACATAGTGCCCACTGTCAAACCCTTTACACTCCTCTCCTATACATAGTACCCACTGTCATACCCTCCACACTTCTCTCCTATACATAGTGCCCACCGTCATACCCTCCAAACTCCTCTCCTGTGCATACTGCTCACTGTCATACCCTCCACGCTCCTTCCCTATACATAGTGTCCACTGTCATACCCTCCACACTTCTCTCGTATACATAGTGCCCACCATCATACCCTCCACACTCCTCTCCTGTACATACTGTTCACTGTCATACCCTCCACACTTCTCTCCTATACATAGTGCCCACTGTCATACCCTCCACACCTCTATCCTGTACATACTGCCCATTGTCATATCCTCCCCACTCTTCACTGTCATACCCTCCACACTTCTCTCCTATACATAGTGCCCACTGTCATACCCTCTACACTTCTCTTCTGTACATACTGCTCACTGTCCTACCCTCCACACTCATCTCATGTACATACTGCTCAGTATCATACTGTCCACACTCCTCTCCTGTACATACTGACCACTTTCATAAACTCCTCTATTGTACATAGTGCCGGCTGTCATACCCTCCACACTCCTCTCCTTTACATACTGCTCGCTCTCATACCCTCCACATTCCTTTCCTGTACATACTGCCTATTGTCATACCCTCCTCACCTGTACATACTGCCCACTGTCATTCCCTCCACACTCTTCTCCTGTACATACTGCTCACTGTCTTACCCTCCACACACATTTAATGTACATACTGCTCAGTATCATACCGTCTACACTCCTCTCCTGTACATACTGCTCACTGTCATACCCTTCACACTCCTCTCCTGTACATACTGCCCACATTCATAAACTCCTCTATTGTACATAGTGCCGACTGTCATACCCTCCACACTCCTCTCCTGTGCATACTGCCCACTATCATACCCTCCACACTCCTCTCCTGTACATACTGCCCCCATTATACCCTCCACACCCCTCTCCTGTACATACTGCCCACTATCATACCATCCACACTCCTCTCCTGTACATACTGTAACCCAACCTTACCCTCCACACTCCTCTCCTGTACATACTGTAACCTAACCTTACCCTTCACACTCCCTTCCTGTACATACTGCCAACTATCTTTCTCTCCACATTTCTCTCCTGTACATACTGCCCCCATCATACCCTCCACATTCCTTTCCTGTACATACTGCCCACTGTCATACTCTCCACACTGCTCTTCTGTACATACTGCCCACTTTCATACCCTCCACACTCCTCTCCGGTACATACCACCCTCTGCCATACCCTCCACACTCCTCTGCTGTGCATGCTGCCCACTGTCATACCCTTCAAACTCCTCTCCTGTACATAGTGCCTTCTGCCATACCCTCCACACTACTCTCCTGTACATAGTGCCCACTGTTAGACCCTCCACATTCCTCTCCATTACCTGCACATACTTCCCAGTTTTATACCGTCCATACTCCTTCCCTAAGCCTCTTACCCACAAAAAACAGTTATTTAAAATTATACAGAATATCCTCAATGTTACCAGATCTAGAATAGGCACAATTTTGTTAGTTCAACTGAAGGAAATCTTCTCAGTCCTCATATTTGTTCTGCCCCATTATTAGTACTCATTTCATTTTGTGATTACTATTGTGATGTATAGAGGAACAATGGGGATCTCAGCTACTCTAAATATAGCACTGGTGAAAAAAGTGGCCCTTAAAAATATTTTTGAAATGTTGGCAACTATGCACTTAGGCACTGACCAAAGGCCACCGGGTCAGTAGGGGGCCCCATGAGAGGCTCCTGGGATCCTGTGATAATAAAGCGGTAGTAAACTTCGCTAACATTACTACTTTTTAGAGGCCCTGAGGTAGGTTTTGCCATAATGTACAAGTATGTACAGCATATTAGCACATTAGGGTACATTTAAATTGTCAGACTGAGCCCTCCAGCGCTGTGATCAATCCGGCGGGTCCTGAGCGCTTCCATTTTCACCCGGCCTTCCTTCTGGGCTCTGTGCCTTCGGTCACTTGCCTTGGCCGGGCTGCGTTGATGTCATTCCCACGCATGCTCATGCGCATCCTCTCTCTCTCATCTCCCCTTTCTTCCTCATCCTCCCTCCCTTACCCCTCACCCCTCTCTCACCCTCTCTCTCTCTCTCTCTTTCTCATCCTCCCTCTCTCTCTCTAATTTAATTTGTTATAACAAAAAATTGTTTGCATATTTATTTATTTATTATTTATAAAAGGCCCACCAAAATCCTCAGCACCAGGCCCATGATGTTCTTAATCTGGCCCTGACAGCAGGATGTCCTTCCTGGATGACAACATTGAGGCAAGGCCATCACTCTCCACTCTTCCCCCCAGACTTCCCTGCAGCCAACCTGAGCCTTCTCTGGAGCAAGAGGAGGCAGCCATCCTGGATGATCCTGATTTGGCCATCTGGAGCCAGGTATAGTATTAAATGAAATTGCATTGTGATAAAATTAATGTTTGACAAATATGTCAAGATGAGAAACATACAATATTTTGGGTTCCAGAAGTGAAAACAAGATCTCGAGACATTAGTCTGCACTTAATTGGGTGCTAAAAAGTCAATCTGATGTAGGTGTAAATTAGAAAAAATTATTTCTGGATTTACATTCTAATTGCTTCAATCATGTTTCTAAAGTTTGATGCAAAGATTAAACCAACATTTTAAACTATGTCCCTTTTTCATACACAGGATGAAATCAGCCAGGAGGAGGGTCTGGAAACTGTCAGGCAGGAGAAGGAAGGGCCCAGTGGCAGCCAGGAGGAGGCAGGGCCCACTGTGAGCCAGAAGGTGGCAGGGCCCAGTGGCAGCCAGGAGGTGGCAGGGCCCAGTGGCAGCCAGGAGGTGGCAGGGCAAAGGAGAAGCACCAGATCCCAGGTGCCTCCCATCCGGCTTCCCAAAAGAGGCAGGAGGGACAGGACCACCAGTGAGGCAGCAATGGCCCTTATTAAAGAGGCCCATGCCACCCTCAAAGAGCCCACATCCCCTGAAGAGGCCATTGCCGGCCTAGTGGAGGCAAAGTTCAAGGTGATGAGCATGGAGCAACGCCTCCTATGCGAGCCCCTGCTCATCACCTTGCTCAACAAGGGGGTGATGGAAAAAATTACCCCCAATACAGCTATTTGTGAGGTGGCACAACTGTCCCAACCTCAACCTCCTCCTCCACCTCCACATTCTTCTTCTGCCCCACCCCCTTCTCCTCCACCTCCACCTTGTTCTTCCGCCCCACCCCCTTCTCCTCCACCTCCACCTTGTTCTTCTGCGCCACCCCCTTCTCCTCCACCTCCTCCTCCTCCTGATAGGAGTACCCCTCCAGTGGCCCAGCCTCCAGCCAAACGAAGAAGGAAGGCTGCAGGGAAGGCTTCAGGAAAGGTTGCAGGGAAGGTTGCCAGGAAGACGAGGAAGTGATGGCCTTGCTTCATTGTGGTCGGACAGAAGGCAGCCTGTTGTAGTACCACACACTTGGGACATATATATCACCTGCTGCTGTTCCTGACCTCTGGGAGGCCAGCATCAGATTGTGTTCAGAAATGTTGGCCTTCTCAAGCTCCCAATTTTAGTGTCCACACAGGGTTGATGTGTGGTCTGGGGTCCCTGGGATGCACAAATGGCAGCAGCTTCTCCAGCGCTGCCTTCTCTTTATTTTAGTTCAAACATGAATAAATGTTATATTTCTTTAAGTTCATACTTGACTATGTGTATTTGTAAAAATTTAAAATCTAGCTTTGGAGTAAGCAGATACATTTGACTGACAAAAAAAGGGACAGATAACAACCCCCCAAAAAAATAACTCAATCGTATTTCCCAAAAAAGTGTGTAAAATTTCAATATTAAAAGATTCAATGGGAGATCACTATCAAAACATTGCGAAATTACAATTAACATCAATTAGAAAAATATCTAATTTTTAAATATTCCTAAAAACTTGCACGATATAATACACCTAAATCTTCTTAAGAGCAGCATGAAAAAGGTTAAAAAAAGATAGTCATAACTCTGTGTGAATATCAGCAGCAAAAGAAGTTCATTCGTTTGGATTAATGTAACATTCTAACGAAGATTTCAATGCACAACATTTATACGATGCAAAAATTTGGAGCGTGACGAATGTGCTATCTCCATTACGAAGGCTTGTTTTACCAGAAGATGCGCTCCCGTCTCATAGTTGCTTCTGAGCATGCGCGCTTTTGGAAGAGTCGTAAAAGCATACACACGAACCATTTTCTCGTCACAAAACAGGCCGACGAGAAACACGACAAGGAAATCTGGAATCCTGACGAGAAAATAGAGAGCAGGTTCTCTATTTTCTCGTTGAGATTCCTCTGCAATTTTCTCGTCGTAAAACCATACACACGAACGTTTTTCTCGACAAAAAAGCTCTCGCGGCACTTTTCTTGCCGGTTTTGGACGAGAAACTCGGTCGTGTGTACGAGGCTTGAGACTGCTGCTGTGCTCCGCCATCCTGGATGTTATGTCGACAGTTCCAGAAAACTTATATATGTCATTCAAGTGAGACTTTATAGTATTCCCCAATGCTCCTCTCCCAGCAACATTAACCACTTGCTTACTGGGTACTTAAACCCCCCTCCTGCCCAGACCAATTTTCAGCCTTCAGCGCTCTCACTGTTTGAATGACAATTGCGCAGTCATACAACACTGTACCCAAATGAAATTTGTAATTTTTTCCCCACAAATAGAGATTTCTTTTGGTGCTATTTGATCACCTCTGCGGTTTTTATTTTTTATTAAAAAAAAAGAAAAAAGACAGAATAAAAAAAAAAAAAATACACTTACCCACTTACCTTCACCATGCCACAAGCCCGTGTCCTCCTTATCAGAGGTCAGGCGGTGTTCACAGATTTGAGTCCTGCAGCGAGTTACCTCTTTCCACTGATTCTCGTCCCTAGAATATAGGGGAAAAGTCTATTATTCCCCAAGAAGGCCAATGTCCACACTAGGGATGAGCTTCGAGTTCGAGACGAACTCATGTTCGACTTGAACATTGCCTGTTCGCCCGTTCGCCGAACAGCGAACAATTTTTTGGTGTTCGCAGCAAATTTCCTTCAGGTTCCCAGGGCCTACCTGGAACATTGTAGCCTCGGGCTAAAGGTGCCAGAGACTCCTCTGCCAGTCCACGCACCCCCATGGGGCACACTCCCCCGGGTACTCCCCGGCACTCTCTCCTAAACATGGCGTCTGCCCCTTATATACCCTCTCCCAGCATGCACAGCAGGCAAAACCCCGCCCACCACACGGCAGCTGAGAGAGGACATCCAACCATGCCACTGTCACCTGAGGTTCGACCCTAGGCCTGGGCAACAGTGCCACCCACAGGCCAAAGGGGAACCGTACACCAGACAACACCACAGCAGAGCAGAGTCCAGAATTAAATTAGAAGGCCTGGGCCAAACTATTGCCCAGGCTGTCCCTTAAATTTGGGCATAGCGACCCCCTAAATTTAGGGGTCCGCTACATATACCCCCCCTCAAAGGGCCACTGTCCCCAGTTGCTGGAAGAAAATCAGAAGACCCCCTTCAATCCTGAGTGGGTTCTGGTCTTTTCCAAAACTATGTACAATAAATTGGTTCGGTGCCTGAATCAAATTTTGGAAACAGAGTAAAGAGGAGAAGGAAAGAAAGAAGCATATAGCAGTACACATTACATATTTTTTTTATAGACAATCCCTCCCGCAATCCTATCATATCTTCCCATTCTCCGGTAGAGTTGATGGCCGATCGCCTGCAGAGGGAGAAAAACAAAAACATACAATAAACACATCCTAACTCCTAGAAAACAGAAAATAACCATTCCTCCAGGAAGGAATGACTGGCTTCTGCAGCATAAATTTCTGCAGAACAGCACAACCTAGTGGCAGCACACATCACTACACTGTCATTTGATGCGCATAGGCATGTATTAATACACAGGAACCTTTCTTCTTGATCACGGCGGCTTCCTGCTTTGGCCCTGACTAACTTACCCAGTGTTCAGTTTTTATTTTTTTTCTTTAGAGCAAAAGCAAAAAAAAACATGTTCTTTTCTGTGGGACTGAAGAGGGGAGAGAAAAAACAAACAGTTCTCCGATTCCTCAACAGAGTAAGTTCCCCCATGAGCGGAGGGCCAAGCGAATAGTTGAAGGCAGTTTCCCTGAAGTGGAATAATATATAGAAAAAACACAAGTTCCACTTCAGAGATAATACTTGGGATTAGGGAGGACAAGAGTTTTCCACTGTCTGTCCAAAGTTTCTATGAAATAAACAGCATCTTCTCTGTCCTTGCTGCAGATTACCACACGGTCCGCATGGATGTGCCGACCATAAGTCCAGTACCTGCAGCAGCCTTTATAACGGGTTGTCATTTCAGCTGAACACTTGAAATACCTGTAGCCTCTTGGTACTTTTATATGATCCCACACAGTCAGCGTACCATCGTTCAGGGGAGGCCTCAATCTCAAAGAGCAGTTCTTTGGGAACATAGGGGTATTCCCAACCGTAGTCCGTGGCGACCTTTTTGTTGAAGAGCCGCTGTAATCGGGCTATGGGTGGCATGGTCGCCCGATCTCCTGCTCCAGGAAGGACAATAGCATCCGGAGACCTTCTCAATGGTGCAAGCTCCAGCAGTGGCAAAGGTGGCCGCAATGGTGCTCGGACATCAGTAACAACAAGCACGGAGGATGCCAGAGCAGGCAAAGCGGGCGTGGGATTAGTCTCTTCCTTTAGAGTAGGGGCTTCCACTCGGGGTGTAGTTTCCCCAGAGTCCATTGGCGAAACTCCCCTAAACTGCGGGGTGAAGCCACCGGAATTTTATCCCAACCCTTTTTGATGAAAACTTCATCCACATCGTGATCATCTCCCACATCCGAAGATGAATCCAACTCGGAGGTATCATACTCCTCCGCCGGCAGGTAATTGGTGGTGGAGACAGACACATTGTCCCCAAAAATAGAAGGTTTCTGCGGGCTGGTTGTCCATGCATCCCCAATAGTGTGGGGTTAGGGCTTTCTTCCCTTTCCCAGTAAACACAATGTCACAGTTCCAGCAGCCTCCTTACCGTCCCCTGACGTGGATCTCCTGGAGGTCCCTCCGGCTTGAAGATCCGGTTCAGGTAGGCGCTGGGGCAGGCTTTGGCCGCGGGAGGCCTTAACGTATCCCACCTTCCGCTTGGCGGGTGGAAGAGAGGTCTCCGTTGTAACGGAGGCGGCATCCGCAATGACATCCGTCGCAAGCTCCGTAATGGCCGGAACTCCATCCTCCACATCCGTGGCAGTCGGAACGGTGCGCGTGGGCCTGGCTGTGGGAGTATTGGTTTCCTCCTCAAGAGTGGCGATGCCTGTAAGGCAGTTGACCCGGTAACCCCTGGGTTTCTCAGTCGGCTGATCCACTTCGAAAAGGAACTCTCCGCACGTAGTACATCTTCCAAACGGCTGAAGATGGACCGCCAGTCCTTGGCATCCAGGACAGAGCATGCCCAGGGCCTCCGCATCCCTGCACGTGTAGAGCGCGAAGCGGCCCCTAGGCTTGAGCTGGATCCCTGTATCCGTCAGGGGGGCAGTGAGGGGAGCAACGTCCATGGTTAGGGTAGGTGAGAACATCTGTGGTCCCGGTGCAACAGAAATCCATGGGGCAGCAGACATGTTGCTTCTCCTCTACTAGTTCCGCTCGTACTGTCCCTTGGCGTCAAGACGCCACGTGCAACACACAAGTTGGCGGGGGCTCCTCCCCCCTTTTCCTCTCTGCACGTAGCTCGCGGGCTTTTCTATATTGAGGCACGCCCACGAACTCCGCCGTTAGAAAATCCAGTATAGGCTTAGGCCATTTCTCTCACAAGTGATGCAGTTCAATTTTTTTCCGAAATGGCCGACTTCCACAGAACCACAAACAAGCGAAAAAAATATAGTCCAACTTCCAGGGGTAGCTGCAAAATCACGGAGTCGAGCCCCCACGTGTAGCACACCAATCCTGCGGGGGGTAGGACACACCATGCCACAAGCCCGTGTCCTACTTATCAGAGGTCAGGCAGTGTTCACAGATTTGGGTCCTGCAGCGAGTTACCTCTTTACACTGGTACTCGTCCCTAGAATATAGGGAAAAGTCTATATTCTTCCCCAAGAAGGCCAATGTCCACATGACTTTAACTCCAACAAAGAGTTTATTTTCCTTTGCTTCAGTTAACAGGAAATTTGAAGAGAGGAAGAAACTAGTGAAGATAGGAGGTAGATTCAGGAACACAACACCCGACTCACTCGTTGCCACTCGATCCCGAGTGGGTTTAGCTCACCCGGATAGATCCCTCTCACAGTCTAGCAGCCGGAGTGGAGCTCGAACAGTACTATCACTTTGCCCCCTCCAGGGAGGGGTTCAGGACATCCTCTATAGCAGCAGAATCCTGTTATTCCTGAATCCAGAACTTCCCTTAACCCTCTGTAGAATTCAGAGAACAGACGATGCCAATGGGCACTCTACAGGGTTAACTTTGTTGAGTAAGGAATCCTTCCCTCTAACAGGTCACCAGCCCTTTCCCGAGACAGCAACCTACTATCACTCGTCTCCTCTGTGGGACCGATCCTCCCCTGGCTTCCTCTTGATCAGAGCGGGAACCCTCACCTGGGCACCCTGGGACTCCAATGTGCTGATTGTAGACCCAGTTAAAAAGGTACTGGGCCTACCTGGACCGTTGTAGCCTCCGGATAAAGGTGCCCGAGACTCCTTGGCCAGTCCATGCACCCCCATGTGGTACACTCCCTCGGGTACTCCCCGGCACTCTTCCCTAAACATGGCGTCTGTCCCTTATATACCCTCTCCTGGCATGCACAGCAGGCAAAACGCCCCCCACCACACGGCAGCCGAGAGAGGACATCCAACCACGCCACTGTGTCACCTGAGGTTCGACCCTAGACCTGGGCAAAAGTGCCACCCAAAGGGGAACCGTACACCAGACAACACCACAGCAGAGCAGAGTCCAGAATTAAATTAGAAGGCCAGGGCCAAACTATTGCCCAGGCTGTCCCTTAAATTTGGGCATAGCGACCCCCTAAATTTAGGGGTCCGCTACATAAAATTTTGCAAACGCGTAATTTTCCTCCTTCATTGATGTACGCTGATGAGGCTGCACTGATGAGCACCGATGAGCTACACTGATGGGCACCGATAAGGCGGCACTGGTGGGCACCGATAAGGCGGCACTGAGAAGTGGCATTGGTGGGCACTGAGAGGTGACATTGAGAGGTGGCACTGAAGGGCATTGATAGGTGGCACTGGTTGGCACTGAGAATTGGCACTAATTGGTGGCATTGATAGGTGGCACTGATGGGTGGCAGTGACATTGATAGGCAGCACTGCTAGATGGCACTGACTGCCACCACTGGTGGGCATTGCTAGGTGGCAGTGATGGGCATTGATAGGTGGCACTGGTGGTCACTGGCAGGCGGTACTTGTGTTCACTAATGAGGCAGAATTGCCTCTTCCACTGGGGACCGATGTCCCTCACTCAGCAGCCGGTGATCGGCTTTTTTTTCTCCCCACGCTGTCAGCGCGAGAAGAAAAAAAAACGATTACCGAGCTTTGTTTTGATCACGTGATCAGCTGTCATTGGCTGACAGCTGATCACGTGGTAAGGGCCCGGGACCGGCCCCTTACTCGGATCCGTGATCACCCGAGTCTCAGTGACTCGGTGATCACATTGCGCGCCTTGCAGGGGGCGCGCACAAAGGGCAGGACGTCCGTTGACATCCTCCCGGCAATTGGGGTCCGCGCTGTAGCCATCATCCGACTATAGCGCGGGCCCCTAGTGGTTAAAATTTATATAGGAAAGTGATGGGAGAGGTTGTGCTACAGAACTGACTTTTTCTGGAGTGGTCAAGTATTCAACAAAGCTCAAAGGCTCAGTGCAAGTGAATAAAAAATAATTTATGTAAAAAGGACAAAACACTGCAAGTAAGCATTTCAAATACTTGATTTTTCTGTGCTTTCAAGAAAAAGTGATTTTTTCAACGCCTTATTCTTTGTGGCAATTTGTGAGTAAGTCTGTAACGGATCCCCGTCGCACTCCGCTTGAGTGCTTCCGTCAGTACACTGCTTCCTCCAATCTGGACCTTCAGATATCAGATATTACAGCCCATATATTGTAACTAAATACCAGACGAGACTAGCTCAGTTACACAGCTTGAACATGGAACTGTTTATTGAAACACATGTACTAACAGATATCCACTCAGGGACAATGGATTGGATTCAGGGCGGGGTAAACTGTCCAATCAGCAATAAGGAACACACAGGTATTCAAACATTTGAACAATAGACCACCTTATCAGCAGGAAGGGCTGTTGGAAGAATTCCCCCCTCCCCTCTCTGCCCTGCCCCCGGTTTACATGCTAGGAACACAAATACAAATATCCATCCCATAATACATTTCTAACAAGATAGACACAAACAATAGAATACAGCCACACCCCAAACGACCCAGCAAAAAGTCCAACAGTATGAGACAGTGTATATATATATATATATATATATATATATATATATATATATATATACACACACATATACATATATACACACATACATACATACATACACATATATACATGTATATATATATATATATATATATATATATATATATAGACCCGGACCCCTCTCTCTCCCCCTATCTCCCTCTCTCTCTCCCTGTCCCTCTCTCTCTCTCTCCCTGCCCCCTCTCTCTCTCTCCCTGTCCCCCTCTCTCTACCTGTCCCCCTCTCTCTCTCTCCCTCTCCCCTGTCTCTCTCTCCCCTGTCTCTCTCCCCCCGTCTCTCTCTCCCCCCGTCTCTCTCTCCCCCCGTCTCTCTCTCCCCCGTCTCTCTCTCCCCCTGTCACTCTCCCCCTGTCACTCTCCCCCTGTCACTCTCCCCATGTCTCTCTCTCTTCCCTGTCTCTCCCCCCTCTCTCTCTCCCCATGTCTCTCTCTCTCCCCTGTCTCTCCCATCTCTCTCTCTCTCTCCCCCTGCTGCTCTCTCTCCCCCTGTCACTCTCTCTCTCTCCCCGTCTCTCGCCCCCGTCCCCCTCCCCTCTCTCTCGCTCCCCGTCCCCCTCCCCTCTCGCTCCCCGTCCCCCTCCCCGTCCCCCTCCCCTCTCTCTCTCTCCCCCCCATCTCTCTCTCCGTCTCTCTCTCTCGCTTCCCCCCTCTCTCTCCCCCCTCCAATCTCACTCTCCCTGCCCCCCTCTCTCCCTGCCCTCTCTCTCTCCCTGTCTCTCTCTCCCTGTCTCTCTCTCTCCCTCCCCCTCTCTCTCGCGCGCTCCCCCCTCCCCCTCTCTCTCCCCCTCCAATCTCACTCTCCCTGGCCCCTCTCTCTCCCTGCCCCCTCTCTCTGCCCCTCTCTCTCCCTGCCCTCTCTCTGACAGCAGACGACGTGACACACTGCATGTGGTGGCAAGCGACGGTGGCAAGTGACACGCAGCATCTGATGGAAGGCGGCGGTGGCAAATGACATGCTGTATGTGGTAACAGGCAATGGTTTCCACTGATTCTGCATTCTGGTGAGTTGAACTATTTCATTATATAATACAATGTAGTAAAAGAAATTATGTGATTTGATCATCCTGACATTGCCAGCACCAGCCATTCACTCGAAAAATCACTGCTGAATTCCACGTCAACCCTGAGAATACATTCCCCCCCCCCCTGGTCCTTGGTAAAATTGTCCCTGAATAGCAGTCTGGAAATGTGGCCATACTACCGGGGGAGCAAGGTGACAATTTTCCCCCGGGTTGCTCTGATGCCCCATACAAAGGCCGCACCGCTTTCCTCAGACCCATCCCAAACTCAAAAAGTATGCATATTGCGCAATTACGTGTAGTTTTATATACTGTTTTTGTGCATGTTTGCAAAATTAAAGTGGGCCGGTCTGGGTAAAGTCCAGGGCCAAATTTTTGTCCCAGTCCAGCCCTGCCGCCCTCCCCTCCTCTCCAGCTGCCGCCTGGAAGTGTGAGCCCGAGGTGAGGTGTGATGGGGGGTTGATGCGATTTGTTGTGCTGGGGCTGATGCGATTTGTTGTGCTGGGGTTGATGCAATGTGCTGTGGGCGGTGGGTTGATGCGATTCGATGTGCTCGGGGTGATGCTGTGGGCTGGTGCGATTTGTTGTGCTGGGGTTGATGCGATTTGTTGTGCTGGGGTTGATGCGATTCGTTGTGCCGGGGTTGATGCGATTCGTTGTGCCGGGGTTGATGCGATTCGTTGTGTTGGGGTGATGCGATTCGTTGTGTCGGGGTGGATGCAATCTAGATGCATAAATGAATTTGGTTGCTGAGATTAGTATTTTTTTAAATGAAAAGCTGTACAGAAAAAAGTAGCGCGCGCGCGCGTGTGTGTGTGTGTGTGGTGTATATATATATATATATATATATATATATATATATATACACACACATACACATACACACACACACACACACACACACACACACACACACACACACACACATACATACACACACACACATACATACATACACACACACATCAAGATTATATATAATTTCTTGAACATGTAGTATATTACTGTTTCCTGCAGGGAGGAGAGGTTTGCATAGAAAAGTGTTGACTTCCTCTGACACTGCCGTTGCTATGGAAACCTGACCGGAAACCTATTTCACTGCTTGTGTAGCACTGAGCATGTGCGAGATCTGCAGTAATGAAATCCAGGAAGTAATGCAGTCTGGCTTCAGATGCCCACACATAAGATGGCCACATTGTATTTCTAGTTTATAAACTTTCAATATGCTGTAATAACCTAACAAAACGGACCTCCGTTTACAGACTAACTTTACTAGATTACATTAAGGTTGTGTATTCTAGGGGTATTTTTATTTAAAAAGTGTAATTTAGGCCGGAACACCACTTTAACCACTTAAGCCCAGGACCATTTTGTAGCTAAAGGACCAGAGGTGTTTTCAGAATTTTGCACTGCGCTGCTTTAACTGTAAATTGTGCGGACATGCAATGTTGTACCCAAACGAAATTTGTGTCCTTTTATTCCCACAAATAGAGCTTTCTTTTAATGTTATTTGATTGCCTCTGCGATTTTTATTTTTTACGATATAAACGGAAAAAGACCGAAGATTTTGAAAAAAAAATGATATTTTCTACTTTTTGTTATAAGAAAAATCGAATAAACTCAATTTTAGTCATACATTTAGGCCAAAATGTATTCAGCCACATGTCTTTAGTAAAAAAAATGTCAATAAGTGTATATTTATTGGTTTGCGCAAAAGTTATAGCGTTTACAAACTAGGGTACATTTTCTGGAATTTACACAGCTTTAAATTTATGACTGCCTATCTCATTTCTTGAGGTGCTAAAATGGCAGGGCAGTACAAAACCCCCCCAAATGACCCCATTTTGGAAAGTAGACACCCCAAGGAAATTGCTGAGAGGCATGTTGAGCCAATTGAATATTTTTTTTTTGTCCCAAGTGATTGAATAATGAGAAAAAAAAAATTACAAAAAGTTGTCACTAAATGATATATTGCTCACACATGCCATGGGCATATGTGAAATTACACCCCAAAATACATTCTGCTTCTTCTCCTGAGTACGGGGATACCACATGTGTGGGACTTTTTGGGAGCCTAGCCGCGTACGGGACCCCCAAAAACCAAGCACCGCCTTCAAGATTTCTAAGGGCATACATTTTTGATTTCACTCCTCACTTCCTATCACAGTTTTGAAGGCCATAAAATGCCAAGATGATGCAATTGCTGTTTACATATGACGCTAGACCGATGCTTGCGTTCGCCTTTGCGCAAGAGCAGGGGGGGACAGCGGTGCTTTTTTATTTTATTTTTAAACTGTTCCTTCCATATTTTTTTTTCTACCATTTTTATTGTTATCTCAGGGAATGTAAATATCCCCTATGATAGCAATAGGTAGTGACAGGTACTCTTTTTTTGAAAAAAATTGGGGGGTTAGACCCTAGATCTTTCCTCTGCCCTCAAAGCATCTGACCACACCAAGATCGGTGTGATAAAATGCTTTCCCAATTTCCCAATGGCGCTGTTTATATCCGGGGGGGGGGGGGGGACATTCCCTCCCACTGCTTGTAAAGTCTAGAGGCCAATTATCTGCTAGAATTGCTTTTACATGAAAGCCGGCCACGGTACCTAAACCTGCAGGCATCATTCTGGTATAAACATTCAAAGTCCAGCAACATACCAATACGTTGCTGGTCCTTGTTGGACATGTATTGTAATCTCTTTTTCATGCAGCCTGTTGGCTGAACAAAACAAAAGAGATTGATCGGTGGGTATGCCCACCATTAGAATACCTCCCTTCATCCACCCACTTCTAATGATGGGCATACATGCACCATTTATATATGCCGAAGCATGGGGGCATCCTCCCGCAAAAAAGTTATGCCACGTACACACGGTCTGACTTTTCCACGGGCAAGCCTTCGTCGGAATTTTGACCGTATGTACGCGGCATTAGGAGCAAAAATCACTCCTCCGCCCCTGCTGCCCCCATGCTTCGGCATATATGCTCTTTTTTTTTTAACTGTGGTGGTGAAATCACCTCCTATGGCACTGGAGTCACGGCTTTATGTATCGTGGGAGCAAACGCTGTTGCTGTCAAGATAAATAATTCCGCGCTGCAGTTGAATGGCGCACCTGAAAACAAAAAATTACATACCTGAAAAGCAAGCATGATAAAACATTTCAGAATAGAATACAGTAAAAAAGAGCAGAACGAGAGAGAGAGAGAGAGAGAGAGAGAGAGAGAGAGAGAGAGAGAGAGAGAGAGAGAGAGAACAATAAAACAACATTTTTTTTATTTTATTTGATATTTTTTTTTAATGTTTTTCTTTTTTACACTTTTTTTTGTAACTTTAACAACTGTAATGGTTCGGGTCTCTCAAAATGCGATGGCATCTTGGGAGACCCTGTGTAAGTGTGTCCTAGTCAGTGAAATGCTGTACCCTATGCTAAAACTTCACTTTTGAGTGGTAGCGTTCAAAACATTCACCAAGGCAAAGACCAGGTTTGTCAGGACAGAGTGGACAAAATCAACGGGTGTCACGCCTAAATCTGCGCTTGCTACAGACACAACATCTTTTTTGGGGGGTTCATTGGGTAGGGGTACTCTGGAGGGCATACAGATAATGCCTCTCATGCAGCCGGCTTACTGCATTTGGTAGGGGATGGTGAGGTGCAGAACCGCCTGGATACAGGAGTTCTGTGACTATCTCATTCTGGAATTTTAGAAGAGATAAAGTCCCGCCTGAAGCTCTGTATAGCACATGAGCGTTCAGCAAAGCCAATTGGAATAAGGATAGAGACACTGTTTTGTACCAGCGTCTCGCCTTACGGTCAATTAGATACGGCGCCAACAACTGGTCGTTGAGGTCCACCCCTCCCATATTTTTGTTATATTTGTGGACACAGAGGGGTTTCTCCACAACACCAGTCGCCGTACGAATTTGGACTGTCGTGTCTGCATGAAGGGAGGTAAGAAGGAAAACATTCTTATTGTCCCTCCACTTCATAGCGAGCAAGTTATTACACTTCACGCAGGCTCTCTCCCCCAGCCTAAGACGGGCATCTACAAGCCGCTGGGGAAAGCCCCGGCGATTAGGTCGCACGGTGCCACATGCTCCAATCTGATGATCAAACAAGTGACTAAACAGTGGCACGCTCGTGTAATAATTGTCCACATACAAGTGGTACCCCTTTCCGAATAAGGGTGACACCAAGTTCCACACTATCTTGCCAGCGCTCCCTATGTAATCCGGGCAGTTGACCGGCTCAACCTGACTGTCTTTTCCCTCATAAACCGTAAAGCTCCATACATAGCCTGTTGCCCTGTCACAGAACTTATAGAGCTTGACCCCGTATCTGGCACGCTTGCTAGGAAGGTACTGCTTGAAAGACAAGCGGCCAGAAAATTTAATCAGGGACTCATCAACGCAGACAACTTGATCGGGAATAAACAAGGCTGCAAAACGTTCGTTGAAGTGGTTTATGAGGGGCCGAATTTTGTAGAGCCGCTCGTATTCAGGGTCTCCACTTGGACGACAAAGTTCATTGTCGTTGAAGTGCATGAACCGCAAAATCTGCTCGTATCGTTTCCTGGGCATGGAGGCAGAGAACACGGGCATGTGGTCAATTGGGTGCGTGGACCAATAAGCACGCAATGACGGGAATTTATGTGTGCCCATGTTGAGGGAAAGGCCCAGAAAGGTCTTAAATTCGGAAACCGTAATTGGTTTCCAATCTTTGGCAATGGAAGGCAACTGGGGGTTAGCGGCGATGAATTGACCAGCATATAAATTACTCTGGTCCACAATAGATCTATAGAGATCTTCCATGAAAAACAGCGAATAAAAATCAATTGGCATAAAATCAGCTGTTTCCACCTGAATACCGGGTTGGGCAGTGAATGGGGGAAGTACGGGTTCGGCAGAAGTGGTGGGGACCCAATCAGGATAGGCGAATTCTGCAGGAAGGGCACTATGGGCACGACGGGCCTGCCTTTGTCTTCTTGGTGGCAGCGGGACACTACTTGTGCTTGCCACCTCGCCAGCTTGAACTGCACTTATGGGACTCGCCACGTCACCACGTGATACTGCAGTGCTGGATGTACGCCCAGGCTGTACTAGGCCGCTGGTGCTTGCCAATTCACCAGAAGGAATAGCGGCGCTAGTACTACTCTGCTCCATGATACGAGAGACCTGCGGTTCTTGCTCCTCAACAACCTCAGAAGATCGGGATCGGGTACGCCTGACCTTAGCAGGGACCTCACCTTCGTCGTCAGAGCTATCTGACGTGGAGCCGCTGACTTCACCGTCTTCTACGGGAAGATATTCTGAGCCTGAATCTGACAGATACGTGACCTCCTCTTCACTATCTGTCATGCTCAGTGTGACAGCAGGAAGGTAAAGTCACCTGGTTGCATCCAGGGGGGTAGATATATTTCGCCCAGATTCAGGCTTTACGCCGACTTATACAACTAGGTGGAGAGTTGTATAAGCCCAGCTGAGTCTAGTGGGCTCATGGATGACTCATACCTCTAGGGAGAGTGTGGGGCGTCGTGCAGACAGGGAGTTGATGAGACCAGCTGAAGCTTGTCAGCTCATTTAGGCCTCTATAAGAACTCCCAGCTTCATTAGATGTTAGCTCATGCCTGGACCCAGACCTGTGTGGACTGTCTAGGGAGAGTGAACCCCTGTGCGGTGAGACAAAGCCTGTGTGGCTATTTGCTTGGACATTTAAAACCAGGGACTTAGGGACTAGGACAGCACTAGGCTGATCCCAGTTGTTAGTTAGGAAACCTGTATGTTTAGTCAGAGGTCAAGTTGACCAGGATTTATTTTGTTTATGTTTCTTTTGCTTTGCTGTGTTTTGTCACTGTAAATAGAAAATAAACCGCACCTTTTTGATTTTGAAAACCACAACCTCCGTTTGCTGGGCCTGTTTTTGTGTGGGGAGCCCATCTCGGGGGTCACACACACCCGCTGCCGAGCTAACCCCCTCACATCAGAATCTCGTAGGCCTCTTTACTAGTGTACCTTCGTCTTGCCATTTTGGGCTCTAAATTTAGGGGTACACTAGTAAGATTCACAGGTAAAAAAAGCACTTGACTGTCAGCAAATGTATCAAACGCTTAAAAAAAACCTGTTATCGATCGCAGGGATCAGGATTGTCTCTGCGAACGCTGCAGTTATGTGTGTTGTGTTTGGTAAGTGACAGTGATCGATCGATACTGCACTTGGGTGGGCTGGGCTGGGCGGAGGGGCTAAACGCAGGTGCTAGCAGGTATCTGGGCTGATCCCGCTAACACTGCGTTTTTGGGAACCCTAAACCGCTGGGGACGCTAGTATAGATCTGATCAGATCAGATATTGATACCACTAAGGGAGGTGTATGCTTTGCGCGTGGGTGTTAGCGTTACTGGCACTAACCTAACGCTGCAAGGGACGACGCAGACCCTCTCTGGCACTAAAACCTAATTGATATCAGCCGCCAGGCAATCAGGGGGTTAAACCTTTATTGGGTTATATACGGCGGGTGCCCTGATGCTATAAAAAGCAAACTAACCAACCAGCGTCACCCGTAAAAAACTTATATGGTGATCACTGGTGAAAGGGTTAACTAGGGGCAATCAGGGGGTTAAAACCTTTATTAGGTTATATATGGGGGTACCTGACGCTATATGAAAACCTGACGGGTAACCTAAATAACTAACTGGCTAACCAGTGTCACCAGTAAAACTTATACGGTGATCACTGGTGAAAGGGTTAACTCTAGGGGCAATCATGGGGTTAAAATAATATATGGGGGTACCTGACGCTATAAAAACCTGCGGCGAAACTAAAGGCGAAACTAAAAAGAAATAACTGGCTATCTAGGGCACCACCGCCACTAAATACAGCGATTGGAAAAACAATCGCTTAGTGACGCTGGCGTTAGGGGGTGAAAGGGTTACCTGGGGGTCGATCAAGGGGTTAAACCTTTATTAGGGGGGGTTAGGGGGCTACCCTGGACCTAAAGGGGCCTAAACCTAACTGCCCTGCAACTTTTTACTGTCACAAATGACACTGATTGCAGTGATTAGGAAAAAAAGGCCACTGCAAACGGTGCACTGTGACTGGGGGTACTGGGGGTGATCTGGGGGTGAAAAGTGTGCCTACGTGTACTGGTGTCAGTGGGCTGTTGGTGCACTTACTGTGAGATGTCTTCTCTCCTCGCGCCGGATCGAAAAGACCGACACGAGGAGAGATTACATCACTTCCTCTGCCTGTGTTTACATTACACAGGCAGAGGAAGGTTTTCATTCGCCGGGAGCGATCGCGAGGGGGTTGGCCGGAATCGAACGGCCGTCCCCTCATCCCGGATCGCTCCCGAACAAATAACCACCGCTCACTGTATAGAAGGGGGGTCCGATCGGACCCCCCAACTATACGAAGGCAGTCACGTACCGGCACGTGATTGTGCCTGTCCGTGCCATTCTGCTGACGTATAATTACAGTGGGCGGTCGTTAAGTGGTTAAGGTATCAGTACCTAAAGCAAGCAGAGGAACTGCTAACAAGAGAGCCAGGTGGCTTGATTCTGGACAACCTGCTGCTTGCCATTCATCACTTCCTGGAAAGTAAAGGAGCTGTGGAGATTGGAAATTGGAAATGTGCTGCAGCTATACATTTCACCTTGGCTGCAACTTGGCTGGGATATTGGCTGAACCAACACAGGATTGTGTCCCACATGCTGTCTACCCCTGCAGGGGCGCGAGGAGCTGGTGAGTGGGGACCCATGTGGGGGAGCACCTATGAAGCTCTTGGAAGTTTTGTCGGCACTGATTATTTTGGAAACTGAGTTCACCATTTAAACATCCACTTATATGGTTTTTGCACTTAGCAATTGGACTTTATGTACTGGCACACATATATACTGTTATATGTTTTTATAGTATTTTTATTTACATAGGTATCACATGCAACATATTATTATAGTGGCATACTATTGGAGCAATTGGTAGCACTATTGTTCATTTCATTATTTTATTTATGGATCTTATGTGACTTGGTACCTTACTGAACCACCTGTGGATCACATACACTAATTAGGGTGTTGCTATTTCATTAGCACTCTAAGGCCCCTTTCACACGGAGGGTCCATTCAGGTCCGCCTGCCAGTTTTTTAGGCGGACCTGCACGGACGCTCCATGTAGCTCTATGGAGGCACGGATGTCAGCGGTGACATGTCCGCTGACATCCGCTCCGCCAAAGTGTGACGGAGGAAAACCCTATTTTTCCTTCCGTCGGCGGAGCGGATCGGATGACAACGGACTCTACGGTCCGTCGTCATCCGATTCCCCATAGGGGAGAGCGGCGCTCTGACAGGGCGGTCCCTGCACAGTGTGCGGGGACCGCCCAGTCATCCGCCGGCTCAGCTGGGATCAACTGAGCGATCTCCGCAGAGCAAGCGGAGCTTCACGGGGCGGATCAGTCATGCCCTAACTCTCACTCATAATATAGGCCGTCCTTGGTCATTAGTAAGAGGGCTTTAAGTTTTATACACTTTTTGTTTAGCCACCTGAAGTAAGCCAGACCCACCCACCCAGGGGAGGTGTTTAACAAGTCCCTATCCCTTTTATTTCATTCTAAACCCCTGGATTACTCCTGAGGGGAGAGCAACGCCACACCCCATAAACTATTTACATATAATGTATGAACACCGATCAATCTCTTACCCTAATAAGTCCCATCCCCCCTTCAGTTAGAACATACATTAGGGAACACGGCTAACCCCTTGATCGCCCCCTAGTGTTAACCCCTTCCCTGCCAGTGACATTTTTACTGTAATCAGTGCATTTTTTTTAGCACTGATCGCTGTATAAATGCCAATGGTCCCAAAAATGTGTCAAAAGTGTCCGATGTGTCCGCCATAATGTCACAGTCCCAATTAAAAATGGCAGATTGCCGCCATTACTAGTAAAAAAAAAAAATGCCATAATACTACCCCCTATTTTGTAGACGCTATAACTTTTGCGCAAACCAATCAATATCCGCTTTTTGCAATTTTTTTTTTTTTACAGAAAATATGTAGAAGAGTACATATCGGCCTAAACTGGGGAATTTTTTAAATGGATATTTATTATAGCAAAAAGTAAAAGATAGTGTTTTTTTTTTTCAAAATTGTCGCTATTCTTATGTTTATAGCGCCAAAAAAAAAACTTTTGACCTAGATTCCCCCTTTAATCCCATGGGAGGTCCCATTAGTTAAGATCCTTACATTCCAGAGAACATATATCATCCTTACCCCGTCCTTTTTTCCTTTGGTCCTTTTTCTATCGATAAGGTTTTATTATTTAGCCTCATGTTCATTTGAAATATTTGCAAGTTGCATTTTATATTTTTTTAATTATTGCTTTGTTAATTAAGTTAGCTCTTAGGATCTTTGCCTTGATGATTATTGCACACCATATAGATAATTGTGTCCATCTCGCTCTTCCCCCTCCCCCTGACTAATTAGCATAAATATGACACCTCAACTTTGTCCCCTCCCTAAGTTTTGACAAAAGGAGCATACTGCAGCTCTGAAACATGTTACTGCCTACTACCTAGTGACGTCACGACACACGGCGTCACTTCCGGTTTCAAATGCGAGCTTATGATACTGGCTTCAGGACATCCACCTCCGCATCTCCCACAGCCGTTTCGGATACCTTCACGCAGCCGCCAATGGCCATCCATGCCCCAGCATTCAAGCGGTCTCTGTCCATCCAGTTCTGCAAGCAATTCAAGGATTATTAGATGTGCCTGTCATTTACCTTTTCTCTGTGAGTGCATTTTAACCCTTTGTTTTTATTGAATGGTTTATTAAAATAATACACTTCAATGGTGGCGCCTTCTGTTTTTTCCTACTTACCAATTAACTATTTGTTTGTACAAACAATAGCTTAACTTGACCACCAGATGACACTCTGGGACTAGCAATTCCTGTATGCAGTTTTCTGATAAACCAAATCTACCTTTTAGATTGATTTGACATTGTTATTTTATATATAGATACAGTGCCTTGAAAAAGTATTCATACCCAGTGACATTTTCCACATTTTGTCATGTTACAACCAAAAACGTAAATGTATTTTATTGGGATTTTATGTGATAGACCAACACAAAGTGGCACTTTATTGTGAAATGGAAGGAAAAGGGTAAATGGTTTTTAAAATGTTTTACAAATAAATATCTGAAAAGTGTGGCATGCATTTGTATTCAGCCCCTTTACTGTGATACCCCTAACTAAAATAAAATGGAAAAAATTGCCTTTAGAAGTCACCTAATTAGTAAAAAGAGTCCACCTGTGTATAATTTAATCTCAGTATAAATACAGCTGTTCTGTGAAGCCCTCAGAGGATTTTTAGAGAACCTTAGTGCACAAACAGCATCATGAAGGCCAAGAAACACATCCGACAGGTATGGGATAAAGTTGTGGAGAAGTTTAAAGCAAGGTTAGCTTATAAAAGAATATCCCAAGCTTTGAACATCTCATGGAGCACTGTTCAATGCATTGTCAGAAAATGGAGAGAGTATGGCACAACTGCAAACCTACCAAGACATGGCCACCCACCTAAACTGACAGGTTGGGCAAGGAGAGCATAAATCAGAGAAGCAGCCATGAGGCCAATGGTAACCCTGGTGGAGCTGCAGAGATCCACAGCTCAGGTGGGAAAATCTGTCCACAGGACAACTATTAGCCGTGCACTCCACAAATCTGGCCTTTATGGAAGAGTGGCAAGAAGAAAGCCATTGCTGAAAGAAAGCCATAAGTAGTCCCGTTTGCAGTTTGCGAGACGTCATGTGGGAGACACTGCAAACATGTGGCAGAAGGTGCTCTGGTCAGATGAGACTAAAATTGAACTTTGGCCTAAAAGCAAAACGCTATGTGTGGTGGAAAACTAACACTGCACATCACCCCAAACACATCATCCCCACCGTGAAACATGGTGGTGGCAGCATCATGTTGTGGGGATGCTTTTCTTCAGCAGGGACAGGGAAGCTGGTTAGAGTTGATGGGAAGATGGATGGAGCCAAATACAGGGCAATCTTAGAAGAAAACCTGTTATGCCGCGTACACACGACCGTTTTTAATGTCATTGAAAAAAACAAAGTTTTTTCTCGACGCGATTCTTCTTAAGCCTGCCTTGCCTACACACCATCATGAAAAATAATGCTCAAGCAAAGCACAGTGACGTACGAAATGTACGACGGCACTATAAAGGGGAAGTTCTATTCGGATGGCGCCACCCTTTGGGCTGCTTTTGCTGATCCTTGTGTTAGTAAAGTTTGGTGAGAGATGATTCGGGCTTTTCAGCCTTGTGCTCTTCAGTCCCTTACAGCGTGACGAATGTGCCATCTCCATTACGAACTCTAGTTTTACCAGAATGAGCGCTCCTGTCTCATCACTTGCTTCTGAGCATGCGCGTTTATTTCACGTCGTTAAAGCCTACACACGGCCGTTTTTCATGACGAGAAAAACGACGAGAAAAATTAGAGCATGTTCCAAATTTTTAATGGCCATTTTTCACTTTAAGAAAAATGCTCTGGAGCCCAAACACGATCGTTTTTAATGACCAAATAAAAAAATGGCATTTTTCTCGTCATGAAAAACGGTCGTGTGTACGCGGCATTAGAGTCTGCAAAAGACTTGAGACTGGGGCAGAGGTTCAACTTTCAGCAGGACAATGACCCTAAACATACAGCCAGAGCTACAATGGAATGGTTTAGATCAAAGCATATTCATGTGTTAGAATTTCCCAAAGTCCAGACCTAAATCCAATTGAAAATCTGTGGCTTGAAAAATTCTGTTCACAGATCCTCTCTATTCAATCTGACAGAGCTTGAGCTATTTTGCAAAGAAAATGGGCAAAAATGGCACTCTAAAATTTCAAGGGGTATGAATAATTTTTTTCAAGGCACTGTATATTGCTCCGAGGGGTTGGTAGCATTATTTGTGATTATTCATTTCTGGTACGATAGCATCTAAACGTGAAATCTTGGCTAAAGAGTTGTACATTTTTATACAGTGATCCACAATAAAGTATTAATTATACTTCCTAAAATATTTTGTACACACATAGGCGTACACACAGGTTGTGCCTGGGCACACCCTAATCACCCCGATAGCAACACACAGAGCGACAGTTGGGTGCCTGGTGCTGGAACTCTGTGTTCCAGCAGCCGGCACAGAAAGGAGATGCATGCAGAGTGGCAGTGAGAGCCGGGCGCTGGAACCCTCTCTGTGTACCAGCACCCCGGCACAGGAAGGAGTACACTGTCGGTGGCTGAGTTTTTACCATCAGAACCTCCAGTGCCGGCCTCTTGTGTCTGTACACATAAATCCCTCCCTGCTCTCCTTATACAACAGGAGGGGGCAGGGCGGGGTATCCACTCGTCCGCTCTAGCCTCACACCTGCAGCATCAAGAGAAGTCCATGGCAGCAGCCTGAACAGCCACAGTAAGTTTAAGATTACTGTGAACTTTGTACATAGCACACGCATGAACTCTGCACACTGTACCTAGCTTACTCCTGAACGCTGCTCTCTGTACATAGCACACTTCTGAACTCTGCACCCTGTGCGTAGCACACACCTGAAGTCTGCACTCTGTGCTGGCACACTCCTGAACAGTACACTCTGTATGTAGCATTCTTCTGAACCCTGCACTCTGTATGTAGTGCACTCCTAGGCCCTGCACTCTGTATATAGCAAAAGTTAACCCCCCTCACCCTGCTACACACACTTTTTGTTGCCATCTCCCTGTTAGGGGCCCCAGTGTATCACTTTACCCAGGGGCCCATGATGCTTTTAAGAGCACTCCAGCTCTGTGTGTAGGCGAGGAGATGGGAAAGATCTCCCACTGATGGCTCGGCTTATAAAAGAAGTATGGAAGCATACATGTGTGTGTGTATGTATATATATATATATATATATATATATATATTGTGAGGGGGTTAGCTCGGCAGCGGGTGTGTGTGACCCCCGGGATGGGCTCCCCAGACAAAAACAGGCCCAGCAAACGGAGGTTGTGGTTTTCAAAATCAAAAAGGTGCGGTTTATTTTCTATTTACAGTGACAAAACACAGCAAAGCAAAAGAAACATAAATAAAATAAATCCTGGTCAACTTGACCTCTGACTAAACATACAGGTTTCCTAACTAACAACTGGGATCAGCCTAGTGCTGTCCTAGTCCCTAAGTCCCTGGTTTTAAATGTCCAAGCAAATAGCCACACAGGCTTTTTCTCACCGCACAGGGGTTCACTCTCCCTAGACAGTCCACACAGGTCTGGTTCCAGGCATGAGCTAACATCTAATGAAGCTGGGAGTTCTTATAGAGGCCTAAATGAGCTGACAAGGTTCAGCTGGTCTCCTCATCTCTGTCTGCACGACGCCCCACACTCTCCCTAGAGGTATGAGTCATCCATGAGCCCACTAGCCTTATACAACTCTCCACCTAGTTGTATAAGTCAACGTAAAGCCTGAATCTGGGCGAAATATATCTACCCCCCTGGATGCAACCAGGTGACTTTACCTTCCTGCTGTCACATACCCCCCCCTCTTGTTTTAACCTCGGGGTTGGAACACCAGCAATCAGGCATTCATGTACTCGAGACAAAGCATCCACATTCCCCATTTGAACGCCAGGGCGATGCTTTACTGTGAAGTTGAATTCCTGGAGGGCCAGGAACCACCTATTCACTCTTCTATTTGTTTCCTTGTTTTGAGCCATCCACTTTAACGGAGCGTGATCCGTAACCATGTCAAAGTGCCTACCTAGCAGGTAGTACCGAAGGGAATCTAGAGCCCACTTCACCGCTAAACACTCCTTTTCAACGGTGGCGTAATTTACCTCATGGGACTTCAACTTCCTGCTGAGGTAAATGACTGGGTGCTCTTCCCCGTTCCAGACCTGGGACAATACTGCTCCTAACCCCACATCTGACGCATCACTTTGTACGACAAAGTCTTTAGAGAAGTCGGGTGAGTACAACACTGGCTGGCTACATAAGGCTTGTTTCAAGAATTGGAATGCTGCCTCAGCCTCGGGGGTCCATTTAATCATGACCGACCCTTTCCCCTTCGTCAGGTTGGTTAGGGGCACAGCCTTAGAAGCAAAATGGGGAATGAATCGCCGATAATACCCAGCGATTCCCAGAAAGGCTCGTACCTGCTTCTTGCTGTTGGGACGTGGCCAACTCTGGATGGCCTCGACTTTGTTGAGTTGGGGTTTTATTACTCCCCTCCCAATGGTGTACCCAAGATATTTGGCCTCCTCCTGCCCAATGGTACACTTCTTGGGGTTAGCCGTAAACCCCGCTTCCCGAACAGAGTCCAGGACTGCTTGCACTTTTGGCAGATGTGAGGCCCAATCTGTGCTATGGACAATTACGTCATCCAGGTAAGCCGCAGCATACTCCCGATGGGGCCTCAGCATCTGGTCCATTTTCCGCTGGAATGTGGCCGGCGCATTCTGTAACCCGAACGGCATTCTTTTATATTGGAACGCCCCGTCTGGGGTTACAAATGCGGTTTTCTCTTTGGCCGACTTGGCCAGGGGGATTTGCCAATACCCTTTTGTGAGGTCAAGAGTCGTCATGTATCGGGCTGTTCCCAGCCGGTCGATCAACTCATCTATACGTGGCATGGGGTAGGTGTCAAATTTTGTAACTTTGTTCAACTGACGAAAATCGTTACAAAATCGCCAGCTCCCATCCGGTTTAGGCACCAACACAATGGGACTAGACCAATCACTTTGGGACTCCTCTATCACCCCTAAGTTCAGCATTTTCTGTACTTCCTCCCGTATTGCCTCCCGTCGGGCCTCTGGGATCCGATAGGGTTTTAACTTCACCCTTTCACCGGGCGGGGTAATGATGTCATGCTCTACCCCAGATGTTTGTCCCGGCAGCTCAGAGAATACCTCCTTGTTGCGAAGCACAAACTCCTTAACCTCCTGTTGTTGGGGTTGTGACAAGGTGGCTGCTATTCCAACCTCAGGAATCACGCAACCAGTTTGAGCTGGTGACCAAGTGTCTGCGACTAGGGACTCTCTATCCCTCCAGGCTTTCAACAGATTAACGTGATAGATCTGTTCGGGCTTTCGCCTTCCTGGTTGTCTGACCTTGTAATTCACTTCGCTCACTTTTTCCATTATCTCATAGGGGCCTTGCCATTTGGCAAGGAATTTACTTTCAACCGTAGGGACAAGTACCAGTATCCTATCCCCCGGGGAAAAGGTACGGGTCTTGGCTCCACGGTTGTACACTCTCTGCTGTGCTAACTGCGCTTGGGCCAAATGTTCCTTCACGATGGGCATTACCTGTGCAATTCGGTCTTGCATCAGGGCGACATGCTCAATCACACTCCTGTGGGGAGAACTCTCACTTTCCCAAGTTTCCTTGGCAATATCCAACAGCCCTCTTGGGTGTCTCCCATACAGTAACTCAAAGGGGGAGAATCCCGTAGAGGATTGGGGCACCTCCCTAATAGCAAACATCAGATAAGGAAGTAGACAGTCCCAATCCTTTCCATCTCTATCCACCACTTTCTTCAACATTTGTTTTAGGGTTTTGTTGAATCTTTCAACCAGCCCATCGGTTTGGGGGTGATACACAGATGTACGTAATTGCGTCACTTTGAACAATTTACACAGCTCCTTCATAACCCGGGACATAAAGGGTGTACCTTGGTCCGTAAGCAGTTCTTTACAAATACCCACCCGGCTAAACACAAGAGATAGCTCTTTGGCTATGGTCTTGGCCGAGGTATTTCGGAGAGGGATCGCTTCTGGATAACGGGTGGCATAGTCCATTATAACTAATATGTACTGGTGCCCCCTAGCGGACTTGATTATAGGCCCTACCAAATCCATGGCGATCCTCTCAAACGGGACCTCAATGATGGGTAGAGGGACCAGCGGTCTACGGAAATGTGGCATCGGGGCCGACCTCTGACACACAGGGCAGGAGGAACAATAATTTTCTATGTCCTTCATCACCCCCGGCCAATAGAATCTCTGTAATACCCTCTCTCGGGTTTTCTCTGTCCCCAGATGACCTCCAAGAATGTGCCCATGGGCCAACTCCAACACCAACTTCCTGTAAGGTTTGGGCACCACAAGCTGCTCAACGGTTTCTTCTGCCCTTTTTGCCACCCGATACAGTAGGTCCTTCTCTACGCTGAAGTATGGGTAAGTGCAGGTATTATCTGGGTTCACTAACTCGCCATCTATTTTCACTACGTTTTCCCGTGCCTTTATTAGGGCGGGGTCTTTCAACTGTTCTGTGGCAAAGTTTTCCCTGTGAACCTCAAGATCAGAAAACTCCACAGACGGTAGGTTTTCGTCTGAGGAGGTGGGCTCCTCTCCAGTTTCTTGAGTCTCCCCTGCCAATACTGATAAGGGAAATTCCGGAGAGTCCTCACCACTCTCAGGGGAGTTCTGGCTATCACATTCCTGGTACATAGGGGCACCAGTGGGGGGCTCAGGATCATCCCACAGTTCCCAGAACTTCGGAAAATCCCTTCCCACAATGGCGTCATGCGGTAACTGAGATACTAAGCCCACTGGATGAGAGAGGGTACCTTTGGGGGTCTCGAAACACACTGTAGTCACTGGATACTCTTGGGTGTCCCCATGCACACAAATAACAGCTACCTTGCTATTCCCAAAGATCTCTGTTTTAACTAACTCAGCCTTTATCAGGGTCACAAGGCTACCTGAATCCAGCAATACCACAACATTTCTACCATTAACACACATTTTGCATAAATGTTTCTCAGTTCCTCGAATGGCAGTGCATGCGACTGTCGCACACAGCGACTGACGTCTGCCCGTCAGAAAGTCACACTGCATGGGTTCCTCCACAACCGGGCAATTGGCTGCAATATGTCCCGCTTGCCGGCAGCGGTAGCAAACGATCCTTCTTGCCGCCTCTTGAGCCGCTGATTTCCCAGGCTGTTCTCGCCAAACTTGGGGTAGAGCTCCCACCCTCTCACTCTCTCCACCCTCACCCCTTGGAATCCTCTTATCCGCCCCTGGGGATGGTCTGGTCTTAGGGTGGAAAGTCTGAGTGTCTCTGGAAGAGGCCGTCAGGTTCTCTGCAGCCAAGTATCTCTCTACCCGATCCACAAGTTTACCGGCCGTTTCTGGGTCTCCATGGCTTACCCACTTTTGGATGGCAGTAGGAAGAGCTCTCAAAAACCGATCCATTACAACACGTTCCACAATCTTTGGTGCGGACAAAGTCTCTGGCTGTAGCCACTTTCTGCTCAGGTGAATGAGATCATACATTTGAGACCTGGGGGGTTTTCCAAGCTGGAAAGTCCAGTTATGCACACGCTGAGCCCGGACAGCCTGGGTGACACCCAGCCTTGCCAAAATTTCAGCTTTTAGCATCACATAGTCTTTTGCTTGGTTAGGCTCTAGGTCATAGTAAGCTTTCTGCGATTCACCAGTTAACAGAGGAACCACCAGTCCAGCCCACTGCTCCTCAGGCCACTTTTCTCTTTCAGCGGTCCTTTCAAATGTGGTCAAAAATACCTCTGGATCATCCTCTCCAGTCATTTTTGTCAATAAACGACTCACCCCAAAGGACGCGGTATTAGTGGGACGGCTTTTCTCACTGGTCTGCGGACGTTGCTGCATTACTGCTTCCATTTGTTGTAGTCTCTGCTCTTGCTTCTGTAACAGGTCTATGAAGCGGGCCTCAGATTGCTGCTGGGCTTGTTGCTGATCTTCCAGACTCTGTTGGTGAGCTTGCTGCTGGGCTGCAAGGCTCTGTTGATGAGCTTGCTGCTGGGCTGCAAGGCTCCTTTGCAAACCTGCATTTCTCTGCTGTTGATTGGCATTTGCTAGAGCCAGCTGTTTCAGTATCTCCTCCATGCTGGCTTAAAAAAAAACTGCCACTGGTTCTCCACCAACTGTGAGGGGGTTAGCTCGGCAGCGGGTGTGTGTGACCCCCGGGATGGGCTCCCTAGACAAAAACAGGCCCAGCAAACGGAGGTTGTGGTTTTCAAAATCAAAAAGGTGCGGTTTATTTTCTATTTACAGTGACAAAACACAGCAAAGCAAAAGAAACATAAATAAAATAAATCCTGGTCAACTTGACCTCTGACTAAACATACAGGTTTCCTAACTAACAACTGGGATCAGCCTAGTGCTGTCCTAGTCCCTAAGTCCCTGGTTTTAAATGTCCAAGCAAATAGCCACACAGGCTTTTTCTCACCGCACAGGGGTTCACTCTCCCTAGACAGTCCACACAGGTCTGGTTCCAGGCATGAGCTAACATCTAATGAAGCTGGGAGTTCTTATAGAGGCCTAAATGAGCTGACAAGGTTCAGCTGGTCTCCTCATCTCTGTCTGCACGACGCCCCACACTCTCCCTAGAGGTATGAGTCATCCATGAGCCCACTAGCCTTATACAACTCTCCACCTAGTTGTATAAGTCGGCGTAAAGCCTGAATCTGGGCGAAATATATCTACCCCCCCTGGATGCAACCAGGTGACTTTACCTTCCTGCTGTCACAATATATATATATATATATATATATATATATATATACACACACACACACATACATACACACAAATATACAGTTGTGCTCATAAGTTTACATACCCAGACAGTATTTATGATTTCTTGGCCATTTTTAAGAAAATATAAATAACACAAAAACTTTTTTCACTCATGGTTAGTGTTTGGCTGAAGCCATTTATTATCAATCAACTGTGTTTACTCTTTTTAAATCATGATGGCAACAGAAACTACCCAAATGACCCTGATCAAAAAAGGTTTACATACCCCAGTTATTAATACTGTGTATTGCCCCCTTTAACATCAATGACAGCTTGAAGTCTTTTGTGGTATTTGTGGATAAGGCTCTTTATCTTCTCAGATGGTAAAGCTGCCCATTCCTCTTGGCAAAAAGCCTCCAGTTCCTGTAATTTCTTGGGCTGTCTTGCATGAACTGCACGTTTGAGATCTACCCAGAGTGGCTCAATGATATTGAGGTCAGGAGACTGAGATGGTCACTCCAGAACCTTCACTTTATTCTGCTGTAGCCAATGACAGGTCGACTTGGCCTTGTGTTTTGGATCATTGTCATGTCCAAGTACGTCCCATGCGCAGCTTCCTGGCTGAGGAATGCAAATGTTCCTCCAGTATTTTTTTGATAGCATACGGCATTCATCTTGCCATCAATTTTGACCAAATTTCCTGTGCCTTTTGTAGCACAATTTTCCTGGCAGTTGTGGCTGAAATATTAGTTGGTCTATCTGACCGTGGTTTGGTTTCAACAGAACCCCTCATTTTCCACTTCTTGATTACAGTTTGGATATTTTTATATTCTTTTCCTGTTTTATACAGTTGACCTACCTTTTCCCGCAGAGCCTTTGACAATTCATTTGCTTTCCCCATGACTCCGAATCCAGGAACGTCAGTGCACCACTGGATGAAAGATGCAAGGGCCTGTCAGGAGTCCAGAAACTCATTGACCTTTTATACACACACACTAATTACAAGCAAACGGATCACAGGTGAGGATGGTTACCTTTAGGGCTGGTTCACACTGGGGCGACAAACGCTCCGACATTGGGAGCTCATGTCGCATGACGTGTGAAAATCAATGTTTCCCTATGGGAGCCGTCTTAACTGGTCCGACACGTCGGTCCGACTTTGAGAATGCTCCCTGTACTACTTTGGTCCGACTTTGATCCTACTTCAGCCCATTGACTATCATTGAAGTCGGATCAAAGTCGGACCGCAGTCTTGCATGATCCGACTTTGGCATGCGACTTGTGCTGTGCTGCTCTTGAGGGGGAACTCCAGGCCAAATGTTAAATAAAAAACCGGCATGGGTTCCCCCTCCAGGAGCATACCAGGCCCTTGGGTCTGGTCTGGATTTGAAGGGGAACCCCTACGCCGAAAAAACGGCGTGGGGGTCCCCACAAAATCCAAACCCTTATCCGAGCACACAACCTGGCAGGCCGCAGGGGAAGAGGGGGGGACGAGAGAGCGGCCCCCCACCCTCCGGAACCGTACCAGGCCGCATGCCCTCAACATGGGGGGGGGTTTGGTGCTCTGGGGCAGGGGGGCGACCTGCGGCCCCCCCACCCCAGAGCACCCTGCCCCCATGTTGATGAGGACAGGGCCTCTTCCCGACAACCCTGGCCGTTGGTTTCGGGGTCTGCGGGCGGGGGGCTTATCGGAATCCGGGAGCCCCCTTCAATAAAAGGGGCCCCCGGATCCCGGCCCCCCACCCTATGTGAATGAGTATGGGGTACATCGTACCCCTACCCATTCACCTGGTGGAAAAAAATTGCAATAAAAAAACCACACAGCTTTTTAAAGTATTTTATTGCACCGCTCCGGAGGTCTTCTTCCGACTTCGGGGGTCTCCGGTGTCGTCGCCGCGCTCTCCGGTTCTTTCTTCTGCTGGGCCACCGCTAACTTCTTTAGCCCTTTTGCTAGTGGAGGCCCGGTCTTCTCCGTCACCTTCTTCTTCTCCTCCCGCTCTCCGGTTCTTCTCCCACTTCTTTCTTCTGCCGGCTCCTCCACTAACTTCTTTAGCTCTTTTGCTAGTGGAGGGGCCGGTCTTCCCGTCGCCGTCTTCTTCTCTCTTCTCCTTCTCGATGTTGACGCGTCGCTTCCTCCCGCTGTAATACTGGCTGTTTGCTCCGCATTAATATAGGCTTCTCATGACGTCACAGTCACATGTTCCCATGACGTCACAGTCACATGCTCCGGGGCCATGTGCCCCGCGACATGTGACTGTGACGTCATGAGAAGCCTATATTAATGCAGAGCGAACAGCCAGTATTACAGCGGGAGGAAGCGACGCGACAACATGGAGGAGGAGAAGAGAGAAGAAGACAGCGACGGGAAGACCGGCCCCTCCACTAGCAAAAGAGCTAAAGAAGTTAGTGGAGGGGCCGGCAGAAGAAAGAAGCGGGAGAAGAACCGGAGAGCGGGAGAAGAAGAAGGCGATGGAGAAGACCGGGCCTCTGCTAGCAAAAGAGCTAAAGAAGTTAGCGGTGGCCCGGCAGAAGAAAGAACCGGAGAGCGCAGCGACGACACTGGAGACCCCCAAAGTCGGAAGAAGACCCCCGGAGCTGTGCAATAAAATACTTTAAAAAGCTGTGTGGTTTTTTTATTGCAATTTTTTTCCACCAGGTGAATGGGTAGGGGTACGATGTACCCCATACTCATTCACATAGGGTGGGGGGGCCGGGATCCGGGGGCCCCTTTATTGAAGGGGGCTCCCGGATTCCGATAAGCCCCCCGCCCGCAGACCCCGACAACCAACGGCCAGGGTTGTCGGGAAGAGGCCCTGTCCTCATCAACATGGGGGCAGGGTGCTCTGGGGTGGGGGGGCCGCAGGTCGCCCCCCTGCCCCAGAGCACCAAACCCCCCCATGTTGAGGGCATGCGGCCTGGTACGGTTCAGGAGGGAGGGGGGGCGCTCTCTCATCCCCCCCCTCTTCCCTCATCCCCCCCCCCTCTTTGCGGCCTGCCAGGTTGTGTGCTCGGATAAGGGTCTGGTTTGGATCTTGGGGGAGACCCCCACGCCGTTTTTCCGGCGTAGGGGCGCCCCTTCAAAATCCAGACCAGACCCAAGGGCCTGGTATGCCCTTGGAGGGGGAACCCATGCCGGTTTTTTATTTAAAATTTGGCCTGGAGTTCCCCCTCAAGATTCATATCAAACACAGTGCCTGATATTGGCGGGGATCCAAGTCGGATCCCCGTTCATTGAAAGTCGGACATATGTCAGCTTCATGTCGCAGGGCAAAGTCGGATCCAAAGTAGGACAGATGTCGTGTCGCACTAGTGTGAACCCAGCCTTAATAGCCATTCAAACCCCTTTGTGTCAACTTGTGTGCATGTTATCAGTCCAAAATCACCAGGGTATGTAAACTTTTGATCAGGGTCATTTGGGTAGTTTGTTGTGATTATGATTTAAAAAGAGTAAACACAGTTGATTGATAATAAATGGCTTCAGCCAAACACTGATGCCGCGTATACACGACCGCTTTTCTCGACGAGAAAAACGTCTTTTTTTTTTTCGCCGAGAAAAACGATCGTCTGTGGGCTTTATGTCGTTTATTTCAACGAGAAAAACGGCATTAAAAACCACGCGAAAAATTAGAACATGTTCTAAATTTTCTCGCCGTTTTTCACGTCGTCGTTTTTTTCATCATGAAAAATGATCGTGTGTAGGCTTTAACGACGTGAAAAAAGCGCGCATGATCAGAAGCAAGTGAGGAGAAGGGAGCGCTCGTTCTGGTAAAACTACTGTTCGGAATGGAGATGGCACATTCGTCATGCATGAAATTATTACATCGTTTAATGCAGCGCATTCTTTTCTTCGTTCTAAATGCTGCAATATTCCAAATCTCTTGCTGCTGATATTCTCCCAGAGTTAGGACAATCTTTGTTCTTTAGTATTTATTGTTTTATCATGATTAATCTCTATTTTGGTGAGCCAGATCTCCCTAAATGCCCAAACATTTTTACAATGTTTTTTTTTTTTGTTTTTAGATTTTAATTTGTGGTATTAGATTTTAGACTGTTTTTACATATTATTTGCTATTTTGGAGTGTGTCAAGTTACCACGACATTATTATTTATTCTAATTTGGCCTCAATGAGGTTAGTGTCCCTTGTTAATTTCACAATTTTTTATCCACTGTCCCTGCCTACTCACTTACAAACTGGCTATTTAGAAGAAAAACACATGTTCATTTTGTATCTTCCAAAAAAAATTCCATTTATTATGGCCTAATAACAAATTAAAAGGTAAGGCAAAACCAAACCATATGTAAAGTACAAATCAAGAAGCCAGGAAGACAGCACTGGAGACCCTGCTGAAATTAGTGCAGACCCAGATCACCACAGCAAACACCAAAGCATGTGAATCCAAAAATTGGGCCCATGTGAGGCACATATCCTGGGCTCATTTTCGGGTTTTTTGTTTGACCTTCCCTGCAGCCTTCCTTGGAGGCTGTGTCCGTGGAGGAGGGACTGGAGCAAGAGCAGGGTCTGGAACAGGAGCAGGGACTGTTACAGGAGCAGGGACTGTTACAGGAGCATGGAGTGGGGCAGGAGCATGGAGTGGGGCAGGAGCATGGAGTGGGGCAGGAGCATGGAGTGGGGCAGGAACTTGAGCATAAAAATATGAAAGGTCCACAACGTCTGTGAAATCCTTCAGTTTGTTCAACAGGCCCATATTGACCACCTTCAATATTAGGGTTTCACATTTCAGCCTCTGGTCCAGTTCCATTTGGGGCAGTTTCTCCCCAATAAGGGCAGCAAATCCCTCTGCAGCGGTGGGGGGCTCTCGGAGTGCAGAAGTAGCCTCCCTAATTAGGGCCTGGGTCTCCTCCTCCATTTGAAGCAGCCTCCTTGATCTTTTTGCTGGAATCCGCAGCAGAGGGATCTGGGGCCTGGTGGTGTGCTGGGTCCCACTGGGGCCTGCCTCTTCCTGGGTCCCACTGGGGCCTGCCTCTTCCTGGCTCCCACTGGGGCCTGCCTCCTCCTGGCTTCCAGTGGCACCTGCCTCCTCGTGTGTCCCACTGGGGCCTGTCTCCTCCTGGCTTCCAGTGGCACCTGCCTCCTCGTGTGTCCCACTGGGGCCTGTCTCCTCATCCTGTTTAAAAAAGGTACATCGAGTTAGTTTTGCCTTCATCTTTCACACACATTTGTCACCTCATGACATTTGGTAATTGAATGCTACTAAATATTAAAGTGAATCATTCTGACACCAGTATATTTCTTTTGGGTGCCCTTAATTTTTGGCCACTGCTGTCTATTGATATGTCAGACACTTTTTTATAACTCTTAACATTTTTCACACTTTTTTACAAACTTTTACAACATTCAACTTTTATTACTCTAAATATTTTGTGAAATATTATACCTGGCTCCAAATATTTAAATCAGGCTCCTCCAGGACTTGAGGTTGTTCCTCCAAAGAGACCTCAACTTGGCTGGAGGCTTGGCTGCAGGGAATGCTGGAGGGAAGGCTGGAGGGTTGGCTGCAGGGAAGGCTGGAGGGTTGGCTGCAGGGAAGGCTGGAGGTCGTTCTGGGTGGAAGGCTGGAAAGGGATTCCCTGGATTCCAGGTGTTCATCCAGGAAACTCAGGTGCTGATAGTACCACAGATTTGGGATGTATCGGTCCTCTGCACCTGCTCCTGACCGCAGGGATTTTAGCACTTTATTCCGTTGAGCCCGGTATGTGCCCCTAATGGTCCCAATTTTTGTGTTCAGATCCTGTAGTGTTGCTGTGGGGATCTGAGTTTTCACAAATTCCAGCAAGGTCTCCAGTGCTCTCTTCCTGGCTTCTTTATTTTTATTATGTTTATTTTTAGTCTGCCATAAAATTGGAAGATTCTTCCATCTTTGCAGGAATTCCATCATAAAATCTGGGTCCTTAAATACCTTCATTTTCTCTGCAATTCAAAACCCAAATCAAAAAAAGGAATGTCAGTCAGGACTTCTCCAAATCTTTCTCACCATATATAAGCCACTAACGTAGCAATTGATCAGTCATCATAGAGTTGAGTGGACACCTGGATGTTTGTGTTGAACTCTTTTTAGCTAACTTTGTAAAAAGCTAGAGTTCGTGACCTGACTTTCCCCAAACCCAAACCCCATTGAAGTAAATGTTGCCCTGTAAATCGTGGGAATAAAAGGACTCCCCAAAAATAAAGGAGTACCTCGAACTGTCCCTGCACCAAGTGTAATTTAAAAAATAAATAAAAATAAAACTAAATTCACTCCTGGGTATAATTAATTGTTGTCTCCTGTCAATTGCAATACATAGGAAAGTCATTGATACAAACATTGGTAAAGCATTGTGGTTCCCCCAAATATCCATACCAGGCCCTTCAGGTCTGTCAAGGATTTTAAGGGGAACTCCCCCCAAATTCTGGGAAAAAATGGCGTGGAGTCCCCCCCCAAATCCATAACAGACCCTTATCCGAGCACGTAACCTGGCCGGCCACAGGGGAAGAGGGGGGGACGAGAGAGCGGCCCCCCCTCCCTCCTGAACCGTACCAAGCCACATGCCCTCAACATGGGGAGGATGTCCCCATGTTGATGGGGACAAGGGCCTCATCCCCACAACCCTTGCCCGGTGGTTGTGGGGGTCTGCGGGCGGGGGGCTTATTGGAATCTGGAAGACCCCTTTAACAAAGGGGACCCCCAGATCCCGCCCCCACCCTATGTGAAATGGTAATGGGGGACATTGTACCCCTACCATTTCACCTTAATAAATGGCATTATCTAAAAAATGACACTACACGGTTTTTGACAATTCCTTTATTATTGGTATTGTTTTTCAACCATCTTCTTCCTTCTTCTTTTCTGCATTCGAGTTTCTTCCTCCATCTTCATCTTCATCTTCATCTTCCTTCTTGCTTCGGGCTTCTCGTCCGCATCTTGCTTCGGCTTCTTCTTTGTTCTCCCGCCGCTCCGTTTGAATTGGAGTTTCCCGCTGTGTGACGCAAAGTTAGGCAGTTCTCCTCTAGGTCCACTGCGAGCCGGGGGACCCGCCCCCCTCTGACTGCACGGGGAAAGTACCTGTGAAATCTCTGTGCGTCAGAGGGGGGCGGGGTCGCCGGACCAAGAGGAGAACTGATGAACTGAGCGTCCCACAGCGGGAACCTCCAATTCAAACGGAGCGGCCGGAGAAAGAAGAACCCGGAGCAAGATGCGGACGAGAACACCAAAGGAAGAAGGAAGATGAAGAGGAAGATGGAGGAAGAATCACGAAGCGAGAAAAGAAGAAGAAGGAAGAAGATGGAAGAAAGCCAAACAAAAAATTAAAGGAATTGTCAAAAACTGACTACTGTCATTTTTAACATTTTGTACACTTTCTTCGTGAAATGGTAGGGGTACAATGTACCCCTTACCAATTCACATAGGGGGGGCCGGGATCTGGGGGTCCCCTTTGTTAAAGGGGTCTTCCAGATTCCGATAAGCCCCCCGCCCGCAGACCCCCACAACCACCGGGCAAGGGTTGTGGGGATGAGGCCCTTGTCCCCATCAACATGGGGACATCCTCCCCATGTTGAGGGCATGTGGCTTGGTACGGTTCAGGAGGGAGGGGGGGGCGCTCTCGTCCCCCCCTCTTCCCCTGCGGCCGGCCAGGTTGTGTGCTCGGATAAAGGGTCTGTTGTGGATTTTGGGGGGGACTCCACGCCCTTTTTTTTTCCTGATTTGGGGGTGGAGTTCCCCTTAAAATCCTTGACAGACCTGAAGGGCCTGCAACTCGAATTTGGGGGAACCCCCACGTTTTAATTTTGCAGGTACAACTCACTTTTCAAGGTCTTGCCATTTGCCGGGAGGCAAGAATTCATTTAGAGCCGCGATTGACTTTTCAAAGTTTATTCACAATTAAAAAATGACACTTTGTGCACGGCCAGTACTAACAGCACGGGAAGCAAGCGCCAAGTTACATGCATATTGCCCAACCCCGGCCCCGAACATACAGTGAATGAATGTTTATAGGTTTAATGCTCCTGGACACAGCCAAATTTAAAGGTCTGTACGGTCACTACATTTGCTGTTCGGGGCCGCTCAACCCTCGACATATCAAGTATGAAAAATGTTACGTACCCGCGATCTACACGTTCGTTGCTTCCGACCTTCTTCCACTCACTGAACGTCGCTTTCAACAATGTTTTTTGGAGTTATATACAGTGCGCATGCGTGACGCTCCGCACGCTTTCCCGCCCCTGACGTTCGTTACACTACTTTCCCCGCCCCTTCTCGCTACTCCTTAATGACGGAGAGTGTAAACATGTCGGCGAATCACCAACATGATATGGAAAGTGGGGAAGAAAGCAGGCCCCGACCCAGAAGGTATAAAGCCACTAACATGAGCTTTGAGGAGATGGTGGAGATGGTCAGCATATTGCTCCGGGATGATTATGACGCCAAACATGGGCCCTACAAAAAGCCAAATCAAGTGAAGTCCAAGATCATGGATAAAGTGGTCAAAGCGCTATTTCAGAAATTTGGTGTTCGCAGGTCGCGGGAACAGATCCGGAAACGATGGTCAGACATTAAGTTGCGTGAGCCGGATCAATATAAAAAGATTAAAAAAGTCATCAAAAAAAGTAAGTATATCTACATTAAATGTGATTTTTGGTAAAAACGTGGTGTTGCATGTGCTTTTAAAATAATGGATGTAGTACAGTTAAAAATGTCATGTTTCATGTTTTTGGGCACACGAATCGATCGTATAAATGGTCGTTCAAACGTTCACTCAATCACAAGCTTTTCGCCCGATTCATTGTTCGAACGACATTTTATCAATCCTAAAATAATAGGCATGTTCTAATGTTTTTAGCAATGTATTCCACCAAAACATCGTTTGGGTGGTATTGAACGAGGATTTCAACGTTGGATTCTTGTGCCCAAGAACATGAAACAGGACATCATGAAATGTTTATGTGAGAAGTAATTATAAACATGTTTGTGTAGTTGTTGGTAATTAGATTTGGCTAATGTAACTAGATTCAGTGTACGGTTACATGAGTATGCTCAGCAGCTGCTTACACATCTGGACTCATTAGCACAAGTGTGGGCCACAAGAACAACCTTTTGATGGTGTCACACACAGGTGATCCAGTGGAAACCTGGTGTGTTTCCATGTGTGAAACATGACCAAAAGAGATTAATCTACCATCTTGGGAAATTGATACAATCATGTGTTCATCTCCTAAAAAATGATCACTAATACAATTGTAACACACTTCCCAAGAATGATTAATATTCCTCTTTCATGCCAAAATATAACCAAAAGGTAGACTTGTGTAACTAAATATATCTCCTAGGGCTTCAAAGAGCTAAGAGACACAAGGCTGCAAACCCCGCACCACCAACTCAAGACACACGACCGCAGGATGTGGCAGAAGAGGGAAATGTCAACTCACCAGGTCAGTGTCATACACCACAGCCTCAGGTAATAGATGTTGGCCTGTATATTTATTAACCACTTAACGACCGCCCACTATAAATATACGTCAGCAGAATGGCACCGACAGGCAGAATCACGTATATGTACGTGATTGCCTTTGTATAGTTGGGGGGTCCGATCGGACCCCCCTTCTTTACAGTGAGCGGTCGTTTTACCTTCGGGAGCAATCCGGCATGAGGGGACGGCCGTTCGATTCCGGCCACCCCCTCTCGATCGCTCCCGGCGAATGAGAGAGCTTCCCCTGCCTGCCAGGAAGGAGGAAGTGATGTCATCTCTCCTGGGGCGCTCACATATACCGAGCCCCGTACAGGAGAAGATGCCAGGTTAGTACACAAAACAGCACACTGACACCAGGACACATAGGCACATAAATCGCCCCCCCAGGCCCCCCCAGACACCCCCAGATCACCCCCCAGCCCCCCCCCCAGCCCCCAGTCACAGTGTCACTGATTGCAGTGACCATTTATTTAGTGATCACTGCAATCAGTGACATTTGTGACTGTAAAAGTGTCACTACATTTAGTTTTAGGTCCAGTGTAGCCCCCTAACCCCCCCTAATAAAGGTTTAACCCCCTGATCACCCCCCAGATAACCCTTTCACCCCCTATCACCACTGTCACTAAGCGATCATTTTTCTGATCAATGTCTTAGCGTCGGTGATGCTGATCGGTAGCCAGTAATTTTTTTTAGGTTCGCCGCAGGTTTTTATAGCGTCGGGTACCCCCATATATTACCTAATGAAGGTTTAACCCCCTTGATCGCCCCCCAGGTAACCCTTTCACCCCCTATCACCACTGTCACTAAGTTATAATTTTTCTGATCGATGTCTTAGCGTCGGCGATGCTGATCGGTAGCCAGTAATTTTTTTTAGGTTCGCCGCAGGTTTTTATAGCGTCGGGTACCCCCATATATTACCTAATAAAGGTTTAACCCCCTTGATCACCCCCCAGGTAACCCTTTCACCCCCTAGCACCGCCGTGGCTATGCGATAATTTTTCTGATCGATGTCTTAGCGTCGGTGATGCTGATCGGTAGCCAGTAATTTTTTTTAGGTTCGCCGCAGGTTTTTATAGCGTCGGGTACCCCCATATATTTCCTAATAAAGGTTTAACCCCCTTGATCGCCCCCCCAGGTAACTCTTTCACCCCCTATCACCACTGTCACTAAGCGATAATTTTTCTGATCGATGTCTTAGCGTCGGCGATGCTGATCGGTAGCCAGTAATTTTTTTTAGGTTCGCCGCAGGTTTTTATAGCGTCGGGTACCCCCATATATTACCTAATAAAGGTGTAACCCCCTTGATCACCCCCCAGGTAACCCTTTCACCCCCTAGCACCGCCGTCACTATGCGATCATTTTTCTGATCGATGTCTTAGCGTCGGTGATGCTGATCGGTAGCCAGTAATTTTTTTTAAGTTTGCCGCAGGTTTTTATAGCGTCAGGTACCCCCATATATTATCTAATAAAGGTTTAACCCCCTGATCGCCCCCCCAGGTAACCCTTTCACCCCCTATCACCACTGTCGCTAAGCAATCGTTTTTATGATCGTTGTCTTAGTGTCGGTGATGCCGATAGGTAGCCAGTAATTTTTTTTTAGGTTCGCCGTCAGGTTTTTATATAGCGTCAGGTACCCCCATATATTACCTAATAAAGGTTTTAACCCCCTAATTGCCCCTAGTTAACCCTTTCACCAGTGATCATCATATAAGTGTTACGGGTGACGCTGGTTAGTTAGTTTGCTTTTTATAGTGTCAGGGCACCCGCCGTATATAACCCAATAAAGGTTTAACCCCCTGATCGCCCGGCGGGTGATATCAGTTAGGTTTTAGCGTCAGAGAGGGTCTGCGTCACACCCCAGGCAGCGTCAGGTTAGTGCCAGTAGCGCTAACACCCACACGTGAAGCATACACCCCCCTTAGTGGTATAGTATCTGATCTGATCAGATCTATACTAGCGTCCCCAGCAGTTTAGGGTTCCCAAAAACGCAGTGTTAGCGGGATCAGCCCAGATACCTGCTAGCACCTGCGTTTTGCCCCTCCGTCCAGCCCAGGCCACCGAAGTGCAGTATCGATCGATCGCTGTCACTTGCAAAACACAACACACATAACTGCAGCGTTCGCAGAGACAGGCCTGATCCCTGCGACTCCAGTGCTGTAGGAGGTAATTTCACCACCACAGTTAAAAAAAAAAAAGCATATATGCCGAAGCATTGGGGCAGCAGGAGCGGAGGAGCGATTTTGCTCCTAATGCCGCGTATATACGGTCGAAATTCCGACGGAGGCTTGCCCGTGGAAAAGTCTGACCATGTGTACGCGGCATAACTTTTGCGAGAAGATGCCCCCATGCTTCGGCATATATAAAAAAAAAGATTGATCGGTGGGTATGCCCACCATTAGAATACCGCCCTTCATCCACCCACTTCTAATGATGGGCATACCCACCGATCAATCTTTTTTTTTCGTTCAGCCAACAGGCTGCATGAAAAAAAAGATTACAATACATGTCCAACAAGGACCAGCAACGTACTGGTATGTTGCTGGACTTTGAATGTTTATACCAGAATGATGCCTGCGGGTTTAGGTATCATCTTGGTATCATTCTTTTCAGCCAGCGGCCGGCTTTCATGTAAAAGCAATCCTAGTGGCTAATTAGCCTCTGGACTGCTTTTACAAGCAGTGGGAGGGAATGTCCCCCCCCCCGGATATAAAAAGCGCCATTGGGAAATTGGGAAAGCATTTTATCACACCGATCTTGGTGTGGTCAGATGCTTTGAGGGCAGAGGAAAGATCTAGGGTCCAATAGACCCCAGTTTTTTCAAAAAAGAGTACCTGTCATTACCTATTGCTATCATAGGGGATATTTACATTCCCTGAGATAACAATAAAAGTGATAAAAATAAATAAATATGGAAGCAACAGTTTAAAAATAAAATAAAAAAGCAAAATTAATAATAAAAAAAAAAAAAGCACCCCTGTCCTGCCCTGCTCTTGCCCAATGGCGAACACAAGCGTCGGTCTGGCGTCATATGTAAACAGCAATTGCACCATGCATGTGAGGTATCACCGCGAAGGTCAGATCGAGGGCAGTAATTTTAGCAGTAGACCTCCTCTGTAAATCTAACGGGGTAACCTGTAAATGCTTTTAAAGGCTTTTAAAAATGTATGTAGTTTGTCGCCAATGTGCGTTTGTGCGAAATTTTAAAGCATGTCGTGTTTGGTATCTATGCACTCGGCCTAAGATCATCTTTTTTATTTCATCAAACATTTGGGCAATATAGTGTGTTTTAGTGCATTAAAATTAAAAAAAGTGTATTTTTTTCCCAAAAAAAATGCGTTTGAAAAATCGCTGCGCAAATACTGTGTAGAAAAAAAAAATGCAACACCCACCATTTTATTCTGTAGGGCCTTTGCTTTAAAAATATATATAATGTTTGGGGGTTCAACATAATTTTCTTGCAAAAAAAAAAATGTTTTCATGTAAACAAAAAGTGTCAAAAAGGGCTTTGTCTTCAAGTGGTTAGAAGAGTGGATGTAAGCTTCCTAATGTTGTGTATAAAATGCCAGAACAGTTCAAAACCCCCCCCCCAAATGACCCCATTTTGGAAAGTAGACACCCCAAGCTATATACTGAGAGGCATGTCGAGTCCATGGAATATTTTATATGTTGACACAAGTTGCGGAAAAAATAATTTTATTTATTTATTTATTTTTTTTGCACAAAGTTGTCACTAAATGATATATTGCTCAAACATGCCATGGGCATATGTGGAATTACACCCCAAAATACATTCTGTTGCTTCTCCTGAGTACGGGGATACCACATGTGTGAGACTTTTTGGGAGCCTAGCCGCGTACGGGACCCCAAAAACCAAGCACCGCCTTCAGGGTTTCTAAGGGTGTCAATTTTTGATTTCACTTCTCACTGCCTATCACAGTTTCGGAGGCCATGGAATGCCCAGATGGCACAAACCCCCCCAAATGACCCCATTTTGGAAAGTAGACACCCCAAGCTTATTGCTGAGAGGTATTGTGAGTATTTTGCAGATCTCGCTTTTTGTCACAAAGTTTTGAAAATTGAAAAAAAAAAGAAAAAAAAAAAAAAAGAAAAAAAAAAAAAAAATGTTCTTTCTTCATTTTCAAAAACAAATGAGAGCTGTAAAATACTCACCATGCCTCTCAGCAAACAGCTTGGGGTGTCTACTTTCCAAAATGGGGTCATTTGAGGGGGTTTTGTGCTATTTTGGCATTTTATGGCCTTCAAAACTGTGATAGGTAGTGAGGAGTGAAATCAAAAATTTGCGCCCTTAGAAATCCTGAAGGCGGTGCTTGGTTTCCGGGGTCCCGTACGTGGCTAGGCTCCTAAAAAGTCCCACACATGTGGTATCCCCGTACTCAGGAGAAGCAGCAGAATGTATTTTGGGGTGCAATTCCACATATAACCATGGCATGTGTGAGCAATATATCATTTAGTGACAACTTTTTGTATTTTTTTTTTTTTTTGTCATTATTCAATCACTTGGGACAAAAAAAAAATATTCAATGGGCTCAACATGCCTCTCAGCAATTTCCTTGGGGTGTCTACTTTCTAAAATGGGGTCATTTGGGGGGGTTTTGTACTGCCCTGTCATTTTAGCACCTCAAGAAATGAGATAGGCAGTCATAAATTCCAGAAAATGTACCCTAGTTTGTAAACGCTATAACTTTTGCGCAAACCGATAAATATACGCTTATTGACATTTTTTTTACTAAAGACATGTGGCTGAATACATTTTGGCCTAAATGTATGACTAAAATTGAGTTTATTCGATTTTTCTTATAACAAAAAGTAGAAAATATCATTTTTTTTTCAAAATTTTCGGTCTTTTTCCGTTTATATCGCAAAAAATAAAAATCTCAGAGGCAATCAAATACCATTAAAAGAAAGCTCTATTTGTGGGAAGAAAAGGACGCAAATTTCGTTTGGGTACAACATTGCATGTCCGCACAATTTACAGTTAAAGCAGCGCAGTGCAAAATTCTGAATTCACCTCTGGTCCTTTAGCTACCAAATGGTCCGGGGCTTAAGTGGTTAAGACGTTTTCTTTTCACTACTTCAAGGGACTTTAATGCCTGCGGCACCAGCAACCTTCACCAGAGCCACTGCCCAGATGTTGCTGAAACAAGTGAGGGTCTGCTCTCGGGAGGTTGAAAAGATAAAAGACAACCTGTTCCAGATGTGCCAAACCAACAAAATCATGGAGAAAAGACTGAAAAAACTAGAGCATATTCTTGGGAGGGTGTAAAACGTGCATATATTCTACAAAATTTTTATTTATTTTTTTTGGGGGGGAAATCTTTTATTTCTATAAAGGTATATTGTTCGTGTTGTACATTTTTTGTACCGAGTTGTAAAAAGAGAAAGATAAAAAAAAACAAAAAAAAAAAGGGGGTATATTTTGATACAAATGTGAAATTTTTTAAACTACTATAAAAAAATTTAAGCACTAAACAATGTGTGGCTTCTTATATCAATGTTGCCCCCCCCCCCTCAAAAAATGTTGGTGTTTAGACTCTATAAATGATTGTAATTTACTTGTTAGGAAAAAACATGGGACTACAACTGCACTAGTATAACCGAGGACAGTGATGGTGAACATTGGCAACCCAGATGGTTTGGAACTACATTTCTAATGTTACTCAGGCACTCTGCAGTGTAGTTGAGCATCATGGGAAATGGAGTTGCAAAACATCTGGAGTGGCAAGGTTCACCATCACTGACCTAGGAGAAAGAACAAATACAACAAAAGAAAAGCAAACAAGATGTTTCCAGTATATTATTTTTTATTATGACCAAAATTGGTTTAAAAATGATCAGGCATTGCAATGGCCCCCCTACCCATAAAATATTCTAGATAGCGTTGCCGCACATCACGGCCATTTTGGGGGGCCAAGCCTGTAGGGCCAGCTAACTGGGCTGCCAATGGTCCATCCAAGCACTGTGTGCCCTGAAGGTCAACTGTAGCTAGGTAATTGTTTGAGTTTTTGAGTAAAAAATTGTGCAGTATGCAACAGCACATGACCAAATGGTTCCATTTATACTCCACCATGTTTATCGCAGTCAGAAAAAGGCGGAAGCGACTGGCCATGATGCCAAAGGCATTTTCGACCACCCTTCGCGCTCTGGCCAGACGATAATTAAATACCCTCCTCTCAGGGGTGAGGGACCTTTGGGGAAAAGGCCTCATCAAATGTGGTCCAAGCGCAAAAGCCTCATCTGCCAGGAACACAAACGGGAGGCCATGTTCATTATCTTCAGCAGGTGGCAATGCCAGGTCCTCTGAAAGAAGCCGGTCTGCAAACTCGGTCTGGGCGAAAACACCACCGTCAGACATCCGCCCATTTTTCCCAACATCAACAAATAGAAACTCATAGTTGGCAGACACCACCGCCATGAGCACAATACTGTGGAAGCCTTTATAATTATAAAAAAACGAGCCAGAATGGGCTGGTGGCACGATGCGGACGTGCTTGCCATCAATGGCTCCTCCACAGTTGGGAAAGTTCCACCGCTGAGAAAAATCAGATGCCACATTCTGCCATTCCTGTGGCGTCGATGGTAACTGTGGAGTCAAAGGAACAAAAAAATTAATATACTTTACTACCTATACATTGCAAGCATGTTAGCACAAAACACTCTGGGCAAAACATCAGTATAGCATCAATTTGGAAGGAGGATTTTAGAGCGGAGCTGCGCAGCCAAAATAATATAAAATAACACAGCAGCTCCAGCTACAGCAGCTGCAGAGGTTTGCTAATTGTACACTTACCTGTCCTGGAGTCCAGCAACATCCGCAGCAGAGGACGAACAATTGCTCGTCACTCTGCTGCCCCCTCTGCCATCCTTGGTGAGGGAACCAGGAAGAGAAGCCTTGCGGCTTCACTGCCCGGTTCCCAAACGCACATGCACGAGAAGCGCTGCGCAGTTCAGACTGGTCCTCCTGTGTTCTGTGAGACAAGTGTTTCCAAGAACACTACGGGTCTTCTGCAGGAAGTGACTTGGCTCAGGCAGATTTGCCGCAGAGATGACTCCCGGATGTGGGTGAAAATACCTGGCTTAAACAGGTATCTTCACCCCCCTCCCCCCTGAAAGGTGTCAATTTTGACACCGGGGGAGGGTTATGATGAGCGGACCCCCAAAATTTTGGATGGAGGTCCGCTTGAATAAGATAGAAAAATAAGCAACAAAAACATCACCCACTCTGATGGACCTGTGAAATTCTTTAGAGGGTGGAGGGGTTGAGATGAGTTGGGGACATCATAATTCAAATCTATAGTACTATGTAATTTATTTGTGTAGATTAGACAAAAATCAAAGAATTAGGGGGGGGGGGGGGGGGAATCAGGCAATCTAAGCACTACAATGGAGCGTCAAAAACAAAAATGGGGATTGACTAGGCTAGGTGTGTTTGGGCCCAGGATCGAATGCTGGAGATTGGTTTAAAAACAAATATGCATGTAGCCAAAAAACATAGAATATTCAAAGCTTACAACATGCAGGGGGACAAAGGGGACATTCACAGCATATTCAAATCATGGTAATTAGAGACAGTTCAAAATATACTATACATTATCAAGCATAAAAAAACAGATTGTGATGTTTATAAAGGAGAAAACTTACCTTAAGATAGTCCTCCTGAAGGACCTGGATAATGGCAGAGCAGGTCTCAGGGATAATGACGCCCAGAGCCTGGGGGGAGATGCCTGTCGAGAACTTGAGGTCCTGCAAGCTTCTCCCAGTCGCAAGGTATCGCAACGTGGCGATGAGCCTCTGCTCAGCAGTAATGGCTTCCCGCATAACGGTGTCCTGCCTGGTGATATAGGGGGACACCAAATCCAAGAGCTGCTGAAAAACGGGGTCAGACATCCTAAGAAAATTCCTGAAATCATCAGGGTTATTCTCCCGGATCTCCCGCAGCAGAGGCATATGACATAAATTGGTCCCTCTGGAGCAACCAATTCTTGGTCCATTAACTCCTCCTCACCCTCCTCATGGACCGGATCTGGGACATAGCAACAAGCCCAGCAGCAAGCACAGCACGATCTCGGCGACAAGAACGTACCCGCAACATGGCTTAGAAACGGTCGTCTAATCAGAACGAACTAAAAGAACGCACTGAAGAACAGCAAGGCCTATGAAGAACGAGCTGAAAAACAGTAACGAGCGGACAAGAACGCACTGCAAAAACAGATACAAACTCACTACACGCACTGAAAGCCAGATACAAACCCACAAGCACAAACTGAACTCCCGAAAACGATCTTTAAAGTACGAAGACTGAAAAGCGCGAATCGTCTCTTCCCAAACTTTTACTAACACGCGGTAACATGAAATCAGCAAAAGCAGCCAAAAGGGTGGCACGAACAGAATGAAACTTCCCCTTTATAGTGCCGTCGTACGTGTTGGACGTCACCGCGCTTTGCTAGATCAGTTTTTTTCACGATCGTCTGTAGGCAAGGCAGGCTTGAGAGGAAACAAGAAAAATAACGTCGAGAAAATCGACGTTTTTTCTTGACATGAAAAGCGGTCGTGTGTACGCGGCATTAGGCTCCATGTACACAGAAGCTCAAAAACGGTCGTTTTTAAAGCAGCAGAAAAAGCTAGCTTTTATCAGTGTTTTTTACTAGCTTTTATTAGCGTTTTTCAGTGTAGCTTTTTTTTTTTTTCCCAATGGACCGAAAAAAACGCTCGCGGCCAGCGTTTGAGCGTTTTGCGTTTTTTTTTTTCTGCCGAAAAATGGGACTTTGAACGCAAATTTCTTGCGTTCAGAAAAAAGCCCATTAACTCCACTGCTCATTAAAGCTAAAAAACTTTATGTGCATGTAGCGCTACCCCCAGTTAAGAGAGCCGCTGGATTTTTGTTTCGGGCCCTGTGCACAGCACCGCCAACCCCGGCAATCTTACTTGACCCACTCTGGCACAGTTAGTCTAGGGATTATAATTTTGTACCACAATCAAACAGTATTGCAAGGGTAGCCTCTTTGCAATAAGACAACACAATGATGGGAGAGATCAGGTATAACGGTTTTACTTTAGTTTTTAAAAGCGTAGGCAGAACATAACATATACAATTTGCTTACAGAGCCCTGCAGCAATGGGTATAGCACGCAATAATGGCGCAGCGCGGTAATCCACCACGCGCAGCTATTATTGTATATGCGCCCTGTGGCGCACTAAAACAATCGTCTATCTCCCCTCCCTGGTCAGGCCTGACACAGAATAAATCTCAGTCTTTTCATTAAGGACTTCTTCGCATGCAAACTTTCGGTGGTGCACTTGATGAAACAGTATTTTTGTAATCCATAAAGTAGGCAGTCACAAGGAACACTATACTGGAGACCCTTTAAGTCTATCCCGCTACTGGTCTCCAGTGGAGCAACAAAACAAACGATTGGTGGGCCAAGGCAGTCTATAGGCCTAAACACGGTACAGTCTATTGGATTGAGCAAGTGCTCGCTCACCAGTCCGGACGCGATCCCAGTCCGGGACTTCCACCAGCTGTGTCTCCACATACAGCGCCTGTCACGATCGGGTCCCCGATCCAACTGATGTCCTCACTCGACAAGTCAGATACTACTCAGGCTCCCCAGTGGGTGGAAGGCTCTTCGGAAGTTGCGCAAGGCCCCAGGCTTCAGGCCTTGCACTGCAGCAGATCCGCACAGGAAGAACTGTTGCTTGCAGAGCGGTGTCCAAAGAGGCCGAGCTCCGCCTCGCCTCCTTCTTAAATAGCCCCTCCCATGAGTCTCCGCGGTGGCCAATTGCACTCTGGGTGCCGAACGGGGTTCTGGGTAACGTAGTCCCAGGGCCTTAACCACTTCCCTACCCAGCCATAGACAAATGACGTCCACAGATGGGATCTCCCATCCTGGGTGGACGTCTTATGACGTCCTCGGCTTTGTAGGGGGATATCTGAATGATGCCTGCAGCTAGAGGCATCATTCAGATATCCTTTTGAAGTGCCGGCGATTCTGTGCACCATAAAAATGATCATAGCGGCAGTTCTGCCGCTTGATCGTCCTTATAGGCGGTGGGAGGGGGCACCCCCCCTCCCGCCGCCATCTGGTGCTTCTCCGGGCTCCCCCGTGCGATCGGGGACCCGAAGCGAATCTTCCGGCATTGTTGGTGGAGTCACGTGATGAGCATAGAGATGACTGGTGACCAGATGGTCATCAGTCATCTCTATGATCGTCGGAGGCCCGGGCGCGATGTGATGACGTCACGCCCGGGTCTCAAATGTAAACAAAGCCGCCATTGCGGCTGTAAGTATGAAATCAGTGTAAAAATTTTCACTGATCTCATGCTTTCCAGCCTGGAGGAGAGATGTGGGGTCTTATTGACCCCGCATCTCTCAATAAAGAGAACCTGTCACACACATTCCTATTACAAGGGATGTTTACATTCCTTGTAATAGGAATAAAAGTGATCAAAAAAATAAAATAAAAAGTAAAATCATTGTAAAAAAAAATAAAAAATAAGTAAAATAAATAATAAAAAAAAAATTAAAACGCCCCTGTCCCCGGTAGCTCGCGATCAGAAGCGAATGCACACGTAAGTCGCCCACATATGTAAACGCTGTTCAAACCACGCATGGGAGGTATCGCCGCATGCGTTAGAGCGCGTGCAACAATTCTAGCACTAGACCTCCTCTGTAATTCTAACCTGGTAACCTGTAAAAAAAATTAAAGCGTCGCCTATGGAGATTTTTAAGTACCGAAGTTTGGCGCCATTCCATGAGTGTGCGCAATTTTAAAGCGTGACATGTTAGGTATCTATTTACTCGGCGTAACATTATCTTTCATATGTTCCCAAAAAATTGGGCTAATTTTTACTGTTTTGTTATTTTTTAATTCATGAAACCATTTTTTTTTTTAAAAAAAGGCGTTTGAAAAATTATTGCGCAAATATTGTGCAAGAAAAAATGTTGCAATGACCGTCATTTTATTCCCTAGGGTGTCTGCTAAAAAAAATATATAATGTTTGGGGGTTCTGAGTAATTTTCTAGCAAAAGAATGATGATTTGTACATGTAGGAGAGAAGTGCCAAAATAGGCCCGGTATTGAATAGGTACAAAAAGCCCTGTATTGAAGTGGTTAAAGGAGACCCCGCTACATGTACATGAACACATAGGCTAACATCGAGTGCAGTTAATGGGCTTTTTAAAAAAAAACGCCAATAAACTGCAGTTTATCAGCTTCTGTGTACATGGAGCCTAATCACGAGTGAAAGAAAAGTTTTTGTGTTATTATTCATATTCTCTGAAAAATGGGCAAGAAATCAAAAAATTATGCCAGGATATGTAAACTTATTAGCACAACTATATCTATATATATCTATATCTAGCGCACGGACCTTTCCCCCATCCTGCATTTAACTCGGCTCCTCGCAGGGGAAGAGAGGCACACCGCGCTATCAGCCCGTACCCTCTTGTGCAAAAGGTTGAGCAGTGTTATTGTTCGGTCTTGTCTGCAGCCAGGGCCAGAATCCTCCCCTGAAGGATTCTCGCCTCTACTGTGAGTAAAGGCAAGTCCTTAACTTCCCCAGTAACATGAATGTCCACACCAGCTGAAGCTCCAACTTAAGATTTATTCTCGCTTTTCAATACACAGTCTCTTGGATAGGAAAAAGGTTGGAGCAAAGAAAACAGAACAGCTCAAGGTGTGAAGGAGGTCCATGCACAAACGTAGCTCTTCACAATACTACTCACTCAGATTCTCAAGCAGTATACTAGGTGCACAATCTCTGCCACAGACCGTGAGTTTGGTTTCTGCCACAGACCCCCCGGTGAATAAGGCCACTGCCACTGACCTGTTGAACGTGAACTTCCTTCTTAGAACATGGCCCCATCAAGGAGAAGATGTCCCCCCAGAGAGTCAACAGACCCTTCCTTCACCGTGACTCCTGCATCGGTCCTTCGGAATGATCCTCCCTTCTGAGAGAGTGCGGGTCCCCTCGCAAGGCGGCACACTGGACTCCTCAATCCTTAGCGGACCCCAGCTGAAGGTGCTGGGCCCCGGGCCTTCTCCGCATCTCCTGGGTCTTCATACCCAGGCGATCAGGACAGCAGGGTAGTACCTCACCCCAGGCCAAAGGTGCCTGAGATGGAACAGGAACACAGCCTCCGGGCCTAGAGCACCCGGAGATGGACTGCACTCACTCCCAGGCCGAAGGTGCCTGGGGGTGGACCCCGATCAGGAGATGTCTGCCCCTTTTATATCCTCTCCCGGCATGCACAGCAGGTTCCCCGCCCCACTGTACGGCTGCCGAGAGGGGACACAAAAGGCACAGCACTACGCTCGCAGTTCAACCCTGGCCCGGAATGGCAGCGCCACCCTCAGGCCACAGGGAACTCATCACCAGCATTATCCCCTGAAGACAAAAAGGGTCCATAGCCACTAACAAATCAGGGTGTCTGAGCCCAATTACCACTCAGAGACTTCCCTTAAATTGACCACCCCGCTATAATTATATATATATATATATATATATATATATATATATATATATATATATATAGTAGCGGGTATGTACTTTCCCAGGTGTCAATTTGAATTTGGAAGTGACACCAGTGATTCACCGCAGCCCATTGGGTGGCGCTGTCGCCCTGGGTTGGGTTGGATTATCGCTGTGTGCCGTCCTCCTTTTTGTCCTCCCTCGGCAGCGGTATGGTGGGGCGGGGAACCCGCCGTGCTTGCTGGGAGAGGGTATAAAGGGGGCCGGCCATCTTAGTCACGGGGTCGAAGTCCCAGGCACCTTCAGCTTGCGGACGGTGGGTCGTGTCGCTCCTCTGGGTGGCTTAGGCCCAGAGGACAGCAGAGGTCGAGTTCCATCCCAGGCACCTTTAGCCTGGGGTGAGGTACTTAGATGGAGGTCCGGAGCTCAGTGCCCAACACTAGGTTCCGCGAGGGAAGAAGATCCTAGGGTACCCAGGGATTGGGTACCCGAATCCGGAAGGCGCAATGGACCGGGGGGAGCTCCTCATTTGAAGACCTGATGCAGCATATTGCCGGTGACAAGTGAGTCTCTCGTCGGAGACCGCCTGGAAGGAAATCTACCCTCGTGCGGAGACCAGGACACACTTTTAGGAAGGGAAGTGGCAACTTACATTGTGTCTGGGCCTGTTCGCATCCACACCTCCTTTTCTGTTCTGTTCTATCAAGGGAGTTCAACTGTTTGTGTTCAGACAAGGAGAATAAAGGAGTGTTGAACTTTAATGGTGTGGAGCTCATTTTCTAAACGGACATGGTTCACAGTGACTCTTGGAGGGAGGATCCAGGTGCACAGCACTGACCGGAAGGTAATACAAAACCGTTGCTTATACCGCGCTAACACCTGTGGTGGAAGCCAGGCGTGGTGTCCCCGCTCCCTCCCCTCTAAAGGTACCCCTAGACAAAAGAAAGACGAGACGAGACAAAGAGGGGAGTGGAGGTGGTCGCTACATATGTATATGTAGCGGACTCGCCCCTCTCTCTATCTTTATCGGTTATGCGGCTGTTGTCTAGGGGTACCTGGGAGAGAGAGATGAGATACACCACGGCCCATGTCCTCCATAGCTAAGAGGTGAAAAGCCAGCAAATTGGGTCTTTTGTGTAGGTGTCCTAGAGTCAAGTCCAGTCCTTCGTCCCTGACTCCTTTGCTTTAGTAACCCGAGTTCCACACAGTGAATAGGTCCAACTCAGTTTTATTACTTGGCAAGAAGAATAAAACTAACAAACAATCTCTTTTCTTTGGAAAATGGGGACAGATCGAGGCACAATCCTTTCCCTTCTGCTGCTGCGTACTGTGCTGTCACCAGTGGTGAATAGTCACTGCCACTGACTAAGTTATATAGAACGTGATTTACCTTCGCTCTCTTTGCCCCTGTCAGAGGAAGAAATCCGTCCAAGGGAGAAGTGGAGGCCTCTCCGTCACCAGCGATGCCGCGCCGGGCTCTTCGGAGAAGTTACTGCGCACCAGTCCTCGCAAACTCAGACACGGGCACCCAAGGAGTTAGGGCCCCCTCGGATTCCTCCACCCTCACGGAGCTCAGTCGATGGTACTGAGCCCCAGGCATCCGCCATAGTACCTCACCCCAGGCTAAAGGTGCCTGAGATGGACTCCATCTCCGGCTCCAGCTAGGCCAAGGCCACCTAGGCCTGGAGCACCGGAATGCCAGCACCCAAGCTGAAGGTGCCTGGGTGCGGCCGCGTCCTCCAACTCTCAACCCCAGGTCCGGGCATCCTCCCCTTTTATGACCTCTCCCTTCGCGTCACAGCGGGTTCCCCGCCCCGCTGTACCAGCTCCAGGCGAGGACAAAAAGGCACAGTCTTGCGGTGCGAGCCCAGCCCCGGTCCAAGGCAACAACGCCACCTTTAGGCCGGCGAGAACTTCACACCAGAGTCCTCCAAGACTCACAAAGGGAACCTTGAATTTCCTAACAATCAAGGCACCTGGGTTACACTAGCACCCAGATGCTTCCCCTAAATTCAAGTACCCGCTACACATATTTATATTATATCTCTCTCTATATCTATATCTCTTTCGTCCATGGATGGACACAAATCCTTTATTCTTGACCTCTGGCTATAACCCCTCACCCTGCACTCAACAGCTCAGTTTTTTTTCTGCCTAGCATAGGAGTAGGACCTGGCTCCCGGTTGGGACCATTGGTCCTGGAAATTTTTTGCTTTTTTCTACTTTTTTGATCCTGAGATCTACGATCAACTGCCGGCTGGGTGACAGGCTGGATAATATAGAGCCTTGTAGTCTCCCGACCATCGAGCATGAGCAGACCTTTAGCTACACGCTGGGTCGGCCACGACACACCCTGTTTATTCCAGGGGTGGCCGGTGAGCTATATGCTCTGGGGCACACATATGACTGGGCTACTGCTGTCTGAGTCACTGCTCGGGTGATGGGTCTGTCCGGAATGCGTCCAGCAGTCCCAGCAGGACAGGTAAGTAGGGTTCCACCTGTTTCGGCAGGATGGAACAGCTGGGCATTCCTGGGGAGGTCGACTAGGGGGTCTCTCTCTCCCTTTCCTCTATCCCTGTCCCTTCCCTCCTCCCCATACTTCTGTGTGAGCTGGGCCTGCTGTGTACCTGACTGGGGGTCCTCCGGGGGGGGCTCCGGGCCCTGGCTGGGGGCTGTGCTGGGTGTCCAGGGTCCGCTCTCTATGTGGGGAGTTGTCTGGTCTGCCTTGTGGGGGGGGCCTCCGCTCGGAGGCCCAGCGTGTTCGCGGCCTTTTTTCTATCACCCCAGAAATGAACGGCGGCCATTTTGGCGGAGCCGGCACCATTTTCTTGTAGCCGAGCTAGTATTAATGCTGAAGCAGCCGGCGGCCATTTTCTTGTAGCTCCAGCTAAGATTTGGCCTCTAGCGCTGGGAATGTCTTTCTGAACATCGCAAACGGCACAGAACACCTCAGGCACAGGGTGCAGGAGAGAGAGCGGACCGCAATACTTTGCAGTACCTGGGTCAGGGTGGTGAGTCTGTAGCAGCTAGGAGAGTGGACCTCTTGTGTACCTTGCCCTTTGTCCCTATGTGGCTGTCAGGCGATGTGTCCGCCATTATGTCGCAGTCCCGATTAAAAAAAAAAAAAAAAAAAAAAAAAAAAAATCGCAGATCCCCGCCATTACTAGTAAAAAAAAAAATATTATTATTATTATTATTATTATTATTATTAATAAAAATGCCATAAACTACCCCCTATTTTGTAGACGCTATAACTTTTGCGCAAACCAATCAATATCCGCTTTTTGCAATTTTTCTTACCGAAAATATGTAGAAGAGTACATAACGGCCTAAACTGAGGAAAATTATTATTATTATTATTTTTTTTTTAAATGATATTTATTATGGCAAAAAGTAAGAGAGTGTTTTTTTCAAAATTGTCGCTCTTTTGTTTATAGCAGAAAAAAAAACAAAAAACTTTTTGACCTAGATTCCCCCTTTTAATCCCATGGGAGGTCCCATTAGTTAAGATCCTTACATTCCAGAGAACATATAACATCCTTACCCCTCCTTTTTTCCTTTGGTCCTTTTTCTAAATCAATACGGTTTTATTATTTAGCCTCATGTTCATTTGACATATTTGTATGTTGCATTGTATATTTTTTTTATTATTGCCTTTTTTTATTTTTTTATTATTGCTTTGTTAATTAAGTTAGCTCTTATGATCTTTGCCTTGATGATTATTGCACACTAGGGATGAGCCGAACACCCCCGGGTTCGGTTCGCACCAGAACCTTCGAACGGACCGAAAGTTCGCGCGAATTTTCGAACCCTATTCGTTATAATGGACGCGAACGTTCGAAATCAAAATTGCTAATTACAACGGCCAATATGCATGTTAATGTCATAAAACAGGTTTGGGGACCCGGGTCCTGCCCCAGGGGACATATATCAATGCAAAAAGAAATTTTAAAAACTAAAGTTTTTTCGGGAGCAGTCATTTTAATGATGCATAAAGTGAAAAAAAAAAAAGTGAAATTTTCCTTTAAATATGGTACCTGGGGGGTGTCTAAAGTATGCCTGTGAAGTGGCATGTGTTTCCCGTGTTTAGAACTGTCCTTGCACAAAATGACATTTGTAAAGGAAAAAAAGAAGCCATTTAAAACCACTTGCGGCTTTAATGTCATGTCTTGTCCTGGCCGCCATATGGCTGAAAATCCTTGAGAAAAATGGCATGGCTACCCCATCACCCCCCCCCCCCACCCCAGCCCCTTTGGGTCTTGTATGGATACTAAGGGGGACCCCGCACCCAAAATAAAACCCTATACCTACAACCCTATATACTCTGAACAGCAGTATATAGGTGGTGCAAACAAGACATGGACTGTAGGTTTGTTCTTAAGTAGAATCTGAACAGGTACATTATGAAGTGTAGCTACATCCCAAAAAAAACAATTTTTAAGCTTTTTGGAGAACATAGGGAGGGGTTATCACCCCTGTAACATTTGCTGTCTTTGCACATCTGTTCAGAACATGTCACCTCACTTTCCGTCCCAATGACAAATGTTTTTGGAAAAGTGGGGTTTTAATTGAAACAAGGATTGGTGATAAAGCATCAGTAGAGAGGAGATACCTTTTTCCCAAATTAAATCTAACAGGATAGAATTTTCCTTCCTAGGGGTAGATTTCCTCTCACTTCCTGTTTTCTCTTGCCGTTTGCAAGTAGGAGTCGTTTGTAAGTTGGATGTTTGAAAGTAGGGGCCTGCCGTATATACTCTGCAGAAATTTGCCCTATTAGATGTTGGTGTAGCCACAAGACTGGTGGGCACAGGAATGGGCCCTGCTGTGAGTTAATAGATCAAGATTTGTACTTGCATGCACCTGTTGAACCGGGCAGAAAAATTGGGCCTTTGGTGGTGGTGGTGGTGGTGGTGGACGGTGTTGCCACAAGACTGTAAGCCCTCACAGTTACTCTTGGTGGGTGCAGGAATGGGCCCTGCTGTGAGTTATTAGATCAAGATTTGTAATTGCATGCACCTGTTGAACAGGGCAGAAAAATTGGGCCTTTGGTGGTGGTGGTGGTGGTGGACGGTGTTGCCACAAGACTGTAGGCCCTCATAGTTACTCTTGGTGGGCGCAGGAATGGGCCCTGCTGTGAACTATTAGATCAAGATTTGTAATTACACGCCCCTGTTAAACAGGGGCTGAAAAATTGTGCCTTAGGCACTGCTGCTGGTGCCACAACACTGCAACCCCTCACAGATACTGTACTCTGAGCACAGCAATGAGACCTGTTGCAAAGCATTGCCTAAAAATTGTAATTACACGCCCCAACAGGGGCTGAAAAATTGTGCCTTAGGCACTGGTGCTGGTGCCACAACACTGCAACCCCTCACAGATACTGTACTCTGAGCACAGCAGTCACACCTGTTGCGAAGCATCTTTTTAAAAAATTGTAATTACACGCCCCTGTTATACAGGGGCTGAAAAATTGTGCCTTAGGCACTGGTGTGGTGGCATGGATCATTGAGGAGGAGGAAGAGGATAGTCAGTGAACATAACAGGACAGTCACTCAGCATCAGCATAGGCAGTCTTGAAGGGATGTGACATTATAAATTATTCCGTTATATCCGCTTCAGGTGTCTGGTAGCTGGTGGTGATCCAAGACTGATTCATTTTTATGAAGGTCAGTCGATCAACCGAGTCGGTGGACAGGCGCACCCTATGATCGGTGACAAATCCTCCAGCAGCACTGAATGTGCGTTCGGAAAGAACGCTGGATGCAGGACAGGCCAGTAGCTCAATTGCATACTGTGCAAGCTCTGGCCAGTGATCCATCCTCAGGACCCAGTAAGCCAGAGGATTTTCGGTGGGAAAGGTGTCCAAGTCTGACCTTGCCCCTAGGTATTCCTGCACCATGTATATCAGACGCTGGCGATGGTTGCTGGAACCGATCATACCTTGGGGCTGCGGACTAAAAAATTGTCTGAACGCATCGGTCAGACGTCCACCTTCCCCACCGCTCCTTCTGCTACTGACCGAAGCCTCAGCAACTCGTCGTCCAGGACCAGGAGTTTGTAACCTCCCAGTTTCTGGGAACGCGTTGCACAGACCTTTCTGCAAGGCCTCCCTGAGATGTCTCATCCTCTGCTCCCTCTGCGACGGCAAGATAAGGTCCGCAACCTTACCCTTGTACCGTGGATCAAGGAGAGTGGCCAGCCAGTAATGGTCACTCTCCTTGATCCGAAGAACACGAGGATCCTTCCGCAGGCTTTGCAGGATCAGGGAGGCCATGCAGCGTAGGTTAGCTGAGGCATTCGGTCCGGAGTCTTCTGGGTCACTGAGGATGACATGATCGCCAGCCACCTCCTCCCAGCCACGTACAAGTCCACTGGTTTGTTGGGACTGTACATCATCCCTAAAAGACTGCTGCTGCTGATGCTGAGTGCCAGGCTCCACCTCCATGCTCACACAATCCTCCTCCTCCTCCTCCTCCTCCTCCTCTTCCTGTGTGATGGGTGGGACAGAAGGAACATTGTCTGGATAAAGGGGGCCTTGAGAGACAAGGAAGTCCTCCTCTTCCTGCCTCTGTTCTGCCTCAAGTGCCCTGTCCATTATCCCACGCAGCGTATGCTCCAACAGGTGGACAAGAGGTACAGTGTCACTGATGCATGCACTGTCACTGCTCACCATCCTCGTGGCCTCCTCAAATGGTGAGAGGACAGTGCATGCATCCCTGATCATGCTCCACTGGCGTGGGGAAAAAAAGCCAAGCTCCCCTGACCCTGTCCTGGTGCCGTAGTCGCAAAGGTACTCATTGATGGCCCTCTGCTGCGTGTGCAGTCGCTGCAGCATGGCCAACGTTGAGTTCCACCTGGTGGGCATGTCACATATTAGGCGGTTCTTGGGCAGGTTCAGCTCCTTTTGCAGCTCAGTCAGCCGAGCACTGGCATTATAAGATCGGCGGAAATGCACACAGACTTTCCTGGCCTGCCTCAGGACATCCTGTAAGCCTGGGAACCTGCCCAAGAACCGCTGCACCACCAGGTTGAGGACGTGAGCCATACAGGGCACATGGGTGAGCTGCCCCTGTCGCAGGGCGGAGAGGAGGTTGGTGCCATTATCAGAAACGACCATTCCTGGCTTAAGCTGGCGTGGCGTCAACCACCTCTCGGCCTGCCCCTGCAGAGCTGCCAGAACCTCTGGCCCAGTGTGGCTCCTGTCCCCCAAACACACCAGCGCAAGCACGGCATGGCATCTTTTTGCCTGCGTACTCGCGTAGCCCCTTGTACGCCTACGGAGCACCGCTGGTTCCGAGGACAGAGCACTCGAAGAGGACATGGAGGAAGAAGAAGAGGAGGGGGTGGAGGAGAGAGGTGTGTCACAACCAGTAGTAGCAATTTGGAGGCGTGGTGGCGGAACAACCTCCAACACTACTGCACCTTGTCCTGCATCCCTCCCAGCTGCCAATAGAGTGACCCAATGGGCCGTGAAAGAAAGATAACGTCCCTGTCCATGCCTGCTGGACCATGAGTCAGCGGTAATATGCACCTTACCGCTGACCGCCCTGTCCAGCGAGGCATGGACATTGCCTTCCACATGCCAGTAGAGAGACGGAATCGCCTTCCGTGAGAAAAAGTGGCGTTTAGGAACCTGCCACTGAGGAACCGCACATTGAACAAACTCACGGAAGGGGGCCGAGTCTATCAACTGAAAAGGCAGCAGTTGAAGTGCTAGCAATTTAGCCAAGCTAGCATTCAACCGCTGGGCATGTGGATGGCTGGGAGTATACTTCTTTCGACGGTCCAGCAGCTGGGGCAGGGAAATTTGCCTGCTACAATCGGACGTCGGTGTACTGCAAGTACTTGGTTGTGACACACCTAATTCTACACCTTCAGTCCTCTCAGAGCAGCTTTCAGAGAGGACTGAAGATATAGTGGGGATGGAGATCCCAGCTGAGGAGGAGCAAGGAGAGGTCCGCTTTGTTCTTTGGTGTGGGTCTTTTATGTGTGCTTGCCAACGAGCTGCATGGCAGGTCGACATATGTCTGCTCATGCTTGTGGTGCCCAAGCGGCTGATGTTTTGGCCACGCGAGATACGCTTGAGACAAATATTGCAAATAGCAGTGGTGCGATCTGATGCACTCGTCTCAAAAAAGGCCCACACCAAAGAACTTTTGTGATAACGTGCAGAGGCAGCGCCCTGCACAGGCGGAGCTCTGCGGTGTGGTACAGTTGCTGTGCTGGCCTCTAGCTGGCCTCCAGGGGGCATCCTGCCTCGTTGGACATGTGACGCTGCATCCTCCTCCTCCTCCTCCTCTCTCCCTTCAGGCACCCACGTGGAGTCAGTGACCTCATCATCCCCTCCCTCTTCACCACTAGAGCAAACCTGGCAGTAAGCTGCAGCTGGTGGAACACTACTGCCAGATTGCTGTCCTTCAGCATCCCCTCTCTCTGCGCGCACACTACTGACTTCCTCAAGCTGGGTATCATCATCCGAGCCTTCGAATCGTTGGGCATCCTCCTGGAGCATGTACCCAACACTGTGCTCAAACAGTTCGGGGGACTCCTCAGGAGGACATGGTGGGTCTAGGGAAGGGGTGGCTGATGATGCCATTGAGTACGCGTTGGCAGCTGCTCTGCCAGTACCCTGAGCCTGGGTGAGAGAGGATAAGGAGGATGAGGAGGGCTTGGTCATCCATTCTACCAAGCCTTCGGCATGATGCGGCTCCACATGTCCAGCTGCCGAAAACAAAGACAAGCGTGTCCCATGGCCACGTGCTGATGACGATGCACGACCACGTCCACGGCCAGCACTGTTGTCTCTAGAAACAGAGCCTGCCTGCCCTGTGTTCTTGCCTCGGCACGCTCTGCCTCTCCTTGGCGGTCTTCCAGCCATTGTAGTCGGTAGTGTATATAGTATAAAAAATAGAACTCCTATGTGTGCTCACAACACACTGTAGGTCCTATGGGTGCTGACACTAACACACTATAGGTACTATGTGTGCTGCTGAAAAGAAAATATAGGAGCTCTGTTTGCTGCCACTAACACACTAGAAGTCCTATTGGTGCTTCTGAGATGAAAATATAGGAGCTCTGTGTGATGCCACTAACACACTAGAAGTCCTATGGGTGCTGCTGAGAAGAAAATATAGGAGCTCTGTGTGATGCCACTAACACACTAGAAGTCCTATGGGTGCTTCTGAGATGAAAATATAGGAACTCTGTGTGATACCACTAACACACTAGAAGTCCTATGGGTGCTTCTGAGAAGAAAATATAGGAGCTCTGTGTGATGCCACTAACACACTAGAAGTCCTATGGGTGCTTCTGAGATGAAAATATAGGAGCTCTGTGTGATGCCACTAACACACTAGAAGTCCTATGGGTGCTGCTGAGAAGAAAATATAGGAGCTATGTGTGATGCCACTAACACACTAGAAGTCCTATGGGTGCTTCTGAGATGAAAATATAGGAGCTCTGTGTGATGCCACTAACACACTAGAAGTCCTATGGGTGCTTCTGAGATGAAAATATAGGAGCTCTGTTTGCTGCCACTAACACACTAGAAGTCCTATGGGTGCTGCTGAGAAGAAAATATAGGAGCTCTGTGTGATGCCACTAACACACTAGAAGTCCTATGGGTGCTTCTGAGATGAAAATATAGGAGCTCTGTGTGATGCCACTAACACACTAGAAGTCCTATGGGTGCTGCTGAGAAGAAAATATAGGAGCTCTGTTTGCTGCCACTAACACACTAGAAGTCCTATGGGTGCTGCTGAGAAGAAAATATAGGAGCTCTGTGTGATGCCACTAACACACTAGAAGTCCTATGGGTGCTTCTGAGATGAAAATATAGGAGCTCTGTGTGATGCCACTAACACACTAGAAGTCCTATGGGTGCTGCTGAGAAGAAAATATAGGAGCTCTGTGTGATGCCACTAACACACTAGAAGTCCTATGGGTGCTTCTGAGATGAAAATATAGGAACTCTGTGTGATGCCACTAACACACTAGAAGTCCTATGGGTGCTGCTGAGAAGAAAATATAGGAGCTCTGTTTGCTGCCACTAACACACTAGAAGTCCTATGGGTGCTTCTGAGAAGAAAATATAGGAGCTCTGTGTGATGCCACTAACACACTAGAAGTCCTATGGGTGCTTCTGAGATGAAAATATAGGAACTCTGTGTGATGCCACTAACACATTAGAAGTCCTATGGGTGCTGCTAAGAAGAAAATATAGGAGCTCTGTTTGCTGCCACTAACACACTAGAAGTCCTATGGGTGCTTCTGAGAAGAAAATATAGGAGCTCTGTGTGATGCCACTAACACATTAGAAGTCCTATGGGTGCTGCTGAGAAGAAAATATAGGAGCTCTGTTTGCTGCCACTAACACACTAGAAGTCCTATGGGTGCTGCTGAGAAGAAAATATAGGAGCTCTGTGTGATGCCACTAACACACTAGAAGTCCTATGGGTGCTGCTGAGAAGAAAATATAGGAGCTCTGTTTGCTGCCACTAACACACTAGAAGTCCTATGGGTGCTGTTGGGGTGCAATGCTGTGCTAACAGCACTGCGGTTGGTACTACTGCAATACTGTACTAACAGTAAGCACGCACCAGACTAATCCCCAGCAGCAGCTAATAACACGCTAACTGTGCAATCAGCAGCAATGAACGATCAATGACTTAGGTAGCAATGGTTTAGCAAAGAAATAGCCAATGGTTTAGCAAAGAAGAGCAAATCTTTCAGTATCAAGCAAAGACAGAATCAGCAGACTGATCTCTCCTAAAGCCGGAACTCATGTGACCGGGGCCGATGGCGTGGCGGCCTTTTAAATGGTGGGGCATGTACTAAAGCCCCTGAGCTGTAATTGGCTACAGGCGTCCTGCCTGTAGCCAATTATTGCTCTCCGAGTTTCGGGCGCTGTGATTGGCCAAGCATGCGGGGTCACAGTGCATGCTTGGCCAATCATCAGCCAGCAATGCACTGCGCCGGCCGCGCCGGCCGCAATGCATTGCGGGGCCGCTCGCATCACACGAATGTGATGCGAACGGCCCAAATAGTTCTGGGCTCGACGAGCGAGCGAACGCCCGGTGCTCGATTCGAACATGGGTTCGAATCGAGCACCGGGCCCATCCCTATTGCACACCATATAGATAATTGTGTCCATCTCGCTCTTCCCCCTCCCCCTGACTAATTAGCATAAATATGACACCTCAACTTTGTCCCCTCCCTAAGTTTTGACAAAATGAGCATACTGCAGCTCTGAAACATGTTACTGCCTACTTCCTAGTGACGTCACGACACCCGGCGTCACTTCTGGTTTCAAATGCGAGCTTGCGTGGTTATGATACCAGCTCCATACATCCACCTCCGCCCTGCAAAGCTCCACATCTCCCACAGCTGTTTTGGATACCTCCACGCAGCCGCCAATGGCCATCCATGCCCCAGCATTCAAGCGGTCTCTGTCCATCCAGTTCTGCAAGCAATTCAAGGATTATTAGATGTGCCTGTCATTTACCTTTTCTCTGTGAGTGCATTTTAACCCTTTGTTTTTATTGAATGGTTTATTAAAATAATACACGTCAATGGTGGCGCCTTCTGTTTTTTCCTACTTACCAATTAACTATTTGTTTGTACAAACAATAGCTTAACTTGACCACCAGATGACACTCTGGGACTAGCAATTCCTGTATGCAGTTTTCTGATAAACCAAATCTACCTTTAGATTGATTTGACAATGTTATTTTATATATAGATACAGTGCATTGAAAAAGTATTCATACCCTGTGAAATTTTCCACATTTTGTCATGTTACAACCAAAAACGTAAATGTATTTTATTGGTATTTTATGTGATAGACCAACACAAAGTGGCACTTTATTGTGAAATGGAAGGAAAATGGTAAATGGTTTTTAAAATGTTTTACAAATAAATATCTGAAAAGTGTGGTGTGCATTTGTATTCAGCCCCTTTACTGTGATACCCCTAACTAAAATCGAATCGAAAAAATTGCCTTCAGAAGTCACCTAATTAGTAAATAGAGTCCAACTGTGTATAATTTAAACTCAGTATAAATACAGCTGTTCTGTGAACCCCTCAGAGGTTTGTTAGAGAACCTTAGTGCAGAAACAGCATCATGAAGGCCAAGAAACACACCCGACAGGTCAGGGATAAAGTTGTGGAGAAGTTTAAAGCAAGGTTAGCTTATAAAACCTCCGGTGTCACCTCCGCGCTCTCCAGTTCTTTCTTCCTTCCGCCGGGCCTCCGCTATCTTCTTCCAGCTCTTTTGCTAGCGGAGGCCCGGTCTTCCCGTCGTCTCGTCCGGCTCTCCGTTGTCCTTCCGCCGGCCCCTCCACTATCTTCTTCCAGCTCTTTTGCTAGTGGAGGGGCCGGTCTTCCCGTCATCGCCGTCTTCTTCCCTCTTCTCCTTCTCGTTGTTGACACGTCGCTTCCTCCCGCTCTAATGCTGGCTGTTGCGGTGCGCGCCGATTGATATAGGCTTGTGACGTCATGAGAAGCCTATATTAATTCGGAGCGGAGCGAACAGCCAGTATTACAGCGGGAGGAAGCGACGAGTCAACATCGAGGAGGAGAAGAGAGAAGAAGACGGCGACGGGAAGACTGGCCCCTCCACTAGCAAAAGAGCTGGAAGAAGATAGTGGAGGGGTCGGCAGAAGGACAACGGAGAGCCGGACGAGATGACGGGAAGACCGGGCCTCAGCTAGCAAAAGAGCTGGAAGAAGATAGCGGAGGCCCGGCAGAAGAAAGAACCGGAGAGCGGGAGAAGAAGGCGACGGAGAAGACCGGGCCCCGCTAGCAAAAAAAGAGCTGGAAGAAGATAGCGGAGGCCGAAGAAAGAAGCGGAGACGACACCGGAGACCCCCGGAGCTGTGCAATAAATTAATTTAAAAAGCTGTGCGTGTTATTGACATTTTTTTTCCCCCACCAGGTGAATGGGTAGGGGTACGATGTACCCAATACTCATTCACATAGGGTGGGGGGCCGGCGTCTGGGGGCTCCCTTATTAAAGGGAGCTCCCAGACTCCGATAATCCCCCCGCCCGCAGACCCCGACAACCAACGGCCAGGGTTGTCGGGAAGAGGCCCTGTCCTCATCAACATGGGGACAGGGTGCTTTGGGGTGGGGGGCCGCAGGTTGCCCCCCCTGCTCCAGAGCACCAAACTCCCCCATGTTGAGGGCATGCGGCCTGGTACGTTCAGGAGGGAGGGGGGCGCTCTCTCGTCCCCCCCCCCCTCTTCCCCTGCGGCCTGCCAGGTTGCGTGCTCGGATAAGGGTCTGGTTTGGATTTTGGGAGGGACCCCCACGCTGTTTTTTCGGCGTGGGGGGGACCCCCATGCTGTTTTTTCGGCGTGGGGGGGACCCCCATGCTGTTTTTTCAGCGTAGGGGAGTCCCCTTCAAATCCAGACCAGACCCAAGGGCCTGGTATGCTTCTGAAGGGGGAACCCATGCCGTTTTTTTTATTTAAAATTTGGCCTGGAGTTCCCCCTCAAGAGCAGCACAGCACAAGTCGCATGCAAAGTCGGCTTTGATCCGACTTCAATGATAGTCAATGGGCTGAAGTCGGACCGAAGTAGTACAGGGAGCATTTTCAAAGTCAGACCGACATGTGTCGGACCAGTTAAGACGGCTCCCATAGGGAAACATTGATTTTCACACGTCATGCGACATGAGCTCCCAATGTCGGAGCGTTTGTTACACACTAAATTAAAAGTAAACGGATCACAGGTGAGGATGGTTACCTTTAATAGCCATTCAAACACCTTTGTGTCAACTTGTGTGCATGTTATCAGTCCAAAATCACCAGAGTATGTAAACTTTTGATCAGGGTCATTTGGGTTAAATGGCTTCAGCCAAACACTAACCATGAGTGAAAGAAAAGTTTTTGTATCATCATTCATACTCTCTGAAAAATGATGCCAGAAAATGTAAACTTATTAGCACGTGTGTGTGTGTGCATATATCTATCTATCTCTCTTTCGTCCATGGACGGACACAGCTCCTTTATTCTTGACCTTAGGGTTAATATGCCGTCTTTCAGGAGAGGACTAGGCAGACATGTTAAAAACAGTTAAAAACATGTAACAGAAAAGCTGAACAGTACCGCCCAGGGGGCGGTCCCTCTGGCTATAACCCCTCACCCTGCACTCAGCAGCTCAGTTTTTTTTCTGCCTAGCATAGGAGTAGGACCTGGCTCCCGGTTGGGACCATTAATCCTGGAAATGTTTTGCTTTTTTCTACTTTTTTTGATCCTGAGATCTACTATCAACTGCCAGCTGGGTGACAGGCTGGATAATATAGATCCTTGTCGTCTCCCCAGTCTGACCATCAAGCGCGAGCAGACCTTTAGCTACGCGCTGGGTTGGCCACGACATACCCAGTTTGCTCCAGGGGTGGCCGGTGAGCTATATGCTCTGGGGCACACATATGACCGGGCTACTGCTGTCTGAGTCACAGTGGGCCGTGGCCGACAGACACTCCGTACTGCTCGGGTGATGGGTCTGTCCGGAATGCATCCAGCAGTCCCCGCAAGACGGGTAAGTAGGGTTCCACCTGTTGTTTCGGCAGGATGGAACAGCTGGGCATTCCTGGGGAGGTCGACTAGGGGGTCTCTCACTCTCCCTTTCCTCTCTCCCTGTCCCTTCCCTCCTCCCCATACTTCTGTATGAGCTGGGCCTGCTGTGTACTTGACCGGGGGTCCTCTGGGGGGGGGCTCTGGGTCCTGGCTGGGGGCTGCGCTGGGTGTCCAGGGTCCACTCTCCATGTGGGGAGTTGTCTGGTCTGCCTTGTGGGGGGCCCAGTGTGTTCGCAGCCTTTTTTCTATCACCTCAGAAATGAACAGCGGCCATTTTCTTGTAGGCGTGCTAGTGTTAATGCTGAAGCAGCCGGCGGCCATTTTCTTGTAGCCCCAGCTTAGTTTTGGCCTCTAACGCTGGGAATGTCTTTCTGAACGTCGCGAACAGCACAGAACACCTCAGACGCAGAAGAACACTTCAGGCACAGTGTGCAGTAGAGAGAGCGGACCGCAATGCTGTGCAGTACCTGGGTCAGGGTGGTAAGTCCTCTGGGTGGCCCCTCGGTCTGTAGCAGCTAGGAGGGTGGACCTTTTGTGTACCTTGCCTTTAGTCCCTAAGTGACTGTCAGGCGAGTGTGGTCAGCATGGCGTCAGAAGCTAACTCTTCTTCCCCAGACATCCCTGTGATAGCAACCGGTGCCCCTGCACCTGCGGTGCCTATGGATGCTTTTTCCTGGAGTATTTTGTTGCTAGGGTGGAGGCGGTGTGCGGGGAAAAAGGGGGGTTAAAAAAAAAAAACACCCCCTTCCCCCACCATCTTCTGGGGAAAGCTCCGATTCAGACTCGGGCCTGGCTGTGGCACACGGCCCCTGTTCTGACGTGTCAGAGGATGCAGACCAGGACCATTCGGACAGTGAGGAAGACTGTGTCCGGGTCAGCGCAGGAAAAAGGCACTTGTTGGAGCTCTTATCACCGTAGTGCGGGAGACTCTTAAATTGGAGGATACGGCGGGGGCGTCTACTGAGGTTTCGGTCCCTTTTAGGTCCCACAAGCTGGCCTGCACTGCTAAGGTGTTTCCCTACCCAACTTATTTTGATAAGTTTATATACAAAGAATGGGAACGACCGCAGCTGGCCTTTTTGGTCCCAAAACGCATGGCGGTCCGTTACCCCTTTGAGGAGAGTGTCCTGAAAAAAAATGGACATCTCCCCTGATTGTGGACCCCCCGGTATCCAGGTTAAACAAGGTAACCACGATTCCGGGAGAGGGGACCCCTGCTTTTAAGGACCCTGCAGACAGGAGGGCCGAGGCGGTGGCCCGGTCCATGTTCACGGTAGTGGGGTCAGCATTACAGCCAGTTTTGGCCACAGCCCTGGTGTCACAGACACTTACCGAATGGGCAAAATTGTTGCACTATGAGTTGGTTGAGCAACAGGCTTCCCCGATCTGTGTGGAATTGGCCGACCAGTTGGTACATGGCCTCAAGTATGTCTGCGATGCGGCCTTAGATACAGCTCCCTTGCTTTCCAGAGCCTCAGTATCTGCTGTGGTGCTACACCGCCTGATTTGGCTAAAATGCTGGTCCCCGGACCAGATTTCCAAGAAGGCTCTGGCAGATTTGCCCTTCCTGGGAGAGAGGCTATTTGGAGCCTCGCTGGATGACATTATTAACAATGTCACTGGGGGGTAAGAGCACACTGCTCCCACAATCCAGAAAAGGTAGGGAGCCACGCCGTAGGCCAGGGCCCTCCTTTTCCACTCAGAAATGTTTTTTTCGTCAGTCCAGGTCCGCAGGTAAGCGTTCCCAGGCCGACAAGGGGCCAGCTGAGGGACAAAAGCGTCCCTGGTTTCGCAAGCCAAACAAGCCTGCAAACAAATCTGCGACAGCAAGGTTTGCCCCCGCCCGACTCTCGGTACAAGATAGAATTTCTTTGTCCACCAAACATATTTTTTCCCTCCAACCTTCATCTTCCTCCGGCTCGTCGGAACGCCCTGTTTTGGGTAGTGTAGGACCTGCTGATGCGCGGGGTAATAGTACCTGTGCCGCTGCCAGAAAGGTTTCAGGGATTCTACTCCACTCTGTTTGTAGTCCCAAAAAAGGACAGGGTCTGTCCAATCCTGGATCTCAAGGCCCTCAACACCTTTGTAAAAGTACGAAGGTTCAGGATGGAATCAGTTCGCTCTGTGGTCCCTGCACTCCATCCGGGGGATTTTCTGGCATCCTTGGATATCAAAGACGCATACTTGCATGTCCCCATATACGTCAGGCATCAGAGATTTTTGCGCTTTGCAGTCGGGGACGATCACTACAAATTTGTAGCTCTCCCCTTTGGCCTGGCTTCGGCACCAAGGGTTTTCACCAAGGTGCTCGCCCCGATTCTGGCTCTGCTGAGACAGCGAGGAATCGCTATCGTGGGCTACCTGGACGACCTCCTGAGAGCTGCTTCAGACTCAGGATTAGAGGAGGATGTGGCTATAGCCAGTCAGACCCTTCGAGAGTTTGGTTGGGTACTGAACCTCCAGAAGTCGGTGTTGGTGCCGACTCAGCGCCTGGAGTACCTGGGCTTGATTCTGGACTCCTCCTCAAGAGGCGAGAGAGTTTTTCTCCCTTTAGAAAAGTTGCAGACTATTCAGGCTGCGGTGAAGCTGTTGGCATCTCGCAGGTGGTCATCGCTGCGCTTTTGCATGCGAGTCCTGGGTCTCATGGTAGCCTCCTTCGAGGTGCTACCATATGCTCAATTCCACTCTCGAGTCTTGCAGAATGAGATCCTGTCCAAATGGGACAAATCTCTGTTGTCCCTGGATTGTCAAATCCGGGTGAGCCAACTAGTCAGGGCTTCCCTGGTCTGGTGGCGGAGATCTCCAGCCCTTCAGTCCGTAAAGTCGGTCCTTCTCTTTCACTGGATGGTGAGATCACGACGGATGCCAGCCTGACCGGTTGGGGGGGAGTTTGGGGCGTACAGTCGACACAGGGTCGCTGGACGCAGGAAGAATCCCGCCTGCCGATCAATGTGCTGGAACTTCGACCAATCAGGCAGTGCTTCTCCACAGAGGCTTCAGGGACGTCCAGTCAGGATCCAGTCAGACAACGCCATGGCGGTGCCATATGTCAACCATCAAGGAAGAACAAGAAGCTCGGCTGCTGCATTGGAGGTCGCTCACATCCTGCGGGGGGCAAACGGAGCATACCGGCTCTATCGGCCATATACATTCCGGGCGTAGAAAACTGGCAAGTGGACTACCTAAGTCGCCAGATGCTGGACCAAGGAGAATGGTCGCTACACCCGGATGTGTTTCGACTCCTTTGCCTGAGATGGGGCACACCAGACATGGATCTCCTGGCTTCGTGACTCAATCGGAAGGTATTGAGGTTTGTGGCCAGGTCCAAAGATCCCTGGGCGGACGCGAAAGAAGCATTGGTGGCTCCATGGGGAGAGTACCGGCTAATTTATGCCTCCCCCCCCCGCTAAAACTTCTTCCTCATCTGCTCCGCAGAGTGGAGACCGAGGGGATTCCGGCTATTCTAATTGTCCTAGATTGGCCTCGGCGCCCCTGGTACGCCTGGTGGTGGATGTTCCTTGGCAACTGCCGATGCAAAAGGGACCTTCTGTTGCAAGGTCCTATACGTCATCCTGCTTTATAGTCGCTGGCTTTAACGTCATGGCTGTTGAAAGTCAGGTACTAAGGGAGCGAGGCCTGTCGGATTCCGTAATTTCCACCATACTGAGGGCACGGAAGTCATCTTCTCAGAAGATCTATCATTGCACGTGGAAGGCCTACATCTCTATGTGTGAGGAGATGGAGTGGCGTCCACGGACATATTCAGTTTCCAGGATCCTGCTGTTGTTACAGCGTGGAGTAGATCAAAAACTTGCCCTAAGCACCATTAAGGGACAGATTTCAGCCTTGGCTATTTTCTTTCAACGACACTTGGTGGCTCATTCACTGGTGAGTACGTTTGTGCAAGGGGTTCGACAGGTGGCTCCTCCACAAGGATAAAGTGGAGTCACACCCTCAACCAACTAACCGGAAGTGACGTATGCGCTCCACGGACCAGGAAGGACGCGAGGTCACTGGTAAACCTAGATGGCGATTTGTATCTAGTCTGTTCATTGCCTGATTACTATTTGCTTTCTGGTATGCACATATTTGTAAGGGGGTGCTTTTTTTTTTTTAATAAAGCTTTTAAAAACGGTACTACTCTATGTGGATTTTTTTTTTGCCCTACATGTGATCTCGGACCGTATATCAAGCAAGTTTTAGTGGTGGAGAGTGCAGTAATTGGGACGGATGATGACCATTGGTTCACGCTCATTTGATCCTTACCTCTGGTAAGTGTATTCCCAAAAGGGGAAGGTTTTCCCCCACGTGGTGAACATCTTTGGGTGAAAGGAGCACTGTGCACTGAATGAAATTGCAGCCACATCCGTACCTGTCTGCATCACTGTCACTGCATATATATATATATATATATATATATATATATATATATATATATATATATATATCTCTTTCAAACAAGTGTTTGATTGGAGGAGCACTGCTACAGCACTATTTTTGGACTCTGGGACTATATAGAGTTTTAATATTTCTGTTTTTATTCATGTTTGTTTGATTTTAAGCAGCTGCTATATATATTTTAGGAATCACATCATTTTATGCTGTTAATGATTTTATTGCTTTTGTCCTGAGCGCTGCTTTTTTATAGGTAGGGCAGATTCAGCACCAGTTTAATTTTATCTATACACACACACACACGCGCATGTGTGTTTGAGCTTTGAGGTACACACCCTAATGCAATAGGCTGCGCACACCTATGCTACTCATAATATGAAATTCAAGTGAAATAGTATGTTAACTCTCTTACCTACAAAAAAAAAAAGTCTGGCCTTGCCAACACTGCACTTAAGCTGCTTGGCTTTTTATGGAGCTTGGTCTTGGAAATCAACTAAAGAAAACAGGTTCCTAATGCTATGACTAAAACAAACCAGAAAATTAGAGCTACTCAGCAGTTGTCTCAGATTTTCTTGGCAGCTCTCTGCAAACAGCTAATTGTTGAAGGTTCCGTTAGTGGGCCCCCCACCGTCCAGCATTAGGGAGAGAGGCATGCAGGATTTCCTCCTCCTGTGTAAAAGTGGAAACTTTTCCACTGTAAATAATCTTGTGTGTGTTGAGATGCTGCAAATTCTTACTAAACTGGGAAAGATCCAACATACACATGTGGCATCCCCGACACACATAGGCCTGGTGGTACCACCAGAGACAAGGATGGGCCAGCATTTCAGCCCAGGGCTAAAATGGGGGACCTAAAGAACATTAGGCGCCAGTCACATTTTGTCTTTTAGAAATTTTGTCATCACACACAAAAAACAAAAAACAAAAAACAAAAAAAAAAAAAAAAGGAGAGGGTTAGGGGTCCCAGATACCCAGACTTCATTATTCAGCATCACGTGAGGGTATCCTATGTTATCTCTAAGTGTTACTTGTGAGCTTTAGTCATGTATCTCAGTAACAAGATTCCCTCATCAGTTTCATAAATGTTCTTCATCTTTCCTCAGAAATGCTGATCTCTCCTGTTTTTCCATCATTCTTCCCATGCTTTCTCCTCTCTCCATTTTCACATCTTGTTTTCAGAAATTCTGATCTCTTTCCCCCAACACCTCCTTTGATATGTCTTTCATCTGTCCTTCTGACAAATACTAATTTCTCCTTCTCCTTATTATACATGTAGTGCCCTGCTCCCTTTGACTGGGCGCTATGTTAAATTTAGTGGGTGTCTGAGCTGGTAGTTAGCTCAGACTCTGTAAATAATTATGCTAAATTAGCCTCAGGCTATGGCTGTGTTGGAAGACTTCCCACTGTTCGCCTGTAGGTGGCGTTACCACCCCAGGCCAATGTGGAAGACTGACAGGCCAGAGTGAATTGGGTACCTTCCCCCGGGAACAGTTCAGTGGGTGTGGTCTACCCGCTGAGCATGCTGGGGAAGGGTACTTAAGGGGCAGACGCCATCTTTTGGGGTCCTTCTTCCCCTCGCAGCCCTCCTGGCGCGAGGAGTGTGTCGTGTGATTTCGGCCTCGGGACCATGTTGGTCCGAGGCTGCAACTCTACCAAGTAAGCCCAGTTATGCTGACTCGGGCCTACACTTTGAAGGTGATCCTGTGCTGTCCGTCCTGGAAAAGACCGAGCGGAAGGCTGGTGTCTTGAGGAGGGCCTGGTAATTCTATTGGAGGATGCACCGTAGCTAAAGTTCACCTTGCAGTCTGCCGGGTCGGCTTAAAGGCTCTTGACTGTTTGGCTGGAAGTTCGGGTGTCAAGTCCTGTGGCAGAGGCAGCTCTGTGTGTGAGCCGCCCCTCCCCTGCCCTTCTAGCACCGTTCTGGCAGTATACAAATTACTGCTCACAACCACTGCCAAACTCTCTGCTAGGATAACCTTTAGTATATAGTGTATTCTGTTTTGTAAAATTCTTCTTCAAAATACCTTTTTTCTTCTCGCCGATCAGTGGTCACGTGACCATCCGTCGCTCTCTTCCTCCGATGTATGTATTACAGAGGGAGATCACGTGTCCGCCTGGCAGACATCAGAGGGAGATCTAGGCTGCTCCCTCTGTAATACATACATCAGCGGCAGAGAGCGACGGGTCACATGCCCGCTGATTGGCGAGAAGAAAAAAATGACGGTTACTTACCGATAACGGTGTTTCTACAACAAAACCTTCCAGGACGGCAACACATGAGAGATGATAGGCTCCACCCAACAGGAAACACAATCAGTTCACAAATGTTTAAAAGGCCCCACCTTATCCCTTGTCCCTCAGTAGTTGTAAAGTAATACTCCCACTAGACCACAAGGGCTATTCAACATCTTAAGTACTTACCACTTAGTGTGTACATACTCCTCCACCCATAACAGGGCGGAAAGTAGGCCTGCCGTCCTGGAAGGTTTCGTAGAAACAATTATCGGTAAGTAACCGTCGGTTTTCTCACCTCACCTTCCAGGACGGCAACACATGAGAGGATAATAAAGGAATCCACAGGCCTACCTTAGGGTGGGACCACTGCCTGTAACACTTTGACCGAAGGCAACGTCTTGCTGCGATAGGACCTCCACACAGTAGTGCTTCAGGAAGGTGTCTTTTCATGACCAGGTGGCTGCATTGCAGATCTGTTCCCAGGAGGCCCCTGCTTTCTCAGCCCATGAGGTAGCTAGGGCTCTAGTTGAGTGCGCCTTCAACTTTTCTGGTGCAGGCATGCCTGCACTTTTGTACGCTAAATTAATGGCTTGCCTTATCCACCTGGAGACTGAGGACTTTGATGCTTGGAGTCCCTTTCTACTTCCGGAAAACAAAATTAAGAGATGATTAGACCATCTAAAATCCTTAACCCTCTGTAAATACGTAAGGAGGCATCTCCTGATGTCTAGACAATGGAATCTCTCTTCCCCTTCATTTCTAGGATTCTCACAGAAAGATGGCAAGGTTATCACCTGAGTTCTGTGGAACGTTGAAACCTTAGGTAGATACAACGGATCTGGTTTGAGGATGAGTCTATCAGGTAGGATCATTAAAAAAGGTTCCTTGATAGAGAGGCACTGCAGGTCTCCTACTCTCCTGGCAGTAGTGATTGCCAGTAGAAAGGCCAATTTAACGGTCAAAATTTTTTATTAAATTTCTTCTAAAGGTTCAAAAGGGTGACTAGATAACGCCTCTAGGACCTTAGTTAGGTCCCAAGGTGGGAACCTATCTTTGACAGGAGTAGCCCTATCTCTGGCTACCAAAAATCTTTTAAATTAAAGGTTCACTATCCTAGCGTCAAGAAAAAATGAAAGTGCCGCCACTTGTACTCGAAGAGTGTTGACAGCCACACCCTTCTCTACACCGTCCTGGAGAAATTCCAGGATTACCGGAATAGGTGGAAACAATCTGTCTTTGTTTACACCAAGTACAAAAGATTTTCCAAACTTTAAGGTAAATTTTTCTAGTTACCGGCTTCCTACTTAAGAGTAATGTATCTATTACTCTGTCTGAGCAGCCCTTTTCTTTAAGGATCTGGCGCTCACTAACCACGCCGTGAGTTGAAAGAATTCCGGTCTGGGGTGTACCACTGGACCCTGTGACAGGCGGTCCGGAATGTTTGGCAGCTTCCAGGGGGGCGCTACTGATAGCGACTTTAGGGTTGCAAACCAAGTCCTTCTTGGCCACCAGGGGGCCACTAGGAGGACTCTGCCCGAAACCTGGCTGAGCTTCTGGATGACTCTCGGAATCAGAGACAGAGGGGGAAAGGCGTAAGCCAACCGGAATGTCCAGCTTTGAGCCAGGGCATCCAGGCCCTCTGAATCTCTCTCCCGAGAGAGGGAAAAGAACCTCTTGACCTTTGCTTTTCTGACTGGCAAAGAGGTCTATTTCGGGGCAGCCGAACCTTTGAACTATCCTTTGGAACACTTCTACCTTCAGTTCCCAATCCCCCTGTCTGACGGACTGGCGACTGAGGAAATATGCTTCCTTGTTATGTGGACGGCTGCCAAAGAGACTACCCTGTGCTCTGTCCAGGTCAGGATCTCCATAGTTAATGTCAAAAGTCCCTTGGACCTGGTTCCTCCCTGGTGGTTCAAGTATGCTACCATCGCAGCATTGTCCGAACACACTAAAACCTCTTTTCCCCTGATTATTTTCTCGAAGGCCTTTAGTGCTTCACCCACTGCTCTCAGTTCTGAGATTGGAAGAGGATTTGGCTATCTCCTTCCGCCAGGAACCCTGAGCCTTGGCTTCCCCTAGATGAGCTCCCCATCCCCGGGCACTTGAATCCGTGGTGAGCCTTATTGGGTCCCACTGGTTTCAAGGTCTGCCTTTTTTCAGGTTGTCTGGGACTGACCACCACCCCAGGGATGATTTTACCTGACAGGGAAGGATGATTTCTTTGTCTAGGGACTCGTTCCCAAGAGGAAAGGTGGAAGAACTGTAGGTCTCTTGAATGCAGTTGCGCCCAAACAACTGCAGGGTAGGGATGAGCTTCGAGTTCGAGTCGAACTCATGTTCGACTCGAACATTGCCTGTTCGCCCGTTCGCCGAACAGCGAACAAATTGGGGTGTTCGCGGCAAATTCGAAAAATCTATGGGAGAAATCTAAAGTGCTAATTATAAAGGCTTATATGCAAGTTATTGTCCTAAAAAGTGTTTGGGGACCCGGGTCCTGCCCCAGGGGACATGTATCAATGCAAAAAGAAGTTTTAAAAACGGCCATTTTTTCGGGAGCAGTGATTTTAATAATGCTTAAAATGAAAAAATAAAAGTGAAATATTCCTTTAAATTTCGTACCTGGGGGGTGTGTATGATATGCATGTAAAGTGGCGCATGTTTCCCGTGCTTAGAACTGTCCCTGCAAAAAGTGTCATTTTTGAAAGAAAAAAATGCATTTAAAACTGACTCGCGGCTATTAATGAATTGTCGGCTCCCGGCAATACATACAAAAGTCATTGATAAAAAAAAAAAAAAAAGCGTGGGGGTTCCCCAGAATTCAATTACCAGGCCCTTCAGGTCTGGAATGGATATTAAGGGGAACCCCGCCGCAAATAAAAAAAAAATTGACGTGGGGTTCCCCCAAATATCCATTCCAGGCCCTTCAGATCTGGCATGGATTTTAAGGGGAACTCCACCCCAAATTAAAAAAAAAATGGCGTGGAGTCCCCCTAAAAATCCATACCAGACCCCTTATCCGAGCATGCAACCTGGCCGGCCGCAGGGGAAAAGGGGGGGGACGAGAGAGCGGCCCCCCCTCCCTCCTGAACCGTACCAAGCCACATGCCCTCAACATGGGGAGGATGTCCCCATGTTGATGGGGACAAGGGCCTCATCCCCACAACCCTTGCCCGGTGGTTGTGGGGGTCTGCGGGCGGGGGGCTTATCGGAATCTGGAAGACCCCTTTAACAAAGAGGACCCCCAGATCCCGGGCCCCCCCCATGTGAATTGGTAAGGGGTACATTGTACCCCTACCATTTCACGAAGAAAGCGTAAAAAAATGTTTAAAAAACACACAAACACCTTGAAAAAGTCCTTTATTTAAAAAAAACAAAAAAAAACATTCCAGCGGTGAAATCCAGTGTCCCGCGGCGATCCCGATGTCCAGCGCTGTCCGTCATTGGTTGTGCCTGAGCGGACCTGATGGGGAACTCCCTCTCAGTATTTTAAATGTATAGACCCGCCCCTTCTAAAGTTCCCCATCAGGTCCGCTCAGCGGACCAGATGCGGAACATGAGAAGGGGCGGGTCTATACATGTATTACCAAAGTGAGAGCAGTTCCCCATCAGGTCCGCCTCCTCGGTATGTCGGACCCGCCTACGTCATTGGCTTGAGCGGGGAACTTCCTTCACTATGTAATTTAAATTTACATAGTGAAGGAAGTTCCCCGCTCAAGCCAATGACGTAGGCGGGTCTGACATACCGAGGGGGCGGACCTGATGGGGAACTGCTCTCACTTTGGTAATACATGTATAGACCCGCCCCTTCTCATGTTCCGCATCTCGTCCGCTGAGCGGACCTGATGGGGAACTTTAGAAGGGGCGGGTCTATACATTTAAAATACTGAGAGGGAGTTCCCCATCAGGTCCGCTCAGGCACAACCAATGAAGGACAGCGCTGGACATCGGGATCGCCGCGGGACACTGGATTTCACCGCTGGAATGTTTATTTATTTTTTTAAATAAAGGACTTTTTCAAGGTGTTTGTGTGTTTTTTTAAACATTTTTTTTACGCTTTCTTCGTGAAATGGTAGGGGTACAATGTACCCCTTACCAATTCACATAGGGGGGGGCGGGATCTGGGGGTCCCCTTTGTTAAAGGGGTCTTCCAGATTCCGATAAGCCCCCCGCCCGCAGACCCCCACAACCACCGGGCAAGGGTTGTGGGGATGAGGCCCTTGTCCCCATCAACATGGGGACATCCTCCCCATGTTGAGGGCATGTGGCTTGGTACGGTTCAGGAGGGAGGGGGGGCCGCTCTCTCGTCCCCCCCTTTTCCCCTGCGGCCGGCCAGGTTGCGTGCTCGGATAAGGGGTCTGGTATGGATTTTTAGGGGGACTCCACGCCATTTTTTTTTTAAACTTGGGGTGGAGTTCCCCTTAAAATCCATGCCAGATCTGAAGGGCCTGGTAATTGAATTCTGTGGAACCCCCACGCTTTTTTTTTTTTTTTTCTCAATGACTTTTGTATGTATTGCCGGGAGCCGACAATTCATTAATAGCCGCGAGTCAGTTTTAAATGCATTTTTTTTCTTTCAAAAATGACATTTTTTGCAGGGACAGTTCTAAGCACGGGAAACATGCGCCACTTCACATGCATATCATACACACCCCCCAGGTACGAAATTTAAAGGAATATTTCACTTTTATTTTTTCATTTTAAGCATTATTAAAATCACTGCTCCCGAAAAAACGGCCGTTTTTAAAACTTCTTTTTGCATTGATACATGTCCCCTGGGGCAGGACCCGGGTCCCCAAACACTTTTTAGGACAATAACTTGCATATTAGCCTTTATAATTAACACTTTAGATTTCGAACGTTCGAGTCCATTGTATTTAATAGGGTTCTAAAGTTTACACGAACATTTTGTCTGTTCGCAGGTTCTTGTGCGAACCGAACAGGGGGGTGTTCGGCTCATCCCTGCTGCAGGGATGCTTGCTGACAGGGATGAGCCGAACACCCCCCTGTTCGGTTCGCACCAGAACCTGCGAACAGACAGAATGTTCGTGTGAACTTTAGAACCCTATTAAAAATACAATGGACTCGAACGTTCGAAATCTAAAGTGCTAATTATAAAGGCTAATATGCAATTTATTGTCCTAAAAAAAGTGTTTGGGGACCCGGGTCCTGCCCCAGGGGACATGTATCAATGCAAAAATAAGTTTTAAAAACGGCCGTTTTTTCGGGAGCGGTGATTTTAATAATGCTTAAAATGAAAAAATAAAAGTGAAATATTCCTTTAAATTTCGTACCTGGGGGGTGTATATGATATGCATGTAAAGTCGCGCATGTTTCCCGTGCTTAGAACTGTCCCTGCACAAAGTGTCGTTTTTGAAGGAAAAAAAAAGTCATTTAAAACTCACTCGCGGCTATAATGAATTGTCGGCTTTTATCAATACATAGAAAAGTCATTGATAAAAAAAAAAAAGTGTGGGGGTTCCCCCAAATTCAATTACCAGTCCCTTTAGGTCTGGAATGGATATTAAGGGGAACCCCGCTGCAAGGTTGCGTGCTTGGATAAGGGTCTGGTATGGATTTTTGGGGGACTCCAAGCCATTTTTTTTTAAATTTGGGGTGGCGTTCCCCTTAAAATCCATGCCAGATCTCAAGGGCCTGGTATGGATATTTAGGGGGAACCCCACGCCATTTTTCTTTAAATTTGCGGCGGGGTTCCCCTTAATATCCATTCCAGACCTAAAGGGCCTGGTAATTGAATTTGGGGGAACCCCCACGCTTTTTTTTTTTTATCAATAACTTTTCTATGTATTGATAAAAGCCGACAATTCATTATAGCCGCGAGTGAGTTTTAAATGACTTTTTTTTCCCTTCAGAAATTACACTTTGTGCAGGGACAGTTCTAAGCACGGGAAACATGCGCGACTTTACATGCATATCATACACACCCCCCAGGTACGAAATTTAAAGGAATATTTCACTTTTATTTTTTCATTTTAAGCATTATTAAAATTACTGCTCCTAAAAAACGGCCATTTTTAAAACTTTTTTTTGCATTGATACATGTCCCCTGGGGCAGGACCCAGGTCCCCAAACACTTTTTAGGACAATAACTTGCATATAAGCCTTTATAATTAGCACTTTAGATTTCTCCCATAGACTTTTCGAATTTGCCGCGAACACCCCAAATTGTTTGTTGTTCGGCGAACGGGCGAACAGGCAATGTTCGAGTCGAACATGAGTTCGACTCGAACTCGAAGCTCATCCCTACTTGCTGACATGAGACCTAGAACTCTGAGGATGTCTCTCCTGGAACAAACAGGAATCTATCAACCTTTTGGACGGCCAAGACAATCTTTTCCACCTTTTCTTTTGGGAGGAATAGACTGAGTCCGAGAGTCTATCAGAACGCCTAGGTATGTCTAAACCTGATGATGCCCTGGAGGAGGGGCGAAACGCGTTGGACACAATTTCCGGCCAACCCAGAACCAGTGACGCTACTTCCGGTTTCCGTGGAACGCACGCTGTGTACCCGGAACAACACTGACACTCGTTTAACATCGCAGTCTCGTGAGTCTCTTTGCTAGCAGCGCCATGCTGGATGTTCATAAGCGGTACTTCACATGATGTTTTTTTCTTTCCCATATGTTTACCAATGCCTCTGCCGATATTATGGAGTCTATGTGATGAACTTATTGAATCCAAATTGGTATGATCTTGCATGTTGTTTCTCATCCCCTTTCTGCCTCTGCTGATATAATGGAGTCTATGCGATGAACTTATTGAATCCAAGTTGGTGTGATCTTGCATATTATTTCTCACCCTCTTTCTGGTGAGTGGGGCCACAAGAGGGGAATTGTCTAAAGGAATTAACTATTTGGTCTCTGCTGTGGAAACACTCAGTTTTCTAAAATTGACACAGTTGACATTTCCAATTTATTAATTTTTTCACTTATTTGTTTACAATTTATTTTCATTAATGAGCACAGTGGTAACACTAATGGATAACCAGGTGTATTAATACGTTATGTGGCAATAACGATTGTAAGCTAATTTCATATACAGTAAGTGTTTATGAGTCACTTCCTTAATGGTTTAATTGTTTGTTTTCACATATCCTTGCTAGCGCTGCAAATATTTGTTTTTTTATATGTCTGAACCTGGGCTGGTTCTAGGGAAGATTTTTCCCGGTTTACTAGCCAGCCTAGCCTTTCCAGGGTAGAGATCACCTTCAGGGTGTGTCTGTACTGACCCGAGTGGCTGAAGGACCTGAGATGAGCAGGTCCGTCCAGATATGGTATTAAGGCTATGCCCTGGAGATGGGCCTCCACTTCTGCAAGAATCTTTGTGAAAATTCTTGGACTTGCCGCAATTCCAAAGGGAAGTGCCCTGAACTGCCAGTGGGAAGTTCCCTCCGGTGTCACTACCGCAAATCTCAGGAAGGCCTGATGTCCCGGAAAAATCGGGACATGCAGATAAGCATCCCTGAGATCTAGGGTGGTCATAAAGACCTCCTTTAGCAGATTTTTCCTTACGGAGTACACGCTTTCCATGGAAATTGTTTTGTACTCTAAGAACTTGTTTAGGTTCTTGAGATTTATGATTAGGCAGAATTTTCCAGAGGGCCTTGGTACCAAAAATATGTGGGAATAAAAGCCCTGGAAAAGTTGGTCTTTTGGAACTGTAACTACAACCTTTTGTTCTACTAGTTCCTGAATGCCCTTACCCTGGTTTTCTTCCTTACCAAATCTTTGGGAAGATGGGTTAAAGTGACCGTAGGAGGGGGCTCTGACGAAAATTCCAGGCGATAGCCTTCCTTGATCAGTTTTAGGACAAAGGGCCTGTCCGAAATCTCTTCCCACTGTGGAAGAAAATGTGACAGTCTGCCCCCGACCCTGATTCTGGCGTCACTTGGAATCTTTGTTACTTTGGCCAGGGGAGGAAAAAGCAAACTGCCTTTTTGCCTGCCCTACCAAAAGGCCACCTTTTGCTGGGTTCTTTTCTGAACCTCTGCTGGTTTTGTCTGGCGGGGCCTCGAAAAAATGTTCTATATCTTTCTCGTTTGGGTTTTACAGGGAATTTTTTCCCTTTCTCAGATGACCTGGATAAGGCATCATCCTTAAGGCATCAGCCTGAGCCAAACAATAAGGAAACTTCAAAGGGCAAACCACAAAGTTTTGCCTTAGAAGTAAGGTCACCCTCCCAGGCTTTATCCCAAATGGCTCTTCTGGCCAAGTTAATCAATGCGGCTGTTTTAGCTGAAGCTCTCACAGAGTCTATGGCTGCGTCAGCTAAAAAGGCAACAGCTTTCCCCATCACTGAAAGGGAATCAGTGATGTCCTGGGAATTTTTCCCCTGGGATAGATGTCTGGTAAGTTTTTCTATCCAGCAATCTGCATTTCTAGCAACACAGGTAGCTGCTAATGCTGGGGTCATAGCTAAGGGGCATTGGCCTCCCATGCCTTTTTGAGGAGAGACTCGGACCTTCGATCCATAGTGTCCCTAATGTTCCCTGCATCCTCAAAGGAAGGGTCAGACTTCTTAGTCACCTGGGAGAGAGCAGCGTCCAACCGAGGGACTTTAACCACTTCAATACCATGCACTTATGCACCTTCCCGCCCAGACCAATTTTCAGCTTTCAGTACTCTCACACTTTGAATGACAATTACTTAGTCATGCTACACTGTATCCAAACAAAATTTTTATCATTTTCTTCTCACAAATAGAGCTTTCTTTTGGTGGTATTTAATCGCCACTGGGTTTTTTATTTTTTGCGATATAAGCAAAAAAACAGCAATTTTTTTAAAAAAAAAACACTTTTTTTTAGTTTCTATTGTAAAATTTTGCAAATAAGTAATTTTTCTTCATAAATTTGTGCCAAAATGTATACTGCTACATATCTTTGGTAAAATGAACCCAAATTAGTGTATATTATTTGGTCTTTGTGAAAGTTTTATAGAGTCTACAAACTATGGTGGCAATCACTGAAAATGTATCACATCTGATCACGCCTGATGTACTGAAGGGATATCTCATTTCTTGAGACACTAACAAGCGAGGAAAGTACAAATACCCCAAAATTACCCCTTTTTGGAAAGTAGACAGTCCAAGGTATTTACTAAGAGGCGTGGTGAGTTTTTTGAAGTTGTATTTTTTTTCCCACAATTCTTGGGAAAAAAATTTTTAACAGTTTTTTTCTCTCACACAGCATATGCATAATTGCAACTACACCCCAAAATACATTCTGCTACTCCTCCTGAGTGTAGTGATACCACATGTGTGAGACTTTTACACAGCCTGGCCACATACAGAGGCCCAACATTGAAGTAGCACTTTCAGGCGTTCTACAAGCATAAATCGCACATATCCTCTCTCAACCACCTATTACAATTTTGAAGGCCCTGGAGCACCAGGACAATAGGATTTTCCACAAAATGACCCCATTTTGGAAAGCACACACCCCAACGTATAATCTATGAGGCATTATGAGTCTTTTGAACGGTTCATTTTTTTCCAGAAGGTTTTGGAAAATGTGGAGAAAAAATTTAAATGCATTTTTTTTTACACAAAGTTGTCAATTTATAAGATATTTCTAACACATAATATGTACATAGCAAAAATTACACCCCAAAATGCATTCTGCTACTCCTCCTGAGTATGGCGATACCACATGTTTGAGACTTTTACACAGCCTGGCCACATACAGAGGCCCAACATCCAAGTAGCACCTCCAGGCATTCTAGCAGCATTAATTGCACATATCATTTTCTGACTACCGATCACATTTTTGAAGGCCCTTCATATATCTAACACATAGCAGGTACATACCAAATAACAAAAGATTACCTGTGGTTTTAGAAGTGCAGTGGTCCACAGAGGAGAGCATCGGTCCAGGCAGCAGGCAGGGATGAGGTCAGCGACAGCAAAAGCAAGCATCCAGGCAGCAGGCAGGAATACTGTCCATAGTTCGCACAGGCAGAGATACTGTCAGCACAGCCAGAGCACAGCCAAAGCACAGGTCCAGGTAGCAGGCAGAGGTGTCCCGGCAGAAATGCTGTCCAAAGTCAGTAGAGGCAGCAGGTAGATATATGGTCAACACAGCCAAAGTATTGGTCCAAGCAGCAGGAAGAAACATGGTCCATAATGTCATGGGTCATTACAGGCAGTAATATGGTCAGCACAGCCAAATTATTGGTCCAGGCAGCAGGAAGGACCATCAAGCTTAGGGCCAGGGGGACAGGGGTAGAGGCTTCTCCCACCCAAATCGCTTTGAAGCCTCCGGGCAACCAGACCCTGTTCTTGGAGCACAGAAAACGAAAAACTGGTTTTCTCTACTCAGAACGCTATTCTGAAGCCCCTCACATATGTGAGACCCCTGTGTACTAAAAGTAGATGGCCAAAAGATCAGTCCAAGTGGCAGGCAAAAACATGGTCGATTAACAGGCCAAGGTCGGTACACGTGGAAGTCAGAAACGTGGTTTAAATCGGCAGGCAGAGGCATCGTCGGTAAACAGGCCAGGGTCAGTTAATTAACATGGAAGGTAGTTAGTAACATGGTAGCAGGCAAATAGGGAAATGGCAGTCTGTTAATAATAAGGGGAACTAATGGATGTATGATAATTTTTGAAGCAATTTCCGATGCACAGGCCAGGTTGGGAGGGTGTCAGGGAAATCCGTCCAACAGTGCCAATCAGCGCCCAATGCGCACGCGCGGCGGAATGATGCTTCCGCGCGTGCGCGGGACGGCGCTTCTACGTTCTCGGGTGCGCGCGCCGACGCAGCGGCGCGCGCGCATGCGCGGCGGCGCACCAATAGGAATCCAGGCGGGCCTATTTAAAGAGACCCAGTTGCACTGACAAGTTGCTGGTTTGCCAGCTTTCCTGTATTCCCAAGACTCTGGAAAACTATCCTGAAAATCTCCTTGTGACCCGGACTGGCTTGACTCCTCTGATCTCTCTCCTGGACCTGACCCTCGGCTTGTGATACGGACTTCTGCCTTCTCCTGTGTTTGACCCTCGGCCTGTGACTCGGATCTGCTGCCTGTCTCCAATCCTTGACCTCTGGCCTGTACCTTTTGGACTTCCGCGTTTCCTTTGAACCCCTGCCGGGTTCCCGGTACTCTCTGGACTTGTTACCTTTTACTGTGTTTGACCCCCAGCCGGGACCGTTACCTAGCCATTACAACCCGGACTCAACCTGCACCGGCTTCCATTATCTCCTGCTGTTTGAACTTTACCAATCCGGCTAGTTCCTGCTTGAAGCCTGTTCTTCAGTCTACTCAGCTCTGCCGGACCGTCTACAAATACCCACCACCTGCCGGTAGCCGGTGCCGCTTCTCGCCATCCACTCCCTGTCTCAACTCCAGGGGGTGGAGTGCGTCAAGTCGCAAAGGTGAACCACTCTCGGCATCTCGGCCTCGGTAAGTACATACCCTTACAGTACAAACCAGCCAGATGTCTGAGGCCGACAGGGTGCGTTCACCGTTCGAGACCCTATGTCAGCAAGTCACCGCACTAACCGACGCGGTTCAGAAATTACAAGAAGGTTATGTCCAAATGGATGGCCGCTTTCAGCTACTTACTGGAGCTACAGGACCAGCATCACCAGCTGATACCATTGCCAATGTTGCCTCCACGTCTCAAAATCAGGCAAATCCCACCGTAGTAATGGCTACCCCTGTACCCAGGGTCCCCCTGCCTGAGCGATTTTCTGGCGTCCGTAAGAAATATCGGGCTTTCAAAAACGCATGTTCTCTTTATTTCGCCCTTCAACCCAGGACTTTCTCTTCAGAAGTGGTAAAGGTGGGGTTCGTCATCTCCCTTCTAACCGACGAACCTCAGGCCTGGGCCCATGGCCTGATGGAGCAAAGCAGTCCCATACTAGATTCCGTGGACACCTTCTTCGAGAGTATGGCGCAGCTGTATGACGATCCTCAGCGATCAGCTACAGCTGAGTCTGTTCTCCACAGTTTAACCCAGGGGAGAAGGCCGGTGGAGGACTACACGGCAGAATTCCGGAAATGGTCAGCTGACACTGGCTGGAATGAGACGGCCCTTAAATACCAATATCGCCAAGGACTGTCTGAGGCTCTTAAGGACGAGCTGGCCAGGATTGGTGTTCCAACTACTCTGGAAGATCTGATCCAGTCTGTCACTCAGCTTGACAGACGCCTCCGGGAGCGGCGTTCTGAGCGTTTCCAGACTACCCGTCCAAACTGGACTTTGCCCCGATCAGCTTCTGCCTATCCACCCATCCAAGTTCCTACAGCATCTTCTCCCCCCGAGCCTGAACCCATGCAGCTTGGTCTAGTTCGTCCTCCCCTTTCTCCTGAGGAAAAGCAGCGCAGGCGTCAGGCCAATCTGTGTCTTTACTGCGGGGGTACTGGCCATTTCCTTCGGAGCTGCCCAGTGAGACCTAGTAAGTGCACCCTCAAAGACACTTTGAACTACCCAGTTTCTGGCTTACCACAGACTTATGTTGTTCTTTCTATTTCTCTACAGCTACCAACAGGAGCAACCCGCCTACCGGCGATTATTGATTCAGGAGCCTGCAGCTGCTTTCTGGACTCTTCACTTGCTTCCCAACTTCACTTTCCTCTGCAAACCAAGGACCGTTATCTTCAGGTTCGTCTGGCGGATGGATCCCTGCCTCGTTCAGGGGTAATTACGCAAGAAACAAGACCCGTCCTTGCTATCACGGATTCAGGCCACCAAGAATACCTTCGATTTGACCTCATCTCATCTCCCATGTTTCCCATCATCCTGGGCCTTCCCTGGTTACAAGCACATGAGCCTCATATAAACTGGGCCAAGAGGGAAGTTAACTTCACTTCTTCATATTGTTCTCAACACTGTCTTTCCGCACTTCCAACTGCCTGTGCTACTTTAACCCCTCAACCGGATAACCTACCACATGTTCCATCAGCATACTTAGGATTCCAGGACGTCTTCGACAAACGGCAGGCCGACCGCCTACCTCCACATCGTCCCTACGATTGTCCCATCGACCTTCTGCCTGGCTCCAAAATTCCATTCGGCCGCATCTTCCCCTTGTCCGAATCTGAGTTGAAGACCCTCAAGTCTTACATTGAGGAAAATCTGGAAAAGAAATTCATTCGACCCTCTTCTTCCCCAGCCGGTGCCGGAATCTTTTTCGTTGAAAAGAAAGACGGGACTCTGAGGCCCTGCATCGACTATAGGGAATTAAATAAAATTACTATTAAAAATAGATACCCGCTTCCTCTCATCCCGGAGTTGTTCCAACGATTCCGATCAGCTCGGATCTTCTCTAAACTGGACCTTCGAGGGGCCTACAACCTCATCCGGATCAGGGCTGGAGACGAATGGAAGACGGCTTTTAGATCTAGATTCGGTCATTTCGAATACTTGGTCATGCCATTCGGGCTTTGCAACGCCCCAGCTACTTTCCAGCACCTGGTCAATGACATTTTCCGTGAACACCTGGACGATTTCCTAGTAGTCTACTTAGACGATATTCTTATTTTTTCGTCCTCCCTTGAACTGCACCGAATCCATGTCATCAAGGTCCTCACTATTCTCCGAGAACATAGACTTTACCTCAAGGCCGAGAAATGTGACTTTGAGAAAACCACGGTGCAATTTTTGGGATTTATTATTTCTACCAATGGGGTCGCAATGGACCCGCAGAAAGTCAAAGCTATCCAGGAATGGCCAGCCCCAACAGACAAGAAAGGGGTACAACGATTTATAGGTTTCGCCAATTTCTACAGGAGGTTCATTGTGGGGTTCTCCTCTATTGTGGCGCCTATAACCCAATTGACACGCCAGGGCTACCGCTTTCACTGGTCACCGGAAGCTCAAGATGCCTTCGATAAACTAAAAAATGCATTCACACCGGCACCTGTATTGAAGCATCCAGATCCGCTACTGCCGTTTACGCTGGAAGTAGATGCTTCAGAGTCAGCCACTGGGGCCATCCTCTCTCAAAGGCAGGGCCCCAAATCCCTTCTTCATCCAGTAGCCTTTGCCTCTCGTAAACTAACTTCTCCGGAACGTAATTATGACGTCGGTGACCGGGAACTATTAGCTATCAAATTCGCCCTGGAAGAATGGCGATACCTTCTGGAGGGAGCTCCTCACCCCGTCATGATATTCACGGATCATAAGAATCTAGAATATCTGAGAACAGCAAAACGTCTTCGACCCAGACAAGCCCGATGGGCCCTCTTCTTCACTAGGTTTAACTTTCATATCTCTTATAGGCCCGGTTCCAAGAACGTGAAGGCGGATGCCCTCTCTAGGATGTTTCCCGAGACCCCTCAAGCAGAGGAACCAAGTACCATCCTATCAGCACAAAACTTTCTGCTCATCCCACAGGCTGATCTACTAACCTCCATAAGAGCCGCCTCTAAGCATTGTCCTGACCAAGTAACCTCTTCCTTGGAGAAGCGTAATGACTTGTTCTGGTCCCAAGGTAAAGTCTTCGTCCCTCTGGAAACAAGGCAACTGACTCTGAAAACTTTCCACGACCACAAACTAGCTGGTCACTTTGGAACCAAAAAGACCATGGAACTAATCTCTCGCTCCTTCTGGTGGCCTGGTTGGAGACAAGATTGCAAGTCCTATGTTGCCTACTGTACCCGTTGCCAACGGTATAAGGGACCCAAAACCAAGAGTTGGGGACTACTCAAACCTTTGCCTATCCCTGAACGTCCGTGGGCAGATGTGTCCATGGACTTCATTGTAGATCTACCGCCCTCTGGAGGTTTTACCACGATTCTGGTCGTAATTGACCGCCTCTCCAAAATGGCACACTTCGTGCCCATGATTGGTACTCCCTCTGCTGCAGATACAGCCAAAGCCTTCTTTCAGGAGATAATCAGGCTCCATGGAGTGCCTAAAAGCATCACCTCTGACAGAGGCGTTCAATTCACGGCGAAATTCTGGAAGGAACTTTGCAAATCTTTAGAAATCAAAATTTGCCTATCATCGGCATATCACCCCCAGAGCAACGGACAGACAGAGAGAACCAATCAAACCCTAGAACAATATCTCCGTTGTTTTTGCTCAGCCTCACAAGATGATTGGTCCTCCCTATTATCCTACGCTGAATTTGCATATAATAACTCGGTGCATTCAGCCACCAGTCAAACTCCTTTTTGGGCCAACTTTGGCTTCCATCCTTCCTTCCTCCCTGATGACATTTCGGAGAGCTCTGTTCCTGCTGTTCAAGATCGGATAGCCTTTGTTCAATCTAATTTTCTGAGACTCCAGGAAATGATGCAAAACGCCCAGGAGTCTTACAAGAGATACTATGACAAGGGTAGGAAGGAAAATCCAGTCTTCAAAGTTGGGGAGGAAGTATGGCTCTCCGCCACCAACCTCAAATTGCCGATCCCTTCACGGAAATTGGGACCAAGATTTATAGGCCCTTTCAAAATCAAGCGAGTAATCAACCCTGTGGCCTTTGAATTGGCACTGCCCGACTCCTACAGGATACACCCGGTCTTCCACACGTCTCTGTTGAAACCGGTAGTCTCCAGCTCCTTCCCGGGAAGGGATGAGCCACCTCCACCTGTGGAGGTTGATGGTGAAAACGAGTACGTGGTGGAATCTATCCTGGGCTGCAGGAAAAGAGGCAGGCAGCTACAGTATTTAATCAAATGGAAGGGGTATCCCCCGGAGGACAACTCTTGGGAACCATCTAGGAACCTACATGCTCCCCGCCTAATTAGAGTCTTTCACCAGGAACATCCCGAGTTGATGTCTAGTCTGGGCGTCCGGAGTCCGCCCCTAGGAGGGGGGCACTGTCAGGGAAATCCGTCCAACAGTGCCAATCAGCGCCCAATGCGCACGCGCGGCGGAATGATGCTTCCGCGCATGCGCGTGCGCGGGACGGCGCTTCTACGTTCTCGGGTGCGCGCGCCGACGCAGCGGCGAGCGCGCATGCGCGGCGGCGCACCAATAGAAATCCAGGCGGGCCTATTTAAAGAGACCCAGTTGCACTGACAAGTTGCTGGTTTGTCAGCTTTCCTGTATTCCCAAGACTCTGGAAAACTATCCTGAAAATCTCCTTGTGACCCGGACTGGCTTGACTCCTCTGATCTCTCTCCTGGACCTGACCCTCGGCTTGTGATATGGACTTCTGCCTTCTCCTGTGTTTGACCCTCGGCCTGTGACTCGGATCTGCTGCCTGTCTCCAATCCTTGACCTCTGGCCTGTACCTTTTGGACTTCCGCGTTTCCTTTGAACCCCTGCCGGGTTCCCGGTACTCTCTGGACTTGTTACCTTTTACTGTGTTTGACCCCCAGCCGGGACCGTTACCTAGCCATTACAACCCAGACTCAACCTGCACCGGCTTCCATTATCTCCTGCTGTTTGAACTTTACCAATCCGGCTAGTTCCTGCTTGAAGCCTGTTCTTCAGTCTACTCAGCTCTGCCGGACCGTCTACAAATACCCACCACCTGCCGGTAGCCGGTGCCGCTTCTCGCCATCCACTCCCTGTCTCAACTCCAGGGGGTGGAGTACGTCAAGTCGCAAAGGTGAACCACTCTCGGCATCTCGGCCTCGGTAAGTACATACCCTTACAGAGGGACAATCGGGACAATAATAGCTGGTGTCTCTTCTTACTCCTCCTCTGCTGCATACACGGCATTTCTTTTGGCGTCTTCTTCCAGATTCTGTGGGGGGGATGCTAAAGGGATAGTGTCGCTCGTGAAGCCGACTCACACTATCAGAGCGAATGCTTCATGGGGCGGGATCTTGTTGGTAAATGAGGGCATCGATGATATCTTCGATATATTGGAGGTAGTGGAGTCGGTGATTTTGAGTTGCTTTTTGGTAGCAGACAAACGAATTAAAAAGGGCCATGTGAAACAGGTGAAACGCAACTTTTTTGTGCCAATAATGGGACTTTCTGGTTGATAAGTAGGGCTGTAGCATCTGGTCGTTTAAATCCACCCCCCCCCCCATGTACAAATTGTAGTCGTGGACACATTCAGGCTTTACAATGGAGCCGCGTCTTCTTGGGATCTCCACCATGGTGTCATTGTGGATCGTAGAGAGGATGTGGACATCTTTCTTGTCCCTCCACTTCATGGCCAACACCTCCTCGTTCCTCATGGATGCCGATTCTCCAGGTCGCAATTTTTTTGTCAATAAATTTTGTGGGAATCCCTTCCGTTTTTTTTTTAAGGTACCGCAGGCCGGGGTTTGTTTACTGTAAAGGTGGCGAAAAAGGGGCCGGCTGGTATAATAATTATCAACATATAAATGGTAACCTTTTCCGAACAGGGGGTATGCCAACTCCCAGACAATTTTCCCACTGGTTCCAATATATGTGGGGCAATCACGGGGCTGGAGCTGGGAGTCTTTGCCTTCGTAGATCCTGAATTTGCAGACGTATCCAGTGGCTCGATCACATAATTTATTTAATTTTAACCCATACCTGGCTCTGTTGCTTGGTATGTACTGCTTGAACTGCAGTCGGCCAGTGAAATGTACGAGGGACTCGTCCACACAAATTTTTTGGTCTGGGATGAAAACTTCTTCAAATCGCTGGGAAAAGGCATTGATTAGGGGGCGTATCTTGTACAATTTGTCGTAGTTGGGATGATCTCGGGGAGGGCACTGTGAATTGTCATTGAAGTGGAGAAAGCGCATAATCATGTCGTATCTTTTCCTGGACATGACAGCGGAATATATGGGCATGTGTTGGATGGGGCGTTTGGACCAATATGAATGGACTTCGTTCTTTTTTGTAAGCCCCATATTGAACATAAGGCCCAAAAATAATTTAAATTCCTCCAATGTTAGACGCCGCCACTGGAACATGCGGGCGTAGGAAGAAATCGGGGTTGGCAGCAATAAATTGGGATGCATACAGATTTGTTTGATCCACTATATTCTGCAGCAAATCTTGTGGGAAAAATAAACAAAAATAATCAAATTTAGAAAAATTTGTAGTGTCGGGCTGCACACCTGGCTGTGCGGTGAAAGGGGGGATGACAGCGGATCCTGAGTTGGCAGGCAACCATAAGGGGTTTGCCAGGGCATCGGGAAGGTAGGATTGGGGCTGGATTCTTCGGGTTGGGCATGCATTTCCATTGCTTGTACTGGGCTCCTCTTCCTGGGGTATGGCGCTGCTGGTGGTGGGCAGTTCTCCTGATCTTGGTGCTGATCTTGGTGCTGATCTTGGTGCCGATCGCATTCTTTTGGCAGGGACGGTTTCCTCCGGGGACTCGGACTCTGAGCCACTATCCTCCACTGGCTCGTATTCCGAACCAGAATCGGATAATGGGAGCTCCCCGCTGCTCTCATCATCCGACATGGCAAGAATGGCATATGCCTCCTCAGGTGTGTAAACCCTTTGGGACATTATGGCAGATCTTTTTGGTGGGCCTGTGTAATGGTACTGCTGGTGGTAGTGGTGGCGGTCTGTGTGGTAGTACCGATGGAGGTATTAGTGGTGGGCCTGTGTGGTGGTACCGATGGCGGTATGGGTGGTGGTGGTACCAATGGCGGTACAGGTGGTGGTGGTACCGATGGCGGTACGGGTGGTGGTGGTGGTGGCGGTACAGGTGGCGGTATGGGTGGTGGTGGTAGCGATGGCGGTACAGGTGGTGGTGGTACGGGTGGTGATGGTACCGATGGCGGTACAGGTGGTGGTACAGGTGGTGGTGGCACTACCGACGGTGGTACGGGTGGTGGTACTGATGGTGGTACCGATGGCGGCACTAGTGGTGATACTGGTAGCGGGCCTGTGTGGCAGTATAGATGCTGGGCCTGGTGGCGGTACTGGTAGCCTGTGTGGCGGTGCCAATGGCGGTACCGATGGAGGTGGGCCTGTGACAGATGATTGACAGATGGGCTGATTGATTGACAGATGGGCTGATTGATTGATTGACAGATGGGTTGATTGATTGACAGATGGGGTGATTGATTGACAGGTGGGGTGATTGATTGACAGGTGGGGTGATTGATTGACAGATCGGCTGATTGATTGACAGATGGGCTGATTGATTGACAGATCGGCTGATTGATTGACAGATCGGCTGATTGATTGACAGATCGGCTGATTGATTGACAGATGGGCTGATTGACAGATGGGCTGATTGACAGATGGGCTGATTGACAGATGGGCTGATTGACAGATGGGCTGATTGACAGATGGGCTGATTGACAGGTCCTCTTTATGGGGGGGGCGTGTTGTGCACTGTAAACTTATGTAGACAAACTACACTGAGCTAACTTACTGATCTCTTCTCTCTCCTCACAGATCGGTGTGTGAGGAGAGAGCAGGGATCAGGTAGTAACTCCTGTGGAGTTTGTTTACATTTGTGACCGGCTGTGATTGGACACAGCCGGTCACGTGGTAAACAGCCAATTCATTGGCTGTTTACTCTGATCGGGGACGCGCTGTGTCCAAGGGACACTCGCCTTCCCCGATCCCCGCTCTGCAAGCCTGTGGCGGCGCGCACGGAGCGCGCCGCCGAGTTTGTTTTGACAGGTGATCGGCTGTGACTTTGACACAGCCGATCACATGGTAAACAGCCAATGAAATTGGCTGTTTACCGTGATCGGGGAAGCGCTGTGTCCGAGGGACACATGCTGTCCCCGATCACCGCGCTGCGCGCCCCCGCGGGCGCGCGCAAGGCATTATCCTGCAGGACGTCATATGACGTCCAGTATCGATATTGCAACCACTTCCCGGACGTCAATTCGCTATTGACTGGGCGGGAAGTGGTTAAAAAAAGGACCTTGGCCTCTTCCTCCTTTAAAAGGAAACTTCCTTTTCCAGGCCTTAGGAGTAGAAAACCCTTTGTCAGGCATTCTCCATTCCTGCAAGACCATCTCCTTTAGGGATTGGTGTAAAGGAAAAAAAAACGTCCTGGCTTTTTATCAAACCCCTGTACATTTTGTCTTGTACGGAAGTCTCCCTAGCTGGTTGCGTGATTTCTTCCGTGGCGTAAATCGCCTGGAGAAGTCCTTCTAGGTCTTCCAGGCCAAAAAGGTGTTTATTAAACCTGACCTCCTCTGTGCCGCTGTCTGGACAAAAGTCAATCTCTTCCTTAGAGGAGAGCTCTGACCCAGCGTGGCTTTCTGCCTCTTCCAACTCATCCTCTTCTCTAGGTTGAACACGCAAACCTTCCTGAGAGAGGAAAAGGGAGGAACTTAATCCTGGTTTGGACAGTGAACTCTCCTGGGAAGAGGGACCCTCTGGGGGGGGGGGGGGGGGTCTGCTGAGTATCTGGAATTAAGGAGGCCTGTACTGAGGAGCGGAAGGATTGTAAAGAGGCCAGCATTTCCTCTTGAATTGTTTTGAAAAAATCCTTCATAAAAGACCTGAGGCCTCTTTCCCAGCCAATTTGTTAATGCATCTGTAACAAAAGGGCTTGGAGTGGGATTTAGGCAATCTTTCGCCACAGTTACCACACTTTTTACTGGTACTGGCGCTAGCGGATGAGGAAGGTGGCTTGTCAGAGACCTCCTGTGATCCACTGGGGGAGTCTAAAAGAAAATCCTATCTATCCCCTACCCCTAACATATGGCTGCAGGCCCTTCTTTTCCAGAGAAGGAAAAACAGGGTGGGATAAAATAGAAGACCTTCTATGCAGGAACAAACAATCCCCCATTAGTAAGAAGAGAAAAACCGCACTTACCCAGTCCCTGTTTGCATTTGCCTGCAGCCACCTGTGCTGTCTTTCCATCCTCCTTGTCCATCGAGGTGGTATCAGACAGACTGTCTGCACAGTCTCAGTTCTCCGCAGCCATGCGGGTCCGGCATCTCCTCCATGCTTTCAGTTTCTTCCAGCATATAGTGGGCGGCTCCACAACTTCCTGCTGGGACAGGAAGTTCCGCCTGAGAGAGAGGCTTGGAGCGTGCCGAGTCCTCCCCTTCCACAGTCGGCCGGATGGCGTCACTGCATCCGGGGAAGACCAGGGAGGAGACCCGAGCTGCTTGAGCGGCGTGCAACGGCGGGGAATTTAAAGATGCCAGCTGCCTGCACCAATGCCGTTTTTGGGGCAACCTGTGAGAAGCTTTGAGGCGGCAAGTAAGTTCAGCCTTTTCGGCATTCCTACACCTGGCTCACAGGGGTACCATTCAGACCAACTGTAGCCTTCTGGTTCAGAGAAAAAAAGAACGAATGTTTCGCTGTGGGAAACACAATCAATCAATACTGAGGGACAAGGGATGGGGCCTTTTAAACATTTGTGAACCGATTGTGTTTCCTGTTGGGTGGAGCCTATCAGCTCTCATGTGTTGCCGTCCTGGAAGGTGAGGTGAGAAAAGCTATTTAGAAGAAGAATTTTACAAAAAAACGGCATACACTATAAACTACATGTAATCCTAGCAGAGGGGCTGGCAGGGATTGTGTGCACTGCCTTAAAGCGGAGTTCCACCCAAAAATGGAACTTCCGCTTTTCGGAATCCCCCCCCCTCCGGTGTCACATTTGGCACCTTTCAGGGAGGAGGAGGGAGCAGATACCTGTGTAATCCAGGTATTTGCTCCCACTTCCAGCCATAGGTCACGTCCGGCGCCTACTGTCTTCTGGGAGACACACAGGCCCCAGAAGACAGCAGGGACCAGTGAGATCGTGCAGCACGACTCGCGCATGCGCAGTAGGGAACCAGGAAGTGAAGCCGAGAGACAGATCGGCTTCGGACATCGTGGGCGCCCAGGACAGGTAAGTGTGCCAATATTAAAGTCAGCAACTGCAGTATTTGTAGCTGCGGACTTAATTATTTTTTTGGGGCGGAATTCCACTTTAACAACGCATTTTTACCCAACCCCGAAACATTGTAGGCAGCCTCTTAGCTGGTTCACAGACTTCTGTCTCTTGATGGTTCCAGTGACCTCTGTACTGTTTCCTAGGATTCAGTGCATGCTCTTCAAGAGTCACCAGGCCCTTGCAAGAATCTAGCCTTCATCCTAGCTTTCTCCAGCAAGGTCCTCCTCCTGGGTCTCAACTAGTGATGAGCCGAACACCCCCGGGTTCGGTTCGCACCAGAACCCGCGAACGGACCGAAAGTTTGCGCGAACATTAGAACCCTATTAAATACAATGGATGCGAACGTTCGGATTCTAAAGTGCTAATTATAACGACTATTATCCATGTTATTGTCCGAAACAGAGTTTGGGAACCCGGCTTCTGCACCAGGGGACATGTATCAATGCAAAAAGAAGTTTTAAAAACGGACGTTTTCCGGGAGCAGTCATTTTAATGATGCATAAAGTGAAAAAAAAAAAAAGAGTCAAATATTCCTTTAAATATTGTACCTGGGGGGTGTCTAAAGTATGCCTGTGAAGTGCCACGTGTTTCCCGTGTTTAGAACTGTCCCTGCACAAAATAACATTTCTAAAGGGAAAAAAGTCATTTAAAACTGCTTGCGGCTTTAATGCAATGTCTGGTCCCGGTAATATGGATGAAAATCTTTAGGAAAAATGGCATAGCTACCCCATCAACCCCCCCCCCCCCCTACCCCAGCCCATTACCAGCCCCTTTGGGTCTTGTATGGATATTAAGGGGAACCCCGCACACAAAATAAAAAAGGACCTATATACTCTGAACAGCCGTATACAGGCGGTGCATACAAGACAGGGACTGTAGGTTTGTTCTTATGTAGAATCTGTTTATAATTTTGAACAGCTGCATTGTTTAAGTGGAGCTCCATGGCAAATTCCTTTTTTTTAGCTTTTTGTAAAACATAGGGAACGGTTATCACCCCTGTCACATTTTTTTTGCTGTCTGTGCCCCTGTTCAGAACATTTCACCTCACTTTGCGTCCCAATGACAACTGTTTTTGAAATGTGGTATTTTTATTGAAACAAGGATTGGTGATAAAGCATCAGTAGAGAGGAGACACCTTTCTCCCATATTAATTTATTAATTCTTACAGGAGAGAATTTTCCTTCCAAGGGGTAGATTTCCTCTCACTTCCTGTTGTCTTCTTCCGTTTGCAAGTAGTAGTAGTTTGTAAGTTGGATGTTTGAAAGTAGGGACCTTCCGTATATACTCTGCAGAAATTGGCCCCTTAGGTGTTGGTGTTGGCACAACACTGAAAGCACTCACAGTTATTCTTGGTGGGTGCTGGAACGCCCTTCTGTCAAGTATAATATAAGGAATTGTAATAACATATAATTGTTGATCAGTGGTAGTAAAAATTGGGCCTTTGATGGTGGTGCTGGTGCCCCAACACTGTAAGGCCTGACAGTTACTCTTGGTGGGCGCAGCAATGGTCCCTGCTGTGAATTATTAGATCAATAATTATAATTGCATGCCCCTGTTGAACAGGGGCTGAAAAATTGGGCCTTTGGTGGTGATGGTGCCACAACACTGTAAGGCCTGACAGTTACTCTTGGTTGACGCAGCAATGGGCCCTGCTGTGAATTATTAGATCAATAATTATAATTGCATGCCCCTGTTGAACAGGGGCTTAAAAATTGGGCCTTTGGTGGTGGTGGTGGTGGTGATGGTGGTGCTGGTGCCACAACACTGTAAGGCCTGACAGTTACTCTTGGTGGGCGCAGCAATGGGCCCTGCTGTGAATTATTAGATCAATAATTATAATTGCATGCCCCTGTTGAACAGGGGCTGAAAAATTGGGCCTTAGGTACTGGTGGCACAACACTGCAACCCCTCACAGATACTGTACTTGGAGCACAGCAATGAGGCCTGTTGCAAAGTATTGCATTAAAAATTTTAATTACACGCCCCTGTTAAACAGGGGCTGAAAAATTGGGCCTTAGCCACTGGTGGCGTCACCCATAAACCAAAATGATCTTCCAAGCTATCATCGTTAATCGTATCATTGAGGAGGAGGAGGAGGAGGATAGCCAGTCAACATAACAGCACAGGCACTCAGCATCAGCATCAGTCTTGAAGGGATGTGACATGTTAAAATCAATTAGTCTGTTATATCAGCATCAGGTGTGTGGTAGCTGGTGGTGATCCAAGACTGGTTCATCTTGATGAAAGTCAGTCGATCAACCGAGTCGGTGGACAGGCGCACCCTGTGATCCGTGACAAATCCTCCAGCAGCACTGAATGTGCGTTCTGAAAGAACGCTGGATGCAGGACAGGCCAGTAGCTCAATTGCATACTGTGCAAGCTCTGGCCAGTGATCCATCCTCAAGACCCAGTAAGCCAGAGGATTTTCGGTGGGGAAGGTGTCCAAGTCTGACCTTGCCCCTAGGTATTCCTGGACCATGTATATCAGACGCTGGCGATGGTTGCTGGAACCGATCATACTTTGGGGCTGCGGACTAAAGAATTGTCTGAACGCTTCGGTCAGACGGCCACCTTCCCCACCGCTCCTTCTTTGACTGCCCGAAGCCTCAGCAACTCGTTGTCCAGGACCAGGAGTTTGTAACCTCACAGTCTCTGGGAACGCGTTGCACAGACCTTTCTGCAAGGCCTCCCGGAGTTGTCTCATCCTCTGCTCCCTCTGCGACGGTACGATAAGGTCCGCAACCTTACCCTTGTACCGTGGATCAAGGAGAGTGGCCAGCCAGTAATGGTCCCTCTCCTTGATCCGAAGAATACGAGGATCCTTCCGCAGACTTTGCAGGATCAGGGAGGCCATGCAGCGTAGGTTAGCTGAGGCATTCAGTCCGGAGTCCTCTGGGTCACTAAGGACGACATGATCCGCAGCCACCTCCTCCCAGCCACGTACAAGTCCACTGGTTTCTTGGGACTGTAAATCATCCCTAAAAGACTGCTGCTGATGATGCTGAGTGCCAGCCTCCACCTCCATGCTGACACAATCCTCCTCCTCCTCTTCCTGTGCGATGGGTGGGACAGAAGGAACACTGTCTGGGTAAAGGGGGCCTTGAGAGGCAAGGAAGTCCTCCTCTTCCTGCCTCTGTTCTGCCTCAAGTGCCCTGTCCATTATTCCACGCAGCGTGTGCTCCAACAGGTGGACAAGAGGTACAGTGTCACTGATGCATGCACTGTCACCATCCTCGTGGCCTCCTCAAATGGTGCCAGGACAGTGCATGCATCCCTGATCATGCCCCACTGGCGTGGTGAAAAAAACCCGAGCTCCCCTGACCCTGCCCTGGTGCCGTAGTCGCACAGGTACTCATTGATGGCCCTCTGCTGCATGTGCAGCCGCTGCAGCATGGCCAACGTTGAGTTCCACCTGGTGGGCGTGTCACATATAAGGCGGTTCTTGGGCAGGTTCAACTCCTTTTGAAGCTCAGCCAGGCAAGCACTGGCATTATAAGATCTGCGGAAATGCACACAGACTTTCCTGGCCTGCCTCAGGACATCCTGTAAGCCCGGGTACCTGCCCAAGAACCGCTGCACCACCAGGTTAAGGACGTGAGCCATACAGGGCACATGGGTCAGTTGTCCCTGTCGGAGGGCGGAGAGGAGGTTGGTGCCATTGTCGCAAACCACCATTCCTGGCTTAAGCTGGCGTGGCGTCAACCACCTCTCGGCCTGCCCCTGCAGAGCAGACAGGACCTCTGCCCCAGTGTGGCTCCTGTCCCCCAAACACACCAGCGCAAGCACGGCATGGCATCTTTTTGCCTGCGTACTTGCGTAGCCCCTTGAACGCCTACGGAGCACCGCTGGTTCCGAGGACAAACCACAGGAAGAGGCCATGGAGGAAGAAGAAGAGGAGGGGGTGGAGGAGAGAGGTGTGTCACAACCAGTAGTAGCATTTTGGAGGCGTGGCGGTGGAACAACCTCCAACACTACTGCACCTTGTCCTGCATCCTTCCCAGCTGCCAAAAGAGTGACCCAATGGGCCGTGAAAGAAAGGTAACGTCCCTGTCCATGCCTGCTGGACCATGAGTCAGCGGTAATATGCACCTTACCGCTGACTGCCCTGTCCAGTGAGGCCAAGACATTGCCTTCCACATGCCTGTAGAGAGCCGGAATAGCCTTCCGTGCGAAAAAGTGGCGTTTGGGAACCTGCCACTGAGGAACCGCACATTGCACAAACTCACGGAAGGGGGCCGAGTCTACCAACTGAAAAGGCAGCAGTTGAAGCGCTAGCAATTTAGCCAAGCTAGCATTCAACCGCTGGGCATGTGGATGGCTGGGAGTGAACTTCTTTCGACGGTCCAGCAGCTGGGGCAGGGAAATTTGCCTGCTAGAATCGGACGTCGGTGTACTGCTAGCAGAGTGCCCGCAAGTACTTGGCTGTGACACACCTAATTCTACACCTTCATTCCTCTCAGAGCAGGTTTCAGAGAGGACTGAAGGTATACTGGGGTTGGAGATCCCAGCTGATGCGGTGCAAGAAGAGGTCAGCTTTGTTCTTTGGTGTGGGTCTTTAAGGTAGGCTTGCCAACGAGCTGCATGGCAGGTCAACATATGTCTGATCAAGCATGTGGTGCCCAAGCGGCTGATGTTTTGGCCACGCGATATACGCTTGAGACATATGTTGCAAACAGCAGCTGTGCGATCTGATGCACTCGCCTCAAAAAAGGCCCACACCAAAGAACTTTTTGAATGACGGGCAGAGGCAGCGCCCTGCACAGGCGGAGCTCTGCGGTGTGATTCCGTCGGTGTGCTGCCCATACGCTGGCCACTCAAGGGCATCCTGCCTCGTTGGAGATGTGCCTCCTCCTCATCCTCCTCCTCCTCTCTCCTATTAGGCACCAACGTGGAGTCGGTGACCTCATCATCCCCTCCCTCCTCATCACTGGAGCCAATCTGGCAGTATGCTGCAGCTGCTGGAGCATGACTGCCAGATTGGTGTGCTTCTTGAGCATCCCCTCTCTCTGCTCTCACGCTGCTGCCTTCCTCTAGCTGGGTATCATCATCAGATCCTTCCAAACGCTGGGCATCCTCCTGGAGCATGTACCCAACACTGTGCTCGGGGGACTCCTCAGGAGGAGGGCATGGTGGGTCTAGGGAAGGATTGACTAATGAAGATAATCATACCAGAGAAGAGGACGCTTTGGCAGCTGCTTTGCCAGTACCCTGAGCCTGGGTGAGAGAGGATGAGGAGGATGAGGTGGGCTTGGTCATCCACTCTACCAAGTCTTCGGCATGATGTGGCTCAACATGTCCAGCTGCCGAAAACAAGGACAAGCGTGTCCCATGGCCATGTGCTGATGACAATGCACCGCGTACACGACCAGCACTGTTGCCCCCAGACACAGAGCCTGCTTGCCCTCTTTTTTTGCCTCCTGACTGTCTGCCTCTCCTTGGTTGCCTTCCAGACATTTTAATGGATGGCCTGCAGGGAGATGGGAAAAACATCAATAAGGGCTACCTTCAGGTGTATATTGTGCAGGAGGCTTAGCAACAATGACACTGACACTGTCCCCTGCCTATCCTTCTCTGTCCCTAAACACAAGGATTGAAAATATGGTTCAGCAAAAAAGTTTTAGAACAGAATAGCACACTGACACTTTCCCTCACTGTCCTACTCTGTCCCTCCCTACAAACAAGATTTAGCACAGAATAGCACACTGATAATTTCTACGAGTGTCCTTCTCTGTCCCTAAACTCAAGGATTGAAAATATGGAACAGCAAAATTGGTTTAGAACAGAATAGCACACTGTCAGTTTCACTCACTGTACCTCTCTGTCCCTCAACTCAAGGATTGAAAATATGGAACAGCAAAATTGGTTTAGAACAGAATAGCACACTGTCAGTTTCACTCACTGTCCCTCAACTCAAGGATTGAAAGTATGGAACAGCAAAATTGGTTTAGAACAGAATAGCACACTGTCAGTTTCACTCACTGTACCTCTCTGTCCCTCAACTCAAGGAATGAAAATATGGAACAGCAAAATTGGTTTAGAACAGAATAGCACACTGTCAGTTTCACTCACTGTACCTCTCTGTCCCTCAACTCAAGGATTGAAAATATGGTTCAGCAAAAAAGTTTTAGAACAGAATAGCACACTGACACTTTCCCTCACTGTCCTACTCTGTCCCTCCCTACAAACAAGATTTAGCACAGAATAGCACACTGATAATTTCTACGAGTGTCCTTCTCTGTCCCTAAACTCAAGGATTGAAAATATGGAACAGCAAAATTGGTTTAGAACAGAATAGCACACTGACACTTTCCCTCACTGTACCTCTCTGTCCCTACAAACAAGATTTAGCACAAAATAGCACACTGACACTGACACTCTCCCTACCTATCCTTATCTGTCCCTAAACACAAGGAATCCAGGATTATGTAAAGGAAAAATAATGACACTGTCCCTGCCTATACCTCTCTGTCCCTACTCCGGAACACACTACACAAGGCCGCCGCGCTGGCGGCCTTTTATAGTGTGGGGCGTGTACTAAACCCCCTCAGCAATAATTGGCCACAGGCATCCTGCCTGTGGCCAATCATTGCTCTCCTCGCTGCCGGCGCTGTGATTGGCCAAGCATGCGGGGTCACAGTGCATGCTTGGCCAATCACAGCGCCTGGATGACACTGCGATGGCGTAGTGCATTGTGGGCCGTTCGCGTCACTCGAATTTGGCACGAATGGCCCAAATCGTTCAATCTTCGTCGAACGATCGAACAGCCGATGTTCGAGTCGAACGTATGTTCGACTCGAACACGAAGCTCATCCCTAGTCTCAACCTTGGCACAGCCTTCCCCATTGACATGCAGGACAGCTTTCAATAACCACCTTTAGGCGTATCTCCACATCCAGAGCACATGGCAGACCCCATGTAGGCTATGGAGAAAGAGAGAGTTCACAAGGCCTGCCCCAAATAATTTATCTACCCCCAGCATGCACCAGTGCTAATGAACCTTCTACTGGGTTGGCAAAAATAAATATAAATATTCATAAAACAGTCTTGTGGAATCGTATACTACTGCCAGTGGTACCAGCGACATCTACTAAAAGTACTGAGAAACAATAGCTCCTCTGAGTTTAGGGAAAGACCAAATGATAAAATAAATTACAAATCAGTCTGGGCTGGCTACCATCCAATGGTAGTTAATATTAGGCAGTAGTCCCTGTTTAAGACAGGGGGGCTGATTTACTAAGAACAATGCACGGATTCATTGATTCATACGGCGCAACAATTAAAGTATGATTGAGCGTGCGAACCGGCTCACGCAGACGCGCAACACGATAACAAATATGTAAACGGCAACTGGTGCCAGGATAACTGCCGTTTTCTCATTGATAATAGCACACGTCCATCTCATTGGATGTGTCTTGTTAGGCAATTAGTAGGTGGAGGAAACGGGGGGGAGACTGTGGGTGGAAGACACTGTGTGGGGGGGGGGGACACTGTGGGGGGAGAGGAAACGGGAGAACCGGGAGATTTTAATGGGCCCTCCTGCGGTCCTATTGGGGCCCGGGGCCCTAAACCTGTACTATCTGCCGCTCCGCCCGCTCCCGCGATGGCAGCCATGGCACCTCTAAAAACAGCGCCTCACGGTCACCCGATGCCTGAATACCTCTCATAGCACGCTGCTCCCCGCCGGCCCCTCCTCTCTTCTCATCCGTCCCAGGTGATGTCATGTACAAGCACCTGGGGTGGACGGGAGGGAAGGAGGAGCCAGCAAGGAGCAGCACGCTGTGAGAGGTATTATCACAGACGGGAAGTGAATCCCTGCTAGATGCTGCATGTATTGCAGATGCAGAGGCTCTCACGGGCCCCCTAGCGGCACGGGCCCTCGTCAGTGCCCGAGTAGTCAGTCCGCCCCTGACTTTAGCCCCGGGCCATTTGGCTGCCCAAATTTCACTGCGTCAATTTACCTCACAATTGCGCGGTCGTGTGACGTGGTTTCCAAACAAAATAGACGTCCTTTTTTTCCCCCCCACAAATAGAGCTTTATTTTGGTGGTATTTGATCACCTCTGCGGTTTTTATTTTTTGCGCTTTAAGCAAAAATAGAGCGGCAATTTTGAAAAAAAAAGCAATATTTTTTACTTTTTGCTATAATAAATATCCCAAAAAAAAAAAAAAAATTATATATATATATATATATATATATATATATATATATATATATATATTTCCTCAGTTTAGGCCGATAGGTATTCTACATATTTTTGGTAAAAAAAAAAAAAACAATAAGCGTTTGATTGGTTTCAGCAAGTTATATAGTGTGTACAAAATAGGGGATAGTTTTATGGCATTTTTATTAATAATTTTTTTTTTTTACTAGCAATGGCGGTGATCACCGATTTTTATCGCGACTGCGACATTATGGGGGACACTTTTGGCGCTATTTTGGGACCATTCACATTTATACAGCGATCAGTGCTATAAAAATGCATTGATTACTGTGTAAATGTGACTGGCAGTGAAGGGGTTAACCACTAGGGGGCTAGGAAGGGGTTAACCACTAGGGGGCTAGGAAGGGGTTAAGCATGTCCTAGGGAGTGATTCTAACCATTAGGGGGCGTGGCTACGAGTGACACGTCACCGATCGCTGCTTGATGAAAGGGAACAGACGATCAGTGTCAGAGTCACTAGGCAGAATGGGGAGATGCTTGTTTACACAGGCATCCCCCGTTCTGCAGCTCCGTGACACACGATTGCGGGACACCGGCGGATATCGAGTCCGCGGGTGCGATCACGGAGCTCGCAGCAGGGGGCGCGCCCACACAGCGGCAAATTTAAAACTGACATATTTACGTTGATTTGCCTGTCCGTGCCATTCTGCTGACGTAAATCTACAGGAGCCGGTCCTTAAGCACATCATCCAGCATGCTACTAAATTAGAGATGGGACAAACACAGTGGTCCAGGGGGGCAAACAAAGAGCCTAAAATGGGCAAAAGTTATACAACAAATACCATTGCAGTCTATGGGAACTGACTTGTTAATTTTGCCAGTCCCCACTTGGTTGCCTTATCTTCTAGTTATTGGCCTTAAAATGGGTATGGGGACCCAGGTCCCACCATAAGGGACATATATAAATGTCACCAATTTGGAGAATCCCAAAAACAAAGAGAAGTCCTTTAAATATGCCAAATTGCTTAAGGGCCAGTTCACACCACATGTAGTCCAGGGTGTTTTTTTTAGGCATCAAAAACCCATGGAAAGTAGGTTATATGGTTTTCAATGGCATAGTTCACACCATTGCTTGCAGTTCCAGTGCGTTCTACTTTATTTTCTGGAACATGCTTAATTTTTCCTGGACTGTACTAGAACGCTGTAAAACGCAAAAAAACGCATCATAAACGCACAGGAACGTATCAAAAACACTCATTCAGAAAGGCATCTGGACTGCTTTTCTATGGAGTGAACTTGCCCTTATTAACTTGGGGGGGGCGGGGTTTACTCTGCCTGTAAAGTGGTGCATCTGTAGCATGTATCAAAAATGCTGCTTCAAAGATGTACGGCTTTAGAGCAAACTTACAAAATCAACATTGCAGCTGCAAGATTTTAACACAAAAAATAGCCTGCCCCCCCCCCAATACATACAAGGCCATTTGGGTCTGGAAAGGCTTAAAATGAGACCCCCCCCATGTGAAAAATACCACCCCCTCCCACGTACTAACAAACCCCTAGCCAAACACAGCAAGCCAGCTAATGAAAGGGGGTGGATGCTTGGGGGCAGGAGGGGCTCGGGCACCCCAAAAGTCAACCACCTTGTTCCCCTATTTAGGGGGACAAGAGCCTGGAGTGGAGTGTAGAGTTCCCCTTTAAAAGCAAAAACTAGCCCTAAGAAATGCCCTTTTAGGAGGAGCTAGAGTAGCGAGAGTCTTTTTACATAAATTTTAACAAGGTACACGTCACATGTTAACAACATAACACTCTAACATGACCTGTGTGCAAATATCCTTAAAAAAAAAAAGAAAAAGAAAAAAAAAAAAAACACAAAAGCGAACCAGCGGTAAAAAAAAAAAAAATTCAAGTTTAGAGGTGCGCCTGTTATGTCACTTGACATTTACTAAGATTTTGGCCGCGCAGTGAACCAACGCATTTGAACGAGCGCAAGTGACGCTGTCGCATTCGCAGTGCATGAATTGAACTCACGCAGTTCTAAACGTACTTGCAGGCTTGTTCAGAAAAAGTTACTTTCTCATTCTATTTTGGGCATATTTGTTACTTGGGCAGTTATGCCTATACTTCCTCACATCACCCCATAATATTGGCACTTCCAGCTTCTTTTAATATTGAATTGAAGATGCCGTGTGGCATGTCCATAGTGGCGCACTGATCGCCTCCTCCCATGCGCCGAGATTACTTTAGTAAATGGGGAATAGCAATGTGTTACCGGCGCAAACATTTCGTAAATACCAAAACGTACGATGTGCCTCGGCGTGCGCCTCAACTCATGGCGCAAACGGTTCGTAAATCAGCCCCAGGGTGTCACACACACACAAACTGTAGCACAAATCAACCACTATATTTCTTGCCTAATGCCCTCGTACACACGACCAGTTTTCCTGTCGGGAAAACTGCCATAAGAGCTTTTGGCCGGGAAAACCAGCCGTGTATATGCTCCATCGCAGGTTTTCCCGACAAAACTGCGGGGAAAAAAAAAAAAAAAAGAACCAGCTTTCTTTTTTCCCGTCGGGAAAACCGGTCATGTGTAGGCTTTTCCGAGGGGGAAAAAAAATGCGCATGCTCAGAATCAAGTATGAGACGGGGAGCGCTTGTTCTGGTAAAACTAGCGTTCGTAATGGAGATAGCACATTTGTCACGCTGTAACGGAATGAAAAGCACAAGGCTGAAAAGCGCGAATCGTCTCTCACCAAACTTTTACTAACACGAGGATCAGCAAAAGCAGCCAAAAAGGTGGCGCCGTTTGAATGGAACTTCCTTTATAGTCCCGCCGTACGTGTTGTACGTCACTGCGCTTTGGACAGGCGGTATTTGGCCTGAACGTGTGTATGCAAGGCAGGCTTGAGAGGAATCCCGTCGGGAAAAACTTCGTTTTTTTTCCTGCAGAGAAAAACGGTTGTGTGTACGAGGCAGAACAGTGATAAAAGGTGAATTCTGATTCACTAAATTTTTTGCCTAACAGTAATAAAAGGAGAATTCTGATTCAGTTCCACATCACCTTATATAGTTATGAATGCTATATATTAATGTAGAGTGAAATCAAATCAGTTGTGTCAGGTTATTAGACATGATAGGCTTAATCAATAAATCTATAGCTTGTGTAGTTTTTACCCATACGACTGTTTCCTGCTCTCATTGGTTGCAGATATGAAAAAATGGTTCCCAGTTCACACCACATGCAATCCAGTGCGCTTTTTTCTCTATCAAAAATGCATGGAAAATAGGTTATATGGTTTTCAAGTTCACATCTATGCATTTTGCGGCCGTTGCGTTTTTGGAAAGGGACTTTTTTCCGCAATTTGCGTGTAATAGACTTCAATGGAACACACCAAAAATGCAAGTGTTGTGTTTGTGATGCGATTGCTTTACCGCGTCCTTAACAACCGATGAGTCATCAGCAGTCAGCGGGCTTCCCAGCTGACAGCTGAATGTTAGAAAAATTGCAGGCTGAAAAAAAAAAAAAAGTGAAAAAAAAAGCATAGGGTCCCCCCCAGGTCCCATTCAGTTTGCAAGCCTACAATTCAGAAAATTTGCCACTGAATGGGAGTTTGAGCATGTTACTTCCTCACCACATCATCCACAGGCTAATGGCAAAGCTGAATCAGCTGTAAAGATTGTTAAAAATTTATGCAAGAAAGCACAAAGTGATGGTAAAGACCCATGGAAGGCCATTTTACATTGGAGAAACACTCCGACTGAAGGCATGGATAGTAGCCCGGCACAAAGACTGATGTCAAGGAGATTAAAGACCTCCTTACCAGTATCAAATAGGCTGCTTGAACCCTCTGTTATACAAGGTGTTCCAGAAAAGATAAGGATTAAGAGACAAGTGTCAAAGGCTCGATATGACACATCGGCCAGAGATTTGCCAGAATTAAATATTGGAGAACGAATTCGTATAAAACCATTACCTGGAGATCGAACAGGCCGTTGGAGAATAGGTACTTGTCTGCAAAAGGTTGCACCATGCTCCTATCTTGTGGACGTTGAAGGAACTCTCTATCGCCGCAATCGAGTGGATTTGAGAGTGGCAGAGCAGCCTGATTCTCAGTATCCCGTTGATAGATCAGACTCACCCATTGACAGTGAAGCATGTACAGAGGGAATGCCTCATACCAACGGCAATGACAGTTCTGGGCAACCAAGTATACCCGACAGCTGTCAAGCGCAGAGCATGCCAGTACGTGATGAGAGGAGCCCAGTAACTTCAGAAAGGGCTAAAGGAATCCTTGTACAAGAGCCAGTCTTCACCCGTAGTGGTAGATGTTCAAAACCACCTATGAGACTTAACCTGTAGAATGTGTTATTGCTTTGTCTCTTTTAAATTTCACAATGTTCATTTATTAACACTAAAAGGGGGAGATGTTATGGATGACATGTTTCTTTAAATGCAACTCTATGGTGCATCTCTGTTGTACTTCTTCCTGTGTTGTGTTTCCTGTTTCCTACTGGTTCTTTCAGTAAACATGGCTTATGTACAGTAATGGTTTGTGCTGTCTCTCTACATATATCACGACAAACACATACCAGGCCCTTCGGGTCTAGTATGTATTTGGAGGAACCCCACGCCAATTTAAAAATAAAATGGCGTGGAGTCCCCCTAAAATCCATACTAAACCCTTATCTGAGCATGCAGCTTGTCAGGTCAGGAAAGGGAGGGGAGGGGACTAGCGAGCGCCCTGCCCTCATGAACCATACCAGGTCGCTTGCCCTAAACATGGGGGGGGGATGGGTGCTTTGATGTTGATGGGGACAGGGGCCTCTTCCCGACAACCCTGGCCAGTATTTGTCGGGGACTGCGGGCAGGGGGGTTTATCGGAATTTGGAAGGGGCCCCCAGATCCCAGCTCCCCCTATGTGAATGGGTATCGGGTACATCGTACCCCTACCCGTTTACCTCAAAAAGTGAAATGTGAAATGTAAAAAAAAAAAAAAAAAAAAAAAAAAAACACACCCCAGAGACGTTTTTTGGCAAATCCTTTATTAAAAAATAGCTCTAAACCGTCTTCTCCCTGAGCCGTCTTCTCCTCTCCCGATGTCTTCTCCCACCGTCGTCTCTTCCCTGAGCCATCTTCTCCTGCTGCTATCTCTCCCCGAGCTGTCTTCTTGAGCTCTCTTCTCCCACCGTCTTCTTCCCCACCGCCGTTTACCCGCTAAAGAAAAAAAAAAAAGCTGCTCTTCTTCTGTGGCGGTCTTCCTCCTTTGTATGGTTGTCCACTGTCTGGCATTTCTTATATAGCCATGGGGCGTGGCCATTTGATGACATCACCCTGAGAGCCCCTACCTTGTGACATCACGTGAGAAAACATTGAAAAACGGCTCTTGTTTTTTTTTACATTACACTGCTTTTTGAGGTGAATGGGTAGGGGTACAATGTACCCGATACCAATTCACATGGGGGGGGGCGGTATCTGGGGGCCACCTTCTTAAAGGGGGGGCTTCCAGATTCTGATAAGCCCCCGCAGACCCCAACAACCACCGGCCAAGGTTGTTGGGAAGAGGCCCTTGTCCTCATCAACATTGGGTCAATGTGCTTTGGGGGGGCAGAGTCCCCCCAAAGCACCCATCCACCTCATGTTGAGGGCATGCGGCCTGGTATGGTTCAGGAGGGGGGGCACAAAAAAACGCACTGCAAAACATGCCTGAAAAATGCATTAAGCACAGCTGCATAGATGTGAACCTAGACTCAAGGTTAAAAAACAAAAAAGGGGGGGGGAAGCACTGGACTGCCTCAAAAACGCACATGCAGAAATGCATCCGGAATGCATCTGCACTGGGTTTCTATGGTGTGAACTGGCCCTAAAAGTATAACTTTTTTTTTTTCTTTTTAAGCCCATGGCGTGTGAAACACACCCAAAAACTCCACCCGGTGCCAAAAAAAGTGCACACACATAAAGAGTGAAACACAAAACGTGCAACAGGTGTAACACTTGTCCTCCACATGGAAGGACCTTACCCTGATCCCCCGAGGCGTTAGGCTCCAGACGGGGACTGAGGTACATCACGTGGTCCATCTGGCCGAAACCAGATGGACCCCTTTCTCTGGAGGGTCTGCCGAAACAGACCCACCCAAGTACTAGGTGGGGCTCCCCTGAAGGGAGACCCCATGAGAGCAGGCGAACTAAGCCAGAAGGCCATGTCCACTGACTCCCAAGTCGTTCAGGGCAGGCCCGAGGACCTACACCCTACTAAACACACACAGTGACAAAACATGTACACAATCAACAACAAAAAAAAAAAAATACAAAAAAAAAGTGACACACACGGGGATAAATAAAAAGAAAGTGGGAAGAAGGAAGGTGGGAGAGTGAAAAGTGGCCATTGTGCAATACAATGGCCAGGCCCTCCGGCCAGGAATAAAAAATTCCTCCAGTCCTAGCCAAAAGGCCCGGCCCAGGAGGCAGGTGCGAAAAAAGTGTGTGTGGTGACGTGACCAAGGTGCCAACACTCGAAAGTGCCCTTCGATACAGTGCAAGTATGGCACCCCTGGACTGCCACTCCAGGGGCACAATCACCACGGGCTTTTCTCTCAACCCTGACCAACAGCCCAGACAGTGCAGCACCATTCCCAGCCAGGAAGGTATGGAGTTCAGAGAGATCGGGGAGAGCCCCTAACCCTAAGGCTCTCCCCACTACTCCCATCACTCCCACCTAATTATATTTCGGGAAATAATAGCCGCTCCCCCGGTGGGAAAGGGGAACAAGTGTTCTCTCCCGAAAAACTGACCGGTGCAAGTGCCACACAAATCCAGGCATGAAGGCCAGGGACCCGACCCTTCGGCTTCGACCCAATGGTTCTCCATCCCCATCCACACCAGCAGGTTTTGCATATGCCACCGCCATCCCTTTCCACCTCGCCGTGTACTGGGGACGGTTAGCACAGCGCCACCTCCTGGCAACTGATAAGAACAGATACTACACTTGATCTTAGCCAAAAGGCAGAGAAAATAACTTAGTGAGCTGAGCCTAATTCACATTACTGCTTTATTAATAAGTTATAGCAGGATAATTAACCACAAATCTGAACATAAGTGTATAACTCTTGGGGTCATCCAAACAGCAGATGAGATCTGTTTTGATTACATGCCTGAGGAAATAGTACGTGTTTTAATACAAAGACTCACATTGTTTTCTTGTTGTTCATGAACAATCCAGATGTGTCCAATAAGAATAATTTGCACAATTAGTTATTTAAAATAGTCATGTCTTCATTGCATTTAAAACAAACAACTGCTCTGGCTGCAGGGTAAAAAACAAATTTGTAAACATTATTGTCAACTTGTTTGTAAAGCTATGTCCTAGACAGGTTGTTTAGATCGACTTGTATAGAGACAGCTAGCCCATACATGGATTGAAATAGCGCTAGTCCCTGCTGAACTACCCAAATTTCAATCCATGTATGGCAACTTTAGTTATCATTCATCCTCTTAGCTTACTCACCCCTCCAAAATTCAGACATTGGTCAGTCAAGTGAAGAACCCATGTCCCCCTCACTGCTCTTTCAACTGTCAGTCGTCCTGCTCATATACACTCTAAAGTTCAATCACTTGTCATAATCTGTCTTGGGATCTTCTGTAGTCATCCCTTAAAGCCTGCTCAGTTATGCTGCTAAAAACTTTCCTCCTAAACTAGACTCTGGATCCGCCCTTGCCCTGGGGCTGAGTCCATGACTAAAATGGGGGGGGGGGGGCTGAGAAAGGATATTGGTCACTTTTGTCTTTTTAAAGTTCCATTGCAAAACAGTCAAGGAGGTGAGGGCTAGGAGTCCCAGATACCGTAGCAGATTACTTACAGACTCTCCAGATCAATGTCCAGCTTCAGTGTCAGAACCTCTCTTTCAAAAGGCACTTCAGTTATTGGTAACGGTACCAGCAGTCTGAAAATGGGGGAGATGGCACAGAATACTGACACTCTGGGCATGACTCACAATATTCTTTGACATCTGCATGTAACCCAGGCCAAAAGAATCTCTTGGATATTCTCTCCTTGGTTTTCTCTATACCCAAGTGTCCACCCAATACATGACAACAGGCTAAATCTAATACCATTCGGCGATAGAGTCTGGGAACCACTAGCTGCTCTACCTCCTCCCCTTGCTTTACCACCTGAAAAACAGCAAGTTATTTTTAAGAGCCATATAGGGAAAAAACATCCCTACATTAGGTTCAACAGGTTCCTTATCCATCATCTTAATGTTTTCCCTGGCTTTATTGAGTGTGGTGTCTTAGTTGTTTCTTACAAAAAGCATCTTTCCTGACTTCTAAGTCAGGCACCACATTCTGCCCACTCTCACTATTAAGCCTCGTACACACGACCAGTTTTCTCGGTAAGAAACGACAAGAAAACTGTTGGGAGAGCTTTCTTGAAGAGAAAACCGTGCGTGTGTACGAGGCTTTCAGGTTTCTAGTCAAGAAAACTGCCCAGAATCTCGACGAGAAAAAAAGAACATTAAACAATCGGTTGACCCACACGGCTAATATTGAAGGCAAATAGTAACTGGTTTCTGGACAACCTGCTGCCTGCCATTTAAACCTCCTTTTGGAAAGTGAAGGAGCTGTGGATATTGGAAACTGGAAACGTGCTGCAGCCTTATACTTCACCTTGGTAGCAACCTGGCTGGGAAATCATGTGAATCAACACAGACCTCACCTGGATTGTGTCTTACATGCTGTCTACCCCTGTGGGGGTGCGAGGAGCTGGTGAGTGGGTACCCTTGTGGGGGGGCACCTATGAAGTTTTTGGAAGATTTGTCGGCTCAGATTACTAATCACTTTGGAAATTGAAATCACCATTTAATTATCTCTATATATATATATATATATATATATATATATATATATATATTTATATCTATATATGTAGCGGGTATGTACTTTACCGGGTGTAATTTGAACTTGGCAGAGACATCAGTGATGTGTAATTCCCTGCAGCCCAGCAGGTGGCGCTGTCGCCCTGGGCTGGGGTTGAATCATTGCTGTGTGCCGTGCCTCCTTTTTGTCCTTCCTCGGCAGCGGTATGGTGGGGCGGGGAACCCGCCGTGCTTGCTGGGAGAGGGTATAAAGGGGCCAGCCATCTTTGTCACGGGGTGAGTCCCAGGCACCTTCAGCCTGCGGGCGGTCGTTCGTGTCGGTCCTCTAGGCGGCCTAGGCGACAGCCGGGGGTCGTGTTCCATCCCTGGCAACTTTAGCCTGGGGTGAGGTACTTGGATGGAGGTCTGGAGCTCAGTGCCCAACACTGAGTTCCGCGAGGGAAGGAGATCCTAGGGTACCCAGGGACTGGGTACCCGAATACGGAAGGCGTAATGGACGGGGGGGGGGAGCTCCTCACTCGAAGACCTGGTGCAGCATATTGCCAGTGACGGGTGAGCCTCTAATCGAAGACCGCCTGGAACGGAACCCCCCCCCCCCCGCTCGGAGACCGCAACTCACTTTCAGGGAGGAAAGTGGAGAACACATTGTGTCTGGGCCTACTCGCATCCACACCTCCTTTTCTGTTCTGTTTCTACAAGGGAGGTCAACCGATTGTGTTCATTCAAGAGGAATAAAGGAGTGTTGAACTTTGATGTGGGGCTCATTTCCTGACAGACATTGTTCAAGGTAACTCTCGGTGGAGGCTCCAGGTGCACAGCACTGACCCGAAGGTAAAAGAACTTTGCTTACACAGCACTGACACCTGAGGTGAAGGCCAGGCGTGGTGTCCCCGCTCCCTTCCCCTCTGAATGTACCCCTAGACAAGAGACAGACGAGCTGAAGAAAAAGAGGGGAGTGAGGAGGGTGCTACATATGTTTTTTGCACTAAAGAAAGTGGACTTTATACACTGGCACATATATAGTTTGTTTTTTATTATATTTTTCTTATCGCACAGGTATTGCATGTATATTTAATACGGTGGTATACAGTTGGAGGAATTGTTAGCACAATCTATATTTTTTTACAGCAGTAACTGGGTTGCTGCTATTTCACTAGCACTTTAGAGCATCATCCCCTACTGGTAGTATAGGCCATCTTGTGGCCACTACAAGGAGTTTTTTTTTTGAGTTTTATATACCATATTGTACAGTCACCAGTCTACCTGTGCAGCAAGTCGGATCCACCCATTTAGGGGAGGGGTCCCATTAGTTCCTGATCTCCCTTTATTATTACAATTCAACCCTCTGGATCACACCTGAGGGGTGAGCAGCGCCGTACCCCACAACTATCTACTGAGAAAAAAAGAAGACCTGCTTTTCTTTTTTCTCGTCGTGATTCTCGTCAGACTGTATTTGGACGAGAAAACCGTTCATGTGTATGCTTTTCCAAGTCTTAAAAAAACGCGCATGGTCAGAATCAAGTATGAGACGGGAGCGCACCTTCTTGTAAAACTAGCGTTCATAAGGGAGATAGCACATTCGTCACGCGGTAACAATTTTTGCTTCGTTTAATTGCTGTGCATTAAAATCTTCTTTAGAATGGTACAATGAACGTTTTTGGCTGCAGATATTCACACAGAGTTCTGACTAAGTTTTTGCAACATTTATGAATGCAGATCTCATGAATATTTTATTTTATCGAGCAACATCTCATAATTTATTTTTTATTTTATTTTTTATTCATTTTAGTTCAGATATGCATTTTAAAATCTTATTTAATTTCTAGTGATCCATTTTTTTTCTTTTCTCCTGTGTAAATTTACCACAATTTAAACATAATCATCTTCTATTTTTTGACCTTCAAGGAGATTGTGTGGTGTTCTGTCCCATTTAAAATATAGCTTTTGAATCTTACCTGCCTACTCACCAGCTAAATATTTAGCTTTAACAAAAACACATAGGCAAGTATTAACTGTAAAAATAAATGCCATTTATTCTGGTATAGAAAATAATAAGAAACAAAACTAGAAGGCAGCGCTGGAGACCCTGCTGCAATTTGTGCAACTCTGTGTGGACACAAAAATTGGGACCTTGAGAAGATCATACATTAGTGAGCCCAATCTGGTCTTGGACTCCCAGGAGGTCAGGAACAGCAGCAGGTTGGATACATGTCCCAAGTCTGTGGAACTACAACAGGCTGCCTTCTGTCAGAAGCAAGGCAATCGCTTCCTGGTCTTCTTGGTAGCCTTCCCTGCAGCCTTCTTGATAGGCTTCCCTGCAGCCTTCCTTGTCCACCTGGCTGGAAGCTGTGCCTCTGGAGGTGTACTCATGTCAGGGAGGAGGAGAAGGAGGTGGAGGAGGAGGATGGCCCTGGTTGCAAATGACAGTTGTGGCACTGAGTGTCCCCATCAACCCCTTATTTAAAAGGCTAATGAGCAGGGACTCACATTTTAAGCGTTGTCCCATTGGCATCTGGCTCATTTTCACGCCAACTAATGTCGCATAGCCCTCACCAGGGGTTGGTGGCTGCTGGAGGGTGGCATGTGCCTCTTTAATCAGGGCCAGTGCTGCCTGATTCACAGCCCTATCCCTCCTGGCCCCTCTTGGTGGAAGGCGGATGGGAGGCACTTGACACCTTGTTCTGCCACTTGGCCTGGCCACCTCCTCTCTGCCACTCACCCCAGCCTCCTCCTGCCTAACATGGTCCTGCCTCTCATCCTGGCTAACCTCCCCCTGTGTAAAAAAAAAAAAAAAAAAAAAGGGACATATTTAGAGTTTTGTTGCATCAATCACACACAATGTTCAGCTCATGACTGTTGCAAATAGAATTCAAATAAATTTTAAACACTCATTATGATCCCATCAGTTTTCATTCATCTCAAAAACGTTTTGGACCACTACTGTCTATTGCTATGTAAAACACATTTTCTTGATTGAATAAATTTGTTCCCATCTTAAAATTAATGCTGTAAAATAGATGTTATCACAATAAATGTTTAGAAAAGACTATACCTGGCTCCAGACTGACAGATCTGGGCCTTCATTCAGGATGGAAGGCTCCTCTTGCTCCTGAGAAGGATCATCTTCGCTGGAGGGAAGGCTGGAAAGTGATTCCCTTGCTGTAATGTGGTCATTCAGAAAGGACAATCTGCTGTAGTACCACAAATGTGGGACATATACCTTCCCTGCTGCTGCTCCTGACCTCTGAGAAGCCAGAACCCTATTGCACTCATTCCTGTATGTGCCTCTCAAGGTCCCAATTTTTGTATCCAGCTGTTCAATGGTTGCGTTGGGCATCCTGCTGTGCACAAATGGGAGCAGGCTCTCCAGCGCTGCTTTCCTTACCCTTTTTTTTGTGGATAGGATTTTTTTGTCTCCCACAGAGTGGGCAGCTCCCTTAACCTATCAATAAAATCCGCCAGAAAATCTCTCATGAAAAGCATTCATTCTTTCTGCAAGACAAAACACAAGACAAAAATACAAATGTCAATCACAGTCTAAAAACTCGAGTAATCTTTATGCCCATATATGCCTCTTCAATCTCTATGCAGTATAGGCCACTGATGTACCAAGTTAAAAATCTTACCTTCGGTCTAACGGTCGGTGCTCTTACTCCTTCCTCCGCACACAGAACGTAGGTATGACACATGTGTGTTAACTTTATATACACTATGCATACGTGACACACGTTGCCCGCCAATGACGTTCTTTCACGATGTTTCCCCGCCCCTTCTCTTTTGGCACGCAGACGACATGGCAGAGTCACAGCAGGTGTCTGGGAATTCCTATAATAACGAGGAGCCAAGCCCGGAGCATGAAATGTCACAAACAAGGAGGCGATACAAGGCATCTAATATGTCCTTTGCGGAGATGGTTGACATATTGAACAAATCTGATTATGATGGCAAGCATGGGCCTTATACCCACCCTAATCTAAGGAAGTCCAAAATCATGAATAAAGTTGTGAAAAGTCTGAAGCGACATTTTGGGGTGAAACGATCAAAGGAGCAGCTTAGAAACAGGTGGTCTGACCTCAAACTGAGGGAGCCGGAGCAGTTAAGGAGCATTAAGAGAATGCTAGAAAAAAGTAAGTACTTCTCCTGTGTCCCTATTCTTGTATTTCACAACTAGCATGTTGCTCCATGTTGTTGCTTTTTACTATTGTACATTAGAAAATGTAATCTTTAAAAAAATTTAGTGGGCACAGTAATCGGTCGATAGACACATCTTTTGCCCACTACATACGATGATTTGTCAATATCCATGATTTTTAGTTTTTTATTAAAATGTCTGTTTATATTCTATCAACGTTATGACATTGTTGTCTAGATGAGGTTTTTAACTAGAATGAAATGCAAACTTGAATCAGTGTAAAGGAAAGGACACTCAGCAGTTGTTTACACATCTGCACTCACAGGAGCACTATAGTGTGGCCCACCAGAACAACCTTTTTAGGGTGTCCCACACAGGTGCTACAGTGGGTACTGGGGGGGGGGGGGGTCCATGTGAGAAAATTGTCACAAAAAAGTATTCCAGCTTTGTGAAGTTAAAAAATCATGTCTTCAGCTTGGGACAGTGCCAAAACAGACAATTGTACCCCACTTGCAAGCAATGTATCATATTCCTATTTATGACTTCAAATGTGTGTGCTAAGTGTACCATTTGTTTCATTCTCATAGGGGATAGAAGACTGGGAGGACACCACTCCTCGGAGTCCAGGAACCCCATACCTTCTAAAAAACCCTAACCTCACCAACAAGGCCAACCTGAGGATGTGGAGGAAGTAGAAGTGGATAAAGGAGAGGTGGAGGAAGGAGAAGTGGAGGAAGGAGAGGTGGAGGAAGTGGTGGAACTTGTCACTACAAAACAGGTCAGTGTCTGTCACCACAGCTTCAGGTAAGAGATGTAGGCATGCAGATTTGTTTTAGGGGATGAACATGTTGAAGAAAGTCCTCGATTGTCCAGTGATAGTGCACAAAGAATCATCCAACAAATAATGGATTGTAGTAGTGAACTGGACGTTATGAGGAAAAGGATGAATGCTATGGAGCATACATTTAAGGACATCATTGATGTGTTGGGGCGAATAGAATAAAACCCCCCTTTTTTACATAATTTTTTCTAAACTTTTTTAGCACTTTTTTTTTTTAAAAGACAAAATTTGAAGATGCACACAGTGGGTCAACATGTGCCATCTGCCATCACGGGATCTCCATGTATGTTTTGCGGGTGCAACCCCTTCCTCACAACTCAAGTAGGTGAAAGGAAGAAGGAGTTGCACCCCCAAAACACGTAGATTGATACCCCATGATGGCAGATACCACATGTTGACAATAGGGATTAGGAAGTAAATAACCTATTTTACCCTAAAAAAAATTGTGTGCATCTTCAAATTTTGTCTTGTTCAGGGGTGACAACACCCCATCTTATGAAGGGCAGATAGACATTTTTAGAAAAATTTAATGTCTGAGATATTGCCTAGAGGTTTACATTGTTGTATTTTGAGGTATGTTTTTGAGAGTTTTTGTAATTTCATACAAAAAAGCCAGTTTATGTCAAAACAAAAAAAAACAAAAAAATAAAATAAAAAAATCGATCTGAAAGCACGAAGTCTGAAAAGCGCGAATCGTCTCTTCCCAAACTTTTACTAACACGCGGTAACACGAGATTAGCAAAAAGCAGCCCAAGGGGTGGCGCCATGAGAATGGAACTTCCCCTTTATACTGCCAAACGTGTTGTACATCACCGCGCTTTAGACCGGCGAGATTTTGGATTCACAGTGTGTAAGCAAGGAAAGCTTGACAAGAATCTCGTCCAGAAACCCGTCGAGAAAAACAACGGGTTTTTTTTTGCGGCGAGATTCTCGGTCGTGTGTACACGGCTTTAGAGTCAGATAATTTCTTGTTCAGTATCCTCAATCTGGGGGCAGGATTCCAGCTCCTCCTGCTCTCCAGCCATTACAGAAAAAGGAAAAGGATCCACCCCTTCCTTGGACACACAAACAGTTTCTCTATCAATTTTGCAATCAAAAGGGTCTGGAGTGAGTTCCGGATTTTCCTCAGCAGGGGGAGCCGTCTTCCTGACACTTGTTTTCCCATAAACTCCAAAAGTGTGGAAAATCTCTCCCCACTAGGGCATCATGAAGCAGTGAGGGTACCACCCCAATTGAATGTCACCATGCCCCAAGGTATCAACCTCAACCACAGCAGTCTGTTATACACGTGTGTCGCCATGTATGCAAAAAAAACACAATAGTGTCATGGTGTAACTTTGCAGGATTTACACAATCCCATAGTTTCTAGGCGCCATAACTTTTGTGCAAACCAATCAATATACGCCTATTGCGATTTATTTCTTTTTTTTTACCAAAAATATGTAGAAGAATATATATCGGCTTAAACTGATGAATAAATGCTTTTTTAAAAAATTTTAGGGGATATATTATAGTAAAAAATATATTTTTGTGTTTTTTTCAAAATTGTCGCTCTTTGTTTATAGCGTAAAAAATAAAAACTGCAGAGGTGATCAAATACCACCAAAAGAAAGCTCTATTTGTGAGAAAAAACGGACGTCAATTTTGTTTGGGTTCAGCGGCGCAAGAGTCAGTTAAAGCGACGCAGTGCCATATCGCAAAAAATGGCCTGGTTATTAAGGGGGCAAATCCTTTCGGTCCTTAAGTGGTTAATGTACAGTATACAAGTAGAATAAAGGACAGTCTTATAATTACAAGTTCACGGTGTATATCTAAATGATAAGAGTTAAATCTTTTACTGCATGTTTTGGAAAGAAAATGCAAGTGGGAACAAGTTTTGGTAAAATGCATGCAAGTAAAATAAAAATGCAAATTGTTTAATAATTAAAAAGAATGTGACCTGGCACAACCCCTAATGGCAAACTTCCATCCCTATTATGTGATAGAGAAGGAAAAAAAAAAAAAAAAAAAAAAAAAAAAAAAAAGGGACTTTAAATGACACTTGTCATTACAAATGATGATACACACACACACACACACTATATATATATATATAAAAATGTATTCTCACGTTCTTTTGGAGAATACCAAAATCTTAAAACATTTATCTCAATTTAATCAATAATAATAAAATTGTAGTCAACAAAACTTGCACATAACATAAAATGCTTATACAACCATATAGGAGTAATCCCTGAGCATAATTGGAAGTGGAATGCAGAACAAATAGAATTGTTTAGTGTTCTTTTCTAACTCTATAACAATTCATTGTTTTGTTTCAGCGCATTAACTGTGTTATCTGTGGTTTCTTAGCTTATCTGTATTATGTCTGTGTTTTAGTCCATAAATGTATCTTTGTTTTGAGGAAGTAAGCAATAATTGAAGAAAATTGTGGAAAGGAAACAGTGCGTTTCAAAAACGATATTTTCTTTGTGGTCTATGTACATAAATGTGACATTTTCTTCTAATATTAAAACGTTATTCTGCATAATAGATTCCCCCACATTGTTGTGAGCTGGACATCCTGTTTCTCTATATCAAAGGGTAAATTACTGTGCTCAGGGCCGCCATCAGGGGGGTACAGGCAGTACACCTGTAAGGGGCCCGGAAGTCCCCAGGGACCCATATGCCCCCCCCTTTTTTTTTTTTTTTTTTTATATAATTTATTTTTTTGTAAGGGGCCCGAAGTTCCCCAGGGCCCCGAATGTCAACCCCCCCCCCCCCTTTTTTTTTTTTTTTTATTCATTTTTTTATTTTATTTGTTTTTTTAATTTATTTTATTTATTTATTTATTTTTTCCCCCAAGGGGCCCAGATGGAAACCTCCCTTTTTTTTTTATTTTAATATGTAATAAAAAAAAATTAATATTTATTTATATATATATATATATATATATATATATATATATATATATATATATATATATATATATATATATATAAAATATTTAAAAAAAATTATTACATTTTTTTTTTTCGTAAGGGGCCCAGAGGTCCCCAGAGGCCCGGAGGTCCCCAGATGGAATTTTTTTTTTTTTGTAAGGGGCCCAGAGGTCCCCAGGGCCCTGGATGGCAACCCCCCTTTTTTTTGTTTTTCTGTTTTTTTTGTGTTCGCCAGCACCCAAACCCCCTGCTTCTCAATTTGTGCCCCCCCCCGGTTCTCCTCAGCTCCAGGGGGCCCATGCCTGAAGCTGTGTAAGGGGCCCCACAATTCCTGATGGCTGCCTTGACTGTGCTCATCTATGCGCCAATGTGTGGAGGGTGATGATTCCTGTAGTAGAATCAATGATGAAACAGCTGCAACTTACATGTGAAACACACACTATGTAACAAATATTAAAAAATTAAGCTGCGCTAATAAATGATATAGGTGTGAATATGTGACATATAAACCCAAGTGGAACTAGTACAACAAATACAAAACACACTAGGTGTCTGCTGTGCATGGAAAAAAAAAAATGTCCTTAATATATAAACGTCACACTGAATGTCTGTGAAAAACATGCACTTGACAGGGAAATAAAATGAAATAAAAATCCTTGGCAGAGAGAAAACACACTGAGTGTTTACAATACAAAAGTAAAAGTGACATATAAATTCATGAGACACTACTAGAACAGATACAAAACACACTGAGTGTCTGCTGTGCATATATATGATAAAAAAATATCCTCAACATATGAACGTCACACTGAATGTCTATGAAAAACATACATGTCACGTACCTTCGGTGTGAGCCTGACGTGCAGAGGGAGACCTCCCGTACAACCCCAGCTCGGAGACCACTGGAGTGGGGACAGTGGTGGTAAGAGCACGGTGAGGTAAGGGTGCCTGCTTGGTCCTCTTGGCTGGATGTAGTAAAGCCAAGCGAAAGCTGGAACAGCTGGAGCCGGGAGCAACGGATGCAGGTCAGTAGGTGCAGGTATGCAGGGCAGCGGAAGCAGGTGCAGGTGTGCGGGACCGCGGATGCAGGTCATCAGGTGTAGGTATGCAGAGCAGCGGAGTCAGACAAGCCAGGTCATTCACATCAGGGAAAACAGCATAAACAGCAGCAGAGAGTAGTCAGAGTCCAGGCTGGGTCTTGGCAACAGATGATCAGACAGGTAACTGAGCAGGGTCAAACAAGCCAGAGACAGGACTGGAGATAGGAGCAAGGTCAGGAAGCCGGGTCAAACACAGAGACAGGGAACAGACGCAGATCAAACCACAAGGGGCAACATCTCTGGAACATCTTTTATAGGAAGTTCATGGGAGGAGCAAGGGGTTCAGGGTTCACCAGAAATCAAGACACCAAGCAGAGTAGTCTAATGGATCAGATAGGTTATCCAGCAGATCAGGCAGGGAACTGTCCAGCATCCCAGATAGCTCAGTGTGAAGAGCCAACGCCAGACACAGAAGAAGTCCCAGGTTCACGCCCAGTACGTCCCTGACAATACACTTGAAAATAAAATATGAAAATCCTTGGCGGAATGAAAACACACTGAGTGCTTGCAATATAAAAGCAAAAGAGTCCTTGTAAATTGAAAACCGAATCAGTGATCCACATAAAATAGTTCAATATTCGTCCATGGAGACATGTATTCAAGACAACCAAGAAGAAGTGAGAAGGTATGATAGGAAAGTGCCTCCACCTATGCACTCGCTGCCGCTTACCAGCTTGCAATGATCCCTTATTACAGGAGATCAGAAACCGCCTATGGCTTGTTTACCCATCCATGGGTCTCTGTACTTGGCTGCCAGTTCCTCTGCCTCTTCACCAAATACTGTAGATGTCCTCAATAGCATATGTGATAATAGTTCCCCATGTAAGAATAATAAACCTTGCATAGTGTAAATCCTTAAATTTTATTGGGCTAAAAAAGCGAGATTGCACTTACAATTTCGTAGTCAGCTCTCGAATGCAGCCTCTGGGATCTGCGTACATGTGGTGACGTCAGCATGTCGCTCCTCCCTGTTTCTCTGCCTTCTAAGTAAATTCTTTTTCAGGCCCCATTAAGGCAGGGATCCCCAACTTTTCAGTGTGGGCAGAAAAAAATCCCCATCATAGTCCCCCCTAACACCAGGGTCCACATCAGAGTTCTCTTTATATCAGGGTCCCCATCAGAGTCCCCCTTAGAATCCCTCATTACATCAGGTCCCCATCAGAGCCTGTTTACATTAGGGTCCGCATAAGAGTCCCCCGTACATCAAAGTTCCCATCAGAGTCCCTGGTTTAATCATGGTCCCCAGAGTTCCATGCACCAGAAGCTAGTAATTGTGTTACTGGCTCTCTTGTAGATTATCCATAGGAATATAAAGTGAATGTGCTCTAGAAAGGTGAAACAGAAAGTTATGCCCTGAGTGTCATTGGGACAGGAAGTGAGCCTAAATCTTCCCAGCAAGGATGCAGCAATAAACACATGCCAGAGACCATTCTCTAGTATATCCAAAACTCATTTAATGCTTGGGTGTTCTACCACAATTTTGATTCGTCTAGCCTCCGCATCAGTTCCTGATCTGCCCGCAAGTGTATGACCCTGCCTGCCTGCACCTGTCTGTGTTCCAGTCCTCACAGAGCATCTATTTCTCCAGATGCTATACCTGCTTCTCGGTCTGTGGCATCCAAGCACCAGCCTGTTTCAACCTCCAGCCTGCCTGTGGTTCCTGGTCTGTGTTCCCCCACTGCTCTGCCAGAAGTTCCAGTCCAGCACTGCTGCTAGAAACCCTCCCAGGCACTCGTGTGACTCTGTATTGTCTGCTCTATCAGGGGCCTTGAGTCAGAGGTGTAAGAGAGGCCGTCCTCTGCATATCGGGCTCTACCACCAGGTACGTAACAGGTGAGCTATGGACAGAGTGGGGGGAGTGCAAAGATGAGCTGTGAAAGTGGGGAGAGCCTGTTGATGTGGGTGCAGACATGAGCTGGAGTGGGAGAGGGGGTGACGAGTGCACATAGGCAAAACTTTTGGTAGCTCTGAAACCATAGAAATGCCTTATGGGCATAATAGATCCTATACTCCATTCTCCTTTTTTGCAGATTCATCATTGATCAGTCTTGGATTAGAGATTTGTTCAGCTTCAGTTTGATATGAACCAACCTTACCAGCTTCATCTTTATGACTATACAGAATGTAAACATAGAAACTTAAGCATAGTACACACGGGCCGAATGTCGGGCGGCTTCGACCGGTTTAATAGAAACCGCCCGATACCAGCCGACATTCAGCCTGTGTGTACGGCAACCGGTCCGAAAGAAAACTTGTCTGCTCAGCTGCCTTCTGTCTAAAGGTCATGACCGAAAAAGGTCTGCTGACAGGCTCCCGTTCAGTGTTTTTTGCCAATGGCTTTGAGCACTGACCGGAGTGTTCTGGTAGGGGGGGGCGGGCTGTCATAACATAATAGCACAGCAGGGAAGATCATTGTATTAACATTGGGTTGTTAGTACAGCAGCTCCGATCTGAGCTGTAAGCTAGTAGTTTGTACGAGGCTTTAGGTTAACTAATGCCTTGTACACACGACTGGATTTTCCGATGGAAAAAGTCAGACGGTCTCTTTTAATCGGATATTCTGACCATGTGTATGCCCCATCTGACTTTTTCCTTCGGAAATTTTGATGGACTTAGATAGAGAACATGTTCTCTATTTTTCCGATGGACAAAAATTTCTATCGGAAAATCCGTTCGTCGGGATGCAATTCCGACGGACTAAAAACCACGCAAGCTCAGAATCAAGTCGACGCATGCTCGGAAGCATTGAACTTCATTTTTCTTGGCTCGTCGTAGTGTTGTACGTCACAGCGTTTTTGACGGTCGGATTTTAGTGTAACCGTGTGTATGCAAGACAGCTTGAGCGGAATTCCGTCGGAACTCCGTCGGACAAACCATCGGACTTTATTCCGACGGACAATTGGTCGTGTGTACAGGGCATAAGAGACTAAGGTCAACAGTATTTGTTAAAAAAACAAGACATTCCACCTGCCATAGCCTCTTCTATTGTTTTGAACGCTCCAGGTGACGGAGATAAAGACGGCAATTGTCAGTCTCCTATTCACAAAAGAACCCCACCTTCATAACATATGCTGTGGTTTTAAAGTAGAACTATAGGCAAAAATTGTTTTTCCATTTTGGATAGCGCAAGGAAGGGTTATAACCCCTGTCACTTTTTTTTTTTCGCCATCTGTGTCCTGTTGCTGAGGTTTTCCTTCACTGTCTGTCCCATAGCATAACAGGAAGTGAGAGGGAATTCCTTGGGGTCACTCAAACTATTGTCCCCATTGGAAGATTACTTCTATTACTTCTCTGGGGACAACCCAAAATTTGGGATTTTCTTTTACTTTCACTTTCAATTAAAATGGTAAACAGAAAAATAGAAAACAAAAAAAGAACAGACAAATACACTCTCTAAAGAGTTAACTGATATTTATTAGATACTAAAAAAACATGTATCAAAAAACAATACCAAAAGACATATATAAAACCTTGGTCCCTTATCTAATGGGGAACCATACCCAAAAATATCCCATGGTTAATTCAGCGACTATGTGAACAATGGACTAAATGAGGGGTATGCCTCCCTGAGGAGACAAAATGCCGACATGCAAAACCACCCTCCCCCAGACCCGCAAACACCCCCAAATACCCCCAAAACAATAACCGAATCCCTATATCGTACCCCTCTCTGGAACGTTCCTACACGGGGCAGTGAATCCCTGAAATACAGGTGATATGATACACTGTCCCTAGGTGGAACTATACCAGAAGCATCCCATGGAGATGAGATGTAAATGTATATCATATCGACACCTGACCCTGAATGAAGAAATATATGAAAAGATGTAAGTCACTTCTCCAAAAATAGAGGGATGATGAAATGTAGGTATACATCCAAGGGAAGAATTTTGCACTGCGCTGCTTTAACTTTAAATTGTGCGGACATGCAATGTTGTACCCAAACGAAATTTGCGTCCTTTTCTTCCCACAAATAGAGCTTTCTTTTAATGGTATTTGATTGCCTCTGCGATTTTTATTTTTTGCGATATAAACGGAAAAAGACCGAAAATTTTGAAAAAAAATTATATTTTCTACTTTTTGTTATAAGAAAAATCGAATAAACTCAATTTTAGTCATACATTTAGGCCAAAATGTATTTAGCCACATGTCTTTAGTAAAAAAAATGTCAATAAGTGTATATTTATTGGTTTGCGCAAAAGTTATAGCGTTTACAAACTAGGGTACATTTTCTGGAATTTACACAGCTTTAAATTTATGACTACCTATCTCAATTCTTGAGGTGCTAAAATGGCAGGGCAGTACAAAACCCCCCAAATGACCCCATTTTGGAAAGTAGACACCCCAAGGAACTTGCTGAGAGGCCTGTTGAACCCATTGAATATTTTTTTTTTTTTTTGTCCCAAGTGATTGAATAATGACAAAAAAAAATAAAAAATTACAAAAAGTTGTCACTAAATGATATATTGCTCACACATGCCAAGGTTATATGTGGAATTGCACCCCAAAATACATTTTGCTGCTTCTCCTGAGTACGGGGATACCACATGTGTGGGACTTTTTAGGAGCCTAGCCGCGTACGGGACCCCGAAAACCAATCACCACCTTCAGGATTTCTAGGCACAAATTTTTGATTTGACTCCTCACTACCTATCACAGTTACGAAGGCCATAAAATGCCAAAATAGCACAAAACCCCCCCAAATGACCCAATTTTGGAAAGTAGACACCCCAAGCTGTTTGCTGAGAGGCATGGTGAGTATTTTACAGCTCTCATTTGTTTTTGAAAATGAAGAAAGATTTTATTTTTTTTTTCTTTTTTTTTTTCAATTTTCAAAACATTGTGACAAAAAGCGAGATCTGCAAAATACTCACAATACCTCTCAGCAAATAGCTTCGGGTGTCTACTTTCCAAAATGGGGTCATTTGGGGGGGTTTTGTGCCATCTGGGCATTCCATGGCCTCCGAAACTGTGATAGGCAGTGAGAAGTGAAATCAAAAATTTACACCCTTAGAAAGCCTGAAGGCGGTGATTGGTTTTTGGGGTCCCGTACGCGGCTAGGCTCCCAAAAAGTCTCACACATGTGGTATCCCCGTACTCAGGAGAAGCAACAGAATGTATTTTGGGGTGTAATTCCACATATGCCCATGGCATGTTTGAGCAATATATCTTTTAGTGACAACTTTGTGCAAAAAAAAAAAAAAAAATTATTTTTTCCGCAACTCGTGTCAACATATAAAATATTCCATGGACTCGACATGCCTCTCAGTATATAGCTTGGGGTGTCTACTTTCCAAAATGGGGTCATTTGGGGGGGTTTTGAACTGTTCTGGCATTTTATACACAACATTAGGAAGCTTACATCCACTCTTCTAACCACTTGAAGACAAAGCCCTTTTTGACACTTTTTGTTTACATGAAAACATATTTTTTTTTGCAGGAAAATTATGTTGAACCCCCGAACATTATATATATTTTTAAAGCAAAGGCCCTACAGAATAAAATCGTGGGTGTTGCATTTTTTTTTTCTACACAGTATTTGCGCAGCGATTTTTCAAACGCATTTTTTGGGGAAAAAATACACTTTTTTTAATTTTAATGCACTAAAACACACTATATTGCCCAAATGTTTGATGAAATAAAAAAGATGATCTTAGGCCGAGTACATAGATACCAAACACGACATGCTTTAAAATTTCGCACAAACGCGCATTGGCGACAAACTACATACATTTTTAAAAGCCTTTAAAAGCCTTTACAGGTTACCCCGTTAGATTTACAGAGGAGGTCTACTGCTAAAATTACTGCCCTCGATCTGACCTTCGCGGTGATACCTCACATGCATGGTGCAATTGCTGTTTACATATGACGCCAGACCGACGCTTGCGTTCACCATTGGGCAAGAGCAGGGCAGGACAGGGGTGCTTTTTTTTTTATTATTATTAATTTTGCTTTTTTATTTTATTTTTAAATTGTTCCTTCCATAATTTATATTTTTTTATCATTTTTATTGTTATCTCAGGGAATGTAAATATCCCCTATGATAGCAATAGGTAGTGACAGGTACTCTTTTTTTGAAAAAACTGGGGTCTAGACCCTAGATCTTTCCTCTGCCCTCAAAGCATCTGACCACACCAAGATCGGTGTGATAAAATGCTTTCCCAATTTCCCAATGGCGCTTTTTATATCCGGGGGGGGGACATTCCATCCCACTGCTTGTAAAAGCAGTCCAGAGGCTAATTAGCCACTAGGATTGCTTTTAAATGAAAGCCGGCCGCTGGCTGAAAAGAATGATACCAAGATGATACCTAAACTCGCAGGCATCAATCTGGTATAACCATTCAAAGTCCAGCAACATACCAGTACGTTGCTGGTCCTTGTTGGACATGTATTGTAATCTTTTTTTTTCATGCAGCCAGGTGGCTGAACGAAAAAAGAGATTGATCGGTGGGTATGCCCACCATTAGAATACCGCCCTTCATCCACCCACTTCTAATGATGGGCATACATGCACCATTTATATATGCCGAAGCATGGGGGCATCCTCCAGCAAAAAAGTTATGCCGCACACACATGGTCGGACTTTTCCACGGGCAAGCCTCCGTCGGAATTTCGACCATATGTACGCGGCATTAGGAGCAAAATCACTCCTCCGCCCCTGCTGCCCCAATGCTTCGGCATATTTGCTTTTTTTTTTAAACTGTGGTGGTGAAATCACCTCCTACAGCACTGGAGTCACAGGGATCAGGCCTGTCTCTGCGAACGCTGCAGTTATGTGTGTTGTGTTTTGTAAGTGACAGTGATCGATCGATACTGCACTTGGGTGGCCTGGGCTGGACGGAGGGGCAAAACGCAGGTGCTAGCAGGTATCTGGGCTGATCCCGCTAACACTGCGTTTTTGGGAACCCTAAACTGCTGGGGACGCTAGTATAGATCTGATCAGATCAGATATTGATCTGTTCAGATACTATACCACTAAGGGAGGTGTATGCTTCACGCGTGGGTGTTAGCGTTACTGGCACTAACCTGACGCTGCCTGGGGGTTAAACCTTTATTGGGTTATATACGGCGGGTGCCCTGACACTATAAAAAGCAAACTAACTAACCAGCGTCACCCGTAACACTTATATGATGATCACTGGTGAAAGGGTTAACTAGGGGCAATTAGGGGGTTAAACCTTTATTAGATAATATATGGGGGTACCTGACACTATAAAAACCTGCGGCGAACCTAAAAAAAATTACTGGCTACCGATCTGCATTACCGACGCTAAGACAGCGATCAGAAAAATGATCGCTTAGCGACAGTGGTGATAGGGGGTGAAAGGGTTACCTGGGGGGCGATCAAGGGGGTTAAACCTTTATTAGATAATTTATGGGGGTACCTGAAGCTATAAAAACCTGCGGCGAACCTAAAAAAAATTACTGGCTACCGATCTGTCTCACCGACGCTAAGACAGCGATCAGAAAAATGATCGCTTAGCGACAGTGGTGATAGGGGGTGAAAGGGTTACCTGGGGGGCGATCAAGGGGGTTAAACCTTTATTAGATAATTTATGGGGGTACCTGACGCTATAAAAACCTGCGGCGAACCTAAAAAAAAAATACTGGCTACTGATCTGCATCACCGACGCTAAGACTGCGATCAGAAAAATTATCGCTTAGCGACAGTGGTGATAGGGGGTGAAAGGGTTACCTGGGGGGCGATCAAGGGGGTTAAACCTTTATTATATAATTTATGGGGGTACCTGACGCTATAAAAACCTGCGGCGAACCTAAAAAAAATTACTGGCTACCGATCTGCATCACCGACGCTAAGACAGCGATCAGAAAAATTATCGCTTAGCGACAGTGGTGATAGGGGGTGAAAGGGTTACCTGGGGGGCGATCAAGGGGGTTAAACCTTTATTAGATCATTTATGGGGCTACCCGACGCTATAAAAACCTGCGGCGAACCTAAAAAAAAATACTGGCTACGATCTGCATCACCGACGCTAAGACATCGATCAGAAAAATGATCGCTTAGCGACAGTGGTGATAGGGGGTGAAAGGGTTACCTGGGGGGTGATCAAGGGGGTTAAACCTTTATTATATAATTTATGGGGGTACCTGACGCTATAAAAACCTGCGGCGAACCTAAAAAAAATTACTGGCTACCGATCTGCATCACCGACGCTAAGACAGCGATCAGAAAAATGATCGCTTAGCGACGGCGGTGCTAGGGGGTGAAAGGGTTATCTGGGGGGTGATCAAGGGGTTAAACCTTTATTAGGGGGGGTTAGGGGGCTACACTGGACCTAAAACTAAATGTAGTGACACTTTTACAGTCACAAATGTCACTGATTGCAGTGATCAGTAAATAAATGGTCACTGCAATCAGTGACACTGTGACTGGGGGCTGGGGGGTGATCTGGGGGGGCCTGGGGGGCGATTTATGTGCCTATGTGTGCTGGTGTTAGTGTAGTGTTTGTGCACTAACCTTGATGTCTTCTCTTGTACGGCGCTCGGTATATGTGAGCGCCGCACAGGAGATGACATCACTTCCTCCTGCTTTCTCTGTGTGTACATTCCACAGACAGAGGGGGCATTTCTATTTGCCGGGAGCGATCTCGGGGGGGTGGCCGGAATCGAACGGCCGTCCCCTCATGTCAGATCGCTCCCCAACGAATTCCGACCACTCACTGTACAGAAGGGGGGTCCGATTGGACCCCCCAACTGTACAAAGGCAATCACGTACACTCTACGTGATTGTGCCTGTTGGTGCCATTGTGCCGACGTATATATACAGTGAGCGGTCGTTAAGTGGTTAAAAACTGCATCTTGGATTTACTTGGGTTATCTTTGTGTAATATTAAAAGTTGTTTGATGATTTGAATCATTTAAGTGTGAGAAATATGCAAAAAATTAAAAATAAATCAGGAAGGGTGCAAATACTTTTTCACACAACTGTACCTATCTAAACGTGGACCAACACCCCGCTTCCAGCGTAAATGGTCATCTTTCATGAACACACAGTGATTATTGCTAACAGCTATAGCCACTGGCAATAATCGCATGAATAATTCAAAATGGTCAATCAGCTTGGGTAAATCAGCCTGCCCATACAGCCCCTGCTGAAGCGGCTGAGATTCAAACCATATAGTACTTTAGTACTGGTGATGGCAAAAGTTTACTACCTTGAATGAACAATGGATAGAAATCAGAGCACAAGATCCAGGGGATAAACCAAAGTTAGATTCACTTTAATCTAAGATCCACAAAGGAAGCATTATGCCGCGTACACACGATCATTATTCACGGCGGTTAAAAAACCGCCGTGAATAATGTCATTTAAAACGGGGGAACAGCTTGTTCCCCACACACGGTCGTTTTTCACGTCGTTTTTTCTCTTGACGAGAAAAACGACCGTCTGTGGGCTCTGCGGCAGTGTTTCCCTATGGGAAACACTGCCGCGGATAACATGTCGAAAAAAACTACGAGAAAAATTAGAACATGTTCTAATTTTTCTCGTCGTTTTTAATGCCGTTTTTCTCATCGAAAAAAACGACAGAAAGCCCACAGACTATCGTTTTTCTCGTCGAATGGGAAAAATGTCGTTTTTTTCGACGAGAAAAACGGCCGTGTGTACGCGGCATTAGTCTTACGGAGACTGTAGTCTAGGCTGGAGGAAAAGGATGCCAGCAACTATGCTAAACCTGATGATGGAGGCATTGCAGTGTTCTTCATGAGGTAAGCAGGATCCAGTGTTTCCTTTCAATAATTTAAAAAAAATCTTTTTATAGTGGTATATTACAGTATAGTAAATTATGCTATAGAATTGTTGTTTGGATGGCCCTTCCTAAAAAACTAAGCGCTTATGGAGATGAAAGATAGAACTGGGAATATAAAATATACACATATAAAATAGGTAGAACCAAACTGAACTACCATCAAGAAATAATGCCAGTGATGGCTGGAGCTGCCACCTTAACCTATCAACTGATTGGTAAAAGTCATAAAACAACGATATATATATATATATATATATATATAATGTAGCGCCCTCCTCACTCCCCTCTTTCTCTCGTCTCGTCTCTTGTCTAGGGGTATCTTAGAGGGGAGGGAGCGGGGACACCACGCCTGGCCTCCACCACATGTGTCAGTGCGGTATAAGCAACGTTCTTGTATTACTTTCGGGTCAGTGCTGTGCACCTGGGTCCTCCCTCCAAGAGTCACCTTGAACAATGTCTGCTAGGAAATGAGCCCCACACCATTAAAGTTCAACACTCCTTTATTCTTCTGCGAATGAACACAATCAGTTGAACTCCCTTGGTTAACAGAACAGGAAAGGAGGTGTGGATGTGAATAGGCCCAGACACAATTTGGTTCTCCACTTTCCTTCCTGAAAGTGGGTTACGGTCTCCGCACGAGGGGGAATTTCCTTCCAGGCGGTCTCCGACGAGAGGCTCACCTGTCACCGGCAATATGCTGCACCGGGTCTTCAAGTGAGGAGCTCCCCCCGGTCCATTGCGCCTTCCGGATTCGGGTACCCACTCCCGGGTAGTGATGAGCCGAACAACCCCGGGTTCGGTTCGCACCAGAACCCGCGAACGGACCGAAAGTTCGCACAAACTTTAGAACCCTATTAAATACAATGGATGCGAACGTTCGAAATCTAAAGTGCTATTTATAACGACTAATATGCATGTTATTGTCCTAAAAAGGGTTTGGGAACCCGGGTTCTGCACCAGGGGACATGTATCAATCCAAAAAAAAGTTTTAAAAACGGCCGTTTTTCGGGAGCAGTCATTTTAATGATGCATAAAGTGAAAAAAAAGTCAAATATTCCTTTAAATATCGTACCTGTGGGGTGTCTAAAGTATGCCTGTGAAGTGCCATGTGTTTCCCGTGTTTAGAACTGTCCCTGCACAAAATTACATTTCTAAAGGAAAAAAAAACATTTAAAACTGCTTGCGGCTTCAATGTAATGTCTGGTCCCGGTAATATGGATGAAAATCTTTAAGAAAAATGGCATAGCTACCCCATCACAGCCCCCCCCCCCTACCCCAGCCCATTACCAGCCCCTTTGGGTCTTGTATGGATATTAAGGGGAACCCCGCACACAAAATAAAAAAGGCCCTATATACTCTGAACAGCCGTATACAGGCGGTGCATACAAGACAGGGACTGTAGGTTTGTTCTTATGTAGAATCTGTTTGTAATTTTGAACAGGTACATTGTTTAAGTGTAGCTCCAGTCAAAAAATCTATTTTTAAGCTTTTTGGAAAACATAGGGAAGGGTTATCACCCCTGTAACATTTGTTTTGCTGTCTGTGCAGTGTGCACCTGTTCAGAACAGTTCACCTCACTTTCCGTCCTAATGACAAATGTGTTTTGAAAATTTGGGGTTTTTATTGAAACAAGAATTGGTGATAAAGCATCAGTGGAGAGGAGACACTTTTTTTCCCATATTAACTCTTACAGGAGAGAATTTCCCTTCCTAGGGGTAGATTTCCTCTCACTTCCTGTTGTATCCTTCCGTTTGCAAGGAGGAGTCGTTTGTAAGTTGGATGTTTGAAAGTAGGGGCCTGCCGTATATACTCAGCTGAAATTTGCCCCTTACATGTTGGTGTTGCCACAACACTGTGAGCCCTCACAGTTACTCTTGGTGGGCGCATGAATGGGCCCTGCTATGAATTATTAGATCAAGAATTGTAATTGCATGCCCCTGTTGAACAGGGGCTGAAAAATTGGGCCTTTGGTGGTGGTGTTGACACAACACTGTAAGGCCTCACAGTTAGTCTTGGTGGGCGCAGGAATGGGCCCTGCTGTGAATTATTAGATCAAGAATTGTAATTACATGCCCCTGTTAAACAGGGGCATAAAAATTGGGCCTTAGGCACTGGTGCCACAACACTGCAACCCCTCACAGATACTGTACTTGGAGCACAGCAATGAGCCCTGTTGCAAAGTATTGCATCAAAAATTGTAATTACCGTATTTATCGGCGTATAACACGCACCGGCGTATAACACGCACCCCAAGTTTAGGAGGGAATTTTAAGGAAAAAAACTTTTAGGAGGGAAATTCAAGGAAAAAAAACTTACATTTAAATACAGCATGCAGCCTTGCCCAGTGTCCATCTGCAGCCTTGCCCAGTGTCCATCTGTCCATCTGCAGCCTTGCCCAGTGTCCATCTGTCCATCTGCAGCCTTGCCCAGTGTCCATCTGTCCATCTGCAGCCGTGCCCAGTGTCCATCTGTCCATCTGCAGCCTTGCCCAGTGTCCATCTGTCCATCTGCAGCCGTGCCCAGTGTCCATCTGTCCATCTGCAGCCATGCTCAGTGTTCATCTGTCCATCTGCAGCCTTGCCCAGTGCCTTTGCGATACGGTACACGCCCCTGTTAAACAGGGGCTGAAAAATTGGGCCTTAGCCACTGGTGCTGGTGCCACGACACTGCAACCTCTCCCAGATACTCTAGTTGGAGTACAGGAATGAGCCCTGCTTCAAAGCATTGCATCAAAAATTGTAATAACACGCCCCTGTTAAACAGGGGCTGAAAAATTGGGCCTTAGCCACTGGTGGCGGCACCCACAAACAAAAATGTTCTTCCAAGCTATCATCATCAATCGGATCATTGAGGAGGAGGAGGATAGTCAGTCAACATAACAGGGCAGTCTCTCAGCATCAGCATCAGTCTTGAAGGGATGTGACATTTGAAAATAAATTAGTCTGTTATATCAGCTTCAGGTGTTTGGTAGCTGGTGGTGATCCAAGACTGGTTCATCTTTATGAAGGTCAGTCGATCAACAGAGTCGGTGAACAGGCGCACCCTGTGATCCGTGACAAAGCCTCCAGCAGCACTGAATGTGCGTTCTGAAAGAACGCTGGATGCAGGACAGGCCAGTAGCTCAATTGCATACTGTGCAAGCTCTGGCCAGTGATCCATCCTCAAGACCCAGTAAGCCAGAGGATTTTCGGTGGGGAAGGTGTCCAAGTCTGACCTTGCCCCTAGGTATTCCTGCACCATGTATATCAGACGCTGGCGATGGTTGCTGGAACCGATCATACCTTTGGGCTGCGGACTAAAGAATTGTCTGAACGCATCGGTCAGACGGCCACCTTCCCCACCGCTCCTTCTTTGACTGACCGAAGCCTCAGCAACTCGTTGTCCAGGACCAGGAGTTTGTAACCTCCCAGTCTCTGGGAACGCGTTGCACAGACCTCTCTGCAAGGCCTCCCAGAGTTGTCTCATCCTCTGCTCCCTCTGCGACGGTAAGAGAAGGTCCGCAACCTTACCCTTGTACCGTGGATCAAGGAGAGTGGCCAGCCAGTAATGGTCCCTCTCCTTGATCCGAAGAATACGAGGATCCTTCCGCAGACTTTGCAGGATCAGGGAGGCCATGCAGCGTAGGTTAGCTGAGGCATTCGGTCCGGAGTCCTCTGGGTCACTAAGGACGACATGATCCGCAGCCACCTCCTCCCAGCCACGTACAAGTCCACTGGTTTATTGGGACTGTAAATCATCCCTAAAAGACTGCTGCTGATGATGCTGAGTGCCAGGCTCCACCTCCATGCTGACACAATCCTCCTCCTCCTCTTCTTCCTGTGTGATGGGTGGGACAGAAGGAACACTGTCTGGGTAAAGGGGGCCTTGAGAGGCAAGGAAGTTCTCCTCTTCCTGCCTCTGTTCTGCCTCAAGTGCCCTGTCCATTATTCCACGCAGCGTATGTTCCAACAGGTGGACAAGAGGTACAGTGTCACTGATGCATGCACTGTCACTGCTCACCATCCTCGTGGCCTACTCAAATGGTGCCAGGACAGTGCATGCATCCCTGATCATGCCCCACTGGCGTGGTGAAAAAAACCCGAGCTCCCCTGACCCTGTCCTGGTGCCGTAGTCGCACAGGTACTCATTGATGGCCCTCTGCTGCGTGCGCAGCCGCTGCAGCATGGCCAACGTTGAGTTCCACCTGGTGGGCATGTCACATATAAGGCGGTTCTTGGGCAGGTTCAACTCCTTTTGCAGCTCAGCCAGGCGAGCACTGGCATTATAAGATCTGTGGAAATGCACACAGACTTTCCTGGCCTGCCTCAGGACATCCTGTAAGCCCGGGTACCTGCCCAAGAACCTGTCATGGATATGCAGTAGTGTTTGTCTGTCAGCTTACCTTCCTTCCCATGTGTTCATCTTAGAGGCCAGAACCCTTTCACCTGGCTTCCTTTATAATCTCCTCCCAGCCTGACTCCACCCCAGGCCCTATCACAGAACACTATATTAACCTGTGCACTGCAAGCCTGCTTTGCTGATCAACGTGTTTGTTAGGCATTGTGTGTTTGGGTTCCTGCCTGCCGTGTGCTATGTCTGTCTCTCTGCTATGTTATTGGCTTGTCCCCGACTATCCCTGTCTGCTCGTGACCCTTGACCTTCGGCTCGTTCTTTCGTTATCCTTGTCTGCTTGTGGCCCCTGACCTTCAGCTTGTTATTCGGTTCTCTCATATCTTGTGCTGCTGCTTCCCCTCTTTTCCCCTTATCCTACGGGGCGTGAGCTAGGAAACTCCAGGGGCCGCGACCTGGTCCCAGCCTGCAGCATAACATCCTCACCACTAGAGGCCCTGGAGAAGACCTGCTGGGTCTTAGACTCCGCGCCCTGGGGAATCTTGGCTCTAGCTTCCGTTAGGATCCCGGTTGTGCTCCTCTGGTCCCGCTTTCCACAACCACCCAGTTTCCTATCCGCAGCAGTCAGCCATAGGGTTCACTACCTTGCGGTGCACTCCTGTCCCCCTACGGTGTGCATCTGTCACCTGGCCACAGGTGACCTTGACAGAACCGCTGCACCACCAGGTTAAGCACGTGAGCCACACAGGGCACATGGGTCAGTTGTCCCTGTCGGAGAGCGGAGAGGAGGTTGGCGCCATTGTCACAAACCACCATTCCTGGCTTAAGCTGGCGTGGCGTCAACCACCTCTCGGCCTGCCCCTACAGAGCAGACAGAACCTCTGCCCCAGTGTGGCTCCTGTCCCCCAAACACACCAGCGCAAGCACGGCATGGCATCTTTTTGCCTGCGTACTTGCGTAGCCCCTTGAACGCCTACGGAGCACCGCTGGTTCCGAGGACAAAGCACAGGAAGAGACCACGGAGGAAGAAGAAGAGGAGGGGATTGAGGAGAGAGGTGTGTCACAACCAGTAGTAGCATTTTGGAGGCGTGGCGGTGGAACAACCTCCAACACTACTGCACCTTGTCCTGCATCCTTCCCAGCTGCCAAAAGAGTGACCCAATGGGCCGTGAAAGAAAGGTAACGTCCCTGTCCATGCCTGCTAGACCATGAGTCAGCGGTAATATGCACCTTACCGCTGATGCGGTGCAAGAAGAGGTCCGCTTTGTTCTTTGGTGTGGGTCTTTAAGGTAGGTTTGCCAACGAGCTGCATGGCAGGTCAACATATGTCTGGTCAAGCATGTGGTGCCCAAGCGGGCGATGTTTTGGCCACGCGATATACGCTTGAGACATATGTTGCAAACAGCAGCTGTGCGATCTGATGCACTCGACTCAAAAAAGGCCCACACCAAAGAACTTTTTGAATAACGGGCAGAGGCAGCGCCCTGCACAGGCGGAGCTCTGCGGTGTGATTCCGTCGGTGTGCTGCCCTTACGCTGGCCCCCCGAGGGCATCCTGCCTCATTGGAGATGTGCCTCCTCCTCATCCTCCTCCTCCTCCTCCTCCTCTCTCCTATTAGGCACCCACGTGGAGTCAGTGACCTCATCATCCCCTCCCTCCTCATCACTGGAGCCAATCTGGCAGTATGCTGCAGCTGCTGGAACATGACTGCCAGATTGGTGTCCTTCTTGAGCATCCCCTCTCTCTGCTCTCACGCTACTGCCTTCCTCTAGCTGGGTATCATCATCAGACCCTTCGAAACGCTGGGCATCCTCCTGGAGCATGTACCCAACACTGTGCTCAAACAGTTCGGGGGGACTCCTCAGGAGGACATGGTTGGTCTAGGGAAGGAGTGACTGATGATGACATTGATACCAGGGAAGAGGACGCTTTGGCAGCTGCTTTGTCAGTACCCTGAGCCTGGGTGAGAGACGATGAGGAGGATGAGGAGGGCTTGGTCATCCACTCTACCAAGTCTTCGGCATGATGCGGCTCAACACGTCCAGCTACCGAAAAGAAGGACAAGCGTGTCCCATGGCCACGTGCTGATGGCGATGCACCGCGTCCACGACCAGCACTGTTGTCTCTAGACACAGAGCCTGCTTGCCCTCTTTTATTGGCTCCTGACTGTCTGCCTCTCCTTGTTTGCCTTCCAGACATTCTAATGGCCTGCAGGAAAATGGGAAAACCAGCAATAAGGCCTAGCTTATATTTTGCAGGAATCACACTACGCCTGCTGTAGGTGCTACAAATGCCTGTTGGTGTAACACACCAGGAAAGAGCAGCAATACAGGCTAACTTCAGGTGTAATATGGTCAGGAGGCACACTCCGCCCGCTGTAAGTGCCGCAAAATCCTGTTGGTGTAACACACCAGGAAAAAGCAGCAATACAGGCTAAGTTCAGGTGTAATATGGTCAGGAGGCACACTCCGCCCGCTGTAAGTGCCGCAAAATCCTGTTGGTGTAACACACCAGGAAAAAGCAGCAATACAGGCTAAGTTCAGGTGTAATATGGTCAGGAGGCACACTCCGCCCGCTGTAAGTGTCGCAAAATCCTGTTGGTGTAACACACCAGGAAAAAGCAGCAATACAGGCTAAGTTCAGGTGTAATATGGTCAGGAGGCACACTCCGCCCGCTGTAAGTGCCGCAAAATCCTGTTGGTGTAACACACCAGGAAAAAGCAGCAATACAGGCTAAGTTCAGGTGTAATATGGTCAAGAGGCACACTCCGCCCGCTGTAAGTGCCGCAAAATCCTGTTGGTGTAACACACCAGGAAAAAGCAGCAATACAGGCTAAGTTCAGGTGTAATATGGTCAGGAGGCACACTCCGCCCGCTGTAAGTGCCGCAAAATCCTGTTGGTGTAACACACCAGGAAAAAGCAGCAATACGGGCTAACTTCAGGTGTATAATGTGCAGGAGGCTTAGCAACAATGACACTGACACTGTCCCCTGCCTATCCTTCTCTCTCCCTGCACACAAGGTTTATCAAAGTATATGACACTGACACTCTCCCTGCCTATCCTTCTCTCTCCCTGCACACAAGGTTTAGCAAAGAATATGACACTGACACTGTCCCCTGGCTATCCTTCTCTCTCCCTGCACACAAGGTTTATCAAAGTATATGACACTGACACTCTCCCTGCCTATCCTTCTCTCTCCCTACACACAAGGTTTAGCAAAGAATATGACACTGACACTCTCCCTGCCTATCCTTCTCTGTCCCTACACACAAGGTTTAGCAAAGAATGGATTTGACACTGTCCCTGCCTATCCTTCACTTTCCCTGCTCCGGAACACACTACACGAGGCCACCGCGCTGGCGGCCTTTTATAGTGTGGGGCGTGTACTAAACCCCCTCAGCTATAATTGGCCACAGGCATCCTGCCTGTGGCCAATCATTGCTCTCCTCGCTGCCGGCGCTGTGATTGGCCAAGCATGCAGGGTCACAGTGCATGCTTGGCCAATCACAGCGCCGGGATTACACTGCGATGGCGCAGTGTATTGTGGGCCGTTCGCGTCACTCGAATTTGGCGCGAACGGCCCAAATCGTTCGTTGTTCGCCGAACGCGCGAACAGCCGATGTTCGAGTCGAACCTATGTTCGACTCGAACACGAGCTCATCCCTACTCCCGGGGTTCCCTAGGATCTCCTTCCCTTGCGGAACTCAGTGTTGAGCACTGAGCTCCGGACCTCCATCCGAGTACCTCACCCCAGGCTAAAGGTGCCTGGGATGGAACACGACCTCCAGTTGTCTTCTAGGCCTAGGCCGCCTAGAGGACCGACACGAACCACCGTCCACAAGCTAAAGGTGCCTGTGACAAAGATGGCCGGCCCCTTTATACCCTCTCCCGGCAAGCACGGCGGGTTCCCCGCCCCACCATACCGCTGCCGAGGGAGAACAAAAAGGAGGTACGGCACACAGCAATGATTCAACCCCCACCCAGGGCGACAGCGCCACCCACTGGGCTGCGGGGAATTACACATCACTAATGTCTCTGCCAAGTTCAAATTTACACCCGGGAAAGTACATACCCGCTACACTCTCCCCATGGTGGTTTGACACTGGTCCCCAGTGTCTGGAGTAAATCATGCCCTCAACGCTTGACATAATCCAATCCAGAAACTCACTAACAATTGTGTAGAAATAAAACTTTCAGAAAAAACTACCCTACTGGAGCAATTGTGTCTGAGCCCTGTAATAAAAGGGAAAGAAACAACAACATGTAATCATAACTTTGAATCACATTTTACATCATACTCTTCCCACCCATCCTGACTAAGATCCACCCCATTCTCAGTGATCTTGATGGATGCTCTCCTGCAGAGGGAAAAGAAAGAAACAACACACATAACCCTGACACATGTATTCGTGTGAGAGAAAAGAAACTTCTTCGGGAAGAGATCCCTTTTCTCCAAAGAGTGAATGTATGAAAAGTGTTTAACGTTGCGCAACACTGCCACCTGGTGACAGCATCGCGGTAACTGCACCCGTGGAACTTTCCTCTTCTCTTTTGGCCCTATCTACCCAGAGTCCAAGATCTCTTGCGGGAAAAGTGAAGAACAAACCAGGAACAGTTCTCCATTCCTCTGGGCACAAAAGCAACGCCCCCAGAAAGTTCAGCAGCATAACAAGAACAAACAGAGTCTTTTTCTCTCCTACAAGTAAAAGCGGGGATGCGGCAGAACAAGTGGCTTCAAGTGCTGGTCCATGGTCTCTAGATGATACTCCACATCTTCCCCTTCCTTGCGCCGGATCAGCACTTTGTCTGCATGGATGTGTCATCCCAACATCCATTCTGCCTTGCAGTCCTTGAAACGTTGAGAGGCCTTTGGAGAGCATGCCAGGTACCTGTGGGCGTGCGGAACCTGAAGGTGGGTCCACACAAAGTCATTGTACCAGCGCTCCCGGCACACTTCAACCTCATAAAGCAGTTCCTTCAACAAGTACGGATACTCCCATCCGTATTCTGCAGCAACCTTTTGGCCAAATAGGCGTTGTAGCTTTGTCCCCTTATTGAGTCTGGGTGGCGAGGGACTTTGACCACATCTGGTCTGAGCATAGGTGCCCGCAGCAACAGTCTCTTTTCCCCGGCCTTCGGTACAGATGGCACCGGGGATGTAGAAGCAGGCTGGGGACGGGACCCTTCTTCAGGCGCTGGTGCCTCCACCCGGGGTGTACTTTCCCTTGTAGACATGGGTGGATCCCTGGTTCTGCGGGATGAAGCAAGCGCTACTTTGTCCCAGCCCTTCTCGGCAAACAAATTGTCTATGGCAACGTCGTCTCCCATGTCCGAGAGCGACTCCAGGTCAAAGGTGTCACACTCCTCCGCGGGTAGGTACCCTGTAGTGGAGACTGAGTTTCCACCTCTTCCCACACACCAAATCTCTCCGCCTGGCTTACCTCGGCCTTTACTCGAAGCGGGACGTTCCGGAACTGTTGTCGACGGATTCATCCGGGCCGGGCGTAAGCGGGCGAGACGATCCACCACCACCGCTGGTCGGGCTACCATACCGGTCTTTCTCCTCGGTGGCGGACGCTGCGAGACAGTGGTGACCGAGTCAGCATCCTCGGATTTCTCCCATTGGGGTTTTACGACCTCCTCCGCGGTCGCTGCAGTGTGCGTAGGGATGGCTCTCACAGCAGTGATTCCTCCTCTCTGAGTGGTGTTGCCCGCAGCACGGCCGGGGTAAATGGTTCTCGGCCTCTCGACCGCTGGATCCACTTCGAACAGGAACTCCCCACAGGCCTCACATCGCCCGAATGGCTTCAGCTGGCACACCAGTCCCGAACAGCCGGGACAAATCACACCCAGGGCCTCAACGTCCATGCACGAGTACAGGGCGAATCGACCCCTTGGCTTTGGCTGGATCCCCGTATCTGTTACCGGAGCAGCAGCAGTCAATGTCGTGGTGGAAGGGTGAACTGGAATCCACGAGGTGTGTCCAAACACGGCGACCTGTTGCTGATCCATCGCACACTGCAAAGTTTTTACGCCAACGTCCCACGTGTAGTCCTTCACACGTATTGGACTCCTCCCCTTTGCTCCAGTTCGCAGGCTTTTCTTCTTTTCTGTTTCTGAGTCACGCCCACGAACTAAGCGATGGGGGTGTGCCTGGTGGCGCAGTGCAATAGAAACCCCCACGTGTACTACTTCACACGGCTGAGCTTCCCCCTTTTTCCACTCTTCTGCGCGGGTCTTTCCCTTCATTGGGTCATGTCCACGACTTTGAGCAGGGATGCACTTCGGCCAATGAAGGCCTGCCTATTCGCTTAACTCCTCCAGCAGACACGTTCAATCCCGTGGTGCACAAACACTATACCGGACCCGAGCCCCCACGTGTAGCACCCTCCTCACTCCCCTCTTTATCTCGTCTCGTCTCTTGTCTAGGGGTATCTTAGAGGGGAGGGAACAGGGACACCACGCCTGGCCTCCACCACATGTGTCAGTGCGGTATAAGCAACGTTCTTGTATTACCTTCGGGTCAGTGTTGTGCACCTGGGTCCTCCCTCCAAGAGTCACCTTGAACAATGTCTGCTAGGAAATGAGCCCCACACCATTAAAGCTCAACACTCCTTTATTCTTCTGCGAATGAACACAATCAGTTGAACTCCCTTGGTTAACAGAACAGGAAAGGAGGTGTGGATGCGAATAGGCCCAGACACAATTTGGTTCTCCACTTTCCTTCCTGAAAGTGGGTTACGGTCTCCGCACGAGGGGGAATTTCCTTCCAGGCGGCCTCCGACGAGAGGCTCACCTGTCACCGGCAATATGCTGCACCGGGTCTTCAAGTGAGGAGCTCCCCCCGGTCCATTGCGCCTTCTGGATTTGGGTACCCACTCCCAGGGTTCCCTAGGATCTCCTTCCCTCGCGGAACTCAGTGTTGGGCACTGAGCTCCGGACCTCCATCCGAGTACCTCACCCCAGGCTAAAGGTGCCTGGGATGGAACACGACCTCCAGTTGTCCTCTAGGCCTAGGCCGCCTAGAGGACCAACACGAACCACCGTCCACAAGCTGAAGGTGCCTGGGACTCCGACCCCGTGACAAAGATGGCCGGCCCCTTTATACCCTCTCCCGGAAAGCACGGCGGGTTCCCCGCCCCACCATACCGCTGCCGAGGGAGGACAAAAAGGAGGTACGGCACACAGCAATGATTCAACCCCAACCCAGGGCGACAGCGCCACTCACTGGGCTGCGGGGAATTACACATCACTAATGTCTCTGCCAAGTTCAAATTTACACCCGGGAAAGTACATACCCGCTACATACACAATATATTGGGCAGCGCTCCTAAACAAAATAGTACAAAGTGCAATAAACAATAGTGAATGTAAAACAGTCCAGAGAAAAGAGTTCCCAAAATAGTTTGTGGTTAAAAGTGAGGAAAAGACATCTCAGCAAACTGTCAACCAGATGCAGAATCACTCATATCTTCCTGCCACCGACACCTCCACTCGTGTAAAATGGGGGGTATAATACCACCCCTATTAAACTGAATCTTACCAGACGGCTCTGGGAATCAAGCCTTGTATGTTCTTACACTTAACCTCTCATCTGATGGGTGCTCTGGATATGGTCCTCTTAAACATGCAGGGGAAGACTTTTAAATATGATTAAATATGATTGGTAAGATTCCTTCTTTTTCCTAGTTCCAATTCAGAGTTTGATATTGATAAGAATTGATAAGAGCCACAAACTATTTTGGGAACTCTTCTCTCTGGACTGTTTTACATTCACTATTGTGATATTTTGTTTAGGAGCGCTGCCTAATATATTGTGTATATATATATTTTTGTTTTATAGTATTGTATAGTATAGTGCAGTAAACATGATAATTCTGGCCAATGTTTCATGAAGATTCTTGTGTGGCTAAGATTTGAGGTTCAGTGAAAACTCTGAAAGCTTTGTTGAGCAAATGAATCTCCAAAAAACTCTTCAAGGCCTACACTGAGGCCTCGTACACACGACCGAGTTTCTCGTCCAAAACCGGCAAGAAATGTGCCGCGAGAGCTTTTTTGTCGAGAAAAACGTTCGTGTGTATGGTTTTTACGACGAGAAAATTGACGAGAATCTCGACGAGAAAATAGAGAACCTGCTCTCTATTTTCTCGTCAGGATTCCAGATTTCCTCGTCGTGTTTCTCGTCGGGCTGTTTTGTGACGAGAAAATGGTTCGTGTGTATGCTTTTACGACTCTTCCAAAAGCGTGCATGCTCACAAGCAACTATGAGACGGGAGCGCATCTTCTGGTAAAACAAGCCTTCGTAATGGAGATAGCACATTCGTCACGCTCAAAAATATTGCATCGTTTAAATGTTCTGCATTGAAATCTTCGTTAGAATGTTACATTAATCAAAACGAGTGACCTTCTTTTGCTGCTGATATTCACACAGAGTTATGACTTATTTTTTAACCTTTTTCATGCTGCTCTTAAGAAGATTTATGTGTATTATATCGTGCAAGTTTTTAGGAATAATTTAAATGGTAATATTTTTAAAAATGATGTTAATTATAATTTCGCAATGTTTTGGTAGTGATCTCCCATTTAATTTTGGACTCTATATTAGTTAAATTTCCCACCATGTTTTTTTGATAATCAGATTTAGTTATTCTTTTGGGGGGTTGTTATCTGTCCCTTTTTTTGTCAGTCAAATGTATCTGCTTACTCCAATGCTAGATTTTTAATTTTTACAAATACACATAGTCAAGTATGAACGTAAACAAAAATCACATTTATTAATGTTTAAAAATAAAATAAAGAGAAGGCAGCGCTGGAGAACCTGCTGCCATTTGTGCATCCCAGGGACCCCAGAGCACACAGCAACCCTGTGTGGACACTAAAATTGGGAGCTTGAGAGGGCCAACATTTCTGAACACAATCTGATGCTGGCCTCCCAGAGGTCAGGAACAGCAGCAGGTGAGATATATGTCCCAAGTCTGTGGTACTACAACAGGCTGCCTTCTGTCCGACCACAATGAAGCAAGGCCATCACTTCCTCTTCTTCCTGGCAACCTTCCCTGCAATCTTCCCTGAAGCCTTCCCTGCAGCCTTCCTTCTTCGTTTGGCTGGAGGCTGGTCCACTGGAGGGGTACTCCTGTCAGGAGGAGGAGGAGGAGATGTAGCAGAAGGGGGTGGAGCAGAAGAAGAAGGTGGAGGTGTAGCAGAAGGGGTTGGGCAGAAGAAGAAGGTGGAGGTGTAGCAGAAGGGGGTGGGGCAGAAGAAGAAGGTGGAGGTGTAGCAGAAGGGGGTGGGGCAGAAGAAGAAGGGGGAGGTGTAGCAGAAGGGGGTGGGGCAGAAGAAGAAGGGGGAGGTGTAGCAGAAGGGGGTGGGGCAGAAGAAGAATGTGGAGGTGTAGCAGAAGGGGGTGGGGCAGAAGAAGAAGGGGGAGGTGGAGGTTGAGGTTGGGTCAGTTGTGCCACCTCACATATGGCGGTATTGGGGGTAATTTTCTCCATCACCCCCTTGTTGAGCAAGGTGATGAGCAGGGGCTTGCATAGGAGGCGTTGCTCCATGCTCATCACCTTGAACTTAGCCTCCACTAGCCTGGCAATGGCCTCTTCAGGGGATGTGGGCTCCTGGAGGGTGGCATGGGCCTCATGAATAAGGGCCATTGCTGCCTCACTCATGCTCCTGTCCCTCCTGCCTCTTTTGTGAAGCCGGATGGGAGGCACCTGGGATCTGGTGCTTCTCCTTTGCCCTGCCACCTCCTGTCTGCCACTGGGCCCTGCCACCTCCTGGCTGCCACTGGGCCCTGCCACCTCCTGTCTGCCACTGGGCCCCGCCACCTCCTGGCTGCCACTGGGCCCTGCCACCTCCTGGCTGCCACTGGGCCCTTCCTCCTCCTGCCTGACAGTTTCCAGACCCTCCTCCTGGCTGATTTCATCCTGTGTATGAAAAAGGGACATAGTTTAATATGTTCGTTTAATCTTTGCATCAAACTTTGTAATCCTGATTGAAGCAATTAGAATGTAAATCCATAAATCCTTGCTTTAAATTTACCACTACATCAGATTGACTATTTAGCACCCAATTAAGTGCAGAATAATGTCTACAGATCTTGATTTCACTTGTGCAATCCAAAATAGTTTATGTTTGTCATCTTGACATATTTGTCAAACATTAAGTTTATCCCAATACATTTTCGAAAAATACTATACCTGTCTCCAGATGGCCAAATCAGGATCATCCAGGATGGCTGCCTCCTCTTGCTCCAGAGAAGGCTCAGGTTGGCTGCAGGGAAGTCTGGGGGGAAGAGTGGAGAGTGATGGCCTTGTCTCAATGTGGTCATCCAGGAAGGACATCCTGTTGTAGTACCACAAAATCGGGACATACACATCATCTGCTGCTGCTCCTGACCTCTGAGAAGCCAGCACCTTAGAGCGTTCAGTCCTGTAGGTACCTCTCAAGCTCCCAATTTTAGTGTCCACTTGTTTTGCTGTGGCTGTGGGCACCTTGGTATGCACAAATGGGAGCAGCTTCTCCAGCGCTGCTTTTCTCACCCCTCTTTTTTTGTGGATGGGGTTTTTTGTCTCCCACAGAGCGGGCAGCTCCCTTACCCGGTCAATAAATTCCGCCAGGAAATCCTTGTCGCTTATAAAGACATTCATATTGTATCTGCAAGTTAAATAAATTATATATAACTAATGTGAGGCAAACAGTCTAACCTCCTTAACATGCTAGTCACCATATATATCCTCCAACATTCTCAAGACAGTATAGGCCAACAATTTGTACAAGTCACAAAATCACATACCTTCGTTCGCACGTCCGTCACTTGAACTCCTCTCTCCGCACACCGAACGTACTATAGTCACATGTGTGTTTGCTATATACACACCACGCATGCGTCAAAATACGAACACGTCGCTCCGCACACGTCGCCCGCCCATGACGTTCTAACTAACATCTTTTCCCTGCCCCTTCTCTTTCGGCTCGCAGACAGATATGGCGGAGTTACAGCAGGTGTCTGATAATTCCGCAGCTAACGAGGAGGAGACAAGCCCGGAGATCGAGGAAACGTCACGATCAAGGAGGAGATTCAAGGCATCGAATATGTCTTTTGCGGAGATGGCGGAGATGGTGGACATCTTGCTCAAGGCTGATTATGATGCCAAGCATGGGCCGTATAGCAAACCAAATAGAAGGAAGGCCAAAATCCTCACTAAAGTCGTGAAGAGTCTGAAGGCGAATTTCGGGGTGAAACGCTCAAATGAGCAGCTCAGAAAGAGGTGGTCAGACCTCAAACTGAGGGAGCCAGAGCAGTTGAGGAGCATAAAGAGAATGCTCGCTAAAAGTAAGTAAAATGTAGACTTTTCTGATATTAATCTTTTTCTAAACTGACATGTTGCTCTTTATTTTGGTTTCTCATATTGGACTCGCTTCCAAAATGTAATATTTTGAACTTGGTTGGGCACAGTAATCGTTCGTTACGTTACCGACACTTCGTTCGGTCACTATCCGCGGTTTTGGCTTATTTTAGAGCCACAAAAGTAATTATACATCTGCCATTTTTGCTCCAAAATTGTGGCGTATTTTTTCGTCTAGATGATGTGTTTGTAAAGAGAATGAAATGCAAACTTTTATCAGTGTAAAGGAGAGGACACTCAGCAGCTGCTTCCACATCTGTACTTTGGAGCACTATAGTGTGGGCCACCAGACCCGCCTTTTTTGGGTGTCCCACACAGGTGCATACGAGAATTTTTGTGGTGCCTCCATGTCAAATAAATTACATCCAAAGGTGAATACTAAGCATATTCTTGGTCATAAATAATGCATTCTTCTTTAAATTCCGCCCAAACACACACTTTTACCACACTTCCAATCAATTTAGCCTGTTTTTATTTTAACATTGAGATTTACAGTGTGATGAATTGACCTTTTGTTTGCTTCTCATAGGGGAGAGAAGACTGGGAGGAGGACACTCCAGGGAGCACATGCACCCCACAACTTCCAAGCAACCCCAAACTCCCAAAGACCCACAACCGAAAGATGTGCAGGAAGTTGAGGTGGAGGAAGGAGAAGTGCAGGAAGGAGAGGTGGATGACGTTGTGGATCTGGTCACCACAACAGGTCAGTATCTGTCACCACAGCTTCAGGTAAGAGATGTAGGCCTGCAGAGTTATAATACCTTTTGTTTTTTGTTTTTAGGGGATATAAATGTTGTGAAGGATAGTACACGGTTCTCTACTGACAGTGCCCTCCGCCTCATCCAGCAAGTGATGGAATGTAGCACGGAACTGGACCTTATTAAACAAAGAATCCATGTGATGGAACAAACATTTAAAGACATTCTCGATGTTTTGGGGAGAATTCAATAAGCCATCCAAACACATTTGTTTTTACATGTTTGTTTTTGCAACTATTCAAATTTTTTTGACAATCAAACCAGCCAAAAATTGAATCTGCACACAGTGTGTCAACATGTGCTATCTGCCATCAGGGGATATCCATGTACGTCTTTTGTGGGTGCAACCCCTTCCTCGTATCTAAAGTCGGTGAACTGAGGAAGGGGTTGCACCCCCAAAACACGTCCATTGATCACCCCTGATGGCAGATAGCACATGTTGACAATAGGGATCAGGATTGTAAACTTCATAGATGTAAAAAATCCCAAATGTGTGCATATTCAATTTTTGCCTGGGCAAGGGGTGGCAGGACCCCATATTAGGACGGGCACATAGAGACATAGTTTGTGTAAGTGAATGTCTCAGATTGCTCAGAGGTATCCAATGTTGTAATTTTTGGAATGCAACTGTTATTTTTGTATTTTCATAAGCAAAAAATTGCTGGGTTGGGGCCAGGCCAACCCAAAAAACCAGAAAAAACTAAAAATGGTGAGAATGTGCACAGAGTAAAATATTTGACCACAAACAACGTGTAGCTTCTTTTTATAATACCCTCTAAGCTTATTTGGTTATTTTGTAAGGTTACATAGTGAAATGGTTGTTATTTACTAAAGTAAAATACACTTGGCACTACAAATGCACAAAGACAAACTAGGAGACAGGAAAGAACAAATAATTAAAGGTTTAAACAAGCTTTTTATTGGGATCCTTAGACATAGGCTGGCATAGGAATTGCCCCCCTACCCATGAAATACTCCATGTATTTGTCCCGAACCTCACGGGCATTTTGGGAGGGCAAGACAGGACGGGCAGATTCCAGGCCCGGCAGGGGATTTGCAGGGGAAAGTCCAGCCTCTGGCAAAACTGAGGCCACATAGGAATTTGATTTTTGGCTCAGAAAGTTGTGTAGCACACAGCAGCATAATACGACATAGTTTATTTTGTAGTCCGCCAAGTGTATTGAAGTCATAAAAAGGCGGAACCGGCTGGCCATTATGCCAAAGGCATTTTCGACAACTCTTCGGCCCCTGGCCAGCCGGTAATTGAACACCCTCTTCTCTGGGGTCAGGGTCCTCTGTGGAAATGGCCTCATAAGATGCCGTCCGAGTCCGAAGGCTTCATCAGCCAAGAAAACAAAGGGGAGTCCTTCAATATTCCCTGCATCCGGTGGCAATGCAAGGTCGTCACTCTGGAGACGGAGGGCAAACTCCGTCTGGATGAAGGATCCCCCATCGGACATCCGGCTATTCTTCCCTACATCAACATAGAGGAATTCATACCGTGCTGACACCACCGCCATCAGCACAATGCTATGAAACCCCTTGTAATTGTAGTAGTAGGACCCAGAACGGGGTGGCGGCACGATGCGGACGTGCTTCCCGTCTATGGCACCACCGCAGTTGGGGAAGTCCCACCGCGTGGCAAACTCCGATGCCACAGTCTGCCATTCCTGTGGCGTGGAAGGAAGCTGTGGAGTGAAACAAGATGAAATAATATTAGAATACCAAAGTCAGACATTACAAGGAAATTTGATTAAAAAAAAATCAAGGCCAACATCAATCAAATTCTACGTTTATTAAGGTGTTTAAAATAAGTATAAGGGAAGGCTCATTTATCAGATTCATCACCCCCTCTGATGGGCCATTACTAAATTATTTTGGGGGGGGGAAATGTGTTTGGCCACAGGATAGCATTGCAGTGGCGGTGCGTCCAGAGTGGGCGCTGGAGCACTGCCCCCTCTCTCCTGTGCCCATCACTCAGAACAATACATAGGTTCATGCGTTGCATTAACCTATGTATTGTCTATGCCGCCCACTATTCAGGTGGATGGCCTCTTGTTTAGCGACCGACATATGAATAATTGCGGCATTTAGGGGGTTCAAATTGCATAGCAGAAACAGGTAGTAAAATAGTCTTGCACATTACAACCTGAGGGATGTAATTGGCTTCCGAAAAGTAAAATAGGGGACGCAGGGGGGGGGGCATTCCTTGGGGAAACACTGGCAGGCTGCTCTGCCAATCATGTTCACCAAGTCTGTTTAATGGTAACATGATTGGCTGATGCAACATCAAGGGAAGGAGAAGACATCAAGGACAGAAGAAGGATGGCGCTGACCACAAGAAGGTAAGTGCAGGGCTGGGGGGAAAATGGCTGCATTGGAGGGAACAAAATGGCTGCATTGGAGGGAACAAAATGGCTGCATTGGAGGGAACCAAATGGCTGCCTTAGAGGGGACAACTGGGGGCATTTAATAGGCACCTGAGCAAAAAAGGAGGAAGTTTAGTTCATAAATTGGGGTGGGACCCCCAAACATTTGGAGCAACAGGCGCCCCTGCTGGAAAAGTTAGTGAAGGGAAATATTTATGGAGGAGAAAAAAGGGGCAATCTAAAGCTTCCAGCATGCATGGGGACAAAGGGGACATTCTCAGCATATTACAATCATGGTAATTAGGGAAGGATGAAAGAAATACAATACATTAGCATACATGTAATACATAAAATGTGATGTTAATGGGGAAAACTTACCCTAATACAGTCCTCCTGCAGGACTTGTATAATAGCAGAACAGGTGTCTGGGATTATGAGGCCCAGAGCCTGGGGGGAGATGCCTGTGGTGAACTTCAAGTCCTGAAGACTTCTCCCTGTCACCAGGTAACGTAACGTGGCGATGAGCCTCTGCTCAGCACTGATGGCTTCCCGCATAACGGTGTCCTGCCTGGTAATATAGGGGGACACCAAAGCCAACAGTTCCTGAAAAACGGGGTCAGACATCCGCAGAAAATTCCTGTAGTCCTCAGGATTATTCTCGACGATCTCCCGCAGCAGAGGCATATGGCAGAATTGGCCCCGCTGGAGCAACCAATTATTGGTCCATGAACTCCTCCTCACACCATTCATGGACTGGTCTTGGTCCAAAACAAGCAGACCAACACCAAGCGCACGCACAGCACGAACTCGACGGCGAGAACGTCCAGGCGACATGGCTAATAAGAAACGGTCGTCTTATCAGAACGTACAGAACAGAACGCACTTTAGAACAGCAAGGCCTATGAATAACGAACTGAAAAACAGAAACGAACAGGCAAGAACGCACTGTAAAACAGATACGACCTGCCTAGATGCCCTGAAAGTCAAGATACGAACCCACAAGCACAAACTGAACCGCAGAAAACGATCTGAAAAGTACGAAGACTGAAAAGCGCGAATCGTCTCTTCCCAAACTTTTACTTCACACGCGGTAACACGAGATCAGCAAAAGCAGCCCAAGTGGTGGCGCCAAGAAAAGAGATCTTCCCCTTTATAGTGCCGTCGTACGTGCTGGACGTGAGCGCGGAGAACAATGAGGAAATTGGGAAATGTCAGTGTGTACGCATAGAAAGCTTGACGAGAAAATCGACAAGCTTAACAAAAATCTCGTCGAAAAAAACGACGTGTTTTTACGACGAGAAACTCGGTCGTGTGTACGAGGCTTGAAATTGATTTATTGTTCAACTATGGCGTATGTAAATTAAAAATTATGTCTGATAAGGAAACCAGACACAAACTACTAAGCATTTGTTCTTTACTGTTGCACCTAAACATTACTAAGAAAATGCAAATACTTGCTTCTGTAAGTGGATGATTCAGCTTTCTTTCTTTGTTGTCAAGAGTCTAGTTTTCATTAAAGGCAATGAATGATTCAGTGAGTTCTTTTTTTTGATGTTGTATTTTTTGTTGTCTTCTTATTTTTACATGCTTACTTTTTAATAATGTTGTGTAGCGGATTCACCCTCTCTCTCTTCTTTAACGGTTGCTTTGGCTTCGGTCTAGGGGTACCTTGAAGGGGAGAGCGAGGTGCGCCACGGCCTATGTCCTCTAGATTACTGCGTGTAGAGGTGAAGGCCAGAATCAGATTTTCACCCGGGCTGTGTATACGCTCAGAGCCAGGTCTGTTCTGCTAATAACCCGCTTTGCTCCCAGTAATTGGAGTACCACACACTGAAAAGGTCCAACACTTATTTATTCCATAACGGCAAACAAATAGTCCTTTGCGAGCAGACAATTTGAGACCCATAGAACAGTTCAGTATTGGTGGGGAGTAGGTCAAGGCACAATCCTCAAAGAAACTAAACCGTTGAGGTTTCACCAACGGTTGCTAAGCACAGTGGCTGTTAAATGGACTTCTGGATACAGAGTCTCTTCCAGCGACTCTAGTGAACAGGAACTGGAGTTACTTTCGTTACGTTGCAGCCCCTGTCAGGGGGAAGACATCCCTCCAAGGGAGTTACCAGAGGCCCCGCCGTCACCCGATTAATGCTGTACCGGACTATCCGGAAGGGTTACACTCTCCGGCCTCCTCGCCTCAGATACGGGTCCCAACACCTTAGGGCCCCTTGGACTCATCCACCCTCGCGGAACCCAGTCGAAGTTACTGGGTCCCAAGCCTTGGCCGTAGTACCTCACCCCAGGCTTAAGGTGCCTGGGATGGTCTCCATCCCTCGCTCCGGCCAGGTCAAGGGCACCTGGGCCCGGAACTCCGGAACGCCAGCACCCAGGCTGAAGGTGCCTGGGCGCGGCCGCGTCCTCCAACTCTGAACCCCGAGGTCAGGGCGTCCGCCCCTTTTATCTCCTCTCCCTTTGCGTCACAGCGGGTTCCCCGCACCGCTGTACCGGCGCCAGGAAAGGACAAAAAAGGTACAGTCTTGGGGTGCAGGTTCAACTCCGACCCAGGGCGACAACGCCACCTGCAGGCCACAGGGAACCTTGCACCACCAGAGTCCTCCAAGAACCACAAAAGGGATTCTCAGTTTCCCTAACAATTAGTACATCTGGGTTAAATAACCCAGATGTCCCACCCCTCCCCCAAATTTAAATACCCGCTACACTCTCCCCCCTGTAATTTGACACTGGTCTCCAGTGTCTGGTCCAAGCTCACACCCCACAAAGGTGGTGCATAAGCTTCGCCCAGAGACTAAACCATACAAATTAACCCTGAATTGTGCCAAGACCTAGAATGGGAAAAGGAAAATATAAAACAGTAGAACTATAAAACTTTCAATAAAACACTTCTGAAATTTACACATGCACCATCCTCCCTCTGGCTATCTAAGGACCACCCACACTCAGCAGCCTTGATAGATGAATCTCCTGCAGAAGGGAAAAAAAAACCATCCTACCACAATGTGTGTTTTCTTGGAATGAACGGGCCCCTCCTTGAAAAGGCCCATTCGCTCTAATGAGTATGGTGGTGCAAGTGTAAAAAAAAAAACAGTCGTTGGGCAGCACTGCCACCTGGTGACAGTGCCACGGTAATGACACTTGGACAAATCCTCCAAACAACTTTCCTTCTTCTTTTACTGCGTCTACACTAACTACACCCCAAAGTCAATATCTTCTTTGCAGTGCAGGGAGAAAAAGGGAGAACAAACAGCAACAGCTCCCATTTCTCCAAAAGAGTAAAAACGGCCAAATAAAAAAAAATAACTAGGGCACAGTCCTTATGTTCCGGCAAGTTCAGCAATGAACAATGATAGAGCACACAGGAGTCTTTTCCTCCTAAAGGTAGAACTTTGGGTGCGGCAGGAACAGGGACTTCAGGTGCTTATTGAAAGTCTCCACATTATATTCAATGTTCTCTCCGTCCTTGCGACAAATAAGCACCTTGTCCGCACCGGCGCCAGGAAAGGACAAAAAAGGTACAGTCTTGCGGTGCAGGTTCAACTCCGACCCAGGGCGACAACACCACCTGCAGGCCACAGGGAACCTTGCACCACCAGAGTCCTCCAAGAACCACAAAAGGGATTCTCAGTTTCCCTAACAATTAGTACATCTGGGTTAAATAACCCAGATGTCCCCCCCCCCAAATTTAAATACCCGCTACAGTTGTTATATTTTTAAATGTAAAAGCCTTGAGATTGGCTACTAGAGAAGGAGTAAATCAGATGTACTAAAATCATACTGTCTAATTTCTCATGCCGCGTAAACACGACGGTTTTTAATGTCATTGAAAAAACAACGTTTTTCTCGACGTAATTCTTCTCAAGCCTGCCTTACCTACACACGATCGTGAAAAAAAAATGCTCGAACAAAGCGCGGTGAAGAACGAAACGTACGACGGCACTATAAAGGGGAAGTTCCATTGGGATGGCGCCATCCTTTGGGCTGCTTTTGCTGATCATCATGTCAGTAAAGTTTGGTGAGAGACGATTTTCGCTTTTCAGCCTCGTGCTCTTCAGTCCGTTACAGCGTGACGAATGTGATATCTCCATTACGAACGCTAGTTTTACCAGAATGAGTGCTCACGTCTCATAACTTGCTTATGAGCATGCCCGTTTTTTTCATGTCGTTAAAGCCTACACACGGGCGTTTTTCACGACGAGAAAAACGACGACGTGAAAAACTACGAGAAAAAATAGAGCATGTTCCAAATTTTTAATGCCCATTTTTCACGTCACGAAAAATGCTCTGGAGCCTACACACGATCGTTTTTAATGACCAAATTAAAAAATTGCATTTTTCTCGTCATGAAAAACGGTCGTATGTACGCGGCATTAAGAGTTGCTGCAAATAAGACATCAGCCAAAGGTTTTAAAAATCAAATCCAGGGACACCCTATTTACCATGCTCACTTTTGCCTTGCCCACATTATCACACCCACAGTTGTAGCCACAGCTACAACATCACAACCCCAATTGTTTTATTTATTTTTTTGAAAATGCTTTATTGGGATTTCCAACATGAAATGGACAACGTTGCAAAGCAGGATAACCATGTTGAAACATACTGAAACAATAAAACAATAAGTAGTCTGCTAACAAATTTTTTTTTTTGTTCCGCACACAGGCGAAATACGGGTCAGGTTCAAGTCTTAACACAGGAAAAGTACATACATGTGAGGAGAAATAACAAATGAAAAACTTACTGATGCACATGTGGGGGGCGGAGGAATAAAGCTATATTCCCTTTAGCATCTCCCCTCCTCGGCTCCGCACAGGGGAGAAAGAGGGGGAGGCAGTTGTAGTAGGGGCATTGGTGTCTTACCACCTGGGGAGGAAGCAGTGGCACCAAGCCCGAGACCCAGAGAGGACTTGTAGTGACATAATGGAGTTCAAAGTGTACACGACTGCGAGTTTGTATGGGGTATCTAACCTAGCTCGAATCAGTGGTGTATTTAGGTTTTGTGCTGCCCTAGGCCTGACGAAACTCGTGCACCCCCTACTTTATATATGACGCACCCCTTCCTGTCAAGACTAAGCCCCTTCCTTTTTAAGACCCATCCTGTCATTTTCATGGGAGGACAGAGGGACAGGGTGGGATGAGGACAGGGGGACAGGGTGGGATGAGGACAGAGGGACAGGGCGGGATGAGGACAGAGAGACAGGGCGGGATGAGGACAGGGGGACAGGGTGGGATGAGGACAGGGGGACAGGGTGGGATGAGGACAGAGGGACAGGGTGGGATGATAAAAGGGGACAGGGTGGGATGAGGACAGAGGGACAGGGTGGGATGGGGACAGGGTGGGATGAGGACAGGGGGACAGGGTGGGATGAGGACAGAGGGACAGGGCGGGATGAGGAAAGGGGGACAGGGTGGGATGAGGACAGAGGGACAGGGTGGGATGGGGACAGGGTGGGATGAGGACAGAGGGACAGGGCAGGATGAGGAAAGGGGGACAGGGTGGGATGAGGACAGAGGGACAGGGTGGGATGAGGACAGAGGGACAGGGTGGGATGGGGACAGGGGGACAGGGCAGGATGAGGACAGAGGTACAGGGCAGGATGAGGAAAGGGGTACAGGGTGGGATAAGGGCAGAGGGACAGGGTGGGGAGGGGCAGAGCATCTTTTAATTTGGGGGAGAGGGGGGTGTGGGGATATGTGCTGAGGAGTGATTTGGGAGGGGAAAGGATATGTGCTAGTGGGGGGGGATCAGACCCCCCCCCACTAGCACATATCTTCTTCCCTCTTAAATCACTTCCCAGCACATATCCCCATATCCCCCTCTCCCCTCCCATCACTTCATTAGTTCACTTCTTATCTGCCTGCCTGTGTCCTCTCTCACTGACGTTGTCTCCCATACCAGCAGCACGGCTCTCGGCTCTCTCACTGACCGAAGTTGTGTCTCTCCTTGGCTCCTCCTCCTGGCTGTGTACACAGGAACATTGATCCGAGAGGGGGGGAGGAGCCGAAGAGTGACACTGTGCAATGTCATGGAGAGAGAGAGGGACGGCTGATCGATGCTGCGGGACCCCGGGCGGCAGGTGTCCCGGGTGACCGCGCCAGCGCATCCTACCGGAGCTCAGTGCCGAAACTTGTCGTGCGGATTCAGCTGTGCGGCTCTAAGTGCGGGAGGAGGGGGGGTTTGCGCGCGGGGGGCGGCCCACCGCAAAGTGCCGCCCTAGGCCTGGGCCTTGTCGGCCTAGGCCATAATACAGCACTGGCTCGAATACTATGGATGGATCAAAATGCTAAACAGTTACGTGGCGCTACCGATTAAGTATCATGTACTAGGTGGTGGTCGACTCCTGTTTCTCTTAGTTATCGATGGAGATGAAGTGGGGGAAAGTGGGGGTGATGGGGGGTAGTCCAAGTTAGCTGTTTTGAAAATAGGAGAAAGGCACCCATTTGGGTTAGATGCTAGCAGGAAGTAGAAGAGTAGGGGTGTAGGTGCTGCCGAGCTCAGACGTAGGTTGGTGTGTTGCAGAGCTTAACTTTAAGGAGATCTGTAGGAAGAGGGGGGGGCTCCAATGGATACAGGAGAGAAAGATCGGGTACCAGGATGAGCGGTAGTTGGTAGTGGTATACTGATGAAAGATGACCATTTATGCTGGAAGCGGGGTGTTGGTCCACGTTTAGATAGGTACAGTTGTGTGAAAAAGTATTTGCACCCTTCCTGATTTATTTTTTATTTTTTTGTATATTTCTCACACTTAAATGATTCAAATCATCAAACAACTTTTAATATTACACAAAGATAACCCGAGTAAATCCAAGATGCAGTTTTTTAATTACTATTTCATTGATTAAGGGAGAAAAGCTGTTAAAACCTGCCTATGCCTATGTGAAAAAGTAATTTCCCCCTCCCATGCTGAATCATGAGTGAACTGTGATTAACTGAAATCTTTTGGAAAGCTGAGTTAAATTTCACTTGCCACACCCAGGCCTGATTCCTGCAAGACCTATTTAATCAAAAAATCACATAAATAGAAGCTGTCTGACAAAATGAAGACCGCTAACAGATCACAAAAAGCCACACATCATGCCACAATCTAACAAAATTCAAGAACAGATTAGAAACAAAATAATGTACATGTATCGGTCTAGGAAGGGTTTCAAAGCCATTTCTAAGGCTTTGGAATTCCAGTGAACCACGGGGAGAGCCATTATCCACAAATGGAGATAACTTGGAACAGTGGTGGATTTTCCCAGGAGTGGCCAGCCTACAAAAATTACTCCAAGAGCATGACGACGACTCATCCAGGAGATGATTAAGAATAAGCCGAATACCCCCAGTTCGGATCGCACCAGAACTTGCGAACAGACAAAACATTTGTTCGAACACGCGAACACCGTTAAAGTCTATGGGACACGTACATGAAAAGCAAAAGTGCTAATTTTAAAAGCTCATATACATGGTATTGTCATAAAAAGTGTTTGGGGACCTGGGTCCTGCCCCAGGGGACATGTATCAATGCAAAAAAAAGTTTTTAAAACGGCTGTTTTTTCGGGAGCAGTGATTTTAATAATGCTTTAATAATGCTTAAAGTGAAACAATAAAAGTGAAATATTCCTTTAAATTTCGTGCCGGGGGGGGGGGGGGGTGTCTATAGTATGCTTGTAAAGTGTTGCATTTTTCCCGTGTTTAGAACAGTCCGGCAGCAAAATTTAATTTCTAAAGGAAAAAAAGATCTTTTAAAACTGATTGCGGGTGTAATGAATTGTCGGGTCTCGGCAAAACAGATAAAACTCATTGAAAAAAACGGCATGGGTTACCCCCCAATCCATTGCCAGGCCCTTTGAGTCTGGTATGAATATTAAGGGGAACCCCGAACCCCAAAAAAATAAAAAATTGCGTGGGGGTCCCCTCAAATTCCATACAAGGCCATTCAGGTCTGGTATGGATTTTAAGGGGAACCCTACGCCAAAATTTAAAAAAATGGCGTAGGGGTCCCGCCAAAAATCCATACCAGACCCTTATCCGAGCACGCAACCTGGCAGGCCGCAGGAAAAGAGGGGGGGACGAGAGAGCGCCTCCCCTCCTGAACCGTACCAGGCCACATGCCCTCAACATGGGGGATGGGTGCTTTGGGGTAGGGGGGCTCATCCCCACAACCCTTTCCCGGTGGTTGTGGGTGTCTGCGGGTGGGGGGCTTATCAGAATCTGTAAGTCCCCTTTAACAAGGGGACCCCCCATGTGAATTGGTAACGGGTACATTGTGCCACTACCATTTCACAAAAAAAGTGTCAAAAATAGTAAAAAAGACAGGAGACAATTAAAAAGGCAGACTGAAGCTCTCCGGCCCATTATGCTTAGCCGCAAGGAATTGCTGTGAATTATGTGTTAAGCTGCGTTTACAAAGTAAATGATGTGTCAAGCTTGCTTTAAAGAGGATGACAGAAGCTCTTCCATCCCACTATTTGTAGCCGCAAAGGATTGCTTTGAGCTTAGATGAAGTTGTCTTTACAAGATAGAGTGTGTCAGGATTGCCTTAAAGGAGTAGACTGAAGCTCTCCTGCCCACTGTTCAGAGCTGCATAGGATATCTATGAGCCTGGGTGAAGTTGCCATATCCAAGTTATTGCAAATACCTCAAGCTGCATTCCAATACTGTTGCTAACAACTGCATAAAGTCTCCCTAAGCAGAGAGCAGGCCAACTGCTGGCAAGGAAGAACAGAGGATAAGCTAATACTTTATGTTCAGCCGATGGCTTTGCCTCTGTTGGCCATTTTCTTTAAGGTTGGTAAGTTTACCATGAGTGGAGAAGAACCAGAGGGACAAGGTAAGAAACCAGAGCAGGCTCTAGGTAAGAAACTTGCTACAGCATTTCCTCAGTTAGAAGAAGTAGCCTGCGGTTCCCTGTGAGACAGTTCAGGTCAACAGTATTAGAGATGTGGCTGAAGTTGAACACTTGTCACTACTAGCAGAAGAAGGCTAGAGTACAGATTGCAAGGTCTTTTTCAACTTCTAATTGATAATTTGTGTCTTTTCTCCACTTGTGGTCTCTGCATATCCTCTGAAGGTTTTCTGGGTCAAGGTGTTTCTGCCCCCATTGTGGTGGCAAACCGTTCATTATCCAAAAGCCCATGGTGGCATTATCTGCTATGTATCTTAAAGCTTAGGCTCCATTTCCACTAGTACGACTTGTCAGGCGACTTTGGACACAGAGTCACATGACAAGTCAGAGCCCATTGATTTCAATGGCACCCATTCCGTCTATGCGATTTAGAGTTGCAGCGACTTTGAAAAAGTTCCTGCACTACTTTGATGTGACTTTTGATGCAACTTTGATCCAGAGTTGGATGAGGGCTGCAATCGAGGTCACACTCTGAATCGCACAACATTGGGGTCGCAATAGTGGAAATGTAGCCTTAAGATGCAAGTTTTCTATAGAAAAATACATACTTTGCATTGCCTCCCGTCGTCTGGGCAACTTTCTGCTTGGCAGGTATCAAAGATAATTAATGTTCCCATCCCTTAAGCAATTTCTGTGCCTTGCTTTTGGACCTATGCACTACCATTCTGGGATCCGGCTCCTTGTCTATTGGTCAGCACCTCATGTATTGGGATGCTTGACCTAGTACTAGCCTCAATGACTTCTTGAAATATTGGTACAGGCTCTTCCAAGCAACCTGATATGGTCCTCCAGATATTCCAGTAATTTGGATAGGTTTAGAGATCGTTGCTGGAACCGACTCACCTTGGGAATGTCTGGATGGCCCTTCTCACAGCTCAGGACCGAGTGATTTTTCTCAGTGATAACTTTACATACTGTAGTCTCAGATTCAAGCTGTCTGTACCAGGAACGATCTGGATCTCCACTTTTGTAGGAGAAGCCTATAACTGAGGGTAGCCTCATGTGCGGCAATTCCTTTGGCCTGGTTTCATCCCAGGCTTATACAGGCCTCTGTTCTCTGAGGGACAAGTTGACTCAGTCCTTGGTCAGGTGATTTCTCTATTGCTGAGACTCATGCCGCGTACACACGATCATTTTTCCTGTCTGGAAAATTACATTTTTTCCTTTGGACGAGAAAAACGATCAACTGTGGGCTTTTTGCCGTTTTTCCAGACGGGAAAAATGGCATTAATCACGACGAGAAAAATTAGAACATGCTCTAATTTTTCTCGTCGTGATTCCTGTCATTTTTTTCCGCGCCAGTTTTCCCATAGGGAAACACTGCCGCGGAGCCTACACACGGTCGTTTTTCTCGCCAAGAGAAAAAATGACGGGAAAAACGGCCATGTGTGGGGGAACAAGCTGTTCCCTCGTTTTTCCTGTCGTGATTCACGGCGGGGTTTTCACCGTCGTGAATCACGATCGTGTGTACGCGGCATCAGGGGTCTGGCTCTAGAGCAAGGAAGTCTTTCTTGTTTTAAGGAATCATCATGGAAAGACACCTCCAGACAGTGGGCCATTCTGCAAAAGAGACCTAAACACCCTTGATATCAAGGGGGATGGTTGGTTGTTTTTGGCGTCTTGTTTTCCAAGGTAACATCCAGAAGTTCTTGGCTGTTCTATATAATCTGGATCCAAGCAAACAATGCCATAAAGGTGGCGTACAATTTTCAGGTGGATTCAGTTTTGCAGTAGCAAAAGGCTAGATTGGTATACTTGGCAAAGGCTCAGGCTCCAGCCTTGTCAGGCATGGGTATACATCTTGGCAGGCGGACTGCATCTGACAGCAATACCTAAACCTGTAAGATTGATTTCTAGCCCTGGAGCTATTCCTGGATGTGTCCATGGTAGGCAACTTTAGAGGTTGACTACAGGACCCCTGAGGTCAAACTAAAGGCTAGGCAGTTTTGGGTCAGGTGCAGTGGCCCTCTGGTGGGATGGTCCTGTTACTTTCAGCACTTCCTTCCCTTGTTTGTCTCGCCTATTTGGAATGGAAAGTATTCCGGTGTTCCAGGCTGTTCCAGGCTGATGTGGTACTCCAACCTAAGAGGGGCGCTGAACAGTTGCTCCGAGGGATCTACTGGATCAGGATCATCTGTTCCCAAGGAATATGTTTTGCCACCCAGCTTCAAACTTATTTTGACAGCTTGATAATTGAAGGTTAAATTCTGAGACCAAGCATCATCTAGTCTAGGAATACCTTGATGCTAAGCGGTGGGGTCTACCACTTCATTTTAAATCTATTGCTAGACATGTGGTGTTTTGCTTATCTTGGTGTAAGCCTCAGGGCTTTCTCCCAAAAGTTTCTTCACTGGACAAGTCCTCTCCTGCAGCTGGGCCTAGGCTAGCATTTGGCTCTTAATATTGCTGCCCATGTGACTTGTGGTATGTTAAGTAGTTTATACTTGGAGAGGTGACTGCTCAAATCTGGTGACCTTGTCCGGCATGGAACCTTTCAAAGGTTTAACATAAAACAAGGTTATTAGTAGGGATGAGCCGAACACCCCCCGATTCGGTTCGCACCAGAACCTGCGAACGGACCGAAAGTTCGCGCAAACTTTAGAACCCTATTAAATACAATGGACTCGAACGTTCAAAATCAAAAGTGCTAATTATAACGGCTAATATGCAAGTTATTGTCCTAAAAAGGGTTTGGGGACCCGGGTACAGCCCCAGGGGACATGTATCAATGCAAAAATAAGTTTTAAAAATGGCAGTTTTTTCGGGAACAGTGATTTTAATGATGCATAAAGTGAAAAAAAAAGTGAAATATTCCTTTAAATATCAAACCTGGGGGGTGTCTAAATTATGCCTGTGAAGTGGATTGTGTTTCCCGTGTTTAGAACTGCCCTGCACAAAATGACATTTTCTAAAGAAAAAAAAGTCATTTAAAACTGCTTGCGGCTTTAATGTAATGTCTGGTCCCGGCAATATGGGTGAAAATCATTGAGAAAAATGGCATGGGTACCCCCCCAGCCCACTACCAGCCCCTTTGGGTCTTGTATGGATATTAAGGGGAACCGCGCACCCAAATTAAAAAAAAGGCCCTATATACTCTGAACAGCAGTATACAGGCGGTGCAAACAAGACAGGGACTGTAGGTTTGTTCTTAAGTAGAATCTGTTTATAATTTGGAACAGGTAAATTTTTTAAGTGTAGCTCCAGCCAAAAAATCTATTTTTAAGCTTTTTGGAAAACATAGGGAAGGGTTATCACCCCTGTAACATTTGTTTTGCTGTCTGTGCACCTCTTCAGAACATTTCACCTCACTTTCTGTCCCAATGACAAATGTTTTTTGAATTTTTTTTTTTTTTAATTGAAACAAGGATTGGTGATAAACCATCAGTGAAGAGGAGACACCTCTTTCCTATATTAACTCTAGGGATGAGCTTCAAGTTCGAGTTGAACTCATGTTCGACTCGAACATTGCCTGTTCGCCCGTTCGCCGAACAACGAACAATTTGGGGTGTTCGCGGCAAATTCGAAAAGTATATGGGAGAAATCTAAAGTGCTAATTATAAAGGCTTTTATGCAAGTTATTGTCCTAAAAAGTGTTTGGGGACCCGAGTCCTGCCCCAGGGGACATGTATCAATGCAAAAAAAGTTTTAAAAACTGCCTTTTTTTAGGAGCAGTGATTTTAATAATGCTTAAAGTGAAACAATAAAAGTGAAATATTCCTTTAAATTTCGTACCTGGGGGGTGTGTATGATATGCATGTAAAGTGGCGCATGTTTCCCGTGTTTAGAACTGTCCCTGCACAAAGTGTAATTTTTGAAGGAAAAAAGTCATTTAAAACTCACTCCCGGCTATTAATGAATTGTCGGCTTTTATCAATACATAGAAAAGTCATTGATAAAAAAAAAAAGCGTGGGGGTTCCCCCAAATTCAATTACCAGGCCCTTCAGGTCTGGAATGGATATTAAGGGGAACCCCGTCGCAAATTAAAAAAAAAAAGGCATGCGGTTCCCCTAAATATCCATACCAGGCCCTTCATATCTGGCATGGATTTTAAGGGGAACTCCACCCCAAATTTTAAAAAATGGCGTGGAGTCCCCCCAAAAATCCATACCAGACCCTTATCCGAGCACGCAACCTGGCCGGCCGCAGGGGAAGAGGGGGGGACAAGAGAGCGGCCCCCCCTCCCTCCTGAACCGTACCAGGCCACATGCCCTCAACATGGGGAGGATGTCCCCATGTTGATGGGGACAAGGGCCTCATCCCCACAACCCTTGCCACGTGGTTGTGGGGGTCTGCGGGCAGGGGGCTTATCGGAATCTGGAAGACCCCTTTAACAAAGGGGACCCCCAGATCCCGGCCCCCCCTATGTGAATTGGTAAGGGGTACATTGTACCCCTACCATTTCACGAAGAAAGTGTCAAAAAATGTAAATAAAAACACACCAACACCTTGGAAAAGTCCTTTATTAAAAAAAAACAAAAACAAAACATTCCAGTGATGAAATCCAGTGTCCTGCGGCGATCCCGATGTCCAGCGCTGTCCGTCATTGGTTGTGCCTGAGCGGACCTGATGGGGAACTTCCTCCGCCGTGTTTTAAATGTATAGACCCGCCCCTTCTAAAATTCCCCATCAGGTCCGCTCAGCGGACCAGATGCGGAACGCGAGAAGGGGCGGGTCTATTCATGTATTACACAGTGAAGGAAGTTCCCCATCAGGTCCGCTCTACGAGGGGGCGGACCTGATGGGAACTTCCTTCACTGTGTAATACGTGAATAGACCCGCCCCTTCTCATGTTCCGCATCTGGTCCGCTGAGCGGACCTGATGGGGAACTTTAGAAGGGGCGGGTCTATTCACGTATTACACAGTGAAGAAAGTTCCCATCAGGTCAGCCCCCTCGGTATGTCAGACCCCGCCTACGTCATTGGCCTGAGTGGGGAACTTCCTTCACTGTGTAATTTAAATTTACACAGTGAAGGAAGTTCCCCATCAGGTCCGCTCAGGCCATTGACGTAGGCGCGGTCTGACATACCGAGGGGGCGGACCTGATGGGGAACTTCCTTCACTGTGTTATTCATGTATAGACCCACCTGACCCGCTGAGCGTACCTGATGGGGAACTTTAGAAGGGGCGGGTCTATACATTTAAAACACGGCGGAGGAAGTTCCCCATCAGGTCCGCTCAGGCACAACCAATGACGGACAGCGCTGGACATCGGGATCGCCACGGGACACTGGATTTCATCTCTGGAATGTTTTGGTTTTTTTTGGTATTTTAATAAAGGACTTTTCCAAGGTGTTGGTGTGTTTTTATTTACATTTTTTTACACTTTCTTCATGAAATGGTAGGGATACAATGTACCCCTTACCAATTCACATAGGGGGGGCGGGATCTGGGGGTCCCCTTTGTTAAAGGGGTCTTCCAGATTCCGATAAGCCCCCTGCCCGCAGACCCCCACAACCACCGGGCAAGGGTTGTGGGGATGAGGCCCTTGTCCCCATCAACATGGGGACATTCTCCCCATGTTGAGGGCATGTGGCCTGGTACGGTTCAGGAGGGAGTGGGGGCCGCTCTCTCATCCCCCCCTCTTCCCCTGCGGCCGGCCAGGTTGCGTGCTCGGATAAGGGTCTGGTATGGATTTTTGGGGGGACTCCACGCCATTTTTTTAAAATTTGGGGTGGAGTTCCCCTTAAAATCCATGCCAGATCTGAAGGGCCTGGTATGGATATTTAGGGGGAACCGCACGCCATTTTTTTTTTTTTTTTTGCGGCGGGGTTCCCCTTAATATCCAAAAATATAAAAAACAAAGGTATGCAGCGCTGAAATGAGATCTCCAAAATTGAATGTAGAGAACATAAAGTGAGTTGATAATCAACTGAAATAATAATTAAAACACAAAAAATTAAGTGAATAGTAAATAGGTGCAATAGTGAACCATGAAGAAATTATTAAAATCCTAAATGTTGACAGTGTAGATAATATTAATAATTAATCCGTGAAAAAGTTCATAAACAAAGTCCATCAAAAAGAAACCTCCTTAGTGCAAAAAATCAACGACAATCCAATGTGAAGTGAAGTGTTCCAAAAAAAAGGAGAAGAAAACTTGCTCCCAAATGTGAAGTAATGGATACAATGGTGACACCCGGGTGAGAAAGATATATATCCTGCTTACCAGATGTCCATGACTGCATCCAACAGTCTCACCCAGCACAGGGAAATTAGGCTTCCCCCACAGCCTTTAGATTTCAATGGTGTAGATTCCTCGACCGACCTTAAACTCAGGTAGGAAAAAAGAATTCCATAGGGTAGTATATCAAACCAGCTTAGTTTATTAAAAAGTATTGCACTTACAATATCGAAGATCGTTAGAAGCAGTGATCGCAATACAACGATATGGCAGTAACAGCTCCGGCGTTAGTCTGTGTCTCTCGTTCCTGTTTGTTCCGCGGCACTTCCTCGTATTCAGAAAATGCGTGATGACGTCATTTATGCAAATTACCAGGCATAACCTGAAACCACAGGGTGTTCTGAATCCCTTTTCAGTCCATTGCGCTCAGCAAAGCAAAATTCAGACAATTTCTTAGGCCAAAAAAATATCCATTCCAGACCTGAAGGGCCTGGTAATTGAATTTGGGGTAACCCCCACGCTTTTTTTTATTTTTTATCAATGACTTTTCTATGTATTGATAAAAGCCGACAATTCATTAATAGCCGCGAGTGAGTTTTAAATTACTTTTTTTCCTTCAAAAATTACATTTTGTGCAGAGACAGTTCTAAACACGGAAAACATGCGCCACTTTACATGCATATCATACACACCCCCCAGGTACGAAATTTAAAGGAAAATTTCACTTTTATTTTTTCATTTTAAGCATTATTAAAATCACCTCTCCCGTAAAAACGTCTATTTTTTAAACTTTTTTTTGCATTGATACATGTCCCCTGGGGCAGGACCCGGGTCCCCAAACACTTTTTAGGACAATAAATTGCATATTAGCCTTTATAACTAGCACTTTAGATTTCGAACGTTCGAGTCCATTGTATATAATAGGGTTCTAAAGTTCACGCGAACATTCTGTCTGTTCGCAGGTTCTGGTGCGAACCGAACAGGGGGGTGTTCGGCTCATCGCTGATTAACTCTTACAGGAGAGAATTTCCCTTCCTAGGGGTAGATTTCCTCTCACTTCCTGTTGTCTCCTTCCGTTTTCAAGTAGGAGTCGTTTGTAAGTTGGATGTTTGAAAGTAGGGGCCTGCCGTATATACTCTGCAGAAATTTGGCCCTTAGGTGTTGGTGTTGCCACAACACTGTGAGCCCTCACAGTTACTCTTGGTGGGCGCTGGAATGCCCTGCTGTGAACTATTATATCAGGAATTGTAATTACATGCCATTGTTGAACAGTGGTAGGAAAAATTGAGCCTTTGGTGGTGGTGCTGGTGCTACAACACTGTCAGCCCTCACAGTTACTCATGGTGGGCGCATGAATGAGCCCTATTGTGAATTATTAGATCAAGAATTGTAATTGCATGCCCCTGTTGAAGAGGGGCAGAAAAATTGGGTCTTTGGTGGTGGTGGTTGTGGTGTTGCCACAACACTGTAAGCCCTCACAGTTACTCTTGGTGGGTGCAGGAATGGGCCCTGCTGTAAATTATTAGATCAAGAATTGTAATTATATGCCCCTGTTGAACAGGGGCAGAAAAATTGGGCCTTAGGCACTGGTGCCACAACATTGCAACCCCTCACAGATACTGTACTTGGAGCACAGCAATGAGCCCTGTTGCAAAGTATTGCATCAAAAATTGTAATTACATGCCTCTGTTAAACAGGGGCAGAAAAATTGGGCCTTAGGCACTGGTGCCACAATACTGCAACCCCTCACAGATACTGTATTTGGAGCACAGCAATGAGCCCTGTTGCAAAGTATTGCATCAAAAATTTTAATTACACGCCCCTGTTAAACAGGGGCTGAAAAATTGGGCCTTAGGCACTGGTGCTGGTGCCACGACACTGCAGCCTCTCCCAGATACTCTTGTTGGAGTGCAGGAATGAGCCCTGCTGCAAAGCATTGCATAAACAATTGTAATTACATGCCCCTGTTAAACAGGGGCTGAAAAATTGGGCCTTAGACACTGGTGCTGGTGCCACGACACTGCAACCTCTCCCAGATACTCTAGTTGGAGTGCAGGAATGAGCCCTGCTGCAAAGCATTGCATCAAAAATTGTAATTACATGCCCCTGTTAAACAGGGGCTGAAAAATTGGGCCTTAGCCACTGGTGGCGGCACCCAGAAACAAAAAAGTTCTTCCAAGCTATCATCAAGAATCGGATCATTGAGGAGGAGGAGGATAGTCAGTCAACATAACAGGACAGTCACTCAGCATCAGCATCAGTCTTGAAGGGATGGGACATTTGAAAATAAATTATTCTGTTATATCAGCTTCAGGTGCTTGGTAGCTGGTGGTGATCCAAGACTGGTTCATCTTTATGAAGGTCAGTCGATCAACTGAGTCGGTGGACAGGCGCACCCTGTGATCCGTGACAAAGCCTCCAGCAGCACTGAATGGTCGTTCCGAAAGAACGCTGGATGCAGGACAGGCCAGTAGCTCGATTGCATACTGTGCAAGCTCTGGCCAGTGATCCATCCTCAAGACCCAGTAAGCCAGAGGATTTAAGGTGGGAAAGGTGTCCAAGTCTGACCTTGCCCCTAGGTATTCCTGCACCATGTATATCAGACGCTGGCGATGGTTGCTGGAACCGATCATATCTTGGGGCTGCGGACTAAAAAATTGTCTGAACGCATTGGTCAGACGGCCACCTTCTCCACCGCTCCTTCTGCTACTGAACGAAGCCTCAGCAACTCATTGTCCAGGACCAGGAGTTTGTAACCTCCCAGTCTCTGGGAACGCGTTGCACAGACCTTTTTGCAAGGCCTCCCGGAGTTGTCTCATCCTCTGCTCCCTCTGCGACGGCAAGATAAGGTCCGCAACCTTACCCTTGTACCGTGGATCAAGGAGAGTGGCCAGCCAGTAATGGTCCCTCTCCTTGATCCGAAGAATACGAGGATCCTTCCGCAGACTTTGCAGGATCAGGGAGGCCATGCAGCGTAGGTTAGCTGAGGCATTCGGTCCGGAGTCCTCTGGGTCACTAAGGACGACATGATCCACAGCCACCTCCTCCCAGCCACGTACAAGTCCACGGGTTTGTTGGGACTGTAAATCATCCCTAAAAGACTGCTGCTGTTGATGCTGAGTGCCATGCTCAACCTCCATGCTGACACAATCCTCCTCCTCCTCCTCCTCCTCCTCGTCCTCTTCCTGTGTAATGGGTGGGACACAAGGAACACTGTCTGGGTAAAGGGGGCCTTGAGAGGCAAGGAAGTCCTCCTCTTCCTGCCTCTGTTCTGCCTCAAGTGCCCTGTTCATTATTCCACGCAGCGTATGCTCCAACAGGTTTGGCAAGAGGTACAGTGTCACTGATGCATGCACTGTCACTGCTCTCCATCCTCGTGGCCTCCTCAAATGGTGCCAGGACAGTGCATGCATCCCTGATCATGCCCCACTGGCGTGGTGAAAAAAACCAGAGCTCCCCTGACCCTGTCCTGGTGCCGTAGTCGCACAGGTACTCATTGATGGCCCTCTGCTGCGTGTGCAGCCGCTGCAGCATGGCCAACGTTGAGTTCCACCTGGTGGGCATGTCACATATAAGGCGGTTCTTGGGCAGGTTCAACTCCTTTTGCAGCTCAGCCAGCCGAGCACTGGCATTATATGATCTGCAGAAATGCACACAGACTTTCCTGGCCTGCCTCAGGACATCCTGTAAGCCCGGGTACCTGCCCAAGAACCGCTGCACCACCAGGTTAAGGACGTGACCAACACAGGGCACATGGGTCAGTTGTCCCTGTCGGAGGGCGGAGAGGAGGTTGGAGCCATTGTCGCAAACCACCATTCCTGGCTTAAGCTGGCGTGGTGTCAACCACCTCTCGGCCTACCCCTGCAGAGCTGACAGAACCTCTGCCCCAGTGTGGCTCCTGTCCCCCAAACACACCAGCGCAAGCACGGCATGGCATCTTTTTGCCTGCGTACTTGCGTAGCCCCTTGAATGCCTACGGAGCACCGCTGGTTCAGAGGACAAATCAGCACAGGAAGAGGCCATGGAGGAAGAAGAAGAGGAGGGGGTGGAGGAGAGAGGTGTGTCACAACCAGTAGTAGCATTTTGGAGGCGTGGCGGCGGAACAACCTCCAACACTACCGCACCTTGTCCTGCATCTTTTCCAGCTGCCAAAAGAGTGACCCAGTGGGCCGTGAAAGAAAGGTAACGTCCCTGTCCATGCCTGTTGGACCATGAGTCAGCGGTAATATGCACCTTACCGCTGACCGCCCTGCATGGACATTGCCTTCCACATGCCGGTAGAGAGCCGGAATCGCCTTCCGTGAGAAAAAGTGGCGTTTGGGAACCTGCCACTGAAGAACCGCACATTGCATAAACTCACGGAAGGGGGCCGAGTCTACCAACTGAAAAGGCAGCAGTTGAATTGCTAGCAATTTAGTCAAGCTAGCATTCAACCGCTGGGCATGTGGATGGCTGGGAGTGAACTTATTTCGATGGTCCAGCAGCTGGGGCAGGGAAATTTGCCTGCTACAATCGGACGTCGGTTTACTGCTAGCAGAGTGCTTTAAGGTACACTTGCCAACGAGCTGCATGGCAGGTCAACATATGTCTAGTCAAGCAAGTGGTGCCCAAGCGGCTGATGTTTTGGCCATGCGAGATACGCTTGAGACATATGTTGCAAATAGCAGCGGTGCGATCTGATGCACTCGACTCAAAAAAGGCCCACACCAAAGAACTTTTGGAATAATGGGCAGAGGCAGCGCCCTGCTCTGCGGTGTGATTCAGTCGGTGTGCTGCCCTTACGCTGGCCCCCGGAGGGCATCCTGCCTCGTTGGAGATGTGCCTCCTCCTCATCCTCCTCCTCCTCCTCCTCTCTCCTATCAGGCACCCACGTGGAGTCAGTGACCTCATCATCCCCTCCCTCCTCATCACTGGAGCCAATCTGGCAGTATGCTGCAGCTGCTGGAACATGACTGCCAGATTGCTGTAATTCTTGAGCATCCCCTCTCTCTGCGCTCACGCTACTGCCTTCCTCTAGCTGGGTATCATCATCAGACCCTTCGAAACGCTGGGCATCCTCCTGGAGCATGTACCCAACACTGTGCTCAAACAGTTCGGGGGACTCCTCAGGAGGACATGGTGGGTCTAGGGAAGGAGTGACTGATGATGACATTGATACGAGGGAAGAGGACGCTTTGGCAGCTGCTTTGCCAGTACCCTGAGCCTGGGTGAGGGAGGATGAGGAGGGCTTGGTCATCCACTCTACCAAGTCTTCGGCATGATGCGGCTCAACATGTCAAGCAGCCGAAAATAAGGACAAGCGTGTCCCATGGCAACGTGCTGATGACAATGCACTGCGTCCACGACCAGCACTGTTGTCTCTAGACACAGAGCCTGCTTGCCCTCTTTTATTGGCTCGTGACTGTCTGCCTCTCTTTGTTGGCCTTCCAGACATAGTAATGGCCTGCAGGGAGATGGGAAAACCAGCAATCGGGTAGTGTATATTGTGCTGGAGGCACAAAACACCCACTAACTCCAGCAGATGCCTTTATTAGAGAACAGCAATGACGGGTATATACAGGTGTATACTGTACTAGGGCACACAACACCCACTAAATCCAGCAGATGCCTTTATTAGAGAACAGCAATGACGGGTATATACAGGTGTATACTGTACTAGGGCACACAACACACACTAACTCCTGAAGATGCCTGTATTAGAGAACAGCAATGACGGGTATATACAGGTGTATACTGTGCCACTAACTCCTGCAGATGCCTGCATTAGAGAACAGCAATGATGGGTATATACCGGTGTATACTGTGCCACTAACTCCTGCAGATGCCTGTATTAGAGAACAGCAATGACGGGTATATACAGGTGTATACTGTGCCACTAACTCCTGCAGATGCCTGTATTAGAGAACAGCAATGACGGGTATATACAGGTGTACACTGTGCCACTAACTCCTGCAGATGCCTGTATTAGAGAACAGCAATGACGGGTATATACGGGTGTATACTGTGCCACTAACTCCTGCAGATGCCTGTATTAGAGATCAGCAATGACGGGTATATACAGGTGTATACTGTGCCACTAACTCCTGCAGATGCCTGTATTAGAGAACAGCAATGACGGGTATATACAGGTGTATACTGTGCCACTAACTCCTGCAGATGCTTGTATTAGAGAACAGCAATGACGGGTATATACAGGTGTATACTGTGCCTACTAACTCCTGCAGATGCCTGTATTAGAGAACAGCAATGACGGGTATATACAGGTGTATACTATGCCACTAACTCCTGCAGATGCCTGTATTAGAGAACAGCAATGACGGGTATATACAGGTGTATACTGTGCCACTAACTCCTGCAGATGCCTGTATTAGAGAACAGCAATGACGGGTATATACAGGTGTATACTGTGCCACTAACTCCTGCAGATGCCTGTATTAGAGAACAGCATGGACGGGTATATACAGGTGTATACTGTGCCACTAACTCCTGCAGATGCCTGTATTAGAGAACAGCAATGACGGGTATATACAGGTGTATACTGTGCCACTAACTCCTGCAGATGCCTGTATTAGAGAACAGCAATGACGGGTATATACAGGTGTATACTGTGCCTACTAACTCCTGCAGATGCCTGTATTAGAGAACAGCAATGACGGGTATATACAGGTGTATACTGTGCCACTAACTCCTGCAGATGCCTGTATTAGAGAACAGAAATTACGCGTATATACAGGTGTATACTGTGCCACTAACTCCTGCAGATGCCTGTATTAGAGAACAGCAATGACGGGTATATACAGGTGTATACTGTGCCACTAACTCCTGCAGATGCCTGTATTAGAGAACAGCAATGACAGGTATATACAGGTGTATACTGTGCCACTAACTCCTGCAGATGCCTGTATTAGAGAACAGCAATGACGGGTATATACAGGTGTATACTGTGCCACTAACTCCTGCAGATGCCTGTATTAGAGAACAGAAATGATGGGTATATACAGGTGTACACTGTGCCACTAACTCCTGCAGATGCCTGTATTAGAGAACAGCAATGACGGGTATATAGAGGTGTATACTGTGCCACTAACTGCTGCAGATGCCTGTATTAGAGAACAGCAATGACGGGCATATACAGGTGTATACTATGTCACTAACTCCTGCAGATGCCTGTATTAGAGAACAGCAATTGTGGGTATATACAAGTGTATACTGTGCCACTAACTCCTGCAGATGCCTGTATTAGAGAACAGCATGGACGGGTATATACAGGTGTATACTGTGCCACTAACTCCTGCAGATGCCTGTATTAGAGAACAGCAATGACGGGTATATACAGGTGTATACTGTGCCACTAACTCCTGCAGATGCCTGTATTAGAAAACACCAATGATGGGTATATACAGGTGTATACTGTGCCACTAACTCCTGCAGATGCCTGTATTAGAGAACAGCAATGACGGGTATATACAGGTGTATACTGTGCCACTAACTCCTGCAGATGCCTGTATTAGAGAACAGCAATGACGGGTATATACAGGTGTATACTGTGCCACTAACTCCTGCAGATGCCTATATTAGAGAACAGCAATGACGGGTATATACAGGTGTATACTGTGCCACTAACTCCTGCAGATGCCTGTATTAGAGAACAGCAATGACGTGTATATACAGGTGTATACTGTGCCACTAACTCCTGCAGATGCCTGTATTAGAGAACAGCAGTGACGGGTATATACAGGTGTATACTGTGCCACTAACTCCTGCAGATGCCTGTATTAGAGAACAGCAATGACGGGTATATAAAGGTGTATACTGTACCACTAACTCCTGCAGATGCCTGTATTAGAGAACAGCAATGACGGGTATATACAGGTGTATACTGTGCCACTAACTCCTGCAGATGCCTGTGTAGCGGCCTCACCCCTCTCCCTTGCTTTATCGGTTATATGGCTGTTGTCTAGGGGTACCTGGGAGAGAGAGATGACACACACCACGGCCCATGTCCTCCTGTAGCTAAGAGGTGAAGGCCAGAAGATTGGGCTTTTGTGTAGGTGTCCTAGAGTCAAGTCCAGTCCTTCATCCCCGACTCCTTTGCTTAGTAACCCAAGTTCCACACAGTGAATAGGTACAACTCAGTTTTATTCTTCTTGCCAAGCAATAAATCTTTCTCCTTTGGAAAATGGGGGACAGATCGAGGCACAATCCTTTCCCTTCTTGCTGCTGCCCACTGTGCTGTCACCAGTGGTGAATAGTCACTGCCACTGACTAGGTAATATAGAACGTGAATTTACCTTCGCTCACTTTGCCCCTGTCAGGGGAAGAAATCCGTACAAGGGAGAAGTGGAGGCCTCTCTGTCACCAGCGATGCTGCGCCGGACTCTTCGGAGAAGTTACTGCGCACCAATCCTCACAAACTCAGACACGGGCACCCAAGGAGTTAGGGCCCCCTCGGATTCCTCCACCCTCGCGGAACTCAGTCGAAGGTACTGAGCCCCAGGCATCCGCCATAGTACCTCACCCCAGGCTAAAGGTGCCTGAGATGGACTCCATCTCCGCTCCAGCTAGGCCAAGGGCGCCTAGGCCTGGAACACCGGAACGCCAGCACCCAAGCTGAAGGTGCCTGGGTGCGGCCGCGTCCTCTGACTCTCTCCCCAAAATCAGGGCCTCCGCCCCTTTTATGACCTCTCCCTTTGCATCACAGCGGGTTCCCCGCCCCACTGTACCAGCTCCAGGGGAGGACAAAAAGGCACAGTTCGCGGTGTGTGTTCAGCTCGGGCCCAAGGCAACAGCGCCACCCAGGGACCCCAAGGAACTTCACACCACCAGAGTCCTTACATAATTCAAATACCCGCTACACTCTCCCCCTGGTGATTTGACACTGGTCCCCAGTGTCTGGTACAAACTCACATCCCACGAAAGGTGGTGTCATAAGTTCATCCCAGAAACCAAACTACACAAATTTAACCCTGAATTGTGCCACGACCTGAATAGGAAAAGGAAAAACCTAAAACAATGTAACTATAAAACTTTTCAATAAAACACTTTAAATATCTCACACATTTACATTCCTCCCTCCCTCTGACTATCTAAGGACCACCCATTCTCAGTAGTCTTGACAGACGAATCTCCTGCAGAGGGAAAGAAAAGAAACATACATCCTATCAACATGTGTGTTTGCTTGGAATGAATGAGTCTATCCTAGAAGAAACCCATTCACTCCAATAAGTGCTGCATAATGTAAAGAAAAAAAAAACAATCGTTGCGCAAAACACTGCCACCTGGTGACAGTGCCGCGGTCAAGACACTCATTACTTCCAGATGAACTTTCCGCTTGAACATTAATTCTCTGTAACCCTACACTATCTAAAACCTAAAGTCACTGATTTCTTGTGAGTGTCAGAAGAAGAAAGGGAGAACAAACAAAACAGCTCCCATATCTCCAAAGAGTAGAATTGCCCAAATACAAAAAAAACTAGGGCACAGTCTCTGTGTTCTGGAAAAGGCACTCTGAAAAGTTCAACCAGGAATAGAAAAGAAAGCAACCGAGAGTCTTTTCCTCTCTTCTTCTCTTACAGATAAAACCTTGGATGAGGCAATGATATAGGTTTCAGACGATCATCAAAAGCCTCCACATGGTACTCAACACTCTTTCCTTCTTTGCGACAGATCACCACCCTGTCCGCATGAATGTGTCTTCCCAGCATCCACTTAGCTTTACAGTCCTGAAACTTCTTGGTGACCGTTGGTGAACAGGAAAGGTACCGCCGTGCTTGCTGTACCTTCAGTTTGTCCCACACAAAGGTATCATACCATCTTTGCCGAAAGACCTCCACCTCATAGAGCAGTTCCCGAGGCAGATACGGGTATTCCCACCCATATTCCTGGACAACCTTCTGGCCAAAGAGAGGCTGCAGCCTTGACAAAGGTGGCATAGTAGCTCAGTCTCCTTCTCCGGGTGGAACAATCGCTTCTGGATGGCGAGGTGCATTCCCCACCTCAGTAGACCTGGGCCTAGGAGCCCGCAGTGATTGACGTTGCACTCCCGCAACAGGAACAGGTGAAATGGATGTTGAATCAAGAAAGGGAACTTCAGACAGGGGACCAGCTTTTTCCCTCGGCGCCGAGGCCTCCACCCGGGGTGTACTATCCCCAGTAGACATAGGTGGGTCCCTTGTAACACGGGCCGAGGGCAACTTCATTCTGTCCCATCCCTTCTGGTGGAAGATTTCGTCTATCTCCCCATCATCGCCATTGTCAGACAATGAATCGAGGTCAGAAGTGTCGTAGCACTCCGCGGGCAGATAATTCCCAGTCACGGAACTACCCCCCTTGACGGCCTCTACCGACTGTGGACTACCGCCACTTTCAACCACACAGACAGTCCCAACCCCTGGCTCACCTGGGCCTTTAGAAGAACAGGGATGTCCAGGACTTTTCCTACCGGAGCCATCCAGGCCAGGCAAGCAGTGGGGCGAAGCTCTTCCACGACCACACGAGGCCATCACTAGGCCGACTTTTCTCTTCGGCGGTCGGAGCAGGGAGCTGCTGGTGACCGAGGCAGCATCCTCTGATTTTTCTCTTTTTACCTTTGTTTGGGCAGTCCCTTCGCCCGGATCAGTGCGCACGGGGAACGCAACAGCATCGATCTCTCCCTCCGGAGTGGCAGTCCCTGTGAGGTAGTTGAGGTGGAAAGCCCGAGGCTTTTCTGTGGATGGTTCCACCTCGAAGAGGAATTCTTTGCAGACCTCACAGCGCCCAAACGGCTTCAGCTGGACCACCAGTCCCGAACAGCTGGGACAGATCACACCGAGGGCTTCCATGTCTCTACAGGTAAAGAGAGCCAATCGCCCCCCCGGGGCCTTAGTCTTATCCCCGTATCCATAATCAGAGCAGCTAGAGAAGACATATCCGCGAAGGAAGGAATGGAAATCCACGGAGCACTTGAAGCCATCCTCTCTCTTTGCTGCTTCATTGCGCACTGACCCACCCGCGCTGGAATCTCCACGTGCGTACGTCCACGTGGCCGGACTCCTCCCACCTTCTGCACTTGTTCGCAGGCTTTTCCCTTGCCCCGCCCATGAACTACGCAGTTGTGGGTTGCCTCGTGGCGCGTTGGCCAATATGGCCGACCTACTCGGAACTCCTCCAGGCAGCAAAGTTCAAATTCAGACATATCCCGGATACGATGCCCCCACGTGTAGCAGCCTCACCCCTCTCCCTTGCTTTATCGGTTATATGGCTGTTGTCTAGGGGTACCTGGGAGAGAGAGATGACACACACCACGGCCCATGTCCTCCCGTAGCTAAGAGGTGAAGGCCAGAAGATTGGGCTTTTGTGTAGGTGTCCTAGAGTCAAGTCCAGTCCTTCATCCCCGACTCCTTTGCTTAGTAACCCAAGTTCCACACAGTGAATAGGTACAACTCAGATTTATTGCTTGGCAAGAAGAATAAAACTTTCTCCTTTGGAAAATGGGGGACAGATCGAGGCACAATCCTTTCCCTTCTTGCTGCTGCCCACTGTGCTGTCACCAGTGGTGAATAGTCACTGCCACTGACTAGGTAATATAGAACGTGAATTTATCTTCGCTCACTTTGCCCCTGTCAGGGGAAGAAATCCGTCCAAGGGAGAAGTGGAGGCCTCTCCGTCACCAGCGATGCTGCGCCGGAGTCTTCGGAGAAGTTACTGCGCACCAGTCCTCACGAACTTAGACACGGGCACCCAAGGAGTTAGGGCCCCCTCGGATTCCTCCACCCTCGCGGAACTCAGTCAAAGGTACTGAGCCCCAGGCATCCGCCATAGTACCTCACCCCAGGCTAAAGGTGCCTGAGATGGACTACACCTGTATTAGAGAACAGCAATGATGGGTATATACAGGTGTACACTGTGCCACTAACTCCTGCAGATGCCTGTATTAGAGAACAGCAATGACGGGTATATACAGGTGTATACTGTGCCACTAACTCCTGCAGATGCCTGTATTAGAGAACAGCAATGACGGGTATATACAGGTGTATATTGTGCCACTAACTCCTGCAGATGTCTGTATTAGAGAACAGCAATGACGGATATACACATGTGTACTGTGCTGGGGCACACAACACCCACTAACTGCTGCAGATGCATGAGAAAAGAACACATTGTCCCTGCCTGCCTATCTAGCTTAGAGAACAGCAATAAAGTGTAGATCCAGGTGTATACTGTGCTGGAGGCACACAACACCCACTAACTTCTGCAGATGCCTGAGAAAAGAATAGAACATAGAACACACTGTCCCTGCCTATGTATCTCTTTCCCTGCACGCCGGAACACACTGCACAAGGCCGCCGCGCTGGCGGCCTTTTATAGTGTGGGGCGTGTACTAAACCACCCTGAGCTATGATTGGCCACAGGCATCCTGCCAAATTTGTTGGTTCTTTATTTAAAAAAACAAGGTCACATCAACACATATAACAGCAAAAAACAGCAAGAGGAGCTGACATGTTTCACACTGCAAATCAGTGCTTAATCATAGTCATGCCATAATTTTTGAGTTTATCAATGTAAAAAAATAGGTCACCTTTAAAAAACGCTTCTAAACTAAAATGCGGCTAAACGCCGATACCGCGTCTGAAACGTGGAAATCTTTAGCGTCTGAAGGCATTTTTTGGCTTTGTGAAAAACGAGGTTAAACGCAACTGCAGATTTTTTTTCCAGGCCAAAAACAGTGTTTTGGATGTCATAGAATTCAATGGACCCGCATCCAAAACGCAAGTACCGCGATTTTGCGGCGATTTTTTATTTTTTTTTAACCTATTATAGCTGGTTGTCAAAGAAAATGTAAAAAAAAATAAACATTGCCGGCTCTAAAAAAAATCTAGAAAAAAAAACAGCGTGGGGTCCCCCCCCAGGTCCATACCAGGCCCTTGGGTCTAGTATGGATTCAAAGGGGACCCCCCCCACCAAAATGAAAAAAAAAATGGCGTGGGGGCCCCCCAAAATCCATACCAGGCCCTTCAGGTCTGGTATGGATTTTAAGGGGAACCCGCGCCAAACTTAAAAAAAAAATAGCGTGGGGGTCCCCCTAAAAATCCACACCAGACCCTTTATCTGAGCACGCAACCTGGCAGGCCGCAGGAAAAGAGGGGGGGTGAGAGAGCGCCCCCTCCCTCCTGAACCGTACCAGGCCACATGCCCTCAACATGGGGAGGATGTCCCCATGTTGATGGGGACAAGGGCCTCTTCCCGACAACCCTGGCCGTTGGTTCTCGGGGTCTGCGGGCGGGGGGCTTATCGGAATCCGGGAGCACCCTTTAAAAAGGGGGGACCCCAGATACCGGCCCCCCACCCTATGTGAATGAGTATGGGGTACATCGTACCCTTACCCATTCACCTGGTGGCAAAAAAAGTAAATAAAAAACACAACACAGGTTTTTAAAGTAATTTATTAGGCAGCTCCGGGGGTCTTCTTCTGACTTCGGGGGTCTTTCTGCCGGACGCCCCGCTATCTTCTTCCAGCTTTTTTGCTAGCGGGGTCCCGGTCTTCATCGTTGTCTTCTTCCGACTTCGGGGGTCTCTTGTTCTGTTCTCCGGTGCCATCTCTGCGCTCTCCGGTTCTTCTCCTGCTCTCCGGTGCCTTCTCCATGATCTCCGGTTCTTTCTGCCTTCTGCCGGGCACCCTGCTATCTTCTTCCAGCTCTTTTGCTAGCGGGGTTCCCGGTCTTCATCGTCGTCTTCTTCCCTCTTCTCTCCACCCGATGTTGCCTCGTTGCTGTCTGCTGCTACAATACTGTGTGGGCAGAGCGCAACCACTTATATTGGCATGGGGCGTGCTCACCGGGTGATGCCACCCACTGACCCCGCCCCCGTATCACATCACTTCCCCGGGACTGTCATATGGGGGCGGGGTCAGCAGGTGGCATCACCTGGTGACCACGCCCCATGCCAATATAAGTGGGTGCGCTCCGCGGACAGAGCATTGTAGCGTCAGACAGCGACGAGGCAACATCTCTAGGAGAGAAGAGGGAAGAAGATGACGATGAAGACCGGGACCCGCTAGAAAAAGAGCTGGAAGAAGATAGCGGGGCGCCCGGCAGAAAGACCCCTGAAGTCGGAAGAAGATGACGATGAAGACCAGGACCCGCTAGCAAAAGAGCTGGAAGAAAATAGTGGGGCGCCCGGCAGAAAGACCCCCCGAAGTCGGAAGAAGACCCCCGGACCTGCCTAATAAATTACTTTAAAAACCTGTGTTGTGTTTTTTATTGACTTTTTTTGCCACCAGGTGAATGGGTAGGGGTACGATGTACCCCATATTCATTCACATAGGGTGGGGGGGCCGGTATCTGGGGGCCCCTTATTAAAGGGGGCTCCCGGATTCCAAAAAGCCCCCCGCCCGCAGACCCTGACAACCAACGGCCAGGGTTGTCGGGAAGAGGCCCTTTTCCCCATCAACATGGGGGCAGGTGCTTTGGGGTGGGGGAGCGCAGGGCGCCCCCTGCCCCAAAGCACCCACCCCCCATGTTGAGGGCATGCGGCCTGGTACGGTTCAGGAGGGGGGCGCGCTCGCTCGCCCCCCTTTCCTGACCTGCTGGGCTGCGTGCTCGGATATCGGTCTGGTTTGGATTTTGGGGGGACCCCCACTCCATTTTTCAGCGTAGGGGGTTTCCCTTAAAACCCATACCAGACCTAAGGGCCTGGTATGCTCCTGGAGGGGAACCCATGCCGGTTTTTTAATTAAAATTTGGCGTGGAGTTCCCCTTCATGATTCATACCAAACACAGGAGACAGCGAGCGCGAGGCTTGCAGTACCCTGTGCCGAGAACCAGCGCAATGGCATCGCGCTGGAGACATTCTCAGCCAGGTAGTCGCCTCTAGGACACGACTTGAGCAGCTGCTTCACGCTCAAGTCGTGTCCAAGTTGCCTCGCAAAGTTGCGCTGTCCCTCGGTCAACCGGCACACGAGTCGCCCCGCGAGTCGGATCGTCTTCATCCGACTTCCCGGGCGACCTCTATTCAAATCAATGGGCTCCCATAGGGAACCATTCATTTTGAATAGAGCGCCGCTCAAATTTTTATTTACTATAGCAGTGCGCCACCGGTTCCTGCGCTCAATTAGGGATTTATCTGGTGCACCAATTAAGGTATAAACCGGCTCAGCGCACTGTTTATAGTAAATCACCCCCTGTGTCTCTGTAAACTCTCTCGCTTCACAACTCCAACACACTACACAAGGCCGCTGAGCCGGCCGCCTTATATAGTGTGGGGCGTGTACTAAACACTCTGAGCCATAATTGGCCAAAGCCACCCTGGCGTTGGCCAATTACGGCTCTCTGTTCAGACAGCGCTGTGATTGGCCAAGCATGCGGGTCATAGTGCATGCTTGGCCAATCATCAGCCAGCAATGCACTGCGATGCCGCAGTGAATTATGGGCCGTGAGGCGCCACTCGAATTTGGCGCGAACCGCCCATAATGTTCGATCTACGTCGAACGATCGAACAGCCGATGTTCGAGTCGAACATGGGTTTGACTCGAACACGAAGCTCATCCCTAGTTATTAGAAACCAGTTCTCCATTTTGCTCCAGTTAGTTTCTACCTGTCTCCTCAAACAGGACATCCTTATTCAGTTCCTTGATCTTCATCCAGTTCACCCAAAGGAAGTTTCAGTCTCTTGGTTGTATAGGGTCAGGTTGGAAAGTAAAGGCTGAGAGAAACTTTCCTCTTTTTGTATTTCAAGATGGATCCTGTACTGAAGCTTTGATTTCTAGCTACATCATGTCAAGTCAACTTGGCAGACCATCAACCAACTCCATTGTCTAGGGTTCAGGTTTCATCCTGTACTGACAAGATGCACTCTAATCTATAAATGCATCCTGAGCTTTTGGCTACAGACTATGGTTTAACAGATTGGCAAGTCTGCCACCTAGGCTTCTATTCTCACTTTCCCTGTGTTCTACCAGGGGCTTTGGGTGATTGTAGCCAGATAAACACACTTGTTGCAGTAGCATTTGGGTGCTGTCTGTTGTCCTATTTCCGTCTGCACTGTAATTTGTGGGTCAGGCTTTGCGGGTGTGTCTCCCTGAGAGGGGGGTGCGCTCTGGGGGCCTGTCCTGAGGATTTGAAGGTTGGTGCAGATGGGGGAGGGTGTCGCAGATGGTGCTTAATTTTGTTTTTTCTACCTTTGTAGACATTCACCCTTATCTGAAGCCAGCTTCTCGTATAATGCCATGTACACACGACCGTTTTTAATGACGAGAAAAAAAATAAAATAAATAAATGGTCATTAAAAATGATCGTGTGTGGGCTTCAGAGCATTTTTCACGACATGAAAAACGGCCATGAAAAAATTGGAACATGCTCTAATTTTTCACGTAGTTTTTTACATCGTCGTTTTTCTCGTCATGAAAAACGGCCGTGTGTGGGCTTTAACGTCGTGAAAAAAAATGCGCATGCTCAGAATCAAGTATGAGACGGGAGCGCTCGTTCTGGTAAAACTAGCATTCATAATAGAGATAGCACATTTGTCACGCTGTAACGGACTGAAAAGCACGAGGCTGAAAAGCGCGAATCGTCGCTCAACAAACTTTACTAACATGAAGGGTGGCGCCATCCGAATGGAACTTCCGCTTTATAGTGCCGTCATACGTGTTGTACGTCACCGCGTTTTACGCAAACATTTTTTTCCTCAATAGTGTGTAGGCAAGGCAGGCTTGAGGGGAAACACGAAAAATCACGTCGAGAAAAATGCAGTTTTTTTCAATGACATTAAAAACGGTCGTGTGTACGCGGCATAAGAATTATTGGGGAAGCTCTTCGAGCTGCAGGAAGTTCACAGCCTTGCTGTTGTCATGGCATCAAGAGCCTGTGGGCATTTTCTTGCCTATCCCATAGTGAGATGTTAGCCGACATAGCAGGCAGGGGAGCCAATCCGGCTCTATGGCACATTCTTTCAGCATTACTGATGGGCTTAGTAGTCCTCACTACTCTTGTCTTTGGCAGGAAGCCAGTAGCTTACTCACTTTCTTATGATATAATTTGCTGAAGCTTCCTACCCTGATTAGCTATTTATTGATCTATCAGACGTATGCAGCCATGGAGGCACCAGGAAAACAGAAAATTGTATCCTACTTACTGTAATTTTATTTTCCTGGTGTCTATCCATGGCAGCATATCGAACCCACCCAGTTCCTTTCTAGCAATTACGAATGAGCTTCGAGTTCAAGTCGAACTCATGTTCGACTCAAACATTGCCTGCTCGCCCGTTCGCCGAACAGCGAACAATTTGGGGTGCTCGCGGCAAATTCGAAAAGCCGTGAAACACCCTGTAAAAGTCTATGGGAGAAATCTAATGTGCTAATTTTAAAGGCTTATATGCAAGTTATTGTCATAAAAAGTGTCTGGGGACCTGGGTCCTGCCCCAAGGGACATGTATCAATGCAAAAAATAGTTTTAAAAACGGCTGTTTTTTCGGGAGCAGTGATTTTAATGAAACAATAAAAGTGAAATATTCCTTTAAATTTCGTACCTGGGGGGTGTGTATAGTATGCCTGTAAAGTAGCGCTTGTTTCCCGTGCTTAGAACTGTCCCTGCAAAAAATGTCATTTCTGAAGGAAAAAAGTAATTTAACCACTTGACCCTGTTGTTCTGGGCGGACATCATATGACGTCGCACCTTCCAAAGCCACTAGGGGGTGCGCGCGTGCACCCGCTGCGTCTCTGGGGACCCGATGCGCGTGCCCACGATTGCCCAGTAACTGAGCAGGACCATGGATCTCTGTGTGTAAACACAGAGATCCACATCCTGTCAGGGAGAGGAGACCGATGGTGTGTCCCTTGTACATAGGGACAACCATCGGTCACCTCCCCCAGTTGGTCCCCTCCCCCCACAGTAAGAATCACTCCCAGGGAACACATTAACCCCTTGATTGCCCCCTAGTGTTAACCCCTTCCCTGCCAGTCATGTTTATACAGTAATCAATGCATTTTTATAGCACTGATCGCTGTATAAATGTGAATGGTCCCAAAAATATGTCAAAAATGTCCGAGGTTCCTGCCGCAATATCACAGTCACGATAAAAAACGCAGATCGCCGCCATTACTAGTAAAAAAATAAAATAAAATAAAAATGCTATAAATCTATCCCCTTTTTTGTAGCTGCAATAAATTTTGCGCAAACCAATCAATATACGCTTATTGTGATTTTTTTACCAAAAATATGTAGAAGAATACATATCGGCCTAAACTGAGGAAAAAATTTGTTTAAAAAAAATAAAAATGTATATTTATTATAGTAAAAAGTAAAAAATATTGTGTTTTTTTCAAACTTGTCCCTCTTCTTTTGTTTATAGCACAAAAAATAAAAACCGCAGAGGTGATCAAATACCACCAAAAGAAAGCTCTATTTGTGGGGAAAAACTTATAAAAATGTAATTTGCGTACAGTGTAGCATGACATCGCAATTGTCATTCAAAATGTGACAGCGCTGAAAGCTGAAAAATGGCATGGGCAGGAAGGGGGTGAAAGTGCCCTGTAGGCAAGTGGTTAAAAGTACTCGCGGCTGTAATGAATTGTCAGCTCCCGGCAAAACAGAGAAAAGTAATTGAAAGTCATTGATAAAAAAGAAAGAACATTTTTATTACCAGGCCCTTCAGGTCTGGTATAGATATTAAGGGGAACCCTGCGCCAAATTTGAAAAAAAAATTACTTGGGGTTCCCCCCAAATATCCATACCAGACCCTTCAGGTCTGGTATGGATTTTAAGGGGAACTCCGTGCCAAATTAAAAAGAAAATGGCGTGGAGTTCCCCCAAAAATCCAAACCAGACCCTTATCCGAGCACGCAACCTGGCAAGCCGCAGGAAAAGAGGGGGGGCGAGAGAGCGCCCCCCACTCCTGAACCGTACCAGGCCACATGCCCTCAACATGGGGAGAATGCTTTGGGGTCTGGACCCCAAAGCACCATGTCCCCATGTTGATGGGGACAAGGGCCTCATCCCCACAACCCTTGCCCGGTGGTTGTGGGGGTCTGCGGGTGGGGGGCATATCGGAATCTGGAAGACCCCTTTGTGAATTGGTAAGGGATACATTATACCCCTACCATTTCACATAGAAAGTGTAAAAAATTTAAAAAAAACACACAGACACAGTTGGGATGAGTCCTTTATTTAAAAAAAAAAAAAAAAAAAGATTCCAGCGGTGGTAATCCACTCTCGATCTCCACTCCAGTAATCCAGCGACGGACGATCTGCAGGCTCCAGCGATGATGTCCAGCGAGGAACAGCACACGGTCCTGTCTCCACCGGAGCCCCCCCCGGAATGATGTTGCGGCAGCCTGACAGGTGTTATGTAGCTGAGGACTGGGCCACCCATCACGTGACCCCACCCCCCTCTGACGCAAGGGGAAACCCGGGCTTTCCCACTGACGTGACGGGTGACCGCAACCCCTCTGAAGTAATGCAGGTTTCCTGTTGCATCAGAGGGGGGCGGGGTCAACTGCGTTACATCAGAGGGGGGCGGGGTCGGATAAGGGTCTGGTATGGATTTTTGAGGGGTTACTCCACGCCATTTTTTTTTTATTTGGCGCGGAGTTCCACATAAAATCCATACCAGACCTGGAGGGTCTGGTATGGATATTTGGGGGGAACCCCACGTCATTTTGTTTTTAAATTTGGTGCAGGGTTCCCCTTAATATCCATACCAGACCTGAAGGGCCTGGTAATTGAATTCGGGGGGACCCCCACGCATTTTTATTTTTTTATCAATGACATTCAATTACTTTTCTCTGTATTGCCGAGAGCCGACAATTCATTACAGCCGCGAGTACTTTTAAATGATTTTTTTTCTTTCAGAAATTACATTTTGTGCAGGGACAGTTCTAAGCACGGGAAACAAGGGCTACTTTACAGGCATACTATACACGCCCCCCATGTACGAAATTTAAAGGAATATTTCACTTTTATTGTTTTACTTTAAGCATTATTAAAATCACTGCTTCCGTTTTTAAAACTTTTTTTTGCATTGATACATGTCCCCTGGGGCAGGACCCAGGTCCCCAAACACTTTTTATGACAATAACTTGCATATAAGCCTTTAAAATTAGCACTTTCGATTTTTCATGTTTGTGTCCCATAGACTTTAACGATGTTCGGATGTTCGAACAAATTTATTGCCTGTTCGCATGTTCTGATGCAAACCAAACTGGGGGATGTTCGGCTCATCCCTACTAGCGATGTACAGGGAATGGGCTGTTGTGTGGGTGTTAAGTTTTTATAGCTATGCACTGGTCCTGTGGGCACACGTATGCTGCCATGGATAGGCATCAGGAAAAGAAAATTACAGTAAGTAGGATACAATTTTCAGTTTTTTTCTGTTTTGTTAAATGTTCACCCTAATAAAAAAAATAACAATGATGTAATCCAGTGTTATGTATTGATTTTATTCAAATATTTAATAAATGTTTTTATAAAGATCAGTTTTGTCTTAATGTGAACTGAGGTGCATTTTTTAGGGAAATGGTAAAATTTAGGCCAAAAAAGCTGAACTAAAAATATTTCAATGAGAATTTTTATTTGTTTCTACTTTAGCCACTTAGATTAGATTAGGCTTAGATTTTGCAATTTTTCTGATAATTCACTTCTCTTCACTTATTAGTGAATAGACCCGATAAAAACGGACACTTGGACAAACAACAAGAAAAAATAGTGCCAAAGATATTACTGGAAGATTGAGGGATTAAATAAGATTGCTGCCACCTAAGTACCGGTGAATCACCAGCATAGGTGTGTGTGTGTAGCCTGCTGCATTAGGGTGCACACCCCAAAGATCAAACACACATGCGTGTATATGTGTGTGTGATATACAGTCAGGTCCATAAATATTGGGACATCGATATAATTCTAATCTTATTGGCTCTATACACCACCACAATGGATTTGAAATGAAACAAACATGATGTGCTTTAACTGCAGACATTCAGCTTTAATTTTAGGGTATTTACATTCAAATCAGGTGAACGGTGTAGGAATTACAACAGTTTGTATATGTGCCTCCCACTTTTAAGGGACCAAAGGTAATGGGACAGATTAACAATCATAAATCAAACTTTCACTTTTTAATACTTGGTTGCAAATCCTTTGCAGTCAATTACAGCCTGAAGTCTGGAATGCATAGACATCACCAGACGCTGGGTTTCATCCCTGGTGATGCTCTGCCAGGCCTCTACTGCAACTGTCTTCAGTCCCTGCTTGTTCTTGGGGCATTTTCCCTTCAGTTTTGTCTTCAGCAAGTGAAATGCATGCTCAATCGGATTCAGGTCAGGTGATTGACTTGGCCATTGCATAACATTCCACTTCTTTCCCTTAAAAAACTCTTTGGTTGCTTTTGCAGTATGCTTCGGGTCATTGTCCATCTGCACTGCGAAGCGCCGTCCAATGAGTTCTGAAGCATTTTGCTGAATATGAGCAGATAATATTGCCCGAAACACTTCAGAATTCACCCTGCTGCTTTTGTCAGCAGTCACACCAACAATAAATACAAGAGAACCAGTTCCATTGGCAGCCATACATGCCCTCGCCATGACACTACCACCACCATGCTTCACTGATGAGGTGGTATGCTTTGGATCATGAAGTTTCCTTTCCTTCTCCATACTTTTCTCTTCCCATCACTCTGGTACAAGTTGATCTTGGTCTCATCTGTCCATAGGATGTTGTTCCAGAACTGTGAAGGCTTTTTTAGATGTTGTTTGGCAAACTCTAATCTGGCCTTCCTGTTATTGAGGCTCACCAATGGTTTACATCTTGTGGTGAACCCTCTGTATTCACTCTGGTGAAGTCTTCTCTTGATTGTTGACTTTGACACACATACACCTACCTCCCGGAGAGTGTTCTTCATCTGGCCAACTGTTGTGAAGGGTGTTTTCTTCACCAGGGAAAGAATTCTTCGGTCATCCACCACAGTTGTTTTCCGTGGTCTTCCGGGTCTTTTGGTGTTGCTGAGCTCACTGGTGCGTTCTTTCTTTTTAAGGATGTTCCAAACAGTTGATTTGGCCACACCTAATGTTTTTGCTATCTCTCTGATGGGTTTGTTTTGTTTTTTCAGCCTAATGATGGCTTGCTTCACTGATAGTGACAGCTCTTTGGATCTCATATTGAGAGTTGACAGCAACAGATTCCAAATGCAAAGCACACTTGAAATTAACTCTGGACCTTTTATCTGCTCCTTGTAAATGGGATAATGAGGGAATAACACACACCTGGCCATGGAACAGCTGAGCAGCCAATTGTCCCATTACTTTTGGTCCCTTAAAAAGTGGGAGGCACATATACAAACTGTAGTAATTCCTACACCGTTCACCTGATTTTGATGTAAATACCCTCAAATTAAAGCTGAAAGTCTGCAGTTAAAGCACATCTTGTTCATTTCATTTCAAATCCATTGTGGTGGTGTATAGAGCCAAAAAGATTAGAATTGTATCGATGTCCCAATATTTATGGACCTGACTGTAATATATATATATAAATAAACACATACACACTCTTACGGTAGAGCGGGTACAGTGAAAGAAGTATGGTAGCAGTTCATGAATGGCAGAACTGGTCAGAGGGAGATATTTCCCATCTCCCTGCCTGCACACATAGCGATAATGCTAATGCGCTTGGGGTGATTGGGGTGTGCCCATGCACACCCCCTGCACATGCCTATGATCACCACCAGTTAATTGGCAAGAAAAAAGAAGCAAGCAGCGCAAATCTATAATCCCACAATCTGGTGATAGTGAACTCACTGCTATTAACCTAATCCCTTACTGTACACATGTGAAATACATTCAATCCAACAATCATGTATAATGATAAACTCTGTGTCATTGCATAAAATAATTCATCTATCATACAAAATTATTTGTTTCTATGTGCAAATTCTGTTAAAAAAAGTGCAAAAGAAAAAACTGTCCTGACACGGTGAACAAAAAGTGCTTAGTGAAAGAAAATATTATTCATTAGTAAAGTGCATGCATCAAAAATTCATATGTGTTCAAAATATTTGAAGTCCATTTTGCAATCCCAGGAAAAATTCAAGAAAGTGACTATAATCTTGGATTTTTTGGTTCATGATTAGAGTTGAGCGGACACCTGGATGTTCGGGTTCGACGGGTTCGGCCGAACTTCGGAAAAAAGTTCGGGTTCGGGACCGAACTTTAACCCGAACCCGGACCCGAACCCGAACCCCATTGAAGTCAATGGGGACCCGGACTTCTAAGGACTAAAAAGGCTCTAAAAAAGTAATGGAAAGGGCTTGAGGGCTGCAAATGACAGCAAAATGTTGTTAAGAGCATGGCAAGTGCTCTGCAAACAAATGTGGATAGGGAAATAACTTAAAATAACATAAAAAAATAAAAATAAAAAATAATAATCTTGACCTAGGAGGACGAGGTCCATATGTAGTAGGAGGTTGAGGTGGCGGTGGATGTGGCTGTGTAGGTGGAAGCAGCGGTGGAGGAGGACGAGGTAGCCAACACTGATTCAAAAATACAACAATGGCTGGGTAAGGCCGGTGATGTGTCGAATTCTGTCCCCCGTCAAATAGTGTCCACCCTGTACTGCGCTTGCTCAGTATGTAGGACAAGGGGATTTTGAAAATCTCCCAAGATGAACGGCGCCTGCGTGGTGAGTTCAGGTTAAGGCCACACCATCCGTGGTTCAAGCCGAGCCAAGTGAGGCCATGCCCGAAGCGTGGCGATCGAACCGAGCCCGTGAGGGGCCCTGTTACTATGTGCTACCGTATGTCCACTTGGATGGTGGGGCTTGAACCTGCACTCACAGCGCAGGCGCCGTTCATCTTCGGAGATTTTGTGAATCTCCTTGTCCTCTGTACTGCGCAAAAGCTGCGCCTTCGCAGTATGGGCCGGACACAATCCGATGGCCGGACAGTTTTTGTCACAACACCGGTATACATGTCTATTCTGCACAAGGTACGGACAAGTCCTGTGGGATCCATGCCTGGTTCATTTTAATGAACGTGAGCTTGTCTACATTGGCTCTGGACAGGCGGCTGCGCTTGTCTGTGATAACGCCCCCTGCCGTGCTAAATACACGTTCAGATAATACACTGGCTGCAGGGCAGGCCAGCACCTCCAAGGCATAAAGGGCAAGCTCAGGCCATGTGCCCAATTTGGAGACCCAGAAGTTAAAGGGGGCAGACCCGTCATCCAGTACGTGTAGGCCTGTGGACACATACTGCTCAACCATGTTGGTGAAATGCTGCCTCCTGCTAAGACGTTCCATCTCAGCTGGTGGTGCTGGTTGTTGTGGCATGCTGACAAAGCTTTTCCACATTTCAGCCATGCTAACCCTGCCTTCTGAGGTGCTGCCGGTGCCCCGGCTGCGTTGGCGACCTCTTCCTCCTCCTCTGCCTTCGCCTTGTGCTTCCACCGTACGCCCGCTGTCAGGTGGGAATGCCACCAGCAGCGCGTCTACCAGCGTGCGCTTGTACTCGCGCATCTTACGATCCCGCTCCAGTGAGGGAATTAAGGACGGTACGTTGTCCTTGTAACGGGGATCCAGCAGGGTGGCCACCCAGTAATCAGCACCAGTTAAAATGTGGGCAACTCGGCGGTCATTGCGGAAACACTGCAGCATGTAATCGCTCATGTGTGCGAGGCTGCCCAGAGGCAAAGAAAAGCTGTCCTCTGTGGGAGGTGTATCGTCTGTGTCCTCTGTATCCCCCCAGCCACGCACCAGTGATGGCCACGAGCTGGTCTGGGTGCCACCCTGCTGTGAAAATGGCTCCTCCTCCTCCTCCATCTCCTCCTCCACCTCGTCATCCTCCAAAACTGTGCCCTTTCTGCCGGACAATTGTGTACCTGGCGTTTGTTGGTGCAGGAACCCACCCTCGTAGCCACTTGTGAAAGACTGCCCTAAAAGCCTTTGAAATGATCCCGCTTCCTCCTCCTCCTCCTCATCCTCCTGTGCCACATCCTCTTCCATCATCGCCCGAAGCGTTTTTTCAAGGAGGCATAGAACTGGGATAGTAACGCTAAGAACGGCGTCATTGGCACTGGACATGTTGGTGGAGTACTCGAAACAGCGCAACAAGGCACACAGGTCTCGCATGGAGGCCCAGTTATTGGTGGTAAAGTGGTGCTGTTCCGCAGAGCGACTCACGCGTGATTGCTGCAGCTGAAACTCCACTATCGCCTGCTGCTGCTCGCACAGTCTGGCCAGCATGTGCAAGGTGGATTTCCACCTTGTGGGCACGTCACATATGAGGCGGTGAGCGGGAAGGCCGAAGTTACGCTGCAGCGCTGACAGGCGAGCAGCAGCAGGGTGAGAACGCCGAAAGTGCGCACACACAGCCCGCACTTTCTGCAGCAGCTCTGGCATATTGGGGTAATTTTTAAGGAACCTCTGGACCACCAAGTTCAGCACATGCGCCAGGCAAGGGATGTGTGTCAAACCGGCTAGGCCCAGAGCTGCTACGAGATTTCGCCCATTATCGCACACCACCAGGCCGGGCTTGAGGCTCACTGACAGCAACCACTCATTGGTCTGTTGTTCCATGTCCCTCCACAACTCCTGCGCGGTGTGGGGTTTTTCCCCCAAACAGGAAAGTTTTAAAACTGCCTGCTGTCGTTTACCCCTGGCTGTGCTGAAGTTGGTGGTGAAGGTGTTACGCTGACCGGATGAGGAGGCGGTAGAGGATGAGGAAGCGGAGTAGGAGGAGTTAGCAACAGGAGGCAAACTGAAGCGCCCTGCAATCCTCGGTGGTGGAAGGACATGCGCCAAACTGCTATCTGCCTCAGGCCCAGCCGCCACTGCATTTACCCAGTGTGCTGTTAGGGAGATATAACGTCCCTGACCGTGCTTACTGGTCCACGCATCCGTAGTTAGGTGGACCTTGCCACAGATGGCGTTGCGCAGTGTACACCTGATTTTGTCCCCCACTTGGTTGTGCAGGGAAGGGATGGCTCGCCTGGAAAAATAGTGGCGGCTGGGCACGACGTACTGTGGGACAGCCAATGCCATCAGGCTTTTAAAACTCTGCGTCTCCACCAGACGGAATGACAGCATTTCAAAGGCCAGGAGTTTTGAAATGCTGGCATTCAGGGCCAGGGATCGTGGGTGGCTAGGGGGTACTTCCTCTTCCGCTCCAATGTTTGGGAGATAGAGAGCTGAACGCTTCCATGGGACATTGTGGAGATGTTTGGTGACCCAGGTGGTAGTGTTGCTGACAGATCCTCTGTTTGCGGGGTGGCAGGTGCCACTGTCACTACAGAGGTGGATGAAGAGGCCGAGACTGCAGCAGAAGAGGAAGCAGGAGGAATCAGAGACCTTTCTTGGTTTTTGAGGTGTCTACTCCACTGCAGCTCGTGCTTTGCACTTAGATGCCTGGTCATGCAGGTTGTGCTCAGGTTGAGAACGTTTATGCCTCGCTTCAGCCTCTGATTGCACAGCCTGCAAACCACTCGTGTCTTGTCATCAGCACATTGTGTGAAGAACTGCCACGCTAGGGAACTCCTTGGACCTGGCTTTGGTGTGCTCGGTCCCTTGCTGCGTTGGGCAGTAGCAGACATACTGTCTAGCGGACGGACGCTCCGCTTTTGCACCCTGCTCCCTCTTCTGCTGTGCTGGTGGCTCTGTGCGACCACCGCCTCTTCCTCCAAACTACACTGGTCACCTGCATAACGTTCATTCCATGTGGGGTCGAGGACCTCATCGTCCTCCACATCATCTTCCACCCAGTCTTCACCCCTGCCCTCCTTGTCTGTCTGCACAATTGCGAAAGCAGCAGCAGTTGGCACCTGTGTTTCGTCATCATCCGAGACGTACTGCGATGGTCCTCCCATGTACTCATCATGAAACATAAGTGGTTGGGCATCGGTGCACTCAATCTCTTCCACTTCTGGGGCAGGGCTAGGTGGATGGCCCTGGGAAACCCTGCTAACAGAGTCATCGAAAAGCAGAAGAGACTGCTGCATGATTTGGGGCTCAGACTGCTTGGCTGATTTGCAAGGGGGTGAGGTGAAAGACTGATGGACATGGGTTTCAGGTGCCAACTCTGTTCTTTCATCAGAAGAGTGGGTGGGAGACAATGTGAAGGAACCCGAGGCACTGTCAGCAACCCAATCTACTATCGCCTGTACTAGTCCTGACCTAAACATTCGTACAGCCTCATTAGGCGCGACAAAATACCGCCGCAGGCTCGGTCGCCTACTCGCACCTGAGGAAGGTGTTTCACTTGTGCGTGTATCTGGCACAGATCCACCACGTCCTCTCCCTGCAACAGGAGCTCCACCAGCAGCACCACAACCGGGGCCACCACGTCCCTTTGACCTTCTCCTCATATTTTCCAAATTTAGGATCTTGCCCTAAATGGGTGTTTTTGGAAGAGCAGAACACACCCACAGTACGTAACCGCTGAATCGCACAGCTACAGAGCTGCAGAAAATGCTATTAAAAAAAAAATGTTTTTTTTTTAGTATAGCCCAGTAGGAGAAAACTATATAGAAATTGTTTATTTCACACACCTCCAAATATGTATAACACACTGCAAACTATTTTTTGTGCCCCTAAACAGCGTTTTTTGGAAGAGCAGAACACACCCACAGTACGTAACCGCTGAATCGCACAGCTACAGAACTGCAGAAATGCTATTAAAAAAAAATGTTGTTTTTTTAGTATAGCACAGTAGGAGAAAACTATATAGAAATTGTTTATTTCACACACCTCCAAATATGTATAGCACACTGCAAACTATTTTCTGTGCCCCTAAACGGCGTTTTTTGGAAGAGCAGAACACACCCACAGTACGTAACCGCTGAATCGCACAGCTACAGAACTGCAGAAAATGCTATTCAAAAAAAATGTTTTTTTTTTAGTATAGCAAAGTAGGAGAAAACTATATAGAAATTGTTTATTTCACACACCTCCAAATATATATAACACACTGCAAACTATTTTTTGTGCCCCTAAACGGCGTTTTTTGGAAGAGCAGAACACACCCACAGTACGTAACCACTGAATCGCACAGCTACAGAACTGCAGAAAATGCTATTCCAAAAAAATGTTGTTTTTTTAGTATAGCACAGTAGGAGAAAACTATATAGAAATTGTTTATTTCACACACCTCCAAATATGTATAACACACTGCAAACTATTTTTTGTGCCCCATAACTGCGTTTTTTGGAAGAGCAGAACACACCCACAGTACGTAACCGCTGAATCGCACAGCTACAGAACTGCAGAAAATGCTATTCAAAAAAAAATTTGTTTTTTTAGTATAGCACAGTAGGAGAAAACTATATAGAAATTGTTTATTTCACACACCTCCAAATATGTATAACACACTGCAAACTATTTTTTGTGCCCCTAAACGGCGTTTTTTTGGAAGAGCAGAACACACCCACAGTACGTAACCGCTGAATCGCACAGCTACAGAACTGCAAAAAATGCTATTCAAAAAAAATGTTGTTTTTTTAGTATAGCACAGTAGGAGAAAACTATATAGAAATTGTTTATTTCACACACCTCCAAATATGTATAACACACTGCAAACTATTTTCTGTGCCCCTAAACGGCGTTTTTTGGAAGAGCAGAACACACCCACAGTACGTAACCGCTGAATCGCACAGCTACAGAACTGCAGAAAATGCTATTCAAAAAAAATTTTGTTTTTTTAGTATAGCACAGTAGGAGAAAACTATATAGAAATTGTTTATTTCACACACCTCCAAATATGTATAACACACTGCAAACTATTTTTTGTGCCCCTAAACGGCGTTTTTTGGAAGAGCAGAACACACCCACAGTACGTAACCGCTGAATCGCACAGCTACAGAACTGCAGAAAATGCTATTCAAAAAAAATTTTGGTTTTTTAGTATAGCACAGTAGGAGAAAACTATATAGAAATTGTTTATTTCACACACCTCCAAATATGTATAACACACTGCAAACTATTTTTTGTGCCCCTAAACGGCGTTTTTTGGAAGAGCAGAACACACCCACAGTACGTAACCGCTGAATCGCACAGCTACAGAACTGCAGAAAATGCTATTAAAAAAAAATGTTGTTTTTTTAGTATAGCACAGTAGGAGAAAACTACATAGAAATTGTTTATTTCACACACCTCCAAATATGTATAACACACTGCAAACTATTTTTTGTGCCCCTAAACTGCGTTTTTTGGAAGAGCAGAACACACCCACAGTACGTAACCGCTGAATCGCACAGCTACAGAACTGCAGAAAATGCTATTCAAAAAAAAATTTGTTTTTTTAGTATAGCACAGTAGGAGAAAACTATATAGAAATTGTTTATTTCACACACCTCCAAATATGTATAACACACTGCAAACTATTTTTTGTGCCCCTAAACGGCGTTTTTTGGAAGAGCAGAACACACCCACAGTACGTAACCGCTGAATCGCACAGCTACAGAACTGCAGAAAATGCTATTCAAAAAAAATGTTGTTTTTTTAGTATAGCACAGTAGGAGAAAACTATATAGAAATTGTTTATTTCACACACCTCCAAATATGTATAACACACTGCAAACTATTTTTTGTGCCCCTAAACTGTGTTTTTTGGAAGAGCAGAACACACCCACAGTACGTAACCGCTGAATCGCACAGCTACAGAACTGCAGAAAATGCTATTCAAAAAAAAAATTGTTTTTTTAGTATAGCACAGTAGGAGAAAACTATATAGAAATTGTTTATTTCACACACCTCCAAATATGTATAACACACTGCAAACTATTTTTTGTGCCCCTAAACGGCGTTTTTTGGAAGAGCAGAACACACCCACAGTACGTAACCGCTGAATCGCACAGCTACTGAACTGCAGAAAATGCTATTCAAAAAAAAATTAGTTTTTTTAGTATAGCACAGTAGGAGAAAACTATATAGAAATTGTTTATTTCACACACCTCCAAATATGTATAACACACTGCAAACTATTTTTTGTGCCCCTAAACTGCGTTTTTTGGAAGAGCAGAACACACCCACAGTACGTAACCGCTGAATCGCACAGCTACAGAACTGCAGAAAATGCTATTAAAAAAAAATGTTGTTTTTTTAGTATAGCACAGTAGGAGAAAACTATATAGAAATTGTTTATTTCACACACCTCCAAATATGTATAACACACTGCAAACTATTTTTTGTGCCCCTAAACGGCGTTTTTTGGAAGAGCAGAACACACCCACAGTACGTAACCGCTGAATCGCACAGCTACAGAACTGCAGAAAATGCTATTCAAAAAAAATTTTGTTTTTTTAGTATAGCACAGTAGGAGAAAACTATATAGAAATTGTTTATTTCACACACCTCCAAATATGTATAACACACTGCAAACTATTTTTTGTGCCCCTAAACGGCGTTTTTTGGAAGAGCAGAACACACCCACAGTACGTAACCGCTGAATCGCACAGCTACAGAACTGCAGAAAATGCTATTCAAAAAAAATGTTGTTTTTTTAGTATAGCACAGTAGGAGAAAACTATATAGAAATTGTTTATTTCACACACCTCCAAATATGTATAACACACTGCAAACTATTTTTTGTGCCCCTAAACGGCGTTTTTTGGAAGAGCAGAACACACCCACAGTACGTAACCGCTGAATCGCACAGCTACAGAACTGCAGAAAATGCTATTCAAAAAAAATTTTGTTTTTTTAGTATAGCAAAGTAGGAGAAAACTATATAGAAATTGTTTATTTCACACACCTCCAAATATGTATAACACACTGCAAACTATTTTTTGTGCCCCTAAACGGCGTTTTTTGGAAGAGCAGAACACACCCACAGTACGTAACCGCTGAATCGCACAGCTACAGAACTGCAGAAAATGCTATTCAAAAAAAATGTTGTTTTTTTAGTATAGCACAGTAGGAGAAAACTATATAGAAATTGTTTATTTCACACACCTCCAAATATGTATAACACACTGCAAACTATTTTTTGTGCCCCTAAACTGTGTTTTTTGGAAGAGCAGAACACACCCACAGTACGTAACCGCTGAATCGCACAGCTACAGAACTGCAGAAAATGCTATTCAAAAAAAAAATTGTTTTTTTAGTATAGCACAGTAGGAGAAAACTATATAGAAATTGTTTATTTCACACACCTCCAAATATGTATAACACACTGCAAACTATTTTTTGTGCCCCTAAACGGCGTTTTTTGGAAGAGCAGAACACACCCACAGTACGTAACCGCTGAATCGCACAGCTACTGAACTGCAGAAAATGCTATTAAAAAAAAAATTAGTTTTTTTAGTATAGCACAGTAGGAGAAAACTATATAGAAATTGTTTATTTCACACACCTCCAAATATGTATAACACACTGCAAACTATTTTTTGTGCCCCTAAACTGCGTTTTTTGGAAGAGCAGAACACACCCACAGTACGTAACCGCTGAATCGCACAGCTACAGAACTGCAGAAAATGCTATTAAAAAAAAATGTTGTTTTTTTAGTATAGCACAGTAGGAGAAAACTATATAGAAATTGTTTATTTCACACACCTCCAAATATGTATAACACACTGCAAACTATTTTTTGTGCCCCTAAACGGCGTTTTTTGGAAGAGCAGAACACACCCACAGTACGTAACCGCTGAATCGCACAGCTACAGAACTGCAGAAAATGCTATTCAAAAAAAATTTTGTTTTTTTAGTATAGCACAGTAGGAGAAAACTATATAGAAATTGTTTATTTCACACACCTCCAAATATGTATAACACACTGCAAACTATTTTTTGTGCCCCTAAACGGCGTTTTTTGGAAGAGCAGAACACACCCACAGTACGTAACCGCTGAATCGCACAGCTACAGAACTGCAGAAAATGCTATTCAAAAAAAATGTTGTTTTTTTAGTATAGCACAGTAGGAGAAAACTATATAGAAATTGTTTATTTCACACACCTCCAAATATGTATAACACACTGCAAACTATTTTTTGTGCCCCTAAACGGCGTTTTTTGGAAGAGCAGAACACACCCACAGTACGTAACCGCTGAATCGCACAGCTACAGAACTGCAGAAAATGCTATTCAAAAAAAATTTTGTTTTTTTAGTATAGCAAAGTAGGAGAAAACTATATAGAAATTGTTTATTTCACACACCTCCAAATATGTATAACACACTGCAAACTATTTTTTGTGCCCCTAAACGGCGTTTTTTGGAAGAGCAGAACACACCCACAGTACGTAACCGCTGAATCGCACAGCTACAGAACTGCAGAAAATGCTATTCAAAAAAAATGTTGTTTTTTTAGTATAGCACAGTAGGAGAAAACTATATAGAAATTGTTTATTTCACACACCTCCAAATATGTATAACACACTGCAAACTATTTTTTGTGCCCCTAAACGGCGTTTTTTGGAAGAGCAGAACACACCCACAGTACGTAACCGCTGAATCGCACAGCTACAGAACTGCAGAAAATGCTATTCAAAAAAAATATTGTTTTTTTAGTATAGCACAGTAGGAGAAAACTATATAGAAATTGTTTATTTCACACACCTCCACAAATGTATAACACACTGCAAACTATTTTTTGTGCCCCTGAATGGCTCTTTTTGCAAGCGTACATTAAAGTGCAAATTTTTATTTTTTTTTGCCCTAAACGGGTCTTTTTTTGCACGAGCAAAATAAAATGCTTTTTTTTTTTTTTTTTTTGCCCTATGGGTCTTTTGGAAAAGAGCACAATAAAGTGCCTTTTTTTTCCCCTAAAAGTTAGATTTTCTCTGACACTGGGCTCATGGCAGTGTAAAAAGACTGCACTGCAACACAAACAGGTAAAGCTATGCAGATCGCTGATTGTAATCACTGAATCTGGACTCCCATATAATATTCTCTCTCCCTGAAAGCACCAACAGGAACCTGGCCCTACACTACACTATCTCTCTATCTTTTCCCTCAGATTGTAGAATCAGGACTACCTCATCTATTTTTCTATCTCTCCCTAAAAGCAGCAGCAGCAGACTAGATCCTCTCCCTATCTATTCTGAAGCAGAGTGACATGTGTGCTGTGTGCCTCTAGCTTATATAGAAGCTGGGTCACATGTTGCACTGACCAATCACAGCCATGCCATTAGTAGGCATGGCTATGATGGCCTCTAAGGGCACACCAGCTAATCAAAAGGTGATTGGCTGGCCCCTGAAGCATTTCTAAATGCGTAATTAGATTGCCGAACCCGAACCCGAACCCGGACTTTTGGGCAAAGTCCGGGTTCGGGTTCGGGTTCGGGAAAAAGCTAAAGTTCGGTACGGACCCGAACTTTACAGTTCGGGTTCGCTCAACACTATTCATGATAAATACTCATTTATTGACTACATCTTCATAATACAGACCAAAGACTTATCTGTTATACAACAAAACTGCCCATTCAAGTGGGAAATCAACACCATAAAATACCTAGTGTGACAGCAGGAAGGTAAAGTCACCTGGTTGCATCCAGGGGGGTAGATATATTTCGCCCAGATTCAGGCTTTACGCCGACTTATACAACTAGGTGGAGAGTTGTATAAGCCCAGCTAAGGCTAGTGGGCTCATGGATGACTCATATGTCTAGGGAGAGTGTGGGGCGTCGTGCAGACAGGGAGTTGATGAGACCAGCTGAAGCTTGTCAGCTCATTTAGGCCTCTATAAGAACTCCCAGCTTCATTAGATGTTAGCTCATGCCTGGAACCAGACCTGTGTGGACTGTCTAGGGAGAGTGAACCCCTGTGCGGTGAGACAAAGCCTGTGTGGCTATTTGCTTGGACATTTAAAACCAGGGACTTAGGGACTGGGACAGCACTAGGCTGATCCCAGTTGTTAGTTAGGAAACCTGTATGTTTAGTCAGAGGTCAAGTTGACCAGGATTTATTTTGTTTATGTTTCTTTTGGCTTTGCTGTGTTTTGTCACTGTAAATAGAAAATAAACCGCACCTTTTTTTTTGATTTTGAAAACCACAACCTCCGTTTGCTGGGCCTGTTTTTGTGTGGGGAGCCCATCCCGGGGGTCACACACACCCGCTGCCGAGCTAACCCCCTCACAGTTGGTGGAGAACCAGTGGCAGTTTTTTAAGCCAGCATGGAGGAGATACTGAAGCAGCTGGCTCTAGCAAATGCCAATCAACAGCAGACAAATGCAGGTTTGCAAAAGAGCCTTGCAGCTCATCAACAGAGCCTTGCAGCTCAACAACAGAACTTCGCAGCCCAGCAGCAAGCTCATCAACAGAGCCTTGCAGCCCAGCAGCAAGCTCACCAACAGAGTCTGGAAGCTCAGCAACAAGCCCAGCAGCAATCTGAGGCCCGCTTCATAGACCTGTTACAGAAGCAAGAGCAGAGACTACAACAAATGGAAGCAGTAATGCAGCAACGTCCGCAGACCAGTGAGGAAAGCCGTCCCACTAATACCGCGTCCTTTGGGGTGAGTCGTTTATTGACAAAAATGACTGGAGAGGATGATCCAGAGGTATTTTTGACCACATTTGAAAGGACTGCTGAAAGAGAAAAGTGGCCTGAGGAGCAGTGGGCTGGACTGGTGGCTCCTCTGTTAACTGGTGAATCGCAGAAGGCTTACTATGACCTAGAGCCTGACCAAGCAAAAGACTATGTGATGCTAAAAGCTGAGATATTGGCAAGGCTGGGTGTCACCCAGGCTGTCCGGGCTCAGCGTGTGCATAACTGGACTTTCCAGCTTGGAAAACCCCCCAGGTCTCAAATGTATGATCTCATTCACCTGAGCAGAAAGTGGCTACAGCCAGAGACTTTGTCCGCACCAAAGATTGTGGAACGTGTTGTAATGGATCGGTTTTTGAGAGCTCTTCCTACTGCCATCCAAAAGTGGGTAAGCCATGGAGACCCAGAGACGGCCGATGGTCTTGTGGATCGTGTGGAGAAATACTTGGCTACAGAGAACCTGACGGCCTCTTCCAGAGACACTCGGACTTTCCACCCTAAGACCAGACCATCCCCAGGGGCGGATAAGAGGATTCCAAGGGGTAAGGGTGGAGAGAGTGAGAGGGTGGGAGCTCTACCCCAAGTTTGGCGAGAACAGCCTGGGAAATCAGCGGCTCAAGAGGCGGCAAGAAGGATCGTTTGCTACCGCTGCCGGCAAGCGGGACATATTGCAGCCAATTGCCCGGTTGTGGAGGAACCCATGCAGTGTGACTTTCTGACGGGCAGACGTCAGTCGCTGTGTGCGACAGTCGCATGCACTGCCATTCGAGGAACTGAGAAACATTTATGCAAAATGTGTGTTAATGGTAGAAATGTTGTGGTATTGCTGGATTCAGGTAGCCTTGTGACCCTGATAAAGGCTGAGTTAGTTAAAACAGAGGTCTCTGGGAATAGCAAGGTAGCTGTTATTTGTGTGCATGGGGACACCCGAGAGTATCCAGTGACTACAGTGTGTTTCGAGACCCCCAAAGGTACCCTCTCTCATCCAGTGGGCTTAGTATCTCAGTTACCGTATGACGCCATTGTGGGAAGGGATTTTCCGAAGTTCTGGGAACTGTGGGATGATCCTGAGCCCCCCACTGGTGCCCCTATGTACCAGGAATGTGATAGCCAGAACTCCCCTGAGAGTGGTGAGGACTCTCCGGAATTTCCCTTATCAGTATTGGCAGGGGAGACTCAAGAAACTGGAGAGGAGCCCACCTCCTCAGACGAAAACCTACCGTCTGTGGAGTTTTCTGATCTTGAGGTTCACAGGGAAAACTTTGCCACAGAACAGTTGAAAGACCCCGCCCTAATAAAGGCACGGGAAAACGTAGTGAAAATAGATGGCGAGTTAGTGAACCCAGATAATACCTGCACTTACCCATACTTCAGCGTAGAGAAGGACCTACTGTATCGGGTGGCAAAAAGGGCAGAAGAAACCGTTGAGCAGCTTGTGGTGCCCAAACCTTACAGGAAGTTGGTGTTGGAGTTGGCCCATGGGCACATTCTTGGAGGTCATCTGGGGACAGAGAAAACCCGAGAAAGGGTATTACAGAGATTCTATTGGCCGGGGGTGATGAAGGACATAGAAAATTATTGTTCCTCCTGCCCTGTGTGTCAGAGGTCGGCCCCGATGCCACATTTCCGTAGCCCGCTGGTCCCTCTACCCATCATTGAGGTCCCGTTTGAGAGGATCGCCATGGATTTGGTAGGTCCTATAATCAAGTCCGCTAGGGGGCACCAGTACATATTAGTTATAATGGACTATGCCACCCGTTATCCAGAAGCGATCCCTCTCCGAAATACCTCGGCCAAAACCATAGCCAAAGAGCTATCTCTTGTGTTTAGCCGGGTGGGTATTTGTAAAGAACTGCTTACGGACCAAGGTACACCCTTTATGTCCCGGGTTATGAAGGAGCTGTGTAAATTGTTCAAAGTGACGCAATTACGTACATCTGTGTATCACCCCCAAACCGATGGGCTGGTTGAAAGATTCAACAAAACCCTAAAACAAATGTTGAAGAAAGTGGTGGATAGAGATGGAAAGGATTGGGACTGTCTACTTCCTTATCTGATGTTTGCTATTAGGGAGGTGCCCCAATCCTCTACGGGATTCTCCCCCTTTGAGTTACTGTATGGGAGACACCCAAGAGGGCTGTTGGATATTGCCAAGGAAACTTGGGAAAGTGAGAGTTCTCCCCACAGGAGTGTGATTGAGCATGTCGCCCTGATGCAAGACCGAATTGCACAGGTAATGCCCATTGTGAAGGAACATTTGGCCCAAGCGCAGTTAGCACAGCAGAGAGTGTACAACCGTGGAGCCAAGACCCGTACCTTTTCCCCGGGGGATAGGATACTGGTACTTGTCCCTACGGTTGAAAGTAAATTCCTTGCCAAATGGCAAGGCCCCTACGAGATAATGGAAAAAGTGAGCGAAGTGAATTACAAGGTCAGACAACCAGGAAGGCGAAAGCCCGAACAGATCTATCACGTTAATCTGTTGAAAGCCTGGAGGGATAGAGAGTCCCTAGTCGTAGACACTTGGTCACCAGCTCAAACTGGTTGCGTGATTCCTGAGGTTGGAATAGCAGCCACCTTGTCACAACCCCAACAACAGGAGGTTAAGGAGTTTGTGCTTCGCAACAAGGAGGTATTCTCTGAGCTGCCGGGACAAACATTTGGGGTAGAGCATGACATCATTACCCCGCCCGGTGAAAGGGTGAAGTTAAAACCCTATCGGATCCCAGAGGCCCGACGGGAGGCAATACGGGAGGAAGTACAGAAAATGCTGAACTTAGGGGTGATAGAGGAGTCCCAAAGTGATTGGTCTAGTCCCATTGTGTTGGTGCCTAAACCGGATGGGAGCTGGCGATTTTGTAACGATTTTCGTCAGTTGAACAAAGTTACAAAATTTGACACCTACCCCATGCCACGTATAGATGAGTTGATCGACCGGCTGGGAACAGCCCGATACATGACGACTCTTGACCTCACAAAAGGGTATTGGCAAATCCCCCTGGCCAAATTGGCCAAAGAGAAAACCGCATTTGTAACCCCAGACGGGGCGTTCCAATATAAAAGAATGCCGTTCGGGTTACAGAATGCGCCGGCCACATTCCAGCGGAAAATGGACCAGATGCTGAGGCCCCATCGGAAGTATGCTGCGGCTTACCTGGATGACGTAATTGTCCATAGCACAGATTGGGCCTCACATCTGCCAAAAGTGCAAGCAGTCCTGGACTCTGTTCGGGAAGCGGGGTTTACGGCTAACCCCAAGAAGTGTACCATTGGGCAGGAGGAGGCCAAATATCTTGGGTACACCATTGGGAGGGGAGTAATAAAACCCCAACTCAACAAAGTCGAGGCCATCCAGAGTTGGCCACGTCCCAACAGCAAGAAGCAGGTACGAGCCTTTCTGGGAATCGCTGGGTATTATCGGCGATTCATTCCCCACTTTGCTTCTAAGGCTGTGCCCCTAACCAACCTAACGAAGGGGAAAGGGTCGGTCATGATTAAATGGACCCCCGAGGCTGAGGCAGCATTCCAATTCTTGAAACAAGCCTTATGTAGCCAGCCAGTGTTGTACTCACCCGACTTCTCTAAAGACTTTGTCGTACAAAGTGATGCGTCAGATGTGGGGTTAGGAGCAGTATTGTCCCAGGTCTGGAACGGGGAAGAGCACCCAGTCATTTACCTCAGCAGGAAGTTGAAGTCCCATGAGGTAAATTACGCCACCGTTGAAAAGGAGTGTTTAGCGGTGAAGTGGGCTCTAGATTCCCTTCGGTACTACCTGCTAGGTAGGCACTTTGACATGGTTACGGATCACGCTCCATTAAAGTGGATGGCTCAAAACAAGGAAACAAATAGAAGAGTGAATAGGTGGTTCCTGGCCCTCCAGGAATTCAACTTCACAGTAAAGCATCGCCCTGGCGTTCAAATGGGGAATGTGGATGCTTTGTCTCGAGTACATGAATGCCTGATTGCTGGTGTTCCAACCCCGAGGTTAAAACAAGAGGGGGGGGTATGTGACAGCAGGAAGGTAAAGTCACCTGGTTGCATCCAGGGGGGTAGATATATTTCGCCCAGATTCAGGCTTTACGCCGACTTATACAACTAGGTGGAGAGTTGTATAAGCCCAGCTAAGGCTAGTGGGCTCATGGATGACTCATATGTCTAGGGAGAGTGTGGGGCGTCGTGCAGACAGGGAGTTGATGAGACCAGCTGAAGCTTGTCAGCTCATTTAGGCCTCTATAAGAACTCCCAGCTTCATTAGATGTTAGCTCATGCCTGGAACCAGACCTGTGTGGACTGTCTAGGGAGAGTGAACCCCTGTGCAGTGAGACAAAGCCTGTGTGGCTATTTGCTTGGACATTTAAAACCAGGGACTTAGGGACTGGGACAGCACTAGGCTGATCCCAGTTGTTAGTTAGGAAACCTGTATGTTTAGTCAGAGGTCAAGTTGACCAGGATTTATTTTGTTTATGTTTCTTTTGGCTTTGCTGTGTTTTGTCACTGTAAATAGAAAATAAACCGCACCTTTTTTTTTGATTTTGAAAACCACAACCTCCGTTTGCTGGGCCTGTTTTTGTGTGGGGAGCCCATCCCGGGGGTCACACACACCCGCTGCCGAGCTAACCCACTCACACTAGGTGTAAAATTCTCAAGAGACCCCACTAAACTGTTTGAGCACAACTTTCCACCCATATTGTCAACTATCGAACAAGATCTTAAAACATGGTCAGTCAAAAACTTCTCATGGTTTGGCAGGGCATCGATTATTAAAATTACAATTTTACCATGTCTATTATATTGCATGCAAGCTCTACCAATCACTATACCTCCACATTCTTTAGACTACTAAAAACCATTCAAACTCGCTTTATTTGGGCCAACAAAACACCCTGCATTAGTTTTAGTCACATGACCAAATCCAAAGCAAATGGAGGTAGGGGCTACCAAATTTTAGGCAATATTACTACGCAATCCATATTGTGAGAGTGGTGGACTGGAATTGCCACACAGATACAAAGGAATGGATACATTTAGAAAGATTCTTCACCTGCTCCCCACTTGAGGTTATCCCTTGGATCCCTCTATCGAGATATCCCAAGAAACTCTACGAACCTTTCACCATATTATCAAAAGAGATGACATTTTATCCTCTCCTGGTCTCCTGGTCCCCTCACTCCACTAACAAACAACCCTGACTTCACTCCAGGAATAATGAACAAACAAATTTCCATACCCTCAGGCAAACCTTTTTTGGCCACTCATTGCTTTAAAGCAGGGATTTTCAAACCTAAATCAGCACTGACAGATGAATTCAAATTCAGAGACCTCCCATTCTAGTAATTCTTACAGATCTGCAGCTATCTCACGATGCATATAACCCAAAATTTCTATAAAAGACTTTTAACAACTTTTGAGACCCTTTGCCTTAAAGCGGAGGTTCACACAAAAAGTGAACCTCTGCTTTTCAGAACCCTCCCCCCCTCCGGTGTCACATTTGGCACCTTTCAGGGGGGCGGGGGTGCAGATACCTGTATAATCCAGGTATTTGTACCCACTTCCGGGCATAGATAGCCGTAGAATCTGCGGGTATCTACGCCACTTCCCGTCCACCCCCGCTGTCTTCTGGGAAACACACAGTTCCCAGAACACAGCGGGGACCAGTGAAGACGCACAGCGCTACTCGCACATGCGCAGTAGGTAACCAGGCAGTGAAGCTGGAACGCTTCACTTCCTGATTCCCTCACCGAGGATGGCGGCGGGGGCAGCCGAGAGACGAGCGATTGCTTGTCTTCTGCTGCCGACATCGTGGACACCCTGGACAGGTAAGTGTCCATTTATTAAAAGTCAGCAGCTGCAGTATTTGTAGCTGCTGGCTTTTAATATTTTGTTTTCAGGTGGGCCTCTGCTTTAAGGAGGAGAGAACAGACAGAGTCATTTCCCAGTCATACGCATGGCTTCAATAAGGATCTGACCGACAGAAAGATAACTTAAGAGAAAAATGGGCAGACATGTTAGGCATTGATATCTCAGAACATCAATGGCCTAAAGCTTGCATACTGTCACACAAATGCTCTTTCAGTTCAAGGACACAGGAAACGGCTTATAAAATTCTCACGCGATGGTATGCTACACTGAATAAGCTCAAGCGTTGGTTCCCACAATCCTCAGGCAAGTGCTGGAGATCTGGGCAATAACAAGGCACAATGCTCCACATAGGGTGGGATTGTCCCTATATCACACCATATTGGACACAAATCAAAGAATTGATTACTCAAATCACTGAAACGAAACTGCGTTTAACACCTGAGTGTTGCCTACAACATATAAATTCCAGGCCACTGCAGAAATACAAACTCTCCCTAACCAAACACATGCTTAATGCAGCTAAATATCTCATCCCCCTGCACTGGAAATCTGTCTCTGTACCGACAATTAAAGACTGGCTAATAAAAATGAATGAATGATATTCATGATATGGAGAGATCAATTGCAATTGCACATGTAGATACCTCTTGATTTCATGAAATTAGGACAACTTTGTTCTTGTTCAAATTATCTAAACAATATCTGGCTCTCTTGAACAAATAAACCAGTTTTCTTTGTCAAATTTGTTTATTGGGTTTGAAGTAACAAACATTAGGTACAATTGACAATAAATCATTACAACAAATGGTAACATATATTAAAGCGGAGGTCCACCCGAATTTTTTTTTTTAAAAGCCAGCAGCTACAAATACTGCAGATGCTGACTTTTAAGAAATGGACACTTACCTATGCAGCACGTCCGCGATGTCGGCAGCCGAGGCCGAGCAATCGCTCGTCTCTTGGCTTCCCCCGCCGCCATCCTCGGTGAGGGAATCAGGAAGTGAAGCAACGAATAGAAAAAAGAAAAAAGGGAAAAAGAAGGACAGATTGTGGAATAAGAAAAGATAGAAAGAGAATAGAAAAAAAATGGAAAGGGAAGGAAGTATAGGATAGAGAAGAGACTCAGAGACTCCGAGGTTCCTACGTATAAAGGGTTTTAGGAAATGTGAGGGCTGGGTAGAATTTTGAGTTTCTTAAAAATGATATAAGGGGTACATGTGGGGATTGTAAGCCCTGGACTGTTTTGAATCTATCCCAAATAGCAATTGTATGCTTAGTGGGATTTCATGGTTCGTATGATATTTGGGAATATTTTCTATTTGTGCAGCATGGTAATAAGTGGCAAAATTAGGGAAACCTAAACCTCCTTTATGTTTAGGAAGGTAAAGAGTGTGTGAAGGTATTCGATATTTTAGAGAGTTCCATATAAATGATTGTGTTTTACGTTGTAAGTTTCTGAGGAAGTAGGCTTGAATAGGTATGGGTAGAATTCTAAAAAGATATAGAATTTTTGGTAATATAGTCATTTTTATAACATTTATTTTACCAATCCATAATAATGGCAAGTTGGACCATTGTTTCAGGTAATTTGTAATTTTTCGTAGCAGTGGAGGATAGTTAGCAGAAAAAATGTCAGTTAGTTCGGGGATAAGTATGATACCTAGATAAGTGAGGTGTGATGATGACCATGTAAAAGCGAGGGAGGCCTTCGCTTGTTGTAATATATTTGGGGGTAAAGAGATGTTTAAAGCTGTAGATTTTTTGTGGGTTTATTGTTAATCCTGATATACGGGCAAAATTATCAAGTTTATTTATAATGTTGGGAGCAGTATTATGGGGGGAGGACATGAAAATTTAAATATCATCAGAAAATAAGCAGAAATTATGATGATAGCTGGCCAATTCTATGCCTTTAATTGATGGGTCTGTTCTAATAGCTTGAGCTCAATGAGTAAGGCGAATAAGAGTGGGGAAAGGGGGCTTCCCTGGCGGGTGCCTCTGTTGATATCGAACATGGCTGATTTATATCCTGCATATTTAACATATGCCTTTGGTTTGCTATATAAAGACGTAACCCAGCTAAGAAAATGTGGGCTGAAGCCCCATTTTTGTAGAGCGAAGTGTAGGTAGGGCCATGTTACCATGTCAAAAGCTTTTTTAATGTCTAGTGACAGAAGACACATAGGTATTCGTCTTTTTTTGGCTGCTTGGATCAGTAATGTTGCTCTACGAACATTATCTGTTGCCTGGCACAAAGGGATGAAACCATCCTGGTCATTGCTTATTAGGCAACCTATTATGTTATTCAGGCGAGTCGCTATTACTTTCGCTAGTAATTTTATATCTAGATTTAAAAGCGACATAGGTCTAAAATTAACACAGGATGAGTCATCAGACTGCGGTTTAGGGATCATTGATATTATTGCCGTAAGAGTTTCCAATCAAAATGATTGATTGTGGAGGATGGAATTGAATGCTTCTATCAGCATGGGAGTTAATATATGAGAGAATTCTTTTATAGTAAAGGGCTGAAAACCCATCAGGTCCTGGACGCTTATTTGGTTTGAGGAATTTGATTGCCTGTTCAATTTCAATAAGAGTGATTTGGCTTTCAAGGCTTTCGTATTGATTCTGAGATAGGGTCGGGAGTTTTATTTGTGAAAAGAATGTTTCTGCCGAAGATTGGTCGAATGACCCTTCTTTTTTATATAAAGAGGTGAGATTTTTATGGAAGGTATGTAGGATCTTAACTGGATTGCTAGTATAATTATCATGAGAGGTTTTCAGTCAAATTGGTTTAAATGGGTTGTTTAATTTTTTGAGTGCACGTGCAAGGAGGGTGCCAGGTTTATTAGCTTGGAAGAAAAATTTGTGTTTGGATTTACAAAGTGTTTTGTCCACTGATTCTGATAAAAATAGGTCTAAATTTAAGTTGTGATTTATTCTGTGGTGTTGGGTTCCCCTTCGGTTTTGATATGGTTTTACAAGCCCCTCTTAGCCATCCCCCCTCCTTTTATCTCAATAGTATCTCTTTATCCCCACCTTCTGATACCTATCCATTTCCCTTTTTTATTTTATTTTGGTGATGGACGTAGCCTCTCACTGTATGGTAGCTTTCCCTGCTTGATGATCAATTTTTTCTGATTCTTATTGGTTTGAATTCTATATTATTATTTTTTTTTAATTATATTTGTTTATTTTATATTTCAATACCATCGTTATGTATTCTTCCAATGCTTGCTATTTCCCAATTTGATATTTAAATTACTGTTTGATATGTATTTTTCTGAAAATTTTTCAATAAAAATACAATAAAAAAAAAAAATGGGAAAGGCAATTTATTGTACATTCAGTTTGAGAAGGGATAGGGTATTTAACAAGGTTATTCAATTAAATATGTAAGGCCTTGGAGGTGCAAATACTGTCTCTATTTGGTGTACAAAGGGGGAGGAAAGGAAAGTGGAATGGGGGGAGGGGGAGGGAATAAGGGTAGCTTAGGAGGAGGGGGAAGGAGAGGGTATTGAGGGGGAAAGGGACCTCCAGAGGGAAAGAAGGGGAATTTTGTGGGTGTATTTAATTGTTTTAATACTTATCTTTGGATTTAGGAAAATTCCAAGGAGTGGATTGTGGGATTAATGCAATGGTTGAGACTAAAGCATGGATAGATTAACCATGAGATTGGAGGAGATGCAGAGTCAAATCAGTCTGTTGTATCTTGTTGGTCTGAATCTGGAGAGTTGAAACGGCCTCTCTTTGAAGTAGCTTGTCTGTTCCTGTCATATTCAGGATGTGATGTATTTGTAGGAGAATTGGATAGTGTACGTCGTTGAGGACTTGCAGATGGTTTATTGTAGAGCTGAAGCTTTTGTAATGTGTTCTATAGTTCTTTAGTGGATCTACTGGAGTACTTAGTTCCTTGATAGGTGAAATAAATAGAAAATGGAAATCCCCATTGATATGGGATGTGGTGGTGTTGGAGATTTAGGAGCAAAGCTTTCGTCTCACGCCGTTTAGCTACTGTTATTGGAGATAAATCTGCAAATATCTGGTACGAGTGTCCTTGAAAAGTAATGCCTTGTACACATGGTCGGAATTTCTGATGAAAAAAGTCAGACGGACTTTTTTCATCGGATATTCCGACCGTGTGTGTGCCCCATCGGACTTAATTCCGAGGAATTCCGTCTGAGTTTAGATAGAGAACATGTTCTCTTTTTTCCGATGGAATTCCGTCGGAATTACGATGTGCCTTTGGTCGGACAATAGTCCGACCATGTGTACAAGGCATAAAAGATTCCTTAAGTCTGGCTGCAGACATAATTTGATCTTTAGTGCGAAAGAAGTGGAATTTAGCAACTATGTCACGAGGGGAACCGTCAGCTTTGCGTGGTGCCAGAGCTCTATGGATTCTGTCCATTTCCAATCTTTCAATTGGAATTGATGGTGTTAATTCTTGAAAAAGCGCTGTCATGGACGATTGACGATCAATGATTGACTCCAGTATACCTCTTATGTGGACGTTTGAACAGCGAGCCCTGTTCTCAAAGTACTCCAAACGTGTTTGCAATGTTAAATTTTCATCTTTAAGTACCTCAAATTCTTTGTCATGGGATGCTATATTGGTTTCAATGTCATCCATTCTGTATTCAAAGTCTGTAGTACGTTAGCCTAAATCTCTGATTTCTTAGTCAGTGTCTCAGTAATTTGATCAGAGGTCAGCTTTAAAGCTTTTTGTAACATTTTCTCTATTTGCTTCAATATGTTAGGTTGTAATGTGTCAGCTTGTTGTGGCTGAGATATGGCGCTGTGTTCATAGCCTGTGTCACAGGAATCCTGTAGTAAGTTCTGCTGTTTTCGACAGCGCGGGTTTTGGCCGCCTGAGGAGAGATAGACAGCGCCATTTTAATGGAGTCCTTGAGCGGCTTTTCCCTGTGGGTTTTAGCTTTGGGTTTTCCATGGGTAGCTCCTGAAACCATACTATTTTGTTCCCCAGGCGTTAGGGAAGGTTATGGTGTAGGTTATTTATAATTACCCTGCCATTCGGGTGTCTGTGAGAGCCGTGAAGAGCCGAGAAGGACGAAGCATCAGCGGGACATGTCCGTCGCCGACTGCTCTGCGCATGTGCCCCATAACCAGTTTTCTACCATAATTCACACTTCGAACATTCTTTAGTCTTCCAGCCAATGTTCACATTGCCTACGCATCTGACGGATCAAATTGACCCATCTTTGACAAATTTTTATCTCTCGAGTCCATCATCCTCTTTTATATGACTCAAATTTCTACCTATGGGTTATTTCACCTATTTCTCCCACTTGGGACTTCTCAGTTTCTAGGTTGAGATAAGCAGAGGAGCTTCAATTTCAGCTCCTCCTACATTCTCAATATGCTGTTATGGACACCTTTACTCTATATGTTTTATGCTGATTAAAAGTTCATAACTTGGTGGCTACATGATAATACATTTAATCAAAGTTAAGCTGCTGTATTATTCAACCCTTAGTAGTACCATTTCTGCTTGTACCTACTCTCTGTAAGGCTGGGTTCACACTAGTGCAATGCGGCAACCCTGCGAATCCACTGTGGGTTCCCGCATCGCATCGGATTCGCACGGCAGTTCACACTGCCATATACAAACTGCTGGGGAGTGTCAATACATTGTTAATGACACCCCCATTTCAGCTCGCATATCACACTGTGAACTGTCAGTTCGGACATGAATCAGATCGCATAGGTGTGAACACCCATGCGATCCGATTCTGGTGCGGACCAAAAAAAAGGGTCCTGTGCGAGTTTAGTCTGAATGCGATTTCAGCCATACTATATGTATGGCTGAAATCGCATTGCACGGATGTGATTTGCACTGCAGTGCGGTGCGAATCAAATGCGATTTTTGCACCACGCAGCGGTGTGAACTGGCCTTAAATCTTGAACCATTGTATTTTATATTGTTACCTTTTTACATCAGTATATTTGTTGGATATATTACTTATTTTCTTAATAAACCTGTAGCGGGGTGTCGTTTTACCCGCAGGACTACATTTCCCGGGATACTTTGCGGCACCCAGGGTGCCATTCCCAGCGCAAGGACTGCTGGGGTGGACTTTAAAAGAGAAGGGCAGGGCTCGTTTCTCTCTCTTGGAACGCCGCCCTCCTTGCAAGAGGATCTCCTGCACTGACCTGCTGCGCGCGCTAGGCCCTAAGCCTGGGTCTCGCGTTCCTATTCCAGAGAGCTTCCGTTCCGCTGGGGAGTCTGCAGAGCATCCGATCCACCTGAGGTGCCATCATCTTCTGAAGGACCAAAGACTCGGTGCATCGCGGACCACTGTGACGCCACTCACAGTAGCGGAGGAACTGGACAGGAGTCGGTCTGGATAGGGTGAGAGAGCGCCTGCTCGGAATCTTAAATCAATAACTTTACCTAGGCCTTCTATTAAACATAGTTATACTTTGGAGAGACTGTTGTTCTGAACTGAGTTTGCCAGTCTCTCCCGTTTGCCAAGTCAACGGTTATTCACAAACTCCCTTATTGGATTACAATTTGTTTCTCTATGTGCACCACCGACAGTTGCTAGCGAAGATTCCTCACCAAACTATACCCACAGTTATAGTCAGGCCTGACTGGGTAGTTAGGACATTGCTGGGTGCCATTTCTTTGCTCACGAGAGAGGATAGCTGCAGCGGGGTTAATACCATTTTTATTGCCTAATTAAATGTCATATGCATATAATGTGTACACCTTATGGCAGGGATCTGCATAAGATATTGTACTCAAATGACTCCTTTTATATTGTTGCTTACAGTAAACCGTTATAGTTAAGTAACTTGGTTGTGAGTGTCCATTATTGTGCTGGTATACAAAGGGGGTTGTACTGTGTAATATATATGTATAGAGATAGTACAGTTATACCACTACTTTCCCTCTTTTCAAACTGTGTCACAAGAGAAGTCAGAGCCGATTGCCAGGGGTTGGTAGCAGTGCATTACAGGGGCCCAAACAAACAAGCAGCCCTCTTAAGCTGAGGGTATCGCTACAAACCTTATTGATACTGTATATATATATATATATATATATATATATATATATATATATTGTATCTCACAAAAGGGAGTACATTTTTGTAAACATTTTATTATATCGTTTCATGTGACAACACTGAAGAAATTACACTTTGCTACAATGTAAAGTAGTGAGTGTACAGCTTGTATAACAGTGTAAATTTGCTGTCCCCTCAAAATAACTCAACACACACCCATTAATCTCTTAACCACACTCAACAAAAGTAAGTAAATGTCCAAATTGTTCCGAAATTGTCAATATTTTGTGCGGCCACCATTATTTTCAAGCACTGCCCTAACCCTCTTGGACATGGAGTTCACAGGTTGCCACTGGAGTCCTCTTCCACTCCTCCATGATGACATCACAGAGCTGGTGGATGTTAGAGACCTTGTGCTCCTCCACCTTCCATTTGAGGATGGCCCACAGATGCTCAATAGGGTTTAGGTCTGGAGACATGCTTGGCAAGTCCATCACCTTTACCCTCAGCTTCTTTAGCAAGGCAGTGGTTGTCTTGGAGGTGTGTTTGGGGTCGTTATCATGTTGGAATACTGCCCTGCAGCCCAGTCTCCAAAGGGAGGGGATCATGTTCTGCTTCAGTATGTCACAGTACATGTTGGCATTTATGGTTCCCTCAATGAACTGTAGCTTCCCAGTGCCGGAAGCACTCATGCAGCCCCAGACCATGACATTCCCACCACCATGCTTGACTGTAGGCAAGATACACTTGTCTTTGTACTCCTCACCTGATTGCCTCCACACTTGCTTGACACCATCTGAACCAAATAAGTTTATCTTGGTCTCATCAGACCACAGGACATGATTCCAGTAATCAATGTCCTTAGTCTGCTTGTCTTCAGCAAACTGTTTGCAGGCTATCTTATGCATCATCTTTAGAAGAGGCGTCCTTCTGGGACGACAGCCATGCAGACCAATTTGATGCAGTGTGCGGCGTATGGTCTGAGCACTGACAGGCAGACCCCTTCAACCTCTGCAGCAATGCTGGCAGCACTCATACGTATATATTTCCCAAAGACAACCAGGGCCGGACTAGCCTACCGGGAAATTTCCTGGTAGGCTGGCTGCCCTGGGGCCGCTCTGACAGCTAGGAGCTAGGAACAGGAGGCGGGGCTGGCTGAGGAAATTAATTCTAGCAGCGGAGGGCTGGAGGAGCACGTGACTATCGTGCGGCAGGCAGGTCTGTGGTGTGCAGGAGGATAATGCAGGTGGAGGGAGCATGGACACTTACTGTGTATTCTCTGGGCAGTGGACTGATCATTTCTTGTAGTAGGGAACCCACAGCCAATAACGCTGCTTAGGGGAGTACAAGGAGGACCTGCTCCTCCTCCCGTCCATCCACAGCCAATCAGCAGGCAGTGTAGCCCTCCCCCGATCACATTTGACTGTAAGTGCTGGAGCGAGGCTGAATGGGGACGCCAGGAGGGAGATGCAAGAAGGTATGATTACAACAATGCAAGTTCTGCAGGACACACAACTTTGGCTGAATGGGAAAAACAGGATTGTCGGGAGCACAGTAACATGTTGCTGGCCAGCTGCAGTGTCTTCCAGATATCTATGTGATCAGGCAGTGTGCAGGTTACCAATCCGCCTCCCCTCCCTCTTGTCTCCCTGGTTACTTTTTTTTATCTGCCTAACCTGACCTGCACATTGTCTGATCACACTGATAAGATCTCTGGAAGACTCTGCAGCAGCATTATATGAGACCAGGGACACATGGATGTTAACCATTTCAGCTTATAATCAGCTATTTAGCCAGAGCTCTGTGAGTGCTGCACAGTTTGTTTGATGGGGTTTTTTTTTTTTGGAGGATTTACAGCTGGATCAGGCTAAAAGCTTCACAGACCCATTAACTGGTTACTGTCCTCCACTAATCCTGAGCAGTTCAGTGTTTGCAAGAAAATTTGTATTTTCGAAATTGGATGTGATGCTTTCTTCTGTCACTTGGTTGTACTTTCAAAGGAAAATGACTGACTTGATCTTGCAGAGATGGTTTAAATAGAGTGGAGCAACCCTGCAATACTATATACCTGTACACTGAGTTCAGCTTTAAATGCAGTCTCTGACCTTCTCCAGAATCAATCATGTCTGCTATCTTTAACCGCCCCCTGTGCTATATCTGCAGTCTCTGACCATCTCCTGTGCTATATTTGCAGTCTCTGACCATCTCCTGTAATATGTCTGCAGTCTCTGACCATCTCCTTTGCTATATCTGCAGTCTCTGACCATCTCCTGTGCTATATTTGCAGTCTCTGACCATCTCCTGTAATATGTCTGCAGTCTCTGACCATCTCCTTTGCTATGTCTGCAGTCTCTGACCATCTCCTGTACTATGGCTGCAGTCTCTGACCATCTCCTGTACTATGGCTGCAGTCTCTGACCATCTCCTGTACTATGGCTGCAGTCTCTGATCATCTCCTGTGCTATGGCTGCAGTCTCTGACCATCTCCTGTGCTATGGCTGCAGTCTCTGACCATCTCTTGTGATATATCTGCAGTCTCTGACCATCTCCTGTACTATATCTGCAGCCTCTGACCATCTTCTGTAATATGGCTGCAGTCTCTGACCATCTCCTGTATTTAATCTGCAGCCTCTGACCATCTCCTGTAATATGGCTGCGCTCTCTGACCATCTCCTGTAATATGGCTGCACTCTCTGACCATCTCCTGTAATATGGCTGCACTCTCTGACCATCTCCTGTACTATACCTGCAGCCTCTGACCATCTTCTGTAATATGGCTGCAGTCTCTGACCATCTCCTGTAATATGGCTACACTCTCTGACCATCTCCTGTAATATGGCTGCAGTCTCTTGGCCATCTCCTGTAATATGGCTGCAGTCTCTGACCATCTCCTGTAATATGGCTGCAGTCTCTGACCATCTCCTTTAATATGGCTGCACTCTTTGACCATCTCCTGTAATATGGCTGCAGTCTCTGACCATCTCCTGTAATATGGCTGCAGTCTCTGACCATCTCCCGTAATATGGCTGCAGTCTCTGACCATCTCCCGTAATATGGCTGCAGTCTCTGACCATCTCCTGTAATATGGCTGCACTCTCTGACCATCTCCTGTAATATGGCTGCAGTCTCTGACCATCTCCTGTACTATGGCTGCAGTCTCTGACCATCTCCTGTACTATATCTGCAGTCTCTAACCATCTCCCGTAATACAGCTGCAGTCTCAGATCATCTCCTGTAATATGGCTGCACTCTCTGACCAACTCCTGTAATATGGCTGCACTCTCTGACCATCTCCTGTACTATGGCTGCAGTCACTGAAAAGAATCCACCCTCCCCCAAAAGACAATCATTCATTGGGTGCAATATACATATAGGTGTAAATGCATACAGTGTATGTGTGTGTGTATAGATATAGAGGTGAGAGAGGAGTAAGAGAAGGAAAAAAAAGAGGGGGAGGAACAAAGAAAGCAGGTGAGAAAGAACATGAAAGATGGATAGAGAGCGATAGATGAGGGGGAAAAAGCAAGACATTAGGATAGAGAGAGATAAAAGGGAAAGAAAGGAGAACAAAGAGAAAGAGTGGTATATCCTAAGAGGTACCATGAGGGATTTAATACTGTACGAGTGGAAGGGACTCTGAGTGCTAAATGTCCGCAGGTTAAGGGCACAAATTACTTGCCTTGGGTGCTGACAACCCACGCTACGCCACTGGGGCTGCTATGAAATTATTTCCAGGGCTGTTTTTTATGTCCAGTCCGGCCCTGAAGACAACCTCTGGATATGACGATGAGCATGTGCACTCAACTTCTTTGGTCGACCGAGGAGAAGCCTGTTCTGAGTGGAACCTGTCCTGTTAAACTGCTGTATGGTCTTGGCTAGGGATGAGCTTTGAGTTCGCGAACAGCGAACAAATTGGGGTGTTCGCGGCAAATTCGAAAAATCTATGGGAGAAATCTAAAGTGCTAATTATAAAGGCTTATATGCAAGTTATTGTCCTAAAAAGTGTTTGGGGACCGGGGTCCTGCCCCAGGGGACATGTATCAATGCAAAAAGAAGTTTTAAAAACGGCCGTTTTTTTGGGAGCAGTGATTTTAATAATGCTTAAAATGAAAAAATAAAAGTGAAATATTCCTTTAAATTTCGTACCTGGGGGGTGTGTATGATATGCATGTAAAGTGGCGCATGTTTCCCGTGCTTAGAACTGTCCCTGCAAAAAATGTCATTTTTGAAAGAAAAAAAGTCTTTTAAAACTCACTCACGGCTATTAATGAATTGTCGGCTCCCGGCAATACATACAAAAGTCATTGATAAAAAAAAAAAAAAAAAAGCGTGGGGGTTCCCCAGAATTCAATTACCAGGCCCTTCAGGTCTGGAATGGATATTAAGGGGAACCCCGCCGCAAATTTAAAAAAAAATTGACGTGGGGTTCCCCCAAATATCCATTCCAGGCCCTTCAGATCTGGCATGGATTTTAAGGGGAACTCCACCCCAAATTAAAAAAAAAATGGCGTGGAGTCCCCCTAAAAATCCATACCACACGAACATTTTGTCTGTTCGCAGGTTCTGGTGCGAACCGAACAGGGGGGTGTTCGGCTCATCCCTGGTCTTGGCCACCGTGCTGCAGCTCAGTTTCAGGGTCTTGGCAATCTTCTTATAGCCTAGGCCATCTTTATGTAGAGCAACAATTCTTTTTTTCCGATCCTCAGAGATTTCTGTGCCATGAGGTGCCAAGTTGAACTTCCAGTGACCAATATGAGAGAGTGAGAGCGATAACACCAAATTTAACACACCTGCTCCCTATTCACACCTGAGACCTTGTAACACTAACGGGTCACATGAGACTGGGGAGGGAAAATGGTTAATTGGGCCCAGTTTGGACATTTTCACTTAGGGGTGCACTCACTTTTGTTGCTAGCTGTTTAGACATTAATAGCTTTGTGTTGAGGTATTTTGAGGGGACAGCAAATTTACACCTGTAGCGTGTGCTTGAATTTAAGGGGGGCATCTGGGTGGTAGTGTAACCCAGATGCACTAATTGCTAGGGGATCCGAGACCTTTTTCTGGTTCTTGGAGGACTCTGGTGGTGTGAGGTTCCTTGTGGTCCACAGGTGGCGCTGTTGCCCTGGGCCGGAGCTGAACTCACACCGCAAGACTGTACCTTTTTGTCCTCCCCTGGAGCTGGTACAGTGGGGCGGGGAACCCGCTGTGGCACAAAGGGAGAGGGGATAAAAGGGGCGGACGCCCTTGCCACGGGGTTCAGAGTCCAGAGTCTGGAGGACTTGGCCGCACCCAGGCACCTTCAGCTTGGGTGCTGGCATTCCAGTGTTCCAGGCCTAGGTGCCCTTGACCTAGCTGGAGCGGAGATGGAGTCCATCTCAGGCACCTTTAGCCTGGGGTGAGGTACTATGGCGGACTGAGTTCCGCGAGGGTGGAGGAATCCGAGGGGGCCCTAACTCCTTGGGTGCCTGTGTCTGAGTTTGTGAGATCTGGTGTGCGGAACTTCTCTGGAGAGTCCGGCGCAGCATCGCTGGTGACAGAGAGGCCTCCGGTTTCTCCCTTGGACGGATTTCCTTCCCCTGACAGGGGCGGTGTTAGCGAAGTTAATTCATGTTCTAACTCACATAGTCAGTGGCAGTGACTATTCGCCACTGGTGATACCACAGTGGTTAGCAGGAGAAGGGAAAGGATTGTGCCTCGATCTATCCCCCATTACTACTCACTAGAAGAAACTATTTGTTGTTTGCCAAGAAGAATAAAACTGAGTTTGACCTATTCACTGTGTGGAACTCTGGTTACTAGGAGCAAAGGAGTCAGGAACGAAGTACTGGACTTGACTCTAGGACACCTACACAAAACCCAATCTTCTGGCCTTCACCTCTTAGCTATGGAGGACATGGGCCGTGGTGTATCTCATCCCTGCCCCCAGCATTGAGACCCCTAGACAAAGAAAGACAAGCCGAGCATGAGAAGGGGAGAGAGGGGTGAGGCCGCTACACGTGGGGGCATCGTGTCCGGGATGTGTGTAGTGTCTGAACTTGAACTTTGCTGCCCGGAGGAGTTCCAAGTAGGTCAGCCATATTGGCCAACGCGCCACGAGGCAACCCATAGCTGCGTAGTTCGTGGGCGGGGAGAAGGAAAAGCCAGTGAACAAGTGCAGAGTGTGGGAGGAGTCTGGCCATGTGGACGTACGCACGTGGAGATTCCGGCGCGTGTGGGTCAGTGCGCAATGGAGCAGCGAAGAGAGAAGATGACTTCAACCACTCCATGGATTTCAGCTCCTCCTTTCATGGACATGTCTTCTCTGGCTGCTCCGATCATGGATACGGGGATAAGACTAAGGCCCCGGGGGCGATTGGCTCTGTACACCTGCAGAGACATGGAGGCCCTCGGTGTGATCTGTCCCGGCTGTTCGGGACTGGTGGTCCAGCTGAAGCCATTCGGGTGATGTGAGGTCTGCAAGTAGTTTCTCTTTGAGGTGGAACCATCCACAGAAAAGCCTCGGGCTTTCCACCTCAACTACCTCACAGGGACTGCCACTCCGGAAGGAGAGATCGATGCTGGTGCGTTTCCCATGCGCACTGATCCGGGCGAAGTGACTGCCCAAGCGGAGATGAAAAGAGAAAAATCAGAGGATGCTGCCTCGGTCACCAGTAGCTCCCTGCTCCGACCGCCGAAGAGGAAAGTCGGCCCAGTGATGGCCTCGTGTGGTCGTGGAAGAGCTTTGCCCCGCTGCTTGCCTGGCCTGGATGGATCCGGAGAGAAGAGTCCTGGACATCCCTACTCTTCTGAAGGCCCAGGTGAGCCAGGGGTTGGGACTGTCTGTGTGGTTAAAAGTGGCGGAAGCCCACAGTCGGTAGAGGCCGTCAAGGGAGATAGTTCCGTGACTGGGAATTATCTGCCCGCTGAATGCTACGACACGTCTGACCTGGATTCATTGTCTGACAATGGCGATGATGGGTTGATAGACAAAATCTTCCATCAGAAGGGATGGGACAAGATGAAGGTACCCTCGTCCCGTGTCACAAGGGACCTGCCCATGTCTACTGGAGATAGTACACCCCGGGTGGAGGCCTCGGTTCCTAGGGAAGAATCTGGTACACTGTCTGAAATCCCTCTTCTGGACTCAACATCCATTTCACCTGCTCCTGTTGTGGGAGTGCAACGCAAGTCACTGCGGGCTCCTAGGCCCAGATCTACCGAGGTGGTGAACGCACCTCGTCACCCAGAAGCGATTGTTCCGCCTGGAAAAGGAGACCGGGCCACCATGCCACCTTTGTCAAGGCTGCAGTGTCTCTTCGGCCAGAAGGTTGCCCAAGAGTATGGGTGGGAATACCCGTACCTGCCTCGAGAACTGCTCTACGAGGTGGAAGTTTTTCGCCAAAGATGGTATGATACATTTGTGTGGGACAAACTTAAAGTACCGCAAGCACGGCGATACCTTTCTTGTTCACCGACGGTCACCAAGAAGTTCCAGGACTGTAAAGCTAAGTGGATGCTGGGAAGGCATATCCATGCAGACAGAGTGGTGATTTGCCGCAAGGAAGGAGGAAATGCTGAGTACCATGTGGAGGCTTTGGACAGACATTTGAAGCCTGTGTTCCTGCCGCATCCAAGGTTTTATCTTTAGGAGAAAAAGACTCCTGTGTGTTCTTTCTTGCTGTTCATTGCAGAACTTTCCGGAGTGCCTTCACCGGAACACAAGGACTGTGCCCTAGTTTTTTTGTATTTGGGCAGTTCTACTCTTTGGAGAAAATGGGAGCTGTTCTTGTTTTGTTCTCCCTCCTTCTCCCTGCACTTCAGAGAAATCAGTGACTTCGGGATTTAGTCAGTGTAGAGTCACAGAGAAATGATCAAGAGGAAAAAGTTCTTCTGGAAGTGATAAGTGTCTTGACCGCGGCATTGTCACCAGGTGGCAGTGTTGCGCAGCAATTTTTTTTTTTTTTTTGACATTATGCAGCACTTATTGGAGCAAATGGGTTTCTTTTCGGATAGACCCATTCATTCCAAGCAGACACACATATATTGTTAGGATGTATGTTTCTTTTCTTTCCCTCTGCAGGAGACTCGTCTATCAAGGCTGCTGAGAGTGGGTGGTCCTTAGATAGCCAGAGGGAGGGAAGAATGTAAATGTGTGAGATATGTAAAGTGTTTTATTGAAAAGTTTTATAGTTGTACTGTTTTAAGTTTTCCCTTTCCCATTCAGGTCTTGACACAATCCAGGGTTAGATTGTGTAGTTTGGTTTCTGGGCTGAACTTATGTCACCACCCTTGTGGGATGTGAGTTTGTGCCAGACACTGGGGACCAGTGTCAAATCACCAGGGGGAGAGTGTAGCGGGTGTTTGAATTTAAGGGGGGCATCTGGGTGGTAGTGTAACCCAGATGCACTAATTGCTAGGGGATCCGAGACCTTTTTCTGGTTCTTGGAGGACTCTGGTGGTGTGAGGTTCCTTGTGGTCCACAGGTGGCGCTGTTGCCCTGGGCCGGAGCTGAACTCACACCGCAAGACTGTACCTTTTTGTCCTCCCCTGGAGCTGGTACAGCGGGGCGGGGAACCCGCTGTGGTGCAAAGGGAGAGGGGATAAAAAGGGCGGACGCCCTTGCCACGGGATTCAGAGTTCAGAGTCTGAAGGACGTGGCCGCACCCAGGCACCTTCAGCTTGGGTGCCGGCGTTCCAGTGTTCCAGGCCTAGGTGCCCTTGACCTAGCCGGAGCAGAGATGGAGTCCATCTCAGGCACCTTTAGCCTGGGGTGAGGTACTATGGCGGACGCCTGGGGCTCAGTACCTTCGACTGAGTTCCGCGAGGGTGGAGGAATCCGAGGGAGCCCTAACTCCTTGGGTGCCCGTGTCTGAGTTTGTGAGATCTGGTGTGCGGAACTTCTCTGGAGAGTCCGGCGCAGCATCACTGGTGACAGAGAGGCCTCCAGTTTCTCCCTTGGACGGATTTCCTTCCCCTGACAGGGGCGGTGTTAGCGAAGGTAATTCATGTTCTAACTCACATAGTCAGTGGCAGTGACTATTCGCCACTGGTGATACCACAGTGGTTAGCAGGAGAAGGGAAAGGATTGTGCCTCGATCTATCCCCCATTACTACTCAGTAGAAGAAACTGTTTGTTGTTTGCCAAGAAGAATAAAACTGAGTTGGACCTATTCACTGTGTGGAACTCTGGTTACTAGGAGCAAAGGAGTCAGGAACGAAGTACTGGACTTGACTCTAGGACACCTACACAAAACCCAATCTTCTGGCCTTCACCTCTTAGCTATGGAGGACATGGGCCGTGGTGTATCTCATCCCTCCCCCCAGCATTGAGACCCCTAGACGAAGAAAGACAAGCCGAGCATGAGAAGGGGAGAGAGGGGTGAGGCCGCTACACACTGTTATACAAGCTGTACACTCACTACTTTACATTGTAGCAAAGTGTAATTTCTTCAGTGTTGTCACATGAAAAGATATAATAAAATATTTACAAAAACGTGAGAGGTGTACAGTACTCACTTTTGTGAGATACTGTATATACACACAAGAGAAAAAAATGTGTGTTTATGTCTATGCCACAGTAAAACTCAATATAATTATAATGGCAATAAAGATGATGAATGGATGGTACACACAAATTAAGGGAAAACAGTGACAATTGATTAAAAACACATGACTTCACGTTATGGGGACACCTGCACACACAGGGTTCCTGAAGGTGCCGAATACCACAAAACAAAAGATTATACATAGAAGAAAAACAAAAAAAGAAGAAAAAACTTAAAGTGTTACTAAACCCAGTAATATGAAAATCGTTCATCTGCTTCCCCCCCCCCCCCATCCACCCCCAATACCCACAGCTTATAAATCTTCTATTTACATTAAAATACTGCCTCTATAAACCCACTTTATAAAAAAAAAAACACCTGCAAGACAAAGGCATAATGAGCTAGTATGCATAGCATACTAGCTCATTTTGTAATACTCACCTGGGATCGAAGCCCTCGCTGCGGTGCCCGACACAGCACCAGCTGGCGACATGTTGTCCCGGAGTTACTTCTGGGTATCGCGGCTCCGGCGCTGTGATTGGCCGGAGCCGCAATGACGTCACTCCAGCGCATGCGCGTGGGAGCCACCAGTCACGGCATGACCTCCTTTAGAAACGGCACGGTCGCCGTTTCTAAAGTGCGTCTGCACCGTTGTCTACGGCACATGCACTGTAGACATTGGCGCACGACTCTATTGTAAATATCTCCTAAACCGTGGAGGTTTCCATCACCTACAGGTAAGCCTTAATCTAGGCTTACCTGTAGGAAAAAGTGGTTGTACAGGGTGTACAACCACTTTAAGCTTCACAGTGAGTATAACAATCATGCTTTGCTGCACACAGACAGATTTTACTGTTGTGGGTTTAGTAACACTTTAAATAGTACAAAAACAGAGCAAAAAAAAAAAAGTTTACTCTATCGAATGCTTTTTCTGCATCCGTATTCAAAAAAACACTCCTTTTTTGATTTGCTTGATAGATCAGATTTAGTACTTTAATAGTACTATTCCTTGCTTCTCTTGTAGGGATAAACCCTACTTGATCAAGATGGACTAATTGCGATAGATGGGGCTGTATGCGAGATGCTAGAATCTTTGTCAAGATTTTTAGATCAACATTTAATAAGGATATTGGTCTATAACTACTACATATCTCAGGATCTTTCCCCTCTTTCGGAATCACCATGATATGAGCTGTTATGGACTCAGATAGTAACACAAATGTTTGTCCGACTGCATTGAATACCTTAGTCATATATGGCCCCAATTGTGTAATACATTTTTTATAATATTGTATAGTGAAGCCGTCAGGGCCTGATGCCTTACCATGTTCTTTTTTTTCCAAATTCTTTTTATTTATTTTTTGCCAATACATCATCCAGGAAGGCACATGAACGGTTTACATTACACATATAACATATAGCAGATAAAAATGTCACTTCCGAGGTATGCATAAATGCCTTACCATGTTCACTGTCTTCATTATTGTTTGCACTTCTTCCATAGTAATTGGCCCTTCTAATTTCCTTTGATCTGGTGATAATAATCTGGGCAAACGTGACGAGGTCACGTATTTCCCCATTGACCTAGGAGAAATTCCTATCTCTGGCAGATTTTATAGAGAAGAGTAATATTCTCAAAACTCTTGTGCCATCTCTTTTGGAAGTGACCTTTTCTGATCTGCTTTTCCTTTAATAGTTGTGATATATGACCGTGTCTGTTGTTTTTTTAGTTTTTTTGCTAATAACTTACCACATTTGTCTCCCGAATTATACATCTCCCTCCTCCCGTATTGTAAAACCGCTTCAGCCTTATATCGAAGGAGGTCTGCTATTTGTCTCCTTAAATGCGCTACGTAATTTCCTAATTCTCTTTCTGTTGTCTTCTTATGTTGTGTCTCTAATCCCTGTAACTTTTCTAATAGATGTTTTATCTGTTCTTCTCTAGCCTTTTTTACTCGGGAGCCATGTTTGATTAGGATACCTCTAATTACCGATTTATGAGCTTCCCAAACTATTTCCGGGTCACTTTCTCCATTATCATTTATCTGAAAATACCACGTGATTTCTTTAATCAGATCTTCCGTAATTTGGGTGTTCTGTAGTAAGCTCTCATTTAACCGCCATCTCCATTCCGATGAATGGCTCCCCCCCACCAGAGTCAACTCCATCGTGACAGGTGCATGATCTGTCCATGTTATACTACCTATTGAAATGTCACGTATTGAGTGAAGCAATTGATGGGGGACTAGGAAAAGATCTATTCGTGAATAAATTTGATGAGGGTTTGAAAAAAAAGTATAGTCTCTCTCCCCTGGGTGTATAATACTCCACCCATCTACTAGTTGTATTTCATGGAGTTTCCGTAAGATATGCTTTCTAATTCCACTAGATGCCGATGAGGCCCCACTAGAGGTATCTACCCTTGGGTCCAATGGGATATTTAAATTTCCTCCACATATCAGCTTTCCTTTTCTAAAGTCCATCCATTTTAACAACACCTTGACCAAGAAGCTATCCTGATGCAAATTTGGAGAATAGATAGTGGCCAAAGTCACTTTCTCCCTGCCTATCGCTCCTTTAAGAAAGAGGTATCTTCCCCCTGGATCTGAGCATTTATCTGTAAGTGTCCACGGTATTTAATTTGAAATCAAAATGGCTACTCCCTTCGTCTTAGCTTCCTGATTGGAAGCCTGGTATACATTCGGGAAATATCTGTTTTGAAGGTATGGGAAGACCTGTTCCCTGAAATGTGTCTCTTGTATAAATCCTACATCTGTATTTAAATGTTTTAATTCATTCAACAACATTTTAAGTTTTTCTGGGATATTAAGCCCCCTAGCATTTAATGAGGTTACTCGCATTCTATCTATCTTCTATATTTCAGAGATATCAGCCAAGGTAATCTTCCAATAGTGTCCAAAAGAGGAGAGAAGGAAAGAGAAAAAATAAATAAAAATTAATTAAAAAAATAATAAACTTTCTCATCTCTCTCTCCCCCCAGGGGATAGAGGGGAATGAAGAGCAGGTGAGTGTCATGGATATGCAGTAATGTTTGTCTGTCAGCTTACCTTTCCTCCTCATGTGTTCATCTTAGAGGCCAGACCCTTTCACCTGCCTTCCTTTATAATCTCCTCCCAGCCTGACTCCACCCCAGGCCCTATCACAGAACACTATATTAACCTGTGCACTGCAAGCCTACTTTGCTGATCAACGTGTTTGTTTAAGCATTGTGTGTTTGGGTTCCTGCCTGCCGTGTGCTACGTCTGTCTCTCCGTTACGATATTGGCTTGTTCCTGACTATCCCTGTCTGCTTGTGACCCTTGACCTTCGGCTTGTCCTTCATTTATCCTTGTCTGCTTGTTGCCCTGACCTTGGCCTTTCCCCTCACTATTCTTGTATCCTGTGCTGCTGCTTCCCCTCTTTCCTCCTTACTCTACGAGGCGTGAGCTAGGAGACTCTAGGGGTCGCGACCTGGACCTAGCTGCAGCGTAACATCCTCACCACTAGAGGCTCTGGTGAAGACCTGCTGGGTCTTAGACTCCGTGCCCTGGGGAATCTCGGCTCTAGCTTCCTGTGGATCCCGGTTGTGCTCCTCTGGTCCCGCTTTCCACAACTACCCAGTATCCTATCCGCAGCAGTCAGCCATAGGGTTCACTACCTTGTGGTGCACTCCTGACCCCTTAGGGTGTGCATCTGTCATCTGGCCACAGTTGACCTGACAGTTTGATCAGCAATGGACCTGGCTGACGTGCCGCTCCCTGCAGATGATCCATTGCAGGGCATAGTCCGCAGACTTGAGACCCAGGAATCTAATCAGACCCAGGTCATGCGATTCCTTCAGGATTTGGCCTCCCGTTTTGAACAGGTTCAGGCCTCATTAGGACCCCCGGTTCAACAACCTCAACCGCTACCTGCGGCCGCACCTATTCCGGTCGCAGTCGCAGCCACACATTCACTACACCTGCCAGCTCCGTCCCGTTTCTCTGGGGACTCCAAGGCCTGCAGGGGGTTCCTTAGCCAATGCACGATTCATTTTGAGCTCCAGCCCCAAAACTTCCTGTCTGATCGGGCTAAGGTAGCCTATATCATTTCCCTCCTCTCCGGTGAAGCTTTAGCCTGGGCAGCCCCTCTGTGGGAACTGAATGATCCAGTGGTTTCTAGCCTGTCTGGCTTCTTGAAACTTTTTCGGAATATCTTTGAAGAACCAGCTCGTGCCTCTTCAGCGGCCAGCGCCCTTTTACGTCTCTGCCAAGAGTCTGCTTCTGTGGGACAGTATGCCCTTCATTTCCGCATACTGTCGGCTGAGTTGAGCTGGAACAATGAGGCCTTAGTCGCAACCTTTTTGCATGGCCTGTCTGATAGAGTGAAGGATGAATTAGCAGGAAGAATCATCCCCACTGATCTGGGCGGAGTTATCTCCTTGTGTAACCAGATCGATATTTGCTTTCAGGAGAGGACCCTAGAAAAGCGACACCAGCACTCCTTGGTTCTTAGTCAGCCTGAGCTCCCCTCTCTTCGACCCGTAGAGCATTTCCTGCCAGCTGAGGAACCTATGCAGCTGGGTCGGACCACGCTATCCCCCCAGGAACGTGCTAGGCGCAGAACTCTTGGCCTGTGTCTCTGTTGTGGGGGCAAAGGTCATTTTCGTGACACTTGCTCTCTTTGTCCAGAAAAACGTTCGGGTCCACTTCATCTGGAAAGTGGAGTATTGGACCCAGAAATATCACCTTCCCCTTCTCGTCTTCTGCTTTCTGTGTTCCTTCATGTTGGTGCTTCTTCTCGTTCGGTCTCAGCATATCTGGATTCTGGAGCCGCTGGTAATTTCATGGACTGGGAAATCGCTTCGTCCATGAGACTTACTCTTTTGCCCCTCACCACGCCATTGGTGGTCTTGGCGATTAATGGCACTGTTCTCCCAGGGGGTCCTATCCGTTTCCAGACCCTCCCTGTTAAGATGTCGGTAGGGACACTCCACCAGGAGTGGATATCCTTCCTTATCTTACCCAAGGCCTCAACTCCTATCGTTTTGGGTCTCCCATGGTTACGGCTCCATTCTCCACATGTTGACTGGACTACTGGACAGATCCTGGCTTGGGGTTCCTCCTGTTCCTCGTCCTGCCTACCCAAGGTTGCCCCCTGTGAACCTGAGTCGGTCATTCATTCCAGGTTGCATAATAATTTACATTTACCTGTCCCTAATCACCCTTGGGCGCACAGGCAAGCTAGCTTGTCTACAAGTTCTGCAGTCGCTACGCCTTGCGATGCGATTCAGGTAGTCGCTACACCTGACTCTGCTATTCACTTGGCCTCTGTACTAGTTATGCCAGTCCAGCCCATGCCCAGTGAGCCTCCTACTTTTTCTTATTCAGGGCATTCTGCTTGTCTTTCAGCTATTCAGCTTGACTCCTGTAACATGTCACCTTCTAACCAACCTGACTTCAGGGTTCCACTGACACCTGCCCAGTCTGATGGTCCTGTGCTAGATGCCCAGTTCATCTTTAAGGGTCTGGGGGACCCTCCTCAGATTCCTGTTGATCCTCTCATGCCCTTGCTTATTCCCAGAGAGCCTTTGTCCTCAATAAATCTTCTCGTCATCTCCCTACCTCGGTTTCGGTCTCTGAGGATAATCTAAAGTACGAGGTTAGACAAGTTCTGGATTCTCGGTTCTGCAGAGGCATTCTTCGGTACCTTGTGCATTGGAGAGGTTTTGGTCCTTAGGAGGCGTCTTGGATCGCTGCATCTGAGGTCATTGCACCTCGTCTGTTGAGGAGGTTTCATCTTAGATTTCCCTTTAAGCCTGGGCCCAGGCGGGGGAGGGAGAGGGCCCATAAGAGGGAGGGTGCTGTCATGGATATGCAGTAATGTTTGTCTGTCAGCTTACCTTTCCTCCTCATGTGTTCATCTTAGAGGCCAGACCCTTTCACCTGGCTTCCTTTATAATCTCCTCCCAGCCTGACTCCACCCCAGGCCCTATCACAGAACACTATATTAACCTGTGCACTGCAAGCCTGCTTTGCTGATCAACGTGTTTGTTTAAGCATTGTGTGTTTGGGTTCCTGCCTGCCGTGTGCTATGTCTGTCTCTCTGTTACGATATTGGCTTTTTCCTGACTATCCCTGTCTGCTTGTGACCCTTGACCTTCGGCTTGTCCTTCGTTTATCCTTGTCTGCTTGTTGCCCTGACCTTGGCCTTTCCACTCACTATTCTTGTATCCTGTGCTGCTGCTTCCCCTCTTTCCTCCTTACCCAACGAGGCGTGAGCTAGGAGACTCTAGGGGTCGCGACCTGGACCTAGCTGCAGCGTAACATCCTCACAACTAGAGGCTCTGGTGAAGACCTGCTGGGTCTTAGACTCCGTGCCCTGGGGAATCTCGGCTCTAGCTTCCTGTGGATCCCGGTTGTGCTTCTCTGGTCCCGCTTTCCACAACCACCCAGTATCCTATCCGCAGCAGTCAGCCATAGGGTTCACTACCTTGTGGTGCACTCCTGACCCCCTAGGGTGTGCATCTGTCATCTGGCCACAGGTGACCTGACAGTGAGTCTGGGGGTTAAACTACGGCTCCTACCTGGGACTTCAAATTTCCCGTAGGTAACCGAATTTGGGGTATTGGTCCAGCAGTGACGTGAGTGGCTGAGCTCCCCCCTAACCTTCCAGTCATCCTTTTCTTATTTAACCCTTTAGTCTAGCCCAATCTCATCCTATATTTATGCCCCATCTCTTATCTCAGGTCCCCTCCCTCCTCCCTTCCTCGTCCATTTATAAATATGAGCTTTTTTAATATCCCTAGTCCCCCTTCCCCCTGTCCACTACCCCTCCCCTCCCGTTCTCCATGTATCCTCCATATGTCTGGCCCCCTTAACCTTCATAGAATAGATTCTTCGCTTAGAATCTGCCTTCCATGACTTCTTCCACGGCCGTCTCCCCTTTTCCTCTCTCTCCCCCTCTTTCCTCCATCTAGATGGTCATATATTTACTCCCTATATACTTCAGGTCTCTGCTAATCCTAAGCCAAATGCCCTCTTCCCCCAAGGTCCATTCCTACTAATAATAAAACCCCTTTGTCCCCTTTCTTTTTGCCATCCATTTTCATAATAGCTATAATTATTTAATATGAACTTAATTCCACATAATCATAAAGTACCTTATCACATTATATTTTCTATACCCTTTTCTATTATATCAAACAATTCCCATTTAGCATTTACCAGCGTATACACCCCCTCCCCCCCCTATTCCCCAACCAAAGAGGAACCTTCTCTTCTAATCTACGCAACCCCCTCCCCCTCCTCCCCCAGTCCCCTCCACAGGAGTTTCCCCTTACATCCTCTTTTATTAATGTGTTAAATTGTCCTCTTAATCCATGCCATCCTAACACCCCTTTCCCCTATATGTGTATAATGTGTCCCCTTACCCCTATTCCTATTTGTGTATTCCCCCTTTCCATCTCCTTCCCTCTTTCTCCCTTTCTTTTCCTTTTCCCCCTTTCTCCCTTTCCCCTACTCCCCTTTCTCCCCCTTCCCCTTCTCCTTCTCTTTCTTTTTCTTTTCCCTTCTCCCATCCCCTCTACTCTCTCTTCTCCTCTTCCCTTTCCCTCACCCCCCCCTTTATTGATTGTGTGGATGTGGAAATGCGTAAGAATGTGAATTATGTTAATAGGCTTGTGCAAATTGTGTCTTATTTATTGTCCGTGTATTTATTATGTGTCTTCCCCTCCTTCCCCCTCCCCTGAATCCCTACCCCTCCCCCCTTAAACCACATGTCCCTCCCCCTACACATTATTTCTCTCTCCCTCTTTCCCCTCCTCTTTAATAGGCCAAAACAATAAAAAAAAAATCCCAAGAAAACACCCATCACAAAGATAAGAAAAAAAAAAAAAAGGAAAAACACCATTATTAGTAATATCCCACATTTTCACCTTATCAATCCAAAATACTATATTACACCTCTATATATATTGCATAGATTCAGTGAGATAGTCTATACAGTGTTTCGGGATCTTCTCCTGTGGATACCCACGCTGAGCGGGGAGGTACTCCCCATGGGGGGGGGTGACCTTCATTCGGGAGAAAAAAGGGGGGAAGAAGAGAAAACAGAGTCCAATTAGTGGGACATAGGGACCAAAAAAGGGGCTATGTGAAAATACCTATAATGATTCCCTGGGAAACTGCTCTCATGGGGGGGGGGGGGGGCATTCATTATCCATAGAAGTCTTGCTTACAGTATTTTACAGTATTTTACTCCTCTCTGTTCCTATATCTTAGTATCATAGGGGGCCGATGAGGGACAGAAGTATATTTTAGTGAGAGATGGCCAGTGCCTAATTTGTAAAAAATGGATCCAAGAACAAGAAGAAAAAAAAAGGGGGGTACATTTCAGAATCCAAAAAAAACAAAAAAAAAAACAGGATAATAAGAGAGAGAGAGAGAGAGAGAGAGAGAGCAATCCAGGGGATGGACACCGGAGACAATCATATATACATTCAGAACTAGAGAGAAATAGAGAGGAGGTAATTAAATAGTTTATACAGTTCTGTTCATATCGACTCACGGTTTTCCGATTCCATTCCCTGCAGTCTCTAATATTGATGTTTGTTGTCCCCCACTAATCTATGTTGTAGCGCCCGATTTTCTTGTTTGGGGTCCTCTTCTGCGTTGTCTTCTATCAATTGGCTGCAGCCAATCTGAAACCTCACATCCCTCTACTCCCCAAAAATTAAATAGCTCTGGTAGTTCAGAAGGGAGGGAAAGTGAGAATGAGAGGGGTCCCTTCTTCACGAAGTGTGATATTGGGTATCCCCAAGTATATGAACCACACACCGATTTGATCTTTTCTAAGAGCGGTCTCAATATCGCCCTCCATTGTAGAATTGCCCGAGTAAGGTCGGGTAAAAAATTTATTGGCATTCCTTCAAACATTATTGTCCCGATTTCCCATGATTTGCGGTTGACCTGTTCTTTATGGGTGTAACGGTGGAATCGTCCAATAACATCTCTGGGTCTTTCTGGATTTAAGGATCGGGCCCTAGGGCTCTATGCAGTCTATCAAATTCAATTTCTCTTGGGGCAGTTACTACTCCCAGTTGTTTACATATTGATAGTACCGTTATATGTAAAGAGCCTTCCTCGATTTCTTCTGAGATCCCTCTAAACCTGAGATTCAGCCTCCGACTCCGATCCTCGATTTCCTCAAACTTCAACTGTATTAAGTAGTCCTGCCCCTCCTGTATGGACTTCAGAGACCGATTCTTTTCCTGTCCTTCCAACCGTGCAATCCGATCCTCTGATTTTGTTGTACGGTTCTCTTCCAGAGAGATTTTTTCTGACAGGTTTTGTACCTCTGTCCTAATGAGCTGTATTTCTTTTCGCTGGTTCTCCTCCAAGCGGGACACCAATGTTTCCATCTCATCTCTCGTTGGAAGCGTTTGCAAAATAGCCATCTCATCTCGAGTCGGTAAAGCTTGCAAGATAGCCATTAGGTCTAATTCTCCTGCCATTTTATCAGTTTCTTCCCTCTGCGTATCAACAGGTCTATCTTCCTGCATTTGCTCCCCACTTATTTCCAGGGACTGCGTGAGACTCATTCGCGGTGCCCTCTGGGTATTTCTGTATATTCCATCCCCCTGTGTCTCTACTATTGAGACTCTGGCTACAGCTGCCCGTGTTCGTGGAAAAAAGTCCTTAATCTCTGGTTGCACAGGTTGCGGCTTTATAGGGTATTTTTGGGTCTGTTTTGATTCCTGCTTCTCCTCCCCCTTACTCCTTATGTTCTTTATGCCTTTTATGCAATGGTGATCGATATGATCTACTACACTTTGTCAATTGCCGCACGGAGGGTGTCGTTTGTTATTTTGTAATTGTGGGAAATTTTTATGTGGGAAAAACTAAGAGGCAGTGGTGGAAAAGGATCATGTCTATGCCATGGAAAATGGAAACTTATATCTCCCACTGGACAGACATGTAGCCCAGGTTCACCGCTACCACTTCCCACATATTTCCCTGATTGCTCTAGACCAGGGGTGCCCAACCTGCGGCCCTAGACAGCTGTCAATGTGGCCCAACACAAAATGGTAAACTTACTAAAAAAATAGATTTTTGGGGGATTTTTTTGTAAAAATGCATTTCAATTTTACAGAACACATGCAGCCCAAGACAAATTTGACAGTGTTTCTTTACTGGACTTTTAGTTTTATCTTCCCAAAGAAAAAATTCCCCACTTTTCACACTCATGCCTTATTCTTGTCATCAGCAGCACCACCACCTATATTTGTGAACACATAAAGGGCAAAATTAGAACCAAAATATCTTCTGAGCACCTTGAGAATTCATTAAGAATTGCTACTACATCCACCAAACAAGATATTATTACTTTATCAAAAACAGTGTCAAATATTGCACTAGTTTTATGTTGCTCGCTTACTTTTATAATAAAAAATATTACAAAAAATGTAGTTTTATTACTCAGATAGGTACATTATCTATATTAGTGATCTTTAACTTGTCAGATCTCCTTGAGGAAGACATGTGACCCTTTGTCGACATGCGTAGGGGAGGAGCTAGGGCGGTGAAGGCATTCGGGCTCTAAATTTTTAGCAGCTGATCAGGAATATTGGATATGTGGCTTTGTGTTACACAGTTACAGCTTATGTTTGCTACAGTGTGGTGCGCTGGAAGCACCTATAGCATGTGAGTGAGTACCCTGCACGTTTTAATAAATTATCTGCAAGTTTTAAACAATTCAAGCACTATTGGAGTCTTTTTCTCTGCATATACTCTGTTGCTGACATAGTGAGAAGGAGGCTACGGGAGCAGTATAGGAGCCAGCGCCCTGCGCCCCCCCACCCCAAAGCACCTTGTCCCCATGTTGATGAGGACAAGGAAAAAAAAACACAAATGCAGCGCTCAATGAAACTGACATAAAACTTTATAGTCTTGTTAAAATAGATGAATAAATGTCAAAAAATTGCATAAAATGATTATATAAGATTGCACAAATAGCTAGAGACACTAAAATCCATATATATAAGATATATGAAAATCTATAAAAAATATAAGAGAGATCTTCAGTTAGTGAGCAATGTTTATGGTGGAAGTAAATAATGCTGATGCCACTGCGGAATCTTGGGAAAGAGGGGTTAACATCAGAACAATGTAGTAAGGGTCCCCAGAGACAGCCTGTAACAGTACAGCCGGATAGCCACCATGATAGGTGGAGTAAGTGCCTGGTGTAATAGCTAGTGTACCTGCTTGAGTGAGGTCATGTCTGACCACCAAGATGTTGAAGCGTAGAGCTGGGGTCCCAGGGATTGCAGATGTCACAGCAGATAGCGGGCAGGCGGACCGTTCCGAGGGACCAGCCTGTTGGGGACGGATGGATGCAGTGTACCCTACGCCGGAGGCTCCGAGGGGGTGGATGGATAGGCAGCTCTGCAGGAAACACGGAGGACGATGTAGGCACAAATGGCAGCCAGGCGCACGCTGATGATGTCAGCGCCGTCCAATATGGTTGGAGGCAGAGGTGTCAGCGGAGATATGGATGTCACTCAATGATTCACAGACCAGTGGCAATGTAGTAGCATGGATGGAGGGCCGTGACTGACATGTTTCATGTTTGCTACGCTTTTTCAAAGGGAGGAAGGATAGGTCCAACAATATAAGCACAATGGCAATGGGAGGGGTGATGGAAGGGGAGGGGCCAGAATACTGACATGGAGACTGGTGTTAACCCCTCCGTAACCAATAACAGACATCCTTAGCTTGCAAATTAGTAATATTAGTAGTTGCAGATTACAAATACAAATGGGTAAAAAAGAACAAATATAACAAGTGACATAAAACTAACACAATAACAAATAGAGTTTATGACATAAATAAGGTGATATACAGGTGTATATATACAGGTCCTTCTCAAAAAATTTGCATATTGTGATAAAGTTCATTATTTTCTGTAATGTACTGATAAACATTAGACTTTCATATATTTTAGATTCATTACACACAACTGAAGTAGTTCAAGCCTTTTCTTGTTTTAATATTGATGATTTTGGCATACAGCTCATGACAACCCAAAATTCCTATCTCAAAAAATTAGCATATCATGAAAAGGTTCTCTAAACGAGCTATTAACCTAATCATCTGAATCAACTAATTAACTCTAAACACCTGCAAAAGATTCCTGAGGCTTTTAAAAACTCCCAGCCTGGTTCATTACTCAAAACCGCAATCATGGGTAAGACTGCCGACCTGACTGCTGTCCAGAAGGCCATCATTGACACCCTCAAGCAAGAGGGTAAGACACAGAAAGAAATTTCTGAACGAATAGGCTGTTCCCAGAGTGCTGTATCAAGGCACCTCAGTGGGAAGTCTGTGGGAAGGAAAAAGTGTGGCAGAAAACGCTGCACAACGAGAAGAGGTGACCGGACCCTGAAGAAGATTGTGGAGAAGGACCGATTCCAGACCTTGGAGGACCTGCGGAAGCAGTGGACTGAGTCTGGAGTAGAAACATCCAGAGCCACCGTGAACAGGCGTGTGCAGGAAATGGGCTACAGGTGCCGCATTCCCCAGGTCAAGCCACTTTTGAACCAGAAACAGCGGCAGAAGCGCCTGACCTGGGCTACAGAGAAGCAGCACTGGACTGTTGCTCAGTGGTCCAAAGTACTTTTTTCGGATGAAAGCAAATTTTGCATGTCATTCGGAAATCAAGGTGCCAGAGTCTGGAGGAAGACTGGGGAGAGGGAAATGCCAAAATGCCTGAAGTCCAGTGTCAAGTACCCACAGTCAGTGATGGTCTGGGGTGCCATGTCAGCTGCTGGTGTTGGTCCACTGTGTTTTATCAAGGGCAGGGTCAATGCAGCTAGCTATCAGGAGATTTTGGAGCACTTCATGCTTCCATCTGCTGAAAAGCTTTATGGAGATGAAGATTTCATTTTTCAGCACGACCTGGCACCTGCTCACAGTGCCAAAACCACTGGTAAATGGTTTACTGACCATGGTATTACTGTGCTCAATTGGCCTGCCAACTCTCCTGACCTGAACCCCATAGAGAATCTGTGGGATATTGGGAAGAGAAAGTTGAGAGACGCAAGACCCAACACTCTGGATGAGCTTAAGGCCGCTATCGAAGCATCCTGGGCCTCCATAACACCTCAGCAGTGCCACAGGCTGGTTGCCTCCATGCCACGCCGCATTGAAGCAGTCATTTCTGCAAAAGGATTCCCGACCAAGTATTGAGTGCATAACTGAACATAATTATTTGAAGGTTGACTTTTTTTGTATTAAAAACACTTTTCTTTTATTGGTCGGATGAAATATGCTAATTTTTTGAGATAGGATTTTTGGGTTTTCATGAGCTGTATGCCAAAATCATCAATATTAAAACAAGAAAAGGCTTGAACTACTTCAGTTGTGTGTAATGAATCTAAAATATATGAAAGTCTAATGTTTATCAGTACATTACAGAAAATAATGAACTTTATCACAATATGCTAATTTTTTGAGAAGGACCTGTATGTGTGTGGTGGCACAGTGGTGTAGTGGGTAGCACTCTCACTCAGCAGCAAAAAGGGTAGCCGGTTCGAATCCTGACCACAACACCACCCACCCGGAGTATGCACGTTCTCCCTGTATCTGTGTGGGTTTCCTCCATATACACCAGTATATGGGAACGTATAATTATTATATGTGGCTAATTAATAGAAAATTGATGATGTGTTATAAATTAAATGAATTCATGAAATAAAATCAATTCAATTAAATCAAATAATCAAAATACTGTAGAATAATTGTACATACAGAGAGGGATAATAATACCATTAAGTGCATGTATAATGATAATAAAAATAATAAAATTAGTCATGAAAATGATGTGTTAAAAGGTTGGGATAAATGTAGCAAACAATTACAGTAATAAATTATTGACAATATTAAATGGTGTTGAAAACAAGGTAGGGTTGGATTATCAGACAATACTCAAGATGTCAAGCTCCTCGTTCATACCCCCAGGTGAGAGTGAGCCGAGTTGGTAAATCCAAAAGGTTTCTCTCCTGCAAAGGAGGGAAAACCTTTCGTTATCCGTTAGTGTCCCTTTTGTCCGAACGGACAGTTTCATAGATTACGCAGAAATTGCACTAAAGTTGAAGACTATACTATACAGGGGTCTCTCATGATGAAGAAATTTGAAGAAAAGGGGTACCCTCGTGATTTGGTAGAACAAGCATTCCTTTCAAATACCGACAAACAAACAAAGATTAAAGACGAACATAAAGACACAAACAACAAAGAAAACAATGCCAGGTTTATATCAACGTTCAATACTAAACATAGGGCCATCTTCAAAATTATCAACAAACATTTTAACATTCTGAAATTAGATCAATTTTTAGCACCATTGCTCCCCCCCAAGCCTCAAGTTACCTTCAGAAGAACCCGCACCATCCGCAATTCTATTGCTCCAAGTAAATTGACCAATCCCAATAACAATAGACCTTTGGACATCCGAGCTTATTTTGACAACAGAACCGCCATCTTCAAATGCTGCAAAAGAGGGTGCCTAACATGCCAGTCAATCACCAATGGACGACCAGAAATCATTACCTCCAAAGGTGATAGATTTTAAATAAAACAATTCCTTACCTGCTCAACTGAGTATATTATCTATGTCCTGCGTTGTCCCTGCAAACTTTTATATGTGGGGCGTACGATTTGCACTTTACGTGTGAGAGTGGGCGAACACCGCAGACTCATCAAAAAAGGCTGCGACAAACATAGCGTCCCGCGCCATTTCCTACAGGGCACATAACAAAAACTTTAAGGTACTTGAGGTCATGGCAATAGAGGCCATACCAAAAGGGACACTAGCGGATAACGAAAGGTTTTCCCTCCTTTGCAGGAGAGAAACCTTTTGGATTTACCAACTCGGCTCACTCTCACCTGGGGGTATGAACATCTTGAGTATTGTCATCTTGAGCTTGACATCTTGAGCATTGTCTGATAATCCAACCCTACCTTGTTTTCAACACCTTTTAATATTTAATATTGTCAATAATTTATTACTGTAATTAATTAATTACTGTAATTGTTTGCTACATTTATCCCAACCTTTTAACACATCATTTTCATGACTAATTTTATTATTTTTATTATCATTATACATGCACTTAATGGTATTATTATCCCTCTCTGTATGTACAATTATTCTACAGTATTTTGATTATTTGATTTAATTGAATTGATTTTATTTCATTAATTCATTTAATTTATAACACATTGCATGCCAGCCAAGCCACCGCCGCAGGGAGCTCCACCGCACACTTTCATAGCTAAAATGCTAAATTACAAGGACCGAGATGCTGCCCTCAGATTGGCCAGATTGAAGGGGAATATCACCTTTGGGAATGCTAAGGTGGCTGTGTTTCCTGATTTCTTGGTGGAGGTTCAACGCCGCCGCCAAACTTTCATGGAGGCCAAGCGCAGGCTCAGAATCCACAACTACAAATATGCTATGCTGTTTCCTGCCCGTCTCAGAGTGGAACATGATGGCAAAGTCCTTTTTTTTTTTGATAAACCTGAAGACACCATCACCTGGCTGGAACGCCGCGCTCTCCCTGGCTCGGGGAAATAAGTGACTTTGTGAGTATGATGTCTTCTATCCTGGACCTGCCCAAACTTGTCATTTTTTCTGTGCTGCCGAGCTGCATGACCTGACTGCTTATTTGCACCTTACCCCTTTATTCCCAGGATTACACCTGTTGTTCTATTTGTGGAACCCTAGGGATTGCTACCTTATAGCCAGGAGCATGCAATAGTTAGTGGCGGGCAATACGCCTTCATACCGCAGGACCTGTGGTACACTACTTGAATGTATTACTGACTAAACTCCTTTGAGCCCCATTGTGGGCTCCCACATATCCTTAGCTGCGAATGCAGAAGGAGCCCAGGACAGTAGGAGTTCTGCTGTAAACGTGTACAGTGCAGCGAGACTTTTCCCCATGCCCATCCAGGATGTATGGACAAGGTGCCCGGGGCCTTAGAGACTGCCCATGTGCGGTCTCTCACATTTGCAGAGGATACTCTGATGCATTTATATTAGCCTCATGCTGCTGTAGGCCTGTTATGAATCCTTACTGCATACGGCTGTTAATGAGGTGGCTTTCACTCCCGTTTTATATTACAACCCCCTTTTTTTTCTGGATGGCAGTTACAGTTCTGTTTTGGGATGATGCCCGCATCAGTTCGACAAGATGCAGGGCGGGGTGGGGGAGGGGGTAAGGGAGGGGAAGTTATGGTTTAATTTTATGTCAGTGTATATGATGAATCAGACACATTACATGCAACATTGTCCAGCACTCACATGGTGTCTCTATGTGTTATTACGCTCCTTACTGCTCCTTCTTTATGTGTACCAGCGGTTCACTGTGCCTAGGTCGTATGGGACCATATTGTTTAAAGGTAAACTATGGGTGTGTTCTGATGGGGGTAAATTGATATGGCGTCATTAAAATTCTTGGTCTGGAATGTGAGGGGGCTGCGCGACAAAATCAAGCGTGCGGCGGCCCTTACATTCCTGAAAAAGCAGAGGGCTGATGTGGCGGTGCTGGTGGAGACGCACATAGAGGGGCGACTCCAGTTGGCCCTTCGCCGACCCTGGGTGGGGTGGGCGTACCACTCATCTCACACATCACATTCTAGAGGTGTCTCTGTGCTAGTGGCGAAGTCTGTGCACTTTGAATTGGGTGAGGTCACTACTGACCCCAGAGGTCGCTACATATTTCTGTCAGCCAAACTGTATGGGGAACCCCTTCTAATCTTGGCCTTCTATATACCTCCCCCATATAGTGAATCCATACTACTTGATGGCATTTCTTTAATGGCTAGATACCCTGCTACGCAGGCAATTTGGTTGGGGGATTTTAACATGGTGTTAAACACAGTTATGGATAGGTTACTGACCTCCCAGGGAACGGTGAGACCTGCTGGGGATACTAAGTTCTCCAAGCTAATTTCTTCCTTCAACCTTATTGATACCTGTAGACACAAGTATCCCCAAGCCAGAGCATATTCTTGTTTCTCCGCATCCCATAACTCCATGTCTAGAATAGACTTTATCTTTATCTCCCAGGGATTAGCCCCACGCTTACAGACTGCAGCCTTCGGGCCCAGACTATTGTCTGACCATAGTCCCTACTCGATCACTCTGAGTGTCCCCCTAGACAAACCGTTGCGGTCATGGCGCCTGAACCCGTTCTGGCTGTCACTTCTGCCAGAGGAAGACGAACTTACTGAGGAGTGGAGTAGATTCTTTTCAGATAATACCCATTCTGCTTCCCCCTCCATAGTATGGGAATCATTCAAGCTGCATGCCCGGGCACACCTAATTTTTTATATCAATAGAATTAAGGCAGACTCTTCTGAGGCTTCTACCAAGGCGTTGGAGGCACTTTCCAATTTGGAAAGCACGTATGCAACTGACCCGTCACCTGCTAATGCGAGTCTACTCAAACTACAGACCAGGGTAGTTAATCAACTTCAATTTGAAAAAGCTAAACGCAAATTATTTTTCACTAGGCAAAAAATGTTCGAACATGGGGAAAATGCTGGCAAACTATTAGCATACTTGATTCATATTGAGGAAAGACCTCCAGTAGTTATCACCCTGCGTGGATCGGGGGGGACCCCGATTACAGACCCTCGCGCAGTGACCTCCAAGTTTAAAGACTTATTTTCTGACCTATACCAATCCTCAGCTCCTCCCAATAGCGACCACATGACCTCTTTCCTCGCGAGCGTGCCCTTTCCGAAACTGACGGAAGACCAGGTTGCCCTCCTTTAGGCACCCCTCACTGAAGGTGAGATAGCCATAGCCATAGCGAGTTTTGCTAGGTCCAAATCTCCGGGATCGGACGGTCTCCCCATAGAATTTTACTCTCAGTTTGGTGAAGTTCTCATTCCCAAATTACTGGCACTATATAACGATCTCTTTGAGTCCTTTGCTTTTCCTACCCTCTATGTGGGAGGCCATGATAGTACTCATACCTAAACCCGGAAAAGACCCGGGACTCCCTGAGTCTTACCGCCATATCTCCCTGCTACAAGTGGACATTAAAATCCTAGCCAAAATTCTTTCCATACGCCTCAACCAGATCATCCTCTCCCTTATACACCCGGACCAAGCCGGCTTCATGCCATGTCGCAATACTTCGTTTAACCTACGGAAGCTCTTTATTAATTTGCAGGCCACACACGAGGCAGTCGGAACGCGAGTAGTGGTGACGTTGGACACCGCAAAAGCTTTTGACTCAGTAGAATGGGAATATCTCTGGAGATGCCTGGAGGGGTATGGATTCGGGCCGAACTTTGTGCGGTGGACTAAGCTCCTTTATCGGGATCCGTCGGCCAAGGTGGTGGTGAATGGGTGGCCCTCTCCGTCGTTCAGCCTCAGTAGAGGCACACGGCAGGGCTGCCCGCTCTCTCCTCTACTGTACGCTTTAGCGGCTGAGCCCCTAGCCATGGTCATTCGGGCAGATCCAGAGATAGCGGGATTAAGCTTGGGACCCCTCACAGAAAAACAAAGTATGTGAGCGGATGACACGCTACTGTGCTTAGCAGATTCACGACCTTCCCTTCTCAGGGCCCTACAAATCATTGAACAGTTTGGAATCGTTTCCGGACTCAAAATTAATTCGGACAAGTCACAGATATTACCACTTGATAGTTTTCCTCCCCCCGAGTCCCAATCCAATTTACCGCTTCAAAGGGTCGGGGTCATAAAGTACCTTGGGATAAATATATCTAGGACCCCTTCTGATTATCTTGCCCTTAATATTGAACCCCTTTTTGCCATGGTCAGGACCAAAATCTGCGCTTGGGCCCGGCTGCCCCTCGGGGTGTGGGGACGTATTAACCTTATTAAAATGGTCCTTTTGCCTAAGGTTTTATACATTCTTTGGCACTCCCCTATATATATCCAACTAAAGTACTTTAAGATATTGGAAGCTCTGCTTAAACCATTTGTTTGAGGGCCCAGTCGTCATAAACTTTCCTTTTAACCTTTATTACATTGCGGCCCAGCTGTCCCAGTTCTATCATATTGATAAGACTGACAGCGAGCGATTTCGAATTCTGCTATGTCCAAAATGGGCGCAACAAACCCAAGACCCCCTTTATCCACTTGCCCTGGGGACAGGTAGTACAGATCCGGGAGAGGATACTAAATCTCTCTTATATCACTATAAGCGTGTGTGGTCCCTCGCATCCACCAGACTCAAAATACCACCCCACAATTATTATGCGCCTCTGTGGCATAATTCATCTCTGCAAGAATATGGACGCATATTAGATTCGGGAGTATGGAGTTCTCGAGGCATATATTACCCAGTGGCGTCACTAGGGTTGGTGTCACCTGGTGCGGTATAACATGGTGTCACCCCCCCCCCCCCGCCGACGCACCAACTGCCCCAGTGTAAAAGGGGCTTAACCGAGGGCTCCAACACGATGAGTGACTTCATCGCAGCTCTGCCCCCACACTTTTCATTATCTGCTGTCCCCAGGGACAGATCCAATCCAGAGATCCCACTGTATGGTGATCTCTGGATCGGATCTGTCCCTGGGGACAGCAGATAATGGCATCATTGGCATGATTTGGATTTTGGAACTGACCTGCTGAAACGGTGTTTTGTTTGCTGGACCGGATCTGATGGCTGCAGAGAAGATGAGAAGATGCTGTAATCTGCTGACAACAAGGCGTGTTGCTTGCTTGGACCGGTTCTGATGGCCGCAGAGAAGACGAGAAGATGCTGTAATCTGCTGACAACAAGGCGTGTTGCTTGCTTGGACCGGATCTGATGGCCGCAGAGAAGACGAGAAGATGCTGTGACCTGCTGACAACAAGGCGTGTTGCTTGCTTGGACCGGATCTGATGGCCGCAGAGAAGACGAGAAGATGCTGTGACCTGCTGACAACAAGGCGTGTTGCTTGCTTGGACCGGATCTGATGGCCACAGAGAAGACGAGAAGATGCTGTGACCTGCTGACAACAAGGCGTGTTGCTTGCTTGGACTGGATCTGATGGCCGCAGATAAGACGAGAAGATGCTGTGACCTGCTGACAACAAGGCGTGTTGCTTGCTTGGACCGGATCTGATGGCCACAGAGAAGACGAGAAGATGCTGCTGTGACCTTCTGCTTGCTGGATGGATCTGATGTGGGTGTGGGTCACTGTCTGCCTACACCTGTGCTGTGGTCTGTGGACACCCCCCCCTTATCAGGCCAGATTAGGGCGGCTCCGCTCAGCTATCATACCTGGTGACACAGAGCACCCCCCCCCCCATGAGACCAGCTTGCTCAGGGTGGGTAGGTGTGTCACTCAGCTACTGTGCCTATATCTAATATAATATATCTGTGGCCAGCAGCATTCCCCCCCCCCCCCCATCATCATCATCATCAGACCAGCTCAGGCTGGGGGTGTCTCAGTCAGCTAATATAAATTATATTGTGAGTGTTGGCTGTCTGATAATGGGGGGGGGGGGGCTGCTGGACACAGATATATTATATTACATATAATAGGCACAGTAGCACAGGAGTTAGCTGGTCTGGTGGGGGGAGGGGCGGCTGGACCAGCTATATTACATAGTATATATATATATATATATATATATATATAAAATCTATAGCTGTGTCTAGCAGCAGACCACCTTGCATCCCCCCCCCTTCCTTATCATATCATATACAGGCCGTCAGGGGCAGGGCGCCAGACACTGAAACTGAGTCCTCCCACTGTCCCACACTAGCTCTCTTACAAAGGCAACCCCCCCCCCATACACACACCTCATCTTGTGGTCCGGCGGGCCGACGGTGGAGAACCCCCCCCCCACCTGTTCTTATTCTGTGCGCCGCGCCGCCGCCAGCTGGAGTCTCAGACAGTCTGTACTCCTGGAGAGTGGAGAGGAGGAGGGCTGGGCACTGTGGGCAGCGACCGTCACACACAGCAGCCGCGCCGCCCGGGCGGAGAAAGTTGTGTGTGTGCTGCAGTGACGTGTCGTCACATCATCACAGTGCAGTGTGATGATGTGACAGGCTGAGTCGCTCGCTGGCTCTGTAGGGTAGGGAGGAGGATTGGAATTTAGGAATAGGAAGAATAAGGAGCCGGAGGACACACACCAGGCGCGGCCGCGGCGCTGGAGGTGTTGTTCCAGGCTTCCAGCCCAGCGGGGTGAAATTAATCAATGAATGGGTCAGCTGTAAAAAAAAAAAAAAAAAAAAAAAAAAAAAAAGGAGGGTGTCACCCCTCTAGCGGGTGTCACCCGGGGGCGGATCGCACCCCCCGCACCCCCCTAGCAACGCCTCTGATATTACCTACACCACATTCTGTCTGACGGTAATCTTAAACCATTTGATCTGCTTAAAGAACAATATATGCTCCATAACCACATGTTCTTTCGCTACCTCCAGATCCGCCACGCGACTCAGGCCCAGTTCCCGCAATCTCCCCCACAACCCACGTCAAATCCGATCATGGCTATTGCTAGGAGTGCAGAACCGAAGGGCCTAATCTCATGCTTTTACAATATGCTCTCCACCCCCGTCTCTAGCAAACTGGCATTTGATCTGAAGCCTAGATGGGAGAGGGAGGTGGGCCCATTGGAAAATGAGGAATGGGAGGAGGCCCTTGAGACCTGCAGGGAGGTGTCCCCCAAGCTGTCTGACAGGTTGTCACAAATTTATATTTTACACAGAGCATATCTTACCCCACTTAGGGTGGCCAGGTATAGGAGGGGACAGTCTACCCTCTGTCCACTTTGTGGCTTTGAGACGGGCACCTTCTTTCACTTGCTATGGGCTTGTGTTAAAATTCAGGATCTATGGAAACAGGTGGTGGATTTCCTGCATGATGATATGGGCTCACCTCTTACCTTAGATCCAAAACAGTGCCTTCTAGGGATCTTCCCAGTAGGTGTGGACAAATATTCAAAAATATTCCTTCAGGAGACCCTGTTTTCGGCCAGAAAAATCATCGCCAGAAAGTGGATGAGGCCATTACCTCCCACCATGGCGGAATGGAAGGCGGAAGTTAATGCCACTATGCCGTACAAAAAGTGTTTATATAAACAGGGGGTGCCCATCCAAATATGAGAAGGTCTGGAACCGCTGGTTACAGAACTCTGATACCTGTAGTTGATTGTGAGATAAGTCCTTTTTATGGAAAGTATAGTCTGTACACTGTTCTATACAATGCCCCTAATGCCAGAAATCTTATATCATGTACCTGTACTGATGGAACACTTGCTCCATATGTTGTAGCATCAGATGTATTGTGTGGCCAATGTCATTGATGTGGTATTATTTGACTTGCATAGTTTGTGATTTGTACTTCATATGTATACACTGTGTCTAATTCAATAAAACCTTTGTTAATTAAAAAAGTAGTGTGTTTTATTTTTGACACTTGTTTTTAGGTGAATGGGTAGGGGTACAATTTACCCCATACTCATTCACATAGGGTGGGGGGCCGGGATCTGGGGGCCCCCCTTGTTAAAAGGGGGCTCCCAGATTCTGATAAGCCCCCAACCCTCAGACCCCGACAACCAATGGCCAGGGTTGTCGGGAAGAGGCCCTTGTCCTCATCAACATGGGGACAAGGTGCTTTGGGGTGGGGGGCACAGGGCCCCCCTGCCCCAAAGCACCCACCCCCCATGTTGAGGGAATGTGGCCTGGTACGGTTTAGGAGGGGGGCGCTCGCTCGTCCCCACCCCCTTTCCTGACCTCCCGGGCTGTGTGCTCAGATAAGGGTCTGGTATGGATTGTGGGGGGGATCCCCACGCCATTTTTTTGGCGTAGGGGTTCCCATTAAAATCCATACTAGACTGAAGTGCCTGGTATGCTATTGGAGGGGGGACCCATGGCGTTTAAAAAAATAAATAATTGGCGTGGAGTTCCCCTTCAAGATCATCAGACCATAAGTCGCATGCCAAAGTCGGATCAGTCAAGATGGCGAACCGACTTTGAACCGTCTGCAGTGATATGCAATGGACTGAAGTAATATCAAAGTCGGACCAAAGTAGTACAGGGAGCATTTTCAAAGTCGGACGGAATTGTGTCGGACCAGTTAAGATGGCTCCCATAGGGAAACATTGATTTTTACACGTCATGTAACATGAGCTCCCAATGTCGGAGCATTTGTCGTACCAGTGTGAACCCAGCTTTAGTGCTAATTCAACTATTAATTATCCAAGGCAATTTGACAAAGCTATGCCTCATTGTATGCCTGCCGCTTTTTGTATAAATTATTAGACTGCCGTGTATGCGCTTTCATACAAGTTACAATATTGCCATCTAACCAGATTGGTTGACAGTTCTAGTTCTGGTTTGAAATTGAAGTTGGAATAATACGTCCACATGTATTGTGGCATGGGCAACGATCATTGTTTTCTCCTCTCCTCTCCGATTTTGCTTCCTTAGGCTATCCTTAATTATACTTGGAGAGACCCTTGGTGTGTAAGAAATTAAGCGGAGTTCTGATTTGTCTGTGTTATTATATCCAGACTCTGGTCTTTTAATTAATGACAACGTTGTCACTTTTTTTAATATGTTTTTGATACTGCCTGATGTCCATTAAAATTACTATGTTTAGAATTTTTAGTCACACTAATAGCATTAACTGTGGTAGTTGCCTTTTTTATGGGTGCCTTCCCACCTCTTATTTTGTATTTGATTTTTGGTACGGAAATCAACACCAACATGGTGACATAGTGGACTATATTTATTGGCCCCTCCCCTCAGGGGATATCTTTGTGATAATCCTCTGTCTATAGTTAATCTTTTATGCATGGGATGAATATGATGCCATATGTTGTGCTATATACTGTACATAGTGTGAGGGGGTTAACTCAGTAGCGGGTGTGTGTGACCCCCTGGTTGGGCTCCCCACACAAAAACAGGGCCAGCAGACGGAGGTTGTGGTTTTCAAAATCAAAAGGTGCGGTTTATTTCTCTATGTACAGTGACAAAAACACAGCAAAGCCAAAAAGAAACATAAACAAAATAAATCCTGGTCAGTTTGACCTCTGACTAAACATGCAGGTTTCCTAAACTAACAACTGGGATCAGCCTGGTGCTGTCCTAGTCCCTAAGTCCCTGGTTTAGTAAAAGTCCAAACAAATAGCCACACAGGCTTTGCCTCACCGCACAGGGGTTCACTCTCCCTAGACAGTCCACACAGGTCTGGGTCCAGGCATGAGCTAACACCTAATGAATCTGGGAGTTCTTATAGAGGCCTAAATGAGCTGACAAGCTTCAGCTGGTCTCATCAACTCCCTGCCTGCACGACGCCCAGCCCTCTCCCTAGAGGTATGAGTCATCCATGAGCCCACTAGCCTCAGCTGGGCTTCATCAACTCCCTCCCTAGTTGTATAAGTCAGCATAAAGCCTGAATCTGGGAGAAATATATCTACCCCCCTGGATGCAACCAGGTGACTTTACCTTCCTGCTGTCACATACCCCCCCCTCTTGTTTTAACCTTGGGGTTGGAACACCAGCAATCAGGCATTCATGTACTCGAGACAAAGCATCCACATTCCCCATTTGAACGCCAGGGCGATGCTTTACTGTGAAGTTGAATTCCTGTAGGGCCAGGAACCACCTATTCACTCTTCTATTTGTCTCCTTGTTTTGAGCCATCCACTTTAACGGAGCGTGATCCGTAACCATGTCAAAGTGCCTACCTAGCAGATAGTACCGAAGGGAATCTAGAGCCCACTTCACCGCTAAACACTCCTTTTCAACCGTGGCGTAATTTACCTCATGGGACTTCAACTTCCTGCTGAGGTAAATGACTGGGTGCTCTTCCCCGTTCCAGACCTGGGACAATACTGCTCCTAACCCCACATCTGACGCATCACTTTGTACGACAAAGTCTTTAGAGAAGTCGGGTGAGTACAACACTGGCTGGCTACATAAGGCTTGTTTCAAGAATTGGAATGCTGCCTCAGCCTCGGGGGTCCATTTAATCATGACCGACCCTTTCCCTTTCGTCAGGTTGGTTAGGGGCACAGCCTTAGAAGCAAAGTGGGGAATGAAGCGCCGATAATAACCCGCGATTCCCAGAAAGGCCCGTACCTGCTTCTTGCTGTTGGGACGTGGCCAACTCTGGATGGCCTCGACTTTGTTGAGTTGGGGTTTTATCACTCCCCTGCCAATGGTGTACCCAAGATATTTGGCCTCCTCCTGCCCAATGGTACACTTCTTGGGGTTAGCCGTAAACCCCGCTTCCCGGATAGAGTCTAGGACTGCTTGCACTTTTGGCAGATGTGAGGCCCAATCTGTGCTATGGACAATTACGTCATCCAGGTAAGCCGCAGCATACTTCCGATGGGGCCTCAGTATCTGGTCCATTTTCCGCTGGAATGTGGCCGGCGCATTCTGTAACCCGAACGGCATTCTCTTATATTGGAACGCCCCGTCTGGGATTACAAATGCGGTTTTCTCTTTGGCCGACTTGGCCAGGGGAATTTGCCAATACCCTTTTGTGAGGTCAAGAGTCGTCATGTATCGGGCTGTTCCCAGCCGGTCGATCAACTCATCTATACGTGGCATGGGGTAGGTGTCAAATTTTGTAACTTTGTTCAACTGACGAAAATCGTTACAAAATCGCCAGCTCCCATCCGGTTTAGGCACCAACACAATGGGACTAGACCAATCACTTTGGGACTCCTCTATCACCCCTAAGTTCAGCATTTTCTGTACTTCCTCCCGTATTGCCTCCCGTCGGGCCTCTGGGATCCGATAGGGTTTTAACTTCACCCTTTCACCGGGCGGGGTAATAATATCATGCTCTACCCCAGATGTTTGTCCCGGCAGCTCAGAGAACACCTCCTTGTTGCGAAGCACAAACTCCTTAACCTCCTGTTGTTGGGGTTGTGACAAGGTGGCTGCTATTCCAACCTCCGGAATCACGCAACCAGTTTGAGCTGGTGACCAAGTTTCTGCGACTAGGGACTCTCTATCCCTCCAGGCTTTCAACAGATTAACGTGATATATCTGTTCGGGCTTTCGCCTTCCTGGTTGTCTGACCTTGTAATTCACTTCGCTCACTTTTTCCATTATCTCGTAGGGGCCTTGCCATTTGGCAAGGAATTTACTTTCAACCGTAGGGACAAGTACCAATATCCTATCCCCCGGGGAAAAGGTACGGGTCTTTGCTCCACGGTTGTACACTCTCTGCTGTGCCAACTGCGCTTGGGCCAAATGTTCCTTCACGATGGGCATTACCTGTGCAATTCGATCTTGCATCAGGGCGACATGCTCAATCACACTCCTGTGGGGAGAACTCTCACTTTCCCAAGTTTCCTTGGCAATATCCAACAGCCCTCTTGGGTGTCTCCCATACAGTAACTCAAAGGGGGAGAATCCCGTAGAGGATTGGGGCACCTCCCTAATAGCAAACATCAAATAAGGAAGTAGACAGTCCCAATCCTTTCCATCTCTATCCACCACTTTCTTCAACATTTGTTTTAGGGTTTTGTTGAATCTTTCAACCAGCCCATCAGTTTGGGGGTGATACACAGATGTACGCAATTGCGTCACTTTGAACAATTTACACAGCTCTTTCATAACCCGGGACATAAAGGGTGTACCTTGGTCCGTAAGCAGTTCTTTACAAATACCCACCCGGCTAAAAACAAGAGATAGCTCTTTGGCTATGGTTTTGGCCGAGGTATTTCTGAGAGGGATCGCTTCTGGATAACGGGTGGCATAGTCCATTATAACCAATATGTACTGGTGCCCCCTAGCGGACTTGATTATAGGACATACCAAATCCATTGCGATTCTCTCAAACGGGACCTCAATGATGGGTAGAGGGACCAGCGGGCTACGGAAATGTGGCATCGGGGCCGACCTCTGACACACAGGGCAGGAGGAACAATAATTTTCTATGTCCTTCATCACCCCAGGCCAATAGAATCTCTGTAATACCCTCTCTCGGGTTTTCTCTGTCCCCAGATGACCTCCAAGAATGTGCCCATGGGCCAACTCCAACACCAACTTCCTGTAAGGTTTGGGCACCACAAGCTGCTCAACGGTTTCTTCTGCCCTTTTTGCCACCCGATACAGTAGGTCCTTCTCTACGCTGAAGTATGGGTAAGTGCAGGTATTATCTGGGTTCACTAACTCGCCATCTATTTCCACTACGTTTTCCCGTGCCTTTATTAGGGCGGGGTCTTTTAACTGTTCTGTGGCAAAATTTTCCCTGTGAACCTCCAGATCAGAAAACTCCACAGACGGTAGGTTTTCGTCTGAGGAGGTGGGCTCCTCTCCAGTTTCTTGAGTCTCCCCTGCCAATACTGACAAGGGAAATTCTGGAGAGTCCTCACCACTCTCAGAGGAGTTCTGGCTATCACATTCCTGGTACATAGGGGCACCAGTGGGGGGCTCAGGATCATCCCACAGTTCCCAGAACTTCGGAAAATCTCTTCCCACAATGGCATCATGCGGTAATTGAGATACTAACCCCACTGGATGAGAGAGGGTACCTTTGGGGGTCTCGAAACACACTGTAGTCACTGGATACTCTCGGGTGTCCCCATGCACACAAATAACAGCTACCTTGCTATTCCCAGAGACCTCTGTTTTAACTAATTCAGCCTTTATCAGGGTCACAAGGCTACCTGAATCCAGTAATACCACAACATTTCTACCATTAATACACATTTTGCATAAATGTTTCTCAGTTCCCCGAATGGCAGTGCATGCGACTGTCGCACACAGCGACTGACGTCTGTCCGTCAGAAAGTCACATTGCATGGGTTCCTCCACAACCGGGCAATTTGCTGCAATATGTCCCGCTTGCCGGCAGCGGTAGCAAACAATCCTTTTGGCTGCCTCTTGAGCCCCTGACTTCCCAGGCTGTTCTCGCCAAACTTTGGGTAGAGCTCCCACCCTCTCACTCTCTCCACCCTCACCCCTTGGAATCCTCTTATCCGCCCCTGGGGATTGTCTGGTCTTAGGGTGGAAAGTCCGAGAGTCTCTGGAAGAGGCCGTCAGGTTCTCTGTAGCCAAGTATTTCTCTACACGATCCACAAGACCACCGGCCGTCTCTGGGTCTCCATGGCTTACCCACTTTTGGATGGCAGTAGGAAGAGCTCTCAAAAACCGATCCATTACAACACGTTCCACAATCTCTGGTGCGGACAAAGTCTCTGGCTGTAGCCACTTCCTGCTCAGGTGAATGAGATCATACATTTGAGACCTGGGGGGTTTTCCAAGCTGGAAAGTCCAGTTATGCACACGCTGAGCCCGGACAGCCAGGGTGACACCCAGCCTTGCCAATATTTCAGCTTTTAGCATCACATAGTCTTTTGCTTGGTCAGGCTCTAGGTCATAGTAAGCCTTCTGCGATTCACCAGTTAACAGAGGAGCCACCAGTCCAGCCCACTGCTCCTCAGGCCACTTTTCTCTTTCAGCAGTCCTTTCAAATGTGGTCAAAAATACCTCTGGATCATCCTCTCCAGTCATTTTTGTCAATAAACGACTCACCCCAAAGGACGCGGTATTAGTGGGACGGCTTTCCTCACTGGTCTGCGGACGTTGCTGCATTACTGCTTCCATTTGTTGTAGTCTCTGCTCTTGCTTCTGTAACAGGTCTATGAAGCGGGCCTCAGATTGCTGCTGGGCTTGTTGATGAGCTTGCTGCTGGGCTGCAAGGCTCCTTTGCAAACCTGCATTTGTCTGCTGTTGATTGGCATTTGCTAGAGCCAGCTGTTTCAGTATCTCCTCCATGCTGGCTTAAAAAAAACTGCCACTGGTTCTCCACCAACTGTGAGGGGGTTAACTCAGTAGCGGGTGTGTGTGACCCCCTGGTTGGGCTCCCCACACAAAAACAGGGCCAGCAGACGGAGGTTGTGGTTTTCAAAATCAAAAGGTGCGGTTTATTTCTCTATGTACAGTGACAAAAACACAGCAAAGCCAAAAAGAAACATAAACAAAATAAATCCTGGTCAGTTTGACCTCTGACTAAACATGCAGGTTTCCTAAACTAACAACTGGGATCAGCCTGGTGCTGTCCTAGTCCCTAAGTCCCTGGTTTAGTAAAAGTCCAAACAAATAGCCACACAGGCTTTGCCTCACCGCACAGGGGTTCACTCTCCCTAGACAGTCCACACAGGTCTGGGTCCAGGCATGAGCTAACACCTAATGAATCTGGGAGTTCTTATAGAGGCCTAAATGAGCTGACAAGCTTCAGCTGGTCTCATCAACTCCCTGCCTGCACGACGCCCAGCCCTCTCCCTAGAGGTATGAGTCATCCATGAGCCCACTAGCCTCAGCTGGGCTTCATCAACTCCCTCCCTAGTTGTATAAGTCAGCATAAAGCCTGAATCTGGGAGAAATATATCTACCCCCCTGGATGCAACCAGGTGACTTTACCTTCCTGCTGTCACAATAGATACACAATAATATTTTTGCAAGCAAAATATGATGTAAAACAATTTACGGCCTGTGTTTGACTATTCTAATAAAGTGAGTTTCACGTGTATCCCGTGTAGTGTGGGAGTAAAATAACCTCAGCATTGGTGTTATTGACAGTAATGTTTTTTTTCGAGGAGGCCTCTTGAAAACTAAGAGCAAAGGGTCACTTTAAAAGCTGCAATGGAAACTCAGAAAACTGAGGGGATCCCGCCAACCAGAACTAGCCTGCAGATATTGGCGCATCCACAGACCCCTAAGATTGCTACACACTCTCTCTAATAAGCCCCCTTGTCTGCAACAGTAAACTGTCACCTAAAAAGTGGCAAGGGATGATTAGACAAGGGGAAAAAAGGATGATCAATTGCAGTCGGGGGGGGGGGGCATAGCCTGCTAATAATAGGGTGTCTAGAAACACCCCATAGCACTCCACATACCATCTCCAAAGGCCAGTTTAGCACAGCATGAAGCACATCTGCCATGCTGCAGGAAAAGCACACTTTGCCGTCGATAAATATAAGGGCCAAACTGTGACACTGAGCAATGAATGTGTAGTGCACACTGGCAGGACTGACGAATGGCACTAGCATGACACGGGATCGGCTAGGCAGCCCAAAACCAGCCAGGGCAGGGCACCTCCTTAAAGTTCTCTTTGGAGCTGCACACCACTGATCTGTCCTTAGATAAAGTTAACAAATGTCTGGCCTGCAGGGATACAATTGGGACAACAGTAAATGGCCAGTGCAGAACAGGTCTGGTGGTGACCAGAGCCACCAGGAGAGCCCAGGGTGCCATTCCCAGCTCAGTCCCAGTTACCCCAGCCTCTTACCTTAAATTGTCTCTCACATCCCATTCATGAAGGATGCAGGAAGATTCTCCCAAACTCTCTTGGGTAATTCTTATTGCCTTAGCGTGGAGTGGGAGAGGCCAGCAAGAGGGAGAAGTGCCCAACTATGGAAAAGTCAAAACAATGGCACAGGTTGCAACAGTTGGTACAGGTTGTACAGAAACTGGGACTATATTCCAACTGTTGGATGAAGATCACCTGACAGATCCGGCTTCTTTAATTTTTCAAACGCTTTGGCACACCACTCTGCATGACACTGTCACTGCATCTCACTGCCATGGGGAATACTGCTGGGGACAGTTTTTTAGACCTTTCAGAACAAGAACTGTTCCTGTGAAAGAAGCCGAATGGCAACCATACATCAGCCACACAAATTGCATCTAACTGGCCACCCATATGCTTGTCTGCTTTCCTCGTTGACAATTCATATGTCTTTAAAATGTAGTCCTGCTTGGGTCACACATTACAGCCTAGATGTACAAATTTACCTAGAGCTTCTCAGTTCCCAGAATAACCTCAGACTCTTCACATGTTTACCATCAACGTGCAAGGATCCTTACAGGAAAAGATTGTTGGCTTCTAAATAGGGTTTTACTTACTGGTAAATTCAATCAAATTTACATTTTGGTTTTATAATTACTAATTATAGTATTCATACATTGATAAAACTTCCTGCTTTGGGATGAAATGTACGTGAGGAAGAGCATGTCATTTCTTCTGTCTTTTGATTCTTTAATCCATTTAGAAATAAAAATGCTCAGTGTTTGTGATGTCTGTGCCAGGAAATAGATGTTAAAAGGAAAAGATGGAATGGAGGAAGAATGAGATTCCCATGAGTAAAGACTTACTGGATAGTTGACTTCCTAAAATTCATTTTCTTTATACCTACTATTACAGAGTTACTAAAAATATGCACTTGATGGGATGACTGTATTATTAGCATTCTAGTTTAGGACTTTTCCCTCTGTTTTTACCTGGTGATCTGGCCAGCAACACCCTCCTGTATTAGTGCCTCCACTCTGGATGAGGAAGCAACACAGGCAACTTTTTACAGCAACATTGTTAATCCAGGGGGAGGGGTGTGTTACATGGGGTAAGAAAATTGGGCGAACGATTGTCTGATTTTCATGGTTGTTTTACAGCAAATCAGAACCGAAAATTCATATGAAAATTCTCGTACAACAAAGGCTTTTTTTTGTTGTTGTTGTTTATTGTTTCTGATCATGCGCAGTCTTTTCTTTTTTTTTTCTTTTTTGTACACACTATACGAAAATTGTATGAAAATTATTTGAATGAAAATGCTCGCCCGATGTTCTTATAGTGTGTACGAGCCTTTAGATATACTAGCAGATTTAGGCAGGACTTGCCTAAAGGGTGGGTGTGGCAAAATTGCACAGTGGGAAGGTTTTAAAGGGGCATCGTTAAATAAAACCAGGAGTGCATAACACACAAGCACAGGGTTCAGGAGAGCGTAAAAAACAGAGTGCTGGGTTCGGGAGAGCATAATACACAGAGTGCAGGGTTCAGGAAGAGCATTAATACACAGAGTGCAGGGTTCAAGAGCACCTAATACACAGAGTACACGGTTCAGGAGTGCATAATACACAGGATTGCAATATACACAGAATTCATGCTTCAGGAGAGGTTTAGGCACAGAGTGCAGTCAGGAGTGCAGAGTTTAGGGATTTGCCATGCAGAGAGGGCACTTCTGCCCCCACATCCAAAGCTCATCATCGCACCCTATCTCTGCAACTACCTCCTAACCTTTCCTCCACAGCAGCTTAGCTCTGCATGCAGTTGCTTCATCTTGACCCCTGCTCCCCCACTGCCCTCACCTTTGCACAAACACCACCCTCTCCATCTGTTCACCTCCAAAAGCCTCTGGTTTCATGTCCCACACAGTCCATTTGCGGCTCTGCATCTCCATCACTGGACAACAACAACAGCAGCGGCAGTGAGAGCACCAGGCTGTTTCTCAGCCAGCATGGGATGCCCTCCCTGAAACACTTAAACACACTGTGCCCAGTAGCTGTTTCTCTGTGTCTGCCCTGAGTGCCTTGCAGGGAGATATAGAGGGAGCTGCCAGGAGAAGCGTGCTGTCACTTGTAGCACAGAAGCTTCATAACAGCTGTGATTCCTATAGTGATGCTGTGAATGGCCCACAGCTATCACATGGTACCTGGGCCAATCATAGCACCCTATACCATGAGATAGCTGTAGGCGAGTCACAGCACACAATAATAAATCACAGGACCAAAGTGTAAACAAAAAAAAAACCCTGATCAACCCCCAGAGTAGTGCATGACAGTGAACTACTCTGATGAAAAGTATGAAAATAAATAGTAAATAGTAATAGTAAAAAAAAGAAAAAAAAATTAAGAGAAGAAAAAATAGTAATATATACTTTTTTTTATAATTTGCCACTAGTCAGTATCTCCGATTACTGCCACACCAGTCATATGATGATGATGTACTGCACTGGTGACAGTATTATGAAAAAAAAAAATGAGGAAAAAAAACCATTTTATTTAGTTTCTGAGAAAAGCTTGACAAAAAATTTGCCATGTCTCTTACTAAATTCCTTCAGACTTTTCCAGCCAGGAGGGTAAGCGTTAATGCCTTTCCCGGGTCTTTAAAATGTTTGGTCTTTTTTCGTTTATATAGCAACAAAAATGAAAAAACCCAGTGGTGATCAAATACCACCAAAAAAAAGCTCTATTTGTGTGAAAAAAAAATGATATAAATTTAATTTGTGTACAATGTAGCATGGCCACATTATTACCAGGTAAAGTAGCACAGTGCTGAATAGCAAAAAATGTCCTGGTCATGAAGGGGGTAAAACCTTCTGGAGGTTAAACACCTGCTTAGATGTTTATAAACGAAAAAGTAAGAGCCCATTCACACAGGGGCGTCTTTGGATCCGACTCCAAATCGCCCCAGGTCGCCCCTAGTCGCCTCAGGTCGCGCTGGCTGAAGAAATCAATGTAAGTTAATGGAGCCGTCCTTATGCACACTACTGCAGTCGCTCCGACTTCAAAAAAGGTCCCTGTACTACTTCAATCCGACTCCTAGGCGACCTGTAACCATTCATTTCAATGGGAGTCGCCTCTCACTGTCTTAATAGGAGCGACTCTCCAGGAAGATAACATACATTTATCAGGCAAAGCTCTCCCTCCCCCTCCCTCCCACAGAGCTGATTCTTGTTTGATTGGCCACTGGAATGTCTCTTGTCCTGCAGGCAACTTGGAGTTGCCTTGTAAATAGCTCCAGGTCGTGCTGTGATTCATTCTCAGGTCGTGTCTGAGTTGCCTCATAAAATCGCACTGGAAGTCGTGTTGCCCCTGTGTGAATGGGCTCTAACTGCTGTGGATACGTCTACTCTTTAATAAAATCTAGCTAAAATTACAGTTCTGGCTTAAAAAAATCTTGTAATCTTGGTTTATGTGATCATACAACATGATGTTTAGGCCACTTTCACACTGATTCGCTTTACAGGAGCCATATCCCTAAAAATAGAGCCTGCAAAGCACCTGTAAAGCGCCTCTCCTGTCACTCCAGTGTGAAAGCCTGAGGGCTTTTACACTGGACTTTTGCGCTGGCAGGATGCTAAAAAAAGTCCTGCAAGCAGCAACTTTGGAGGCACTTTAGGAGCATACACCACTCCTAAAGCACTCCTGCCCATTGAAATCAATGGGCAGCGCCGGCAAAGCAACACTGAATGGCTAAAAATAGCGGCGCTTTAACCGCCAACGCCCCCAGCGCCTCAGTGTGAAAGTACCAAAGCTGATATTTTTCATAAAAGGACTTGAGCCACATCTTCACTATCCATCATGATCATGTAATCCTTGCCGTTGGTCTCACTTTGTCCTAGAATGAAATTCTGGCTCCACAACATAGCAGAGACTTTCAAAATAATTTCTCATTTGACACAAAACATCTGGACTTTCAGTAGAAAACAACAATCACTAAAAGAAGGTTTCAGTGGAAATAACCTTTTGAATTAAAAAATGATAAATACAACTTACGAAGATATACAATCTTGGTTGATAAATCTGAAAAAAGTACATATTTACACTGGCATAGATTTCTGGTTCAGCAGAGTCAGATCAGAGGGGAGTGGGAAAGAAGTGATGCACTTACCTTTATTATAGCTGTTGATTAACCACTTAACGACCGCTCACTGTATATATACATCGGCAGAATGGCACCGACAGGCACAATCACGTAGAGCATACGTGATCGCCTTTGTACAGTTGGGGGGTCCGATCGGACCCCCCTCCTATACAGTGAGCGGCCGTTTATCGTTGGGGAGCGATCAGAGATGAGGGGGTGACCATTCGATTTCGGCCACCCCCTCGCGATCGCTCCCGGCGAATGAAAATGCTTCCTCCGCCATGTGATGTAAACACAGGCAGGAGGAAGTGATGTCATCTCCCTCGCGGCGGTCTTTTCGATTCCGGCGCTGAGGAGAGAAGAAGCAGGTTAGTGCACCAACAGTCCACTGACACATAGGCACACATTTCACCCCCCAGTCACCCCCAGATCACCCCCCAGGTCACCCCCCAGTCACAGTGTCACTGATTGCAGTGATCATTTATTTTACTGATCACTGCATTTAGTGTCATCTGTGATAGTAAAAAGTTGCAGGGCAGTTAGGATTAGGCCCCTTTAGGTCCAGGGTAGCCCCCTAACCCCCCTAATAAAGGTTTAACCCCTTGATCGCCCCCCAGGTAACCCTTTCACCCCCTAACGCCAGCGTCACTAAGCGATCGTATTTTCGATCGCTGTATTTAGTGCCGGTGGTGCCCTAGATAGCCAGTTATTTATTTTTAGTTTTGCCGCAGGTTTTTAGAGCGTCAGGTACCCCCATATATTATTTTAACCCCCTGATTGCCCCTAGAGTTAACCCTTTCACCAGTGATCACCGTATAAGTGTCACTGGTGACACTGGTTACCCAGTTAGTTATTTAGTTATTTAGGTAACCCGTCAGGTTTTTATATAGCGTCGGGTACCCCCATATTTAACCTAATAAAGGTTTTAACCCCCTGATTGCCCCTAGTTAACCCTTTCACCAGTGATCACCATATAAAGGTTACGGGTGACGCTGGTTGGTTAGTTTGCTTTTTATAGCATCAGGGCACCCGCCGTATATAACCCAATAAAGGTTTAACCCCCTGATCGCCCGGCGGGTGAGATCAATTAGGTTTTAGCGCCAGAGAGGGTCTGCGTCGCCCCAGGCAGCGTTAGGTTAGTGCCAGTAACGCTAACACCCACGCGCAAAGCATACACCTCCCTTAGTGGTATAGTATCTGATCAGATCTATACTAGCGTCCCCAGCGGTTTAGGGTTCCCAAAAACGCAGTGTTAGCGGGATCAGCCCAGATACCTGCTAGCACCTGCGTTTAGCCCCTCCGCCCAGCCCAGCCCAGCCCACCCAAGTGCAGTATCGATCGATCACTGTCACTTAGCAAACACAAAACACATAACTGCAGCGTTCGCAGAGACAGTCCTGATCCCTGCAACCGCTAACAGTTTTTTTTGTAGCGTTTGATATATTTGCTGACGACAGTCAGGTGCTTTTTTTCCTGTGAATCTTACTAGTGTACCCCTAAATTTAGAGCCCAAAATGGCAAGTCAAAGGTACACTAGTAAAGAGGCCTACGAGATTCTGAGCATGACAGATAGTGAAGAGGAGGTCACGTATCTGTCAGATTCAGGCTCAGAATATCTTCCCGTAAAAGACAGTGACGTCAGCGGCCCCACGTCAGATAGCTCTGACGACGAAGTTGAGGTCCCTGCTAAGGTCAGGCGTACCCGGGGGCGTGGCCAAGACAGGCATGTGAGAGGACGCATCTCCCACAGCTCCTAACAGTGATCCGGTACTGATCCTCCCCCAGCCGCCTAATCGGTCCGACGGTCACCTATGCTCGCAGCCTGTGATCCGGGGACCACTGAGGTACCACCACCGGCTCTCTGTACCAGGGGGATGACCCGCAAAGGACAGGCGGAAATCGCGGGGCCGGAGCTCCAAGATGGCACCGCCGCATCTGTAGTGAAGGGGACCCCGCGCGGCCAGGACAAGCTAGGCCCCAAGGCAAGTAAGCCGCCCAAAACCCCCAAAGAACCCCCTAAGGACATGCTGTATTATGCCCAGAAGATGTCTGGGGCTATGGGGACCGAGATGCCCGTCCGATCGGGGGACCCCACACATATGATGCCTGATATACATGCAGACGCTGTCCCAGATCAGTGGGGAGAGGAGGAGGGGGGCCAGGCAGGCTCTGTGATGCAGGACACATCAGCCCCAGATGCACAGGATGCAGTGCAACCCACTCTGGCTGATATCCTTAGGGCTGTGAACAAATGCACAGCCTCTGTTGATACTTTAAAGGAGCAGTTTGGCTTGCTGAGGCAAGACATGCAGAAGATCCGTGAACGTACCACGGCTGTGGAGAGCAGAGTTAGTGAGGTGGAGGACCAAATGCAGCCCATAGCCCAGGACACAAGAGCAGCCCTGCAGATGGCTAGAGATGCATACGATCGTGCTGAAGATTTGGAGAACCGCCTCAGAAGGAACAACGTTCGTATAGTGGGTCTCCCGGAGAGGGTGGAGGGCAGGGATCCTACTACATATGTGGAGAACTGGTTGATTGAACTTTTTGGCAAAAATTCATTTTCACCATTTTTTGCGGTGGAGCGTGCGCACAGAGTGCCCTCTCGCCCGCCCCAACAGGGGGGTCCTCCTAGATCCATCCTTGCGAAACTACTGCATTACCGGGACAGGGAGGCGGTGCTACGCCAAGCTCGGGAGCGAGCGAATGTACAGCACAATGGCACCAGAGTGTCCTTCTATCGGGACTTTTCGGCAGAGGTCCAGAGACGCAGGGCCAAATTTAATGATGTGAAACGCCGCCTGCGACTCCTGCAACTTCCATACGCTATGCTTTATCCTGCAAAGCTCCGCATAGTGGTGCAGGGCCAGGCACAATTCTTTGAGTCTGCCAAGGAGGCTCTAACCTGGCTGGATCGGAACGAACAATCACTTCAGCGACGAGAGCAGGAGGAGGGGGAATACGGTCTAAATTCTGATTGTGCCTGATGGCACGAATTGTATGCTGCTCAAAGACACCTTGCGTTTAATTTCCTCAGGGGGGATCCCCTATTATTGTTTGCGGCTACTGTTTTATGGCATGGGGACATTATATGGCTATACAATGCAAGGAGAGTGATTTACACCACGTTGTCCAATAAGAGGATGTTACAATTGACTGAACCATGGCGACGTTCTGTCGTGAAAGGAGTTGCTGCTGCCCTGTTGGTGGATTATGTAGCTCCAGGACCCGTTAGGTCCACTGTTCCTACTAACTTTCCCTTTTTCAGCAGTTACAACTTCAAAGAGGTACATTGCAGCAGACGTGAATTAATACTCCTAGAGCGCAGTTCAGCAGGGTTCAGGAATGGTACGAGAGGGGTGACGTCACACCTGCCCCGGGGACTATATTGTTGTCTCTACCCACGATTATCCGACCATTTATCTTTAATTGCGGATGCTCATGGCTAAGGTTTCTATTGTTTCCTGGAATGTGAGGGGTATGCACTCCCCCTTGAAACGTACAATGCTTAATATGTGTTTGAAGAAATTCCTTCCTGGGGTTATCTGTTTCCAAGAGACTCACTTAACGGCAGAGACAGTATGCTGTTTACGGTATGCATGGGTGGGGAGAGCTTATCACTCTACACACACCTCCTTTTCTAGGGGGGTGAGTGTACTGGTGCATGCAGCCTTGGATTTCCAGGAGTTTGACAGTGTCATAGACCAGGAGGGGCGATATGTATTTCTTCACTGCAGGTTTGGTACATTGATATGTGTGCTGGCATGCATATATATCCCACCACTGTTCGCGGCGGCGGTACTCCGGCTCCTCCTTGCGTTTTTGGATGGTAGGCCGGATGTGCCGCTGCTAGTGATCGGTGACTTCAACTGCTGTTCGGACCAGGTGGCGGATAGACACCCGAGCCCTAGGCCCTCTGCCCTCGCCAGGAGTACTCCCCTGGCGCGGTTGTTGCAAGAGGTGGGCTGGGTGGATATCTGGCGACATCGCAATCCGGGCGACAGACAATTTACCTGCTTTTCAAAGTCCCATGGTTGCCTGTCTAGGATAGATCTGGGGGTGGGGAACCTGAGCATACTCCCGTTTGTAGCTGACATTACACATAGACCCCGTAGTGTATCAGACCATTCTGCTCTAGTGGTACAGTTGCTGGTGGCTCCACCGGCAAAATTAACTAGGGCGCCCTGGAAGTTTAATGCATTTTGGTTGAAAATGTTTTCGTTCCCATGAGGAGATAATGGGTGATATACGGAGGTTCTTTGATGACGGGGATGGAGTAGAATTTAATGTGCGGCACTGGGATGCCTTTAAGGCGCATCTCCGGGGCCTCCTGATAGGGGAAATGAATAAGGTTAAAAGAGCCTCCTCTGAGCTCCTGATAGAAGTGGAGGCTAGGGTTCAGGAATTAGAGAGGGTATATGTGACGGATCCCTCTGATCTGACCAGAGAAGCATGGGTGGCCGCTCAGTCGGCCTATCAACAACTACTTTCCTCCTCGGCTGAGAAGAAAAGGTTCTTTACGAAACAGGCGTTCTTTGAGGAGGGTGAGAAGACCGGCCGACTTTTGGCACGGATTGCAAACTCCCATCAACGCTCGCCTGCTATAGGAGCCATTAGGTCCAAGACTGGGAGTGTAGTCTCCCAACCAGAGTTGATTATGGAGGAATTGGCGGGTTTCTATGAGACCCTGTACAGTCCTGGAGCGCCATACGCCCAGGAGGATCTGGAGTTATACCTGGCCCGATTAGTCTTCCCTGCGCTGTCCGAGGGTCAGCGGGCACAGTTGGAGGCGCCGCTTACTGTCGGGGAGCTCCGGGGGGCTGTGGGTGCATTCCCTAATTGTAAGGCCCTGGGGGAGGATGGGTTGCCTATGGAGGTGTATAAGCAATACTCAGAGGAAATACTGCCCCAACTACTGAGAGTGTTTAACAATGCCAGGAAGAGAGGGACCCTTCCACCCTCAATGTCTAAGGCAAACATAGTACTACTGCTCAAACCGGGTAAGGATCCTGTAGACCCAGGGGCGTATCGCCCCATCTCCTTGCTGCAAAGCGACATCAAGATATTAGCCAAGGTACTGGCCATTCGGCTGAATGGGGTGATTACTTCAATTGTGCATGGGGACCAGGCTGGTTTCATGCCAAATAAATCTACAGCGGTTAATTTGCGGAGGTTGTTCCTGAATGTACAAGCAAGGGCAGATAACATGGGAAGCAGGGCACTCTTGTCCCTGGACGCCACAAAGGCGTTTGACAGCATAGATTGGAATTATCTTTGGTCGGTGCTGCGGAGGTTCGGGTTTGGTCCAATTTATATATCCTGGGTAGGAATGAGCTTCGTGTTCGAGTCGAACATACGTTCGACTCGAACATCGGCTGTTCGATCGTTCGACGAAGATCGAACGATTTGGGCCGTTCGCGCCAAATTTGAGTGACGCGAACGGCCCACAATGCACTACGCCATCGCAGTGTCATCCAGGCGCCGTGATTGGCCAAGCATTCACTGTGACCCCGCATGCTTGGCCAATCACAGCGCCGGCAGCGAGGAGAGCAATGATTGGCCACAGGCAGGATGCCCGTGGCCAATTATTGCTGATGGGGTTTAGTACACGCCCCACACTATAAAAGGCCGCCAGCGCGGCAGCCTTGTGTAGTGTGTTCCGGAGCAGGGAAAGAGAAGCATAGGCAGGGACAGTGTCATTTTTTTTCCTTTACTAATCCTGGATTCCTTGTGTTTAGGGACAAATAAGGATAGGTAGGGAGAGTGTCAGTGACAGTGTGCTATTCTGTGCTAATCCTTGTTTGTAGGGACAGAGAGGTACAGTGAGGGAAACTGACAGTGTGCTATTCTGTTCTAAAACTATTTTGCTGAACCATATTTTCAATCCTTGAGTTGAGGGACAGAGAGCTACAGTGAGGGAAAGTGTCAGTGTGCTATTGTGTTCTAAAACTATTTTGCTGAACCATATTTTCAATCCTTGAGTTGAGGGACAGAGAGCTACAGTGAGGGAAAGTGTCAGTGTGCTATTGTGTTCTAAAACTATTTTGCTGAACCATATTTTCAATCCTTGAGTTGAGGGACAGAGAGCTACAGTGAGGGAAAGTGTCAGTGTGCTATTGTGTTCTAAAACTATTTTGCTGAACCATATTTTCAATCCTTGAGTTGAGGGACAGAGAGCTACAGTGAGTGAAACTGACAGTGTGCTATTCTGTTCTAAAACTATTTTGCTGTTCCATATTTTCAATCCTTGAGTTGAGGGACAGAGGGTTACAGTGAGGGAAAGTGTCAGTGTGCTATTGTGTTCTAAAACTATTTTGCTGAACCATATTTTCAATCCTTGAGTTGAGGGACAGAGAGCTACAGTGAGGGAAAGTGTCAGTGTGCTATTGTGTTCTAAAACTATTTTGCTGAACCATATTTTCAATCCTTGAGTTGAGGGACAGAGAGCTACAGTGAGGGAAAGTGTCAGTGTGCTATTGTGTTCTAAAACTATTTTGCTGAACCATATTTTCAATCCTTGAGTTGAGGGACAGAGAGGTACAGTGAGTGAAACTGACAGTGTGGTATTCTGTTCTAAATCAATTTTGCTGTTCCATATTTTCAATCCTTGAGTTGAGGGACAGAGAGCTACAGTGAGGGAAAGTGTCAGTGTGCTATTGTGTTCTAAAACTATTTTGCTGAACCATATTTTCAATCCTTGAGTTGAGGGACAGAGAGCTACAGTGAGGGAAAGTTTCAGTGTGCTATTGTGTTCTAAAACTATTTTGCTGAACCATATTTTCAATCCTTGAGTTGAGGGACAGAGAGGTACAGTGAGTGAAACTGACAGTGTGCTATTCTGTTCTAAATCAATTTTGCTGTTCCATATTTTCAATCCTTGAGTTGAGGGACAGAGAGGTACAGTGAGTGAAACTGACAGTGTGCTATTCTGTTCTAAAACTATTTTGCTGTTCCATATTTTCAATCCTTGAGTTGAGGGACAGAGAGCTACAGTGAGGGAAAGTGTCAGTGTGCTATTGTGTTCTAAAACTATTTTGCTGAACCATATTTTCAATCCTTGAGTTGAGGGACAGAGAGCTACAGTGAGGGAAAGTGTCAGTGTGCTATTGTGTTCTAAAACTATTTTGCTGAACCATATTTTCAATCCTTGAGTTGAGGGACAGAGAGGTACAGTGAGTGAAACTGACAGTGTGCTATTCTGTTCTAAATCAATTTTGCTGTTCCATATTTTCAATCCTTGAGTTGAGGGACAGAGAGGTACAGTGAGGGAAACTGACAGTGTGCTATTCTGTTCTAAAACTATTTTACTGAACCATATTTTCAATCCTTGAGTTGAGGGACAGAGAGGTACAGTGAGTGAAACTGACAGTGTGCTATTCTGTTCTAAAACTATTTTGCTGTTCCATATTTTCAATCCTTGAGTTGAGGGACAGAGAGCTACAGTGAGGGAAAGTGTCAGTGTGCTATTGTGTTCTAAAACTATTTTGCTGAACCATATTTTCAATCCTTGAGTTGAGGGACAGAGAGCTACAGTGAGGGAAAGTGTCAGTGTGCTATTGTGTTCTAAAACTATTTTGCTGAACCATATTTTCAATCCTTGAGTTGAGGGACAGAGAGGTACAGTGAGTGAAACTGACAGTGTGCTATTCTGTTCTAAATCAATTTTGCTGTTCCATATTTTCAATCCTTGAGTTGAGGGACAGAGAGGTACAGTGAGGGAAAGTGTCAGTGTGCTATTCTGTTCTAAAACTATTTTGCTGAACCATATTTTCAATCCTTGAGTTGAGGGACAGAGAGGTACAGTGAGTGAAACTGACAGTGTGCTATTCTGTTCTAAAACTATTTTGCTGTTCCATATTTTCAATCCTTGAGTTGAGGGACAGAGAGGTACAGTGAGTGAAACTGACAGTGTGCTATTCTGTTCTAAATCAATTTTGCTGAACCATATTTTCAATCCTTGAGTTGAGGGACAGAGAGGTACAGTGAGTGAAACTGACAGTGTGCTATTCTGTTCTAAAACTATTTTGCTGTTCCATATTTTCAGTCCTTGAGTTGAGGGACAGAGAGGTACAGTGAGTGAAACTGACAGTGTGCTATTCTGTTCTAAAACTATTTTGCTGTTCCATATTTTCAATCCTTGAGTTGAGGGACAGAGAGGTACAGTGAGGGAAAGTGTCAGTGTGCTATTGTGTTCTAAAACTATTTTGCTGAACCATATTTTCAATCCTTGAGTTGAGGGACAGAGAGGTACAGTGAGTGAAACTGACAGTGTGCTATTCTGTTCTAAAACTATTTTGCTGTTCCATATTTTCAATCCTTGAGTTGAGGGACAGAGAGCTACAGTGAGGGAAAGTGTCAGTGTGCTATTGTGTTCTAAAACTATTTTGCTGAACCATATTTTCAATCCTTGAGTTGAGGGACAGAGAGCTACAGTGAGGGAAAGTGTCAGTGTGCTATTGTGTTCTAAAACTATTTTGCTGAACCATATTTTCAATCCTTGAGTTGAGGGACAGAGAGGTACAGTGAGTGAAACTGACAGTGTGCTATTCTGTTCTAAATCAATTTTGCTGTTCCATATTTTCAATCCTTGAGTTGAGGGACAGAGAGGTACAGTGAGTGAAACTGACAGTGTGCTATTCTGTTCTAAAACTATTTTGCTGAACCATATTTTCAATCCTTGAGTTGAGGGACAGAGAGGTACAGTGAGTGAAACTGATAGTGTGCTATTCTGTTCTAAAACTATTTTGCTGTTCCATATTTTCAATCCTTGAGTTGAGGGACAGAGAGCTACAGTGAGGGAAAGTGTCAGTGTGCTATTGTGTTCTAAAACTATTTTGCTGAACCATATTTTCAATCCTTGAGTTGAGGGACAGAGAGCTACAGTGAGGGAAAGTGTCAGTGTGCTATTGTGTTCTAAAACTATTTTGCTGAACCATATTTTCAATCCTTGAGTTGAGGGACAGAGAGGTACAGTGAGTGAAACTGACAGTGTGCTATTCTGTTCTAAATCAATTTTGCTGTTCCATATTTTCAATCCTTGAGTTGAGGGACAGAGAGGTACAGTGAGGGAAACTGACAGTGTGCTATTCTGTTCTAAAACTATTTTGCTGAACCATATTTTCAATCCTTGAGTTGAGGGACAGAGAGGTACAGTGAGTGAAACTGACAGTGTGCTATTCTGTTCTAAAACTATTTTGCTGTTCCATATTTTCAATCCTTGAGTTGAGGGACAGAGAGGTACAGTGAGGGAAACTGACAGTGTGCTATTTTGTTCTAAAACTATTTTGCTGTTCCATATTTTCAATCCCTGAGTTGGGGGGCAGAGAAGGACACTCGTAGAAATTATCCGTGTGCTATTCTGTGCTAAATCTTGTTTGTAGTGAGGGACAGAGTAGGACAGTGAGGGAAAGTGTCAGTGTGCTATTCTGTTCTAAAACTTTTTTGCTGAACCATATTTTCAATCCTTGTGTTTAGGGACAGAGAAGGATAGGCAGGGGACAGTGTCAGTGTCATTGTTGCTAAGCCTCCTGCACAATATACACCTGAAGGTAGCCCTTATTGCTGTTTTTCCCATCTCCCTGCAGGCCATCCATTAAAATGTCTGGAAGGCAACCAAGGAGAGGCAGACAGTCAGAAGGCAAAAAAAGAGGGCAAGCAGGCTCTGTGTCTGGGGGCAACAGTGCTGGTCGTGTACGCGGTGCATTGTCATCAGCACATGGCCATGGGACACGCTTGTCCTTGTTTTCGGCAGCTGGACATGTTGAGCCACATCATGCCGAAGACTTGGTAGAGTGGATGACCAAGCCCACCTCATCCTCCTCATCCTCTCTCACCCAGGCTCAGGGTAGTGGCAAAGCAGCTGCCAAAGCGTCCTCTTCTCTGGTATCATTATCTTCATTAGTCAATCCTTCCCTAGACCCACCATGCCCTCCTCCTGAGGAGTCCCCCGAACTGTTTGAGCACAGTGTTGGGTACATGCTCCAGGAGGATGCCCAGCGTTTGGAAGGATCTGATGATGATACCCAGCTAGAGGAAGGCAGCAGCGTGAGAGCAGAGAGAGGGGATGCTCAAGAAGGACACCAATCTGGCAGTCATGTTCCAGCAGCTGCAGCATACTGCCAGATTGGCTCCAGTGATGAGGAGGGAGGGGATGATGAGGTCACTGACTCCACGTGGGTGCCTAATAGGAGAGAGGAGGAGGATGAGGAGGATCTCCAACGAGGCAGGATGCCCTTGAGTGGCCAGCGTATGGGCAGCACACAGACGGAATCACACCGCAGAGCTCCGCCTGTGCAGGGCGCTGCCTCTGCCCATCATTCAAAAAGTTCTTTGGTGTGGGCCTTTTTTGAGGCGAGTGCATCAGATCGCACAGCTGCTGTTTGCAACATATGTCTCAAGCGTATATCGCGTGGCCAAAACATCAGCCGCTTGGGCACCACATGCTTGATCAGACATATGTTGACCTGCCATGCAGCTCGTTGGCAAGCCTACCTTAAAGACCCACACCAAAGAACAAAGCTGACCTCTTCTTGCACCGCATCAGCTGGGATCTCCAACCCCACTATACCTTCACTCCTCTCTGAAACCTGCTCTGAGAGGAATGAAGGTGTAGATTTAGGTGTGTCACAGGCAAGTACTTGCGGGCACTCTGCTAGCAGTACACCAACGTCCGATTCTAGCAGGCAAATTTCCCTGCCCCAGCTGCTGGACCGTCGAAAGAAGTTCACTCCCAGCCATCCACATGCCCAGCGGTTGAATGCTAGCTTGGCTAAATTGCTAGCGCTTCAACTGCTGCCTTTTCAGTTGGTAGACTCGGCCCCCTTCCGTGAGTTTGTGCAATGTGCGGTTCCTCAGTGGCAGGTTCCCAAACGACACTTTTTCGCACGGAAGGCTATTCCGGCTCTCTACAGGCATGTGGAAGGCAATGTCTTGGCCTCGCTGGACAGGGCGGTCAGCGGTAAGGTGCATATTACCGCTGACTCATGGTCCAGCAGGCATGGACAGGGACGTTACCTTTCTTTCACGGCCCATTGGGTCACTCTTTTGGCAGCTGGGAAGGATGCAGGACAAGGTGCAGTAGTGTTGGAGGTTGTTCCACCCCCACGCCTCCAAAATGCTACTACTGGTTGTGACACACCTCTCTCCTCCACCCCCTCCTCTTCTTCTTCCTCCATGGCCTCTTCCTGTGGTTTGTCCTCGGAACCAGCGGTGCTCCGTAGGCGTTCAAGGGGCTACGCAAGTACGCAGGCAAAAAGATGCCATGCCGTGCTTGCGCTGGTGTGTTTGGGGGACAGGAGCCACACTGGGGCAGAGGTCCTGTCTGCTCTGCAGGGGCAGGCCGAGAGGTGGTTGACGCCACGCCAGCTTAAGCCAGGAATGGTGGTTTGCGACAATGGCACCAACCTCCTCTCCGCCCTCCGACAGGGACAACTGACCCATGTGCCCTGTATGGCTCACGTCCTTAACCTGGTGGTGCAGCGGTTCTTGGGCAGGTACCCGGGCTTACAGGATGTCCTGAGGCAGGCCAGGAAAGTCTGTGTGCATTTCCGCAGATCTTATAATGCCAGTGCTCGCCTGGCTGAGCTTCAAAAGGAGTTGAACCTGCCCAAGAACCGCCTTATATGTGACATGCCCACCAGGTGGAACTCAACGTTGGCCATGCTGCAGCGGCTGCACACGCAGCAGAGGGCCATCAATGAGTACCTGTGCGACTACGGCACCAGAACAGGGTCAGGGGAGCTCGTTTTTTTTTCACCACGCCAGTGGGGCATGATCAGGGATGCATGCACCGTCCTGGCACCATTTGAGGAGGCCACGAGGATGGTGAGCAGTGACAGTGCATGCATCAGTGACACTGTACCTCTTGTCCACCTGTTGGAGCACACGCTGCGTGGAATAATGGACAGGGCACTTGAGGCAGAACAGAGGCAGGAAGAGGAGGACTTCCTTGCCTCTCAAGGCCCCCTTTACCCAGACAGTGTTCCTTCTGTCCCACCCATCGCACAGGAAGAGGAGGAGGAGGAGGAGGAGGAGGAGGAGGATTGTGTCAGCATGGAGGTGGAGGCTGGCACTCAGCATCATCAGCAGCAGTCTTTTAGGGATGATTTACAGTCCCAAGAAACCAGTGGACTTGTACGTGGCTGGGAGGAGGTGGCTGCGGATCATGTCGTCCTTAGTGACCCAGAGGACTCCGGACTGAATGCCTCAGCTAACCTACGCTGCATGGCCTCCCTGATCCTGCAAAGTCTGCGGAAGGATCCTCGTATTCTTCGGATCAAGGAGAGGGACCATTACTGGCTGGCCACTCTCCTTGATCCACGGTACAAGGGTAAGGTTGCGGACCTTATCGTACCGTCGCAGAGGGAGCAGAGGATGAGACAACTCCGGGAGGCCTTGCAGAAAGGTCTGTGCAACGCGTTCCCAGAGACTGGGAGGTTACAAACTCCTGGTCCTGGACAACGAGTTGCTGAGGCTTCGGGCAGTCAAAGAAGGAGCGGTGAGGAAGGTGGCCGTCTGACCGATGCGTTCAGACAATTCTTTAGTCCGCAGCCCCAAAGTATGATCGGTTCCAGCAACCATCGCCAGCGTCTGATATACATGGTGCAGGAATACCTAGGGGCAAGGTCAGACTTGGACACCTTCCCCACCGAAAATCCTCTGGCTTACTGGGTCTTGAGGATGGATCACTGGCCAGAGCTTGCACAGTATGCAATTGAGCTACTGGCCTGTCCTGCATCCAGCGTTCTTTCAGAACGAACATTCAGTGCTGCTGGAGGATTTGTCACGGATCACAGGGTGCGCCTGTCCACCGACTCGGTTGATCGACTGACTTTCATCAAGATGAACCAGTCTTGGATCACCACCAGCTACCACACACCAGATGCTGATATAACAGACTAATTGATTTTAAAATGTCACATCCCTTCAAGACTGATGCTGATGCTGAGTGCCTGTGCTGTTATGTTGTCTGGCTATCCTCCTCCTCCTCCTCAATGATACGATTAACGATGATAGCTTGGAAGATCATTTTGGTTTATGGGTGACGCCACCAGTGGCTAAGGCCCAATTTTTCAGCCCCTGTTTAACAGGGGCGTGTAATTCAAATTTTTGATGCAATACTTTGCAACAGGCCTCATTGCTGTGCTCCAAGTACAGTATCTGTGAGGGGTTGCAGTGTTGTGCCACCAGTGCCTAAGGCCCAATTTTTCAGCCCCTGTTCAACAGGGGCATGCAATTATAATTATTGATTTAATAATTCACAGCAGGGCCCATTGCTGCGCCCACCAATAGTAACTGTCAGGCCTTACAGTGTTGTGGCACCAGCAACACCATCACCACCACCACCACAACCAAAGGCCCAATTTTTCAGCCCCTGTTCAACAGGGGCATGCAATTATAATTATTGATCTAATAATTCACAGCAGGGCCCATTGCTGCGCCCACCAAGAGTAACTGTCAGGCCTTACAGTGTTGTGGCACCAGCAACACCATCACCACCACCACCACCACCAAAGGCCCAATTTTTCAGCCCCTGTTCAACAGGGGCATGCAATTATAATTATTGATCTAATAATTCACAGCAGGGCCCATTGCTGCGCCCACCAAGAGTAACTGTCAGGCCTTACAGTGTTGTGGCACCAGCAACACCATCACCATCACCACCACCACCAAAGGCCCAATTTTTCAGCCCCTGTTCAACAGGGGCATGCAATTATAATTATTGATCTAATAATTCACAGCAGGGACCATTGCTGCGCCCACCAAGAGTAACTGTCAGGCCTTACAGTGTTGTGGCACCAGCACCACCATCAAAGGCCCAATTTTTACTACCACTGATCAACAATTATATGTTATTATTACAATTCCTGATATTATACTTGACAGCAGGGCGTTCCAGCACCCACCAAGAATAACTGTGAGTGCTTTCAGTGTTGTGCCAACACCAACACCTAAGGGGCCAATTTCTGCAGAGTATATACGGAAGGTCCCTACTTTCAAACATCCAACTTACAAACTACTACTACTTGCAAACGGAAGAAGACAACAGGAAGTGAGAGGAAATCTACCCCTTGGAAGGAAAATTCTCTCCTGTAAGAATTAATATGGGAGAAAGGTGTCTCCTCTCTACTGATGCTTTATCACCAATCCTTGTTTCAATACAAACACCACATTTCAAAAACAGTTGTCATTGGGACGCAATGTGAGGTGAAATGTTCTGAACAGGGGCACAGACAGCAAAAAAAAATGTGACAGGGGTGATAACCGTTCCCTATGTTTTCCAAAAAGCTAAAAAAAAGGAATTTGGCATGGAGCTACACTTAAACAATGCAGCTGTTCAAAATTACAAACAGATTCTACATAAGAACAAACCTACAGTCCCTGTCTTGTATGCACCGCCTGTATACGGCTGTTCAGAGTATATAGGGCCTTTTTTATTTTGTGTGCGGGGTTCCCCTTAATATCCATACAAGACCCAAAGGGGCTGGTAATGGGCTGGGGTAGGGGGGGGGGGGTGTTGATGGGGTAGCTATTCCATTTTTCCTAAAGATTTTCATCCATATTACCGGGACCAGACATTGCATTAAAGCCGCAAGCAGTTTTAAATGGCTTTTTTTCCTTTAGAAATGTTATTTTGTGCAAGGACAGTTCTAAACACGGGAAACACGTGGCACTTCACAGGCATACTTTAGACACCCCCCAGGTACAATATTTAAAGGAATATTTGACTTTTTTTTTTTCACTTTATGCATCATTAAAATGACTGCTCCCGGAAAACGTCCGTTTTTAAAACTTCTTTTTGCATTGATACATGTCCCCTGGTGCAGAACCCGGGTTCCCAAACTCTGTTTCGGACAATAACATGGATAATAGTCGTTATAATTAGCACTTTAGAATCCGAACGTTCGCATCCATTGTATTTAATAGGGTTCTAATGTTCGCGCGAACTTTCGGTCCGTTCGCAGTGTGACAGCAGGAAGGTAAAGTCACCTGGTTGCATCCAGGGGGGTAGATATATTTCGCCCAGATTCAGGCTTTACGCCGACTTATACAACTAGGTGGAGAGTTGCATAAGCCCAGCTGAGGATAGTGGGCTCATGGATGACTCATACCTCTAGGGAGAGTGTGGGGCGTCGTGCAGACAGGGAGTTGATGAGACCAGCTGAAGCTTGTCAGCTCATTTAGGCCTCTATAAGAACTCCCAGATTCATTAGGTGTTAGCTCATGCCTGGAAGCAGACCTGTGTGGACTTCCTGGAGAGAGTGAACCCTTGTGCGGTGAGACAAAGCCTGTGTGGCTATTTGCTTGGACATTTAAAACCAGGGACTTAGGGACTAGGACAGCACTAGGCTGATCCCAGTTGTTAGTTAGGAAACCTGTATGTTTAGTCAGAGGTCAAATTGACCAGGATTTATTTTGTTTATGTTTCTTTTGCTTTGCTGTGTTTTTGTCACTGTAAATAGAAAATAAACCGCACCTTTTTGATTTTGAAAACCACAACCTCCGTCTGCTGGGCCTGTTTTTGTGTGGGGAGCCCATCCCGGGGGTCACACACACCCGCTGCCGAGCTAACCCCCTCACAGCGGGTTCTGGTGCGAACCGAACCCGGGGGTGTTCGGCTCATCACTAATCCTGGGTGAAGTTGCTATATAGTCAGCCGCAGGCCGCCATAAGGACCTTTGGTTCTTTGTCTGGGAGCTTTGCATTGAGGAGGGGGACTCGGCAGGGGTGTCCCCTGTCGCCCCTCCTCTTTGCTTTGGCTATTGAGCCACTGGCCATGGATATTCGGGCAAATTCTGGCATTACTGGTTTCTGCTATGGTGACTTGCAGGAAAAAGTCATGCTATATGCCGATGACACTCTGCTTCTTCTGGGGGACACGGACTCCTCCCTTAGGGAAGCTATGTCGACCATATCCAAATTTGGAGGGTTTTCCGGTTTGCATATAAACTGGTCAAAATCGGCGTTGCTCCTGTTGGATGGGGACGACACACAGGTGATTAACTCTTCCTGCCCCATTCCCATTACCACTGCTTTTAAGTACTTGGGGGTTCAGATCACAGCTAGGCCACGGGATTTTATCCATCTTAATATCTCCCCCCTGTTACTAAGGTTTAGGGATAAAGTCAAAACCTGGAAGGCTCTTCTCCTATCTGTGGCTGGCAGGGTGAATCTTATAAAGATGATACTCATGCCACAGCTACTGTATTTCCTTCATAATACTCCTATGGTTATCCCCCTCAAAACATTTCGTACAGTAAATAGTATCTTTCGCAGCCTCATATGGAGGGATAAGCTCCCTAGGATCAGATTGGAACATTTGCAGCGGCCCAAAGACTGCGGGGGCTTGGCGTTACCAAACCCTTGGCTGTATTACTTAGCTTCCCAGCTACAGCACCTTATAGGCATGTTTCCATTAGAGGCAGAGGGGGCGCCCACCTTGCAAACCTCGGCTCATAAACTGCTGCTGTTTACTGTGTGCAGAGATCCGGTTCCTGTGGCGTTGGAGGCTCAGGCCTTCGCTAAACCACATAAAAAGTTTCCAACTTATAGCTTAATTCAGAAGGTATGGAACAAGGTTAAATACATTCAGAATGCAGATGGCTATACAGAATATAGCCCTATATGGCAAAATGATACATATACTGAATTGGCAAAACTGCAGTCTGGGGCCAGATGGAAGCAGTATGGGATTACGCATTTTAGACACATATTCTGTAATGGAGTATTGCGCCCTTTTAGTGACCTAAGGGAATCTTACGGTCTCCCGCAATCAATGTACTTTTATTATTTACAATTGCTCCATGCGGTGGCGGCACAGGGTCGCTCCTCGGAGTGGCACTTGTCGCCAACTCCGGTGTTTAGGCTTCTTGGGGATGCTGGGTCGTCAAAGGGCTTTATCTCACAATGCTATGCCATACTGTTACAGTCCGTGATGAGGCAGCATCCTCTGAAGATAAGGGAGAAGTGGGAGGCAGATGTTGGACAGTTGGATGGTGAGCAGTGGGAGGAAATTTTCCAGGCTGTGGGTAGGTGTTCACTGAATATATCCCATAGGCTTACCCAGTTGTACATATTGTTACGCACTTATTTCACACCTCACAGATTACATTTAATGAATCCACAGCTTGACCCCATATGTACACGATGCAAAAGGGACCACGGAGATCTAGTCCATATGTTGTGGAGATGTCCCAAACTCCACATGTACTGGGCGGGGGTGGTGTCTACCATTAATTCAGTGTTTGGCGTGTCTCTTCCACAGGACCCGAGAGCTTGTCTCTTGGGTGCTTTGGAGGAATACGAATGGGACGAGGACTGTAGAGAAGCCATTCATAGGACTCTGTTTCAGGCGAGGAAGCTCATCATGATACACTGGAAAGCGGAGGACCCGCCGACCTTGAAGGAATGGGTTAATAATATTGGGATAGTGTTGAGGATGGAGAAGATGACTTATCAGCATTGGGGTAGTGCTCAAAAATTCGAGAAGCTATGGGCAAAATGGCTAGATGTACCGGGCTTGGCCCCGGTGGATCTGGTGGCTGATAGATTGCTAGGCATCAATATAGGTTGAGAGATGTTTTAACGATTGGGAGAGTGGATATGTTGATTTGAGGACCGGCTGGCTCCTAGTTCGGATTTGTTTTGAAATGCATGTTTGTAATGACTTCTTACCCCGCTATGTTGAGGGGTGTCTGTATGCTCTGTACCTCTGCAAATTAATAATAAAACTTTGTTGGATATAAAAAAAGGTCAGGCGTACCCGATCCCGATCTTCTGAGGTTGTTGAGGAGCAAGAACCGCAGGGCTCTCGTATCATGGAGCAGAGTAGTACTAGTGCCGCTATTCCTTCTGGTGAATTGGCAAGCACCAGCGGCCTAGTACAGTCTGGGCGTACATCCAGCACTGCAGTATCACTTGGTGACGTGGCGAGTCCCATAAGTGCAGTTGAAGCTGGCGAGGTGGCAAGCACAAGTAGTGTCCCGCTGCCACCAATAAGAAGACAAAGGCAGGCCCGTCGTACCCATAGTGCTCTTCCTGCAGAATTTGCCTATCCTGATTGGGTCCCCACCACTTCTGCAGAACCCGTACTTCCCCCATTCACTGCCCAACCCGGTATTCAGGTGGAAACAGCTGATTTTATGCCAATCGATTTTTATTCGCTGTTTTTCACGGAAGATCTCTATAGATCTATTGTGGACCAGAGTAATTTATATGCTGGTCAATTCATCGCCGCTAATCCCCAGTTGCCTTCCATTGCCAAAGATTGGAAACCAATTACGGTTTCGGAATTTAAGACCTTTCTGGGCCTTTCCCTCAACATGGGCACACATAAATTCCCGTCATTGCGTGCTTATTGGTCCACGCACCCAATTGACCACATGCCCGTGTTCTCTGCCTCTATGCCCAGGAAACGATACAAGCAGATTTTGCGGTTCATGCACTTCAACGACAATGAACTTTGTCGTCCACGTGGGGACCCTGAATACGACTGGCTCTATAAAATTCGGCCCCTCATAAACCACTTCAACGAACGTTTTGCAGCCTTGTTTATTCCCGATCAAGCTGTCTGTGTTGATGAGTCCCTGATTAAATTTTCTGTCCGCTTGGCTTTCAAGCAGTACCTTCCCAGCAAGCGTGCCAGATACGGGGTCAAGCTCTATAAGTGCTGTGACAGGGCAACAGGCTATGTATGGAACTTTATGGTTTATGAGGGAAAAGATAGTCAGGTTGAGCCGGTCAACTGCCCGGATTACATAGGGAGCGCTGGCAAGATAGTGTGGAACTTGGTGTCACCCTTATTCGGAAAGGGGTACCACTTGTATGTGGACAATTATTACACGAGCGTGCCACTGTTTAGTCACTTGTTTGATCATCAGATTGGAGCATGTGGCACCGTGCGACCTAATCGCCGGGGCTTTCCCCACCGGCTTGTAGATGCCCGTCTTAGGCTGGGGGAGAGAGCCTGTGTGAAGTGTAATAACTTGCTCGCTATGAAGTGGAGGGACAATAAGAATGTTTTCCGGGCGTGGTCTGGTGCCGTTCCAGGATGGACGTGTAGTGTGCGAGCTCCCGTCCCGAGGTCCAGCAACTTCAGCTTATCAGCTTACCTGCTCCACCGGACATGGTGAGAACCGCTCGCAGTGCCTCTGCAACCCGTTCCCGATCCCCGCTGAACACCGACACCCCGCTGAGTCAGCAAATCCCCGAGATATTCCGGTCACGGCCCACGGCCAGGATGCAGGCCTCGCAAGCAGCCTCCTCCCAAGCGCCACGCGCCCAGAGCTCCAGCCCGCAGCGACCCGAGGAGCAGAGATCCCCAGGTCTGGCAACGGGGATGACTCACCCCCCGGCAGTGAGCCTTAATGACCTGCACAGCGTCGCTACGGATATTAAAAACACCCTCATGGCGGCCATCTTGGACATGAGGTCGGACATACACGCCATGACGCTTAGGGTGGAAGAGGTGGAATACGCTCAAGCCCGCCAAGACACAGCGATTTGTCACGTTCAACAGGTAACAGAGTCGCATGCGATCCACCTCAGGGAGATCAATCGCCACATGGAAGATTTAGATAATCGCGGAAGGCGTCACAACCTTAGAGTGAGGGGTATTCCAGAAATGATCGATGCCAGCCAGCTCCCAGTGGCAGTAACTACCATCTTTAACGATCTACTTGAAAGAGCCCCTGATACCCCGATCGCGTTCGAACGGCTCCACAGGGCACTGCGCCCGCGGGGAAGGGACACAGATCCCCCACGGGATGCAGTCTGCTGCCTCACAGACTTTCCCTTGAAGGAGGAAATATTACGCAAGGCCAGACACCGCAACCAACTGTCTTTCCAGGGAACGGATATCAGAATCTACCAGGACCTATCTAACATCACCCTGCAGCGCAGACGCGAGCTACGTCCCCTCCTGGAAACACTGAGGGCCAGATCCATAATCTACCGATGGAAGTTCCCCTTCTGCCTGACAGCAACTCACCAAGGCCGCACAGCCAATCTAAAAGTCCCGGAGGATTTAGACCACTTCTGCACGGCCATGGAGATACCGTATGTGGAAGTACCAGACTGGTACAGCGACTTCCGTATACCGCCACTCAGAAGAGTCACCTCCATGGAAGGTATCGCAGAAGCAGGCAACTTTAGTATCGGCCGCCGACGCTCTCACCCACCTCCTCCCCACACTCCTTCAAAGGATCAAAGAGCCCCGCGTAATGGTAGCCCGACGGCTTCTCCAGTGCCCCGCAAAGCACGCATCGCCTAACAAGAAACATGAATACCGTCCTTCTGTTTCCACCTCACAGCTGGACTCTGGACCACTCCAATTCGCAGGTAACTTTATACAGCAATCCCTAGGGAACACTGGCAGAACGGTTGGTACCCTCTTTCCCTCTTGGACAACTCCCGAAGGTTTCCCCGGTTGCCCTAACTTCCTTATGTCGGGTCAGAGACTACCTTCTCCCGCACTGATTGTCTTTTCCTCCTTCTCCTCACACTGTATTCATTCTAGCTCATCGGCTGTACCCTTTTTCTATTGAAGCCTTCTTCCTACATTCTCCTATCTACTCCAATGCAGCTAATGACATGTCGATATATAATCCCCCGATTGCATTATGTGCTGTCTTTCTCCCCACAGGCCCTACTAGCTCCTAGCTCCTGAATTTTCTGCTTTACAGCACTGAGGGTGGTCGGGGATCCGAGGGGGACATGCACAGGTGTGTGGCCTACGTGGATGTCGGGTAGAATCCATTCTCAGGTTTGGGAATGGGCGTGCCCCCCTCGGATTTAGACAGCCTGCCCTTAACCCCTGGGTATGATTTTGTTTACTATGTTTTTGTTTACTATGTTTTGTTTGCTATGTTATCCATATTTGGATTTTTGATGTCAGCCATAACTGCAGATGCATACTTGTTCACGGTAACGCAAGCTGTACGTTCTGTTCTGTTCTGTTTTAACTAATTCACCATGTTACTGACTCTGTTCCCTGCATATTCCTCTAAACCAAAGTATATGCCCCCTATTCTCTGTCATGTGACATCTGAAATTTGAGCAATACACTTAATTTCTTATCCCCCTCTTCCACACAAACCCCCAGATTACACAATGCTAAACATCCTCCTCTAATTGCCGAATAAATGCCCTTACAACTCCACAGCCTTCATGCTTTATGAGAATAAGCCGTTACACACAGCCCTGAAGTCACCTACGAATCACCCTCTCACCATGTCCTTATAGGATGACCTGTCCGTCATCTACACAACAAGATTACTCCTCTGACACCAAAATGAGCCATAGATGACGCTAACAATCAGCAGCATCTGTTATCCTTAAGACCTCATAGAGAGACGCAGACCTCACCTCTCTCTAGTTGAACTCCACCTACCGCTCTCACACACAGCGGACTCTGGTAGACACCGCTGAACCTCACCGGTACCCCCACTCCTAATTGGTGGGCTTGCAGGTCAAGTCCCACACCCGGTATAATACCCCATCCCCCTACCTGTCCCCTCCTTCCTCCCTGGTTATCTTCCTCCTCAACGTCCTAACCTCACCTACCCCACATCTTCCCTTCTCCCCATCCGCATAACCCCCCCCTTTCTTTTCCTCCCGTCTCTGACTTCCCCATATCCTCCCGCCCCCCACTCGCTTAAACCTCTACTACCAACATGAGCCCCGATAATGTCCGAGGCGCCAACCTGTCCCTAAAGGTAGTCTCCCTTAACGCCAAAGGACTGAACATACCTGAAAAGCGAACACAACTCTTTTCCCTCATGCGCAGCATGAAAGCTGACATAATCTTCTTACAGGAAACCCACTTTTGTAAGAAATCAGTTCCCAACATGACTAATCGCCTCTTCCCCCATAGTTTCCATGCCACCTCACCTATCTCGAAATCCAAAGGAGTCTCCATAATCATTTCCAAAAACCTTCCCATCCAAATTACAGACACTCACCTTGACGAACTAGGCAGGTATATCTTCCTAAAAGGGACACTCAGGAACAAACCAATCACTTTGGCTAACATATACAGCCCCAACTCGTCCCAAGTTCCCTTTTTTAGGGCTGTAACAAGACACCTAACCAATTTCCAAGAGGGTATTCTTATACTGGGAGGGGATCTCAATGTACCCCTGAACCCCCTTTTAGACACCTCGTCGGGGAAATCCCACCTACCATACAGGGCGCTCCGACAAATCAGAAAATGTTTCCAAGAACTCTTGCTACACGACACATGGCGCACCTTACACCCGAACGTAAAGGATTTTACATTCTTCTCCGCCCCACATAACAAATATTCACGACTAGACTACATATTTCTTACCCAACAGGATCTCCCGTCCCTGAAAGCAGCAACCGTCGAACCGATGACCTTCTCGGACCACCACCCTATCTCAATGACCCTCACTTTCCCTGAAAAAGTATACCGCTCGCAAATTTGGAGACTAGACCCTTCCATCCTGACAGACAAAACCAAAGAATTAGAGATTCAAACTTGCCTAAGCAATTATTTCACTGAGAACAACACCCCGGACATTTCTAAACTTACTCAGTGGGCGGCTCACAAATGTGTTGTCCGAGGGAAATTGATTTCCCTGGGGGCCGCAATTAGAAAGGAAAAACGGGCCAAACTGGCTGATCTCTTTTCCAAACTTAATAAACTAGAAGCACTACACAAACGAAACCTGGCCCAGCAAACCCTCGTAGAACTACTAGAGACTCGTACACTCATTCAGGAAGAATTGGGCCATCACCTCAGGAAGAAATACACTCTATCTCAGAAACTTTTTTACGAATTCGGCAACAAAAGTGGCCATCTTCTTGCTCAAGCCTTACGCAAGAAAAGGGCTGCTAATACGATACACCACATACAATCCCCCACGGGTAAGACTCTCACGAATAACAATGACATAGCCAGAGAGTTTGAGAAGTACTACTCGTCCCTATATAATCTAGATAAATCCGAACCCCCTACTACCTTATCGAATGACAGACCCAATGATATTAACTCGTTCTTAGACCAATTTGCTCCAGGAAAGCTCCCCACTGACACCACCACGATTCTGGAATCCCCGATCTCTATTCAGGAATGGAAAAAAGCTTTAAAACAACTTAAGCCTGGTAAGAGCCCGGGACCTGATGGTCTTTCCGCCGTATATTTCAAGACATTCTCAGACCTTCTTCAACAACCCTTCCTTGACGCCTTCAATACACTCTCTCCCACAAATCCTTTCAAAAGCGGAATGTTAGAAGCACATATCGTTGTTATCCCCAAAGAAGATAAGGACCCCACCCAAACGGGAAATTATAGACCAATCTCATTATTGAATGTAGATGTCAAAATCTTTTCTAAGATTTTGGCAAACAGACTCTTACCGCTTCTCCCTTCCTTAATCTCTCATGACCAGACCGGCTTTATCCCTGGACGTGAAGCCAGGGACAACACTGTTAAAGCAATAAACTTACACCACCTTATGACACAGACAACCCAAAAAGGCCTGTTTTTGTCACTCGATGCGGAGAAGGCGTTCGACAGAGTAGCTTGGGACTATATGACAGCTGTTCTGAGGGCCATAGGATTGGGCCCATATATGTTAGGCCTAATCCTGTCACTATACACGGGACCATCTGCTAAGGTACGGGTCAACAATACTCTGTCGGACGCCTTTCCCATCGGAAATGGCACAAGACAGGGCTGCCCCCTGTCCCCCATCCTCTTTGTACTCACACTTGAACCATTCCTCCGTAAACTGACATACAACCCAGATATCCAAGGTATAAGTTCCTCCAAAAGAGAATATAAATACGCTGCTTTCGCAGACGATATTTTGTTGTTCCTGTCGAACCCACTGATCTCCCTACCAAACCTTCTTTCTGAATTTAAACAATTTCAGTTCCTCTCCCACCTTAAAATTAATTTCTCGAAATCCTTTGCCCTTAATATAACATTACCTCAACACATAGTTGATCAATGTAAGGCTAACTTCCCGTTCCAATGGAAACATGATTCCATCACATACCTAGGGATACAACTCCCTTCCAAACTCTCAAACCTCTACGCTAAAAACCATGTTCCTATCCTACACAGAATATCCTCTGATCTTGAAACATGGAACAAACCGCTTTTCTCTTGGTTTGGCAGAGCGGCGATCCTCAAAATGAATGCCCTCCCGAGAATACTCTATATATTGCAGGCGATCCCTATACATATACCTCCGGCCTTTTTTAAATCTTATAGAAACATATGCACTAAATTCTTATGGGGGAACCGTAGACCCAGAATCAGCTTTACGCAGCTCACCCGACCTAAAAGACTTGGGGGCATAGGCCTCCCCAACCTTCTCAATTATTACACTGCTACACACCTTACCAGGATAGTGGACTGGAATACTCAATCTCTCCACAAAGATTGGGTTTCCCTAGAAGCATCTTTTTCTGCTCTCCCTTTGGAGTCTCTCCCATGGTTACTCTCACCCCACGTCCCCTCTGAATTACACGTACACCCACTTATAGGCCCAACCTTGCAATGCTTCAAAAAGCTTTGCTACCGATCACCCATATCTTCGATTCCCGGCCCACTGACACCTGTAAAAATGAACCCTGGGTTCCCACCAGGTATGCACGCAAAGTTTCTTACCGATAACTGGACACAGAGCCCAATTAGATCACATCAGTTCTTCCTCCGGGGCAAACTATTGTCTACATCCCAACTCTCCTCCCAACTAAACAAGACACCCATTCCCCCTTGGACATATATTTTAATTGCTCATTTTCTAAAATCCCTTAACAAGAATATACAATGCTCCAGAGAACTCACCCCTTTCGAAAAGCTATGTATCCAAACGACACCCCAATCTCATCTAGTTTCTACCACACATGAACTCCTCTTCGCCGAGATGAAAGCTAACGAGACCTTAGCCTGTAAGAACTGGGAGTCAGACCTCTCGGTATCTCTTTCAGCGGAACAATGGGAACTAATTTTCCTCAACATACATAAAGGGTCGACGAATGTGTCGACCCAGGAAAACGGCTTTAAGATCCAATCTAGATGGTACCGCACGCCCACCCTTCTGCATAAATATAATCCCACAATCCCAGAGGTTTGCTGGAGATGTCTCCGGGAAAGGGGAACCCTTCTCCATATCTGGTGGTCATGTCCATCTCTAAAAGACTTCTGGGAAAAGGTATGCCATATAACCTCTCGAGTCACCTCATATCATTTGGACCTTTCCCCTTCTCAATTCCTTCTATACCATTCACCCCTGTCGCACAATTCCTATCACAAATCCCTAGCAATGCACATGATCAATGCGGCAAAGCAGTGTATCCCTATACACTGGAAATCGACTCACCAACCAACCATAAAAGAATGGTTTAACAGAATATGCAAAATTGAGGAAATGGAAAATCTTATACATATTGCAAGAGAGACTCCGTCATCATTTAGTAAAAAATGGGCCTGCTGGTTACACTATAAAACGACCCCAGAATTTTCAAACTCCCTGAACCCTGACAAAGGATAAATTACTCCTCTGAGAATTGTCATTAAAAATCTACGACGTGCCAGGATCTCCCCTTAACCCTAAACCTTACAAAGACACCTCTCTCCTCCTATATCTCCCCCTATACAGATCCGCCCCTAGTTTCTCATAACACGCCCCTTGAACACCCCAAGGGGTCGGGGAAGTCAGAGACGGACCCCCTGCCAACGCCATCCCTTCCTGCCTCACTCCCCTCCCCTCGATCCCCACCCCACCCCTTCTCCTTCCACCACTTACCCCCTCCTACTTTCTCATCCACAAGCTTCTGTACAATACAACCACTAACATAGCTCCAGCCTACACTCCCGCATTCATACACTCTCAACGAAATAAACCTGTTTATAGCTCCTTCCCTCCCTTTCTGCCATATTGCACCTGTTGGCCTTTCCCTCCCACACAGACCAAAAGTCCATAACGGCATCCGTGAACCTACCTAGCTCTAACCTACCAACAAGATCTATCCCCGTCAATGGTAGTGGACTTTGACTAGACCCCACAACTACCTTGAATTAAGGTAGCCCACCCCAACACGGCCTAGTTCATGAAGGATGCACATAGCCATTTCATTTTCACTACCCGCAAGTTGAATTGTATGTGACACATGTTATTCATCCATGTTTTGTGGTTGTATTAATACCTTATTGTACTACTATTGTTCAAGATATCTGTAAATGCTTTTTACATTTCAATAAACTGTTTTTGGAAAAAAAAAAAAAAAAAAAAAGTTTTCCTTCTTACCTCTCTTCATGCAGACACGACAGTCCAAATTCGTACGGCGACTGGTGTTGTGGAGAAACCCCTCTGTGTCCACAAATATAACAAAAATATGGGAGGGGTGGACCTCAACGACCAGTTGTTGGCGCCGTATCTAATTGACCGTAAGGCGAGACGCTGGTACAAAAAAGTGTCTCTATCCTTATTCCAATTGGCTTTGCTGAACGCTCATGTGCTATACAGAGCTTCAGGCGGGACTTTATCTCTTCTAAAATTCCAGAATGAGATAGTCACAGAACTCCTGTATCCAGGCGGTTCTGCACCTCACCATCCCCTACCAAATGCAGTAAGCCGGCTGCATGAGAGGCATTATACGCATCTCCTCCCGAGTACCCCTACCCAACGAACCCCCCAAAAAAGATGTCGTGTCTGTAGCAAGCGCGGATTTAGGCGTGACACCCGTTATTATTGTCCACTCTGTCCTGACAAACCTGGTCTTTGCCTTGGTGAATGTTTTGAACGCTACCACTCAAAAGTGAAGTTTTAGCGTAGGGTACAGCATTTCACAGACTAGGACACACTTACACAGGGTCTCCCAAGATGCCATTACATTTTGAGAGACCCGAACCATTACAGTTGTTAAAGTTTTAAAAAAAAAGTGTAAAAAAGAAAAAAAAAATTAAAAAACAAAAACACAAAAAAAAAAAAAAATAGTTGTCGTTTTATTGTTCTCTCTCTCTCTATTTTCTCTCTATTGTTCTGCTCTTTTTAACTGTATTCCATTCTGCAATGTTTTATCATGCTTGCTTTTCAGGTATGTAATTTTTTGTTTTCAGGTGCGCCATTCAACTGCAGCGCGGAATTATTTATCTTGACAGCAACAGCGTTTGCTCCCACGATACATAAAGCCGTGACTCCAGTGCTGTAGGAGGTGATTTCACCACCACAGTTAAAAAAAAAAGAGCATATATGCCGAAGCATGGGGGCAGCAGGGGCGGAGGAGCGATTTTGCTCCTAATGCCGCGTATATACGGTCGAAATTCCGACGGAGGCTTGCCCGTGGAAAAGTTTGACCGTGTGTACGTGGCATAACCTTTTATGCCGCGTACATACGGTCGAAATTCCGACGAAGGCTTGCCCGTGGAAAAGTCAGACCGTGTGTACGCGCCATAACTTTTTTGCGGGAGGATGCCCCCATGCCTCGGCATATATTAGAAGTGGGTGGATGAAGGGAGGTATTCTAATGGTGGGCATACCCACCGATCAATCTCTTTTTTTCGTTCAGCCAACAGGCTGCATGAAAAAAAAGATTACAATACATGTCCAACAAGGACCAGCAACGTACTGGTATGTTGCTGGACTTTGAATGTTTATACCAGAATGATGCCTGCAGGTTTAGGTATCATCTTGGTATCATTCTTTTCAGCCAGTGGCCGGCTTTCATGTAAAAGCAATTCTAGCAGATAATTAGCCTCTAGACTGCTTTTACAAGCAGTGGGAGGGAATGCCCCCCCCGGATATAAACAGCGCCATTGGGAAATTGGGAAAGCATTTTATCACACTGATCTTGGTGTGGTCAGATGCTTTGAGGGCAGAGGAAAGATCTAGGGTCTAACCCCCCATTTTTTTTCAAAAAAAGAGTACCTGTCACTACTTATTGCTATCATAGGGGATATTTACATTCCCTGAGATAACAATAAAAATGATAAAAAAAAAAATATGGAAGGAGCAGTTTAAAAATAAAAAAAAAAAGCAAAATAAATAATAAGAAAAAAAAAAAAAAAGCACCGCTGTCCCCCCCTGCTCTTGCGCAAAGGCGAACGCAAGCGTCGGTCTAGCGTCATATGTAAACAGCAATTGCATCATGCATGTGAGGTATCACCGTGAAGGTCAGATCGAGGGCAGTAATTTTAGCAGTAGACCTCCTCTGTAAATCTAACGTGGTAACCTGTAAAGGCTTTTAAATGCTTTTAAAAATGAATGTAGTTTCTCGCCGCTGCGCGTTTGTGCGCAATTTTAAAACATGTCGTGTTTGGTATCCATGTACTCGGCCTAAGATCATCTTTTTTATTTCATCAAACATTTGGGCAATATAATGTTTTTTAGTGCATTAAAAATAAAAAAAGTGTGTTTTTCCCTCAAAAAATGCGTTTGAAAAATCGCTGCGCAAATACTGTGTGGAAAAAAAAAATGCAACACCCACTATTTTAATCTGTAGGGCCTTTGCTTTAAAAATATATATAATGTTTGGGGGTTCAACATAATTTTCTTGCAAAAAAAAAATGTTTACATGTAAACAAAAAGTGTCAGAAAGGGCTTTGTCTTCAAGTGGTTAGAAGAGTGGATGATGTGTGACATAAGCTTCCTAATGTTGTGCATAAAATGCCAGGACAGTTCAAAACCCCCCCAAATGACCCCATTTTGGAAAGTAGACACTCAAGCTATTTGTTGAGAGGCATGTTGAGCCCATTGAATATTTTTTTTTTTGTCCCAAGTGATTGAATAATGATGACAAAAAGAACAAAAAAAAAAAATGTACAAAAAGTTGTCACTAAATTATATATTGCTCAAACATGCCATGGGTATATGTGGAATTGCACCCCAAAATACATTCTGTTGCTTCTCCTGAGTACGGGGATACCACATGTGTGAGACATTTTGGGAGCCTAGCCGCGTACAGGACCCCAAAAACCAAGCACCGCCTTCAGGATTTCTATGGGTGTAAATTTTTGATTTCACTCCTCACTGCCTATCACAGTTTCGGAGGCCATGGAATGCCCAGATGGCACAAACCCCCCCCCCCAAATGACCCCATTTTGGAAAGTAGACACCCCAAGCTATTTGCTGAGAGGTATGTTGAGTATTTTGCAGATCTCGCTTTTTGTCGCAAAGTTTTAAAAATTGAAAAAAGAAAAAAATATATATATATATGTCTTTCTTCATTTTCAAAAACAAATGAGAGCTGTAAAATACTCACCATGCCTCTCGGCAAATAGCTTGGGGTGTCTACTTTCCAAAATGGGGTCATTTGTGGGGGTTTTGGGCTATCTTGGGATTTTATGGCCTTCAAAACTGTGATAGGTAGTGAGGAGTGAAATCAAAAAATTGTGCCCTTAGAAATCCTGAAGGCGGTGCTTGGTTTTCGGGGGCCCGTAAGCGGCTAGGCTCTCAAAAAGTCCCACACATGTGGAATCCCTGTACTCAGGAGAAGCAGCCAAATGTATTTTGGGGTGCAATTCCGCATATAACCATGGCATGTTTGAGCAATATATCATTTAGTGACAACTTTTTGTACATTTTTTTTTCTTTTTGTCATTATTCAATCACTTGGGACAAAAAATAAAATTATTCAATGGGCTCAACATGCCTCTCAGCAATTTCCTTGGGGTGTCTACTTTCCAAAATGGGGTCATTTTGGGGGGTTTTGTGCTATCTTGGCATTTTATGGCCTTCAAAACTGTGATAGGTAGTGAGGAGTGAAATCAAAAATGTATGCCCTTAGAAACCTTGAAGGGGGTGCTTGGTTTTTGGGGTCCCGTACGCGGCTAGGCTCCCAAAATGTCCCACACATGTGGTATCCCCGTAATCAGGAGAAGCAGCAGAATGTATTTTGGGGTGTAATTTCACATATGCCCATGGCATGTGTGAGCAATATATCATTTAGTGACAACTTTGTGCAAAAAAAACAAAGTTTGTCATATTCCCGCAACTTGTGGCAAAATATTTCATGGACTGAACATGCCTCTCAGTAAATAGCTTGGGGTGTCTACTTTCCAAAATGGGGTCATTTGGGGGGGTATTGTGCTATTTTGGCATTTTATGGCCTTCGAAACTGTGATAGGTAGTGAGGAGTGAAATCAAAAATTTACGCCCTTAGAAATCCTGAAGGCGGTGCTTGGTTTTTGGGGCCCCGTACCCGGCTAGGCTCCCAAAAAGTCCCACACATGTGGTATCCTCGTACTCAGAAGAAGCAGCAGAATGTATTTTGGGGTGCAATTCCACATATAACCATGGCATGTGTGAGCAATATATCATTTAGTGACAACTTTTTGTACATTTTTTCTTTTTTTTTTCTTTTTGTCATTATTCAATCATTTGGGACAAAAAAAAAAAATATTCAATGGGCTCAACATGCCTCTCAGCAAATAGCTTGGGGTGTCTACTTTCCAAAATGGGGTCATTTGGGGGAGTTTTGTGCCATCTTGGCATTTTATGGCCTTCAAAACTGTGATAGGTAGTGATAGGTAGTGAGGAGTGAAATCAAAAATTTATGGCCTTAGAAACCTTGAAGGCGGTGCTTGGTTTTTGGGGTCCCGTACGCGACTAGGCTCCCAAAAAGTCCCACACATGTGGTATCCCCGTACTCAAGAGAAGCAGCAGAATGTATTTTGGGGTGCAATTCCACATATAACCATGGCATGTGTGAGCAATATATCATTTAGTGACAACTTTTTGTAATTTTATTTTTATTTTTTTTGTCATTATTCAATCGCTTGGGACAAAAAAAAAATATTCAATGGGCTCAACATGCCTCTCAGCAGATTCCTTGGGGTGTCTACTTTCCAAAATGGGGTCATTTGGGGGGGGTTTGTACTGCCCTGCCATTTTAGCACCTCAAGAAATGAGATAGGCAGTCATAAATTAAAAGCTGTGTAAATTCCAGAAAATGTACCCTAGTTTGTAGACGCTATAACTTTTGCGCAAACCAATAAATATACGCTTATTGACATTTTTTTTACTAAAGACATGTGGCTGAATACATTTTGGCCTAAATGTATGACTACAATTGAGTTTATTCGATTTTTCTTATAACAAAAAGTAGAAAATATCATTTTTTTTCAAAATTTTCGGTATTTTTCCGTTTATATCGCAAAAAATAAAAATCGCAGAGGCAATCAAATACCATTAAAAGAAAGCTCTATTTGTGGGAAGAAAAGGACGCAAATTTCGTTTGGGTACAACATTGCATGTCCGCACAATTTACAGTTAAAGCAGCGCAGTGCAAAATTCTGAATTCACCTCTGGTCCTTTAGCTACCAAATGGTCCGGGGCTTAAGTGGTTAAGGGCAAAAAAAATACCTGTTCATCCTGCCAAAAATTCAGTGTGCTGATCAGTGGTGGCTGGTGCTCAATTTTTTTTTTTTTGGGGGGCGCAAACAAACTGAAAAAAAAAAAAACTTCAATTGCAGCCACTGTGCCCATCAAACGCAGCTACTATGCCATCAAACGCAGCTACTGTGCCCATCAATTTCCGCCACTGTGCCATGAAACGCAGCCACTGTGCCCATCAAAGGCAGCCACTGTGCCCATCAAAGGCAGCCACTGTGCCCATCAAACGCAGCCACTGTGCCATCAAACGCAGCCACTGTGCCATCAAACGCAGCCACTGTACCCATAAATTGCCGCCACTGTGCCATCAAATGCAGCTACTGTACCTATCAATTGCTGCCAGTGTGCCCATCAATTGCTGCTACTGTGCCCATCAATTGCTGTTACTGTGCCCATCAATTGCTGCCAGTGTGCCCATCAATTGCTGAAACTGTGCCCATCAATTGCTGACACTGTGCCCATCAATTGCTGACAGTGTGCCAATCAGGTGACAGGTAACAGACCCGAGCACCTGATTGGCTGAGAGGCGGTTCAGTGTTTGCAAAGCGAATTCCTTCGCTTTGCTAACACAACGCTGAGTTAACAGCGAGCGCCCAGCACAGCACCCGCTGCTCACCGATTTGGGCGCCTATTATAGCCTATGGCACTAATCAGGTGCTTCCAAAAAACACCCCCACCGCTGTAATTCAGGTGTCTGGCGCCCGAAAAGGGTCCGGACACCAGAATAGGAAGTGTCAGCGGCGACCATAGATAGATTCATGCAATGCATGAATCTATCTATGGTGATAGAGTGGTGCCAGGAGAGAGGGGGCGGCGCCCATGCGCCCCTATGGACGCACTGCCACTGGTGCTGCTAATTTCCTGTAGTGAGCTGACAGTGCTGCACCAAAATCTCTGTAGTCTAGGTTACACCAACATTTCATATTCCTGAAATGTGTCTGGTGTACCATGTACCCGTCTCCACCCCCAGCTCTTTGAGCCCCTATGCAGCTGATAACAGAGGTCATGTGATCATTTAAAAAAAAGTACAATGCGTGTATACTGTGTGTGTATATGTGCATATATATCTATATAGATATAGATATAGATATAGATATAGATATATATATATATATCTCTATCTATATCTATATATATATATATATAGATATTGTGACAGCAGGAAGGTAAAGTCACCTGGTTGCATCCAGGGGGGTAGATATATTTCTCCCAGATTCAGGCTTTATGCCGACTTATACAACTAGGGAGTTGATGAAGCCCAGCTGAGGCTAGTGGGCTCATGAATGACTCATACCTCTAGGGAGAGTGCTGGGCGTCGTGAGACAGGGAGTTGATGAGACCAGCTGAAGCTTGTCAGCTCATTTAGGCCTCTATAAGAACTCCCAGCTTCATTAGATGTTAGCTCATGCCTGGAACCAGACCTGTGTGGACTGTCTAGGGAGAGTGAACCCCTGTGCGGTGAGGCAAAGCCTGTGTGGCTATTTGATTGGACTTTTACTAAACCAGGGACTTAGGGACTAGGACAGCACCAGGCTAATCCCAGTTGTTAGTTTAGGAAACCTGCATGTTTAGTCAGAGGTCAAACTGACCAGGATTTATTTTGTTTGTTTCTTTTTGGCTTTGCTGTGTTTTTGTCACTGTACATAGAGAAATAAACCGCACCTTTTGATTTTGAAAACCACAACCTCCGTCTGCTGGCCCTGTTTTTGTGTGGGGAGCCCAACCAGGGGGTCACACACACCCGCTACCGAGTTAACCCCCTCACAGTTGGTGGAGAACCAGTGGCAGTTTTTTTTAAGCCAGCATGGAGGAGATACTGAAACAGCTGGCTCTAGCAAATGCCAATCAACAGCAGACAAATGCAGGTTTGCAAAGGAGCCTTGCAGCCCAGCAGCAAGCTCATCAACAAGCCCAGCAGCAATCTGAGGCCCGCTTCATAGACCTGTTACAGAAGCAAGAGCAGAGACTACAACAAATGGAAGCAGTAATGCAGCAACGTCCGCAGACCAGTGAGGAAAGCCGTCCCACTAATACCGCGTCCTTTGGGGTGAGTCGTTTATTGACAAAAATGACTGGAGAGGATGATCCAGAGGTATTTTTGACCACATTTGAAAGGACTGCTGAAAGAGAAAAGTGGCCTGAGGAGCAGTGGGCTGGACTGGTGGCTCCTCTGTTAACTGGTGAATCGCAGAAGGCTTACTATGACCTAGAGCCTGACCAAGCAAAAGACTATGTGATGCTAAAAGCTGAAATATTGGCAAGGCTGGGTGTCACCCTGGCTGTCCGGGCTCAGCGTGTGCATAACTGGACTTTCCAGCTTGGAAAACCCCCCAGGTCTCAAATGTATGATCTCATTCACCTGAGCAGGAAGTGGCTACAGCCAGAGACTTTGTCCGCACCAGAGATTGTGGAACGTGTTGTAATGGATCGGTTTTTGAGAGCTCTTCCTACTGCCATCCAAAAGTGGGTAAGCCATGGAGACCCAGAGACGGCCGGTGGTCTTGTGGATCGTGTAGAGAAATACTTGGCTACAGAGAACCTGACGGCCTCTTCCAGAGACACTCGGACTTTCCACCCTAAGACCAGACCATCCCCAGGGGCGGATAAGAGGATTCCAAGGGGTGAGGGTGGAGAGAGTGAGAGGGTGGGAGCTCTACCCCAAGTTTGGCGAGAACAGCCTGGGAAATCAGCGGCTCAAGAGGCCGCAAGAAGGATCGTTTGCTACCGCTGCCGGCAAGCGGGACATATTGCAGCCAATTGCCCGGTTGTGGAGGAACCCATGCAGTGTGACTTTCTGACGGGCAGACGTCAGTCGCTGTGTGCGACAGTCGCATGCACTGCCATTCGAGGAACTGAGAAACATTTATGCAAAATGTGTATTAATGGTAGAAATGTTGTGGTATTACTGGATTCAGGTAGCCTTGTGACCCTGATAAAGGCTGAATTAGTTAAAACAGAGGTCTCTGGGAATAGCAAGGTAGCTGTTATTTGTGTGCATGGGGACACCCGAGAGTATCCAGTGACTACAGTGTGTTTCGAGACCCCCAAAGGTACCCTCTCTCATCCAGTGGGCTTAGTATCTCAGTTACCGCATGACGCCATTGTGGGAAGGGATTTTCCGAAGTTCTGGGAACTGTGGGATGATCCTGAGCCCCCCACTGGTGCCCCTATGTACCAGGAATGTGATAGCCAGAACTCCTCTGAGAGTGGTGAGGACTCTCCAGAATTTCCCTTGTCAGTATTTGCAGGGGAGACTCAAGAAACTGGAGAGGAGCCCACCTCCTCAGACGAAAACCTACCGTCTGTGGAGTTTTCTGATCTGGAGGTTCACAGGGAAAATTTTGCCACAGAACAGTTAAAAGACCCCGCCCTAATAAAGGCACGGGAAAACGTAGTGGAAATAGATGGCGAGTTAGTGAACCCAGATAATACCTGCACTTACCCATACTTCAGCGTAGAGAAGGACCTACTGTATCGGGTGGCAAAAAGGGCAGAAGAAACCGTTGAGCAGCTGGTGGTGCCCAAACCTTACAGGAAGTTGGTGTTGGAGTTGGCCCATGGGCACATTCTTGGAGGTCATCTGGGGACAGAGAAAACCCGAGAGAGGGTATTACAGAGATTCTATTGGCCTGGGGTGATGAAGGACATAGAAAATTATTGTTCCTCCTGCCCTGTGTGTCAGAGGTCGGCCCCGATGCCACATTTCCGTAGCCCGCTGGTCCCTCTACCCATCATTGAGGTCCCGTTTGAGAGAATCGCAATGGATTTGGTAGGTCCTATAATCAAGTCCGCTAGGGGGCACCAGTACATATTGGTTATAATGGACTATGCCACCCGTTATCCAGAAGCGATCCCTCTCAGAAATACCTCGGCCAAAACCATAGCCAAAGAGCTATCTCTTGTTTTTAGCCGGGTGGGTATTTGTAAAGAACTGCTTACGGACCAAGGTACACCCTTTATGTCCCGGGTTATGAAAGAGCTGTGTAAATTGCTCAAAGTGACGCAATTGCGTACATCTGTGTATCACCCCCAAACCGATGGGCTGGTTGAAAGATTCAACAAAACCCTAAAACAAATGTTGAAGAAAGTGGTGGATAGAGATGGAAAGGATTGGGACTGTCTACTTCCTTATTTGATGTTTGCTATTAGGGAGGTGCCCCAATCCTCTACGGGATTCTCCCCCTTTGAGTTACTGTATGGGAGACACCCAAGAGGGCTGTTGGATATTGCCAAGGAAACTTGGGAAAGTGAGAGTTCTCCCCACAGGAGTGTGATTGAGCATGTCGCCCTGATGCAAGATCGAATTGCACAGGTAATGCCCATCGTGAAGGAACATTTGGCCCAAGCGCAGTTGGCACAGCAGAGAGTGTACAACCGTGGAGCAAAGACCCGTACCTTTTCCCCGGGGGATAGGATATTGGTACTTGTCCCTACGGTTGAAAGTAAATTCCTTGCCAAATGGCAAGGCCCCTACGAGATAATGGAAAAAGTGAGCGAAGTGAATTACAAGGTCAGACAACCAGGAAGGCGAAAGCCCGAACAGATATATCACGTTAATCTGTTGAAAGCCTGGAGGGATAGAGAGTCCCTAGTCGCAGAAACTTGGTCACCAGCTCAAACTGGTTGCGTGATTCCGGAGGTTGGAATAGCAGCCACCTTGTCACAACCCCAACAACAGGAGGTTAAGGAGTTTGTGCTTCGCAACAAGGAGGTGTTCTCTGAGCTGCCGGGACAAACATCTGGGGTAGAGCATGATATTATTACCCCGCCCGGTGAAAGGGTGAAGTTAAAACCCTATCGGATCCCAGAGGCCCGACGGGAGGCAATACGGGAGGAAGTACAGAAAATGCTGAACTTAGGGGTGATAGAGGAGTCCCAAAGTGATTGGTCTAGTCCCATTGTGTTGGTGCCTAAACTGGATGGGAGCTGGCGATTTTGTAACGATTTTCGTCAGTTGAACAAAGTTACAAAATTTGACACCTACCCCATGCCACGTATAGATGAGTTGATCGACCGGCTGGGAACAGCCCGATACATGACGACTCTTGACCTCACAAAAGGGTATTGGCAAATTCCCCTGGCCAAGTCGGCCAAAGAGAAAACCGCATTTGTAACCCCAGACGGGGCGTTCCAATATAAGAGAATGCCGTTCGGGTTACAGAATGCGCCGGCCACATTCCAGCGGAAAATGGACCAGATACTGAGGCCCCATCGGAAGTATGCTGCGGCTTACCTGGATGACGTAATTGTCCATAGCACAGATTGGGCCTCACATCTGCCAAAAGTGCAAGCAGTCCTAGACTCTATCCGGGAAGCGGGGTTTACGGCTAACCCCAAGAAGTGCACCATTGGGCAGGAGGAGGCCAAATATCTTGGGTACACCATTGGCAGGGGAGTAATAAAACCCCAACTCAACAAAGTCGAGGCCATCCAGAGTTGGCCACGTCCCAACAGCAAGAAGCAGGTACGAGCCTTTCTGGGAATCGCGGGTTATTATCGGCGCTTCATTCCCCACTTTGCTTCTAAGGCTGTGCCCCTAACCAACCTGACGAAAGGGAAAGGGTCGGTCATGATTAAATGGACCCCCGAGGCTGAGGCAGCATTCCAATTCTTGAAACAAGCCTTATGTAGCCAGCCAGTGTTGTACTCACCCGACTTCTCTAAAGACTTTGTCGTACAAAGTGATGCGTCAGATGTGGGGTTAGGAGCAGTATTGTCCCAGGTCTGGAACGGGGAAGAGCACCCAGTCATTTACCTCAGCAGGAAGTTGAAGTCCCATGAGGTAAATTACGCCACGGTTGAAAAGGAGTGTTTAGCGGTGAAGTGGGCTCTAGATTCCCTTCGGTACTATCTGCTAGGTAGGCACTTTGACATGGTTACGGATCACGCTCCGTTAAAGTGGATGGCTCAAAACAAGGAGACAAATAGAAGAGTGAATAGGTGGTTCCTGGCCCTACAGGAATTCAACTTCACAGTAAAGCATCGCCCTGGCGTTCAAATGGGGAATGTGGATGCTTTGTCTCGAGTACATGAATGCCTGATTGCTGGTGTTCCAACCCCGAGGTTAAAACAAGAGGGGGGGGTATGTGACAGCAGGAAGGTAAAGTCACCTGGTTGCATCCAGGGGGGTAGATATATTTCTCCCAGATTCAGGCTTTATGCCGACTTATACAACTAGGGAGTTGATGAAGCCCAGCTGAGGCTAGTGGGCTCATGAATGACTCATACCTCTAGGGAGAGTGCTGGGCGTCGTGAGACAGGGAGTTGATGAGACCAGCTGAAGCTTGTCAGCTCATTTAGGCCTCTATAAGAACTCCCAGCTTCATTAGATGTTAGCTCATGCCTGGAACCAGACCTGTGTGGACTGTCTAGGGAGAGTGAACCCCTGTGCGGTGAGGCAAAGCCTGTGTGGCTATTTGATTGGACTTTTACTAAACCAGGGACTTAGGGACTAGGACAGCACCAGGCTGATCCCAGTTGTTAGTTTAGGAAACCTGCATGTTTAGTCAGAGGTCAAACTGACCAGGATTTATTTTGTTTGTTTCTTTTTGGCTTTGCTGTGTTTTTGTCACTGTACATAGAGAAATAAACCGCACCTTTTGATTTTGAAAACCACAACCTCCGTCTGCTGGCCCTGTTTTTGTGTGGGGAGCCCAACCAGGGGGTCACACACACCCGCTACCGAGTTAACCCCCTCACAATATCTATATCTATGTATATATTATACACAGGTGCATCTCCAAAAATTTGAATATTATCAAAAAGTCTATTTATTTCAGTAATTCAATTCAAAAATTGAAACTCATATACCGTATTTATCGGCGTATAACACGCGCCGGCGTATAACACGCACCCCAAGTTTAGGAGGGAATTTTAAGGAAAAAAACTTTTAGGAGGGAAATTCAAGGAAAAAAAACTTACATTTAAATGCAGCATGCAGCCTTGCCCAGTGTCCATCTGTCCATCTGCAGCCTTGCCCAGTGTCCATCTGTCCATCTGCAGCCTTGCCCAGTGTCCATCTGTCCATCTGCAGCCTTGCCCAGTGTCCATCTGTCCATCTGCAGCCTTGCCCAGTGACCATCTGTCCATCTGCAGCCTTGCCCAGTGACCATCTGTCCATCTGCAGCCTTGCCCAGTGTCCATCTGTCCATCTGCAGCCTTGCCCAGTGCCTTTGCAGCCTTGTCAGTCTCTGCGTTTTTTAAATTTGGTGCCGATTTCTGTGGAGAGGAGCGAGCGGGGCCGAGTGTACTTCGGCTAGACTCGGCTCCTCTCGCAGTCCCGCCCATCTCCACTGACTGCGCCGCTGACAGAGAAAGCCGAGTGTACTTCGGCTAGACTCGGCTCTGCTCACAGTCAGGGGCAGGACTGCGAGAGGAGCCGAGACTAGCCGAAGTACACTCGGCTTTCTCTATGTCAGCGGCGCAGTCAGAGATGGGCGGGACTGCGAGAGGAGCCGAGTAAAGCCGAGTGTACTTCGGCTTCGGCTCCGCTCGCTCCTCTCGCTTGTTTCAGCAGGGGAATTGGCGGAGTATCGGCGTATAACACGCACCCACGATTTTCCCCTGATTTTAAGGGGAAAAAAGTGTGTGTTATACGCCGATAAATACGGTATATTATATAGATGTGATACACACAGAGTGATATATTTTAAGCATTTAAAAAAAAAAAATTCTGATGCTTATGGCTTACAGCTAGTGAAAACCAAAAATTCAGTATCTCAGACCCAGGTCCCCAAACACTTTTTATGACAATAACTTGCATATTAACCTTTAAAATTAGCACTTTTGATTTTTCATGTTCGTGTCCCATAGACTTTAACAGTGTTTGTGTGTTCAAACAAATTTTTTGCCTGTTCACATGTTCTGCTGCGAACCGAACTGGGGGCTGTTTAGCTCATCCAGGGGCGGATCCAGGGGGGCGGGCAATGGGCCAATTGCCCCCCAAAGAAAATGTTACAACTCAGAGGCTCCCTCCCTCCGCCACCTCAACAGATTTAAGTTTCGTGAGGCATCATTTAAATGCAGCTGCTTCCCCTGGCTCCTCATAGCTCCCAAGTGCCCTAAAATATATTCCCTGGGCCCCATCAGTTCATTTAGAGGGGCCCAGGATGCTGTAACATGGAGAGACTTTTGTTTTTAATTCCGCGCTCAGGCGGAATATCACCACCAGGAGCCGCATTTTGCGATAATGAAATGAAGGTTCCGGCTCTGGTGTAGTGATATCAGTCAGCAGCCTTATCACTGCCTAACTCTTTCAGCCAATAGGTGCTGAGTGGAGGAGGGGCTCAAGCTGAGGGGAAATTAGCGGTGGCCAGCCCAGCAGGCATCATCAGTGGCGGCTGTGACACAGCAAGTGTGTCTGTGTGTGAACACACTAAAAGTGACAGCCACCACAGCAGGCTGAGGAAAGCATCAAATCTGCAATGAATTCTTTGTCTCCAAAAAGGTAGTTACTCAGTATCACCCTTCACCTATGCCATGACCTGGCTGTTGCCCACAATGAGGAATTATACAGCAGCTAAATGTGTTCATCATCATGTGTTCAATCACACAATACAGCAACTGTATTGTGTGATTATCATGATAATACTGATTATATGGAATCACAGTAAAATTCATCTTTAGGCCTCATTCACATAGTGCGTGCTGCAGACATGCGTCTAACATGCAGGGCTGTCTTGGCTTGGGGGAGGCATAAAGTGTTGCATTGCATGTATACCTGTGCCAGCATCCCATTTATTTCTAGTGAGACACACAGCCACTCTGTCCCAATATGTCACGCATGTGGGTCCAAGAATGCATGCAGGGTGCGTTCAGGGACCCACACCAGCATGTCATATTGGGACTAAATAAAAGTGTGGCATGTGTCAGAATACAAATAAATCGGATGCTGGCATGGGGATGCATGTAACACTTTAAAACAGTGTCACTGTTTTAAACAAGGTTAGGACTGTATGATATGTTACATTATGTCATCTGATTCCCCCCCTCCCCCTCCAGTGTCACAATCGGCAGCTTTCGGGGGGAGGGGGGACAGGATACTTGTCTTTGACAAGTATCCTTTTCCACTTCCGGGAGCCACAGTCGCGGGTATTGATGTCACGGTTGGGGCTCCCTCCTCCTCCCCCGACAGCTGGGCTAGTAGGAGAGAGGAGTGGGCCTCGCGCATGCGCAGTAGGGTTCCCAGCGTGAATCTGAAAGGCTACACTGCCGGGTCCCCTCACCCGCAATGTCGGCGGCAGCACCCGACAGCTGATGGAAACATCAGCTATGGTACCGACATCGCTGGACTCCAGGACAGGTAAGTGTCCTAATTTTAAAAGAAAGCAGCTGCAGTATGTGTAGTTGCTGTTTTTTTGTTTTTTGAAAACCAAAAATTTAGTATCTCAGAAAATTTGAATATTACATAAGACCAATAAAAAAAAGGATTTTTAATACAGAAATGTTGGCTTACTAAAAAATATATCCATTTACAGTATAGTATACACCAGAGATATGCAATTAGCGGACCTCCAGCTGTTGCAAAATTACAAGTCCCATCATGCCTCTGCCTCTGGGTGTCATGCTTGTGGCTGTCAAAAGTCTTGCAATGCCTCATGGGACTTGTAGTTCTGCAACAGCAATTGAATATCCCTGGTATACACTATACCAATACTTGGTCGGGGCTCTTTTTGCATGAATTACTGCATTAATTAGGGATGAGCTTTATGTTCGGGTCGAACATGAGTTCGAATCGAACATTGGCTGTTCGCCCATTCGCCGAATAGCGAACAATTTGGGGTGTTCGCGGCAAATTCCAAAGCCGCGGAACACCCTTTAAAAGTCTATGGGAGAAATCAAAAGTGCAAATTTTAAAGGTTAATATGCAAGTTATTGTCATAAAAAGTGTTTGGGGACCTGGGTCCTGCCCCAGGGGACATGTATCAATGCAAAAAAAAGTTTTAAAAACTGCCTTTTTTTTAGGAGCAGTGATTTTAATAATGCTTAAAGTGAAACAATAAAAGTGAAATATTCCTTTAAATTTAGTTCCGGGGGGTGTCTATAGTATGCCTGTAAAGTAGCGCATGTTTCCTCTGTTTATAACAGTCCCTGCACAAAATGACATTTCTAAAGGAAAAAAATAATAATTTAAAACTACTTGCGGCTACAATGAATTGTCGGGTCCTGGAAATACAGATAAAAGTCATTGAAAAAAACAGCATGGGTCCCCCCCCCCCAAGTCCATTACCAGGCCCTTAAGGGGAACCACGAACCAAAATGAAAATAAAAAATGCAAGGGGGTCCCACCAAATTCCATATCAGGCCCTTCAGGGACTGTTATAAACACGGGAAACATGCGCTACTCTACAGGAATACTATAGACACCCCCTAGGTACGAAATTTAAAGGAATAATTCACTTTTATTGTTTCACTTTAAGCATTATTAAAATCACTGCTCCCGAAAAAAAAAAAAAAAAATTAAAACTTTTTTTGGCATTGATACATGTCCCCTGGGGCGGGACCCAGGTCCCCAAACACGTTTTATGACAATAACTTGCATATTAACCTTTAAAATTAGCACATTTGATTTTTCATGTTCGTGTCCCATAGACTTTAACAGTGTTTGTGTGTTCAAACAAATTTTTTGCCTGTTCACATGTTCTGCTGCGAACCGAACTGGGGGCTGTTTAGCTCATCCAGGGGCGGATCCAGGGGGCGGGCAACGGGCCAATTGCCCCCCAAAGAAAATGTTACAACTCAGAGGCCTCACCTCAACAGATTTAAGTTTCGTGAGGCATCATTTAAATGCAGCTGCTTCCCCTGGCTCCTCATAGCTCCCAAGTGCCCTAAAATATATTCCCTGGGCCCCATCAGTTCATTTAGAGGGGCCCAGGATGCTGTAACATGGAGAGACTTTTGTTTTTAATTCCGCGCTCAGGCGGAATATCACCACCAGGAGCCGCATTTTGCGATAATGAAATGAAGGTTCCGGCTCTGGTGTAGTGATATCAGTCAGCAGCCTTATCACTGCCTAACTCTTTCAGCCAATAGGTGCTGAGTGGAGGAGGGGCTCAAGCTGAGGGGAAATTAGCGGTGGCCAGCCCAGCAGGCATCATCAGTGGCGGCTGTGACACAGCAAGTGTGTCTGTGTGTGAACACACTAAAAGTGACAGCCACCACAGCAGGCTGAGGAAAGCATCAAATCTGCAATGAATTCTTTGTCTCCAAAAAGGTAGTTACTCAGTATCACCCTTCACCTATGCCATGACCTGGCTGTTGCCCACAATGAGGAATTATACAGCAGCTAAATGTGTTCATCATCATGTGTTCAATCACACAATACAGCAACTGTATTGTGTGATTATCATGATAATACTGATTATATGGAATCACAGTAAAATTCATCTTTAGGCCTCATTCACATAGTGCGTGCTGCAGACATGCGTCTAACATGCAGGGCTGTCTTGGCTTGGGGGAGGCATAAAGTGTTGCATTGCATGTATACCTGTGCCAGCATCCCATTTATTTCTAGTGAGACACACAGCCACTCTGTCCCAATATGTCACGCATGTGGGTCCAAGAATGCATGCAGGGTGCGTTCAGGGACCCACACCAGCATGTCATATTGGGACTAAATAAAAGTGTGGCATGTGTCAGAATACAAATAAATCGGATGCTGGCATGGGGATGCATGTAACACTTTAAAACAGTGTCACTGTTTTAAACAAGGTTAGGACTGTATGATATGTTACATTATGTCATCTGATTCCCCCCCTCCCCCTCCAGTGTCACAATCGGCAGCTTTCGGGGGGAGGGGGGACAGGATACTTGTCTTTGACAAGTATCCTTTTCCACTTCCGGGAGCCACAGTCGCGGGTATTGATGTCACGGTTGGGGCTCCCTCCTCCTCCCCCGACAGCTGGGCTAGTAGGAGAGAGGAGTGGGCCTCGCGCATGCGCAGTAGGGTTCCCAGCGTGAATCTGAAAGGCTACACTGCCGGGTTCCCTCACCCGCAATGTCGGCGGCAGCACCCGACAGCTGATGGAAACATCAGCTGTGGTACCGACATCGCTGGACTCCAGGACAGGTAAGTGTCCTAATTTTAAAAGAAAGCAGCTGCAGTATGTGTAGTTGCTGTTTTTTTGTTTTTTTGTTTTTTTTTGGGCGGCCCTCCGCTTTAAATACAGTTCTGTAAGAAACACCTTATTTTCTGGCATTGCCCCTCCCGAAACAAGACTCTGGATCCGCCCCTGGGCTCATCGCTAGCATTAATGTGGCGTAGCATGAAGCGATCAGCACTGCTGAGTGTTATGGAAGCCCAGGTTACTTTGATAGCCGCCTTCAGTTTGTCTGAATTGTTGGGTCTGGTGTTTCTCATCATCCTCTTGAAAATGAAATCAGCATCTCCTAAAGCTGGTCAGTAAATGGAAGCATGAAGTGCTCTAGAATTTCCTGGTAGATGGCTGCGCTGACTTTGGACTTGATAAAACACAGTGGACCAACACCAGCAGATGACATGGCTATCCAATTATCACTGACTGTGGAAACTTCACACTGGACCTCATTCAACTTGGATTTTGTGTCTCTCCATTCTTCCTCCAGACTTTGGGACCTTGATTTCCAAATGAAATGCAACATTTTGCACAGTCCGTGATAATTTGGAGAGCCATGTCATCTGCTAGTGTGGGTCCACTGTGTTTTATCAAGTCCAAAGTCAGCGCAGCCCTCTACCAAGAGGTATGTCTGCCTGCAGGAAGATTCCTGCTTTGGGATGTCACAAGGACAGGAAGTGAAAGGAAAACTCCCCAGGAAGAAACATGATAGTGATTCCAAACCTTCTCGCTCTGTTCAAAACTACAAAAACAAGCTTTGGCTAAAACTTTGCATTCGTAATCTTATAACCTTCAGTAATTTTTTCATCTTTCCACCTATTAAATCCTCTGCCCTTGTTTTTTTTACTTTGGATAGTAAAACATTTGTTTTTCCTGTTAGTAAACACCTTATACAGCCAACTTCCTGTTTCTTGTCTGGAAAAAAGCCTAGGCTTATGACATCATGCACAGTTCTCTTTTTCACTCTCGTGAGAGTTTGCCAGGAAGGGAGGGGGGGGGTGAGTCATAAGAGGGCCAATAAGAGCTGCAGAGCTGGAGGTGTGTGTCTGTGTAAATCCAGGAAATGAACAGGCAGCTGCCCACGGGTAAAATGGTTGCAGCCAGACTCAGTGGAGGGAGATTTCTGCAGCATATTTGGCAAGTACTGAATCACAGTATATATAAAATAATATGCAAAGTGGTTGGAGGGAAGCTTCAGAATGGCAAAGATGTTTTTATTATAAATTATGTGAGCAGACTGCAGTTCCTCTTTAAGAAGTGCATAAAGTGCTCTAGAATTTCCTGGTAGAGGGCTGCGCTGACTTTGGACTTGATAAAACACAGTGGACCAACACCAGCAGATGACATGGCTCCTGTTGCTATTGCTATGCTATTGCTATGTTCCTGTTGCTATGTTGGAAAAATTCAAAGGGGGGCACCTTCTGGCAGGTGTTGTGTTAAATCTTCACCATCTTGAAAAACCCTGGCTGGTGCTCTTATCCAGACATTTTAAGTGTTGAATAGCGCGTTTCCTTCCCCTGCATGTTCTGAGGTTCCTCCTGCCGGCCCCTACATCATTTCTGGACATATTAACTGTCACTGGTCCAGTGAGATGTCCAGAGTAAAGACTGCTACTCCAGAACTATCCAAATAGATCAGGTAGATAAAAGTGTTAACTGGTTATCTTTAGTAAGCGGTACATTTTTTTTTTTTTTCATTTTATAATTTTTTTTTTAACTTGCTAATTAACCCCCTCCATACCGGGCCATTGTCAAATGACACCGGCAGGAACCCTCTCTCCCTCCGGGTGGACGTCATATGATGTCCTGGGTTTGAGGGGGGATATCTGAATGATGCCTGCAGCTAGAGGCATCATTCAGATATCCTTTTTTCAGCCGGCGATCCTGCGCACCATAAGAATGATCATAGCGGCGGTTCCGCCGCTTGATCGTTCTTAAAGGCGGCGGGAGGGGACATCCCCCTCCTCCCGCCGCCATCCGGTGCTTCTCCGGGCTCCCCGTGCCATCGGGGACCCGAAGAGAATCGTCCGGCGCCGGTGGTGGGTCACGTGACGAGCATAGAGATGACTGGTGACCAGATGGTCATCACATCGCGCCCGGGTCCTCAAATGTAAACAAAGCCGCCATTGCGGCTGTAAGTATGAGATCAGTGAATTTTTTTTCACGATCTCATGCTTTCTAGCCTGGAGGAGAGATGTGGGGTCTTATTGACCCCGCATCTCTCCATAAAGAGGACCTGTCACACACATTCCTATTACAAGGGATGTTTACATTCCTTGTAATAGGAATAAAAGTGATCAAAAAAAAAAAAAAAGTAAAAAAAAAAAAAAAAAAAAGTAAAAAAAAAAAAAATAATAATAATTTTTTTTTTTAAAACGCCCGTCCCCAATAGCTCGCGCTTAGAAGCGAACACACACGTAAGTCCCGCCCGCATATGTAAACGCCATTCAAACCACATATGTGAGGTATCGCCGCGTGCGTTAGAGCGCGTGCAACAATTCTAGCACTAGACCTCCTCTGTAACGCTAACCTGGTAACCTGTAAAAAATTTCAAAGCGTCGCCTATGGAGATTTTTAAGTACCGAAGTTTGGCACCATTCCATGAGTGTGCACAATTTTAAAGCGTGACATGTTAGGTATCTTTTTACTCGGCGTAACATAAGCTTTCATATTTTACAAAAAAATTGGGATAACTTTACTGTTTTGTTATTTTTTAATTCATGAAACCATTTTTTTCCCCAAAAAAAGGCGTTGGAAAAATTATTGCGCAAATACCGTGCAAGATAAAAAGTTGCAACGACCGTCATTTTATTCCCTAGGGTTTCTGCTAAAAAAAACATTTATAATGTTTGGGGGTTCTGAGTAATTTTCTAGCAAAAGATTGATGGGATTTGTACATGTAGGAGAGAAGTGCCAGAATAGGCCCGGTATGGAAGTGGTATAAAAAGCCCTGTATGGAAGTGGTTAATCCTTTATTTCTGAATTAATTTAATAGTTTTAATTTCTTGTCAAGATACAGAAGATAGATAGATATTTTTTGCTGTGCTGTGATGAAAAGAATCAAGACCATGGCATTTGTATACTCATGTGCAGCTCTCTTTTAAATTTGGGCTCAACTACCTGTTTTTTTTCCCTCCGGCCAACTGCAAGTGTAAACGAAGAATTACAGGGCGTGATAAAATTGAAGAATCTTCCCCAGGTTCACGCAAGAAGATTTTACTAATAATAAATGTACCTTCATGCACTTTGTAGAGTCGGCTGTAACTGGATAGAGCTACTTAGCAAATCCACAAATATACAGTATCTCTAATTCAGAGATTTTGAAGACATTTATTTTCACCTTCTGCTGTGTCTCTGGTACAGGAAATCACCGCTACAGCAGAACAGACAATAATTTAGACCTTCTTTACACCTTTGTAGTGGATTTCTGCACATACTTGTTATGTTAAAGTGGATATAAAGGCTACAAATATGTCTGCTTAAAGCCTAGCTCCACCCAAAAGGGGAAGCTCCACTTGTTTGCGTCCTCCCCCCCTCCATTGCCACATTTGGCACATTTGGGGGGGGGGTGGGAGAGGGGGGTACTTAGTTTTGACAGTTATCTGCTCCTGCTTCCAGGTAAGATCGCCGCGGCGATCTCCGAGTATTTCCAGCCCCTCCTCCTTCTCCATGCTGCCTTCTGGGACACACCAAGGTCCCAGAAGACAGCGGGACCATTCAAAAAGCGCAGCGCGACTCACGCATGTGCAGTATGAAACAACTGTAAAACCTGAAGGCTTCACTGCTGGTTTCCCTGAAGAATTGGCTCGGGATGCTGACATCACTGGATCCCTGAACAGGTAAGTATCCTTATATTAAAAGTCAGCAGCTACAGTATTTGTAGCTGCTGACTTCTTTTTTTGCCCAGACTGAAGCCTCTTCTTAAACACACTGTTTCCTCCATCCTCCTACCTATGCTGTATACTGCTGGTAAATGAAATGAAAGTAAATACCTTTTTTCTATCCACTTCTGTGCAGTCATGTGATGCAGAAGCTTCAGCTCCAGTGCACCCCACCTCAAACTGCACCTGCTCCTTTTAACAATGCAGTGAATCACAGCGCATTGTAGTGTATTGTGGTGTACTGCAATGCAGGCATGTTGTTTTGGTGCATTGGGGTGTGTAAGGGGGTTAGACTCAACTAGTATTGGCAGCATGCATGAAACAGGAGCACCTAGGAGCAGTCCAAGCAGGGTTGCCCTGAAATTTTATTCATAAAGGTAGCAAATACAGCTTCAATGCAGGAGAGCTTTGTACAGGGCCGCTAATAAGCCAGTACAACTGGCCCTGTTGTACCGGGCCCGGCCAGCAGGGGGCCCGGGCAATTTGAGTAGAGAATGAAAGAAAAAAAAAAGTATTTCTCCAGCCAGCACCCCCATCTGACCGCAACCACTCCTCCCCCCCTTCCTTCCCTGTCACCTGTACAGTAAAAAGCGCTCCCCCTGCGAGAGCGCGGACTGTCATGGCAGCGGCCAGGGGTGAGGGGGGAGAAGAGAAAACCACTGGACTGGAGGACTTTGTGGGACCCTTAGACTGCGTGGGGTCCCCTCTCTTATACTTATTGTGGCAGAGCCTGCAGCGGAGGTGGTGAGCGTTTTTTTTTTTATCAGACCAACTTCACTGAGCGTGTCCCTGGACGGTATGTAAGTATACACCAGGTATGTTACTTACTCCCTCTAGTGGCGGAAAACAGGTAAGACATGCAACTACTCACAGAAGATAATATTCAAAAAATTATCTTCACTTACCTTATCCCTGCCGCAGGAAACTGCTGAGAGCAACAGATCCAGCCTTCACCCATCACGGCGGGTAATGTTGTGCCAACCTTCAGGGTTCTGGGTTCCTACTTACAGGATCCTCTTCCCTGGACCTGTAGAAGACTCTGCCAGAAACTTTTTGTGCCACTGTTAAAATAGTACACCAAAGCCTGGATCCCAGAGCCCAGACCTCCGAAGAGAGACATTACAGGCAAAACCGTGTTTCTTCTTTTCATGAGGCCCGAGTACTATCCATCTTAGGCGTTTAGTATTGGCCCGAGGTATGGATCCGGTTGTATAGCTCCTAGGCCTCCGCAGAGACCATCAAACAGAGCTTTCTTCTTAGCACATGTTCAACGTGACCAACCACCTTAGATACTGGTGAAAAAACTGAGGTGCTCTCCATATGGGAGGGGTTATATAGGGGAGGAACTCGCCTTGTAATTAGGGTTGCCAGTGTCCAATCACCTGATGGTGACTATTTAACCCACTAAGTAATTATCTAAGTCTCTGTGTCCCGTGATGTACTCCCAAGAAAAGGATTTTTACAGGTAAGCTGTTTTAAAAATGCTATTATTTCTCCAGCCAGCACCCCCATCTGACCACCAGAGAGGTGAGGAGCGGCAGGCGCAGCAGCGCCACCCAGAGGCTGGGGAGGAGGAGGAGGACACTTTACGGTGGCAACCTATCACTGTACCATGCTCAAATTCACTGAGCTACAAATGTTTGACTGAGCAGTCTGCATGCCTAGGTGCTTGCCATTTGCAGTAAGGCACACCTGCTACTTGCCCGGTATCCAACTCCATGTATGGAGAGGCGAGCAGTGTTAGATTTTGGGCCTTGCGGCAAGTTACCTCTCACGAGTGGATCCTTGTGCTCCGCCATCCGGGGTAGAAAGTTTCTCACTTGAATAAAGTCAATGTCCACACAGAAGTAAAACCTGAACAGCAAGGCTTTATTCTTTTGCTTGGGGTATAACTTGAGATAAAGAGAGAGGACTGACAGAGTAGGGGAAGGTTCAGGCGCAAAACACTCAAAGAACACTTTAGTCGCCACTCAAGCCTGAGTGGGTATAGCTCACCCGGATAGTCCCTTTAAGAGCAGTCCTAGCAGCCGGAGTGGAGCGTGGGTTAAAGTTTTCCTTTCCTTTTAATAGGATGCTATAAGGAGAATTTATCTGCCACAGGAATGATTACTGTCCTGAACCTCCACAAATAAAGATGGCGGATCACTCTTTAGGCGAGTACTCCAGGCCTCTCCCTGAGACAGCAGTACCGTCGCTGATCTCCTCTTGGGACCGATCATCCCCTGGACTCCTTTCCTAAAGTTGGGCTCCCAAATGGTGGGCAGCCTGGGATCCCTCCGTAAGGTGTAGGCCCCAGCCAGCCGAGCCGGGTCTACCAAACAGCGATGCAGCCTCGGGCTGAAGGTGCCCGAGACTGAAACCAATGCACGCACCCCCTGGCAATGAGGGTGTCACGTACCTGGATTGTGAGCCTGACGTTTAGAGGAGAGCCTCTCTTTCCGAAACCGGCTTGCGGGCCCCTGAGGTTGAGACAGCAGCCATGGAAGCACGGTGATGCAGGAGTGCCTAGGATCAGTCCAGTATCGGTGTGGCTGGATGCTCGTAGCTGGAGATGCAGCAGCCAAACCCGGTAGGCTGGGTAGACCAGAACGGTGGCAGACTGGATCGCAGATGAAAGCAGGAACTGGTGCAGAGCAGAACTGCAGCAGACTGGAGGAACAGGTGCAGAGTCAGGCAGGCTGGGTCGGAGACGTACTGGCAGATCAGGCAGAGCAGCAGCCAGAGGAGAAGTCCAAAAAAGCCGAAGCCGAAGTCAGGGTATCAAGCAGACAAGGTTAGTGAGAGCAAGCCAGGTCAAGGATCAGAAGTCAGCACACATAATGGGTTTCAGGACACACAGAAGCTGCAGACCAAACAGTAAGGAGTCTTTGGTGCACTTAGTGTGCGCGCCCTGATGCGCCGTGAATGTGCGTGTCTGCCGTGCGATTCCTATTGCACGGCCATACCTTCCCTTACAGAGGGCCACAAAGGTGAGGTACGCGCCACATGTCCTCCAGGACCAAGGGGTCCACTGGAGTCCAACCACCCCGCCTGATGGCTTCTGTCCCTTAAGTACCCCCTCCCAGCAGGCACAGCGGATTGACCACGCCCACCGCACCGATGCCGAGACAGGACATCCAATAGTGCTGCGATACCTCCTGTGGTTCAACCTGAGCCCAAAGTGACAGTGCCACCCCAAGGCAACAGGGAACTGTACTGCCAGGCAGCATCGCACCCAGAGCAGAAGCACAATTTGTTCTAATCAACACGTCCGAGCCCAACTATTGGCTCGGACCACCCCTAAATTTACACATATAGTGTCCCATAAATTGGGATGGGCGCTACATAATATACAGTATATACAGTATAAAGGCCTGTGGACAGATACAACTGATAATCAGGGATGAGCTGAACACCCCCCTGTTCGGTTTGCACCAGAACCTGCGAACAGACAAAATGTTCGTGTGAACTTTAGAACCCTATTAAATACAATGGCTCGAACGTTTGAAATCTAAAGTGCTAATTATAAAGGCTTATATGCAAGTTATTGTCCTAAAAAGTGTTTGGGGACCCGGGTCCTGCCCAAGGGGACATGTATCAATGCAAAAATAAGTTTTAAAAACAGCCGTTTTTTCGGGAGCAGTGATTTTAATAATGCTTAAAATAAAAAAATAAAAGTGAAAAATTCCTTTAAATTTCGTACCTAGGGGGTGTGTATGATATGCATGTAAAGTGGTGCATGTTTCCCGTGCTTAGAACTGTCCCTGCAAAAAAAATCATTTTTGAAGGAAAAAAAGTCATTTAAAACTCACTCGCGGCTATTAATGAATTGTCGGCTCCCGGCAATACATAGAAAATTCATTCATTCCCACAAATATCCATACCAGGCCCTTCAGATCTGGCATGGATTTTAAGGGGAACTCCACCCCAAATTTTAAAAAAAATGGCGTGGAGTCCCCCCAAAAATCCATACCAGACCCTTATCCGAGCACGCAACCTGGCCGGGGGCCCTCCCTCCTGAACCATACCAGGCCACATGCCCTCAACATGGGGAGGATGTCCCCATGTTGATGGGGACAAGGGCCTCATCCCCACAACCCTTGCCCGGTGGTTGTGGGGGTCTGCAGGTGGGGGGGCTTATCGGAATCTGGAAGACCCCTTTAACAAAGGGGACCCCCAGATCCCGGCCCCCCCCTATGTGAATTGGTAAGGGGTACATTGTACCCCTACCATTTCACGAAGAAAGTGTCAATTTTTTTTTAAAAAAAACACACAAACACCTTGAAAAAGTCCTTTATTAAAAAAAAAAAAAAAAAAAAAAATACATTCCAGCGGAGAAATCCAGTGTCCCGGGGCCGATCCGATGTCCAGCGCTGTCCGTCATTGGCTGAGCCTGAGCGGACCTGATGGGGAACTTCCTCCGCAGTTTATTACATGTATAGACCCGCCCCTTCTAAAGTTCCCCATCAAGTCCGCTCAGCCAATGACTCGGTGTAAGGCTGAGGACCTGATGCGGAACATGAGAAGGGGCGGGTCTATACATGTGTAGCGGGGTCTCTAAATTTAGGTGGGATACACCTGGGTAATAGTATGACCCAGGTGTGTAAATCATGAGAGGATTTGGACCATTTGTATTCGTGGAGGACTGGGTGGTGTATTATTCTCCTTGGCCTGTGGGTGGCGAGGTACCCGCAGGCTCAAGGTAGATTTGCTGCCGCAGTGCTGTCCCTTTTTGTCCCTTTCTGGAGATGGTACGGCGAGGGCGGGGAACCTGCCGTGACGTCAATGGAGGAGATAAAGGGGGGAGACGCCCTTGCCACGAGGTCTTCGGGATCTTCTTCATCACGCGCCCAGGTACCTTAGGCCTGAGTGTGGGCGGTCCTGGGTTTCGGCCCAGGCGCCCTAGGCCTGGCCGGAGCGAAGTTGGCATCCATCCCAGGCACCTTCAGCCTGGGGTGAGGTACTAAACCAGAGGCCTGGGGCCCAGTGACTTCGACTGGGTCCCGCGAGGGCGGAGGAGTCCGAGGGTCCCTGAGGTGGATGGGGCCCATGTCTGAGGTGAGGAGGCTGGAGAGGTCACCCGTCCGGAGCAGCATCAACCCGGTGACGGATGGGCCTCCGGTAACTCCCTTGGAGGGACATCTCCCCCTGACAGGGGCCACAACGCAGCAAAGGTACTCCTATCTACATTCTCTTGAGTCGCTGGTAGAGACTCACAAGTTCTAAGTTCTCTCTCTAGCCAATGGCTATAGTAACCGCTGGTGAAACCACAGTGGTTTAGCGTACAACCAGGATAGTGCCTCGACCTGCTCACCCCACCGTATTGAACTGTTATTGGGTCTCAACCAGTTGGCTGCTAAAGCACTGTTTATTGTGAGTGTGACAATAAAGCAAGAGTTGGACCTTTATCGGTGTGTGGTACTCTGGTTAATGGGAGCAAAGGGAAGTGTCAGCACAGCAAGACTTGGTCCTTAACTGAAACGCACAGGCCCAAGGAAAATAACTGGTACTGGCCTTCACCTCACCCACTGCCATGGGGAGGACATGGGCCATAGCGCATCTCACCCTCACATATGAAATACCCCTAGACAAAGAAGAGGGGGTGAGGCCGCTACACATGTATTACAAAGTGAGAGAAGTTCCCCATCAGGTCCGCCCCCTCGGTATGTCGGACCCCGCCTACGTCATTGGCCTGAGCGGGTAACTTCCTTCACTGTGTAATTTAAATTTACACAGTGAAGGAAGTTTCCCGCTCAGGCCAATGACGTAGGCGGGGTCTGACATACCGAGGGGGCGAACCTGATGGGGAACTTCCTTCACTGCGTAATACATGTATAGAGTCTATACATGTATTACACAGTGAATGAAGTTCCCCATCAGGTCCGCCCCCTCGGTATGTCAGACCCCGCCTACATCAATTACACAGTGAAGGAAGTTCCCCGCTCAGACCAATGACGTAGGCGGGGTCCAACATACCGAGGGGGCGGACCTGATGGGGAACTTCTCTCACTTTGTAATACATGTATAGACCTGCCCCTTCTCATGTTCCGCATCAGGTCCTCAGCCTTACACCGAGTCATTGGCTGAGCGGACCTGATGGGGAACTTTAGAAGGGGCGGGTCTATACATGTAATAGACTGCGGAGGAAGTTCCCCATCAGGTCCGCTCAGGCTCAGCCAATGGCGGACAGCGCTGGACATCGGATCGCTGCGGGACACTGGATTTCTCCGCTGGAATGTTTTTTGTTTTTTTTTTAAATAAAGGACTTTTTCAAGGTGTTTGTGTGGTTTTTTTTTACATTTTTTGACACTTTCTTCGTGAAATGGTAGGGGTACAATGTACCCCTTACCCATTCACATAGGGGGGCCGGGATCTGGGGGTCCCCTTTCTTAAAGGGGTCTTCCAGATTCCGATAAGCCCCCCGCCCGCAGACCCCCACAACCACCGGGCAAGGGTTGTGGGGATGAGGCCCTTGTCCCCATCAACATGGGGACATCCTCCCCATGTTGAGGGCATGTGGCCTGGTACGGTTCAGGAGGGAGGGGGGCCCGCTCTCTTGTCCCCCCCTTTTCCCCTGCGGCCGGCCAGGTTGCGTACTCGGATAAGGGTCTGGTATGGATTTTTGGTGGGACTCCACGCCATTTTTTTTTAAATTTGGGGTGGAGTTCCCTTTAAAATCCATGCCAGATCTGAAGGGCCTGGTATGGATATTTGGGGGAACTCCACGCATTTTTTTTAAAATTTGCGGCGGGGTTTCCCTTAATATCCATTCCAGACCTGAAGGGCCTGGTAATTGAATTCTGAGGGACCCCACGCTTTTTTTTTTTTTTTTTTTATCAATGACTTTTCTATGTATTGCCGGGAGCCGACAATTCATTAATAGCCGCGAGTGAGTTTTAAATGACTTTTTTTCCTTCAAAAATTACACTTTGTGCAGGGACAGTTCTAAGCACGGGAAACATGCGCCACTTTACATGCATATCATACACACCCCCTAGGTACGAAATTTAAAGGAATATTTCACTTTTATTGTTTCACTTTAAGCATTATTATAGGCAGCGTTTTTTGAACTTGTTGCTCCTTAATGGATTACGTGTTTGATGCATTTTTTATCCAGCTTAAATAAAGGATATCTTATTTTTTTAACAAAGAAATACTGCACCATGAGTTCTTAATTTTTTTCTTCCAAACAAATCTTTTTTCGTATGAGATAAGCATGCCAGCTGATACCAAGAGGGAAATTTCTTTCAGCCTAGGAAGTGGAGGAAGATTTCGTCTGAGTCCAATGCTCTTTGGTTGTCAGCTTGGTGGGAAGTATATATGAGCTTGAGCCCCTAAAGATCTCCGTCATAGAGATACACTGGATTCGGTAAGCTGCTATTTCTTCTATTTCTTATCTGAACCATTTGGATATGGAGTCTCCCTCCACTCACAACAGTTTAGAAGATTACATCGCACACACATCAGCAGATGTGATTGTTCGGCTGAATCAACGTTATTTGGAACTTTGCACATATATTTATACACACGTTTTTATGTTTAATTTTTATTAATATTTTTATATTATTATTTTTTTGTTCACATGTAACATTTTATGCCTAATGAGAACTACACGGGACTTTCTTATTGGTGTTTTGTGTGTGTGAGAACTCACATATTTTAATTAGCACTTTGTTTGCTTATTTAAAGGGTAGCGCATTGTCAATTCCAATTTATGCACGTTTATGTAGCGGTTATTCCAGCTAATTTTTTCACTTTAGCAGCACCCATAAAGTTGTTTATCATATTGACTATTATAATCAAATTTAGTCACTTTTTTGTAAAGTAATTCACCAATTTATTTTAAGGTTAGCGCGGATTTTTCCCAATATATCCATTAAAATCACTGCTCCCAAAAAAACGTCCATTTAAAAAAAAAAAATTGCATTGATACATGTCCCCTGGGGCAGGACCCGGGTCCCCAAACACTTTTTATGATAATAACTTGCATATAAGCCTTTATAATTAGCACTTTAGATTTCTCCCATAGACTTTTGAATTTGCCGTGAACACCCCAATTTGTTCGCTGTTTGGCGAACGGGCGAACAGGCAATGTTCGAGTCGAACATGAGTTTGACTCGAACTCGAAGCTCATCCCTACTGATAATGAGGTCTGGCTGTGGATCTAGGAATTGAGGCTGTATCTATCCAAAGCTCTGCAAAGTCTCTGGGCTTCAGAACCCAAAGTAAAACTTATTCAGATTCTAAGGAAACAACATTTTTTTTTTTTTTGCTCCACATTAGCCATAACCCCTGGAACCTCCATAGTCCAAAATCCTACCTGCCATTGCCTCACAGGTGCCATGCATGCTGTGGTACCATGCAAAGGTGTGCAGTAAACATTTTTGGCTGGCATTGTGTATTAATTTGCATTAATATTTAGCTGCATGTGGAAGTCAACCTGAAGATGAGTCAGACATGTTCATGTAGCTACTAGAAGCTATAATTCATCATCTGACCGTTATTTTATAAAATGTCATAACTAGAGTTGAGCGAACACCTGGATGTTTGGGTTCGACGGGTTCGGCCGAACTTCGGAAAAAAGTTCGGGTTCGGGACCAAACTTTAACCCGAACCTGAACCCGAACCCGAACCCCATTGAAGTCAATGGGGACCCGGACTTCTAAGGACTAAAAAGGCTCTAAAAAAGTAATGGAAAGGGCTAGAGGGCTGCAAATGGCAGCAGAATGTTGTTAAAGTGGTTTTAAACCCACTTTTTAAACAAAGACCTACAGGTAAGCCTAGATTAAGGCTTACCTGTAGGTGCATGAAATATCTCCTTAACCTACACGGTTAAGGAGATATTTGTATGTAAATGCGGCGACGCTGACGTCACCCCATTCACAAATTCGGCTAGGTCGCAACATTCGACGACGTAGCCGAATTCGACAGCTCACGCGCGCATGCGCGGAGTCACGTCTTCACCGCTCCGGCCAATCACAGCGCCAGAGCAGCGCTGTGATTGGCTGCAGCGACGATACCCGGAAGTAACATTCCGGCTATCGCCGCAGCGATGGATGCGGCTAGAGGAGGGACACGGACGACTTCGGGGGCCCCGATCGAAGGTAAGTGGTACATAATGAGCTAGTATGCTAGTCATACTAGCTCATTATAGCTTTGTCTTGCAGGTTAGTAAAAAAAAAAAAAAGTTAAAAGGGTTTACAACCACTTTAAGAGCATGGCAAGTGCTCTGCAAACAAATGTGGATAGGGAAATAACTTACAATAATATTAAAAAAAATAAAAAAATAAAAAAATATGCTGGAGGCCCCCTTTTCAGCAGAAGAGGTACGGGAAGTCATTAAGAACCTCAGAAACTCAACGACACGATGCCACACATATGGTGGGAATGCCCCAGAATATGCCCTTTCTGGAATAAATTATTCAATTTAATGGATAAGCTAGTGGGAAAATAAAATACTTTGAAATAAAAATGTAGCGGGGTGCTAAATTTAAGGGAAGTGTTTGAGTGGTAAATAGGCTCAAACACCCTAATTCTGTAGGATTCATGGACCATTTTGTCCTCGGGGGACAGTATTGGTGTGCAGTTCCCTGCGGCCTACAGGTGGCGCTGCCATGGTAGGCTAGGGTTGAACCGCCGATACAGTGCTGTGCCTTTTGTGTCCCCTCTTGGCAGTAGTACAGCGGGGCGGGGAACCTGCTGTGCATGCCGGGAGAGCATATAAAAGGGGCAGACCTTTGGCCTGGGGGCTGATGTCCAGTGGGGTCCACGCCCAGGTGCCTTCGGCCTGGGTGCATGTGTTCCTGTTCCATCTCGGGTACCTTTAGCCCGGGGTGAGGTACTATCCTGGAGTTCCTGCTGCCCTGGGTATGGAGGCCTAGGTGCGGGAGTAAAGCCTGGAGTCCAGAGCCTTCGTCTGGAGTCCGCTAAGGGTCGAGGAGTCTTAGGGTGACACCTCGTGTAGGGGACCATGTTCCAGGGAAGGGAGGATCATTCTGATGGACCGATGCGGGAGTCACGGTGAAGGAAGGGTCTGTTGACTCCCTGGAGAGATGTCTTCCCCTTGATATGGGCTAGGTTCGTAGAAGGAGAAGCTCAAGGTCATCTTGACTGTATCAGAGGCCTTATTCACCCGGCCCGTGGCAGGGGCCTTATACACCCTGGTCTGTGGCAGAGACCAAAGTTCTCCAGGTCCGTGGCAGGGGCCTTGTACACCCGGTCTGTGGCAGAGACCAACCTCAAGGTCTGTGGCAGAGACCGTGCACCTAAAACTGTTTGAGAAACCTAAGCAGTGAAGTGAATGTGCTACGTTTGAGCCTGGACCTCCTCCACACCTTAAGCTGTCCTGTTTCTTTGCTCTAACCTTTTCTATCCGAGTAGAGTTTATTTTGCCATGAGAGAATAAGAGTTGTAATTTCAGCTGGTGTGGACATTGACTTTACTGGGAATTAAAGGACTTGCCTCTACCTACAGTAGAGGTGAGAATCATCCTCTGGAGGAGTTTTGACTCCGGCTGTGGACACGGCCCGTCAAGTACACCGCTCAACCTCTTTATATAGGAGGGTACGGGCTGGTAGTGCGGTGTGCCTTTCTCCCTCCTGCGAGGAGCCAACAACATAAAGGCAGGTAAGGGGGAAAGGATCTGTGCGCTACAAAAAAATAAAATAAAAATTATAATCTTGACCTAGGAGGACGAGGTCCATATGGAGTAGGAGGTTGAGGTGGCGGCGGTGGAGGAGGACGTGGTAGCCAACACTGGTTCAAAAATACAACAATGGCTGGGTAAGGCCGTGTCATGGATATGCATTAATGTCTGTCTGCCATCTTACCTTTCCTCCTCATGTGTTCATCGTAGAGACCAGACCTCCTTCACCTGGCTTCCTTTATAATCTCCTCCCAGCCAGACTCCACCCCAGGCCCTATCACAGAACACTATATTAACCTGTGCACTGCAAGCCTGCTTTGCTGATCAACGTGTTTGTTAGGCATTGTGTGTTTGGGTTCCTGCCTGCCGTGTGCTACGTCTGTCTCTCTGTTATACATTTGACTTGTCCCCGACTATCCCTGTCTGCTCGTGACCCTTGACCTTCGGCTTGTCCTTCGTTTTCCTTGTCTGCTTGTGGCCCTTGACCTTCAGCTTGTTATTCGTTACTCTTATATCTTGTGCTGCTGCTTCCTCTCTTTTCCCCTTATCCTACGGGGCGTGAGCTAGGAGACTCTAGGGGCCGCGACCTGGACCCAGCCTGCAGCATAACATCCTCACCACTAGAGGCTCTGGAGAAGACCTGCTGGGTCTTAGACTCCGCGCCCTGGGGAATCTTGGCTCTAGCTTCCTATAGGATCCCGTTTGTGCTCCTCTGGTCCCGCTTTCCACAACCACCCAGTTTCCTATCCGCAGCAGTCAGCCATAGGGTTCACTACCTTGCGGTGCACTCCTGTCCCCCTACGGTGTGCATCTGTCACCTGGCCATAGTGACCTGACAGGCCGGTGATGTGTCCAATTCTGTCCCCCGTCAAATAGTGTACACCCTGTACTGCGCTTGCTCAGTATGTAGGACAAGGGGATTTCGAAAATCTCCCAAGACGAACGGCGCCTGCGTGGTGAGTTCAGGTGAAGGCCACACCATCCGTGGTTCAAGCCGAGCCAAGTGAGGCCGTGTTCCCGAAGCGTGGCGATCGAACCGAGCCCGTGAGGGGCCCTGTTACTATGTGCTACCGTATGTCCACTTGGATGGTGGGGCTTGAACCTGCACTCACTGCGCAGGCGCCGTTCATCTTCGGAGATTTTGGGAATCTCCTTGTCCTCTGTACTGCGCAAGCGCTGCGCCTTCACAGTATGGGCTGGACACAATCCGATGGCCGGACAGTTTTTGTCACAACACCGGTATACATGTCTATTCTGCAGAAGGTACGGACAAGTCCTGTGGGATCCATGCCTGGTTCATTTTAATGAACGTGAGCTTGTCCACATTGGCTCTGGACAGGCGGCTGCGCTTGTCTGTGATAACGTCCCCTGCCGTGCTAAATACACGTTCAGATAATACACTGGCTGCAGGGCAGGCCAGCACCTCCAAGGCATAAAGGGCAAGCTCAGGCCATGTGCCCAATTTGGAGACCCAGAAGTTAAAGGGGGCAGACCCGTCATCCAGTACGTGTAGGCCTGTGGACACATACTGCTCAACCATGTTGGTGAAATGCTGCCTCCTGCTAAGACGTTCCATCTCAGCTGGTGGTGCTGGTTGTTGTGGCGTGCTGACAAAGCTTTTCCACATTTCAGCCATGCTAACCCTGCCTTCTGAGGTGCTGGCGGTGCCCCGGCTGCGTTGGCGACCTCTTCCTCCTCCTCTGCCTTCGCCTTGTGCTTCCACCGTACGGCCGCTGTCAGGTGGGAATGCCACCAGCAGCGCGTCTACCAGCGTGCGCTTGTACTCGCGCATCTTACGATCCCGCTCCAGTGAGGGAATTAAGGACGGTACGTTGTCCTTGTAACGGGGATCCAGCAGGGTGGCCACCCAGTAATCAGCACCAGTTAAAATGTTGGCAACTCGGCGGTCATTGCGGAAACACTGCAGCATGTAATCGCTCATGTGTGCCAGGCTGCCCAGAGGCAAAGAAAAGCTGTCCTCTGTGGGAGGTGTATCGTCTGTGTCCTCTGTATCCCCCCAGCCACGCACCAGTGATGGCCACGAGCTGGTCTGGGTGCCACCCTGCTGTGAAAATGGCTCCTCCTCCTCCTCCTCCTCCTCCTCCATCTCCTCCTCCACCTCGTCATCCTCCAGAACTGTGCCCTTTCTGCCGGACAATTGTGTACCTGGCGTTTGTTGGTGTAGGAACCCACCCTCGTAGCCACTTGTGAAAGACTGCCCTGAAAGCCTTTGAAATGATCCCGCTTCCCCCTCCTCCTCATCCTCCTGTGCCACATCCTCTTCCATCATCGCCCGAAGCATTTTTTTAAGGAGGCATAGAACTGGGATAGTAACGCTGAGAACGGCGTCATTGGCACTGGACATGTTGGTGGAGTACTCAAAACAGCGCAACAAGGCACACAGGTCTCGCATGGAAGCCCAGTTATTGGTGGTGAAGTGGTGCTGTTCCGCAGAGCGACTCACGCGTGATTGCTGCAGCTGAAACTCCACTATCGCCTGCTGCTGCTCGCATAGTCTGGCCAGCATGTGCAAGGTGGAGTTCCACCTTGTGGGCACGTCACATATGAGGCGGTGAGCGGGAAGGCCGAAGTTACGCTGCAGCGCTGACAGGCGAGCAGCAGCAGGGTGAGAACGCCGAAAGTGCGCACACACAGCCCGCACTTTCTGCAGCAGCTCTGGCATATTGGGGTAATTTTTAAGGAACCTCTGGACCCCCAAGTTCAGCACATGCGCCAGGCAAGGGATGTGCGTCAAACCGGCTAGGCCCAGAGCTGCTACGAGATTTCGCCCATTATCGCACACCACCAGGCCGGGCTTGAGGCTCACTGACAGCAACCACTCATTGGTCTGTTGTTCCGAGTGCCTCCACAACTCCTGCGCAGTGTGGGGTTTTTCCCCCAAACAGGAAAGTTTTAAAACTGCCTGCTGTCGTTTACCCCTGGCTGTGCTGAAGTTGGTGGTGAAGGTGTTACGCTGACCGGATGAGGAGGCGGTAGAGGATGAGGAAGCGGAGTAGGAGGAGTTAGCAACAGGAGGCAAACTGAAGCGCCCTGCAATCCTCGGTGGTGGAAGGACATGCGCCAAACTGCTATCTGCCTCAGGCCCAGCGGCCACTGCATTTACCCAGTGTGCTGTTAGGGAGATATAACGTCCCTGACCATGCTTACTGGTCCACGCATCCGTAGTTAGGTGGACCTTGCCACAGATGGCATTGCGCAGTGCACACCTGATTTTGTCCCCCACTTGGTTGTGCAGGGAAGGGATGGCTCTCCTGGAAAAGTAGTGGCGGCTGGGCACGACGTACTGTGGGACAGCCAATGCCATCAGGCTTTTAAAACTCTGCGTCTCCACCAGACGGAATGACAGCATTTCAAAGGCCAGGAGTTTTGAAATTCAGGGCCAGGGATCGCGGGTGGCTAGGGGGGTACTTCCTCTTCCGCTCCAATGTTTAGGAGATAGAGAGCTGAACGCTTCCATGGGACATTGTGGAGATGGTTAATGACCCAGGTGGTAGTGTTGCTGGCAGATCCTCTGTTTGCGGGGTGGCAGGTGCCACTGTCACTACAGAGGTGGATGAAGAGGCCGAGACTGCAGCAGAAGAGGAAGCAGGAGGAGCCAGAGACCTTTCTTGGTTTTTGAGGTGTCTACTCCACTGCAGCTCGTGCTTTGCACTTAGATGCCTGGTCATGCAGGTTGTGCTCAGGTTGAGAACGTTTATGCCTCGCTTCAGGCTCTGATTGCACAGCGTGCAAACCACTCGTGTCTTGTCATCAGCACATTGTGTGAAGAACTGCCACGCTAGGGAACTCCTTGGACCTGGCTTTGGTGTGCTCGGTCCCTTGCTGCGTTGGGCAGTAGCAGACATACTGTCTAGGGGACGGACGCTCCGCTTTTGCACCCTGCTCCCTCTTCTGCTGTGCTGGTGGCTCTGTGCGACCACCGCCTCTTCCTCCAAACTACACTGGTCACCTGCATAACGTTGATTCCATGTGGGGTCGAGGACCTCATCGTCCTCCACATCATCTTCCACCCAGTCTTCACCCCTGCCCTCCTTGTCTGTCTGCACAATTGCGAAAGCAGCAGCAGTTGGCACCTGTGTTTCGTCATCATCCGAGACGTGCTGCGATGGTCCTCCCATGTACTCATCATGAAACATAAGTGGTTGGGCATCGGTGCACTCAATCTCTTCCACTTCTGGGGCAGGGCTAGGTGGATGGCCCTGGGAAACCCTGCTAACAGAGTCATCGAAAAGCAGAAGAGACTTCTGCATGATTTGGGGCTCAGACTGCTTGGCTGATTTGCAAGGGGGTGAGGAGAAAGACTGATGGACATGGGTTTCAGGTGCCAACTCTGATCTTTCATCAGAAGAGTGGGTGGGAGACAATGTGAAGGAACCCGAGGCACTGTCAGCAACCCAATTTACTATCGCCTGTACTTGTCCTGGCCTAAACATTCGTACAGCCTCAGGCGCGACAAAATACCGCCGCAGGCTCGGTCGCCTACTCGCACCTGAGGAAGGTGTTTCACTTGTGCGTGTATCTGGCACAGATCCACCACGTCCTCTCCCTGCAACAGGAGCTCCACCAGCAGCACCACGACCGGGGCCACCATGTCCCTTTGACCTTCTCCTCATATTTTCTAAATTTAGGATCTTGCCCTAAATGGGTGTTTTTGGAAGAGCAGAACACACCCACAGTACGTAACCGCTGAATCGCACAGCTACAGAACTGCAGAAAATGCTATTAAAAAAAAAAAAATGTTTTTTTAGTATAGCACAGTAGAAGAAAACTATATAGAAATTGTTTATTTCACACACCTCCACATATGTATAACACACTGCAAAATATTTTTTGTGGCCCTAAATGCCGTTTTTTGGAAGACCACAACACACCCACAGTACGTAACCGCTGAATCGCACAGCTACAGAACTGCAAAAAATGCTATTCAAAAAAAATGTTGTTTTTTTAGTATAGCACAGTAGAAGAAAACTATATAGAAATTGTTTATTTCACACACCTCCACATATGTATAACACACTGCAAAATATTTTTTGTGGCCCTAAATGGCGTTTTTTGGAAGACCACAACACACCCACAGTACGTAACCGCTGAATCGCACAGCTACAGAACTTCAGAAAATGCTATTCAAAAAAAATGTTTTTTTTTTAGTATAGCACAGTAGAAGAAAACTATATAGAAATTGTTTATTTCACACACCTCCACATATGTATAACACACTGAAAATATTTTTTGTGGCCCTAAATGGCGTTTTTTGGAAGACCACAACACACCCACAGTACGTAACCGCTGAATCGCACAGCTACAGAACTGCAGAAAATGCTATTCAAAAAAAATGTTGTTTTTTTAGTATAGCACAGTAGAAGAAAACTATATAGAAATTGTTTATTTCACACACCTCCACATATGTATAACACACTGCAAAATATTTTTTGTGGCCCTAAATGGCATTTTTTGGAAGACCACAATACACCCACAGTACGTAACCGCTGAATCGCACAGCTACAGAACTGCAGAAAATGCTATTCAAAAAATGTTTTGTTTTTTTAGTATAGCACAGTAGAAGAAAACTATATAGAAATTGTTTATTTCACACACTGCAAAATATTTTTTGTGGCCCTAAATGGCATTTTTTGGAAGACCACAATACACCCACAGTACGTAACCGCTGAATCGCACAGCTACAGAACTGCAGAAAATGCTATTCAAAAAATTTTTTGTTTTTTTAGTATAGCACAGTAGAAGAAAACTATATAGAAATTGTTTATTTCACACACCTCCACATATGTATAACACACTGCAAAATATTTTTTGTGGCCCTAAATGGCGTTTTTTGGAAGACCACAACACACCCACAGTACGTAACTGCTGAATCACACAGCTACAGAACTGCAGAAAATGCTATTCAAAAAAAATTTTGTTTTTATAGTATAGCACAGTAGAAGAAAACTATATAGAAATTGTTTATTTCACACACCTCCGCATATGTATAACACACTGCAAAATATTTTTTGTGGCCCTAAATGGGGTTTTTTGGAAGACCATCACACACCCACAGTACGTAACCGCTGAATCGCACAGCTACAGAATGGCAGAAAATGCTATTCAAAAAAAAGTTTTTTTTTTAGTATAGCACAGTAGAAGAAAACTATATAGAAATTGTTTATTTCACACACCTCCACATATGTATAACACACTGCAAAATATTTTTTGTGGCCCTAAATGGCGTTTTTTGGAAGACCACAACACACCCACAGTACGTAACCGCTGAATCGCACAGCTACAGAACTGCAGAAAATGTTATTCAAAAAAAATGTTGTTTTTTTAGTATAGCACAGTAGAAGACAAATATATAGAAATGGTTTATTTCACACGCCTCCACATATGTATAACACACTGCAAAATATTTTTTGTGGCCCTAAATGGGTCTTTTTGCAAGCGTACATTAAAGTGCAAATTTTTTATTTTATTTTTTTTGCCCTAAACGGGTCTTTTTTTGCACGAGCAAAATAAAATGCAAATTTTTTTTGTTTTTTGCCCTTAATGGGTCTTTTGGAAAAGAGCACAATAAAGTGCCCTTTTTTTTGCCCTAAATGGATCTTTTTCCAAGAGCAGAATACACCCACAGTATGGAAACGGTGTATCTCTCAACGTAATATATGCAGTGGTGGTGCACTGAGCTTGCAGATAAAAGGTAGATTTTCTCTGACACTGGGCTCATGGCAGTGTAAAAAGACTGCACTGCAACACAAACAGGTAAACCTATGCAGATCGCTGAGTTATATCTCTGAATCTGGACTCCTATTCCTATATAATAAATCTCTCTCCCTGAAAGCACTAACAGGAACCTGGCCCTACACTACACTGTCTCTCTATCTTTTCCCTCAGATTCCAGAATCAGGACTCACTCATGTATTTTTCAATCTCTCCCTAAAAGCAACAGCAGCAGACAAGATCCTCTCCCTATCTATTCTGAAGCAGAGTGACATGTGTGCTGTGTGCCTCTAGCTTATATAGAAGCTGGGTCACATGTTGCACTGACCAATCACAGCCATGCCATTAGTAGGCATGGCTATGATGGCTTCTAAGGGCACACCAGCTAATCAAAAGGTGATTGGCTGGCCCCTGAAGCATTTCTAACTGTGCCATTAGATTGCCGAACCCGAACCCGGACTTTCGCGCAAAGTCCGGGTTCGGGAAAAAGCTAAAGTTCGGTACGGACCCGAACTTTACAGTTCGGGTTCGCTCAACCTTAGTCATAGCAATTACCAAGACTGAGATTTTGTATTGGAGATAGTAGGACAGCAACTGCTAAGCTGTGTGCATAATTCAAGCTACATTAAAGTTTGTTTATCAGAAGGATCTCCTGTGAACGTTGATAAATTTAAGCCATAAAAGCTAAGTTTGCAAGATAGATTTAATGATCCTTGTGTCTCCTTCCACAATATATTACTAAATAGATATGCAAATAAGGAGATGTGTATGCTTGTACACTATGGCTGATAAATTCATAATAATAAATGACTAAGACTGAGATTTTGTGTCAGAGATAGCATGATAGCATGAAGCTACTGAACTCTGTGCATAATTCCTGCAATGATAAGATTTATCAGAAGGTTCTCTTGTGAAATTTTGTGAGCTCAAGCCATAAGAGCAACGTTTGCAAAATGCATGATCATTTTTTTCCCCTGCCACAATAGATTTAAAAAAAATATAAGCAAATTAGGTAATCTTTATGCTCGTACACTGTGTTCTCACATCAATAGAGTACATTCCTAGAAGCCATTTTAGATGGTGCTCACCTGTAGGTGTAGCCAAGAAAACACATATGTATAACCACAGCAAGTTAGTTTATGAATACAGTGTTGCAATTGGGAAATTTCCATTTTAAGTGGAAGAATAGTCTAACTATTCTCCCCCTCTATCCTGCTTAACCTGTATAAAAATGAACTGTATATTGTTTTAAAATCAATAAAAATGATTGAAAGTTAAAAATGAACTGTATACTTAGCTATTTTTAATCTGCATCGGTAAGGTCATATGATCCCACAGCTTTGACCCCCCTGTGCCAGTTAGCAGCTGCTGCAGGGGAGAGGAAAGAGTACTAACAACAGTTGGGCCATGAGTCTATGGGTAATGTCACGGCTGCAGTATCAGGTGGGGGGAGGGAACATTATTAAAAGTAGTTAGACTTAAGCTTAAGTCTTCAACTTTAGGTTTACAAATGAGGAATTCTAAAACACCTGGCCGTTAATCCCTAGCCCTTTTGGTAAACTTAAAATATTAACAACTATATAATATGTAGTAAAACACACATTCCATTTAAAAATGCATAATCCTTCACAAAATATATATTACATTTATAAAGTAAACCAAGTTCAATGCATTACACTAATATAATTAAATATCTTCACAGAATTAATTTCCAAAGGGACCAGGGCAGAAAAACATTGTATCCACGTAGGTGGGTAAGGTCATGGGTGGTGGGCACTAAGCAAGGGTCACATGAGAGGTATACCCCGGGATGGGCTCATCTAGTCTACGCTAGGCACTTTTGAAAGGGTCACTAATTTACACATGGGGTACCTCTACTTGAACAGATGATTACACTCTTGTCCACTCTCTTGATGTTAATATACACCACCATGGTCACTTATGCATTTAGGAGGGACATGCAGAAATAATGCCCTCTCTACCTGTCCAGCGTATCACTGCTACCTCACTCCCAGTAACGGTATGGGGTCCCGACATGCATCTAGCACAGACTCTATGAGTGCATGTCACTTAACTCTTATTGTTCTATACCTGTGCACAGGCTGAGGACCTCCCCCGTTGCTATGGGAGACAGACCTGCTCACGGAGAGAGTGCAGAGAACTCCTCCTGCAAGAGGCTATACTGACTGTCACATGTACACGCTTATGACAGGCTGCTAGAGAAACCTTTGTTGCCCTTGGTAACCGCTTGTATCTTCACACTGTATAAGCTCTTCTACTGTTATCTTCATACCCCAATGTGCTTAGTTGACTCAAACTGCAGGCTAATGTGCTCCAGTTGCTCGTGTAGCCAAGGTATTGCTACTGAAAGTTATTGCATTAAGATATGCATGTTTATTTAGTAAGGGTTTGGCTCCCTCCGGTGACCATTGAGAGTTATTTAAACATTTCTTTCCCTGGTTAAAGGATAATAGTGATGCATTGTGGGATGTATGGTTTAATGAGGGAGTGACTCTTACTGTGTAAATTAGTTTGAGAACTACCAGGCCCACAAGGCAAAGCGTCACCGAACAGCCTGCTGGAAGACCAGATAAAAAGGACAAGCAAGGCCTCTGTTAGACCTCTCTGGATGCCATTTTCAACTGCCAGCAGGAGGTCTGAGTGTGACTGAGAGTGAGAGACTGCAGCCTGCAGCGGAGAGCCAGATCATCTGCCCCAGAGGGATCTTTGGAGGACAGCCCTCCTAGCAGAGCAGGTGGATCGGTTCGTGCTTGTGAGCATTTGGAGCTGTTTCCCTGTCAGAGAGCCGGGACCGGCCGGGCGGTGTTACAGCGCCATTTTTTTCTTCTACAGAGACACCATCAGGGGAAGTCCTGGACAAGGTGTACCAGCCGGCTGAGGACTTACAGCGGTGAGCGGGCATTTGCCCATTAAAGTAACTAACTGAGCCTAATAGGGGATTCCTACTATCCAAACTGTCGCTGACACTTGTCCCACAGAAGGGTTGCATTACACCCAGTGGCGGCCCGTCAATAGGGGGCACAGGGGCGCCGACCCCCCAAAGCTACTTATGAAAAAAATAATTGGAAAAAAAAACATTTTTTAAAGTGTCCCTTTAAGTGGGTGTGTTAAGGGCGCCGGACACGGGGTGCTATTTAAGGCATGACCCGTGTGTAAACACGTGATTTGGGCGCAAAGCTTGTAGCCACGAAAACTCCACCTCTAGCATTAGGTTTCCAGTGCTTGTAATTGATTGGGTCCATAGGGTGGGGCTTTAATCAGACCTGCAGCGTCATTGGCTCACAGGCTGCCTGTCTCCTTCAGTAAGTGAGGGGGAATCACCAGCAGAAGAGAACTGGTCAGGGCAGACAGGGAGTGATGTGCAGAGGCAGCTCCATTCATCTCCCTGGCTGTGACACAGACTCGGCATCCAGCAGTGCACACAGAAATCTTCAGGTACATACATTACATGCCAGGAGTGGAGGGGGGAGGGGGCTATTATCACTGTGTCCTGAGTGACTGTACAGCAGCATTTTAATCTCCAACTTTACTTCACCTCTCTCCAGGGGGAGAGAAACAAAAGGCATTGTTCTTAAATTAACATGATTCACATGTAAATCGCGCAGGCATTGTTATGCAAATTAGATCGACCGCCGCGATTCATATGCAAATCACGCCCCATCCTCTGCATGTCGCCCACCTAGACAGCATACAGGTGAGCATAGGGGGCATGTAGAGGTAATCAGAAAGGGGGGCTTGAGGTGAGCAGAGGAGGTGTGCAGTCAGAGGTGGTATACAGAGGTGCAGAGTGAATGGGAAGGAAGGGTTGGATTGCAGAGATTAGCAAATTAGGGGTTTGGGGGACAGAGGTTAGCAGAGTTAGGGGCAGAGTTGTACTGATGGGAGATGAGAATGCAGAGATTAGTAGACAGATGGGGGGGGGGGTTACTGTAAATACACCTGTTATATGGCTAGTCACTGTAAATGTCTCAATTATATTCGTGGTTGATGAAAATACTTCTGTTGTGTTGGGGTCAGTGTAAATGTCCCAGTTACATTGGGGATCAGTTTAGGGTGCCCCCTTACATTGGTTGCCAATGTAGAAATATTAGTTGGTTATATTTTATTAAATATTTTAGTCCACCATTTGGTTCATATTTTTTTTTTCATATTTTCCTCCTATAAAACCTAGGTGCGTCTTATGGAGCGAAAACTACGGTAGACATTCACTGTTCACATCCTGCAGCCTCCCGGTCTCAGATCTGACCATTCCAATCACTGCCTCACACCCTTTCCATTCCAGATTACTTTTTATCTCTTCCAAACTGTTTAGCAGATCAGAACATTCTCTGCAGTGCAATAATTTAAGGTGGCTGTAGGAATGACATTAAAAAGGAATCCTCTATTCTATGAGTGCAGAATGTACTGATCTGCTCAACAGTTTGGAAGAGATAAAAAGTAATGTGGAATAGAGAGGGTGTCCATCAGTGATTGGACCTCTAAAGAGGAATGCCCAGATCTAAGACCACACTTGTAGAGAAGAACTCAGTATAGGGATGGTGGGAACCCCTCATAATGGGCACAGCTGGTGTACAGACCCGGGAACTTGGTACAGGGATGGTGGGAACCCCTCATAATATGTGTACAAAGGAAAGAGAACAGAAATGGGAATCCTACTTATTTCTTTAAGTGGTAGTGCTCACCGATAAAAATCAGGGGTGTGGTCAAAAAATTATCTATATCAAAGGAACCAAAAAACAAAAAGACCTCCACACACCAAAATGAGTTACACTACAAATTTTAATAGCCTATAAAGTGTAAAACACATGGATAAAACACATAGCTATAATACTCCAGGTTTCAAATGACCAAGGAAAAAGCACAACACAAGGAAAGGCAAAACTATTCAATAAATGCAAGCTCAACTGATTCAGAGAGATCACATTGACTGGACAATCTGCGGACCCACTCCCTCCCCTAGTGTGAAGAACACCCCCTATGTATACCTGATATACCCCAGAGATCACCCATAGAGATCAAGTCACCCCACATATAATTTCCTAAAACAGATCAGTGTGTACCTGTAACAGGTTAATACCACTGATCTGAAATGGAAAGCACTCTCTGAATAGGAATCAACACTCCACAGTAATCCCGGTCAGATGTCAGTCAGTCAAAAAAGAGCATTTAATAATGAATGCTAATAATTGTAATAATTGCAAAAGGTCCAGCAGGATCCAAAAAATATGGAAAAAGGAAAATATGTACTGATATAAATGGTTGTCCTGACTCAGTGGTCAGATGGAAGAAATCACTCCAAACATTATGATGATGAAGAGAAAAATATATATCACATATCCCAATAATGGATCCAATTATTTGCTTCATACGGTATGTGCATATATAGCCGATCCCCAATCAATGGGTGAATCTCTATTGCAGTTCATAAATGCACTCGGTCAGATATAACCTAAACCATATGTTGCTTGATGGTATATGGATCTGTATGTATAGTATGCTATACAGGTAATCACATAAGGGTTAAATCCTCGCTGTTTATAAACATCAATGAGTGTGATACATAGTCCAAAAGCATAATCATGTTAGCAGTTGATATCCATAATGCAGTGGCTCTCAGCGGTGTATGTAGGGTTGCCACCTCATCCCTTAAAACCCGAACACATATTAATTAGACAGGTTCTGTGGCTGATTAAGGTGGTAATCAAACTCACTTGGTGCCTTATCTGCATTTAATTAGCCTCAGAACCTGTGTAATTCAAAGGTGTTCGGGTTTAAAGGGATGAGGTGGCAACCCTAGGTGTATGGGGCACTAGTCTAAATACTTCCGTTATAAACACATCTAGTGTTCCTGCAATCTGCAGGTAAGTCCTGTGATAGTGTTTAAATATAACGAGCAGCAATAAGAGGTTTACTCACGGATCTGCAGAGATCACCAACAGATGACGGTAGGGATCTGTTCATCTGTGGTCTGGATAGTTCAATAAACTGCTGTTTGCACAGAGATCTCCAATTTTTAGGATCGATCTATGCATATACGTCCCCAGTTTGTTGCTTATAATCCGCTGAGAGATAAACCGTAGTCATACTGTGATGTTTGGGGAGGTCCTTCCATCCAAAATCCTATTATAAGGATCCTATTTTCAGAGCCCTTTTGCAGCAGCATGCAGGAGTCCTGAATCCATAAAGAAATGTCCAGAAAGTGCTTGGTGGGAATGATCTGAAGATTCTCTTATAACGTTGGGGTACATATGGTGGTTTTAAGCTAATTATATTTTTTTGCATTACCCCATCTATCGGTAACCGATCAAGATCTGATATGGATGTATATGGCAGTACCTAGATGTTGATTCCTAGTAGATATTATGTGAACTAGCGCCATCTAACATTGGATTAAACCTATTATTTCATAGTAGCTCTTTGTCCATATAAATAATATGTGAATATATATATATATATATATATATATATATATGTGTATATATATATATATATATGTAGCACCCTCCTCACTCCCCTCTTTCTCTTCAGCTCGTCTCTCTGTTGTCTAGGGGTATCTTTTAGAGGGGAAGGGAGCGGGGACACTACACCAGGCCTTTGTCACAGGTGTCAGTGTGATACAAGCAAAGTTCTTTTACCTTCGGGTCAGTGCTGTGCACCTGGAGCCTCCACCTAGAGTTACCTTGAACGATGTCTGTCAGGAAATGAGCCCCACATCATTAAAGTTCAACACTCCTTTATTCTTCTTGAATGAACACAATCAGTTGAACTCCCTTAATAGAAACAGAACAGAAAAGGAGGTGTGGATGCGAATAGGCCCAGACACAATGTGTTCTCCACTTTCCTTCCTGAAAGTGGGTTGCAGTCTCCAAACAAGGGGGGATTTCCTTCCGAGCTCCCCCCGGTCCATTACGCCTTCCGGATTCGGGTACCACTCCCACTCCCGGGGTTCCCTAGGATCTCCTTCCCTCGCGGAACTCAGTGTTGGGACCTCCATCTGAGTACCTCACCCCAGGCTAAAGGTGCCTGGAATGGAACACGACCTCCGGCTGTCCTTTAGGCCTAGGCCCGCCTAGAGAACTTCTTTATTTATTTTTGAAAGGATTATATAGCTATGGACACAATGAGAGGCTATTAGTCTCTAGCTCTCAATAGGGAAACAATGGGGAGGGAAACAAACATGCACTATACATATGGGATTATTTAAAAGATATAGGAACTTTGGATATTCCTCTTTTCCCGTGCTATACATATATACTTATATGTATTATAACTGTTTGTGTTCATGGATGTCTGGGGCTAGACCTTTTTTGTTTATGCAGAGCGGCACATCGCCACATATTTGTTTTTAAACCTTTTAATATTACCACAATTAAGGTGTAGCAATGGACAGGTTAACCACTTAACGACCGTCCCATGTACATATACGTCGGCAAAATGGCACGGACAGGCACAATCAAGTACCTGTACGTGACTGCCTTCGTATGGGTGGGGGGTCCGATCGGACCCCCCTCCGGTACATGGAGCTGTCGTTTTTCATGCAGGAGCAATCCGTGATGAGGGGGCCACCATTGGTTTCTGGCCACCCCCTCGCAATTGCTCCCAGCGAATGGGATGCTTCCTCTGCCTGTGTAATGTAAACACAGGCAGAGGAAGTGATGTCATCTCTCCCTGCAGCGCTCACATAGACCGGAGTGCCGTGGAGAGAAGACATCAGGTTAGTGCACAAAAAGTACACTGACACCAGGACACATAGGCACACAAATCGCCCCCCCCAGTCACCCCCCAGATCACCCCCAGCACCCAGTCACAGTGTCACTGATTGCAGTGATCATTTATTTACTGATCACTGCAAACAGTGTAATCTGTGATAGTAAAAGTGTCAGGGATATTAGTGTTATGTCCCTTTAGGTCCAGGGTAGCCCCCCAACCCCCCCCCTAATAAAGGTTTAACCCCTTGATCGCCCCCCCCAGGTAACCCTTTCACCCCCTTTTGCCAGTGTCACTAAGCGATCGTTTTTTTCTGATCGCCGTATTAGTTATGCTGGTGCCACTAGGTTGTCAGTTATTTTTTTAGGTTCGCCGCCAGGTTTTTATAGCGTCAGGTACCCCCATATATTACCTAATAAAGGTTTCACCCCTTGATAGCCCCCCAGGTAACCCTTTCACCCTCTTTTGCCAGTGTCACTAAGCGATCGTTTTTTTCTGATCTCTGTATTAGTTATGCTGGTGCCGCTAGGTAGTCAGTTTTTTTTTAGGTTCGCCGCCAGGTTTTTATAGCATCAGGTACCCCCATATATTATCTAATAAAGGTTTTAATGCCCTGATTTCCCCTAGAGTTAACCCTTTCACCAGTGATCACTGTATAAGTGTCACTGGTGACACTGGTTAGCCAGTTAGTTATTTTGTTATTTAGGTTCCCCGTCAGGTTTTTATATAGCGTCAGGAACCCCCATATATTACCTAATAAAGGTTTTAACCCCCTGATTGTCCCTAGTTAACCCTTTCACCAGTTATCACCGTATAAGTGTTACGGGTGACGCTGGTTAGTTTGCTTTTTATAGTGTCAGGGCACCCGCTGTATATAAACCAATAAAGGTTTAACCCCCTGATCACCAGGCGGGTGATATCAATTAGGTTTTAGGGTCTGCGTCGCCCCAGGCAGTGTCAGGTTAGTGCCAGTAGCGCTAACACCCACACGTGAAGCATACACCTCCCTTAGTGGTATAGTATCTGAACAGATCAATATCTGATCAGATCTATACTAGCGTCCCCAGCAGTTTAAGGGTTCCCAAAAACGCAGTGTCAGTGGGATCAGCCCAGATACCTGCTAGCACCTGCATTTTGCCCCTCCGCCCAGCCCACCCAAGTGCAGTATCGATCGATCACTGTCACTTACAAAACACAACACACATAGCTGCAGCGTTCGCAGAGACAGGCCTGATCCCTGCCACTCCAGTGCTGTAGGAGGTGATTTCACCACCACAGTTAAAAAAAAGAGCATATATGCTAGGGTTGTCCCGATACCACTTTTTTAGGACCGAGTACAAGTACCGATACTTTTTTTCATGTACTCGCCGATACCGATTACCGATACTTTTTTAATGTCATGTGACAGTTTGACTGATGGGCACTGAAAGATGGCACTGATAGGCGGAACTTATGGGCACTGATAGGTGGCACTGACAGGTGGCTGGCACTGATGGCTGGCACTGATGGGCGGCACTAATGGCACTTATGGGCACTGATAGGTGGCAATGATGGATTGCACTGATAGTTGGCACTGACAGAAGACTGGCACTGTTGGCACTGATGGGCAGCACTTATGGGCACTGATGGCACTGCCAGTTGGCTGGCACTGACGGCACTTATGGGCACTGATGGATGGCACTGATAGTCGGCACTTATGGGCACTGATATGTGGCTGGCACTTATGTGCAGGCACTGAAATGCTGCAATAAATGACATGAGGAAAAGATTCTGAAATGTTATGCTGCAACGGCCATCTTGGTACACCCTGCACTCAGCATCAGTAAGTAACAGCAGACATCTTGTTACACCCAGCCCAAACTATTTAGGCTGGGTGTAACAAGATGTCCGCTGCTGGCTTACTGTGGCCAAGTGCAGGGTGTACCAAGATGGGCGTCGGGATGTCCAAGCTGACAGTCACCCAATCCTGATGCGGCTGCACACTTCCAGCTTACCTAGCTGAGGACTCGCTCTCCGCCCCACTGACTCTGCCTACGGACGTGTCCCGCCCACTCCACCCTCCCTCTCCGTTCGCAAACTCCGCCCGCCTTCGTCGCTCGCAAACTCCGCCCGCCTTCGTCGCTCGCAAACTCCACCCGCCTTCGTCGCTCGCTAACTCCGCCGACCAGGTATCGGGTCAGGCATCGGGAGCATTTGTGTGAGTACAAGTACTTGCGCAAATGCTCTGTATCGGTCCCGATACCGATACTAGTATCGGTATCGGGACAACCCTAATATATGCCGAAGCATGGGGGCAGCAGGGGCGGAGGAGCAATTTTGCTCCTAATGCCGCGTACATACGGTTGAAATTCCGATGGAGGCTTGCCCATGGAAAAGTCAGACCGTGTGTATGCGGCATAACTTTTGCGGGAGGATGCCCTCATGCTTCGGCATATATAAATGGTGCATGTATGCCCATCATTAGAAGTGGGTGAATGAAGGGAGGTATTCTAATGGTGGGCATACCCACCAAACAATCTATTTTTTTCATTCAGCCAACAGGCTGCATGAAAAAAAAAAGATTACAATACATGTCCACCAAGGACCAGCAACGTACTGGTATGTTGCTGGACTTTGAATGGTTATACCAGAATGATGCCTGCGGGTTTAGGTATCATCTTGGTATCATTCTTTTCAGTCAGCGGCCGGCTTTCATGTAAAAGCAATCCTAGCGGCTAATTAGCCTCTGGACTGCTTTTACAAGCAGTGGGAGGGAATGTCCCCCCCCGGATATAAAAAGCGCCATTGGGAAATTGGGAAAGCATTTTATCACCCCGAACTTGGTGTGGTCAGATGCTTTGAGGGCAGAGGAAAGATCTAGGGTCTAATAGACCCCAGTTTTTTCAAAAAAAGAGTACCTGTCACTACCTATTGCTATCATAGGGGATATTTACATTCCCTGAGATAACAATAAAAATGATAAAAAAATAAATATGTAAGGAACAGTTTAAAAATAAAATAAAAAAGCAAAATTAATAATAAAAAATAAAAAAAAAGCACCCTTGTCCTGCCCTGCTCTTGCGCAAAGGCGAACGCAAGCATCAGTCTGGCGTCATATGTAAACAGCAATTGCACCATGCATGTGAGGTATCACCGCAAAGGTCAGAGTGAGGGCAGTAATTTTAGCAGTAGACCTCCTCTGTAAATCTAATGTGGTAACCTGTAAAGGCTTTTAAAGGCTTTTAAAAATGTATGTAGTTTGTCGCCACTGCGCGTTTGTCCGAAATTTTAAAGCATGTCGTGTTTGGTATCCATGTACTCGGCCTAAGATCATCTTTTTTATTTCATCAAACATTTGGGCAATATAGTGTGTTTTAGTGCATTAAAATTAAAAAAAGTGTATTTTTTCCCCAAAAAATGCGTTTGAAAAATCGCTGCGCAAATACTGTGTGGGAAAAAAAATGCAACACCCACCATTTTAATCTCTAGGGACTTTGCTTTAAAATATATATATCATTTTTGGGGGTTCAGCGTAATTTTCTTGCAAAAAAAAAAAAATGTTTTCATGTAAACAAAAAGTGTCAGAAAGGGCTTTGTCTTCAAGTGGTTAGAAGAGTGGATGATGTGTGACATAAGCTTCCTAATGTTGTGCATAAAATGCCAGGACAGTTCAAAACCCCCCCAAATGACCCCATTTTGGAAAGTAGACACCCCAAGATATTTTCTGAGAGGCATGTCAAGTCCATGGAATATTTTATATGTTGACACAAGTTGCGGAAAAAACGTTTTTTTTTTATTTTATTTTTTTTTGCACAAAGTTGTCACTAAATGATATATTGCTCAAACATGCCATGGGCATATGTGGAATTACATCCCAAAATACATTCTGTTGCTTCTCCTGAGTACGGGGATACCATATGTGTGGGACTTTTTGAGAGCCTAGCCGCGTACGGGACCCCAAAAACCAAGCACCGCCTTCAGGCTTTCTAGGGTGTAAATGTTTGATTTCACTCCTCACTGCCTATCACAGTTTCGGAGGCCATGGAATGTCCAGATGGCACAAACCCCCCCCCCCCCCCCCAAATGACCCCATTTTGGAAAGTAGACTCCCCAAGCTATTTGCTGAGAGGTATGGTGAGTATTTTACAAAATAAGGAAAAAAGTGAATCAAGTGACAAAAGTGGCTGCCAGCATCAGCAATCAGACATATTGCAAAAGGAAGAAAGTAAAAAAATGCAGCGCCTAAAACAAATAGTGACAAGGCCCGGAAAATATGAAACCGCGCATAAAGTAAGTGAAAGCGTATGACCCATGCCCCAGTTGATGCATTTTTCATGCGAAACATGTCGGGTACATGAACCTGCTTTTCAGCTGCGCCATTTTTTTGTTCCAATTCGTGATCACTACTATGCAAGCCTCTGCATTGATGCCTGTATGATTTTTTACCTTTTTTTACCTTTTAAACCGTGTGTGGTTTGCTTTTTACGAATAAACGAGAAGTTTTGCTTTTTACCATCTGATCCTGTACTATGTAGAGCCTCCTTTTTTTCTATCTCTACATATGGTTGACATTATTTCCCTCTATGTGCTGACGTTCTGGTGTTCTGTGTCACTGTCTTGGAGGAATTTGATTTTGTGCGCTTATCTCTTCTGCTGCTGTTCCGTGAGGACGTATCCTGAGGAATCTACATCCACATCTGTTGCCTGTTTGACTCACCACCGCTGGTGTGTGAGTCCACGTTTAGGGGTAAGAGTATTAATTTATTTTCCCTTTTTCCTGGTGTCGGAGTCACATTCCTGGGTGTTGCAGGTTTCCGAACAAATGCTATATATGAACTATAAGCTTTTTGGATTCTGAAAAGGGGGACTATGCACTGAAACTTACATCTACTTTTTCTCCTGGTTTCTGGTTCACATACCTGAACACCTTCATTGGACTGTTAGTTTTTTTATTTTATGCACATTGTGTTATATATTTAAGGGTTACTATACATATGTTGTATCATATTATTTGTACTCATTATTCACGTATCTGTTTGGTTAATATCCCTTTGGACCTCACTGGGTCATACGCTTTCACTTACTTTATGCCCGGTTTCATATTTTCCGGGCAGGGGCGTACCAATAGGGGGGCGGGGGGGGGGCGGTCCGCTCCAGGTAGCACACATTGGGGGGTGTCAGTGGCCGAGTGACTTCGCTATATGGGGTGCGCTCGGCACCCGAATCGGGTGACACCGCATGATCATCCCAAGGGCATCCCTGCTGGCTCTGGCTGCTCCCTTTCCCTTTAGGTGTTTTTTAGAACACCCCCAGCGCCAGGGCCGCAATGGACTGGTCCAGACCGTCCACTCGTTCAGTGACTGAATTCCCTCCTGCTACCTCCGCCTCCACCCACCACTGCGGCCTCAGCCTGACTGTGTGTCTGTCATCATCTCTCTCCGCTGGGGCGGCTCAGCTGCTACCACACACACAGTCAGGATTTCTGGTGAGAGGGGAGGGGGGAGCTGGGGGGGGGGTGTTGTAAGAAGAAGAGCCTGGAGGAGTGTGTGTCTTTCTGCTCTAGTGCTGACCTGATTGGGGGGGGGGGTGATTGCTGTGTTCACCCCCTGCCATGTGTACTAGCACTGTCCTGTATGTAGCTGACCTGATTGGGGGGGCGGGGTGATTGCTGTGTTCACCCCCTGCTATGTGTACTAGCACTGTCCTGTATGTAGCTGACCTGATTGGGGGGGGGGGGTGATTGCTGTGTTCACCCCCTGCCATGTGTACTAGCACTGTCCTGTATGTAGCTGACCTGATTGGGGGGGTGATCGCTGTGTTCACCCCCTGCCATGTGTACTAGCACTTTCCTGTATGTAGCTGACCTGATTGGGGGGGGGGTGATTGCTGTGTTCACCCCCTGCCATGTGTACTAGCACTGTCCTGTATGTAGCTGACCTGATTGGGGGGGGGGGTGATTGCTGTGTTCACCCCCTGTCATGTGTACTAGCACTGTCCTGTATGTAGCTGAACTGATTGGGGGGGTGATTGCTGTGTTCACCCCCTGCCATGTGTACTAGCACTGTATGTAGCTGACCTGATTTGGGGGGAGGGGGGTGATTGCTGTGTCCACCACCCCCTGCCATGTGTATAGTGTAGCACTGTAGCTGACCTGATTGGGGGGTTGCAGAATGTAGATATGTGTGATGTACAGGGTGCAGAATGTAGATATGTGCGATGTACAGGGTGCAGAATGTAGATATGTGTGATTTACAGGGTGCAGAATGTAGATATGTGCGATGTACAGGGTGCAGAATGTAGATATGTGCGATGTACAGGGTGCAGAATGTAGATATGTGCGATGTACAGGGTGCAGAATGTAGATATGTGCGATGTACAGGGTGCAGAATGTAGACATGTGCGATTTACAGGGTGCAGAATGTAGACATGTGCGATTTACAGGGTGCAGAATGTAGACATGTGCGATTTACAGGGTGCAGAATGTAGACATGTGTGATTTACAGGGTGCAGAATGTAGACATGTGTGATTTACAGGGTGCAGAATGTAGACATGTGCGTTGTACAGGGTGCAGAATGTAGACATGTGCGATTTACAGGGTGCAGAATGTAGACATGTGCGATGTACAGGGTGCAGAATGTAGACATGTGTGATTTACAGGGTGCAGAATGTAGATATGTGTGATTTACAGGATGCAGAATCCAGGCGTCTGCTGTATATTACCCACCTGAAGTAGCTGAGCTGTGAGCTTACCTGATAAGGGGCGGGGGGTGTGTTGCTGTGTTCACAACCCAAGTATAGTAGATGAGCTGGTCTGATAAGGGGGGATGTCTGTATCCCAGGTGTAAATAGACATTGACCTACACCCACATCTTGCAGCCATCAGATCGGTCCAGCAAGCAGCAGGTCACAGCAGCATCTTCCCTGCGGCCATCAGATCCCGTCCGCGGTCCAGCAAGCAATACGCCTTGTCAGCAGGTCAGTTCCAAAATCCGGATCAAATCATCAATGCCATTGTCTGCTGTCCCTGGATGGGGGATCGCCATACAGTGGGATCGCTGGATCGGATCTGTCCCTGAGGAGTCGGACAGCAGATAATGCAAAGTAGGGGCCATACTTTGTATTGTCAGCTGTCTCCCTATCTCACTCTGATGTCTCCCTCATAGCAGCTCCAGTCCAGCTCTCCACTTCCCTGACCGTGGCACCGATTTGTCTAAAAATGTGGGATCTGCTCACCTGAGTGACTGACACCTCTTGCCTGTCCCGTCTATTTTCACTGGCTGCCATGAATGAACAGCATCAGCTGTCATTACAAGGAGCGGGAGGGGACGTCTCCGCCCAGGTCTCCCATCCCACCCGGAGACCTGAGCCACCAGCTGGCACGTCCGGGTTTGCCTTTGATCGGGTCTCCAATGTAGAAACTCGGAAACGACCTCACAGCGTCACTTCCGGTTTACTCTGCAGCCAACGGCGCCATTTAAAAAAAAAATCATAATTCAAAAACACTGATCTTGGCAGAGGAGGGGTTTGGGGTCTTTTAGACCCCCGCTCCCTCCATAAAGAGTACCTGTCACTGCCTATTACTGTCACAAGGGATGTTTACATTCCCTGTGACAACAATAAAAGTGATCATAATTTTTATTTTAAGGGACAGTGTAAAAAAAAAAAAAATGAAATAATAAAAATAAAAAAAGGTTCAATGCACCCAATCCCTCCATGTTGGCACGCCAAAGAAAACTCATACCTATGTCACGCCCGCAAATATAATAAGTGTTCAAACCACACATATGAGGTATCGCCACGATCGCTCAAGTGAGAGCAATAATTCTAGCACTAGACCTCCCCTGTTACTCTAAACAGGAAACCGTTTAAAAAATTTAAAACGTTGCCTATGGAGATTTTTAAGTACCGTAGTTTGTCGCCATTCCATGAGTGTGCGCAATTTTAAAGCGTGACATGTTCGGTACCCATTTACTCAGTGTAACATCATCTTTCACATTAGTGTATTTTTTACACAAAATTTGCGTTTGAGAGACAGCTGCGCAAATATCGTGTGACATAAAATATTGCAATGACTGTTATTTGCTAAAAAAAATATATATAAAATTTTAAGGTTCTAAGTAATTTTTTAGGTATAAATTTACTTAAAAAATTCTTCTCTGGAAGGGTTCATTCACACCACAGTACACCTATTAGTGTGCACATTATGAACATGTGATTGTGGGCGTTTTACCTTGTGCTGACAGGTAATACACATTGCAATGTTTTTCTTTTCTTTTTACTTCTATTGTTATTACTTAGTGCTGTAGCACATTGTGCTGCATTCAGCATGTCAGATTGCACGGTGCAAAAATGTCTATCCGATTTTATTTGTCAGTACACACAAACGCAATGCATTGGTGTGAACTTAAAGCAGAGTTCCACCCAAAAGTGGAAGCTCCACTTATCTGTTTCCTCCCCCCCCCCCCTCCGGTGGCACCTTTTGGGGGGGAGCCTATCCTCACTTCCGTCAGACCTTGCCATGGCGAGGTACGTCAGAAGTTCAGCCCCCCCCTCCTTCCCCTGCTGTCGGGCCAGTAAGAGAGTGCAGCGCGCTTCACGTATGCGCAGTAGGGAACCTACCAAGGCTTCACTGCCGGGTTCCCTTACTACGACTGGAAACATTGGCTGCGGGTGCCGACATCGTTGGATTCCAGAACAGGTAAGTGTCCTATTATTAAAAGTCAGCAGCTACTGTATGTGTAGCTGCTGATTTTTTTATTTTTCTCGTATGTGGGGGCAAAACTCCTCTTTAAACTATAGGGGTTGCTTGGGACTACATTGGGCAATGTAGCCCAACACAACCTAACATTGGCGGTGTGAATGGGCCCTAATTGCTGTTATATCTTACAATATATATTTAAAATATCTTATAATATACATGTTTGTCTTTTAATGAATACTACTTTCTTTCTTTACTATTAACAGATAAGCCTTGTTCAATGAATGTGGAGCGGAGCCTCACTCTCCCTCTCGGCAATTCCTCATGTGAGGGGCTTGTGTCTAGGGGTACCTAGGGGAGGAGAGTGCAGGAACACTACGCCAAGCTCTCCCCTCGTATGAGTATGAGGTTTGAGCAGAGTTAGTTGAATTACCTCCGGGTCTGTCCACTGCATACGAAGCCTCAGTTGTTCCATGGAGATGTGTCTGCCAATAATAGAGCCCCACACCAATCGAAAGTCCAACACTCCTTTATTTTTCATACAATAGGGTGAACACAATCAGTACAACTACCAATAACAGACGAACATGGGGGTGTGGGTACGAGTAGGCCCAGGCACAACTGAACTCTCCTATTCCTTTGCTAGCGAATAGGCCTGGCGCACAGTCTCTGCCACCGACCGTGAGTTTTGGTCACTGCCACCGACCGGATGAACTGTTGAGGCCCCTGCCACAGGCCTAATAGAAGGTCTCTGCCACTGACCTGATTGGAATAGTTGGACTGCTGCCACCGGTCATTGAACATTGACTGAACTTCCTCTCTGAACTTGGCCCCTGTTCGGGAAAGATATCCCTCCGGGCGGTCTCCAGAGGTTCACCCGGCACTGGCAATATGCTGCACCAGGTCTTCGGGTGAGTCCCTCCTCCGGTCCCTTATGCCTCTGGATTCGGGTCTCCCACTCCCGGGGCCCCCTAGGACGATCCCTCCCTCACGGGACCCAGCGGAAGATACTGGGCCCCTGGCCTCCGGCTGAGTACCTCACCCCAGACTGAAGGTGTCTGCGATGGAACACAAACTCCAAGTGTCCAGGCCTAGGCCGCCTGGACACCGACCGCAACAACAGCCCTCAGGCTGAAGGTGCCCGGGACTCGAACCTCGTGGCGAAGATGTCCGCCCCTTTATACCCTCTCCCAGAAAGCACGGCGGGTTCCCCGCCCCGCCGTACAACCGCTGCGAGAGGTCACAAAGGGTACGGCACTGCAGCGATGGTTCAACCCCAGCCCAAAGTGACAGCGCCACCTGCTGGGCCGCAGGGAACTATGCATCACTGGTGTCTTCACCAGTTTTAAAAGTACATACCCGCTACTTATGCTTAGTAATGTGATGAATACAATATAGTGCTTTATGAACATAAATACTGTGCTCTTGTACTCAAATTAAGACGTGAAAAAACATGTGATAAATAATCAACTCATTTAAAAGAGAAGTATGGGTTTACTTTTTTTTTTTTTTTTTGATTCATACTTACCTCGGTGGATGGAGCGTCAGGCTGATGCTCCATCTGTCCCCCGTTGATGGCTCGGTTCTCACAGATCCCCGAGAGGAAAGCTGCTGACTGTCAGTCAGCGCCTTTCCTCTCTGCTTCTCCACGCTCATTGGAGCGCTGAGCCGCGGAAGGGCAGGGAGAGGCTGTCTCAGCGGCTCGCTGAGACTGCCATCAATCAGGGCAGCTGGCGGATCCCGACTGATGGCAGTGACGTCAGCGGAGAGCGGACTTCAGACCGTTCTCCGCTGAAAACGGGTCACAGGAGTGCAAAACAAATTGCACTCCTGTGACCCAGAGGAGAAGCCCAGCCTAAAAAGCTCAGGCCGGACTTCTTTAACGTGGTAAATATCCAATGACAAACCGTAAATTGAATTCAAAGTCCATCCAATGTGTCCTTTATACCTAAGTAAATTTTATAACCAGAAATAAATATCTCCAAAAATTCAATGCTTGTTTATCCAAATCTCAATACAGTATGTGCTCCAGCAAATCATGCGAGGTGGACTACAAAACACCTCCTTCCCAGAACACAAAACCCATGCTCTCTTGGTGCTCACACTCAAACTTTGCACTAACCAGACCTCCATGACTCTCTTTATTGTGTCCACAGTAGCTTAGGCTGGCCATACACCGTTTGATCGATCAGCTTGGGTACAACCAGCCTGCCGTATTCTATTGCGACTGTTGCTAGCAGCTGCTATACTTCCAAGTCTGCAATAATATTAAAAATACAAATGGCAGCATATAGTATGGTTACTATACCACATGATTCCAAGATGGCCACCACTGACCCAACCTCCTGTTTGTTTCCTACGTGTGTTCCATGTAGGTGTAAAGATCAAAAACTGGATGGAAGGGACTCGGAAGGCTGCCTTGGAAAGATATTGTAAATGTAAGCTACTGTGGACCCACTAACTAAGTTAAGAGGGTTATGGAGGTCTGGGGAGTGCACAATTTGAGTGTGAGCACCAAAAGCGCATGGGTTTTGTATTCTGAGAAGGAGTTGTTTTGTAGTCCACCATACACAGTTTGCTGGTGCACATATTGAGATTTGGATGAAGAAGCACTGGACTTTTTAGAGACATGTATTTGTGCTTAAGATCAAAGTATATTTTTCAGAAAACGCCAATATGAAGCGAAATCGACCTAGTGGGTTTCAGCAACGAAAAATGAAGAAGACAAAAGAACAGTCAGCTGAGGCAATGTCTGGATCCATTTTAAAATATATCACGCCTTTGACATCTACTGCAGTAGGAGAAAGTGCTGAAGGCATTCAGTCTGGTGAATTCAAGGGAGAAATACCAGAAGTATCTTCTCAAGAACATTTATATATAAAAAGTCAAGAATTGGAGAAGATCAACTTATCTTCAAGCAGTGAGAGTGATGTAGAGGAAGGAGATGCCAGAAGAAGCCTCCCCCAGCAAGACTCTGATGAAGAAGCAGAGCAGACTGATAATCTATCAGTTTATTCTGATGTTGCTGCTTGGCCAGTTCCAGTTCCAGATAAGTTAAGAGTGGACCTTATTAAGAGGGGAAGTGAACTTTTCCAAAATAGAGATGGGCCTTTCAGTGCTGTTGAAAGACGTGGAGAGAAATCAAAAGGGAAAAGTCGACATCTCACCACTGCATGGTTCTATAAGGCTCTTCCAAATGGTGAGACAATTCTTAGAACCTGGATGGTGTACTCTCCATCAAAAGAAAGTTTGTTTTGTTTTTGCTGCAGACTTTTTGCTCTTGATGACAAAGTAACCGTAACATCCAGTTTTGTTACCGGATTTCAGTTGTGGTGGAAGCTGAATCCAAAGGTGTCTGATCATGAAGCTTCTGAGCAGCATCTTACATGCTTGGAGAAATGGAAGACCTTGAGAGCAGGACTGAAGGCCCGTACACACGAACGAGTTTCTCGGCAAAAACCAGCAAGAAACTTGTTGGCAGAGATTTTTTGCCGAGAAACTCGTTCGTGTGTATGGTTTCTCGTCAAGAAAAGCGACAAGTATCTCGACGAGAAAATAGAGAACCTGCTCTCTATTTTCTCGTCGAGATTCTCGTCGGCATGTTTCTCGACGAGAAAAGTGAGTGTGTGTACACTTACCTGTCCTCCCGGAAGCCCGCGCATGTTCGAAATGAATTTGACGCATGCGCGGTAGCTTCCTAGGCATACGTAGGGTATACCAAGATGGCGGCGACGGCATCGAATGTGACGAGCGCATGCTCGTCGTAGTCGATGACGTCACCGCGTATGCTCGATTCAAAGAACCGCGGGTTCTTTGAATCGAGCGTGTGTACACTCGGCCGGGACAATTTTCTTGTCCAAGAATCTCGTCGAAAAAAACGACATGTTTTTTTCGACGAGAATCTCGGCCGTGTGTACGAGGCCTGAGGCTACAAAAGTGCATTGATCATGTCCACCAAACAACAGTGGACAAAGAGAAAAAGAAATGGAGGGATATTTTGCATCGCCTCTTGGATGTAACCCTGTTTTTGGCTCACCAAAATCTTCCTTTTCGTGGTCATAGAGAGACCATGTCATCAGTAAACAAAGGAAACTTCCTGGAATTGGTAGAATTGCTTTCAAATTATGATCCAGTTTTAAAGGAACATTTCATAAGGCTGAAACATTCTATTGAATCTGGGAAGAGAATGACTTCTTATTTCTCTCCAAAAATTCAAAATGAATTCATTTGTCTTCTGGGGAATCATGTGAAAGAGAAAATAGTGGCTGATATCAAGAAAGCAAAGTACTTTGGGATTCTTTTTGACAGTACCCCTGATCAGGGATGAGCCAAACACCCCCCTGTTCGGTTCGCACCAGAACCTGCGAATAGGGATGAGCTTCGTGTTCGAGTCGAACATACGTTCGACTCGAACATCGGCTGTTCGATCGTTCGACGAAGATCGAACGATTTGGGCCGTTCGCGCCAAATTCGAGTGACGCGAACGGCCCACAATGCACTACGCCATCGCAGTGTCATCCAGGCGCTGTGATTGGCCAAGCATGCACTGTGACCCCGCATGCTTGGCCAATCACAGCGCCGGCAGCGAGGAGAGCAATGATTGGCCACAGGCAGGATGCCTGTGGCCAATTATTGCTGAGGGTGTTTAGTACACGCCCCACACTATAAAAGGCCGCCAGCACGGCGGCCTAGTGTAGTGTGTTCCGGAGCAGGGAAAGACAAGCATAGGCAGGGACAGTGACATTTATTTCTTTCTTGCTTAACCTGGATTCCTTTAGTTTAGGGAAAGAGAAGGATAGGTAGGGAGAGTGTCAGTGTGTTTTACTGTGCCAGTCCTTGTTTCTAGGGACAAAGAAGGAAAGTGAGGGGATTTCTCCTTGTGCTATAGTGTGCTTTAAAAAAACATTTTTTCTAGGGACAGAAAACTGTAGGTAGGGAGAGTGTCAGTTTCTTTCACTGTGCCAGTCCTTGTTTCTAGGGACAAAGAAGGAAAGTGAGGGGATTTCTCCTTGTGCTATAGTGTGCTTTAAAAAAACATTTTTTCTAGGGACAGAAAACTGTAGGTAGGGAGAGTGTCAGTTTCTTTCACTGTGCCAGTCCTTGTTTCTAGGGACAAAGAAGGAAAGTGAGGGGATTTCTCCTTGTGCTATAGTGTGCTTTAAAAAACATTTTTTCTAGGGACAGAAAACTGTAGGTAGGGAGAGTGTCAGTTTCTTTCACTGTGCCAGTCCTTGTTTCTAGGGACAAAGAAGGAAAGTGAGGGGATTTCTCCTTGTGCTATAGTGTGCTTTAAAAAAACATTTTTTCTAGGGACAGAAAACTGTAGGTAGGGAGAGTGTCAGTTTCTTTCACAGTGCCAGTCCTTGTTTCTAGGGACAAAGAAGGAAAGTGAGGGGAATTCTCCTTGTGCTATAGTGTGCCAAAGCATTCCTCATCAACCATCTTTGAAATCCTTGTTTTTTGGACAGTCAGGGAAATTGTCGTTGTGCTATTCTGAGCAAAAGCAATCATCCTCAACCATATTTAGAAATCCTTAAGTAAAGGGACAGAGAAGGACACCTGAAGGTAGCCCTTATTGCTTTTTTCCCATCTCCCTGCAGGCCATCTATTAGAATGTCTGGAAGGCAAACAAGGAGAGGCAGACAGTCAGGAGGCAATAAAAGAGGGCAAGCAGGCTCTGTGTCTGGGGGCAACAGTGCTGGTCGTGGACGCGGTGCATTGTCATCAGCACATGGCCATGGGACACGCTTGTCCTTGTTTTCGGCAGCTGGACATGTTGAGCCACATCATGCCGAAGACTTGGTAGAGTGGATGACCAAGCCCTCCTCCTCCTCCTCATCCTCTCTCACCCAGGCTCAGGGTACTGGCAAAGCAGCTGCCAAAGCGTCCTCTTCCCTGGTATCAATGTCAGACTCATCATCAGTCACTCCTTCCCTAGACCCACCATGTCCTCCTCCTGAGGAGTCCCCCGAACTGTTTGAGCACAGTGTTGGGTACATGCTCCAGGAGGATGCCCAGCGTTTCGAAGGGTCTGATGATGAAACCCAGCTACAGGAAGGCAGTAGCGTGAGAGCAGACAGAGGGGATGCTCAAGAAGGACACCAATCTGGCAGTCATGTTCCAGCAGCTGCAGCATACTGCCAGATTGGCTCCAGTGATGAGGAGGGAGGGGATGATGAGGTCACTGACTCCACGTGGGTGCCTAATAGGAGAGAGGAGGAGGAGGATGAGGAGGAGGCACATCTCCAACGAGGCAGGATGCCCTTTGGTGGCCAGCGTAAGGGCAGTACACCGACGGAATCACACCGCAGAGCTCCGCCTGTGCAGGGCGCTGCCTCTGCCTGTCATTCAAAAAGTTCCTTGGTGTGGGCCTTTTTTGAGGCTAGTGCATCAGATCGCACAGCTGCTGTTTGCAACATATGTCTCAAGCGTATATTGCGTGGCCAAAACATCAGCCGCTTGGGTACCACATGCCTGACCAGACATATGTTGACCTGCCATGCAGCTCGTTGGCAAGCCTACCTCAAAGACCCACACCAAAGAACAAAGCGGACCTCTCCTTGCACCGCATCAGCTGGGATCTCCAACCCCACTATAACTTCAGTCCTCTCTGAAACATGCACTGAGAGGAATGAAGGTGTAGAATTAGGTGTGTCACAGCCAAGTACTTGCGGCCACTCTGCTAGCAGTACACCGACGTCCGATTCTAGCAGGCAAATTTCCCTGCCCCAGCTGCTGGACCGTCGAAAGAAGTTCACTCCCAGCCATCCACATGCCCAGCGGTTGAATGCTAGCTTGGCTAAATTGCTAGCGCTTCAACTGCTGCCTTTTCAGTTGGTAGACTCGGCCCCCTTCCGTGAGTTTGTGCAATGTGCGGTTCCTCAGTGGCAGGTTCCCAAACGCCACTTTTTCTCACGGAAGGCTATTCCGGCTCTCTACCGGCATGTGGAAGGCAATGTCTTGGCCTCGCTGGACAGGGCGGTCAGCGGTAAGGTGCATATTACCGCTGACTCATGGTCCAGCAGGCATGGACAGGGACGTTACCTTTCTTTCACGGCCCATTGGGTCACTCTTTTGGCAGCTGGGAAGGATGCAGGACAAGGTGCAGTAGTGTTGGAGGTTGTTCCACCGCCACGCCTCCAAAATGCTACTACTGGTTGTGACACACCTCTCTCCTCCACCCCCTCCTCTTCTTCTTCCTCCATGGCCTCTTCCTGTGGTTTGTCCTATGAACCAGCGGTGCTCCGTAGCCGTTCACGGGGCTACGCAAGTACGCAGGCAAAAAGATGCCATGCCGTGCTTGCGCTGGTGTGTTTGGGGGACAGAAGCCACACTGGGGCAGAGGTCCTGTCTGCTCTGCAGGGGCAGGCCGAGAGGTGGTTGACGCCACGCCAGCTTAAGCCAGGAATGGTGGTTTGCGACAATGGCACCAACCTCCTCTCCGCCCTCTGACAGGGACAACTGACCCATGTGCCCTGTGTGGCTCACGTCCTTAACCTGGTGGTGCAGCGGTTCTTGGCCAGGTACCCGGGCTTACAGGATGTCCTGAGGCAGGCCAGGAAAGTCTGTGTGCATTTCCGCAGATCTTATAATGCCAGTGCTCGCCTGGCTGAGCTGCAAAAGGAGTTGAACCTGCCCAAGAACCGCCTTATATGTGACATGCCCACCAGGTGGAACTCAACGTTGGCCATGCTGCAGCGGCTGCACACGCAGCAGAGGGCCATCAATGAGTACCTGTGCTACTACGGCACCAGGACAGGGTCAGGGGAGCTTGGTTTTTTTTCTCCACGCCAGTGGGGCATGATCAGGGATGCATGCACTGTCCTGGCACCATTTGAGGAGGCCACGAGGATGGTGAGCAGTGACAGTGCATGCATCAGTGACACTGTACCTCTTGTCCACCTGTTGGAGCACACGCTGCGTGGAATAATGGACAGGGCACTTGAGGCAGAACAGAGGCAGGAAGAGGAGGACTTCCTTGCCTCTCAAGGCCCCCTTTACCCAGACAGTGTTCCTTCTGTCCCACCCATCGCACAGGAAGAGGAAGAGGAGGAGGAGGAGGAGGAGGATTGTGTCAGCATGGAGGTGGAGGCTGGCACTCAGCATCATCAGCAGCAGTCTTTTAGGGATGATTTACAGTCCCAAGAAACCAGTGGACTTGTACGTGGCTGGGAGGAGGTGGCTGCGGATCATGTCGTCCTTAGTGACCCAGAGGACTCCGGAGCGAATGCCTCAGCAAACCTACGCTGCATGGCCTCCCTGATCCTGCAAAGTCTGCGGAAGGATCCTCGTATTCTTCGGATCAAGGAGAGGGACCATTACTGGCTGGCCACTCTCCTTGATCCACGGTACAAGGGTAAGGTTGCGGACCTTATGTTACCTTCGCAGAGGGAGCAGAGGATGAGACAACTCCGGGAGGCCTTGCAGAAAGGTCTGTGCAACGCGTTCCCAGAGACTGGGAGGTTACAAACTCCTGGTCCTGGACAACGAGTTGCTGAGGCTTCGGCCAGTCAAAGAAGGAGCGGTGGGGAAGGTGGCCGTCTGACCGATGCGTTCAGACAATTCTTTAGTCCGCAGCCCCAAAGTATGATCGGTTCCAGCAACCATCGCCAGCGTCTGATAAACATGGTGCAGGAATATCTAGGGGCAAGGTCAGACTTGGACACCTTCCCCACCGAAAATCCTCTGGCTTACTGGGTCTTGAGGATGGATCACTGGCCAGAGCTTGCACAGTATGCAATTGAGCTACTGGCCTGTCCTGCATCCAGCGTTCTTTCGGAACGCACATTCAGTGCTGCTGGAGGATTTGTCACGGATCACAGGGTGCGCCTGTCCACCGACTCGGTTGATCGACTGACTTTCATCAAGATGAACCAGTCTTGGATCACCACCAGCTACCACACACCTGATGCTGATATAACAGACTAATTGATTTTAACATGTCACATCCCTTCAAGACTGATGCTGATGCTGAGTGCCTGTGCTGTTATGTTGACTGGCTATCCTCCTCCTCCGAGTCCTCAATGATACGATTGATGATGATAGCTTGGAAGATCATTTTTGTTTATGGGTGCCGCCACCAGTGGCTAAGGCCCAATTTTTCAGCCCCTGTTTTACAGGGGCGTGTAATTACAATTTTTTTAGCAATAATTTGCCATAGGGCTCATTGCTGTGCTCCAAGTACAGTATCTGTGAGGGGTTGGAGTGTTGTGGCACCAGTGCCTAAGGCCCAATTTTTCAGCCCCTGTTTAACAGGGGCGTGTCATTACAATTTTTGAAGCAATACTTTGCAACAGGGCTCATTGCTGTGCTCCAAGTAACGTATCTGTGAGGGGTTGTAGTGTTGTGCCACCAGTGCCTAAGGCCCAATTTTTCAGCCCCTGTTCAACAGGGGCATGCAATTACAATTCTTGATCTAATAATTCACAGCAGGGCCCATTGCTGCACCCACCAAGAGTAACTCTGAGGGCTTACAGTGTTGTGGCAACGCCACCACCACCACCACCACCACGAAAGGCCCAATTTTTCAGCCCCTGTTCAACAGGGGCATGCAATTACAATTCTTGATCTAATAATTCACAGCAGGGCCCATTGCTGCACCCACCAAGAGTAACTCTGAGGGCTTACAGTGTTGTGGCAACACCACCACCACCACCACCACCACGAAAGGCCCAATTTTTCAGCCCCTGTTCAACAGGGGCATGCAATTACAATTCTTGATCTAATAATTCACAGCAGGGCCCATTGCTGCACCCACCAAGAGTAACTGTCAGGGCTTACAGTGTTGTGGCACCAGCACCACCATCAAAGGCCCAATTTTTACTACCACTGTTCAACAATTATATGTAATTAAAATTCCTGATATAATAGTTGACAGCAGGGCGTTCCAGCACCAACCAAGAGTAACTGTGAGTGCTTACAGTGTTGTGCCAACACCAACAACTAAGGGGCCTATTTCTGCAGAGTATATACGGCAGGTCCCTACTTTCAAACATCCAACTTACAAACGACTCCTACTTGCAAACGCAAGAAGACAACAGGAAGTGAGAGGAAATCTACCCCTAGGAAGGAAAATTCTCTCCTGTAAGAATAAATATGGGAGAAAGGTGTCTCCTCTGTACTGATGCTTTATCAGCAATCCTTGTTTCAAGAAAAACACCACATTTCAAAAACAGTTGACATTGGGACGGAAAGTGAGGTGAAATGTTCTGAACAGGGGCACAGACAGCAAAACAAATGTTACAGGGGTGATAACCCTTACCTATGTTTTCCAAAAAGTTTAAAAATAGATTTTTGGGCTGGAGCTACACTTCAACAATGTACCTGTTCAAAATAACAAACAGATTCTACATAAGAACAAACCTACAGTCCCTGTCTTGTATGCACCGCCTGTATACGGCTGTTCAGAGTATATAGGGCCTTTTTTATTTTATGTGCGGGGTTCCCCTTAATATCCATACAAGACCCAAAGGGGCTGGTAATGGGCTGGGGTAGGGGGGGGGGTCATGGGGTAGCTATGCCATTTTTCTTAAAGATTTTCATCCATATTACCGGGACCAGACATTACATTAAAGCCGCAAGCAGTTTTAAATGGCTTTTTTTTCCTTTAGAAGTGTCATTTTGTGCAGGGACAGTTCTAAACACGGGAAACACGTGGCACTTCACAGGCATACTTTAGACACCCCCCAGGTACGATATTTAAAGGAATATTTGACTTTTTTTTTTCACTTTATGCATCATTAAAATGACTGCTCCCGAAAAACGACCGTTTTTAAAACTTCTTTTTGCATTGATACATGTCCCCTGGTGCAGAACCCGGGTTCCCAAACCCTTTTTAGGACAATAACATGCATAATAGTTGTTATAATTAGCACTTTAGAATTCGAACGTTCGCATCCATTGTATTTAATAGGGTTCTAATGTTCGTACGAACTTTCGGTCCGTTCGCGGGTTCTGGTGCGAACCGAACTCGGGGGTGTTCGGCTCATCACTACCTGCGAACAGACAAAATGTTTGTGTAAACTTTAGAACCCTATTAAATACAATGGACTCGAACGTTCGAAATCTAAAGTGTTAATTATAAAGGCTAATATGCAAGTTATTGTCCTAAAAAGTGTTTGGGGACCCGGGTCCTGCCCCAGGGGACGTGTATCAATGCAAAAAGAAGTTTTAAAAACGGCCGTTTTTTTGGGAGCAGTGATTTTAATAATGCTTAAAATGAAAAAATAAAAGTGAAATATTCCTTTAAATTTCGTACCTGGGGGGTGTGTATGATATGCATGTGAAGTGGCGCATGTTTCCCGTGCTTAGAACTGTCCCTGCAAAAAATGTCATTTTTGAAAGAAAAAAATGCATTTAAAACTGACTCGCGGCTATTAATGAATTGTCGGCTCCCGGCAATACATACAAAAGTCATTGATAAAAAAAAAAAAAAAAAGCGTGGGTGTTCCCCAGAATTCAATTACCAGGCCCTTCAGGTCTGGAATGGATATTAAGGGGAACCCTGCCGCAAATTTAAAAAAAAATTGACGTGGGGTTCCCCCAAATATCCATTCCAGGCCCTTCAGATCTGGCATGGATTTTAAGGGGAACTCCACCCCAAATTTAAAAAAAAAATGGCGTGGAGTCCCCCTAAAAATCCATACCAGACCCCTTATCCGAGCACGCAACCTGGCCGGCCGCAGGGGAAAAGGGGGGGACGAGAGAGCGGCCCCCCCTCCCTCCTGAACCGTACCAGGCCACATGCCCTCAACATGGGGAGGATGTCCCCATGTTGATGGGGACAAGGGCCTCATCCCCACAACCCTTGCCCGGTGGTTGTGGGGGTCTGCGGGCGGGGGGCTTATTGGAATCTGGAAGACCCCTTTAACAAAGGGGACCCCCAGATCCCGCCCCCCCCCTATGTGAATTGGTAAGGGGTACATTGTACCCCTACCATTTCACGAAGAAAGCGTAAAAAAATGTTTAAAAAAACACACAAACACCTTGAAAAAGTCCTTTATTTAAAAAAAAAAAAACATTCCAGCGGTGAAATCCAGTGTCCCGCGGCGATCCCGATGTCCAGCGCTGTCCTTCATTGGTTGTGCCTGAGCGGACCTGATGGGGAACTCCCTCTCAGTATTTTAAATGTATAGACCCGCCCCTTCTAAAGTTCCCCATCAGGTCCGCTCAGCGGACCAGATGCGGAACATGAGAAGGGGCGGGTCTATACATGTATTACCAAAGTGAGAGCAGTCCCCCATCAGGTCCGCCCCCTCGGTATGTCAGAACCGCCTACGTCATTGGCTTGAGCGGGGAACTTCCTTCACTATGTAAATTTAAATTACACAGTGAAGGAAGTTCCCCGCTCAAGCCAATGACGTAGGCGGGTCCGACATACTGAGGGAGCGGACCTGATGGGGAACTTTAGAAGGGGCGGGTCTATACATTTAAAATACTGAGAGGGAGTTCCCCATCAGGTCCGCTCAGGCACAACCAATGAAGGACAGCGCTGGACATCGGGATCGCCGCGGGACACTGGATTTCACCGCTGGAATGTTTTTTTTTTTTTGTTTTTTTTTTTAATAAAGGACTTTTTCAAGGTGTTTGTGTGTTTTTTTTAAACATATTTTTTTTACGCTTTCTTTGTGAAATGGTAGGGGTACAACGTACCCCTTACCAATTCACATAGGGGGGGGCCGGGATCTGGGGGTCCCCTTTGTTAAAGGGGTCTTCCAGATTCCGATAAGCCCCCCGCCCGCAGACCCCCACAACCACCGGGCAAGGGTTGTGGGGATGAGGCCCTTGTCCCCATCAACATGGGGACATCCTCCCCATGTTGAGGGCATGTGGCTTGGTACGGTTCAGGAGGGAGGGGGGGCGCTCTCTCGTCCCCCCCCTTTCCCCCTGCGGCCGGCCAGGTTGCGTGCTCGGATAAGGGGTCTGGTATGGATTTTTAGGGGGACTCCACGCCATTTTTTTTTAAATTTGGGGTGGAGTTCCCCTTAAAATCAATGCCAGATCTGAAGGGCCTGGAATGGATATTTGGGGGAACCCCACGTCAATTATTTTTTAAATTTGCGGCGGGGTTCCCCTTAATATCCATTCCAGACCTGAAGGGCCTGGTAATTGAATTCTGGGGAACCCCCACGCTTTTTTTTTTTTTTTATCAATGACTTTTGTATGTATTGCCGGGAGCCGACAATTCATTAATAGCCGCGAGTCAGTTTTAAAAGACTTTTTTTCTTTCAAAAATGACATTTTTTGCAGGGACAGTTCTAAGCACGGGAAACATGCGCCACTTCACATGCATATCATACACACCCCCCAGGTACGAAATTTAAAGGAATATTTCACTTTTATTTTTTCATTTTAAGCATTATTAAAATCACTGCTCCCGAAAAAACGACCGTTTTTAAAACTTATTTTTGCATTGATACATGTCCCCTGGGGCAGGACCCCGGTCCCCAAACACTTTTTAGGACAATAACTTGCATATTAGCCTTTATAATTAACACTTTAGATTTCTCCCATAGATTTTTCGAATTTGCCGCGAACACCCCAATTTGTTCGCTGTTCGGCGAACGGGCGAACAGGCAATGTTCGAGTCGAACATGAGTTTGACTCGAACTCGAAGCTCATCCCTACCCCTGATGTGTCACACATTGATCAGTTGTGTAAAGTGATCAGATATGTCCATATTGAAGGTGACAATGTTGAAGTAAAAGAATCATTCTTGGGCTTCTTTCCTATTGCTGGAAAGACTGCTGCTGAGCTCACAGAAAATATCCTGCAACATCTGGAGGAAGCTGGACTGGACATAAGCCTTTGCCATGGTCAAGGATATGATAATGCTGCAACTATGGCAGGGATTCATGGTGGTGTTCAGGCAAAGATAAAAGAGATAAATCCCAAGGCTTGGTTTATCCCATGTGCAAACCATTCTCTGAACCTTTGTGGGGTGCACTCATTTGGAAGTGTTGCTTCCTGTGTTACTTTTTTTGGAACATTGGAGAAAGTGTATTCGTTCTTTTCAGTTTCTACACATCGTTGGGAATTGCTGATGGAGAATTTAGGTGTGACAGTGAAAAGACTTTCCCAAACAAGATGGAGCGCTCATTATGATGCTGTGAAGCCAGTGAGGGCAAATTTTGAAAAACTTATTTCAGCCCTTGAAAAGCTGTGTGATCCCAAAGAAAATGTGGACACAAGAGGATCTGCTCAGATGTTGCTGCCTGCTGTATGCGATTTTACTTTTTTGTGTTTTCTTTCTTTCTGGTGTGACATTCTGGAAGAAGTTAATATTACACAGAAGTATTTGCAAACAGTGGGACTCACTCTTGAAAAGTGCATTGTGAAGCTACAAGCTCTAAAAGCATTTCTTGCAGGTCAACGAAATGAAAATGTGGAAAAGGCCATTCATTATGCAACTACCATGTGTGAGGAAATGGGCATTTCAATGGAGAGAAGAGGGAGAGTAAAGCTCCGGAAAACAATGCCAGGAGAGAAGGCAAAGGATGCTGGTCTCACATTGCCAGAGGAAATGAAAAGGGCTATGTTTGAGTGCCTTGATCGGTTTCACCAGGAGTTCGAAATTCGTACTAAGGCAATTGAAAAAATCCTTTCAATGTTTGCTGTTATTCAACCGAACACTCTGGTTGTTGCAACAGAAAAAGATATTCAGAATTATACTCCAAAATTGACTGAGGTTTTTGATGAATTCTCTAATGAAGACATCTATGTGGAGATTGAACGCCTTCGGAGGCATTTGGAAGCAGCCAAGATCAGTATTGAAGAGGCAAAGAAATGGACGGTTTTGCAGTTCCTGCAGTTCATTGTTAAATGGGATTTTGGTGAATCTTTGCCTAACTTGTCACTGTTTTAGATTCTTTTTGACTCTCTGTGTGAGCATTGTTTCATGTGAAAGAAGTTTTTCAAAATTAAAATTAATAAAAAACGACTTCCGCTCAACCATGAGTGAGACAAGAATGACAAATCTGGCCATACTTTCAATTGAACATGAATATGCAAAGGAGATTAACTTTGATGCAGTCATTGATCAATTTGCGGAACTGAAGGCTCGAAGGCAGAGGATGTGAATGATTCCTTTCAATATAGACTGAGTGGTCACTTTGGCGTTTGGATCTGTTTTTTGTTTAAAAAAAGCAGTATTATCTGTTCAGTAAATGTTATAAATAATTGAAATAGGTCTAAGTAAGTTAATAACTTATTTTCCAATGTTTTTTTTTTTGATTGTTGATGTAAAGTTTACAAATTCGTGCAATAAATGTTCTTGAAAACATGAAAAAAAATTGTGGGTGTTTTTCCATTAAAAAGTTTGGGGGGGGGGGTGCCAGATGTAGGATCCGCCCCGGGTGCCAAATGCTCTAGGTACGCCCCTGTTTCCGGGCCTTGTCACATGGTGAGTATTTTGCAGATCTCGCTTTTTGTCACAAAGTTTTGAAAATTGAAAAAAGAAAAAGGAAAAAAAATATATTTTCTTTCTTCATTTTCAAAAACAAATGAGAGCTGTAAAATACTCACCATGCCTCTCAGCAAATAGCTTGGGGTGTCTACTTTCCAAAATGGGGTCATTTGGGGGGATTTTGTGCTATTTTGGAATTTTATGGCCTTCGAAACTGTGATAGGTAGTGAGGAGTGAAATCAAAAATTTGCTCCCTTAGAAATCCTGAAGGCGGTGCTTGGTTTTCGGGGTCCCTTACGCGGCTAGGGCTCCTTAAAAGTCCCACACATGTGTTATCTCCGTACTCAGGAGAAGCAGCAAAATGTATTTTGTGGTGCAATTCCACATATAACCATGGCATGTGTGAGCAATATATCATTTAGTGAGAACTTTTTGTAGTTTTTTTTTTGTCATTATTCAATCACTTGGGACAAAAAAAAAATATTCAATGGGCTCAACATGCCTCTCAACAATTTCCTTGGGGTGTCTACTTTCCAAAATTGTGTCATTTTGGGGGGTTTTGTGCTATTTTGGCATTTTATGGACTTCGAAATTGTGATAGGTAGTGAGGAGTGAAATCAAAAATTTGCGCCCTTAGAAATCCTAAAGGCGGTGCTTGGTTTTCGGGGTCCCGTACGCGGCTAGGCTCCCAAAAAGTCCCACACATGTGGTATCCCCGTACCCAGGAGAAGCAGCAAAATGTATTTTTGGGTGCAATTCCACATATAACCATGGTATGTGTGAGCAATATATCATTTAGTGAGAACTTTTTGTACATTTTTTTTTTTTTTTGTCATTATTCAATCACTTGGGACAAAAAAAAAATATTCAATGGGCTCAACATGCCTCTCAGCAATTTTCTTGGGGTGTCTACTTTCCAAAATGGGGTCATTTGGGGGGGGGAGGTTTGTACTGCCCTGCCATTTTAGCACCTCAAGAAATTAGATAGGCAGTCATAAATTAAAAGCTGTGTAAATTCCAGAAAATGAACCCTAGTTTGTAGACGCTATAACTTTTGCGCAAATTGATAAATATACGCTCATTGACATTTTTTTTACTAAAGACATGTGACTGAATACATTTGGCCTAAATGTATGACTAAAATTGAGTTTATTCGATTTTTCTTATAACAAAAAGTAGAAAATATCATTTTGTTTTTCAAATTTTCGGTCTTTTTCTGTTTTATATCGTAAAAAAAAAAAAAAATTTGCAGAGGCAATCAAATACCATTAAAAGAAAGCTATATTTGTGGGAAGAAAAGGACACAAATTCTGTTTGGGTACAACATTGCATGTCTGCACAATTTCCAGTTAAAGAAGCGCAGTGCCAATTTGTAAAATCACCTCTATGCTGCGTATTGGTCCAGGGCTTAAGTGGTTAATGACACCTGCTAGTCATCCCCATGTAATTAGAAGTGGGTTGTGGTTTTGTATTTAGATGCGTGACTTTTGACCATTCTCTAGTTCTGACGAAGTTCAGGTGTATCGGAATGAAACATGTTAACTTTTAATACTGGGATGAGCACCCCCTTTTGACACCTACCCGTGTGAACCCCAACTCTATAACATTTCTTTATGGATTCAGGACTCCTGCATGCTGCTGCAAAAGGGCTCTGAAAATAGGATCCTTATAATAGGATTTTGGATGGAAGGACCTCCCCAAACATCACACTATGACTAGTAGCGCTGCGTGGCAATAACATACTAGTGACAACAAGACATGATGCCTTGTAATTGTGACATAAATGTGATACACCATGTGCAATAAAATTAAATACTATAAAATGAATATAAACCAAATAAATCGAGAGAACTGTGTGACTTCTAACCATGTCGGTTAGTCATTGCAATATTCAAATAAAAAAATTCTATAGACATGCAGTTTCTCTATGAATGTCCAAGAGAACTGCATGTCTATAGAATTTTTTTATTGGAATATTCCAATGACTAACCGGCATGGTTAGAAGTCACACAGTTCTCTCGATTTATTTGGTTTATATTCATTTTATAGTATTTAATTTTATTGCACATGGTGTATCACATTTATGTCACAATTACAAGGCATCATGTCTTGTTGCCACTAGTGATGAGCCGAACACCCCCGGGTTCGGTTCGCACCAGAACCCGCGAACGGACCGAAAGTTCGAACGAACATTAGAACCCTATTAAATACAATGGATGCGAACGTTCGAATTCTAAAGTGCTAATTATAACAACTATTATGCATGTTATTGTCCTAAAAAGGGTTTGGGAACCCGGGTTCTGCACCAGGGGACATGTATCAATGCAAAAAGAAGTTTTAAAAACGGTCGTTTTTCGGGAGCAGTCATTTTAATGATGCATAAAGTGAAAAAAAAAAAGTCAAATATTCCTTTAAATATCGTACCTGGGGGGTGTCTAAAGTATGCCTGTGAAGTGCCACGTGTTTCCCGTGTTTAGAACTGTCCCTGCACAAAATGACACTTCTAAAGGAAAAAAAAGCCATTTAAAACTGCTTGCGGCTTTAATGTAATGTCTGGTCCCGGTAATATGGATGAAAATCTTTAAGAAAAATGGCATAGCTACCCCATGACCCCCCCCCTACCCCAGCCCATTACCAGCCCCTTTGGGTCTTGTATGGATATTAAGGGGAACCCCGCACATAAAATAAAAAAGGCCCTATATACTCTGAACAGCCGTATACAGGCGGTGCATACAAGACAGGGACTGTAGGTTTGTTCTTATGTAGAGTCTGTTTGTAATTTTGAACAGGTACATTGTTGAAGTGTAGCTCCAGACCAAAAATCTATTTTTAAACTTTTTGGAAAACATAGGTAAGGGTTATCACCCCTGTAACATTTGTTTTGCTGTCTGTGCCCCTGTTCAGAACATTTCACCTCACTTTCCGTCCCAATGACAACTGTTTTTGAAATGTGGTGTTTTTCTTGAAACAAGGATTGCTGATAAAGCATCAGTACAGAGGAGACACCTTTCTCCCATATTTATTCTTACAGGAGAGAATTTTCCTTCCTAGTGGTAGATTTCCTCTCACTTCCTGTTGTCTTCTTGCGTTTGCAAGTAGGAGTCGTTTGTAAGTTGGATGTTTGAAAGTAGGGACCTGCCGTATATACTCTGCAGAAATAGGCCCCTTAGTTGTTGGTGTTGGCACAACACTGTAAGCACTCACAGTTACTCTTGGTTGGTGCTGGAACGCCCTGCTGTCAACTATTATATCAGGAATTTTAATTACATATAATTGTTGAACAGTGGTAGTAAAAATTGGGCCTTTGATGGTGGTGCTGGTGCCACAACACTGTAAGCCCTGACAGTTACTCTTGGTGGGTGCAGCAATGGGCCCTGCTGTGAATTATTAGATCAAGAATTGTAATTACATGCCCCTGTTGAACAGGGGCTGAAAAATTGGGCCTTAGGCACTGGTGGCACAACACTGCAACCCCTCACAGATACTGTACTTGGAGCACAGCAATGAGCCCTGTTGCAAAGTATTGCTTCAAAAATTGTAATGACACGCCCCTGTTAAACAGGGGCTGAAAAATTGGGCCTTAGGCACTGGTGGCACAACACTGCAACTCCTCACAGATACTGTACTTGGAGCACACCAATGAGCCCTGTTGCAAAGTATTGCTTCAAAAATTGTAATGACACGCCCCTGTTAAACAGGGGCTGAAAAATTGGGCCTTAGGCACTGGTGGCACAACACTGCAACTCCTCACAGATACTGTACTTGGAGCACAGCAATGAGCCCTGTTGCAAAGTATTGCTTCAAAAATTGTAATGACACGCCCCTGTTAAACAGGGGCTGAAAAATTGGGCCTTAGGCACTGGTGGCACAACACTGCAACTCCTCACAGATACTGTACTTGGAGCACACCAATGAGCCCTGTTGCAAAGTATTGCTTCAAAAATTGTAATGACACGCCCCTGTTAAACAGGGGCTGAAAAATTGGGCCTTAGGCACTGGTGGCACAACACTGCAACTCCTCACAGATACTGTACTTGGAGCACAGCAATGAGCCCTGTTGCAAAGTATTGCTTCAAAAATTGTAATGACACGCCCCTGTTAAACAGGGGCTGAAAAATTGGGCCTTAGGCACTGGTGGCACAACACTGCAACTCCTCACAGATACTGTACTTGGAGCACACCAATGAGCCCTGTTGCAAAGTATTGCTTCAAAAATTGTAATGACACGCCCCTGTTAAACAGGGGCTGAAAAATTGGGCCTTAGGCACTGGTGGCACAACACTGCAACTCCTCACAGATACTGTACTTGGAGCACAGCAATGAGCCCTGTTGCAAAGTATTGCTTCAAAAATTGTAATTACACGCCCCTGTTAAACAGGGGCTGAAAAATTGGGCGTTAGGCACTGGTGGCGGCACCCATAAACAAAAATGATCTTACAAGCTATCATCATCAATCGTATCATTGAGGACTCGGAGGAGGAGGATAGCCAGTCAACATAACAGCACAGGCACTCAGCATCAGCATCAGTCTTGAAGGGATGTGACATGTTAAAATCAATTAGTCTGTTATATCAGCATCAGGTGTGTGGTAGCTGGTGGTGATCCAAGACTGGTTCATCTTGATGAAAGTCAGTCGATCAACCGAGTCGGTGGACAGGCGCACCCTGTGATCCGTGACAAATCCTCCAGCAGCACTGAATGTGCGTTCCGAAAGAACGCTGGATGCAGGACAGGCCAGTAGCTCAATTGCATACTGTGCAAGCTCTGGCCAGTGATCCATCCTCAAGACCCAGTAAGCCAGAGGATTTTCGGTGGGGAAGGTGTCCAAGTCTGACCTTGCCCCTAGATATTCCTGCACCATGTTTATCAGACGCTGGCGATGGTTGCTGGAACCGATCATACTTTGGGGCTGCGGACTAAAGAATTGTCTGAACGCATCGGTCAGACGGCCACCTTCCCCACCGCTCCTTCTTTGACTGGCCGAAGCCTCAGCAACTCGTTGTCCAGGACCAGGAGTTTGCAACCTCCCAGTCTCTGGGAACGCGTTGCACAGACCTTTCTGCAAGGCCTCCCGGAGTTGTCTCATCCTCTGCTCCCTCTGCGACGGTAACATAAGGTCCGCAACCTTACCCTTGTACCGTGGATCAAGGAGAGTGGCCAGCCAGTAATGGTCCCTCTCCTTGATCCGAAGAATACGAGGATCCTTCCGCAGACTTTGCAGGATCAGGGAGGCCATGCAGCGTAGTTTTGCTGAGGCATTCGCTCCGGAGTCCTCTGGGTCACTAAGGACGACATGATCCGCAGCCACCTCCTCCCAGCCACGTACAAGTCCACTGGTTTCTTGGGACTGTAAATCATCCCTAAAAGACTGCTGCTGATGATGCTGAGTGCCAGCCTCCACCTCCATGCTGACACAATCCTCCTCCTCCTCCTCCTCCTCCTCCTCCTCCTCTTCCTGTGCGATGGGTGGGACAGAAGGAACACTGTCTGGGTAAAGGGGGCCTTGAGAGGCAAGGAAGTCCTCCTCTTCCTGCCTCTGTTCTGCCTCAAGTGCCCTGTCCATTATTCCACGCAGCGTGTGCTCCAACAGGTGGACAAGAGGTACAGTGTCACTGATGCATGCACTGTCACTGCTCACCATCCTCGTGGCCTCCTCAAATGGTGCCAGGACAGTGCATGCATCCCTGATCATGCCCCACTGGCGTGGAGAAAAAAAACCAAGCTCCCCTGACCCTGTCCTGGTGCCGTAGTCGCACAGGTACTCATTGATGGCCCTCTGCTGCGTGTGCAGCCGCTGCAGCATGGCCAACGTTGAGTTCCACCTGGTGGGCATGTCACATATAAGGCGGTTCTTGGGCAGGTTCAACTCCTTTTGCAGCTCAGCCAGGCGAGCACTGGCATTATAAGATCTGCGGAAATGCACACAGACTTTCCTGGCCTGCCTCAGGACATCCTGTAAGCCCGGGTACCTGCCCAAGAAGCGCTGCACCACCAGGTTAAGGACGTGAGCCACACAGGGCACATGGGTCAGTTGTCCCTGTCGGAGGGCGGAGAGGAGGTTGGTGCCATTGTCGCAAACCACCATTCCTGGCTTAAGCTGGCGTGGCGTCAACCACCTCTCGGCCTGGCCCTGCAGAGCAGACAGGACCTCTGCCCCAGTGTGGCTTCTGTCCCCCAAACACACCAGCGCAAGCACGGCATGGCATCTTTTTGCCTGCGTACTTGCGTAGCCCCGTGAACGGCTACGGAGCACCGCTGGTTCATAGGACAAACCACAGGAAGAGGCCATGGAGGAAGAAGAAGAGGAGGGGGTGGAGGAGAGAGGTGTGTCACAACCAGTAGTAGCATTTTGGAGGCGTGGCGGTGGGACAACCTCCAACACTACTGCACCTTGTCCTGAATCCTTCCCAGCTGCCAAAAGAGTGACCCAATGGGCCGTGAAAGAAAGGTAACGTCCCTGTCCATGCCTGCTGGACCATGAGTCAGCGGTAATATGCACCTTACCGCTGACCGCCCTGTCCAGCGAGGCCAAGACATTGCCTTCCACATGCCGGTAGAGAGCCGGAATAGCCTTCCGTGAGAAAAAGTGGCGTTTGGGAACCTGCCACTGAGGAACTGCACATTGCACAAACTCACGGAAGGGGGCCGAGTCTACCAACTGAAAAGGCAGCAGTTGAAGCGCTAGCAATTTAGCCAAGCTAGCATTCAACCGCTGGGCATGTGGATGGCTGGGAGTGAACTTCTTTCGACGGTCCAGCAGCTGGGGCAGGGAAATTTGCCTGCTAGAATCGGACGTCGGTGTACTGCTAGCAGAGTGGGCGCAAGTACTTGGCTGTGACACACCTAATTCTACACCTTCATTCCTCTCAGTGCATGTTTCAGAGAGGACTGAAGTTATAGTGGGGTTGGAGATCCCAGCTGATGCGGTGCAAGGAGAGGTCCGCTTTGTTCTTTGGTGTGGGTCTTTGAGGTAGGCTTGCCAACGAGCTGCATGGCAGGTCAACATATGTCTGGTCAGGCATGTGGTACCCAAGCGGCTGATGTTTTGGCCACGCGATATACGCTTGAGACATATGTTGCAAACAGCAGCTGTGCGATCTGATGCACTAGCCTCAAAAAAGGCCCACACCAAAGAACTTTTTGAATGACGGGCAGAGGCAGCGCCCTGCACAGGCGGAGCTCTGCGGTGTGATTCCGTCGGTGTACTGCCCTTACGCTGGCCACCAAAGGGCATCCTGCCTCGTTGGAGATGTGCCTCCTCCTCATCCTCCTCCTCCTCCTCTCTCCTATTAGGCACCCACGTGGAGTCAGTGACCTCATCATCCCCTCCCTCCTCATCACTGGAGCCAATCTGGCAGTATGCTGCAGCTGCTGGAACATGACTGCCAGATTGGTGTCCTTCTTGAGCATCCCCTCTGTCTGCTCTCATGCTACTGCCTTCCTCTAGCTGGGTTTCATCATCAGACCCTTCGAAACGCTGGGCATCCTCCTGGAGCATGTACCCAACACTGTGCTGAAACAGTTCGGGGGACTCCTCAGGAGGAGGACATGGTGGGTCTAGGGAAGGAGTGACTGATGATTTGTCTGACATTGATACCAGGGAAGACGACGCTTTGGCAGCTGCTTTTCCAGTACCCTGAGCCTGGGTGAGAGAGGATGAGGAGGAGGAGGAGGGCTTGGTCATCCACTCTACCAAGTCTTCGGCATGATGTGGCTCAACATGTCCAGCTGCCGAAAAGAAAGAAGGACAAGCGTGTCCCATGGCCATGTGCTGATGACAATGCACCGCGTCCACGACCAGCACTGTTGCCCCCAGACACAGAGCCTGCTTGCCCTCTTTTATTGCCTCCTGACTGTCTGCCTCTCCTTGTTTGCCTTCCAGACATTCTAATAGATGGCCTGCAGGGAGATGGGAAAAAAGCAATAAGGGCTACCTTCAGGTGTCCTTCTCTGTCCCTCGAAACAAGGACTTTCACAGTGAAAGAAACTGACACTCTCCCTACCTACAGTTTTCTGTCCCTAGAAAAAATGTTTTTTTTAATCACAATATAGCACAAGGACAATTCACTCACTGTCCTTCCAGGTCCCTGGAAACAAGGACTTGCAGAGTGAAAGAAAAAAAACACTCTCCCTACCTACAGTTTTCTGTCCCTAGAATAAATGTTTTTTTTAAGCACAATATAGCACAAGGACAATTCACTCACTGTCCTTACAGGTCCCTGGAAACAAGGACTTGCAGAGTGAAAGAAAAAAAACACTCTCCCTACCTACAGTTTTCTGTCCCTAGAAAAAATGTTTTTTTTAATCACAATATAGCACAAGGACAATTCACTCACTGTCCTTCCAGGTCCCTGGAAACAAGGACTTGCAGAGTGAAATAAACTGACACTCTCCCTACCTACAGTTTTCTGTCCCTAGAATAAATGTTTTTTTAAGCACAATATAGCACAAGGACAATTCACTCACTGTCCTTACAGGTCCCTGGAAACAAGGACTTGCAGAGTGAAAGAAAAAAAACACTCTCCCTACCTACAGTTTTCTGTCCCTAGAAAAAATGTTTTTTTTAATCACAATATAGCACAAGGACAATTCACTCACTGTCCTTCCAGGTCCCTGGAAACAAGGACTTGCAGAGTGAAATAAACTGACACTCTCCCTACCTACAGTTTTCTGTCCCTAGAATAAATGTTTTTTTTAATCACAATATAGCACAAGGACAATTCACTCACTGTCCTTCCAGGTCCCTGGAAACAAGGACTTGCAGAGTGAAATAAACTGACACTCTCCCTACCTACAGTTTTCTGTCCCTAGAATAAATGTTTTTTTTTAAGCACAATATAGCACAAGGACAATTCACTCACTGTCCTTACAGGTCCCTGGAAACAAGGACTTGCAGAGTGAAAGAAAAAAAACACTCTCCCTACCTACAGTTTTCTGTCCCTAGAAAAAATGTTTTTTTTAAGCACAATATAGCACAAGGACAATTCACTCACTGTCCTTACAGGTCCCTGGAAACAAGGACTTGCAGAGTGAAAGAAAAAAAACACTCTCCCTACCTACAGTTTTCTGTCCCTAGAAAAAATGTTTTTTTTAATCACAATATAGCACAAGGACAATTCACTCACTGTCCTTACAGGTCCCTGGAAACAAGGACTTGCAGAGTGAAAGAAACTGACACTGTCCCTACCTACAGTTTTCTGTCCCTAGAATAAATGTTTTTTTTAAGCACAATATAGCACAAGGAGAATTCACTCACTGTCCTTCCAGGTCCCTGGAAACAAGGACTTGCAGAGTGAAATAAACTGACACTCTCCCTACCTACAGTTTTCTGTCCCTAGAATAAATGTTTTTTTTAAGCACAATATAGCACAAGGACAATTCACTCACTGTCCTTCCAGGTCCCTGGAAACAAGGACTTGCAGAGTGAAATAAACTGACACTCTCCCTACCTACAGTTTTCTGTCCCTAGAATAAATGTTTTTTTTAAGCACAATATAGCACAAGGACAATTCACTCACTGTCCTTACAGGTCCCTGGAAACAAGGACTTGCAGAGTGAAAGAAAAAAAACACTCTCCCTACCTACAGTTTTCTGTCCCTAGAAAAAATGTTTTTTTTAAGCACAATATAGCACAAGGACAATTCACTCACTGTCCTTACAGGTCCCTGGAAACAAGGACTTGCAGAGTGAAAGAAAAAAAACACTCTCCCTACCTACAGTTTTCTGTCCCTAGAAAAAATGTTTTTTTTAATCACAATATAGCACAAGGACAATTCACTCACTGTCCTTACAGGTCCCTGGAAACAAGGACTTGCAGAGTGAAAGAAACTGACACTGTCCCTACCTACAGTTTTCTGTCCCTAGAATAAATGTTTTTTTTAAGCACAATATAGCACAAGGAGAATTCACTCACTGTCCTTCCAGGTCCCTGGAAACAAGGACTTGCAGAGTGAAATAAACTGACACTCTCCCTACCTACAGTTTTCTGTCCCTAGAATAAATGTTTTTTTTAAGCACAATATAGCACAAGGACAATTCACTCACTGTCCTTACAGGTCCCTGGAAACAAGGACTTGCAGAGTGAAAGAAACTGACACTCTCCCTACCTACAGTTTTCTGTCCCTAGAATAAATGTTTTTTTAAGCACAATATAGCACAAGGACAATTCACTCACTGTCCTTCCAGGTCCCTGGAAACAAGGACTTGCAGAGTGAAAGAAACTGACACTGTCCCTACCTACAGTTTTCTGTCCCTAGAATAAATGTTTTTTTAAGCACACTATAGCACAAGCACAAAACACACTGACACTCTCCCTACCTATCCTTCTCTTTCCCTAAACTAAAGGAATCCAGGTTAAGCAAGAAAGAAATAACAGTCACTGTCCCTGCCTATGCTGCTCTATCCCTGCTCCGGAACACACTACACTAGGCCGCCGTGCTGGCGGCCTTTTATAGTGTGGGGCGTGTACTAAACACCCTCAGCAATAATTGGCCACAGGCATCCTGCCTGTGGCCAATCATTGCTCTCCTCGCTGCCGGCGCTGTGATTGGCCAAGCATGCGGGGTCACAGTGCATGCTTGGCCAATCACAGCGCCTGGATGACACTGCGATGGCGTAGTGCATTGTGGGCCGTTCGCGTCACTCGAATTTGGCGCGAACGGCCCAAATCGTTCGATCTTCGTCGAACGATCGAACAGCCGATGTTCGAGTCGAACGTATGTTCGACTCGAACACGAAGCTCATCCCTAATTGCCACGCAGCGCTACTGGTATTTTTTCTACATTGCATTATTTGTGTATATCCACATCTTCAGTCGCAGCAGCGGCCACTATTTGTTATTGGTGGTATTATTTTATTTTATTTCATTTTCTATTTTCTGACTTGCGCAGTAGTTTTTTTATTACACATTGCTATCACACTATGACTACGGTTTATCTCTCAGCGGATTATAAGCAACAAACTGGGGACGTATATGCATAGATCGATCCTAAAAATTGGAGATCTCTGTGCAAACAGCATTGAACTATCCAGACCACAGATGAACAGATCCCGACCGACATCTGTTGGTGATCTCTGCGGATCCGTGAGTAAACGTCTTATTGCTGCTCGTTATATTTAAACACTATCACAGGACTTACCTGCAGATTGCAGGAACACTAGATGTGTTTATAACGGAAGTATTTAGACTAGTGCCCCATACACCGCTGAGAGCCACCGCATTATGGATATCAACTGCTAACGTGATTATGCTTTTGGACTATGTATCACACTCATTGATGTTTATAAACAGCGAGGATTTAACCCTTATGTGATTACCTGTATAGCATACTATACATACAGATCCATATACCATCAAGCAACATATGGTTTAGGTTACATCTGACCGAGTGTATTTATGAACTGCAATAGAGATTCACCCATCGATTGGGGATCGGCTATATATGCACATACCGTATGAAGCAAACAATTGGATCCATTATTGGGATATGTGATATATATTTTTCTCTTCATCATCATAATGTTTGGAGTGATTTCTTCCATCTGACCACTGAGTCAGGACAACCATTTATATCAGTACATATTTTCCTTTTTCCATATTTTTTGGATCCTGCTGGACCTTTTGCAATTATTAGCATTCATTATTCAATGCTCTTTTTTGACTGACTGACATCTGACCGGAATTACTGTGGAGTGTTGATTCCTATTCAGAGAGTGCTTTGCATTTCAGATCAGTGGTATTAACCTGTTACAGGTACACACTGATCTGTTTTAGGAAATTATATGTGGGGTGACTTGATCTCTATGGGTGATCTCTGGGGTATATCAGGTATACATAGGGGGGTGTTCTTCACACTAGGGGAGGGAGTGGGTCTGCAGACTGTCCAGTCAATGTGATCTCTCCGAATCGGTTGAGCTTGCATTTATTGAATAGTTTTGCCTTTCCTTGTGTTGTGCTTTTTTCCTTGGTCATTTGAAACCTGGATTATTATAGCTATGTGTTTTATCCTTGTGTTTTGCCCTTTATAGGCTATTAAAATTTGTAGTGTAACTCATTTTGGCGTGTGGAGGTCTTTTTGTTTTTTGGTTCCTTTGAACCCCTCATAATAGGCACATTAGCTTACAGACCTGGGAACTCGTTACAGGGATGGTGGGAACCCCCATAATGGGCACATCAGGTTACAGACCGGGAACTTGCCACAGGGATGGTGGGAATCCCTCATAATGGGTACAGTAGGTGTACTAGGTGTACAGACCCAGGAACTCAGCACAGAGATGATGGGAACCCCTCATAATGGGCACAGCAGGTGTACAGACCCAGGAACTCAGCAGAGGGATGGTGGGAACCCCTCATAATGGGCACAGCAGGTGTACAGACTCAGGAACTCAGCACAGGTATGGTGGGAACCCCTCATAATGGGCACAGCAGGTGTACAGACCCAGGAACTTGTTACAGGGATGGTGGGAACCCCTCATAATAGGCACAGTAGGTGTACAGGGATGGTGGGAGGAACCCTCATAATGGGCACAGCGGGTGTACAGACCTGGGAACTCAGTACAGGGATGGTGGGAACTCCTAATAATGGGCACCTCAGGTGTACAGACCCAGGAACTCTGCACAGGGATGGTGGGAACCCCGCATAATGGGCACAGCAGGTGTACAGACCCAGGAACTCAGTACAGGGATGGTGGGAACCCCTCATAATGGGCACCGTAGGTGTACAGACCCTGGAACTCAGTACAGCCTGTTCTTATACATTTACTTGAGATCACTTAGACCCGGTGGGTCTCTATAGTGGGAGGTAGCGCCAACACCCCATTCTTTTATATTATATCCTATATTCCCTATGGTGTTTTTAGGGGGGCTGCAACCTCTGTCTGGTGTTTTTCCTGAGCGCGGATTCCCTACTTCTTTAATAATAGTCTAATGTCCATAAAATTTCATAATCTACCCAATAGACTTCATGCACACAGGGTGTTTGCTTTGCTCCTCTAAACGTCAGAACTCCTGGCAGGAGAAAAGCCAACTGCAGGCGCGTCATGCAATTTATCGTAAATATATCCTATTGGCCAAAATATTTATTTGTTCTGGCCATTTAAATGCATTACCTCTCAAATGTGCCTAAATGCGTCTAGCGTTTCAGTGTGTTTAGCTTTTTTCTGCGCTTCACCTCCTCTCCTAAATGTGCTTTCCATGGGGGGTTTTTTCAGACTGTAATTGCTCTGCTTCTAATATGTCTGTAAACGCCTGTGTGCACATGGACACATAAATTAACATACAGGTGCTTTTACAGGCTGAGAAAAACAATGTAAAATGACAGTATTTTTTAAGCTTTAATCGGAGCCCTTTGTAATCTCATGTAGCCATATTCCTAAGCGATCATCACAAGTCTTTTTCTGTGCTTGATATACCATCAGTCCGATTCATGCTTCAGAGTAAGTTTAAGGCCCCGTTCAGGCTAGATTCACACTGTTGTGCGAAGAGGCTCAAAGCAGGGGTCTGGTGCGTCCCTGTTCTCCATTTCAGGGGTGAATCGGCCCCAAATCTTTGCCTGCATTTGGACATAAAACGAAGCATATTTCCAGGTTGTAATTTGGCAAATGTCATTGCAGATCCCTACTTGTTATTGCTTGTATTGAAACTTACATAACACAGTTGGTGTTCTGTACATTGACCGTGTACAAAACACCACCCTACATGTACACCATGTTTAAACATTTGCCAGTTGACTCAATACAAAGTGAATTGGGACAAGTGCTGAGCGGGGAGGAGTAACAACATGGAGCTGTAGTGCAGCGTGTTGCTGCAAGCTCCATGCGCTCCTCCAGGTGAATCGTAAGAAAGGGGGGATACCCCTCCACAAAACTTGCCCTGAAGCAAGCGAGTTCAGTTCATACCTACTGAAGCAGTGAGCTGCTACAGGTATCCTCTGCCTGTGAGTCCTGGTGCGGTGCGGATGCGACCGGTGTGGATGACGGCTGGTGGCGTGGTGCAGAGCCGTGAGTGACGAGAGAGAGGCGTGGGGAATCGGGATCGGAAGAGAGGGATGGAGCGGGACAGAGATCTGCCCGGACTGAGGCTAATCGCAGCTAGGCTCGGCGACGATAGTGGATGCTGAAAGCCGAGAAGCCGAAGTGTCCCCACGTGACTCAGTAAGAAACGCTCGGGATCCCATTCCACTGAAAGCAGGAGAGAGCCGACAATGGAGATCTACAGCTGCTACATTACGTGCTCCATGCTCCACACATACATGCGCCTACATTCGCCTACACACAAGCAGTAGGACTGACTAAGATCACAGGAGGAAATCGGGGAAGGCTGTAGATGGTAAGGTGACTGACAATCTGTATACACGTATATGCATCTCCCAGCACCCCTAATATATTATGTGGCAATCTACACTGGTGGCTACCGATAATAATCGGAAAGGGAAGGGAAGGGAGATGCCTAGTAGACTGTGAGTGATAATCTGTCTATATGTCTACAAAAAAAGACTGTTACGCAGAATGTTTTGTAGCAGGATTATAAAACTGTAATAATCTGAGATTCAAGGAACTCACTGGAAGTGAATTTGAAGTGAAACAGCTGAGGTGAAAGTCACCAGAAACCCTGACTCACTACCCTTCTCCCTAGTCTCCTAATTTTATGAGTTTGAAATAGGAGAAGTCCACTAGATGAAAGACTGAAAGTATAAACGGTAGTGATAAAAATGCAAAGTGCAAGGTGATTGGCTTCGGACAGGAATCGTAAGGACATTGTAAGATCATAACATTAATTTTCCTTTCCTCAGTGGAATGCCTTGCAGGGCATATTGACTGATCTACCTTTTGGCTTTCCTAAATCTCTGACCAAATTGCTGATTGAGTATAATTATATCTGAAGGATATCCTGAACTTTGCTACCAAATTAATCGCTGGGAAAAGAAGAAATGACTGAGAGAGTGTAATATCCCCCGCCAACCTGATATAATTACATTGAGAGTGATATTGGGGCTTCTGTTTTTTTTTTTTTTTTCCCTTTTTCTTTTTTGAATACAACTCCAGGTTGTACCAGAGGCATGGTACATGGTACAAGAGTTAACATAAAGAAAGAAGATCTGTGTTAAGTAAATCTAAATATACTGCCCTTTAAATAAGAGCCTGCTTGATCTTAGTCGTAATAGTTTCAGGAGGGCTCTTTCTAGCAATACAACAATACAGAATCTGCTGGAGCTTAAGTCCTTTAGTAAGAAAAAATGGGGAAAAAGGGCCCTAAAGGGAACCAGGGGGAGGCCACAAGTCGTAACACAATAAAATCCTTCCTGGTGGTAGATGGTTCAGACCAAATGGCGGAGAGCCCCATTAAAAAAACAGAGACAGTCCCAATTACACCGGCTAAAGATAAGGGACACCCAGAGACTGACCTGATGAGGGAGGATACCCCTGGGAAAGGTAAAAGCAATAAGGCCCGATCCCCAAAAGCAGTGCATGAGGACTCACAAGATCCCCCAACAAAGCAAGATATCGTGGATATGATAGCAATGATATCTCACTTAGAGCGAACAATTAAGGGGGAAATGGGTGCAACAAGAAAAGATTTACAGAGTGTACTCCAAAGAGTTGAAGGAATTGAAGAACAGTTAAAGGAATATAAAAGTGCAATAAAAGAACTTAGAGATAGAGCCGATATGGACTGGATAGAGATAAGGAATGCCCGATATAAACTTGAGGACCAAGAGAACCGTAGTAGGAGGAAAAACTTACGGGTTAGAGGAATTCCTGAAGAGGTGAAAGACACAGAACTGGGAGATGTTCTGCGTGAGATGTTTAATATGGCCCTAAAGCATGAGATAACTGCGACGATGCAATTTGAAAGAGTGCATAGAATTCAAAGGGCATATAGTGCCCATAGGGACTTACCAAGGGACATTATTGTAAGATTTCATGACTATCAACAAAAAGATCAAGTCTCCCATAGTACAAGGAACTCTACCCCTATGGAATACAAAGGAATTAAAGTATCTATTTTCTCAGACTTAGCGCCAGAGACTCTAGCACGGAAAAAAATATATGTGGTCTCAATTTAGTTAATTTTTTTTTCCTTTTTTATTTTTTTATGCTGTTTTTGTTGAAATCTGGTATAGAAGGTATTGCTTGGTCAGTAAGTCTAGATCGATACATCTTGAAGATGTGTTTCTTAAAATTATGGTATGATAAAATCTTTCCGAGGGAACTAGGATGTCCGAGGCCCCTCCTCTCCTGTGTGTGTCTGATCAATGGCTATGAGTATAGGACAAAGGAACCTAAGGACAGATCATGGCTGCCTTTAAAATAGTCATGTATAACGTGCAAGGATTAAATAGCCCAAATAAGCAATATCAGATACTACAGGAGATAAGGGGAATGTCGGCGAATATAGTATTCCTGCAAGAAACTCACTTGAAGTTGACATCTACGACCAGACTGAACTCTAAAGATTACTCTACTTGGATACAGTGTTACTCGCCGAATAAAAGATCTAAAGGAACTGCGATTGGGTTTGATAGGAAAACACGTTAGACATGGGAGCCATCAAAAAATTTGTTTTGTTTCGTTCCGTTCCGTATTATTTTTTTTTCGCAATTCTCAATTCGTGTACGGAATTTGATTCGGATTCGTACGAAATACGAATTTCGTACGAATCCTTAATATTGAACTCTACGGGCTCATGCCGCGTACAGAAGATCGGAAATTCCGACAACAAAACCGTGTATTTTTTTTCCCAAGGATGTTGGCTCAAACTTGTCTTGCATACACACGGTCACACAAATGTTGTCGGAAATTCCGAACGCCAAGAACACGGTGACGTATAAGACGTACAACAGCACTATTAAAGGGAAGCTCAATACCATAATTTGTACTTTCGGACGGGGTAGAGTGCATTGTTTTCGTTGATTCTGGACACAACTCCTACTTTCGTAACTTTTTTTTTTGTTTCTTTCTTTCGTATTAGTTGAAAATCGTTATTTGGTAGTTTGGATTCGGATAATTTGGATCCAAAATTCATAAACGAAATTTCGTATTTCGTACAGAATTCGTATTCATAAAAATTCGTAATTCGGATTTGTACAAATGTACGAATTTCGAAAAATTTGTACGAATTTCCGTTTCGTACGAAACTAATCGCACATGTCTAATACACATTTTATATTAGAGGCTATGGAGTCAGATCCGGAGGGAAGATACCTTTTTATTAAGGGCTTATTATTCAATGTGAAATTTACTGGTTAATGTGTATTGTCCTAATGTACAGCCAGTAGTATACCTGAGGAAATATTGAATAGATTGGAGGTATTTAAAGAGGGTAGGGTGATATTGGCGGGGGACCTTAACTTTGTCTTCGATCCAGTATTAGACACTCAACCTCTGTCATTAAGGTCTGAAGGAAAATATCTTAAGCCCCGTACACACGGTCAGACTTTTGCCCAACAAACTTAGTTTTAAGCAAGTTGGACCAACAATCCGACCGTGTGTACGCTCCATCGGACAAACTTTTTTGAGTTTGGTTTTGTTTTCATCGGACAAAAGTTGGGTCTGCGAACGGACAAACTTTTGCCCAACAAAAGTCCTATGGAGCAAAGTCCTACCGTGTGTACAGAAAACCATGGGACTTTTGTCCGATGGACAAAACAACCACTGTTAAAATCAACCAACAATAGCAGAAGTTGACCAAAGGGTGGCAGTAAAGATCAGAAAAGAGCAGAAAAAACAAGTGATGTTGTAAGAAGTTTTAAGAAAGTTTGCAGAAAAGTCCTGTGGTGTGTATGCTATGGGTGTTCCCGACCAACTCCGTTCGAACAAAAATCCACGGAAAAGTCCGATGGAAGTCCGACCGTGTGTACAAGGCTTTAGAGTAATTAAACATAAACTTCATCAAATGCATTTGGTTGAGGCCTGGAGAATACTACATCCAAGAGATAAGGACTTTACATACTCCGGCAGGCCAGAGAGTATGGAGATTGGACGAATCTCTTATAAACAATAACGAGATTGCGGATGATCTAGAGAAAGATATGAGTCTTTTCTTTTAAAGAAAATGACACAGAAAATGTTGCCCCATCGACGCTTTGGGAAATACATAAAGTGTATATGAGAGGGAGGATGATTGTAGAAAAGGCCAAGAGGAAGAAAATAAGACAGGCTCATAGACAAACTCTACTAGAGGAAATTCAGGATCTAGAACAGAAACATAAAGAAAGGCAGGAAGATCAAGTACTGAGAATATTAACTGGTAAAAGAGAGAAGTTAAGGGATTTACTGGAACAAGAAAGCAAATAGGTGTTTAATAACACGAGTAAGAAATGTTATGCCATGGGGAATAAACCAGGTAAATTACTAGCAAGGATAATCAAACCTAGAAACACACAGAATTTCATATCCAAAATAAAAGATAAGAAAGGGGAGATGAGGCACTCAACAAGGGAGATAACAAAAATCTTTCAAGAATATTATCAAAATTTATATAATGTAAACAAAGATCATGGCCCATTAGAAACACAGAGTATAAGTAGGAAAATCAAACAATATTTAGAAAAGGTTAAGCTGCCTGAAATATCAGAAGAAGAAATTAATAAATTAAACAAGGAAATATCTAGGGAGGAAATAAATCAAACAATTAAAAATAATAAAATGGGAAAGAGCACTGGTCCAGACGTATATACTTCATTATACTATAAGAGGTATGCGGAAACCCTGTTGCCTTACTTTCAGGAGTATATGAACTCCATAGGCGGAGGAATGACAATACGAGAGGAAGCTTTAGGAGCCCACATAACTCTTAGGCCTCGTACACACGACCGAGTTTCTCGTCGTAAAAAACACGTCGTTTTTTTCGACGAGATTCTTGTTAAGCTTGTCGATTTTCTCGTCAAGCTTTCTATGCGTACACACTGTCATTTCCCAATTTCCTCCGTTGTTCTCCGCGCTCACATCCGGCACGTACGACGGCACTATAAAGGGGAAGATCTTTTTTCTTGGTGCCACCCCTTGGGCTGCTTTTGCTGATCTCGTGTTACCGCGTGTGAAGTAAAAGTTTGGGAAGAGACGATTCGCGCTTTTCAGTCTTCGTACTTTTCAGATAGTTTTCTGCCGTTCAGTTTGTGCTTGTGGGTTCGTATCTTGACTTTCAGGGCGTCTAGGCAGGTCGTATCTGTTTTACAGTGCGTTCTTGCCTGTTCGTTTCTGATTTTCAGTTCGTTATTCATAGGCCTTGCTGTTCTAAAGTGCGTTCTGTTCTGTACGTTCTGATAAGACGACCGTTTCCTAGCCATGTCGCCTGGACGTTCTCGTCGTCGAGTTCGTGCTGTGCGTGCGCTTGGTGTTGGTCTGCTTGTTTTGGACCAAGACCAGTCCATGAATGGTGTGAGGAGGAGTTCATGGACCAAGAATTGGTTGCTCCAGCGGGACCAATTCTGCCACATGCCTCTGCTGCGGGAGATCGTCGAGAATAATCCTGAGGACTACAGGAATTTTCTGAGGATGTCTGACCCCGTTTTTCAGGAACTGTTGGCTTTGGTGTCCCCCTATATTACCAGGAAGGACACCGTTATGCGGGAAGCCATCAGTGCTGAGCAGAGGCTCATCGCCACGTTGCGTTACCTGGCGACAGGGAGAAGTCTTCAGGACTTGAAGTTCACCACAGGCATCTCCCCCCCAGGCTCTGGGCCTCATAATCCCAGACACCTGTTCTGCCATCATCCAAGTCCTGCAGGAGGACTATATTAGGGTAAGTTTGCTCCCTTAACATCACATTTTAGGTATTACATGTATGCTAATGTATTGTATTTCTTTCATCCTTCCCTAATTACCATGATTGTAATATGCTGAGAATGTCCCCTTTGTCCCCATGCATGTTGGAAGCTTTAGATTGCCCCTTTTTTCTCCTCCCTAAATATTTCCCTTCACTAACTTTTCCAGCAGGGGCGCCTGTTGCTCCAAATGTTTGGGGGTTCAAACCCCAATTTAGGAAATAAACTTCCTCCTTTTTTGCTCTGGTGCCTATTAAACGCCCCCAGTTGTCCCCTCCAATGCAGCCATTTTGTTCCCTCAAATGCAGCCATTTAGTCCCCTCTAATGCAGCCAGTTTCCCCCCAGCCCTGCACTTACCTTCTTGTGGTCAGCACCATCCTTCTTCTGTCCTTGATGTCTTCTCCTTCCCTTCATGTTGCATCAGCCAATCATGTTACCATTAAACAGACTTGGTGAACATGATTGGCAGAGCAGCCTGTCAGTGTTTACCCAAGGAATGCCCCCCCCCCTGCGTCCCCGATTTTTCTTTTAGGAAGCCAATTACATCCCTCAGGTTGTAATTTGCAAGACTATTTTACTACCTGTTTCTGCTATGCAATTTTAACCCCCTAAATGCTGCAATGATTCATATGTCGGTCGCTTTACAAGAGGCCATCCACCTGAATAGTGTGCGGCATAGACAATACATAGGTTCATGCAACGCATGAACCTATGTATTGTTCTGAGTGATGGGCAAAGGAGAGAGGGGGCAGTGCTCCAGCGCCCACTCTGGACGCACCGCCACTGCAATGCTATCCTGTGGCCAAACACATCTCCCCCCCCCAAATAATTTAGTAATGGCCCATCAGAGGGGGTGATGAATATGATAAATGAGCCTTCCATTATCCTTTTTTTACACACCTTAATAAACGTATAATTTGATTGATGTTGGCCTCTAATTTTTTGGGATAGAATTTCCTTGTAATGTATGACTTTGTTTTTCTAATATTATTTCATCTTGTTTCACTCCACAGCTTCCTTCCACGCCACAGGAATGGCAGACTGTGGCATCGGAGTTTGCCACGCGGTGGGACTTCCCCAACTGCGGTGGTGCCATAGACGGGAAGCACGTCCGCATCGTGCCGCCACCCCGTTCTGGGTCCTACTACTACAACTACAAGGGGTTTCATAGCATTGTGCTGATGGCGGTGGTGTCAGCACGGTATGAATTCCTCTATGTTGATGTAGGGAAGAATGGCCGGATGTCCGATGGGGGATCCTTCATCCAGACGGAGTTTGCCCTCCGTCTCCAGAGTGACGACCTTGCATTGCCACCGGATGCAGGGAATATTGAAGGACTCCCCTTTGTTTTCTTGGCTGATGAAGCCTTCGGACTCGGACGGCATCTTATGAGGCCATTTCCACAGAGGACCCTGACCCCAGAGAAGAGGGTGTTCAATTACCGGCTGGCCAGGGGCCGAAGAGTCGTTGAAAATGCCTTCGGCATAATGGCCAGCCGGTTCCGCCTTTTTATGACTTCCATCCACTTGGCGGACTACAAAATAAACTATGTAGTGTTATGCTGCTGTGTGCTACACAATTTTCTTTGCCGCAAATCTAATTCATATATGGCCTCAGTTTTGCCAGAGGCTGGACTTTCCCCTGCAAATCCCCTGCCGGGCCTGGAATCTGCCCGTCCTGGCTTGCCCCCCCAAAATGCCCGTGTGGTTCGGGACAAATACATGGAGTATTTCACGGGTAGGGGGGCAATTCCTATGCCAGCCTATGTCTAAGTATCCCAATAAAAATCTTGTTTAAACCTTTAATTATTTGTTCTTTCCTGTCTCCTAGTTTGTCTTTGTGCATTTGTAGTGGCAAGTGTATTTTACTTTAGTAAATAACAACCATTTCACTATGTAACCTTACAAAAGAACCAAATAAGCTTAGAGGGTATTATAAAAAGAAGCTACACGTTGTTTGTGGTCAAATATTTTACTCTGTGCACATTCTCTTCATTTTTTTTTTTTTTTTTTTACTTTGGGGTTGGCCTGGCCCCAACCCGGCAATTTTTGGCTTATGAAAATACAAAAATAACAGTTGCATTTCAAAAATTACAACATTGGATACCTCTGAGCAATCGGAGACATTCACTTACACAAACTATGTCTCTATGTGCCCGTCCTAATATGGGGTCCTGCCACCCCTTGGCCAGCCAAAAATTGAATATGCACACATTTGTTTTGTTTTTTCATATAGGAAGTTTACAATCCTGATCCCTATTGTCAACATGTGCTATCTGCCATCAGGGGTGATCAATGGACGTGTTTTGGGGGTGCATCCCCTTCCTCAGTTCACCGACTTTTGATACGAGGAAGGGGTTGCACCCACAAAAGACGTACATGGATATCCCCTGATGGCAGATAGCACATGTTGACACACTGTGTGCATATTCAATTTTTGGCTGGTTTGATAGTCAAAAAATTTGAAATAATTACAAAAACAAACATGTAAAAACAAATGTGTTTGGATGGCTTATTGAATTCTCCCCAAAACATCGAGAATGTCTTTAAATGTTTGTTCCATCACATGGATTCTTTGTTTAATTAGGTCCAGTTCCGTGCTACATTCCATCACTTGCTGGATGAGGCGGAGGGCACTGTCAGCAGAGAACCGTGTACTATCCTTCACAACATTTACATCCCCTAAAACCAAAACAAAAAAGTATTATAACTCTGCAGGCCTACCTCGCTTACCTGAAGCTGTGGTGACAGATACTGACCTGTTGTGGTGACCAGATCCACAACGTCATCCACCTCTCCTTCCTGCACTTCTCCTTCCTCCACCTCAACTTCCTGCACATCTTTCGGTTGTGGGTCTTTGGGAGTTTGGGGTTGCTTGGAAGTTGTGGGGTGCATGTGCTCCCTGGAGTGTCCTCCTCCCAGTCTTCTCTCCCCTATGAGAATAAAACCAAAGGTCTATTTATCACACTGTAAATCTCATTGTTAAAATAAAAACAGGCTAAATTGCTTGGAAGTGGGGTACAAGTGTGTGTTTGTGCGGAATTTAAAGAAGAATGCATTATTTATGACCCCAAATATGTTTAGTATTCACATTTGGATGTAATTTTTTTGACATGGAGGCACCACAAAAATTCTCTGATGCACCTGTGTGGGACACCCAAAAAAGGCGGGTCTGGTGGCCCACACTATAGTGCTCCAAAGTACAGATGTGGAAGCAGCTGCTGAGTGTCCTCTCCTTTACACTGATAAAAGTTTGCATTTCATTCTCTTTACAAACACATCATCTAGACTAAAAAATTATCCACAATAGTTGTTCAAAAATGGCAGATGTCTAATTACTTTTGTGGCTCTAAAATAAGCCAAAACCGCGGATAGTGGCCGAACGAAGTGTCGGTAACGTAACGAACGATTACTGTGCCCAACCAAGTTCAAAATATTACATTTTGGAAGGGAGTCCAATATGAGAAAAAAAAAAAACATGTCAGTTTATAAAAAGATTAATAGCAGAAACGTCGACATTTTACTTACTTTTAGCGAGCATCCTCTTTATGCTCCTCAACTGGTCTGGCTCCCTCAGTTTGAGGTCTGACCACCTCCTTTCTGAGCTGCTCATTTCAGCGTTTCACCCCGAACTTCGCCCTCAGACTCTTCACAACTTTAGTGAGGATTTTGGCCTTCCTTCTATTTGGTTTGCTATACGGCCCATGCTTGGCATCATAATCAGCCTTGACCAAGATGTCCACCATCTCCGCCATCTCCGCCAAAGACATATTTGATGCCTTGAATCTCCTCCTTGATCGTGACGTGTCCACGGTCTCCGGGCTTGTCTCCTCGCTAGTTGCGGAATTATCAGATACCTGCTGTAACTCCGCCATATCTGTCTGCGCGCCGAAAGAGAAGGGGCGGGGAAAAGATGTTAGTTAGAACGTCATGGGCGGGCGACGTGTGCGGAGCGACGTGTTCGAATTTTGACGCATGCGTGGTGTGTGTATATAGCAAACACACATGTGACTATAGTACGTTCGGTGTGCGGAGAGAGGAGTTCAAGTGACGGACGTGCGAACGAAGGTATGTGATTTTGTGACTTGTAAAAATTGTTGGCCTATACTGTCTTGAGATTGTTGGAGGATATATATGGTGACTAGGATGTTAAGGAGGTTAGACTGTTTGCCTCACATTAGTTAAATATAATTTATTTAACTTGCAGATACAATATGAATGTCTTTATTAGCGACAAAGAGTTCCTGGCGGAATTTATTGACCGGGTAAGGGAGCTGCCGGCTCTGTGGGAGACGAAAAACCCCATCCATAAAAAAAAAAGGGGTGAGAAAAGCAGCGCTGGAGAAGCTGCTCCCATTTGTGCATACCAAGGTGCCCACAGCCACAGCAAAACAAGTGGACACTAAAATTGGGAGCTTGAGAGGTACCTACAGGACTGAACGCTCTAAGGTGCTGGCTTCTCAGAGGTCAGGAGCAGCAGCAGATGATGTTTATGTCCCTATTTTGTGGTACCACAACAGGATGTCCTTCCTGGATGACCACATTGACACAAGGCCATCACTCTCCACTCTTCCCCCCAGACTTCCCTGCAGCCAACCTGAGCCTTCTCTGGAGCAAGAGGAGGCAGCCATCCTGGATGATCCAGATTTGGCCATCTGGAGCCAGGTATAGTATTAACTGAAAATGTATTGGGATAAAATTAATGTTTGACAAATATGTCAGGATGAGAAACATACATTATTTTGGATTCCACAAGTGAAATCAAGATCTGTAGACATTATTCTGCACTTAATTGGGTGCTAAATAGTCAATCTGATGTAGTGGTAAATTTAAAGCAAGGATTTATGCATTTACATTCTAATTGCTTCAATCAGGATTACAAAGTTTGACGCAAAGATTAAACCAACATATTAAACTATGTTCCTTTTTCATACACAGGATGAAATCAGCCAGGAGGAGGGTCTGGAAACTGTCAGGCAGGAGGAGGAAGGGCCCAGTGGCAGCCAGGAGGTGGCAGGGCCCAGTGGCAGCCAGGAGGTGGCAGGGCCCAGTGGCAGACAGGAGGTGGCAGGGCCCAGTGGCAGACAGGAGGTGGCAGGGCAAAGGAGAAGCACCAGATCCCAGGTGCCTCCCATCCGGCTTCGCAAAAGAGGCAGGAGGGACAGGACCACCAGTGAGGCAGCAATGGCCCTTATTAAAGAGGCCCATGCCACCCTCAAGGAGCCCACATCCCCTGAAGAGGCCATTGCCGGCCTAGTGGAGGCTAAGTTCAAGGTGATGAGCATGGAGCAACGCCTCCTATGCGAGCCCCTGCTCATCACCTTGCTCAACAAGGGGGTGATGGAGAAAATTACACCCAATACCGCCATATGTGAGGTGGCCCAACTGACCCAACCTCAACCTCCACCTTCTTCTTCTGCCCCACCCCCTTCTGCTACACCTCCACCTTCTTCTTCTGCCCCACCCCCTTCTGCTACACTTCCACCTTCTTCTTCTGCCCCACCCCCTTCTGCTACACCTCCACCTTCTGCCCCACCCCCTTCTGCTACACCTCCACCTTCTGCCCCACCCCCTTCTGCTACACCTCCACCTTCTGCCCCACCCCCTTCTGCTACACCTCCACCTTCTTCTTCTGCCCCACCCCCTTCTGCTACACCTCCACCTTCTTCTTCTGCCCCACCCCCTTCTGCTACACCTCCACCTCCTCCTCCTGACAGGAGTACCCCTCCAGTGGGCCAGCCTCCAGCCAAACGAAGAAGGAAGGCTGCAGGGAAGGCTTCAGGAAAGGCTGCAGGGAAGGTTGCCAGGAAGAAGAGGAAGTGATGGCCTTGCTTCATTGTGGTCGGACAGAAGGCAGCCTGTTGTAGTACCACACACTTGGGACATATATATCACCTGCTGCTGTTCCTGACCTCTGGGAGGCCAGCATCAGATTGTGTTCAGAAATGTTGGCCTTCTCAAGCTCCCAATTTTAGTGTCCACACAGGGTTGCTGTGTGCTCTGGGGTCCCTGGGATGCACAAATGGCAGCAGCTTATCCAGCGCTGCCTTCTCTTTATTTAATTTATAAACATGAATAAATGTGATTTTTGTTTAAGTTCATACTTGACTATGTGTATTTTTAAATAAACAAAATCAAGCTTTGGAGTAAGCAGATACATTTGACTGACAATAAAAGGCACAGATATCACCCCCCCAAAAGAATAACTAAATCTGATTAGCACAAAAACATGGTGGGAAATTTAAATAATATAGATTCCTAAATTAAATGGGAGATCACTATCAAAACATTGTGAAATTATAATTAACATCATTTTGAAAAATCTAACCATTTTAATTATTCCTAAAAACTTGCACGATATAATACACATAAATCTTATAAAGAGCAGCATGAAAAAGGTTAAAAATAAGGCATAACTCTGTGTGAATATCAGCAGTAAAAGAAGGTCACTCGTTTTGATTAATGTAACATTCTAACGAAGATTTCAATGCAGAACATTTAAACGATGAAATATTTTTGAGCGTGACGAATATGCTCTCTCCATTACGAAGGCTTGTTTTACCAGAAGATGCGCTCCCGTCTCATAGTTGCTTGTGAACATGCGCGCTTTTGGAAGAGTCGTAAAAGCATACACACGAACCATTTTCTCGTCACAAAACAGGCCGACGAGAAACACGACGAGGAAATCTGGAATCCTGACGAGAAAATAGAGAGCAGGTTCTCTATTTTCTCGTCGAGATTCTCGGCAATTTTCTCGTCGTAAAACCATACACACAAACGTTTTTCTAGACAAAAAAACTCTTGCGGCACTTTTCTTGACTGCTTTGGACGAGAAAAACGGTCGTGTGTACGAGGCCTTATAGGTAAAGAAGGAAAAGATCCTTCATTGTGTGCCAGCTATAGGCCCATATCCTTGATCAACGTGGACATAAAGATCTATGCAAAGATTCTGGCTGAGAGACAAAAACCTCTCATGCCAGTGATGATAGAAAATGATCAGGCAGGGTTTGTACCTGGGAGAGAAACAAGGGACAGTGTCCTAAGGACTGTACTCCTGATACAAAAAGTAAAAAAAAAATAAGACACCAGCACTGTTTCTGTCAATAGACGCCGAAAAGGCTTTTGACAGACTGAATTGGAACTTTATGCTTGCAACTTTGAGACATATAGGTCTGGGGTCAAGAATGCTTAGATGGATAGGCGCACTGTACTCTAAACCCTCGCCCCAGGTGCGGGTTAATGGAACCCTCTCCAAGAGATTCCAACTCTTCAATGGTACTCGACAAGGGTGCCCCCTCTCACCCCTTCTTTTTGTACTTTCATTAGAACCATTATTAGCAACTATACGAATCAATCAGGAGATTGAGGGGATAAAGGTGGATGGGATGGAACACAAGATTTCTGCGTTTGCGGATGATATGATGTTGTATGTGACGAATCCCAGTCTGACACTACCAAAGATTATATAGTAGAATATGAAAAGTATGGGGAGATTTCAAATTTGAAAATAAACAAAGAGAAGACTGAGATATTGAGTTTATCTCTTAATCCGAAAGTACGGAGAGATCTTGGAGACCGATACCCATTCACCTGGAAACAAAGGGGGATGAAATATTTAGGCATATTCCTGTCCAATACAGAGAGAGATCTATATGAAGATAATATTTCTTTATTGAATAAAATAAAATCAGAGCTGAAAGGATATCCAATAGAAAAACTCTTGTGGTGGGGTAGAATTAGCACAGTTAAGATGATGATATTGCCTAAAGCTTTATATATCTTTCAAACTCTCCCAATAAAAATCACGGATACATATTTTAAAGAATTAGCGAAGATAATAAGGAGATTTGTCTGGAGAGATAAGAAGCCTCGCATATCGGCCGAGACCATGTCTAGCCCCAGACAAGAGGGAGGTTTAAACCTGCCAGACTTTAAAATATATTATGAGGCAGCAGTATTAAAGAGGGTTCTGGATTGGTTACAAGAGAATAGACAGAAGAAAAAAAAAATGGGTAGGAGTGGAAGAAAGTCTAGTAAAAAAGATGTGGGAAAGCTGATATGGATTCCAAAGCATTACAGAGGCCTCACTCAAGAGATACCATCAATAACAAAAGAAACTTTTGGAATATGGGACAGAGTTTGTAGAGTAAAGAAGTGGCAATATAATAGCCCACTGATGCCCCTCACGGGTGGGGACTACTTCCCGCTGGGCAAGGGAGGAGGTGCGTTCCTACGATGGACAACTCTGGGCACATTAGAATTGAAAGATGTACTTAAAGGGAACACTCTGTGCTCAATGTTGGAACCACGGGAGAAATATGGATGCACGACAGGAGACAGTTGGAGATATAGACAAGTTAAAAAATTTGTAAACACTATATCAAAACCACTGCGAGCATTGAGTGAATTAAATGCTTGGGAAAAACTTGTAAAGCGTAGAGGAACAGGAAGACAGTAAAAATCGAATATACATAGGATATTGACTCCCACAAGGGAATCTGACGTATTAAAAGTATTGGAAAGTTGGGAATCAGAATTAAACCAAACCATAACAGTTGAAAAAAAGAGACAAGTGTTAGAATATGTCCACTCTACATCAGTGGAAGCAAAAGTAAAAGAAATTAATTATAAGCTCCTAGTTAAATGGTATTTTGTCCCAACAAAATTGCATAGAATAAACAAAGATGTCATCCCTCTGCTGGAAAGAGTGTGGAATGGAGGGAACACATGCCCACATGTGGTGGTATTGCCCTCTGATACAAGAATACTGGAGGGAGATATTAAGTTTGATAAAGAGGATTATTGGTTTGGAGGTGAAATATGATCCTTGGTATTGCCTGTTCCATAACACAGGGATAACAAGGAAAAAGTATAGAACGACCTTGATACCCTACCTACTGAACGGGACCAAAGCGTTAATACCTAGGAAATGGAAAGAAAAAGAAGAGAGTTTAAGGAATTGGAAGTATGGTGGTGGGGGGGACGGGAGGACGAGGAGGGTTTGTATATTATTATTATTTTTTTTTTAATGTGATCACTTAAATTAGAAATAGTCACTTTTAGTTAGTATTAGTACCCTGGGGCTTTCCCCCCTCCCCCCTTTTTTTTTTTTATAAATATGCACTAAATTTTAATCACGAGTCAGTTGCTAATGTATTCACTAAAATATAGAAATTGTCACCCTTAGTTAGTATTAGCACCCCGGGGGCTCTCCCTACCCCTTTTTCTTTTCCCCTTGTTATTTTTTATTTTTTTAAGAGGCCCCACTATTAGGCCGGGTGCCTCGTCCTTCCTGATTTTTTATACACTAAATCTATATCACATGAGTTAGTAAGTTTGCTAGCACTTTTTCCCTCCCCCCCTTTCCTTAAGCCCCCTTCCCCTTTCTTGAGGCTACACTATTAGGCCGGGAGTTAAGGCCTTCCCGATTTGAAATTTTTATGTGTTAATGTATTCACTAAAATATAGAAATTGTCACCCTTAGTTAGTATTAGCACCCTGGGGGCGTTCCCCACCCCTTTTTCTTTCCCCCCCCTTTTTTTTAGAGGCCCCACTATTAGGCCGATCGTCTCTGCCTTCCTGATTTTTTATACACTAAATGTATATCACACAAGATAGTTAACCTTGCTAAGCATTTTCCCATCCCTCCCTTCCCTTTCCCCTCGCCCCCTCTCCCCTTTTTTCCCCCCCTTTTTCCCTTTGTTCTTTTTTTTCTCCATCTCTCACTTTCCCCCTCCCATCCCTTATTTCCCTGTACCCTTCTCTCTCTTTTTTTGCATACCGCTCCTATTCTATTTTTTTTTTAACTCTCCAAACCAACGGAGAAAGAGCATAGGGGGTATAAGACAGCATATATCCTATATGGATAAGAGGCTCCCCTAAGATATAAACTAATAATTTTATGAAGGGATTAAATTGAGACCAAATAATTGTTGTATTTATATGTATGTATTTACTGTGTCTTATGTATTTATGTATTTGAATGTATGTGATGTCTTGTGATAAAAATTAATAAAGACATTTTGGAAAAAAAATATAAACATTTGCCAGTTTTATGAGTCATAGCGGGCAGCAGATGAAACTACATAGGCAATTGTAATTGTAAAAATACAAAATGTAGTGTAGTACTTTCTTATCTAAAGCGAAATTACCTTTTAAATGCAACCCCTGTCGTCTAACATTTAATGTTGTAGAGAGGTTATGCAATGGGTTAATAAAGTCAGAAACTAAAATGCAAGTTTAAACCATTTCCTAGTCTGTGATCTCCAGATACCGTCTGGGTTTTAAAACAAATTGAAGCTTTGTCGGTGTATAATGTGCAGCCTGGTATATGATGTGTAGGGATGAGCTCTGGCATGTTCGCATACTCCATGTGCAGAGCCCGCCAGGAAGTCGGTACGGCGCTGTGCTAATCACAGGCAGGGAGACATTGTCCCGATGCTCAGCTGCAGAGATCGGGAAATGTCTCCCTGCCTGTGATTAGCGCAGCGCCGTGCTGACTTCCTGGCGGGCTCTGCACGTGGAGTATGTGAACAGGCCACAGCTCATCCTTAATGATGTTCAGAGCCCTGTATATAATGTGCAGCCTGGTATATGATGTGCAGAGCCCGGTGTATAATGTACAGCCTGGTATATGATGTGCAGAGCCCTGTGTATAATGTTCAGAGCCATGTGTATAATGTGCAGCCTGGAATATGATGTGCAGAGCCCTGTGTATAATATGCAGCCTGGTATATGATGTTCAGAGCCCTGTGTATAATGTACAGCCTGGTATATGATGTGTAGAGCCCTGTGTATAATGTACAGCCTGGTATATGATGTGCAGAGCCCTGTGTATAATGTGCAGAGCCCTGTGTATAATGTGCAGCCTGGTATATGATGTGCAGATCCCTGTGTATAATGTGCAGCCTGGTATATGATGTGCAGAGCCCTGTGTATAATGTGCAGCCTGGTATATGATGTGCAGAGCCCGGTGTATAATCTGCAGCCTGGTATATGATGTGCAGAGCCCGGTGTATAATGTGCAGCCTGGTATATGATGTGCAGAGCCCTGTGTATAATGTACAGCCTGGTATATGATGTGTAGAGCCCTGTGTATAATGTGCAGAGCCCTGTGTATAATGTGCAGCCTGGTATATGATGTGCAGAGCCATGTGTATAATGTACAGCCTGGTATATGATGTGCAGAGCCCTGTGTATAATGTGCAGCCTGGTATATGATGTGTAGAGCCCTGTGTATAAGGTGCAGCCTGGTATATGATGTGCAGAGCCCGGTGTATAATCTGCAGCCTGGTATATGATGTGCAGAACCCTGTGTATAATGTGCAGCCTGGTATATGATGTGCAGAACCCTGTGTATAATGTGCAGCCCAGTATATGATGTGCAGAACCCTGTGTATAATGTGCAGCCTGGTATATAATGTGTAGGGGTGAGCTCTGGCGTGTTCGCATACTCTACGTGCAGAGCCCGCCAGGAAGTCTGCATGGCGCTGCACTAATCACAGGCAGGGAGACATACTCCCGATGCTCGGCTGCAGAGATCGGGAAATGTCTCCCTGCCTGTAATTAGTGCAGCGCCGTGCCGACTTCCTGGCGGGCTCTGCACGTGGAGTATGCAAACACGCCAGAGCTCATCCTTAACCACTTAAGCCCCGGACCATTTGGTAGCTAAAGGACCAGAGGTGAATTCAGAATTTTGCACTGCGCTGCTTTAACTGTAAATTGTGCGGACATGCAATGTTGTACCCAAACGAAATTTGCGTCCTTTTCTTCCCACAAATAGAGCTTTCTTTTAATGGTATTTGATTGCCTCTGCGATTTTTATTTTTTGCGATGTAAACGGAAAAAGACCGAAAATTTTGAAAAAAAATGATATTTTCTACTTTTTGTTATAAGAAAAATCGAATAAACTCAATTGTAGTCATACATTTAGGCCAAAATGTATTCAGCCACATGTCTTTAGTAAAAAAAATGTCAATAAGCGTATATTTATTGGTTTGCGCAAAAGTTATAGCGTCTACAAACTAGGGTACATTTTCTGGAATTTACACAGCTTTTAATTTATGACTGCCTATCTCATTTCTTGAGGTGCTAAAATGGCAGGGCAGTACAAAACCCCCCCAAATGACCCCATTTTTGAAAGTAGACACCCCAGGGAAATTGCTGAGAGGCATGTTGAGCCCATTGAATATTTTTTTTTTGTCCCAAGTGATTGAATAATGACAAAAAATAAATAAATACAAAAAGTTGTCACTAAATGATATATTGCTCACACATGCCATGGTTATATGTGGAATTGCACCCCAAAATACATTCTGCTGCTTCTCCTGAGTACGGGGATACCACATGTGTGGGACTTTTTAGGAGCCTAGCCACGTACGGGACCCCGGAAACCAAGCAATGCCTTCAGGATTTCTAAGGGCGCAAATTTTTGATTTCACTCCTCACTACCTATCACAGTTTCGAAGGCCATAAAATGCCAAAATAGCACAAAACCCCCCCAAATGACCCCATTTTGGAAAGTAGACACCCCAAGCTGTTTGCTGAGAGGCATGGTGAGTATTTTACAGCTCTCATTTGTTTTTGAAAATGAAGAAAGACATTTTTTTTTCTTTTTTTTTTTCAATTTTCAAAACTTTGTGACAAAAAGTGAGATCTGCAAAATACTCACAATACCTCTCATCAAATAGCTTGGGGTGTCTACTTTCCAAAATGGGGTCATTTGGGAGGGTTTTGTGCCATCTGGGCATTCCATGGCCTCCGAAACTGTGATAGGCAGTGAGAAGTGAAATCAAAAATTTAGAAAGCCTGAAGGCGGTGATTGGTTTTTGGGGTCCCATACGCGGGTAGGCTCCCAAAAAGTCTCACACATGTGGTATCCCCGTACTCAGGAGAAGCAACAGAATGTATTTTGGGGTGTAATTCCACATATGCCCATGGCATGTTTGAGCAATATATCATTTAGTGACAACTTTGTGCAAAAAAAAAAAAAAAATTGTATTTTTTCCGCAACTTGTGTCAACATATAAAATATTCCATGGACTCGACATGCCTCTCAGTATATAGCTTGGGGTGCCTACTTTCCAAAATGGGGTCATTTGGGGGGGGGGGTTTTGAACTGTTCTGGCATTTTATACACAACATTAGGAAGCATACATCCACTCTTCTAACCACTTGAAGACAAAGCCCTTTTTGACACTTTTTGTTTACATGAAAACATATTTTTTTTTGCAGGAAAATTATGTTGAACCCCCAAACATTATATATATTTTTAAAGCAAAGGCCCTACAGAATAAAATGGTGGGTGTTGCATATTTTTTTTGTACACAGTATTTGCGCAGCGATTTTTCAAACGCATTTTTTGGGGAAAAAATACACTTTTTTTAATTTTAATGCACTAAAACACACAATATTGCCCAAATGTTTGATGAAATAAAAAAGATGATCTTAGGCCGAGTACATAGATACCAAACATGACATGCTTTAAAATTTCGCACAAACGCGCATTGGCGACAAACTACATACATTTTTAAAAGCCTTTAAAAGCCTTTACAGGTTACCCCGTTAGATTTACAGAGGAGGTCTACTGCTAAAATTACTGCCCTCGATCTGACCTTCACGGTGATACCTCACATGCATGGTGCAATTGCTGTTTACATATGACGCCATACCGACGCTTGCGTTCGCCATTGGGCAAGAGCAGGGCAGGACAGGGGTGCTTTTTTTTTTTTTTTTTTTTTTTATTATTAATTTTGCTTTTTTATTTTATTTTTAAATTGTTCCTTCCATATTTCTTTTTTTATCATTTTTATTGTTATCTCAGGGAATGTAAATATCCCCTATGATAGCAATAGGTAGTGACAGGTACTCTTTTTTTGAAAAAACTGGGGTCTAGACCCTAGATATTTCCTCTGACCACACCAAGATCGGTGTGATAAAATGCTTTCCCAATTTCCCAATGGCACTTTTTATATCCGGGGGGGACATTCCCTCCCACTGCTTGTAAAAGCAGTCCAGAGGCTAATTAGCCACTAGGATTGCTTTTACATGAAAGCCGGCCGCTGGCTGAAAAGAATGATACCAAGATGATACCTAAACCCGCAGGCATCAATCTGGTATAACCATTCAAAGTCCAGCAATATACCAGTACGTTGCTGGTCCTTGTTGGACATGTATTGTAATCTTTTTTTTTCATGCAGCCAGGTGGCTGGACGAAAAAAGAGATTGATCGGTGGGTATGCCCACCATTAGAATACAGCCCTTCATCTACCCACTTCTAATGATGAGCATACATGCACCATTTATATATGCCGAAGCATGGGGGCATCCTCCCGCAAAAAAGTTATGCCGCACACACATGGTCGGACTTTTCCACGGGCAAGCCTCCGTCGGAATTTCGACCGTATGTACGCGGCATTAGGAGCAAAATCACTCCTCCGCCCCTGCTGCCCCAATGCTTCGGCATATTTGCTTTTTTTTTTAACTGTGGTGGTGAAATCACCTCCTACAGCACTGGAGTCGCAGGGATCAGGCCTGTCTCTGCGGACGCTGCAGTTATGTGTGTTGTGTTTTGTAAGTGACAGTGATCGATCGATACTGCACTTGGGTGGCCTGGGCTGGACGGAGGGGCAAAACGCAGGTGCTAGCAGGTATCTGGGCTGATCCCGCTAACACTGCGTTTTTGGGAACCCTAAACTGCTGGGGATGCTAGTATAGATCTGATCAGATCAGATATTGATCTGTTCAGATACTATACCACTAAGGGAGGTGTATGCTTCACGCGTGGGTGTTAGCATTACTGGCACTAACCTGACGCTGCCTGGGGTGTGACGCAGACCCTCTCTGACGCTAAAACCTAATTGATATCACCCGCCGGGCGATCAGGGGGTTAAACCTTTATTGGGTTATATACGGCGGGTGCCCTGACACTATAAAAAGCAAACTAACTAACCAGCGTCACCCGTAACACTTATATGATGATCACTGGTGAAAGGGTTAACTAGGGGCAATTAGGGGGTTAAAACCTTTATTAGATAATATATGGGGGTACCTGACGCTATAAAAACCTGCGGCGAACCTAAAAAAAATTACTGGCTACCGATCTGCATCACCGACGCTAAGACAGCGATCAGAAAAATGATCGCTTAGCGACAGTGGTGATAGGGGGTGAAAGGGTTACCTGGGGGGCGATCAAGGGGGTTAAACCTTTATTAGATAATTTATGGGGGTACCTGAAGCTATAAAAACCTGCGGCGAACCTAAAAAAAATTACTGGCTACCGATCTGCATCACCGACGCTAAGACCGCGATCAGAAAAATGATCGCTTAGCGACAGTGGTGATAGGGGGTGAAAGAGTTACCTGGGGGGCGATCAAGGGGGTTAAACCTTTATTAGATAATTTATGGGGGTACCTGACGCTATAAAAACCTGCGGCGAACCTAAAAAAAAAATACTGACTACTGATCTGCATCACCGACGCTAAGACAGCGATCAGAAAAATGATCGCTTAGCGACAGTGGTGATAGGGGGTGAAAGGGTTACCTGGGGGGCGATCAAGGGGGTTAAACCTTTATTAGATAATTTATGGGGGTACCCGACGCTATAAAAACCTGCGGCGAACTTAAAAAAAAAATACTGGCTACCGATCTGCATCACCGACGCTAAGACATCGATCAGAAAAATGATCGTTTAGCGACAGTGGTGATAGGGGGTGAAAGGGTTACCTGGGGGGCGATCAAGGGGGTTAAACCTTTATTAGATAATTTATGGGGGTACCCGACGCTATAAAAACCTGCGGCGAACCTAAAAAAAATTACTGGGTACCGATCTGCATCACCGACGCTAACACAGCGTTCAGAAAAATGATCGCTTAGCGACGGCGGTGCTAGGGGGTGAAAGGGTTATCTGGGGGGTGATCAAGGGGTTAAACCTTTATTAGGGGGGGTTAGGGGGCTACACTGGACCTAAAACTAAATGTAGTGACACTTTTACAGTCACAAATGTCACTGATTGCAGTGATCAGTAAATAAATGGTCACTGCAATCAGTGACACTGTGACTGGGGGCTGGGGGTGATCTGGGGGGGCCTGTGGGGGGTGATTTATGTGCCTATGTGTGCTGGTGTTAGTGTAGTGTTTGTGCACTGACCTGTGTGTCTTCTCTTGTACGGCGCTCGGTATATGTGAGCGCCGCACTGGAGATGACATCACTTCCTCCTGCTTTCTCTGTCTGTGTAAACATTACACAGACAGAGGGGGCATTTCTATTCGCCGGGAGCGATCGCGGGGGGGTGGCCGGAATCAAACGGCCGTCCCCTCATGTCGGATCGCTCCCCAATGAATTCCGACCGCTCACTGTACAGAAGGGGGGTCCGATTGGACCCCCCAACTGTACAAAGGCAATCACGTATGCTCTACGTGATTGTGCCTGTCGGTGCCATTGTGCCGACGTATATATACAGGGAGCGGTCGTTAAGTGGTTAATGATGTGCAGAGCCCTGTGTATAATGTGCAGCCTGGTATATAATGTGCAGAGCCCGGTGTATAATGTACAGCCTGGTATATGATGTGCAGAGCCCTGTGTATAATGTGCAGAGCCCTGTGTATAATGTGCAGCCTGGTATATGATGTGCAGAGCCCTGTGTATAATGTGCAGCCTGGTATATGATGTGCAGAGCCCTGTGTATAATGTACAGCCTGGTATATGATGTGCAGAGCCCTGTGTATAATGTGCAGAGCCCTGTGTATAATGTGCAGCCTGGTATATGATGTGCAGAGCCCTGTGTATAATGTGCAGCCTGGTATATGATGTGCAGAGCCCTGTGTATAATGTGCAGCCTGGTATATGATGTGCAGAGCCCGGTGTATAATCTGCAGCCTGGTATATGATGTGCAGAGCCCGGTGTATAATGTGCAGCCTGGTATATGATGTGCAGAGCCCTGTGTATGATGTGCAGAGCCCTGTGTATAATGTACAGCCTGGTATATGATGTGTAGAGCCCTGTGTATAATGTGCAGAGCCCTGTGTATAATGTGCAGCCTGGTATATGATGTGCAGAGCCTGGTGTATAATCTGCAGCCTGTTATATGATGTGCAGAGCCCAGTGTATAATGTGCAGCCTGGTATATGATGTGCAGAGCCCTGTGTATAATGTACAGCCTGGTATATGATGTGTAGAGCCCTGTGTATAATGTGCAGAGCCCTGTGTATAATGTGCAGCCTGGTATATGATGTGCAGAGCCCTGTGTATAATGTACAGCCTGGTATATGATGTGCAGAGCCCGGTGTATAATGTGCAGAGCCCTGTGTATAATATGCAGCCTGGTATATGATGTGCAGAACCCTGTGTATAATGTGCAGCCTGGTATATGATGTGCAGAACCCTGTGTATAATGTGCAGCCTGGTATATGATGTGCAGAGCCCTGTGTATAATGTGCAGCCTGGTATATGATGTGTAGGGGTGAGCTCTGGCGTGTTCGCATACTCTACGTGCAGAGCCTGCCAGGAAGTCGGCATGGCGCTGTGCTAATCACAGGCAGGGAGACATATTCCCGATGCTCGGCTGCAGAGATCGGGAAATGTCTCCCTGCCTGTAATTAGCGCAGCGCCGTGCCGACTTCCTGGCGGGCTCTGCACGTGGAGTATGCAAACACGCCAGAGCTTATCCTTAATGATGTGCAGAGCCCGGTGTATAATGTACAGCCTGGTATATGATGTGCAGAGCCCTGTGTATAATGTGCAGAGCCCTGTGTATAATATGCAGCCTGGTATATGATGTGCAGAGCCCTGTGTATAATATGCAGCCTGGTATATGATGTGCAGAGCCCTGTGTATAATGTACAGCCTGGTATATGATGTGCAGAGCCCTGTGTATAATGTGCAGCCTGGTATATGATGTGTAGAGCCCTGTGTATAATGTGCAGCCTGGTATATGATGTGCAGAGCCCGGTGTATAATCTGCAGCCTGGTATATGATGCGCAGAACCCTGTGTATAATGTGCAGCCTGGTATATGATGTGCAGAACCCTGTGTATAATCTGCAGCTTGGTATATATTTTTTTTGTTTAATCATATTTTATTTTATTACAATTTTTTTAAATTGACATACATATTCCACTCATAGCACATAGAAAGCTTAATCATGTGTATATATACCTGTTTTAAGATTGTATTATTCCCAAAGCATCACCCAGGGTTTTACTCTCTATTGCATAACTACTATCCAAACAAAAGACAAAAATACAAACCAGAGAGATCCTAAATAAAGATTTTTATCCAATCTTTCATAATAATTTCATAGTGCTATCAAGTGGTTCTGACTCATATCAGCCCAGATACACAGAACTAAAAAACACAACAAACAGGAAGAGAAAAAAAAAAAAGAAGAAAAAAAACACAACAATAACAAAAAAAAAAATTACACACAGATATAGACCTAGACATACCTACACGTTCCTCTGGAAGGCCCCATCCCGACTCTCTACCACACCATGCCACGCCTACCTAACCCAGTCAAGTCCTCATCATACTCATTTTCACAGGTAGAGTCTCAGAATCTCCGAGTTTAGGAACTCGATCCATGGTGACCACATTTCTATAAACTTATGATAGTGTCCCTGATTACTTGCTGTTATTTCCTCCATTCTTTTTATCTGGTTAATTTCAGCTACCCACTCTTGGATAGTGGGGGCGACTCTTGTATTCCAGTATCTGGGTATGATTATACGTGCAGCAGATATTAAATTAGGGAACAATCCCTTTGTAACATTTCCAAAGTCCCTGGATACATGGATAGTAAAGCTATTTCTGGAGATTTATGATAAGATACCCCGGTGACACAGGAGCAGATCTGGAATACAAAATCCCCAAATTCTTTAATCTGGGGACATGTCCACCAGATATGGATCATTGTACCCACATCTCCTCCACATCGCCAGCATTCCTCAGGATAAATCTGGGAAATTCTATGCAGTCTTGCCGGACATCTATACCATCTAGTTAATATTTTATAATTCTTTTCTTGTATAAAAGTCGCTGAGCTAGATTTAAAAGTTAACACATAAGCTTTCTTCCAATCTTCTACAGCAATCGAATGGCCCAATTCTCTCTCCCAATCTCTGATGTAATAGGGGCTAGTTGGGGTAGCGTATGACAGCAGTATATCATATATCGTGGAGATGGTGTTAGAACACCCTATCGTCCCATTACATAGGGACTCGAATGGTGTTAAGTCCCTGTGTAATAGAGCGCTTTTAGATAGATGACTGTAATAATGTTGAAGCTGAAGATAATGAAACCACTGACCAGCATATCTGCATTCATTGTTCATTATCATGCTAAGTGGCTGCAGTCCTTTTGCTGACAGAGCTTGTATAATCGGAGAGGGAGTCTGCCTTCTCCATTTTAAAAACCTATCTGGTAACAGAGCAGGTGGAAAATCTGGGTTACCCATAATTGAAGTTAATGGGCCTGGTATTGAAGAAACACCCCACCTTCTTACCGTCCTATCCCAAACTTTCAATAAGGACTGGGTCAAAGGTGGAGGTGTTTGTTCCAAAAAACGCAATTTGGGTAAAGTCCACGGAAGAGCGACCAGCGGGAGCTCTATTATTTGCTGTTCTATGGATACCCAAAGTTTTGTACTCCCACAGTGGAACCAATCCAGTATTCTAGCCAGCACTGTGGCTGTATAATATAATTCCATCTGCGGTAATCCTGCTCCTCCCTCTGTCTTCCGCTTTACCAGAATATCATACTGCAATCTTGCCGATTTTAAGGATCGAAAAAATGCCCGTGGTAGAGCTATAGGCAGTGTTTGGTATAGATATAGGAAGCGTGGCAAAATATCCATCTTGTATATTGCCATTCTCCCTAGCCAAGAGTGTTTCCTTTTAGCCAAAAGCTGCAATCTATTAATTGTACAATTTAGTAAAGGGATATAATTAAACTCATACATTTTTTCTTCTATCGCGGTAATATTCACTCCTAAATATTTGAGAGCTTGTGATTCCCAATGAAAGGGAAAGTTATTTTCTAGCGTTTCTTTATCTATTACTGATAACGTAATATTAAGACATCGAGATTTTGCAACATTCACTTTAAAGTTGCTATAAAAGAGAATGTTCGGAAAAGCTATTTTTGGATTAGATACATATAAAAGTAAATCATCTGCGAAGATACTCAGTTTATAAGAGTTATTGCCCACCTGAACCCCCTGAATTGAACAATTTGACCGAAGAGCAACCACTAGGTGTTCCATGGCCAGGATATACAAATATGGTGACAACGGGCAACCCTGGCGTGTCCCATTAGAAATTTCAACAGTTGGGGATAATGTCCCGTTAACCTTTATTCTAGCTGACGGTGCTGTATACAGGGCCATTATTTTCTGTATAAACTCTCCTGGGAGTCCTATTTGTTCCAAAGACGCTGTCATAAACTTCCAATCTAAATGATCGAAGGCCTTCTCAGCGTCTAAGGCTAACAAACAGAGCGGGCTCTTGGATCTCCGGGCATAATGTATCAAAAGGCTAGTCTTCAGGATGTTATCCCGCGCTTCCCTCTTCGGTACAAATCCCACCTGATCTAACCCTAATAAACCTGGTATCACTGTTTGTAAACTGTTACGGAGATAGTCATAACCTCGCTTAAATGCTTACTATAAGTGATTAAAAACCTTTTGTCTATATAAAATGAAATCAAACGATAGCGGTGGGAAAAGAGAAAACAATTACATTTATTTTTACAGAAATGATACCACCTCATAGCAAGATGATACCAATGTTACACAATACAAATAGGAACATAGCTATAACCTAAAATGATATCACCTATGACCAATGTTGCATGATAATAGGAACAAGAGAGCAAAAGTGAAGTAAGATTAATCTTCTTAAAAATGGGAGAGTGAGAGAGAGAGAGAGAGAGAGAGAGAGGCAAGGCAGAGATTTAGGCAGAGAGAGAGAAAGATAGGGAGGCAGAGAGAGAGAGAGCTTACTACGTCACCATGCTGCTACGTCAGATCTTCATTCGCAAGGGCTCTAGCCATGAGTGTACCTGACTTTTATACCCCCTATGCCAACCAGAACCCAAAATCCTGTGGTCTCATTGGTTTAAAGCTGACCACCTGATTGGTTGAAATCTCAAACCTCTTTACTTAGCCTTCCAAATCTAAACCAGAAATACTTGCTGCTTTTATCAGATAGAGGTGTGTTCCTTTGATGCTCAGTTCAACAAGTTTCTCACATTAGCAAGCATGCTAAGGGCCCCTGCGGTGACCGGCCCCCCCAAGACAAAGGACACTTAAGTTTCACCTGAAACCTAATCCATGTTCCCAACCAACAGGAGATGATACGTCCTTTGTTTACAGTATGGGGGGAGCTCTCTCTCAAAGAAAATATCTTTCAGTAAACTCATAAACAGATTTTACCCGTCCCCCTACATATATATATATATATATATATACACATACATACATATATATATATATATATATATATATATATATATATATATATATATATATACATACACATACATACATATATATACACACATATACATACATACATACACATGCACATGCAGCGTCCTGTTAAATACATATATACATGTGTCCGTTGGGGGGCATGGTGGTTTATTTAGAGTACAGGATATGAAAAAGAATTAGAATCAAAATATCCACCACAGTACCCCCTCAAGTTCATTATTGAACTTATGACCTCCTTCAATGATTTTGTACCCACCCACAACGGCCCAGAAGCCCTGACCCTTCCCCCACCACCACTGCGGCCTCTTCCTTTCTTGAACCCGCCGTAACCCATCAAGGTAGACTTGAGACAGTTCTGGTGCCTTTGAGACTTCACATCCGACCCATGAGAGTCTGTACTGCAATGCTTCATCACCCCGCTGCATTGGAGGAGCGGAATTCAAACATTACTGGCGGGATCCTTGTATATTTAGTCCTGTAGCTTGGAAATATGGTGTTATGATTGTCACGATTGGATCGGACCGCGAGACAGCACTTTTCAGCATGGTGAAGGAAAGTTTCAGAAGAGTCTTATTCGTGGCACGTTTTTCTCAAGAGATGCGTTGCTTCTTCAGGTGGTGGTTGGGCGGGCCTCCGGACAGTCGTGCATGAATACAAAAAAAAACAAGAACAAAAAGGAGAATGTCAGACAGGAATATCTATGAGTAGTGCAATGTGGACGAGTCAGGTGGGATCCCCACAGGGTACCGAGACCGCGCCACGGCCAGTATCATCCATTGCCCATGATGGTAGGGATAGTCAACACTGTCTGCTATTGTCAGGTCCCTGGGTTCACCACACCTGTTCACGGGGCTCAGGTTAAAGCAGTGGGCAGACTAGGGGAGGTACAATTACATTAAGACATAGGACCTGGATGTCCAGGGATACTTTGTGAAATATGGTATTTGTATGTTTCAGGAACCCATTCTATGGAACCCACTGGACTCTTAAAAAAATGGAGTCAGGCAGAGACGGTAAACCCTTACAATTCACAACTCATCTCTGATATTCAAACAAAAGTTCCAGAAGATGAATACATTTATTTTCCAAGATAAAGCAGAATATGAACCATAGAAAGTAGGAAAGAGAAAAGAAAGAGAGAGAAAAAAAAATAAAAAATACAATAAGCAACAAAACATACAGGTTCAATGCTGCTTCGACCCAGACCGTTTGTCAAAGAGCACTGACTCTGCATTCATAAAAACAAACAAACAATATATAACTGTCCTGAAACAGTGCCTCGAAAAATAATATATTGTGGCTGTTGCAGCAGCAGCTTGGCAGAAAAAAAAAAAAAAATAAATAAAAATAAAATAAAGGAGGAAAAAAATAAAAATAGATAACTCTTCTATCCTATCAGTGATCAACAGGTGAACAGGATCACTGTCACTAACCATTTACAAGTCGGGTAGAAAAACAAAAAAATTTAAATATTTTAAAAAGGAGAGGCTAAACCAATGGTTGCCAAAAAACTTTTTTAGAATTTAGTCACCCCGACTGTCCTTTAATATTACAGATTGAACAGGCTTATCCCTAGAACAAAAACAAGAAAAATATAGTTCTAGGGTCCTCTCTTAAATGCGCAAGCTACTCTAAATCGGTCTCTTAATAGTGACCCGCATTGGGACCGCAACAGGGTGGAGTTTACTAAAGTTTTGGCCCCAGAACATCCTGATTTCCCTCTCCCTTGTTATCTCCTCCCATGCTCCACCTCAGGACTGCTCCAGAACCTCTGGAACTCCCCACCTTTAAACCCATACGCCCAGCCAGGCGCTCCCCTTTCCACACCTAGGTGTCCCTAAATACTCTTTTATTCCAGGAAGCCTACCCCGCCTCCACCTAAAATGTTACCTCAGCCCGCTCCATATCAGATAATTCCCAGCGGCTATTATTTTTGTTCCACCCCCTCCTCTTAGATTATCAACCCCTAGAGAAGGGCCTTTTTATTCACGCCTTGCCCAAACTGTTGGCACCAATTAAATCCTGTTGCCCAAAGTTTAACTACCCATCTTTTAACTCCTCCCCGAATCCCAACGGAAGTTTCACTAAGTGTAAGGGGATGTCAGGTTTTATATAAAAAAAACTTTCTTTCGGGGCTATAGGGGTGAAACCCGGGGTTCCTTCTATATCCCTCCCAAGGACAAGAGTGTAGGTACAATAGACTCCCCAAGGTAGTGTACCCTGCTGAGTACAATTCAACCTGATGCTGAAAACAGTGTATCATTAGCCATGTGATGTCAGCATCAGTACCCCAGCATCCGGTATTGAGTCTACCAACACCTACACCATTGAAGCAATGACAAAAACCCACAAAATTCTATCCCAGTGACCATGCCCAGGGTATATCATGCACCCCTACCTACTGTTAGGTTCAAGAAACACCCTTGTTCCATGACTAACACCACATCAGTATCCTCTAGGTCAAAGAACTAAACTCGCCTATATCCCAAATAATACCCAGGTGCTTCCTTCCCAGCAATGATCTCCCCATCCAGAACACAGAGTGAAATACATTCATCACTGTGTATTGGCCGTGCAAGGGACATTGTGTTCACACCTCTGACAGAGGGAAATATCAACCTGCCCCCAGCTTCCGTACCCTCTGATCACATGTGGGTCCCTTAGCCACAAATGCAACAAGATAGAATCCCCAGTCAGTAAGCCACTGGTGCCCTCAACTCTACAGACCGAGTCTGCATTTCTGTAACACCTTTCACAATCCAATCCAGTACAGCCCATCCAGGCATTCGACTACCACTTTGGATTAGTGTAGGCGACGTGTTTTGGCACAGTCTTACTGAGTGGTGATGCTAACTCATCAGGCCACTGCCCCTCATAGAGAGATTTGTACAAACAGCTTGATGCTGGTTGATAACTCCACCTGCCCATGTGTGCACACCAGAGCAAATGACATATATCTGCCCTGTACCATCTCGCACTCTCTACCAACCTCCCACCATGGTTGATGGAATCTTGAGCCACTTTACACTGTGGTTCTCTTTCCCCCCCATATAGTGCTGAACACATCCCTCCTCTTCCGGTTACTCCTCCGAGATAAGCGTCCTGTACTCTGTGTCCGCACATTTCTGGGAGCAAGCCACTGGTACCATGACCGCGCTTGATTCAGTGTGTATTCAGTACATATAGGATAATAGGTTTTCATCAACCATTATGAGATGCTGGAGTGCCATGTGGTGATGGAATACTGTAGATACCTGCACCATATTCAGTGTCCCACATGTCCCCCATTAAAAACATTTACCCTTTCCCTGATATGTAGCCCAGGACCTCCCAATGTGTTCCTGATTATCTCCAGCTCCATGGTGTTAACGGTAGCCGGTGGCCCGCCTCCCGCCCCCAAGACAGTCGCCATCAAGCCTCTCTTTTTCCTAAGTTATGGGATATGGTCTGGATACCCGGATTGAAAACCACCTGCCACCAGGTACACCCAATCCCTCATATAGACTGCACACCTCCCCCTTCCTCTTTCAATTCGGTATTCAGACAATGTTATACTTTACCCCTACAACACAAGCTGCCTACACTATTCAGACAGGACTCACATGAATGACAGGAGCCTAGTGCCACACTGGGGCACTGGTCTTCTTGGCCTGCAAGACACAGACAACTAGTTAAGGTACCCAAGGACTCTAGGACAGGAAGGACACCTATGGGTGTAAACTGAGGAGAATACGGCATGCCCACACATACCTCGGACGTGAGGGCTCTTGGAACAGCCAATCGCTGGTAACACCCCATACAACCTTCCTGCACAATTTTTTTTTCCCAGACTCAACCAAAACTATACAATATGAGGCCAGACCTATACCCTCTCAACTTGTATGCAATCAGGCAGGCCCTCATACCACACATCTGCAGGTAAATCTAAAATAAATGGGAAAACAAAATTGCATAATGTGTATCCAGCTTGAGAAACTGCTGCTACCAGACACACCTGACCAGCAGACTAAGACAAATCCCTTGCAGCACTGAGGCGCTGGGACCACTGAACAGCAGGGGGTACCCGAGCTGACCGGTGTGCCTTGAAACACACATATATTTATTAGGCAATTGGTAACAAATAGCCACATAAACAGTCCCAGCAGGAAACTATGAGAAGGGTTGGTTTCCCCTATTTCAGAGAGATGGGATTGCTTGGTGACACGGTAGGAAACAGGTTTGAACTACATTTGGGGACACACAGATAGCTAGGGACATTAGCATACCTTAGCTTCAGGCAATGAGCCAAACTTGTACAGCCAGGTATGGTTGGGCGTGTACCTAATTACAATGACAGTGAGGGGGGGTGTAAGCAGTCCTACTCCTGAACACAAGTTCGCCCAAAGTAACATCAGACCATTACCCTTTTACCACTAAGTGCAGTACCCCTGGCAGAGATTTATAATGCTCCTTAGCCTCACATATGTGTTGGAGTGCCAATTATCCCCAGCAGTCTTACTCAACTTTTACTTTATAACAACTCATATGCAGACTTCAGTTAATTGGTTCTGCTACTCAGTAGATCAGAACATACAACACACACTGGGTGGTCCAAAACACAACCGAATGGACTGACAACTAGACATTCCAACTAGATAATGGTGGCGACAACCTAAAACATTTACATGTGAAACCCGACCAACCAGGAAAAAATAATTTTTTATCACGTTGTCATCTGGAGGCTACGATTTCCTCTTGTTCTGAAAGCCAGAAAACCCAATTATCGACTCTGAGGGATAAAATTCCAATAAAAGTTAGGGATAAACATTCAATTTTTCACAATTTACAAAAAACAATTCCAGTAACAAGACATTAGCATATGAAACACAAATATACATTACTTTACATTACATAAACCGTGCACTTTTTTTAAAATATCAAAAATTGTTGAGCTCAACTTTTAATTAATATGTATTACATGATACACATTAATTACCACGTGGATTTGTGTTATACCAATAATCCCCCCCCAAAAAAAATTGTATTCACCATGGTGAGAAAAAAATTAGCAAACTTTTTAACAGTACCATTTATCAACCAATCATAATACTTCTCCACAAAATCCCTTGCTGAATCGTCTTCTGTAACATAAACACATTTTAGTAAAAGCACTTTCACAAAAAACTATTACAGCCTGGCTCAGGTCATTTGCATGTCAATACAATTCGTTTTACATTCTCACAGATCTGGTTGGAAAGAAAGGGGGGTCATTTCGGGCTGTCAGCAGCTGAGAACATAATGTCACAGATCCGCACTACACCTCTCGCATAGTCTCCACACACACACATTCACACACTTGGTCAAAGATGACCTCTAGACATCACACAAATCAGAATCTTTTCTATCATAACCTGTACTTCTTAAACCCATAACATCTGTTTGGTCAGGTTCCTCCTTGTCCCCCTGTTCATCATTATTCTACCATCCATGCACAATAAGCATCTCTTTCCCAAGCATTTGGCTTGACCGTACCATTTTTTTTTCAAAATACAATTTCCCAGTCCACCATTCCCAACATTGCATATTTCCCAACTCAAGGCCCCTGTATCAATCCTTTCTTCCTTCGGGGTCAAGTGGTAAGGTTCCCCACGGTTAGACTCCCTCTTTGAAGCGATTTTATTACCCATCCTTTACGGACGAAAGACCTTGAACTGTTTTTTACCCATCCTTTACAGACGAACTGATCCCGCAAACCTCTTATAGGTTGCTTTTTCCCAGAGTTAGCTACTCTCTGACCAATGATTGGGTCGACAGGTACCGCCCCTGTCGCCGTTGCGAACCTTTTTTCACTACTCTGCCAGAACAACCACTGCTCTGACTATAGTCCTTCAAAAAATTAGCCTGGAAATCTTCCCAACTAAATAAATAGTTTAATCTCCCCGTGGACTTCTCCAAAGTATTCCAAAAAAAATAAATGACTGTATCACAGGGCTTCCCAAGCATTAAGCTTGATTAGACCCTCTGATTGCTTGTAGTGCAGGAGGCAGTTTTGTTTGCTAACCTGGAACTTCCCATCTCAAACTCTAAATGCCTCTCAAGATGGCCGACAAGCCAAGCCACCACAAAATGGTGGATGACCACCGCACATCTCATGGACCATGACAAAATGGTGGATGATGCCCAATTTTTCCCGCCAAAACCAGCTTGGCACATACCACATGGGTTCCCACACACACAGGAAAACAAAAAATAGTCTCCATCAGATTGCAACACCGAAAGAAACGCACTACTCCATTCGCACCAAACATCAAAATCTGCCCCAAAAGCTTACAATCCCCCCCGTTAGTAGTTTACACAGAAAGATAGATTCGCATACATCCAGCTAATTCAGTGTGATTTAGTCTCTGTTTCCACTGATGCAACTCGCCATGCGACCTTGGGCACAAAGTCGCATTACAAATCGCTTACCATTGATTTCAATAGCACCCATTCCAATCTATGTGACTCAAAGCTGCAGTGACTCTATCAAAATCGCATTCAACACCACACCACAGTCGCACTAAAGCTGCATTTCAACGTCACACGACATTGGAGTTGCGCCAGTGGAAACGCAGCCCTATTCGCACAGGTTTGTTTCAATCCCAAAGATTGGCCTAATCTTTTCAAAGGGTCAACTGAAATTGATTCAAAACAGAGCCCTTATCATTCATACCGACACCCTGCTGCAATTTCATTCTATATACATACATTATTCAAAAATCAGTCTCATCAAAATATTCGCCTAGACAAAAAGGTAAAAAGTTAAGTTCTGAGAAGTTTTTGTTAGGTATTCAGACAGGTTAAAAAGACATAAGAAAACGCTTAGCATTTCTGGCGTTATGACCACCTCTGTCTACCATACAAGAAATAATATTCACCCAACTTTAAACTTCCTCACACGCCGGGCAACATCTGTTACGGAGATATTCATAACCTCGCTTAAATGCTTACTATAAGTGATTAAAAACCTTTTGTCTATATAAAATGAAATCAAACGATAGCGGTGGGACAAGAGAAAACAATTACATTTATTTTTACAGAAATTATACCACCTCATAGCAAGATGATACCAATGTTACACAATACAAAATAGGAACATAGCTATAACCTAAAATGATATCACCTATGACCAATGTTACATGATAATAGGAACAAGAGAGCAAAAGCGAAGTAAGATTAATCTTCTGAAAAATGGGAGAGTGAGAGAGAGAGAGAGAGAGGCAAGGCAGAGATTTAGGCAGAGAGAGAGAGAGAGAGATAGGGAGGCAGAGAGAGAGAGATCTTACTACGTCACCATGCTGCTAGGTCAGATCTTCATTCGCAAGGGCTCTAGCCATGAGTGTACCTGACTTTTATACCCCCTATGCCAACCAGAACCCAAAATCCTGTGGTCTCATTGGTTTAAAGCTGACCACCTGATTGGTTGAAATCTCAAACCTCTTTACTTAGCCTTCCAAATCTAAACCAGAAATACTTGCTGCTTTTATCAGATAGAGGTGTGTTCCTTTGATGCTCAGTTCAACAAGTTTCTCACATTAGCAAGCATGCTAAGGGCCCCTGCGGTGACCGTCCCCCCAAGACAAAGGACACTTAAGTTTCACCTGAAACCTAATCCATGTTCCCAACCAACAGGAGATGATACGTCCTTTGTTTACAGTATGGGGGGAGCTCTCTCTCAAAGAAAATATCTTTCAGTAAACTCATAAACAGATTTTACCCGTCCCCCTACATATATATATATATATATATACACATACATACACATTATATATATATATATATATATATATATATATATATATATATATATACATACATACATACATATATATACACACATATACATACATACATACACATGCACATGTAGCGTCCTGTTAAATACATATATACATGTGTCCGTTGGGGGGCATGGTGGTTTATTTAGAGTACAGGATATGAAAAAGAATTAGAATCAAAATATCCACCACAAAACGTGCAGCCAACACTTTGGCATATATTTTTAGGTCCACATTAATCAAAGAGATGGGCCTGTAGCTGGAGCACTGAGTAGGATCTTTTTCAGGTTTAGCTATAAGTGTAATATGCGCTAGGCTTGTGCAATTCGTTTCGTAACGAATCAAAATTCGTCCGAATTTAGCAACTTTCGGACATTCGGAAGCATTCGAATTTCCGAACAGAGCAATTACGAATAAAACCGAATCCGAAATAAATTATACCGCAAAATAGCGAATGCCCGAAGGTCTTCGGCATAATTCGTTATGAAAAAAGTTACGAATGTACGAATCCATTCGAAGCACAATAACACTCACTCTGCTCTCTGCTTCTCCCTCACCATGCTGAACTCCCTCTCAAAATGGTGTACAGGGGCGGAGGCTATAGCCGCATGAAAAAACGAAAGTAAAATACGAGATTTCAAATCCATTCGAAGCACAATAACACTCACTCTGCTCTGCTCTCTGCTTCTCCCTCACCGTGCTGAACCCTCTCAAAATGGTGTACAGGGGCAGAGCCTATAGCCGCATGTAAAAAACGAAAGTAAAATACGAGATTTCGAATCGTTACAAATAACCGCTATGTATTTAGAAAAGTACAAATCCATTCGAAGCACATTAGGCATAATAGGCAGCGTCGTTGTGAGAGAGACATGGAAAATTACGAATCAACGAACCCAAAAAAAGTTACGAAAGTAGGAGTTGTGTCCAGAATCAACGAAAAACAACGTACTCTACCGAAAGTACGAATTATAAAGCAACAAAAAATTCAACGAAAAATGTCGCTTGCAAAAATACGAATGAGTCCAAACACGAAAAATCCCGTCTAGCAAAATTACGAATGATTACGAATCAACAGGACCGGAAAGAAACGAACCGAAACGGAATGAATTTTTCCGTTGTGCACAAGTCTAATATGCGCCTCCTGGGTCTGGTTTGTGAATGGGCAGTCTGCTGTTATGTCATTAAACAAATTGCACAAAACAGGGTTAAGAAGTTCTCCAAATTGTTTATAAAATACTCCTGAAAATCCATCGGGCCCCGGGCTCTTGCCTGGCTTCAATGATTTACTGGCCTGGATGACTTCTGCCAGTGTGAATGGAGTCAATAGGCACTCTTCCCTCTCCTTTGGCACATTTGGCAGGCCAGTGCTCTGTATGTAATCACAGAATTGTGCATAACTAATTCTATCTGATCTTACTGAATTTGTATCCTTTAAATTATATAATGAGGAATAATACTCGTGAAAGGTGGAGGCGATTTGTTCTGTGGCACATACAAGACCGCGCTGAGGGCACTGCACGTTTAGGATATAGGTTCTAGATTGTTTCTTAGAAATAGATCGGGCGAGTGCTTTACTACACTTATTTCCATGTTCGTACATCATGTGTTGCGTACATTCCTTATGTTTCACATAGGCCTGATCCAGTAATGAGTACAGTTTTAATCTTTTTTGTTGAAGAGATTGAAAAATAGCAGCTTGGTATATGATATGCAGAGCCCTGTGTATAATGTACAGCCTGGTATATGATGTGCAGAGCCCTGTGTATAATGTGCAGCCTGGTATATGATGTGCAGAGCCTGGTGTATAATGCTGACACTATGAGTGGAAGCAAGTGGAATACAGGGGACGGAGTGGGTGGATTCTATAAGTGGTGTGGCTTATGAGGAGTGGGAGGGGACAACCGTGGAGGGGCGGAGTCTTGCGCCCCCCATCCTAAAACTTCACCAGCCGCCACTGATTACACAGGCGGAGGTTCAGATTTAGTATACATCTAGAAGAGGATTAAACATCTCACACCTTTCAGTTGCTGTTCATTTTTGTCTTATTGGATTAAAAATTAAGTGCACCACCATATTATTCAAGACTACTGAGCTAGCTGAAGAAAAAGCGACTGGAGCAGTATAACACTGCCATCACTTTATGGTTCACCAGGTCACATTGAACTGCACTCTAGAGGGAGCCATTTAGTAATCTAAAATTAAGCATATGTTCTAAGTGTCATATTCATTGCTGTTTATTGATTTGTGTGCTTGGCTCATTGCGGAGAGGTGGTCCAGTACAAATGCAGTAGTATTGGGGGGCCTGCTCCGTTGTGTCCTGGTACACATATTCTTTGCCTAGTTGTAGCAAGGTAAAGTGATAGCTATTTCAATCCTGAATATACCCCTCACTGAATTGTATAATACTCTTTAAGTTCTTTCAGTAAAGTTCTTTGTGTGATTCAGAAATCTTGATTGAGTCTATTCCTATTACTGTGAGACAAATTACAATGGAACCCAAGGTGTCAGAGGTAAGCGGGAATCTGCAGAGTCGGGATAGCCTGTGGGGTATAGAGTCAATCAGCAGCCCCCATGGGGGTACCGCTACACTCGCATTAAACCCCTTGAGTAACTTCAGACCAGGCAATTACAAAGTTTCAAAAGCTTTACTTAAGTAACTTAACATGACAGTCAACAGTCTTTCCCTAAACTAGTCTTTAACTCGGCCTTGTGGCTGCCACAGTGTACCTGCACAGGAAAGAGTCCATAACTGGCTGAGTCCATGATGGTAGTATCTAGGATGGCAATCTTCAGGGTGGACTTTAGGTCCTATCAATCCCCCTGGGTTGTAGAAGGATCCTGAAGACAAATGTACCCTAACCAGCATTACGGTCTCAGCATAGTTCAGGAGGCCAGAAGGACATCTCTGGCAATGGTAACAGCAGCAACTTCTCTCTCTCATTCTCAAGTCACCCCTCCCTTTGGGTCCAGACCCCTGTCCTTTATGTAATACACAAAACCAGAAGGTTGGACCCAGAAAAGCCCACCAAGAAAGATCCGGGAACATAATTAACACTAACCCTCTTGACTTGGGCAGCATAAAACTCTACTTGACTACATCCTTGATGAAGGTTTGGTGTGGCTTTTAAACGGGATCCACACACAAAAAAAAAACGACATGGGTCCTCCATAAAATCCATAATAGATCTTTGTCCGAGCATACAGCCTGTGTCACGTACCTGGCGATGACGAGCCCGAATTTGCAGAGAGAGGCCTCCCTTACGGCTCCCACTTGCGGCCCCTGGTAAGGCAACAGAAGGCATGGAAGTAAGGAGTGGTACGAGTGCCTGGCAGGATCAACCAAGGTGGTGGTAGTTCAGCGTCTCTCCTGGGACTGAGAGACAGGAGCCGGAGCAGCCAGGGAACCGGACTGGAACCAGGAACACAGGAAGCTCAGCGGACTGGAACAGCTTCAGCAGACTGGACTGGAACCAGGAACACAGGAAGCTCAGCAGACTGGAACAGCTTCAGCAGACTGGACTGGAACCAGGAACACAGGAACCTCAGAGGACCGGAACAGCTTCAGCAGACTGGACTGGAACCAGGAACACAGGAAGCTCAGCAGACTGGAACAGCTTCAGCAGACTGGACTGGAATCAGGAACACAGGAAGCTCAGCGGACCGGAACAGCTTCATCAGACTGGACTGGAACCAGGAACACAGGAACAGTAGGAATAGTCAGACAAGCCGGGTCGGTTTACAGGCTGGTAGCAAGGTACAGAGGGATCAGGCGGAGGAGATGTCACAACAAGCCAGGGGTCAAATGCGGACAGAAGGTTGGAATGGCCTCAGGCAAGCCGGGTCTATCACAGGTAAGTTTCAGATCAGTTTTCAGGTACTCAACGCTGTAGAGCAGACAGCAGGGGCTGTCTGTGAATGACAGGTTTAAATGGCTTTTCTGGTGCCAACCGCGGGGCGCGCGCGCGCGCCCGCGATCGGGAACCAGGAAGTCCGGGGCGCCTGTTTCTGGCAGGATCTCCATGACAGCCTGCCTAGCCAGTAAAAGGAGGGGATTGAGACTGCAAGTGTGCACCTCCATTCATCTACTCCAAACTATACCAGGCCTTATGACCTCAGTGGAGGAGCAGCATGGCTAATGTTGTGGTACCCCCGTAGGGGCTGCTGAATGTTGTGGCCCACCTATCACCCTGCCTAGCCCAGCATTCACCTCTCAGACGGTCCAAGACATAGAACAGTCCATGTACTTAGTTTTTGTTTGTTTTATTTAGGGGATTGAACTTGGATGGGGTAAGGGAAGTATGGTATGCCCAGTAGAATTAGTAGAACTAGTAGAACTTGCTTGGGACAAAAATTAGTAGAACTTGCTTGGGACAACTCTATACACTCCAATCTCCACTCCAGCACAACTCTTGCTGCAAACTATCACTCCTCCAGCACTAAGCCTTCAGGCACAGCTAGCACAAAGTGGTTAGGCCTAACACAGGCTCAGCCAGGCCTTAGCAATTGCCCTTTGCAGGCAGGGACTGCTGGCCCCTATAGTGTAGCAAAAATAGAATGTTCCTGTTGCTAGCTGTCCTACATGTGGCTACTAAGCCCAGTAACCCATCTTTAGGCCCTGCCAGCCATCCTGGCTGCAGCTACCCTTCTCCACTGCCCATGACACCACAGTCCACTCTGCTCGTTCTGCACCCTTCCCAGACTGTATTCTCCCAGTCCTCTCAGGCGTGTCTCCCCAGTCCTCTCAGGCCTGTGCATGCCACTCACCAGCCCTACTGGGTGTGACCAATTGTTCCTCTCCCTGGAGACTTGCCCGATAGTGCTCTCTCCCACTGTCCTCTCTTGCTCCTCCTGTGCCTCCTGTCCAGGACACCTCCATGATTTCTTGGAGGGTCCCGTCCGCACTCGAGCCCAGGCCCCAGGTCATCCCCCCAGCCTAGCACTCCATCTCCAGCTCTTCCACCCGAACAACCCCTCCCCAGCTGGGCTGACCCTGGATCTTTAAGGAGGCCTGCCCCTGCCAATCCAGGTTGTGGATTGGTAATGGCTCCCTAAAACACCCCAGGCAGCTCCACCTCTCCTCTCCTCCTCTATTTCCAGAACTTTCTAGCAGTGGCGGCCCATCCATTGAGGACAAACATGCGCCGTCCCCTCTATCCATGTCACCCCCTATATGGTTAATAGACAGATTCATGCATAAAATGAATCTATCCATGGCCGCTGGGCCCCCCCCCCATTCATGCGTCCAGTCCCTTTCAGGATACCGGGCGCGTGAATTACAGCGGCAGAGGTGTTTTTTTTACGAACCTGGTTAGAGCCATAGGCTTCAAAATAGGGTGGGCCTGTGGCGTAGGGCATTGCGCTCTGAGCCCAGCCAGATGTGTTAGAAAAGAAAATTAATATTCGCTTTTCTAACACTGAATCGCCTCTCTGCCAATCAGGAAAGCGCACGTCTGTTACCCGTTTCCCGATTGGCTGAAAGGTCAGGCGATCCTATTGGACGCCTAGGAGGTGGAGAGGAGACGCACGGCAGAAGCCATTGTGATCTTGGAAGGGAAAAGGACACAGGAGATGCTGCCAGATGCCTACCGCAGCCTGTCCTCCGGTCCGATGTGCCTGCCGATCCTTGATGTGCCTGCCGATCCCTGCCGCTGATGGACCGGCACACAGCATGGGGGAGGGAGTTTGAGGTGCTGCGGGGGGTGGTTGTTTGCCACCCCCCCAAAACAAAAAACCACCAGTCGCCACTGCTTTCTAGCAAACTCTAGAAAGAAGAGGGAGATCTCAGTGATGCTGCCTGTGAATCACCAGCTGCTACCCTGAGCCACTCCCAGCCCAGATCAGATCAAAACAAACAGGCCTGGCTACCAGCCAGGCCTGCCTAAATTAACCTGTCCTAAAAAAAATCCTATCTCTAGCATCTACCTACCTAGAGGGTGCTACACTGATGCCTTGTACACATGACCGGTTTTCCCGACGAGAAACTGCCATTATAGCTTTTGGCTGGGAAAACCGGCCATGTGTATGCTCCATCGCAGTTTTCCCGACAGGAAAACTGCCGGAAAAAAAAGAGAACCAGCTCTCTTTTTTCCCGTCAGGAAAAATCCTGCTGAGAAAACCGGTCGTCTGTATGCTTTCCCGAGGGGAAAAAAAATGTGCATGTTCGTAAACAATTTGACGCATGCTCGGAAGCATAGAACGTAATTTTGTCGGCTCGTCGTAGTCTTTGACATCACCGCGTTCTTGCCATTCAAAGTTCAGCGGTCTTTTGTGTGACCGTGTGTATGCAAGGCAGGCTTGAGAGGAATCCCGTCGGGAAAGGCGTAGTTTTTTTTCCTGCCGGGAAAACCGGTCGTGTGTTCGAGGCATAAGTCACTGGTGGCCATCTGCATGATGTAGGTGGCCTGGGCTGTACAGTGCCACTGTTTTTATCATTCTAGCAACCAGTGGCAAATTAATGCAGCCCTGAGAGGGAAGTTGACATTTAATAGTGGTAGTGATACCTCCGCTAAATGAATGACTTCCAGCTGCAGAAGCTACAGGTTTGGGAGGGCAAACTGGCCAAACCTGGGCATTTAATTTGCCTGTTCACCAAACAGTTTGGCAGCAGGTTGATCGATGCCTCGGTTTAGAAGGCGCATTATCATACATTTTATTCATACCTATCCTTTATCTTACTTTCCGCATTTTATTTCCATGTGGTGCACAGCGGTGCGATCTATGATCGCTGTGTCCCTTGGACACAGCAGATGCAGATTACAGATCGGGGTACAGGGCCACTGTCATTGGTGCTGTACCTTGTGATCATTGTGACCAATCACAGCAATCACAATCGTAAACAATGACTGAACAGTGTTAAAAACTGATTGCGTATACAATAATACACTATAGTGACGGTATCTAAAAAAAAAATGGTGAAATTGTACATTTTGTTTACATACTTTTTACATATTCTAAGCAGTGCAGTGTTACTATGGTGACATTGTACTGCAGTGGCGGCAATCACCTACAATGTCTGGCTGCTCTGATATCACTGCATGTCAGTGACACCAGCCATTGGGGTTTATTTACTAAAGGCAAATCCACTTTGCACTACAAGTGCACTGCTACATAGTTACATAGTTAGTCAGGTTGAAAAAAGACACAAGTCCATCCAGTTCAACCGTAAAAAAATAAAATAAAAAAAATAAACATATATCGTACAATCCCATATACCCAATTCTATACCCACAGTTGATCCAGAGGAAGGCAAAAAAAACCCAGAAGAGCATGATCCAATTTGCTACAGCAGGGGAAAAAATTCCTTCCTGATCCCCCGAGAGGCAATCGGATATTCCCTGGATCAACTTTACCTATAAATGTCAGTACCCAGTTATATTATGTACATTTAAGAAAGAATCCAGGCCCTTCCTAAAGCAATCTACTGAGCTGGCCAGAACCACCTCTGCAGGGAGTCTATTCCACATTTTCACAGCTCTTACTGTGAAAAAACCTTTCCGTATTTGGAGGTGAAATCTCTTTTCCTCTAGACGCAAAGAGTGCCCCCTTGTCCTTTGTGTTGACCGTAAAGTGAATAACTGAACACCAAGTTCACTATATGGACCCCTTATATATTTGTACATGTTGATCATATCCCCCCTTAATCTCCTCTTCTCAAGAGAGAATAAATTCAGTTCCTCTAATCTCTCCTCATAGCTGAGCTCCTCCATGCCTCTTATCAGTTTGGTTGCCCTTCTCTGCACTTTCTCCAGTTCCCCAATATCCTTTTTGAGAACTGGGGCCCAAAACTGAACTGCATATTCCAGATGAGGTCTTACTAATGATTTGAACAGGGGCAAAATGATATCTCTCTCTGGAGACCATACCTCTCTTAATACAAGAAAGGACTTTGCTCGCTTTGGAAACCGCAGCTTGGCATTGCATGCCATTATTGAGCTTATGATCTACCAAAACCCCCAGATCCTTCTCCACTACGGATCCCCCCAGTTGTACTCCCCCTAGTATGTATGATGCATTCATATTATTAGCCCCCAAGTGCATAACTTTACATTTATCAACATTAAACCTCATCTGCCACATAGTCGCCCAATTAGACAGAGCATTGAGGTCGGCTTGTAAATTGGCGACATCCTGTAAGGACGTTATTCCACTGCATAGCTTGGTGTCATCTGCAAAGACAGAAATGTTACTTTTGATCTCAGACCCAATATCATTTATAAACATATTAAAAAGTAAGGGTCCCAGCACTGAACCTTGGGGTACACCACTGATAACCTTGGACCATTCAGAGTAAGAATCATTAACCACTACTCTCTGAATTCTGTCTTTTAGCCAGTTTTCTATCCATTTACAAACTGATATTTCCAATCCTGTAGACTTTACCTTACACATGAGCCGTGTGTGGGGAACTGTATCGAACGCTTTTGCAAAATCCAAGTATACCACGTCCACTGCCACCCCTCTGTCCAAGGTCTTACTTACCTCTTCATAAAAAGAAATCAGGTTTGTTTGACAACTTCTGTCTTTCATGAATCCATGCTGTCTGTTGCTTAAATAGTTTTTTTCCAGCAAGAACTCATCTATGTGGTCTTTTATTAATCTCTCCAGTATTTTCCCAACTATAGAAGTTAAACTAACAGGTCTATAGTTACTTGGTAAACACTTAATTCCCTTTTTAAATATAGGCACCACATTGGCCCTGCGCCAATCCAGTGGTACTATTCCTGTCATTAATGAGTCCCTAAAAATTAAATACAATGGCTTTGAAATTACAGAGCTCAATTCTTTTAGGATCCGTGGGTGTATGCCATCTGGTCCAGGTGCTTTATCCACCTTTATTCCATCTAAATATTTCTGGACCATATCACTTTTGAGCCATTGTGGATTTGGGGCTGTGTCACTACCACCCCCATTTTGGACATGAGCTCCCCCATGCTCCTTTGTATACACAGAACTGAAGAAAGTATTTAATAAATTAGCCTTCTCTTTGTCCCCAGTCACCCACTCTAGATTATTTTGTAAAGGGCCTACATGCTCAGACTTGACCTTTTTACTATTAATATATTTGAAGAATTTTTGGGGGTTTGTCCTACTATCTTTTGCAATCTGTCGTTCATTTTGAATTTTTGCATCCTTGATTTCCTTTTTACATATCCTGTTATATTCTTTGTAACATTTAAATGACACTAGTGTTCCCTCATTTTTATATTTTTTAAAAGCTCTTTTCTTATAGTTTATAGCTTTTTTAACTTTGGCAGTGAGCCACATAGGTTTTATTTTTAGCCTTTTAAACTTATTGCCCATGGGAATATACTTTGCAGTGAGTTCACAAACAGTCTTTTTGAAGAATTCCCATTTCTGTTCTGTGCCCATTGATGCCAATATTCCTTCCCAGTCTAAGTCCTGGAGAGCAGCACTCATCCTTGGAAAATTTGCTCTCTTGAAATTAAGTGTTTTTATCTTTCCTGTATGTGATTTTTGCTTACAACTAACATCAAATGAAATCATGTTATGGTCACTGCTACCCAGGTGTTCCTTTATCTGAACATTAGTAATACGCTCTGCATGGTTTGAGATTACCAGGTCCAACAGAGCATCATTCCTAGTTGGGGCCTCAATAAACTGGACCATAAAATTGGCCTGCAATAGGTTTATAAATTTTTGCCCTTTAACTGTCCCAGCAGTTCCATTACTCCAGTCAATTTCTGGGTAGTTAAAATCCCCCATTATTATCACCGTCCCAGCCCTTGCAGCCCTTTCCATCTGTGCAAGGAGCTGAGTCTCTAACTCCTCATTAACATTGGGTGGTCTATAACAAACTCCAATGATTAGCTTTGAACTACGCACATCTGTATGCAGTTCCACCCATAATGCTTCAGACTCATCACACTCTCCATCCACCAGGTCCTCTTTCACACTCGCTTTGAGATCACTTCTCACATAGAGACAGACCCCTCCACCCTTCCTTTTTACCCTGTCTTTCCAAAAGAGTGCATAGCCAGGAATATTAATAGCCCAGTCGTGTGAGGAATGAAGCCAAGTTTCAGCAATACCGATTACATCATAGCTCTCCTCATGCATCAGAGCTTCCAACTCACCTATTTTGCTTGGCAGACTTCTGGCGTTGGTGAACAGACACTTTAATGCATTAATATTATTTGACCGGTCACATACTATCCTCTTGGGTGTTCCCAGATTGCAACTAGGACTTGCTACTATACTTACCTTGGGTTTATGTTCTTTGGTTACCCTACCACTAATGCCCCTAATACTACCCTTTAGAATATGTTCCCCGCTGACTCTCACTATCTCTGGACCCTCCCCCCTGTCACCTAGTTTAAAAACCCCTCTAACTTTTTGGCCATCCTTATTCCCAGCTGATCTGCACCCTCCTCATTTAGGTGCAGTCCGTCCCTTCTATAGTACTGGTTATCGACTGAGAAGTCGGCCCAGTCCTCCAGGAACCCAAACCCCTCCTTACTACACCAGCTCTTCAGCCACTTGTTCACTTCCCTAATCTCCCTCTGCCTTTCTGGTGTGGCTCGATGTACCGGTAGTATTCCCGAGAATACTACCTTGGAGGTCCTTTTCCTCAATTTAGCTCCCAAGTCCCTAAAATCGTTCTTTAGGACAATCCATCTGCCTCTGACTTTGTCATTGGTGCCAACGTGCACCATGACAGCTGGGTCTTCCCCAGCCCCTCCCAGTAATCTGTCCACCAGATCCGTGATGTGCCGAACCCGAGCGCCCGGTAGACAACATACAGTTCGGCGCTTCAGGTCTTTGTTACAGATTGCCCTCTCTGTCCTTCTAAGAATTGAGTCCCCTACCACCAGAATCTGTCTTTCCTTTCCCTTCGCTTCCCCCCCACTCTCACTGGAGGAGTTCTTCCCCTGGCAGCTAGGAGAGTCCCTCAGCTCCAGCAGTGCTGGTCCCGGACTGGTTTCACCAATGTCACTCAATGGAGCATACTTATTGGGATGCTCCAGCCCTGGATCGGCCTCCCTGGCACTTCGCCCTCTACCCTTCCTGACTGTCACCCATCTACTATTTTATAGTGCCTGCACCTCTTTGACTCCACCCACCTCTGTGCTGGCCCCTGCCATCACCTGCCGGGTACGTATCCAGCTCTCCTTTAGTGTGGAGGGACTTCCCAGTGCTGACAGTTGCTTCCCTAGATTCAGAACCTGGGCTTCCAGGGAAACAATGTGCTTACATTTTGCACAGCAGTAATCGCCCTCGATCAGATGATCAAGGAACGCATACATGCTGCAAAATGTACACCGAGTCGCCTCGCCACACCCGCTGGGCATCGTACCTATTAATTTAATGAGGATTCGAGATTATACCCTGTCCAAATTACCTAACACTAGCTTCCTGACCCAACTATTCAACAAGACAATACACAGGTACTCAACAAGACAATACACAGGTACTCAACAAGACAATACACAGGTACTCAACAAGACAATACACAGGTACTCAACAAGACAATACACAGGTACCACGCAGACCCACGTGCACCCACAGACCAACGGACCCGCGTGCACTCGCAGACCAGCGTGCACTCGCAGACCAACGGACCCGTGTGCACTCGCGGACCCGCGTGCACTCGCAGACCAACGGACCCGCGTGCACTCGCAGACCAACGGACCCGCGTGCACTCGCAGACCAACGGACCCGCGTGCACTGCTAATGCACTTGGAAGTGTACTTGGAAGTGCAGTCGCTGTAGATCTTAAGAGGGCATGCAAGGAAAATAAAAAACAGTTTTTCTTGTACATGATTGAATGATAGAAATCAGCAGAGCTTCTCCTCATTTCAGATCTTCCCCTCAGATTTACAGCGACTGCACTTCCAAGTGCATTAGCAGTGCACTTGTAGTGCAAAGTGGATTTGCCTTTAGTAAATCAACCCCATTGTCTCTAATCAATGCCACAGCAGACAGGGCCGGATTTCCCACAAGGCCACCGAGGCCAGGCCTCGGGGCGGCAGTGGTGCAGGGGCGGCGCCGCTCCTGCGGCGACTTCTTGGCTTTCGCGGCCGTCCCCCCTGCACTAATATAGACCCCGGCTGCCTGCGGCGGGCGCGGCGCCGGCACTTTGCTAGGCTGTGTGAGGCTGTGAGAGACAGGCACGTGCGCGCGATGACTTCCTGGTGCAGGAAAAAAAAGAGAGGTAACTGGCGGAGGCGGAGCCTAATGCTCCGCCTACCCTCCTCTGCGCCAACCGCGTGGCCAGGAGCAGGGGTCTCTGTGACCAGTGACAGTGACGTGACTTGTGACGTGAGGAGAAGAGACAAGTCACGAGAAAAAGGGGGAACCCTACCCTCTCTGCGTGGCCGGCATCATCTCCCCCAGGCCAGGAGCAGAGGTCTGATGCTGCGTACACACGTTTTTAATGTCATTGAAAAAAACAACGTTTTTCTCTACGTGATTCTTCTCAAGCCTACCTTGCCTACACACGATCATGAAAAAAATTGCTAGAGCAAAGCGCGGTGACGTACGAAATGTACGACGGCACTATAAAGGGGAAGTTCCATTTGGATGGCGCCACCCATTGGGCTGCTTTTGCTGATCCTTGTGTTAGAAGTTTGGTGAGAGACGATTCGCGCTTTTCAGCCTCGTGCTCTTCAGTCCGTTACAGCGTGACGAATATGCTATCTCCATTACGAACGCTAGTTTTACCAGAACGAGCGCTCCCGTCTCATCACTTGCTTCTGAGCATGCACGTTTTTTTCACGTCGTGAAAGCCTACACACGGCCGTTTTTCATGACGAGAAAAATGACGACGTGAAAAACGACGAGAAAAATTAGAGCATGTTCAAAATTTTTCATGGCCATTTTTCACGTTCTGAAAAATGCTCTGAAGCCCACACACGATCGTTTTTAATGACCATTTTAAAAAATTGCATTTTTCTCGTCATGAAAAACGGTCGTGTGTACGCGGCAGGAGACTGTGACGTAACCACCACCACCACCAGAAAAAGAAGGGAACCCCCAGGCAGCAACAGCAGCCAGCAGGGATCATTAGCACTGAGTGCAGCCTAGCAGGTACCTTGATTTGAAGATTATTGATGATCATGTTGTGCATGTGTGTGTGCCACTGTGCCTGGCCCAAGCAGAAGCAAGCAGACAGTTAAATATTATAGTGCTGGATTATATAAATATGCAGCCATAGATATCACAAATAAAGTGTAATAAAGTGATTTGCGCAACAGGCTGTTGCACAAATCACTTTATTTATGATATCTATGGCTGCTAGTGCTATGCATATTTATATAATCCATATTGAGCACTATATTTGATTGGTTGCTTCTACTTGGCACACACGCACAATCGCACATGATGATGACTTTAAGTCATCATCATCATGTGTGATTGTGCGTGTGTAGCTAAAAAAACCCTAAAAAGGAAAACACTGCGCTAGATAATAAATGGTGAACTTCACCGTGATAGATAAATAAATGGATGATAAATAGATCATAAATGATGAACTTCTACCAAAAATGTAGATACAAAACTCAAAAAATATGTGAAAAAAAGGGATACAGCGCTAAGTGATTGAGTAAGATCATGACAAAGGAATACCGTATATACTTGAGTACAGTGGCGGCTGGTTCTCAAATTTTTTGGGGGGGGGCGCAAACAAACTGAAAAAAAAAAAATCATCAATTGCCGCCACTGTGCCCATTAAACGCAGCCACTGTGCCCAAACGCCACTAGTTTGTCCCCAAATGCAGCCAGTTTCCCCCCCATATGCAGCCAGTTTCTCCCCCATATACAGACAGTTTCTCCCCCATAATACAGCCAGTTTCTCCCCCATATGCAGCCAGTTTCTCCCCCATATGCAGCCAGTTTCTCCCCCATATGCAGCCAGTTTCTCCCCCATAATACAGCCAGTTTCTCCCCCATATGCAGCCAGTTTCTCCCCCATAATGCAGCCAGTTTCTCCCCCATAATGCAGCCAGTTAATCCCCCATAATGCAGCCAGTTAATCCCCCATAATGCAGCCAGTTTCTCCCCCATAATGCAGCCAGTTTCTCCCCCGTAATGCAGCCAGGTTCTCCCCCATAATGCAGCCAGTTTCTCCCCCATATGCAGCCAGTTTCTCCCCCATAATGCAGCCAGTTTCCCCCCCATAATGCAGCCAGTTTCTCCCCCATAATGCAGCCAGTTTCTCCCCCATAATGCAGCCAGTTTCTCCCCCATATGCAGCCAGTTTCTCCCCCATAATGCAGCCAGTTTCTCCCCCTAATGCAGCCAGTTTCTCCCCCATATGCAGCCAGTTTCTCCCCCATATGCAGCCAGTTTCTCCCCCATAATGCAGCAAGTTTCTCCCCCATAATACAGCCAGTTTCTCCCCCATATGCAGCCAGTTTCTCCCCCATAATGCAGCCAGTTAATCCCCCATAATGCAGCCAGTTTCTCCCCCATAATGCAGCCAGTTAATCCCCCATATGCAGCCAGTTTCTCCCCCATAATGCAGCCAGTTTCTCCCCCATAATGCAGCCAGTTTCTCCCCCATAATGCAGCCAGTTTCTCCCCCATATGCAGCCAGTTTCTCCCCCATATGCAGCCAGTTTCTCCCCCATAATGCAGCAAGTTTCTCCCCCATAATGCAGCCAGTTTCTCCCCCATAATGCAGCCAGTTTCTCCCCCATATGCAGCCAGTTTCTCCCCCATAATGCAGCCAGTTTCTCCCCCATAATGCAGCCAGTTTCTCCCCCAATATACAGCCAGTTTCTCCCCCATAATGCAGCCAGTTTCTCCCCCATAATGCAGCCAGTTTCTCCCCCCTATGCAGCCAGTTTCTCCCCCATATGCAGCCAGTTTGTCCTCATAATACAGCCAGTTCCCCCCCCCCCAGCCCTGCACTTACCTTCCTCGAGTCAGCGTCGTCCTTCTTCCATCCTCGATGTCTTCTCCCGCCCTCGATGTCACTTCAGCCAATCAGGTTACCGGTAACCAGACCCGGTGAACCTGATTGGCCAGGGAAAGCACCCCTGTGCGTCCTCTCATTAGATATTTAGAAGCCGATTACAGCCCTCAGGCTGTAGTCGGGAAGCCTATCAGAGCCTGCTGGCTCTGATAGGCACTTCTAAAGGCCAATCAGACGCTGTGATTCAGATGGCCGGCTCTCAAGGGGCCGCCATCTGAATAGTGGGCGGCAGCAATACATAGGTTCATGCAATGCATGAACCTATGTATTGTTGTGGTGAGTGACGGCCGGGAGCAGAAGCGAGCGGTAGCGGCGCTTCTGCGCCCACTATGGTCGCACCGCCATGTGTGAAAAAAAGACATTTAAAAAAAAAAACTCTTAAAGGGCCCGTTTCTTTTTTTTTTTTGGTGACCACAGGAGGGGGGGGGGGGGGGGCAGCGCCTGGGCGCCCCTATGGACGGGCCACCACTGCTTGAGTATAAGCTGACCCGAGTATAAGCCGAGGTACCTAATTTTACCACAAAAAACTAGGAAAATGTATTGACTCGAGTATAAGCCGAGGGTGAGAATGCAGCAGCTACTGTAAGTGGAAGAGGGTCAACAATGCCCGTTTGCACACCTTATTGTGCCAATTGCAACCTCACTGTGCCAACCTCACTGTGCCAATTGTCACTGTGCCCAACCTCACTCTGCCCATTGCCACCTCACTGTGCCCATCCTTACTGTGCCAATCCTCACTGTGCCAATCCTCACTGTGCCCGTTGTCAGTGTACCTGAAATTGAGAGGCTGCGGGCGTCCATTCATTGTTTAAAACTTGCGGTCTCCTCCTGATCCCTTCCGTGATAGGCGTTTCTCAGCAGACACAGTTCCGCCTATCACAACGGTTCTCTCATCCTCGGACTCAGTTTCCCAGCAGACACTGTTTTCAGTGTTCCGCCAATCACGGACATCCTCTTGTCCGAGGATGAAAAGGCGTCCGTGATTGGCAGAACACTGAACACAGTGTCTGCTGGGATGCGTGAGGATGAGAGAACATTCGTGATAGGCGTTTCTCAGCAGACACAGTTCCGCCTATCACGGAAGGGACCAGGAGGAGGCCGCGAGTTTTAAACGATGTACGCCCGCAGCCTCTCAATATTTTCAGGTACACTGACTCGAGTATAAGCCGAGGTGGGCATTTTCAGCCCAAAAAAAAGGGCTGAAAATCTCGGCTTATGCCGTGTACACACGATAAAGTTTCACGGCGGTGAAAACACCGCCGTGAAACCCGACGGGAAAAACGAGGACCGGCTTGGTCCCCTACACACGGCTATTTTTCACGACATGTTTTCTCTTGGTCGAGAAAACCGGCCGTGTGTAGGCTCCCTAGCAGTGTTTCCCTATGGGAAAACTGCCAAGGAAAAAAATGCAGTGATTCGCGACGAGAAAAATTAGAGCAAGTTCTAATTTTTCTCGTCATGATTCTCACCATTTTTCTCGTCGGGAAAAATGCTGGAGAGCCTACACACGGCCGTTTTTCTCGTCCAAGAGAAAAAATGAAATTTTTCCCGACGAGAAAAGTGATCGTGTGTATGCGGCATTATACTTGAGTATATACGGAGTGAAAAATGTATGCAAATATAAAACACATGTGAAAAAGGCTTATGTGAATGCCTTCAAAATATAACACCAAACAAATCAGTGACTGCAAAATGTGTGTGTGTCACACCATCACATATAAATAAAATGCATATAATGAAAAACAGCATAAAAACAGTCCCATAGAATGGTTCTTATCTGTGACGACAAAAGAAGATAAAAAGTGAAGAAAAAAAGTCCCAAATAGCAGCAGATGAAGGCTAATGCCGCGTACACACGATCATTTTTCCCGTCGGGAAAAATTACATTTTTTTTTTTCGCCGAGAAAAACGATCGTCTGTGGGCTTTATGCCGTTTTTCTCGTTGAGAAAAACGGCAGGAAAAACGACGAGAAAAATTAGAACATGTTCTAAATTTTCTCATCGTTTTTTCCATCATTTTTTTCCGCGGCAGTTTTCCCATAGGGAGACACTGCCGCGGAGCCCACAGACGGTCGTTTTTCTCGTCAAAGAAAAAAATGACGGGAAAAACGGTCGTGTGTGGGGGAACATGCCGTTCCCTCGTTTTTCTTTTTTTTTCATGCCGTGATTCACGGCGGTGTTTTCACCGCCGTGAATCACGATCGTGTGTACGCGGCATAAGGCCTCGTACACATGGCCGAGATTCTCGTTGAAAAAAACATGTCGTTTTTTTCGACGAGATTCTTGGACAAGAAACTTGTCCCGGCCGAGTGTACACACGCTCGTTTCAAAGAACCCGCGGTTCTTTGAAAGGAGCGTACGCGGTGACGTCATCGACTACGTCGAGCATGCGCTCGTCACATTCGATGCCGTCGCCGCCATCTTGGTATACCCTACGTATGCCTAGGAAGCTACCGCGCATGCGTCAAATTCATTTCGAACATGCGCGGGCTTCCGGGAGGACAGGTAAGTGTACACACACTCACTTTTCTCGTCGAGAAACATGCCGAGGAGAATCTCGACGAGAAAATAGAGAGCAGGTTCTCTATTTTCTCGTCGAGGTTTCTTGACGGTTTTCTCGACGAGAAACCCGATAGCAGCGTACACACGACCGATTTACTCGGCAAGACCTCTCTGCAAGTTTCTTGCTGGTTCTTGCCGAGAAAATCGGTCGTGTGTACGAGGCCTGACAGATGAATCCTAAAATAGGTGATCAATCCTTATGGGACCATTCCATAGTAGTGCAAGAAAGGAGGATTAGTTACAAATGAATTCCATCCACCGTTGGTGCACCCAAGGAAGGTAATGTAGTCTCCTTACCCTATTTCAATGACCGCTATCACGGCGGTCAATCCAGGCACAGGGGTTTTAGGTCTCCCTATAGACCCATGTAGATGGCTGGGTAGCGGAGGTATAACAACACTGATATCAGGAAGATGTATGCCGGGTGACAGCGATGAGAAGAGCTGACAGGAGCCGAGCCGTGCAGTGCAGCCTATGGATGGGCTGAGAGTAAAGAAGAGGCGGGCGGAGCTGCGTATCTGTGTGTGTCAGCGAGCAATGTATTTTTATCTTCTTTTGTCACAGATAACAACCATTCGATGTGTGTGCCAGGCCCAAGCAGAAGCAAGCAGCCAGGTAAATTATGGATTATATAAATATGCATAGCAGCCATAGATATCATAAATAAAGTGTAATAAAGTGATTTGTGCAACAGGCTCATTAAAGGGGTTGTAAAGGCAATTTTTTTGATTTTTTTTAAATAACAAACATGTTATACTTACCTCCACTGTGCAGCTCGTTTTGCACAGAGTGGCCCCGAACCTGGTCTTCTAGGGTGCCTCGGCGGCTGTCTTGGCTCCTCCCCGCAAGAACTAACCCCCTTCATGCAAGCTCTCTCACATATGGGTTAGTTCTTGCGGGCGCGCTCCCGTGATACACTCAGCGGCTATAGCCGCTGAGTGTATCACTCGGCCCCGCCCCCGGCACACCATGTCATTGGATGTGATTGACAGCAGCGCAAGCCAATGCCTGCGTTGCTTTCAATCCATCCACTCTAGCCAATCAACGGCCAGGCTGAGTGGCAAAGAGGACGTCAGGGGCAAGCGCAGCAAGTGAACGGGCTCAGGTAAGTAAAATGGGGGGGCTTGGGGGGCCAGTATTGTTGGATGTTTTTTCTAGGGATGCACCGAAGTTTCGGCCGCCGAAAATTATCGTCCGAAAATGGTGTTTTCGGTATCGTCCGAATGACAAAAACAGCCGATACCAAAAAGGGGGCCTGGTCTGCCCTGGGTGCTGCCCATTGTGGGAGTGTCCCTCTGGCGCACCCAGTCCTCCCCTACCTCCTCCCCTCCCTCCTCCTCTCCTTGATCTCTGTGTGTGTGACAGGGCGGGCACTCTATTCCTCCCTGCAGCGGAAGTCGGAGCTGTCCGCGGTGAGAGTCGGGCGAGAGGAGGCCGCGGTGCATTGTTGGCATTGCTGATCTTGCTGTTATTGCTGTTCTTTGCATTTTCCAATTGTCCTTTGTGTTTTACTGAAAAGGTCCTTTTGTTCCATTTTGTAACTTACAGCAGAAAAATTACACCTGGAATCTAGTAGGTTAGTGAAGCATCTTCATTTTCCTGTGAAGTTATACTGTATACTGCTGATTACCTGGAACTTTTACACACGCAGCCATATATGTATGAGTGTCCAATGGATAGTCTCTGATCATCTCCTGTAATGTGTCCCCAGTCTCTGACCATCTCCTGCACTGTGTCCCCAGTCTCTGACCATCTCCTGTAATGTGTCTGCAGTCTCTGACAATCTCCTGTACCATGTCCCCAGTCTCTGACCATCTCCTGTAATGTGTCTGCAGTCTCTGACAATCTCCTGTACCATGTCCCCAGTCTCTGACCATCTCCTGTAATGTGTCTGCAGTCTCTGACAATCTCCTGTACCATGTCCCCAGTCTCTGACCATTTCCTGTAATGTGTCCGCAGTCTCTGACAAGCTCCTGTACCGTGTCCGCAGTCTCTGACCATCTCCTGTAATGTGTCTGCAGTCGCTGACCATCTCCTGTACCATGTCCCCAGTGTCTGACCATCTCCTGTGTAAAAATATTTTTTTTAAAACAGTCACTTTCGGTATCGGTGCTGTTTCGGTATCGGTTTCGGTTTTCGGCATCTTGTATTTTTAATTTTCCGTATCGGTTTCGGCACCAAAAAACCCATTTGGTGCATCCCTATTTTTTTCACCTTAATGCATTAAGGTGAAAAAAAAAGCCCAACTGTATTGATCACATGTCCCTTCACTGGCCAAGGACCTGCCCCTTTTGTATATTGTATGTTAGAAACTTAAAGGCTGTTATTTAAATAGTGAGAACATTTTTAAATGCCACAGTAAGAGAAAGATTAGGTGTCATTAACAAACTACTATTTTCTTGATTTAGAAAAATGTTAGAGAAAAGACAAAAATTGAGTGGCCATGACTACCACCAAAATGCAAAGGAGAAAGCTGAATGTATAAAAGAAGAGCTCAAGCACATGCCAAAAATACAAAGTTATTTCTCTAACAGAGGCACTGCTGGAGGTTCTGTACCTGTGGAGACTGAACAGGTGGCAGAAGGGCAGCAATACATAGAAGACAATACCACTGAGCCTGTTGCAACTTCTGAAATAATTTATGCTAATGAAGAAGCCAATATTGATTTGGTATTTTCTTCTGATCCTGTGGATTGGGATAGGAATAGTGAAAAGCTGATGGACTATTTAGCTATAAATGGCATAACTCAAAATAAAAATGCTGACTTTTCCTTATCGGCTCGCAAATATTCTGATCGGACCCCGTCATTCTCCAATTTCTTGTTTAAACGCAAACTGCTGAATAGAGAACTGTATGAGAGAACCTGGCTGGTATACTCTGAGAAAGCAAAAGCTGCTTTTTGTGCCCCTTGTCATCTTTTTGGTAGTTCATCTGCTAAATGTCAGCTGGCTCGAGAAGGATTTAGTGATTGGAAGAATGCTTCTGTTCGCCTAAGAGAACACGAAGACTCTGAGCAACATAAAACATGTTTTATGAGATTAAAAAACAGAAACGCTGCATGTGGCAAAATGGATAACATGCTAATTTTGCAACAAAACAAAGAAAGAGAGTACTGGAGAAATGTCCTCAGGCGTGTTGTTGCGGTTGTGAAGGCTTTATCTTCTCGTGGATTGGCATTTAGAGGCACAGATGAAAGTTTTGTCTCTCATACAAATGTTAATTATCTCACGTTTCTTGAACTCATTGCTGAGTTTGATCCCGTCATGGATGAGCACATTAAGCACTATGGCAATGCTGGCTGTGGCACAGCATCCTATCTGTCCAAAACTCTTTGCTATGAATTCATTGAAATATTAGCAGTCAGTATGTTAGATGCAATAATTGTCGAGGTGAAGGATGCTAAATATTACTCGATAAGTGTGGATTCAACCCCAGATGTTTCTCACGTGGATCAGCTAGCCTTCATTATACGATATGTGAATAACGAGGGTGTGCCAGTGGAACGATTTATAAAGTTCATACCACATATTGGCCACAAAGCTCAAAGTTTATTTAAAGCTGTAAGTGATACATTAGAATTTCACCAACTTGACCTTCAGAATTGTAGAGGTCAGTCATACGATAATGCTAGCAATATGGCTGGCCCATATTCTGGACTTCAGGCTCGTTTTAAAGAACGAAATCCACTAGCTATATATATACCATGCTCTGCACATTCCCTGAACCGTGTAGGAACATGTGCTGCAGAAAGCTGCGTAGAAGCATTATCATTCTTTGGAGTCATCCAACAGCTGTATACATTTTTTCTGGCTATACCAGTAGGTGGGAAGTCTGAACTTCTCATTTAAATGCCAAGTCCACGGTTAAAAATCTGTCTGTCACAAGATGGTCAGCACGCAGTGATGCATGTCGTACTCTGAGGAAATCATTGACAGAAATTATTGAAGCCCTGGAAGCAATAGAGGATGATGACTCTCAAAGGCCAGTGACAAGAAGTGAGGCTGCAGCACTTCTAAGAAGTCTGAATTGTCTGGAGACCGCCTTGCAACAAACAAACGGTTGCAGAGTGCAGATGTAGACATTTCAGAAGTTGTGAAGCTCTATGGGGCACTTCTCCACCTCATGCAAGGCTATAGAAATGAGTTTGAAAGGTTGGAATCAGAAGCCAAAGAACTCACTGGTCTTGACCATTTCAAAACCGCCTGCGCTAGAGCTATAATTTTTTTTTTACATTTGATGTAAGTCAAGAAGGAGACGTACAGTTAAATGCTACAGACCGTTTCAGGGTAAACACGTTCTTTGCAATTCTTGACAAATTAAACAATGAGCTGCAAAGAAGATCTGAGGCTTATGAACAAGTCTACAACAAGTTTCATTTTATTAAAAAGCTTACTACACTAGTGTAGCGGGGTATTGCCCTTTAATCCATCAGAGACTACATTACCCAGTACACTTTAAAGCACCCAGGGTGCATTGCCCCACGCAAGGACTGCTGGGGTGGACTTTATAAGGGAGAGGCGGAGCCCAGTCTTTCTCTTTGTACACCGCCCGCCCAGCAAGTTGAACTGCTGCTTGAGCTCCTGTGACTTTAGGCCAGAAGCCTGGGCTTTTTCTCCAAAGAGCCTTCCGCTCGCACCAAGGAACCTGAGGGACGTCTCTCCTTTGATACTGCACCTTTGCCAGGAGGACCGAAGACCCGGATGTCAAGGAATTGGTGTACTTAGACACCGCAGTGGAAGAAACGGACGCGGACTGGTCCGGTTGGGTGAGAGAACACTTGCTCATAGACAGACACAGAATCCCTGTTACATTGGTGGATTACAAATTCTATTCTTCAAGTGTACCACCGTTGCTAGCGAAGATTTCCCTACAGAACTTCTCCTTAGTTTAGTCAGGCCTGACTGTGTAGCGTAGACATTAGTGGGCGCCATTTTGTCCACGGGGGGAAATAGCTGAAAAAGGGACTGTTTAGCCCTGTACACACGATCGGATAACCTATGGATTTTCGTCCGATGGATTTGTCCATCGGAAATCCGATGAAACTGTTTTTCATCAGTCTTGCCCACACAGCATCAGTCAAAAAACCGACCGTTCCAAACGCGGTGACGTAAAACACTCCGATGAGCCGAGAAAAATGAAGTTTAATGCTTCTGAGCATGCGTCGACTTGATTCTGAGCATGCGTGGGTTTTTGATCCGATGGACTTGCCCATAGACGATCTGAGTTTTCGATCGGTTTTTTATCCATCGGAAAAATTTAAAACATGTTCTATTTTTTAAAACCGATGGAAAAAAGACCGATGGGTCCCATACACGATCTGTTGGTCTGATGAAAACCATCCATCGGACGGTTTTCATCAGTCAAACCGATCGTGTGTACGGGGCTTTAGAGTTGCATAGCATATTATACTTGTCTGCTCATATGAACACTGTTTATTGCAGGGCTCTGCACATGACATGTACACTACTGTTTTATTACTTACTCACTAATCTAAGTAAACGTACCAGGGTTAAGTATATTGGTGTCTGTGTCCTTTACTTTGCAGAAGAGACAGGTAAAGAAAGTTTTAAAATATTGCTGTGTGTTCTTGTCATAGGACTGTGCCGCTGTGAGTTACAGGCCTCACAGTCTTATTACCTTTCCCCCTACTAACTGTGCCAAGGGAGGTTAGAGCCGATTGCCAGGGGTTGACAGCGATGCACTACAGGGCCCAAAATCATACAGGCAGCCCTCTTAACTGGGGGTATTGATACACGTAGGGGCTCGGGTCCGGGATTCCTGTATACTGCACGCTGCAATCAAGCCGGTCAGAAGTACCAGCATGGACCCGCCAGAAATGACACCGTGGTGCGCAGCGGTTGGCACAGATTCAACGAGGCGGTAGTTATTGAACTCCCGGGGGGGATCTGGCAAGAAAACGAGATAAAGCAGCTCATAATGTCGTTGTCTCCGAATCTGAAGGCATGGGTGATGGAGAGGAGAAGTTCCGGAAGATTTTAGAGGTCAGAACATAAAAGCCATAGATAACCAGCTATACCGCTTAGTGCATACGAGGGCTGCAAAGAAGGAATCCCCAAGAACCTCTCCGCCATCATCCCCGCTACTCTTCTCCAAAATGGAAAGTAGTCGGGAAACGATAGCCCCGGGGACACCCCTGGCAGCCACAGGGCCGGAACTATTGAATGCTCTGGGAGACTTTGTCACTAAGTGCCAGAAGAGCAATACGGTTCATGTGGAAGCCGGGTACCGGAAGCTCCGGATCTTTTCAGGAAAGCTACCTGTGCCTTCCGGGGAAGAAGACTTTGACACCTGGATTGAGCAGGCAATGCAGGCAGTAGAAGGATGGGAAGTTCCAGAAGCGCAGAAGAAGCAGCGCATCAGTGAAAGTTTGAAGGGCGCTGCTGCTGAGGCTGTAAAGAACCTTAGGTTCAGCAATGCTGCTTGTACTGCATATGACTACCTGGCTATGTTGCAGGAGGAATTTGGCCAGCTGGAGAAGGTGACTGAACTAATGTACCAGTTCGAGCATACCCTCCAACAGCCGGGAGAGAAATTATCCGAATATGTCCGGAGGTTAAACAGAATGCTGTGCCAAATTGTACTCAAAAAGGGAATGCTGCCCCAAGTCATAGATGCAACTAGGATGAAGCAGATCCTGAGGGGAGCTTTACGTTCGGATCCAGTTTAGCTCCACTTGAAGACATCTGAAGGAGTCATGGTTTTGAATTACCCAGACCTTGTGCGGATCATAAGGGACGAAGAAGCCCTGTTGAAGGACCAACAGGCGGTTGAGAAGATCACTCCCCTCCCCTCAGTGGGAGTCAAAGCAGCAGTAACCACTGAACGGGACTTAGAAGTGGAGACCTTAAAGTCCCAGATGACTCAAGTGCTGGATTTATTGACCTCTCTACTGGCTAAGAACTCTGGAGCCAAAGAGCAAGAGGAGATCAGGAAGGAACCACGCCAGAGTGTTTCCACTCCAACATCCCCACAGGGAAGAAGAAAAACCGTCTGTTTCAACTGTGGAGGAGTCGGCCATTTCGGAAGAGTGTGCCCCAGTCCAAGGAAGAACCGAGGCACTTACCACCAGCCGGCGGAAAACTTCAGAGAGCCCCGGTGAAGAAGTCAGTCGGGCGCCCACTATTTACAGAAAGCTCCAAAAAGATCCAAAAGCCAGAAGAGGCAAAGGAAAAGAGAAACAATGCCCCTCCTTAAATACCGATGCCACTTGTCAGGAGTTGAAATCTAACAATCTAAGGGAAATCAATGCATACCAGGCCCAACAAGGGTTGAGATTCAGAAAGAAATGGAAAAAAAAAGAAAACATCTAAAGGAAAGTCCAAGAGTCCAAAGAAGGAGACCCCCCAGAAGAGTTTTCCAGCCAAGTTAATAGGGCCCTCCCCCCTAGTCCCCATTTAAGTGGAGGGAGTCTACACCAAGGCCATCCTAGACACAGGAGCCCAAGTGATCCTTTTGTATAAAGACTTTTACCAGAAACACCTGAGTCACGTGCCCCTACAAAAGCTGGAGGACCTAGAGATATGGGGAATTGGTACTCATAGGTTTCCCTACGACGGTTATGTCTCAATAAGGCTGGCCTTCGATCCCTCTGTAACAGGAAAGGCAGAGGTCTTTCACGCCCTGGCAGTAGTTTGCCCTCGCCCACCAGGAGCCAACACGAGTTCCCTGATCATAGGGACCAACACTGATCTGGTCAGGAGACTGCTGACTCCTCTAGCACAGGAGCAGGGTACTTCAGGAGACAGGATCCACCCAGAAGAGGGGGTGGGGAAAGTCTGGAGACTGTCAAGGAAGGAGAAGATGTTGCAGCCTGGTGAGATGACCTGTCTGCAGGCTACTGTGAAACTCTCATGGGAGCAGCCTGGCCCCTTTGTGGTCCTGGAACCAGACCCCCAAGACACCCACCCAGGGTTGGAAGTGATCCCCGAAGTGGTCCCGTTGAGGGCATTAAAAAAGGCGAAGGGCCAGATCCCAGTGAGCATCAGGAATGTCACTAGTTCTCCCATGAAGATTCCGGCCCAGATGTTGCTGGGAAAAGTAAACCCTGCCACCCCAGTGGCCCTGTCCAACTTGAAGAAGGCTGAAGGAGGAGAACACACTCTAGAGAATCTCTGCCTAGAGACCACCACCCTACCACCAGTGTGGAATGAGAGAGCCAAGGCCCAGCTGACCAGATGGAGAAAAATATTCTAAAAGGACGAGTTCAACGTAGGGTGTGCAAGGAGTGCCACCCATAAGATCCGTCTGCAGGAAGACGAACCTTTCCGGGAGAGGGTCCGGCGAGTTCCTCTGGCTGACTTAGAAGATTTACGTGAACAGTTGACGGAACTTAAGAGAACTGGGGTTATTCGGGAGTCCAGAAGCCCATATGCCTCCCCTATCGTGGTAGTCAGGAAAAAGAAGGGGTCGCTGAGACTTTGCATAGACTATAGGACTCTCAATAGGAGGACCATACCCGACCAGTATACCACCCCCAGGATAGAAGATGCCTTACAGAGTCTGTCTGGAGTCAAGTGGTTCAGCGTCATGGACCTAAAGAGTGGGTATTATCAAATCCCAATGCACCCTGATGACAGGGAGAAGACAGCATTTATCACCCCAGTGGGATTCTATGAGTTCAACAGGATGCTTCAGGGCCTGTCAGGGGCCCCTGCCACTTTCCAGAGATTGATGGAGAAGACTGTGGGAGACATGAATCTTATTGAAGTCCTGGTGTACCTAGATAACATCATTGTCTTCGGGAGGACTCTGGAGGAGCACAAAGAAAGGCTGGAGAAAGTCCTGAAGAGACTCAGTGAAGAGGGACTTAAACTCTCCAGGGAGAAGTGTCAGTTTTACCTGTCCTCAGTCCACTATCTGGGACACATAGTGTCTGAAGAGGGAGTGTCCACATACCCTGACAAACTGGAAGCAGTTACCTCCTGGCCCCGACCAAATACAGTGACTGAGCTCAGATCCTTCCTGGGGTTCTGCTCCTACTACCGCAGGTTTGTGGAAGGGTTTGCAAAAATTGCCAAACCTCTGAATGAGTTACTGAAGACAGAAGGAGAGGAGGATGATACTGGCCCCAGGAAGCCCGGAGAGTCTGTGGAAGACCAGTGGACAGAGAAGTGTGAAGCTTTTCTTCGAAATGCTGAAGAAAAGTCTGACCACTGCCCCGGTCTTGGCCTATGCTGACACCAAGAGACCATATGAACTACATGTGGATGCCAGCCATGATGGTCTGGGAGGTGTACTGTACCAGGAGTATGAAGGACAACTAAGGCCAGTCGCCTATGTAAGTAGGAGCACCAGCGGAAAAGAATTACCCCACCCACAAATTGGAGTTCCTGGCCCTGAAGGGGGCAGTTGTGGATAAACTCAAAGACTACCTGTGTGGAGCGGACTTTATAGTAAAGACAGATAAATAACCCACTCACCTACCTTTTCACCACAGCCAAGCTGGATGCCACTGGCCACCGTTGGTTGGCAGCCCTCTCTGGATTCAACTTTACCCTCAAGTATAGACCGGGAACTGGAAACAGAGATGCTGATGCATTGTCCAGAAGGTTTCATACTCCCACTTACCATACAGAAGACTGGACCCAGGTAACCCCAGATGGAGTGCAGGCTTTGTGTCAAGGAGCACAACTTCAAGCTAGTGGCGGATCCAGGGCGGAAGAAATTGGAGTTTCGGTAGTGGGGGTGCCCAAATGCTATTGTGACGTAACCCAGATTGGCGAAGACGACTTGCCAAAATTATCCAAGAAGGACATAAGAAGAGATCAGTTGGAAGACCCCTGGGTAAGACTGGCTTTGGAAGCTCTGGAAGACCAGGATCCGGACAGGCTCTTGCAAGATCCCTCAAAGGAGGCTCGATTAATCCACAAAGAATGGGACAAGTTGCAGGTACATCAAGGGGTGGTCTACCGAAGGGGCCCCTCTGGGGCCCATCTGATGACCTAGAAGAGAAGTGGCAACTGTTTCTGCCAGAGAAACACAGAAAGACTGTCTTAGCTGCCCTACATGACAACCATGGCCACTTAGGGGCCGAACGAACCTTCCAGCTTGTAAGGAATAGATTCTACTAGCCTTGTATGCGAGCTGAAGTGGAGGAGTACTGTCACTCATGTGCTCGCTGCATACAGAGGAAGACATTGCCACGTCAAGCTGCCCCAATGGGCCACCTGCAGAGTCAAGGGCCCTTGGACTTGGTATGCATCAACTTTCTCTGTCTGGAATCTGACTTGAGTGGACATGGAAATGTTCTGGTGATAACCGTCCATTTCACCCGTTATGCCCAGGCCTTTCCAACTAAAGACCAGAAGGCCTCCACTGTAGCCAAAATCTTGGTGCAGAAGTACTTCGTGCATTACGGGTTGCCTCAGCACCTTCACTCGGACCAAGGGAGAGACATTGAGAGCCAACTAATTCGGAAGTTGCTGGACTCTTTAGGCATAAAAAAACTCGTACTACCCCATATCACCCCCAAGGTGATGCCCAACCAGAAAGATTCAACAGGACTCTGTTAAATATGTTGGGGACGCTGAACAGTGAGGAGAAGCAACATTGGGGCAAGCACATAGCTGCCATAGTGCAAGCCTATAATAGTACAGCCAGCGATGTCACAGGGTATTCCCCTTACAGACTTATGTTTGGAAGAGAGGCCAGACTACCAGTGGACTTGGCCTTTGGCACCTCCATGGACCATACATCTGTCGCCTCACACAAAGGATACGTGGACAGACTGCTGAAGAGCTTAAGGCTGGCTTATGAGAAGGCCCAATCAACTTCTGATCAGAGAGGAGCCCGGAACAAACGGAACTTTGACCTTAGGGTCCGTATTCAAGATTTACAGCCTGGAGACAGAGTGTTGCTGAGGAATTTAGAAGTCCCAGGGAAGCACAAGCTGGCAGACAGATGGAAGTCTGAACCTTATGTAATTTGTAAGAAGCTTCCTGGGTTGCCTGTGTACCAGTTGAAGCCTGAAGGAAGAGCGGGGCCACTGAAGACCTGACACAGAAACCATCTGCTGCCCTTTTCTGAAGCAGTCAGGATGTCCCCTACTCTGGATTCCTCTGAGTTACCTTCCGCTCCTTGTACTCCCAGACCCAACACCAGGTCTCAGACAACTCTATTAAGGGAGGAAGAAACTTCAGACCAAAGTGAAGAAGAGGAAATACTGTAGAGCTCAGTTGGCTGTGGCCGTCCCAGGCGCCTGAATCCCTAATAGTGGACCCTTTGTTACCTGAATCCCCCATAAATGACAATTTGAACGCAGAAGCCGCAGAGTTTATGCCTTCTAATGCACATGAATGGATGAATGGGAAGATGCACTAGAATCAGTCCCGGATGAAGATCCAAGGAACTCTCTATACCTCCCTGCATCTGAATCGGATGTCTTTGAAGAAGAAGGTCCAATTGTATCAGTCTTAGTGGAGACATCCTTAGATCCAGAACCCATAACTCCCAGGGAGCAAAGGGTGAAAAGAATTGTCCGCCCTCCTCGGAAATTGACATACACACAGATGGGAGAAAGTTCTGAGGAAACGGTGACTACCGCAAGAAGGACAATTCAAAAGCCTGGCCCCTCCACTGTGCATTTGGTGGAGGGCAACTCCAGCTCACTTTCTGGCACAGTTAGGCAGGTCACTTCTGCTAATGTGGCCTGTGGTCAGAGCAACCTCCCATACCAAGTTTGGTGGGAGGTTCCCCTGCCAAGTTCTTTTGCCATGGTCAATTGCATTACTGTTAGATAATGTTTACGTTATCTCTGGGGACCAAAGATTTTAAGTGGGGGGAGTGTGTAGCGGGTTATTGCCCTTTAAGCCATCAGAGACTACATTACCCAGTACACTTTAAAGCACCCAGGGTGCATTGCCCCGTGCAAGGACTGCTGGGGTGGACTTTATAAGGGAGAGGCGGAGCCCAGTCTTTCTATTTGGACACCACCCGCCCAGCAAGTTTAACTGCTGCTTGAGCTCCTGTGACTTTAGGCCAGAAGCCTGGGCCTTTTCTCCAAAGAGCCTTCCGCTCGCACAGAGGAACCTGAGGGACGTCTCTCCTTTGATACTGCACCTTTGCCAGGAGGACCGAAGACCCGGATGTCGAGGGATCGGTGTACTTAGACACCGCAGCGGAAAAAACGGACGCGGACTGGTCCGGTTGGGTGAGAGAGCACTTGCTCATAGACAGACACAGTATCCCTGTTACATTGGTGGATTACAAATTCTATTCTTCAAGTGCACTACCGTTGCTAGCAAAGATTTCCCTACAGAACTTCTCCTTAGTTCAGTCAGGCCTGACTGTGTAGCGTAGACATTCCTGGGCGCCATTTTGTCCACGAGGGGAAATAGCTGAAAAAGGGACCGTTAGAGTTGCATAGCATATTATACTTGTCTGCTCATTTGAACACTGTTTATTGCAGGGCTCTGCACATGACATGTACACTACTGTTTTATTACTTACTCACTAATCTAAGTAAACGTACCAGGGTTAAGTATATTGGTGTCTGTGTCCTTTACTTTGCAGAAGAGACAGGTAAAGCAAGTTTTAAAATATTGCTGTGTGTTCTTGTCATAGGACTGTGCCGCTGTGAGTTACAGGCCTCACAGTCCTATTACCTTTCCCCCTACTAACTGTACCAAGGGAGGTTAGAGACGATTGCCAGGGGTTGACAGCGGTGCACTACAGGGCCCAAAATCATACAGGCAGCCCTCATAACTGGGGGTATCGCTACACTAGCAACCAGTGATATACAATCTCAGGCTTCCAACCTATGTAACAGCTATCCTGATGATTTGGAAACGTCACTTCCTGATGAATGTCTGCACCTTTGTTCTTACTTGAAGAATATTGATAAAGGTGAAACTTCAATTTCAGAGCTCTACAAAACATTCAAAGCAGAAAAATTGCAGGTTATTTACCCTAATATTGATATAGCAATGCGTATTTATCTTTGCATTCTGGTTACTAACTGTTCAGCAGAACGATCTTTTTCATGTCTGAAACGAGTAAAGAACTATTTACAATCATCTTTGGGTCAAGAAAGACTGAACAGTTTAGCTTTACTTGCCATTGAGTCAGAACTTTTAAATACTTGTCCTACGAAGATATTATCGATGAGTTTGCCAAAAGAAAAGTTAGAACTAAAAAATTGTAGGGAGTTTCTTACTCCTATAATCTTTAAGTATTGTAGCAGTCATCGATAAAGGACGAGAATGGTGGTGTGTGTGTGTGTGTGTGGGGGGGGGGGGCGGCATTGAAGGACCCGGCCTTGGGGCGGCAAAGGGAGTAAATCCGGGCCTGACAGCAGTACAATGTCACCAGACCAGTGCTACCAGTCATTGCAGTTTCCCCAATCACAGCTATACCAGTCACAGTGTCTCTGATCATCGCCACACTAGACATGGGACCCTGATTACCACCACATCAGTCACAGTGTCCCTGATCACCTCCACACCATTCACAGTGTCTCTGATCACCACCACACAAGTTCTAGAAACCCACCATGACCCTTGCTAAATATCTTGGACTGTCGACTTTCCAAAAAGGGGTAATTTCAGCATCTCAAGAAGTGAGACAGGCATTCAATATATCCGGATTGATCAGTTTTCAAATATAATGTACTGTATGTACCGTAGTTGGTAGATTGTATAAATTTCACACAGACTAAATAATATGAAAAGTATAATGATCACTATACTGTGTAAGTGACAAAAATAAGTAGTGCATAAATGTGTAAATAAAGTATTCCAAAAGAAAATCTTTGCAGAATTAATCCTGAGACGTATGGCTGAGGCAGTTTGGTTGTTCTTTCTGTGATGTACTGCTCGTTTTTTAAGGAGATGATGTGAGTGTAATGATTGAAGGTTTTTTGCACGGTGTTTTATTAAAACTGACCATTCGTTATTACACTATTGTGCACTTTCTATTTATTATTCATATGTGGAGCAATCTGGATGTCACAACTTTGGAAGTGGAATTTCTGTTAAAACCTACCTGTGAGGTTGGTGTATGCATACACGCCAAACACGAGAGCATATCATTGTGGTGAGTGTTACATCTGACGGGAGAGGTCTCACTGAACACTTGGGTGTGGTGGAAGATTTGAAGATTAAGGATATACATCGTTTATGAACTTTATGATTTGAATACTTTTGTCACTCTACACACGGGTTCTTGTTTATAGAGTTATTGTGTTCTCAGGATTAATTCTGCAAAGATTTTATTTTGGAATGCTTTATTTACACATTTATGCGCTACTTATTTCTTGTTCATATATCACGGGACACAGAGCAGCATAGTCATTACTATGTGGGTTATATAGAATTACCTTCAGGTGCTGGCACTGGCAACTTCCAAAACAGGAAGTACCCTCCCCTATATAAGCCCCTCCCATCCGGGAGTACCTCAGTTTTTTGCCAGTGTCTAAGGTGTTGGCCAAGGTTAACATGTATTCATCTGGGCTTGTGTACAGGTTCTCTGGGCCTTAGCAAGCTATTCCGGATCCGACCAAAAAAGCTTCATAGCTAAACGGTCGGTACCCGGGGCCTTGCAGAGAAGAGCAAGGTTTTGCCTGTAATGCCTCTCTTAGGAGGGCTGGACCCTGGGATCCAGAGCTCTGGTCATACCCAAAACCAAGAGGCTATCTGTGCAGGGTGCTATACAGGTCCAGGGGAGTGGAATCCTTGGGAACCCGGTCCCTGAAGGTCTAGTACAATGCCTGCCGTGAAAGGTGAAGTTTGGGCTTCTGTGGACCAAACAAAGTCCTGCGGCGGGGAAAAGGTAAGTGGGGGCCCCTCAGGAACTTGGTTCTATTGAGGGGACCCCCAAGCCTAATATGTCTTTCTGCCTGTTACCTAAAAGGTATTCCTGCTAATAGCTGTATATGCCTAAGAAATCCTAGAAATGTTTTTTCATAAAGGAAGTTTTAAAAACTGTAAACCTGGAAATGTTTTTCATAAAGGAGGTTTAAAAAAAAAAAAAGACAAAAGTGCGGTACCTGTGTTTGTCCACTAGAGGCCGCTGTGGAACGTCTTTTTTCTTGGGACTATTCCTTCCATGGTGAAAGTCCAGGCAGATGAGTGAGCTCTCTATCAGGGAAGCTGCATTCCTCTGTCATGCTGCCAAGTAGTTTCCTTCCATCCCCGAGTCCTGGTGAAACAGGGACCCTGGCTCCTCTCCCTACATGGCGCCAAAAGCGCACACGTGCACGCGCGCGCGCACACACGCTTTCTTTTTAAAAGATTTAGCTTCAAAAAAGGGGGCGGAGCCTGGCGGATGACGCGCTCTGTGCGCCCAGCGCTTCTGCGCATGTGCGGGCGTCCCAGCAAGATAAAAGGACTCAGTCCACGCTGCTTGCTATGGACACAGAGCATGAAAAGGAGCTGGTAGCATGGTATAGGGGCTTACAGCGGGCGGTTGATACAGGCATCCCCAGAAAGACGCATTAGTAGACACCCACTGATGTACATAGCAGCAAAATTGCATTAGACTATTTCAGTAAGGGGTGTATTGCGGCTGGAATACCTCAGCTTTGAACTAAGGAATATGCCGCCTAAAAAACTCCGAGATATACCTCTCAGGAAGTGTAGGGGGTCTCCATCGGGCTCTGAGGATCTGGAGCAGTCATCTGCACCCTCCTCCCCTGAGAAATCAGAGGTTAATACCCATAAGGAACCCCCGGGAGTGCCAGGTACTGCGGCTGTCCTCAGTCCACCTGCTCCTGCATATATAACAGAGGAGGTTTTTTCCTCAACTCTGGAGGGATTGGAGCAGAGATTGGCAGCATTGATCGCTTCTTCTCTACAGGAAAGAAAGCGCGCCAGATCTCCATCACCTCCATTAGAGTGCCTGTTGGCAGAGCAACAGTCCCAGGAAGGGACCGACCTACCTGAAGGGGATCAGGAGGAGGTTAACTCTGTTTTTGAGGAATCGACAGTAGATGAACCATTTTCAGCATCACAGACTGAAAGATTGTGGGTCCAGACCCTAACTGACATGGTTCGATCTGCATTTAAAATGCCTCTTGTTGAACCATCAACTACTGCTGTCTCCTCATTGGGGTCGCTAAAAGCTCCCCAGGTTAATTGCTCCTTTCCAATACATCCATTATTGGAAGGACTTATATACCAGGACTGGGAACATCCTGATAAACTATTTGTTCCGCCTAAAAAATTTCCGGTGATCTATCCCATGGAGGAAAAGTTCACCCAGAGATGGAATGTTCCTACGGTGGATGCAGCCATCTCTTCTGTGAACAAATCACTGACATGTCCAGTAGATAATGTTCAAATGTTCAAAGATCCAGTGGATAAAAAATTGGAATCTTTATTAAAATCTGCTTTTTCCACAGCAGGGGCTGTTACACAGCCAGCAGTGGCAGCTATTGGGGTCTGCCAAGCTTTAAAGGATCAAATGAAAATGGTCCTGAGGGATTTGCCAGACCAGCAGGCCCAGGCTCTGGCTGATCTGCCTAGAGCATTATGCTTTGCGGTTGACGCCATCAAGGATTCTATCCATCAGGCCTCCTGCCTCACGCTGTCTTTGGTACATATGCGTAGGCTTCTGTGGCTCAAAAACTGGTCTGCTGAAGCTCCCTGTAAGAAGCTCTTAGTTAGCTTCCCATTTCATGGGGAACGCCTTTTTGGCGAGGACCTGGATAAGTATATCCAGAACATTTCCAGTGGTAAAAGTACTCTCTTACCGAGTAAGAAGAGGTCTAGGGGTCCATCTTTTAAGAGGACTACCTCTCCTATCCCTGCGACGTCTGCTACTAAGCAGTTCCGACGGCCTCCTCGGTCAAACTCAGGGGGTAAAAATCAGGGACAGTCACAGGGTAATAAGAAACCCTGGATCCGAAGGGGTACTAAACCAGCCTCCTAGTCAAGCCTATGAAGGGCTGCCCCCACTCAAACGGGTGGGGGGAAGACTTCAGTTGTTCGCAGAGACCTGGCGGGAGACGATCAAAGACAGATGGGTGCTCTCCGCAGTAACTCTGGGATACAAGTTGGAGTTAAAAGAGTCTCCTCCTTCCCATTTTATGTGGTCAGGCATGCCAAGAGACCCTCTGAAAAGAGGGTCTCTCCTATTGGCGTTAGAACAACTATTGCTCCAAGGAGTAATTATGGAGGTTCCTATGGAAGAGTGGGGGTTGGGTTTCTACTCAAACCTTTTCACAGTCCCGAAGCCAAACGGGGACATAAGACCCATATTGGACCTAAAGAGTCTAAACAAATTTCTAAACGTCCGGTCTTTCCGGATGGAGTCGATCCGATCGGTCACCGCTGTCCTACAAGGGGAGGAATGGTTAGCCTCGATCGACATCAAAGATGCTTACTTGCATGTTCCCATCTTTCCAGGTCATCAAAAATTTCTACGCTTTGCAGTAGAAGGGCGCCATTTTCAGTTCAGAGCCTTACCATTCGGTCTGGCCACAGCACCACGAGTGTTCACAAAAATTCTGGCCCCACTGTTGGCCGATCTAAGAACACGAGGTGTAACGATAATGGCATACCTAGACGACCTGTTGTTGATGGACCACTCAGTTGCCAAGCTAGAAGTGGTAATTGTCGATACAATCAAGTATCTAGAATCTCACGGTTGGGTCATCAACCTGGACAAGTCAGCCCTACAGCCAGTGAAAAACCTGGTATATCTAGGGCTACGGCTGGATTCAGACCAGAGGAAGATTTTCTTACCTCTAGACAAGGTATCCTCTTTGAGGGGCTTGGTCCGTCTGCTTTGTGCAAAAAGACAGCCGTCCATACGCCTGTGCATGAGGCTGCTAGGAAAGATGGTAGCATCATTTGAAGCTGTGCCATACGCCCAATTCCACTCAAGGAATTTACAGAGGGCCATATTGTCAGCCTGGAACGGAAAAGTTCAGGCTCTAGACTTCCCGATGGCTTTGTCCCCTTCCGTTCGGAAGAGTCTCTGCTGGTGGTTGATCCCCCAGTATCTCCAGAAGGGAAAACCCTTCAGCCCGATATCTTGGAAGGTGGTCACTACAGATGCCAGCCTTATAGGCTGGGGGGCAGTACTGGAGCAATGGTCTCTCCAGGGCAGATGGTCAAATGTAGTAAAAACCCTGCCCATCAATCTCTTAGAGATACGAGCAGCCCGGTATGCCCTAGTAGCCTGGACATCCAGACTCCAAGGGTCCCCTGTCAGAATTCAATCAGACAATGCCACAGCAGTGGCATATATCAATCATCAGGGAGGCACCAGGAGTCGTGCAGCCCAGAGGGAAGTAAGTCACATCCTGGAATGGGCAGAAAAGCATGTCCCATGTATATCAGCTGTCTTCATTCCAGGGGTGGAGAATTGGAAGGCGGACTTTCTGAGTCGCCAACATTTATGCCCAGGGGAATGGTCCCTTCATCCCGAGGTCTTCCGAGCAATATGTCAGCGGTGGGGAACACCGGATGTAGATCTGCTAGCATCCAGATTCAACGCAAAGGTGGACAGATTTGTCTCCCGGACAAGGGATCCCCTCGCTTGCGGCTCGGATGCTCTGGTGTTCCCTTGGGATCAGTTCAGACTGATATATGCATTCCCTCCGCTACAATTGTTGCCTCGACTCCTTCGCAGAGTCAGGTTGGAGAAGAAGCCGGTGATCCTGGTGGCTCCAGCGTGGCCCCGAAGGGCCTGGTACGCGGAGATCATCAAAATGTCTGTGGGGAGTCCTTGGACCCTTCCACGTCGTCCGGACCTGCTTTCGCAAGGACCGATATACCACCCTTCCTTACTAACTCTAAGTTTAACGGCCTGGCTATTGAATCCCACATCCTAAAGAAGAGAGGTCTCTCTAACTCTGTGGTATCAACTATAATCAATGCCAGGAAGCCTGTATCCAGGCAGATCTACTATAGAGTTTGGAAGGCGTACATCACTTGGTGCGAGGCCAGAAAATGGCATCCACGTAAGTACGTTATAGGCAGAATTCTGGACTTCCTGCAGTGGGCTGTAGACAGGAAGTTTGCCTTAAGTACTATCAAGGGCCAGGTTTCGGCCTTATCAATACTATTTCAAAGGCCCCTGGCTATGCATTCACTTGTCAAAACCTTTATGCAAGGGGTGACTCGTATTATTCCACCGATTAAAGCTCCCATATGCCCATGGGATCTAAATTTGGTTCTGTCGGTTCTGCAGAAGCAGCCGTTTGAACCTTTGTGGCACATTTCCTTGGTTCTACTCACCAGAAAATTGATATTTTTAGTAGCCATATGCTCGGCTAGAAGAGTGTCGGAATTAGCCGCCATGTCCTGTAAAGAGCCATATCTGGTTATCCATAAGGACAGAGTAGTATTACGCCCTCACCCAGCCTTTCTTCCTAAGGTGGTATCGAGGTTTCACTTGAACCAGGATGTGGTTCTTCCTTCTTTTTTCCCCAAACCAAGCTCGGTAGAGGAAAAGTTATTGCATTCTTTGGATGTAGTAAGAGCAGTTAAAGCTTATCTAAAAGCCACTGCTCAGATTCGTAGAACGGATTCTTTGTTTGTTCTGCCGGAAGGCCCCAGAAAGGGTCAGGCAGCATCAAAATCTACTTTAGCCAAGTGGATTCGACAGGTCATAATACAAGCCTATGGCTTGAGAAGTAGACCGCCTCCGTTCAAAGTTAGGGCGCACTCCACGAGAGCAGTTGGAACTTCATGGGCAGTGCATCACCAGGCCTCCCTGGCTCAAATTTGTAAGGCCGCAACATGGTCTTCAGTACACACGTTTACTAGGTTCTACCAGGTGGACGTTAGAAGTCAGGAGGATGTCGCCTTTGGGCGCAGTGTGTTGCAGGCCGCAAAAGATCCTCATGCCTGATGGCGCCCAGCTTATGTATGGTGTATCCCCCCCCCTCATTTGGCATTGCTTTGGGGCGTCCCACATAGTAATGACTATGCTGCTCTGTGTCCCGTGATGTATGAACAAGAAAGTAGGATTTTTAAAACAGCTTACCTGTAAAATCCTTTTCTTGGAGTACATCACGGGACACAGAGCTCCCACCCCTCTTTTGGGGACACGTATTGCTTTGCTACAAAACTGAGGTACTCCCGGATGGGAGGGGCTTATATAGGGGAGGGTACTTCCTGTTTTGGAAGTTGCCAGTGCCAGCACCTGAAGGTAATTCTATATAACCCACATAGTAATGACTATGCTGCTCTGTGTCCCGTGATGTACTCCAAGAAAAGGATTTTACAGGTAAGCTGTTTTAAAAATCCTACTTTTTGTCACTTACACAGTTTAGTGATCATTATACTTTTCACATTATTACTTTTAAAGTGGCAGCTGGTCGCAAGTTTACACCTACATCTCCAACAGCGCAGTGATGGGAAATCAAGAGGGCGACTTTTGTTTGATTACCATTTTTTTCTAGACTAAATAATATACACTGATTTGGGTGATGTATTACCAAAAAATGAAGCAGAATAAATATTGGCCTAAATTTATGAATAAATATTATTATTTTTTGCAAAATGTTTTTACAAAATGAAGAAATCATTTATTTTTTTAAATATTCAGCCTTTTTTCCCTTATATAGCAAAAAAGAAAACCCCCGATGATGATTAACCACTTAAGGACCGGACCATTATGCAGCTTAAAGACCTGACTACTTTTTTGCGATTTGGCACTGCGTCGCTTTAACTGACAATTGTGCGGTCGTGCGACGTGGCTCCCAAACAAAATTGGCGTCCTTTTTTTCTCACAAATAGAGCTTTCTTTTGGTGGCATTTGATCACCTCTGTGATTTTTTTTTTTGCGCTATAAACAAAAATAGAGCGACAATTTTGAAAAAAATTTAATATTTTTTACTTTTTGCTATAATAAATATCCCCCAAAAATCTATAAAAAAAAAAAAAAAATGTCCTCAGTTTAGGCCGATACGTATTGTTCTACATATTTTTGGTAAAAAAAAATGCAATAAGAGTTTATTGATTGGTTTGCGCAAAATTTATAGCGTCTACCAAATAGGGGATAGTTTTATTGCATTTTTATTAATTTTTTTTTCTAGTATTGGCGGCGATCAGCGATTTCTATCGTGACTGCGACATTAAGGATGGACACATTGGACACTTTTGACACTATTTTGGGACCATTATCATTTTTACAGCGAACAGTGCTATAAAAATGCACTGGTTACTGTAAAAATGACACTGGCAGTGAAGGGGTTAACCAGGAGGGGGCGCTGTAGGGGTTAAGTGTGCCCTGATGTGTGTTTCTTACTGTGGGGGCGTGGCTTAGCGTGTGACGTCACTGAGCCTGTCACTGAACAGACAATCAGTGACAGGCTCACTAGGAAGCACGGGGAGAGGTTTGTTTACACTTACCTCTCCCCGTTCTTCCTCTCTGTGACCCGATCGCGGGACACCGGCGTTCCTGCGAGGACGGTCACGGAGAAGAGGACCGGGTCGCGAGTGCCCCGCCGGCGGGGCGCTCACGACCCACGGCTGGGATCTTAAAGGGGACGTACCTGTACGCCCTTGTGCCCAGCCGTGCCATTCTGCCGACGTACATCGGCGTGCGGCGGTCCTTTAGTGGTTAAATACCACCAAAAGTAAACTATCTGTTTTGAAAATAATTAAATAAATAAATATAAAATTAATTTGGGTGCAGTGTTGCATGACTGAGTAATTGTCAGCACTGAAATCTGATTCATAACCATAACTGAAATCTGAAAAATGGCCTGGGCAGGAAAAAAGTCTGGATTTTAAGTGGTTAAAATGAAGTTAGGACTGGTGACTGGGTCTCTTAAAATTATAAATATTATGCATCAATTTATTACAAAGGCCATTACATTTACAATAAAAAAAATTGTGTGCGCAGCTGGCAGGGTTATGTATTTATAACTGAATTGTTTATTTTATGTTCACTCCTTAACAGTGGCATTGGCACACGTTCACAAAAACCAAGCAGAATTACAAATAGCCCTGACATTGTACTCCAGTCACACCTTACTGACACTTTTGGCAAGGGAACATAAAATATTCCATTAAAAAAAAAGATGCCATTCAGTGGTTTATATAGTTGAGAAGTGAACAATTATTTCTGTGCTTTTTAGGGTTTATTCCAGGACAATACTGTTATGTCCCTTAGACACGGGGTCTCGCAGGGTGCTGCTAGCAATGCTGCCAGTATCTGCTCAGCAAGTTACACACAGGCCGGATGAACTTCTTAACCATGGAGAGGGTTTATTACTCCGAACATGATGACTTTGTTACATGGAGTCCTAATACAACAGGCTTCTGTCATTACCAGATGTAATCCCTTCTGTGTATCTTGCCCGCTGCTTCCCAGTCCCAGTAACTTACATCCTGGTACAGCTCCTCCCCCAGCATGCATCAGGAGAAAGGGGTGAAGGGTAACAGTGATCCAATACAAACATCACAAATACACACCTCTTCTAATCAGGGGCGTATCATGAAAATGGTGGGGCCGTGTGCAAGATCAAAAGTGGGCCCTAGGCATTAAAAAAATAAAAATGCAGGGCCTAAAGCACGTCGAAGCAAAAAGCGGACGTGGTTTAAATTGAGTTAAATATTGTGTGTGGCTTAAAGGAGGTGTGGTTAAATAGAGTCTGAGATGACTTACTGTCATGAAGATCCTGCCAGTAACAGGCGCCTCAGACTATCCAGCTCCCGATCGCGGGTGCAACCGCGCATGCTCAGGCGCGCGCACCTCTGTTGGTGCTGGGCGGCCTATTTAAACCTGCCTGTCTCTCACAGTCTCTGCTGTCTGCTCTACAGCGTTGTGTATCTGAAACCCGATCGGTGACTTGTACCTGTGTAAGACCCGGCTTGCCTGTGACCACTCCAACCTTCTGCCTGCACCTGACCTTGGCCTGTTGTGACGATTCCTTTGCCTGTCCCCCCTGTACCTTGCTGCCAGCCTGTTAACCGATCCGGCCTGTCTGATTATTCCTGTGGTTCCTAGTTCCAGTCCAGTCTGAACCATTCCAGTCTGCTGAAGCTTCCTGTAGCTCCTAGTTCCAGTCCAGTCTGCTGAACCATTCCAGTCTGCTGAAGCTTCCTGTGGTTCCTAGTTCCAGTCCAGTTTGCAGAACCATTCCAGTCTGCTGAAGCTTCCTGTGGTTCCTAGTTCCAGTCCTGTCTGCTGAACCATTCCAGTCTGCTGAAGCTTCCTGTGGTTCCTAGTTCCAGTCCAGTCTGCTGAACCATTCCAGTCTGCTGAAGCTTCCTGTTGTTCCTGGTTCCGGTCCAGTCTCCTAGTTGCTCCAGCTCCAGTCTCCTAGTTCCTGCAGACACCCTGGGCGTTGGACTACCATCACCTCTGTTGATCCTGCCAGGCACTCATACCACTCCTTACTTCCGTGCCTCCTGTTACTCTACCAGGGGCTGCAAGTGGGAGCCGTAAGGGAGGCCCTCCTCTGCAATATCGGGCTCATAACCATCAGGTACGTGACAGTAGCAGACAGCCATGTCTGAGCCCGAGCAGGGAACCTCTCCTATGGAGGAACTGTGCCGACACCTGGCAGGATTGGCTGAAGCAGTCAATAATCTTCAGAAAGGCTATACCCGGCTGGAAGAACGGGTGCAGGTCCTCTCTAACCCCACTGGAACCCAAGGGGGGCCCCATGCCTCTACCTCTACAGCCGGGGCAGGATCAACACCAATGGTTGTTATGCTTCCTCCAGAACCCAGGGTCCCTACACCTGAAAGATTCTCTGGGGATCGAAGCAGATTCAGGGCCTTCCGTAACTCTTGTGAACTATTCTTTGCCCTTCAGCCACGCACCTTCTCCTTAGAAGTCACCAAGGTGGGCTTCGTTGTTTCCTTGCTTACTGGAGATCCCCAGAGCTGGGCCCACCGTCTCCTTGAACAGAAAGATGCAGTACTGACAAACCTCACCACCTTCTTTGATGCCATGGCCCAGCTATATGAAGACCCCCAGCTTCCAGCAACCGCAGAAACAGCATTGCGTACCCTTCAGCAGGAACGCAGAGCGGCAGAGGACTACGTAGCTGATTTTAGGTGGTGGAGCGCAGATACTAACTGGAACGATGCCGCTCTCCGCCATCAGTTCCGCATAGGACTCTCCGATCCTTTGAAGGATGAACTGGCTAGAGTTGGTATTCCACAGACTCTGAACCTATTGATCGATTTAACTATACAAATCGATCGGCGCCTAAGGGAGTGAAGGGCTGAGAGGGCCACGGGTTTCTCACGCCCGACCTGGATGCTTCCAAGGGCTCCAAGCCATCTACACCCAGCACCAGCTGCACCCTCTGTCCCCACACCCGATGCACCCGAGCCCATGCAACTTGGAGTTCTTCGCCCTTCACTTACCCAGGAGGAGCGTCAACGTCGCCGGATGAACAATCTGTGCCTATACTGCGGGGTACCCGGACACTACGTCAGAAATTGCCCGCTGAAGCTCCGTATGTGTTTTTCTGTGTCTCCTGACCATACCAACTCTCTAGCCAAGACCGCATCTCATCTCGCTCTCTCTATTTCACTACAGCTCCCAGGAAAGACTTCGCAAATAACCGCCATTATTGATTCCGGAGCTTGCAGCTGTTTTATGGATTCCTCCTTTGCCACTGAACACCAGATTCCTCTTCTTGCCAAAGCTCACGGACTGTCCGTTCACCTGGCTGATGGGTCTGCTATTAAATCTGGACCTGTGGTCCAAGAGACTGCCCCTATACCCGTTACCATCTCTGGTACCCACCAAGAATTTCTACGGGTGGACATTATCTCCTCCCCCTTGTTTCCTGTAATCCTCGGTATGCCTTGGTTACAAGCCCACAATCCTGCCATCAATTGGGCCACAGGGGTAGTTACCTTCTCCTCACCTTACTGCCAGCAGTTCTGTGGCTCACCTGATTTCCATGGGCCTTCCACCCTATTGTTCCTGGATACCGAAGACGGAATACGTCAATCCATTCCAGAGACTTACCATGACTTTCTTGACGTATTTAGTAAACAAGGAGCAGAGACCTTACCACCCCATCGAGCCTATGATTGTCCCATTGACCTGCTTCCCGGAGCTGAAATTCCATTTGGCAGAGTTTTCCCTCTGACAGAGGTAGAACAGGGGGCATTGAAGGAGTACATAGATGAGAACTTAAAGAAGGGGTTCATCCGCCCATCTACATCCCCAGCAGGCGCGGGCATCTTTTTTGTAGAAAAGAAGGACCATACCATTCGACCCTGTGTGGACTACCGCGAATTAAACAAAATTACAGTAAAAAAACGTTATCCTCTTCCCTTGGTACCAGAGTTATTCCAGAGGCTGGGAGCCGCTATCATCTTCACCAAACTTGATCTCCGCGGAGCCTACAACCTAGTCCGTATCAAGGATGGGGATGAGTGGAAGACTGCCTTCCGTACCCGATTTGGGCACTTTGAGTACTTGGTAATGCCCTTCGGGCTATGTAATGCCCCTGCCACGTTTCAGTACTTTATCAACGATGTGCTTCGGGACCTTTTAGACCTGTTTGTCATTGTCTACCTAGACGATATTCTAATTTTCTCTCCTTCCCTTGAGTCTCACCGCAGGCACGTCAGAAGTGTGTTGGACCGGCTCCGTCAGCATGGCCTGTATGCGAAGGCGGAAAAGTGTGAATTTGAGCAGGAAAGCATATATTTTTTGGGGTTAATTATCTCCAGTAAAGGCATCAAGATGGACCCTCAGAAGATTGCTGCCATCCTGGACTGGCCGGTTCCGGCAGACAAAAAGGGAATCCAACGTTTCGTTGGATTCGCCAACTTTTATCGCAAATTTATTAAGGGATTTTCGGCCATTATTGCACCAATCACCCAGCTAACCAAGCAAGGGACCCGCTTCCATTGGTCCCCTGAGGCCCAAAAAGCCTTTGAGGTCCTTAAGGGTCTCTTTACCTCTGCTTCCATTTTGAAACATCCAGACTCCTCCTTGCCATTTGTACTTGAGGTGGATGCCTCCGAAATTGCGGTAGGATACTTTCCCAGAGACAAGGGAACAGGGCCTTGCTTCACCCAGTAGCCTTCTTCTCCCGCAAATTGACAGCGGCAGAGAAGAACTACGATGTAGGAGATCGGGAGTTGCTGGCAATTAAGTCTGCACTGGAAGAATGGCGTTATCTGCTAGAAGGAGCTGCCCATCCAATCCTGATATTTACCGACCACAAGAACCTGGAATATCTGAAAGCTGCAAAGAGATTAAAACCACGACAGGCCAGGTGGGCACTCTTTTTCTCCAGATTCTCCTTTCACGTCACATATCGCCCTGGTTCCAAAAACGTTAAACCCGATGCCCTGTCTCGAATGTTCCACAAACCCAAGGAAGTCTCTCCTCCAGATACTATCCTGGCTCCTGGAAATTTTCTCTTACTTCAAGAAGACCTGCTTTCTCGAATCAAACAAGCTTCCACAGGGCAGACACCTCCTTCCGAACCAGAATTGCAGGCTAGAGATGGACTGCTTCGGTACCAGGACAAGATCTACATACCCGAAGTCCTACGAATATCCGTGCTGGAACTTTGTCACGACCATGCACTAGCCGGGCATTTCGTTACCACCGATCTAGTACAGTGCACCTACTGGTGGCCTCGGTTACGCGAAGATTGCAAAAGATTTGTGGACTCTTGCACAACTTGCACCCGAAACAAGGGCTATAGAACCAAGGCCTGGGGGCTACTAAAACCCTTACCTGTCCCAGACAGACCCTGGAGGATGTTGTCCATCGACTTCATTGTTGAACTACCCCCAGCAGAAGATCATACCACTATCTTCGTGGTAGTTGATCGTCTGTCGAAGATGGCACATTTTGTTCCGATGAAAGGTACTCCCTCTGCCCCTGAAACAGCACAGGTTTTCATCAAAGAAATCATCAGACTCCACGGGGTTCCGGCCAACATTGTCTCCGATCGGGGGGTACAGTTTACCTCCCGGTTCTGGAAGTCCCTTTGCAAGGCCCTGAATATAGAATTATCATTTTCCTCTGCTTATCATCCCCAGACCAATGGGCAAACCGAGAGGACTAACCAGACCCTCGAGCAGTATCTGTGCTGTTTCTCCTCTTTTGCCCAGAATGACTGGATCTCCCTACTCCCATTGGCCGAATTTGCCTACAATAACTCCATTCACTCCGCCACCAAGCAGACTCCTTTCTTCGCCAACTATGGCTTTCATCCTGCATTTTTGCCCAATTCCCTTCCCGAATGTACGGTACCAGCAGTCCAGAAAAAAATAAACTTTTTCTCTTCCAACAACCAACTTTTACAGGAAACCATGACCAGGACTCAGGAGCACAATAAGATAACCTACGACAGGAAAAGACGGGGTGAATTAGTGCTGGTACCTGGCGACTTGGTATGGCTATCCACTATGAATTTGAGGATGGCATGTCCTTCAAAGAAGCTGGGCCCCAAGTTCTTAGGGCCATTTCCTGTTAAAAGGAAGATCAACGAAGTGGCTTATGAACTGGAACTTCCTAATACTCTAAAGATCCATCCGGTTTTCCATGTTTCCCTGTTGAAGCCTTCTATTCCCAATCCATTTCCAGGTCGAAGTTCGGTTCTCCCTGATCCTGTCATTGTAGACGGAGAAGAGGAATTTGAAGTGGAGGCTATTCTGGATTTCAGAAGAAGAAATAACCAGAACCAATTCCTGATTAAATGGAAGGGGTATGGTCCAGAGGAAAATTCTTGGGAGCCCGAGGGAAACATCCATGCTAGGAGTCTGGTTCAGTCCTTCAGAAGGTCTCATCCTGAGAAATTTGCCCGGATGGGGGCAATGTCATGAAGATCCTGCCAGTAACAGGCGCCTCAGACTATCCAGCTCCCGATCGCGGGTGCAACCGCGCATGCTCAGGCGCACGCGCCCATGCACACGCGCGCGCACCTCTGTTGGTGCTGGGCGGCCTATTTAAACCTGCCTGTCTCTCACAGTCTCTGCTGTCTGCTCTACAGCATTGTGTATCTGAAACCCGATCCGTGACTTGTACCTGTGTAAGACCCGGCTTGCCTGTGACCACTCCAACCTTCTGCCTGCACCTGAACTTGGCCTGTTTTGATGATTCCTTTGCCTGTCCCCCCTGTACCTTGCTGCCAGCCTGTTAACCGATCCGGCCTGTCTGATTATTCCTGTGGTTCCTAGTTCTAGTCCAGTCTGAACCATTCCAGTCTGCTGAAGCTTCCTGTGGCTCCTAGTTCCAGTCCAGTCTGCTGAACCATTCCAGTCTGCTGAAGCTTCCTGTGGTTCCTAGTTCCAGTCCAGTTTGCAGAAATATTCCAGTCTGCTGAAGCTTCCTGTGGTTCCTAGTTCCAGTCCTGTCTGCTGAACCATTCCAGTCTGCTGAAGCTTCCTGTGGTTCCTAGTTCCAGTCCAGTCTGCTGAACCATTCCAGTCTGCTGAAGCTTCCTGTTGTTTTTCCTGGTTTCGGTCCAGTCTCCTAGTTGCTCCAGCTCCAGTCTCCTAGTTCCTGCAGACACCCTGGGTGTTGGACTACCATCACCTCTGTTGATCCTGCCAGGCACTCATACCACTCCTTACTTCCGTGCCTCCTGTTACTCCTGTTACTCTACCAGGGGCCGCATGTGGGAGCCGTAAGGGAGGCCCTCCTCTGCAATATTGGGCTCATAACCATCAGGTACGTGACACTTACAGTGCAGATTGTGTGTAATGATAAACAGGGAATGTACAGTGCGGAGTGTATAACGCATACCTCCCAACTTTGAAATACTCCAATGCGGGACAACTTAAGTGACAATTACATCTGTCAATGAAGTTGTTGAGCGGGGGGGGGGTGCTAGCTACCATGGGACGCGGAAGTGAAGTCGTTGGGACGCTGCATGTAAGTTTTCATATTGTCAGTGCTGGGTGGGTGGAGGGGGGGCTGGGATCAGTGGCAGCGGTGGTGAGGGAGGGATGGGATCAGTGGCAGTGGTGGTGGTGGGGAATCAATGGAAGCGGTGGTGGTGGAGGGTGATGGGATCAGTGGAAGCGGTGATGGGGTGGCATCAGTGGCAGCGATGTGTGGATATCTGTTTTCCTGCCTGTGAGTGTGACTAGCTCCCCACTCATGGTAGAAAAGCTTTTGGGTGGGCGGTAGGCCCCCCCTACAGTGGCGGAACTCCAGGGCCCGGTTGCAAGTGCAACCCTGGTAGTTCTGGCACTGCCCCTGACCTGACATATCTTATTCATGGGTACAGTGTGTGCTGGAGCACAGTGGCCCCCTCCCCCCTCGTGTGCAGTGAACACGTTGCACCCATGGATGATACGCCACTGCCTCTAATCCTTATGTCACATCTTGATGATCTAAAGCACCCTATAATGAGAAATAATGTATTCTAATAATGCTACTACAGTAGGGTGACCAGACATCCCCGGTTTCAGGGGACAGTCCCCGGATTGAGGACACTGTCCCCGGACCAAGTCTGTCCCCGGTTTTGTCCCCGGATTGGATTTAAACAGGGGCTGGGGCAATTTCAAAGACAGTCAGTGCAGAATAAAAAAAAAATCTGAATTACACCCCCCCGCTCCTACTAGCTTAGGGGGGGGGTGTATTTCTTTCCATTATCTGTGCCCCTTTCTGATGATCATGTGCTGGTCGGAGCGGAGGGAATATTTCTTCAGTTATTGCTCCGCTCGCATGTTCTTCTGCCTTGGCTCAAGTCCCGGCCAGCCGCTGCCTATCTCCTTGCCTTCCCTAGCGGTGTGATCTTCCTCTGCTCCCCACACAGTCGTAGTCAGGGCCCAGAGAGGGAGACTTGACAGGCTGTGGGGCGGGCGGCGGCGGCGATGGGCAGAGAGTCGCTGATTGCCTCCATTACTAGTAAAAAAAAAAATTATATGTCCCCGGATTTCATTTAAAAAATCTGGTCACCTTATACTACAGGGGGTCCCCGACTTCCTAACGCCGGACTTCCGAACAACTCCTACTTACGAACGGGATGTATCTGCCGTTCTGCGCATGCACGGCCATTTTCGGACATTTTCGACGGCGGGCACATTCGACGGAGCATTGGAAAACTACGTATCTCCCGTTCTGCGCATGCGCGGCCATTCGACGGAACATCGGAGAACATCGGAAAATTACGTAATTGCGCTTCCGTCTTACGAACATTTTCGACAGAACAAACCTGAAGTCCCTAACCTGTTCGTAAGTCGGGGACCCCCTGTATTTTTTTCTTCACATTTCTATAAAGACTAAACTGGCCAACAGTAGTGACTGTGACAGGGGTTAAGACAAACAATAACAAGGCCAATAACAAGATTATTTGTCTACAGTACACCCTTTGTGCCAAAATGTGCCTTGTGCCAATATGACATAGGATGACATCCTCTGGATCAACTGTGGGTATAGAATTGGGTATATCGGATTGCACGATATTTTTATTTTTTTTATGGTTGAACTGGATGGACTTGTGTCTTTTTTCAACCTGACTAACTATGTAACTATCCCAGCATGGTCAACCTACATTCATCAAAGTACACTGTGCCATGCACAGCCACTCCAGATTTTTGTTGCTCTAGTTTTGATAAATTCCCATTATATATATATATTTTTTTTAAATGATGGCACTTTGATTATGTACATTAATAGGTAGGCTAACCCTGAAGGATATTGCATGCAATATTTGCATCATGTGACTCATTTGATCCAAATATTGCATGCAATATTGAAAAAGTGAATTCACTATCATTTTATGCATCATTCATTGCAAAAATAACAAACGCATGGTAAAAACCGCATAAGCTGACGATAAAGTCTACTCACAAACATAACTAAATACATTTACTTGCCGCCCACCCACAGTAGATTCACTGCAAGTAGGTGGCCAGCTAGCTGCCATAACCCCGGTATCCACTTCTTCAGCGGGTGGTCCGCTTTAAGATAAAAGTAGTCTCAGCGGCGCTCTCCGGTGCCCTCCGCCACTTACTGGAGCTGCCAGCAGCGGTGGAGGCGATCAGGTCTTGTCCCCTGCTTGGCTGAGTGGGGGGAAGATGGCCCCCATCCGGCTCCATACCACTGCAGAGCGGAAACAACGTCAAAACATCACTCCCGCCCATAGCTCTTAAAGGGACATTTAAAAAAAAATTCAAACATATATATATTTTTTTTTATTGCAATTTAGTGTCTTTTTGATCCCAGATCTCATATTTAAGAGGTCCTGTCATGCCTTTTTTCTATTACAAGGGATGTTTACATTCCTTGTAATATGAATAAAAGTGACACAATTTAAAAAAAAAAAACAGTGTAAAAAAAAAATAGATTTTTTTTTTTTAAAGCGCCCCGTCCCGCCGAGCTCGCGTGCAGAAGCGAGCGCATACGTGAGTAGTGCTCGCATATTATGAAAATGGTGTTCAAACCACACATGTGAGGTATCACCGCGATTGTTAGAGTGAGAGCAATAATTCTAGCACTAGTAACTCAAAACATGCAACCTGTGGAGTTTTTTAAATGTCGCCTATGGAGATGTTTAAGGGTAAAAGTTTGTTGCCATTCCACGAACGGGCGCAATTTTGAAGTGGGACATGTTGGGTATCAATTTACTCGGCATAACATCATCTTTCACAATATATAAAAAAAAATTTGGGCTAACTCTACTGTTTATTTTTTAATTAAAAAAAGTGTATTTTTTCCCAAAAAAGTGCACTTTTAGGACCGCTGCGCAAATACGGCATGACAGAAAGTATTGTAATGACCGCCATTTTATTCTCTAAGGTGTTAGAAAAAAATATATAATGTTTCCGGGTTCTAAGTAATTTTCTAGAAAAAAATATATATATTTTAACTTGTAAACAACAAGTTTGAAAAATAGGCCTGGTCCTTAAAGCGGAGTTCCGCCGAAAAAAATAAAATAAAAGTCAGCAGCTACAAATACTGCAGCTGCTGTCTTTTAATATTAGGACACTTACCTGTCCAGGGCGCCCACAATGTTCTCACCCGAAGCCGATCTGTCCCTCGGCTCCCGGGTGGAGGTGCCGGCATCTTCAGTAAGGAAATCCTTACGGCTTCACAACCTGGTTCCCTACTGCGCATGCACAAGTCACGCTGCATGTCCTCACTGGTCCCTGCTATGTTCTGGGACCTGTGTGTCTCCCAAAAGACAGCGCGGGGACGGGACGGAGGAGGGGCTGTACATGGCATAGATCGCCGCAGATTCTGCGGCAATCTATTGCCGGAAGTGGGAGCAAATACCTGTATTAGACAGGTATCTGCTTTCCCCTGAAAGGTGCCAAATGTGACACCGGAGGGGGGGAGGAATCCGATCAGCGGAAGTTCCATTTTTGGGTGGAACGCCGCTTTAAGTGGTTACAAACAGTTGATCAATGAAGCTTCAAAAACAGAACTGCAATGATCTATATACAGTTAATACTTTCAAACAAACTGCCATAGTGAATGTAAATGTAGCGGGACCCCCAAAAATGGTGTCACTATGCTGTAAATTTAGGGGCAGTCTGAGCAATAGTGTGGCTCAGATTCTGCAATTCTGTTTAATATGGACTCTGCTCTGCCATGTTGTTGCCTGGTGTATAGTTCCACTGGGCCTGGGGTGGCGCTGTTGCCCAGGTCTCGGGTTGAACCGCAGGTAATGTTGTGGTGTGATTCGATGTCCTCTCTCGGCTACCGTGTGGTGGGCGGGTTCTGCCTGCTGTGCATGCCATGAGAGGGGCAGACGCCATGATCTAAGGGGGAAAAGGAGTAGATTGTGCCCCATGGGGGTGGCGTGCCAGGGGGGTTACAAGAACTCCTGGTGGTGAAGTCGCACCCTATGGCCTTGCTGGCCGGGGGGTGCGTGAACTGATTGAGGAGTCTCGGGCACCTTTAGCTCGAGGCTACAATGTTCCAGGTAGGCCCAGTACCTTCAACTGGGATTACAACCAACACACTGGAGTCCCAGGGAACACGTGTGAGGGTGACCTGCTCTGAAGGAGAGGAAACCGGGGGAGGACCTGTCCGATGGATCAGTGAAGGAATTCATGGTGAAGGAGAGGCCTGGTTACCTATCAGAGGGAAGGATTCGTGAGTTGCAGTATAGCTCCTGTAGTGTGTCCCATTGATACCTATGGTCTCTATTAATCTATGGGAGTTTCAAAGTTCTAACTCAGTAACTAAGGATTCTGTGTCAGAGAATTACTTAGACTTGTCCGTGAAGGGGACTAACTTAAAGGAACTGTTCGTGTTTCACTCCGGCTGCTACAACTGTGAGATGGATCTATCCGGGTGAGCAATTCATACTCAGGCTTGAGTGAAGAATAAGGTATTTGGGTGTCGCGTGCCTGAACCTGTCCCTCTATCTACTTTGTCTCTATCTTCAACCAATTCCCAAATATTTTTCAAGCAAGATAAAAATAAACTTGTCTGTTTGGAGTTTAAACACTGTTTGGACATTGGCTTTCTTTGGGAGGAAGAACACAGACTTTTCCCTATACTCTAGGGACGAGAACCAATGGAGGGAGGTAACTCGCTGCAGGACCCAAAATTGTAAGAACACCGCTCAACCTCTTAAACCAGGAGGATCCGGGCATGTGGCACTGTGTGCCTTTATCCCTGCAAGGAGAAGGTAGGCAGGAGAAAAGGGTCCGTGTGCTACGTAAAGTTAAAGTACAACTTTAGTCAAAAAAAGTCTTACTTGCATTTAGCGCTTCGGATCTTCCTCACCCTCATTCAGCCACTTCCCACCTACATGTACTAACTTCAGTATTGACTGCATATCATTTCTCTGGACCAGCTCCCCTGATAGTGGCAACAGTGGACCATACCTACATGAGTGTTGAATAGGTGACAACCTAGGGGTACAACAGGCTAACAGTTGTCACCCTGTAAGAGGAAGTGCTTGAACAAGGATCATCTAGGCAGGATTACCAGGAAATATTTATTGATAGCTTCATATTTTAAAAAAAACTTTTGAAATTACATAATACAACTAATATGAGATTTCAGCCATTGGGTTTAGATCTACTTTAACGCATATAGTAGTTCCAGAACCGACAGCTCCTCTGCTGACAGTGTTATTGTGCCCCTACTCTGTCTTGAGTTATATCAATGCCTTGTTGATGTGGGGATCCGTGGGGGGAGGGACTTAATGAAATCTGAAAGCCTCCTTTAAAATAAGGTGGTGCCAAATATCCAGCACCCTTTACATGAATGAATAAGAGGTACAAGAGAGATGGTCTGCATCCCTCACACAAGGGCACTGAGCTCCTTAGTATGGAATTCAGGAGTTTTTTAGACATGCATTTAAACTATAAAATGGGGGCAGAGATGTAATTGATGTGGAGCATTTCTGTCCCCAGTGGGTTGAAACAAATGTGAGGGTTTGTGTTGCTAAGGACTTGGCTGATGGAATCATCACTTCAGTTGAAGTTTCTGGTGGTAACAATAATGCAGTAGATAGTAGTGTTTGTCATGCCAAGTGCATTAATGCTTGTAGTTTAGGCAACAAGCTTTGTGGGCAAACAGGTCTTATGTCTAGGGACAACTTGGACCTTGTTGCAATTACAGAGATGTGGTTCAAGGATTCTAATGACTGGGAAATAACAATACCAGGGCATACACTATACAGGAACGACTATGTAGTGCCCTGCCCCCGTTGATTGGGGTGCTATTGTAAATTTGGGTGGTGTCTGAGCCAATAGTTGGGCTCAGACTTGTGTAATTATATACAAATTGCCTCTGTCCTGGCTTTGGTGGTGCCTGATAGTATTTTCCCTTGTTGCCTGAAGGTGGCGGTACCACCTCAGGTCCATGTTGGAACGCAGGCAGACCATGGTGTATTGGGTGTCCTTTCTCTGCAGCGGTTCAGTGGGAGTGGTGCCCCGCTGTGCATGCTGGGGAGGGATATTTGAGGGGCGGACGCCATTGTGCGGGGCTCTTTTTTTTGCCTCGTGGCCCTCCTGGGGCGAGGTATGTGTGTGTGATTCCAGTCTCGGGGCCACGGTGCGCGGGTGCGCGCGGGAGCGCGCAGTGACACTTCCTGGCGCCAATCTGGGGCTATTTAAAGGGGCTTGTGCTGGGGCTCCTTGCTGTCTGGTCTACAGCGTTCCCAAGACCCACCTGCTATCTGATATTTCCCTACGATCTGTTCCCAAGACCCGGCTTGTTCCTGACGCTTCTTGCCTTCTGCCTGCCCGCTGATCCCCGGCTTGTTGACCTAGCTTCCGCCTGCTCCTTCTGCTACCTGCTGCCTGCCCGTTACCAACCGGACTGTATAACGACTCTGCCTCTGCCTCTTGGACTGCACCTGACCTGCCAGCCAGTGGATTCCTGGCCTGTTTGGACTTGTCTGTGCCCGGTACTACAAGACACCTCCCTGCTGTCTGCTGTCTCTCTCCTCAGTTCCTGTGTGCCAAGCCTGCCTGCCGTCCCAGCTTCCCTGCTGCCACGGAAACCTGCACAGAGCTTCCTGAAGTCCAGCTCCATCTCTGCACCGGTGTTCCTGACAGGCACTTGTGCGACTCTGCGCTCCTGAGCTCCCTGTTCCCACCATCAGGGGTTCCGGAGTAAGAGGTGCAAAAGAGGCCCCTCCCTGCATCCCAGGCTCATCACCAGGTACGTGACATTAGGCCTGGTGGCTTTGTTGAAGAGGGATTCATAATTCTACTCACCTCACAGCTCGCTGGGTCGGCTTAAAGGTTCGTTCGCTGTTTGGCTGGAAGTTTGGGACATTTAAATCCTGTGGCAGAGGATCCCTGGACTATCTATTTATATGTTAATTTAAACGGTCTGTAGCAGAGACTGTACTGACACAGGTTCGTGTATCATCCCGGCTGCTAGACCAAGTGAGAGGGGACTATCTGGGTGAGCAATACCCACTCGATCGTTGAGAGTGGTGAAAGACTGATTGGAAGTCTAGAAATTTTTTGTGAACTCTGTATCGCGTACCTGAATCATCCCCTTATCTTTTCTATCTTCTACTTGCTACTTTCTCTACAAGTTTTACCGCAGCAAAAATAAAACCACAGTTGAAGGTTTTACATCTTGTGTGGACATTGAAGTTACTGCAGACTTTCTCCCCTGACAACGAACTTAGAGGTAACGTGCAAGACCCAAATCTAAACCAGCACCTCCTACACGTGCTACACGTGGGGGCTCGTCCGGGATCCTTGCCATTGCCTCTGACAACTGGATTACTTTTTTTGTTGTTGCTTTATTGAAAGTCTGCCATCGAGAAATTGTTGGACTGTGCTTTAAGCAAGAGAAGAAGGGGTTTAGGAGTACATATCACTTTGCCAACTTTGCCAACTGCGTAGTTCATGGGCGGAGCCAAAAAGAAGAAAGCCTGCGAGCTACGTGCTAAAAGAACTGAACTGGGAGGAGTTCCCGTCAACTGTGTGAGGCACGTGAGTGTGTTTGGCGCCAAAGGCAGGAAGTTGCCAGATCAAGCAACATGTCTTCTCTTTCTTGGGCACCAGCCATATCGGGGCCTAGGATGTTCTCCATGCCCAATGCTGTGGGTACTACACAATCCGGAGCCCCGCTCACAGATACGGGGATCCGACTAAAGCCCGGGGACGCTTCACGCTTTATACAAGCCGAGATGTGGAGGCCCTGGGCATGCTGTGCCCTGAATGCAATGGACTGTCCATACAGTTACGCCCATTCGGTTGATGTCTATCATGCGGGGAATATTCAAGGTGGAACAACCCACTATGCTTATCGGGTAGACTGGATCGCCGACCTCGTAACTCCAGAGGAGATTGACTTCACCCCAGCGGTTCAGCCTACACGCACTGCATCTGCTGCTATAAGTGAATCCGGAGTGGGTGTTGTTGTTACTGTTCTGTCTCAAGGACATTCAGCTAAACCATTCTTATCCCATAAACATGATACCATATTTCTTCGATCGCAGTTTATTGGAACAAGCTAGGTGAAACTAGAAATAACAAGAATAAACCTTGATAAGTACAATATCCCATACATTTAGCATACATTGCAGAGACAAAGATACACAGTACAATATGAGACAGTAAAAACATACTTTTTAAGTTCTCTAAGGGTTGATGGTAAGAGATTGAAATAAGACATATCCTGCCTCCTGCAGTGTCATGGTGAATGTGTCTCTTCCTGTAAGATTTTACCCAGAATACTCTGCTTTCTAATCACTTCCTGGGTCATACATTTAATGCATTTAATAATGAACAAACTGAAACAATACCAAAAAGGAACGCTAGATGGCGCCTACACTCTGCAAATGATTTCTATAGAAATTACAACCTTAAATGTCATTTTAATCAACACAAATGCAGATAATCAGAATATAGACATCTGATGGACAGAACACTCCCCACCTGACATCAAGTGACGTCACTAACAGAGTCCTCCGTAGAAAGTAACGGAACAAGTTCAGTCACTGGTCTTAAGAACACTTTGGCTTCATTCTGTTGGAAGGTCTTGACCTCGACCTTACGGACAAGATTATCTTTGCTTGGTAGGACTTTGGTGACTAGACCTAAAGGCCACATATTCCTTAGTGTCTGGCAATCTTTCATGAGCAAAATATCACCAAGTTTAAGATTAGGTTTTTTAGTGTGCCACTTCCTCCTTAGTTGTAGAGTAGATGTGTATTGCTCCTTCCACCGACTCCAGAAGGTATTGGCAAGGGTTTGAACTTGTCTCCATTGATGTTTGTAAAGGTCTTTCTCACAAAACTCTCCAGCTGGAGCACCGGCTAGACCAGTCTTTTGCGTGAACAACATGGCAGGTGTGAGAACCATTGGATCAAGTTTCTTTAAAACACTGTCTTTAGGAACAGGTTTGTGGTTGAGAATACAATCGATCTCTTTGGCAAAGATTTCTCTCTGTACAACAGATATTAACCAATTTTTAGATTGTTCTAAGTCAGTTGCTGAGTAGACTTTCCTACAGTGGTGCCAACCTCTGCAATTGACATGAATTGGTGGTTGTTTTTTGTAGGACTGAGCTATGTGGATTAAGCAAGTGATAGCTCTAACTAGTGACCTCCAGGTGGAGAACCTGCTGAAACGGTGGGTTTTAAACTGGTTGAGAGAAGTTGTTGTGACTACAGTAGAAACCTGAGGGCGAATTTCCTGATCCTTGTCTGCATCTATTAGGTCAAACGTGGTGAGGTCATTAGTGTTACAGTCAGGACTGTGTAGAAAGGTTGGACCTGTGAACCACAAAGTACTTTTGAGGCGACTGGCCGCTACAGATCTGGTCGCTAGGTCTGCAGGATTATAGTCTGTAGGCACAAAATGCCATTGCTCTGGGCGAGTGGACCTCCTTATTCTCAGCACTCTGTTATTGACATAGACATATGTAGCGATACCTCCAACTAAGGAGGCCACAGAATTAGATTTGGGCCCTGAGTACAGCTCCGCCAACCCCCGGCAATAGGCTCTACCCCCTTCTGGCACAGCTAGTACTAATAATCAATGATATATCCTATGCAATATAATAACTAAGCAAGGACACAGTAATGAATTGTAATAGGTAAAGTGTTTTACTTATTTTCTCAATAGGGATAAAGGGGGTAACAGTAATCACAGTTCAAGATAATCACTCCTAAGGGCAGCGTCCTGCCACTCTAAAACACTATGTAGTAACACACGCTACAGGTGCGCCATACGGGCGACCGTTAACTAAGTGCCCTATGGCGCAGTAATCAAACACGCTAGAATCCCCACCAGGCCTTCGTTCTAATATTTAACTTAGTCCTTCTTTCTTCACCGGCAGGTCTGTAATGGTGGTGCACTTTAAACAGAGTATAACTTTGTAATCCAAGGGGTATAGAACTTGGTTAAATAAAGCCGCAGGCTCAGTTCTGACAAGGCTCTTCAATAGGGGTATCAAAATAACTTGTAGGCCACGGCAGTCTATAGGCCTATATACAGTAACAGTATCTTAGCTGGGCTTATGCCCTCTCACCCGCCGGACTACAGATCCAGTCCGGGAAACCTCCACCGGCCGTGTCACACACACTCGATCTCTCCAACGATCGGGCCCCCCGATCCGACAAGGCTGTAGCTCACAAAGTCAGATGCCACCCGGCTCGCAGAGGGGGGGGTGGAAGGCTCTTTGGTGCAGAGCAAGGCCCCAGGCTTCAGGCCCTGCACTCCGACACATCCGCACAGGAGGATCCGTCTGTGAAGTCTCGTGTCCCAAAGAGGCCGAGCCCGGCCTCTCCTCCTCCTTTTATAACCCCTCCCATGAGTCTCTGCGGTGGAACATGTGAAGAATGGGGTTATGGGGGATGTAGTCTCTTCCCATTATAGGGGAACACCCCGCTACACACTCCCCCCACTTAAACTCTTTGGTCCCCAAAGATAAATATTAACAACAACTATATATAACACTGGACAATTCTGAAAACGATGTTGGGATAGGGGATTCCCACCATAACTGAGGGGTAGAATTCCCTTGCCCACAGGTCACATTATCATGGGTGGCCTGCCTAACTGTGCCAGAGAGTGAGCTGGGGTTGCCCTCCACCAGATGGACAGTGGAGGGATCCGGAATCTCAGCATTTCTCCTAGCAGTGACTACAAAGTCTTCCGAACTGTTCCCCATCTGAGGGTAGGTCAGCTTCTTAGGAGGTCGAATGACTCTTCGAGCCCTTTGCTCTCCTGGAATCTCTGGCTCTGGCGCCACAGGCTCCTCTTCCTCGGAGCAACTATCATGGGCATCTTCCCAGTAATCTGCTGAAGGACTAAAGGGGATGAACTCTGTAGCCTCCGGGTTCAGTGTTTCATCTGTGGTATCTTGGGTGACTGGAAGATCTATGATAGAAGTTCCTGGAGTTGGGGAAGACCACAGCCAATCAAGTTCTCCCTCCTCATCTCCACTAAGTTGGGAGGCTTCTCCATTTTCAGCTCGGGAGGTCTGTGACCGAGTGTTCGGCCTAGGAGTATCCAAGATAGAGGCCGGTTCAGGGGAGTCTCCCACGGGAGGTATTCTAACTGCCTCCGCAAGTGGGAGAAGGTGGTTTCGATGCCATGTCTTCAGTGGGCCTACCTTTCCCTCTGGCTTCACCTTGTAGACAGGTAGGCCCGGCAACTTCCTGCAGATGACATAGGGTTCAGATCTCCATCTGTCTGCAAGTTTGTGCTTTCCGGGGACTCCCAGATTGCGCAACAGTACTCGATCCCCGGGCTGTAGGTCTTGTACCCGGACCTTCAAGTCGAAATTTCTTTTATTCCGAGCTCCCCTTTGATCTGAGGCCGCTTGAGCTTGTTCATAGGCTACTTTCAGGCTGTGTCTGAGCCTGTCCACATATCCTTTGTGGGATGTGGCTGAGGAATGGTCCAGTGAGGTGCCAAAAGCCAGGTCCACCGGTAGTCTCGCTTCTCTCCCAAACATGAGTCGATATGGGGAGTAGCCTGTAGCATCACTGATGGTGCAGTTGTAAGCATGTACTATGGCTGCTATGTGTTGGCTCCAATGTTGCTTTTTCTCGCTTTCCAGAGTCCCCAACATGTTGAGCAAGGTTCGGTTGAACCTTTCCGGCTGAGCATCTCCCTGAGGATGGTAAGGTGTAGTTCGAGTCTTCTTAATTCCCAAAGAATCCAAGAGCTTCCGGATCAGCTTACTCTCGAAGTCCCTCCCTTGGTCTGAATGGAGTCTCTGTGGCAGCCCATAATGGACAAAGTACTTCTCCATAAGTACCTTGGCCACGGTGGAGGCCTTCTGGTCTTTGGTGGGGAAAGCCTGGGCATACCGGGTGAAATGGTCGGTTATCACCAGAACATTTCCTAGTCCACTCAGGTCGGGTTCGAGGCAGAGAAAGTCAATGCACACCAGGTCCATGGGCCCTTGGCTCTGTAGATGGCCCATTGGGGCAGCTTGATGGGGCAAAGTCTTCCTCTGGATGCATCGCGCACATGAGTGGCAGTACTCCTCTACCTCTGCCCTCATGCAGGGCCAATAGAACCGACTTCTGACAAGTTGAAAGGTCCTTTCAGCCCCTAGGTGGCCATGATTGTCATGCAGGGCAATCAGAACAGTCTCCCGATGTTTCTCAGGGAGGAACAGCTGCCACTTATCTTCTGAGTCATCAGAGGGGCCCCTTGGGTAGACCACTCCCTGATGTAACTGCAACCTATCCCACTCCTTCCTCAGCAGGCAAGCTTCTTTTGAAGGTTGACGCATGAGTCTGTTTGGATCCTGATTTTTCAAGGCCTCCAGGACCAATCTCCCCATGGGGTCTTCCAATTGGTCACACCTCAATTCCTTCTTGGACAGTCTTGGTAGGTTGTCCTCTTCCAATTGAGCTACTCCACAGTAGTGTTTGGGGACTCCCACCGTGGTAACTCCTATTTCCTCTGCTCTGGAGCCTCCTCGGGCTTGGAATTCAGCTCCTTGACAAAGGGCCCGCACCCCGTCCGGTGCCACTTGGGTCCAATCTTCTATTTCAATGGTGGGGGAATGAGATCTCCTGGACAGAGCGTCTGCGTCTCGATTCCCCACTCCTGGTCTATACTTAAGGCTGAAGTTGAATCCAGACAGTGCGGCCAGCCACCTGTGTCCAGTGGCGTCCAGCTTGGCCGTGGTGAACAGGTAGGTAAGGGGGTTGTTGTCGGTCTTCACAGTGAACTCCGCTCCATACAGGTAGTCTTTGAGCTTGTCTACTACCGCCCACTTGAGGGCCAGGAACTCCATTTTGTGAGTGGGGTAGTTCTTCTCAGAGGGGGTCAGGCTCCTACTCACATAGGCAACAGGCCGCAATTGCCCCTCGTGTTCTTGGTAAAGTACTCCTCCCAGACCGTCATGACTAGCATCCACGTGCAGTTCATAGGGTTTGGTTGGGTCTGCGTAGGCCAAGACTGGTGCAGTGGTCAGGCTCCTCTTCAATTCCTGGAAAGCCTCTTCACACTTCTGATTCCACTGATCTCTGATGGACTTTCCTGGCCTCCTGGGCCCCGAGCCATCCTCTTCTCCTTCAGTCTTGAGCAACTCATTCAATGGTCTAGCAATTCGGGCAAATCCCTCCACAAACATCCTGTAGTAGGAGCAGAAGCCCAAGAAGGATCTGAGTTCTGTTACTGTGGTGGGCCGTGGCCAGGAGGTAACTGCCTCCAATTTCTCAGGGTCTGTGGCCACCCCTTCTTCAGACACTATGTGCCCCAGATAGTTCACAGAAGACTGGTAGAACCGACACTTCTCAGGCGAAAGCTTAAGTCCTTCCTCACTGAGTCTTCTCAACACTTTTTCCAGCCTCTCTTCATGTTCCTCCAAGGTTCTCCCAAAGACAATGACATCGTCCAGGTATACAAGGACTTCGATCAAGTTCATGTCCCCTACTGTCTTCTCCATGAGGTGTTGGAAAGTAGCTGGGGCTCCAGACAGACCTTGGGGCATCCGGTCGAATTCAAAGAACCCCACTGGGGTTATGAAAGCTGTCTTCTCCTTGTCTGCTGGGTGCATCGGAATCTGATAGTACCCACTCTTGAGATCCATAACGCTGAACCATTTGGCTCCAGACAAGCTCTGTAGGGCATCCTCTATCCTCGGAGTGGTGTATTGGTCAGGTATGGTTCTCCTGTTGAGAGTCCTGTAGTCGATACAGAGCCTCAATGATCCATTCTTCTTTCGGACCACCACTATGGGAGAGGCATAGGGGCTTCTGGACTCCCGTATCACACCAGTCCTCTTGAGTTCTGCAAGTTGTTCCCTCAGATCCTCCAGATCTGCTAGCGGGACCCGCCTGACCCTCTCTCGGAAGGGCTTATCTTCCTGGAGGCGGATCCGATGGGTGGCACTCCTTGCACACCCCACATCAAACTCATCCTTAGAGAAGATCTTCTCCCATCTATTCAACTGGGCCTTGGCTCTCTCTTTCCAAGCCCTGGACAGATTCGGGTTTTCCATGGACAGCTTTTCCCAAACATCCCCTCCTCCACCTGTCCTCTTCACTTCTGACAGGGTAACAGGGGCCGCCGGGCTCACCTGGCCTAGCAACATTCTGGCTGGGATTTCCATGGGGTCTTTGGTAGTATTCCTAACACTCACTGGAACTCTATAATGGGCCTTCTTCAGGACCTTCAGCGGAATCACTTCCGGTATCACCTCCAGGCCTGAGGACTCACCCCTTGGGTCTGACTCCAGCATGACAAAGGGACCAGGCTGCTCCCAAGTAAGCTTCACAGTGGCCCTGAGACAGGTTACTTCGCCGGGCTGCAACACTACCCCTTCTCTTCCAAGTCTCCACACCTTCCCTATCTCCTCTCCAGGGGTCTCCCGCTCTTGGACCAGCCGTTGGTAGGCTGTCTTCAGCATGGGATGGATCTTGGTAGCTGCTTGTCTTTCTTCTGTCACGAGAGGGGTCAGGAGTCTTCTGACCAGGTCCGTGTTCGTCCCTATTATAAGGGAATTCTTGTTGGCTCCAGGCGGCCTAGGGCACACAACTGCCAGGGTGTCAAACACTTCGGCCTTCCCAGCCACGGATGGGTCAAAGGTCATTTTGATGGGAAGGTAGCCGTCGTAAGGGAAACTCTGGGTTCCAATTCCCCATATTTCCAGCTCTTCTATCTTCTGGATAGGCAGATGACTCAGGTTCCTGTCGTAGAAGTCCCGGTATAGTAGGGTCACTTGTGCCCCGGTATCCAGGAGGCCCCTGGTGTAGACTCCCTCCACTTGAATGGGCACTATAGGGGATGGGCCTACCAGCTTCTCTGGATATGGTCCGGCAGGAGCCGCCTTCTTCAGACCTTTTCCCTTTGGACTCTCTCTTGTCCTATTCCCTTTGGACTTGAACCTTTCTTGAGCCTGGTATGCACTGACTTCCCTCCTTTTAATGGGTGTAGGAACCCGCTGAGGGGTACTATTATTTTTCTTGGGTGGGCACCCCCTTTGGGGAGTGCTGTGCCTCTCCTGAGGGGTCTCTCCCCTTCCTCCTGGAGTATAGCTTTGTTGAGGGGTATTGCGTTTCCCCTTTGGTGTTCTATCTCTCTTTTTGTTTTTCTTCGCATTCAGCTTGGAGTTTATTGAAGATGATGGGCACCCGGTTGACTCCTTCACCGGGGCCCTCTGGAGTTTCCCGCCGGCTTGCGGTTGTCTGGTCTCTTCTTCTTTGGACTAGAACATGTGGTTGCAATGTGGCCAACTCCCCCACAGTTGAAGCAGACTATATCTCCCCATTCTTGTAAAGGTTCGGGTGCTGAGGCAATCGGGAACAATTCCTTCCTTGGACTTTCCTTCTTCTTGGGACACTCTGTGTCTTTTGCTATCAGAGAGGTCAATATCTCTAACACCTTGGACATCTGAGTTTTTAGGGTGTCTATCTCCGCCTCTCTTTCAGGGGTCATTACTGGATTGACCAGCACCTGTGCGGGTACAACACTTGTCTTATCCTTCTGCTGGTCCTGTTGCAGCGCCTCCTCATCTCTGATGATTTTTATTAAATCAGCATAAGTCAGCAACATTCCTCCTCCCAAGGTTTTCAGGTGCAGCCAGACTGGATCGGAGCGTAGCGCTCCCTTTAAGACTTGCTTCATTCTTGCCGCATCGGCATCTTGGGGCTTCATCCCTTTCTTTAACACAATCTTGCACAGCAGCCTGTTTAGCCTTCTGACATACTCGGAAAGTTTCTCCCCCGGTTTTTGGAAAGTGTGTTCAAACTGGTAGACCATCTCTGTCACTTTGTCTAATTGACCAAACTCTTCCTGCAGCATAGCTAGACAGTCCTGCGCCGTGCACCCTGCATTCCCAAACCGGAAACTTTTCACTGCTTCTGCTGCTGCACCTTTAAGGCTTTCTAACACTCGCTGCCTCTTCTGTGCTTCAGGCACCTCCCATGCCTCCACCGCCTGTAATGCCTGCTCCACCCAGGTATCAAAATCTTCTTCCCCTGCCGGGACAGGGAGCTTCCCTGAGAATATTTTTAGTCTCCGGTAGCTAGTTTCCACATGCACCGTACTTGTCTTCTGACATTTGGCTAGCAAATCCCCTATTGCATTTATCAGTTCTGGTGATATAGCAGTGGCCAGTGCAGGTGCCACCGGGGGTGTCGCCCTGTCTTCTCTTTCAGGTGGAGTTCGGGCCGCAGCCTGTGGCGATCCCGTAGGGGATGGTTCCCTTTCTACAGTTATTGCGTGCGCCAGCCTAAATGTTCTGTTGTCTGGCGTCCGCAGACACTTGTGCTTACAGGCCTCTGGCATCCCGTCCCAATATTCCACTAATGCGTATTGATATGAGATGTCTGGGTCTGTCTTCATGTCTATCACCCACGGTGTGTGATCTGGGGACACTGAACTCATTAGTTCCTCTACCGTCTCACTCGACCATTTCTCCCCAGGGAGGCTAATGGCTATCGACTGTTTTGGCTCTGTATTAGCGGCTTTGCACCACTCTTCTACCGCTCTTGGATCCATGGGGTCCATGCAGGCACTTCTGGCGTTCGCTTGCTGCATCAGGATCCCGGACGAGAACCCCACCGTGTAGCGATACCTCCAACTAAGGAGGCCGCAGAATTAGATTTGGGCCCTGAGTACAGCTCCGCCAACCCCCGGCAATAGGCTCTACCCCCTTCTGGCACAGCTAGTACTAATAATCAATGATATATCCTATGCAATATAATAACTAAGCAAGGACACAGTAATGAATTGTAATAGGTAAAGTGTTTTACTTATTTTCTCAATAGGGATAAAGGGGGTAACAGTAATCACAGTTCAAGATAATCACTCCTAAGGGCAGCGTCCTGCCACTCTAACACACTATGTAGTAACACACGCTACAGGTGCGCCATACGGGCGACCGTTAACTAAGTGCCCTATGGCGCAGTTATCAAACACGCTAGAATCCCCACCAGGCCTGGTTCTAATATTTAACTTAGTCCTTCTTTCTTCACCGGCAGGTCTGTAATGGTGGTGCACTTTAAACAGAGTATAACTTTGTACTCCAAGGGGTATAGAACTTGGTTAAATAAAGCCGCAGGCTCAGTTCTGACAAGGCTCTTCAATAGGGGTATCAAAATAACTTGTAGGCCACGGCAGTCTATAGGCCTATATACAGTAACAGTATCTTAGCTGGGCTTATGCCCTCTCACCCGCCGGACTACAGATCCAGTCCGGGAAACCTCCACCGGCCGTGTCACACACACTCGATCTCTCCAACGATCGGGCCCCCCGATCCGACAAGGCTGTAGCTCACAAAGTCAGATGCCACCCGGCTCGCAGAGGGGGGGGGTGGAAGGCTCTTTGGTGCAGAGCAAGGCCCCAGGCTTCAGGCCCTGCACTCTGACACATCCGCACAGGAGGATCCGTCTGTGAAGTCTCGTGTCCCAAAGAGGCTGAGCCCGGCCTCTCCTCCTCCTTTTATAACCCCTCCCATGAGTCTCTGCGGTGGAACATGTGAAGAATGGGGTTATGGGGGATGTAGTCTCTTCCCATTATAGGGGAACACCCCGCTACACATAGAATCGCCTAGTTTCATTATGGATGTAACCCAGAACTACTTTACTGTCTGTGTAGAACTCAGCTTCCTGGATTTCTAAGTTTGTCTCTGTTGCTATTAGTTCAGCTAGATCTGTAGCCAATACTGCAGCACAAAGTTCCAGCCTGGGTATGGTGTGTTCAGGCAGTGGTGCAAGTTTTGCTTTTCCCATTACAAACCCTATGTGGCATTGTCCTTTAACCACTTAAGCCCCGGACCATTTGGTAGCTAAAGGACCAGAGGTGAATTCAGAATTTTGCACTGCGCTGCTTTAACTGTAAATTGTGCGGACATACAATGTTGTACCCAAACGAAATTTGTGTCCTTTTCTTCCCACAAATAGAGCTTTCTTTTAATGGTATTTGATTGCCTCTGCGATTTTTATTTTTTGCGATATAAACTGAAAAAAACGAAAATTGTGAAAAAAAATGATATTTTCTACTTTTTGTTATAAGAAAAATCGAATAAACTCAATTGTAGTCATACATTTAGGCCAAAATGTATTCAGCCACATGTCTTTAGTAAAAAAACATCACTAAGCGTATATTTATTGGTTTGCGCAAAAGTTATAGCGTCTACAAACTAGGGTACATTTTCTGGAATTTACACAGCTTTTAATTTATGACTGCCTATCTCATTTCTTGAGGTGCTAAAATGGCAGGGCAGTACAAACCCGCCCCCAAATGACCCCATTTTGGAAAGTAGACACCCCAAGGAAATTGCTGAGAGGCATGTTGAGCCCATTGAATATTTTTTTTTTTTTTTGTCCCAAGTGATTGAATAATGACAAAAAAAAATAAAAATTACAAAAAGTTGTCACTAAATGATATATTGCTCACACATGCCATGGTTATATGTGGAATTGCACCCCAAAATACATTCTGCTGCTTCTCCTGAGTACGGGGATACCACATGTGTGGGACTTTTTGGGAGCCTAGCCGGGTACGGGGCCCCAAAAACCAAGCACCGCCTTCAGGATTTCTAAGGGCGTAAATTTTTGATTTCACTCCTCACTACCTATCACAGTTTCGAAGGCCATAAAATGCCAAAATAGCACAAAACCCCCCCAAATTACCCCATTTTGGAAAGTAGACACCCCAAGCTATTTACTGAGAGGCATGTTCAGTCCATGGAATATTTTATATTTTGCCACAAGTTGCGGGAATATGACAAACTTTGTTTTTTTTTGCACAAAGTTGTCACTAAATGATATATTGCTCAAACATGCCATGGTTATATGCGGAGTTGCACCCCAAAATACATTTGGCTGCTTCTCCTGAGTACGGGGATACCACATGTGTGGGACTTTTTGAGAGCCTAGCCGCGTACGGGCCCCCGAAAACCAAGCACCGCCTTCAGGATTTTCTAAGGGCACAAATTTTTGATTTCACTCCTCACTACCTATCACAGTTTTGAAGGCCATAAAATGCCAAGATAGCCCAAAACCCCCACAAATGACCCCATTTTGGAAAGTAGACACCCCAAGCTATTTGCCGAGAGGCATGGTGAGTATTTTACAGCTCTCATTTGTTTTTGAAAATGAAGAAAGACATATTTTTTTTTTTTTCTTTTTTCAATTTTTAAAACTTTGTGACAAAAAGCGAGATCTGCAAAATACTCAACATACCTCTCAGCAAATAGCTTGGGGTGTCTACTTTCCAAAATGGGGTCATTTGGGGGAGTTTTGTGCCATCTGGGCATTCCATGGCCTCCGAAACTGTGATAGGCAGTGAGGAGTGAAATCAAAAATTTACACCCATAGAAATCCTGAAGGCGGTGCTTGGTTTTCGGGGTCCTGTACGCGGCTAGGCTCCCAAAATGTCTCACACATGTGGTATCCCCGTACTCAGGAGAAGCAACAGAATGTATTTTGGGGTGCAATTCCACATATAACCATGGCATGTTTGAGCAATATATAATTTAGTGACAACTTTGTGTACATTTTTTTTTTTTTGTCATTATTCAATCACTTGGGACAAAAAAAAAAATATTCAATGGGCTCAACATGCCTCTCAGCAAATAGCTTGAGGTGTCTACTTTCCAAAATGGGGTCATTTGGGGGGGTTTTGAACTGTCCTGGCATTTTATGCACAACATTAGGAAGCTTATGTCACACATCATCCACTCTTCTAACCACTTGAAGACAAAGCCCTTTCTGACACTTTTTGTTTACATGAAAACATTTTTTTTTTTGCAAGAAAATTATGTTGAACCCCCAAACATTATATATTTTTTTAAGGCAAAGGCCCTACAGATTAAAATAGTGGGTGTTGCATTTTTTTTTCCACACAGTATTTGCGCAGCGATTTTTCAAACGCATTTTTTGGGGGAAAAACTCACTTTTTTTATTTTTAATGCACTAAAAAACACTATATTGCCCAAATGTTTGATGAAATAAAAAAGATGATCTTAGGCCGAGTACATGGATACCAAACACGACATGCTTTAAAATTGCGCACAAACGCGCAGCGGCGAGAAACTACATTCATTTTTAAAAGCATTTAAAAGCCTTTACAGGTTACCACGTTAGATTTACAGAGGAGGTCTACTGCTAAAATTACTGCCCTCGATCTGACCTTCGCGGAGATACCTCACATGCATGATGCAATTGCTGTTTACATATGACGCTAGACCGACGCTTGCGTTCGCCTTTGCGCAAGAGCAGGGGGGGACAGCGGTGCTTTTTTTTTTTTTAATTATTTATTTTGCTTTTTTATTTTATTTTTAAACTGTTCCTTCCATATTTTTTTTTTTTTTTTTATCATTTTTATTGTTATCTCAGGGAATGTAAATATCCCCTATGATAGCAATAAGTAGTGACAGGTACTCTTTTTTTGAAAAAAAATGGGGGGTTAGACCCTAGATATTTCCTCTGCCCTCAAAGCATTTGACCACACCAAGATCGGTGTGATAAAATGCTTTCCCAATTTCCCAATGGCGCTGTTTATATCCGGGGGGGGGGAGGAATTCCCTCCCACTGCTTGTAAAAGCAGTCTAGAGGCTAATTATCTGCTAGAATTGCTTTTACATGAAAGCCGGCCACTGGCTGAAAAGAATGATACCAAGATGATACCTAAACCTGCAGGCATCATTCTGGTATAAACATTCAAAGTCCAGCAACATACCAGTACGTTGCTGGTCCTTGTTGGACATGTATTGTAATCTTTTTTTTCATGCAGCCTGTTGGCTGAACGAAAAAAAGAGATTGATCGGTGGGTATGCCCACCATTAGAATACCTCCCTTCATCCACCCACTTCTAATGATGGGCATATATGCCGAAGCATGGGGGCATCCTCCCGCAAAAAAGTTATGCCGCGTGCACACGGTCGGACTTTTCCACGGGCAAGCCTTCGTCGGAATTTCAACCGTATGTACGTGGCATAAAAGGTTATGCCGCGTACACACGGTTGAACTTTTCCACGGGCAAGCCTCCGTCGGAATTTCGACCGTATATACGCGGCATTAGGAGCAAAATCGCTCCTCCGCCCCTGCTGCCCCCATGCTTCGGCATATATGCTCTTTTTTGAACTGTGGTGGTGAAATCACCTCCTACAGCGTTGGAGTCACGGCTTTATGTATCGTGGGAGCAAACGCTGTTGCTGTCAAGATCAATAAATCCGCGATGCAACTGAATGGCGTACCTGCTAAGCAAATGATGGTTAACATTAAAACAAAGTAACATTACAGTACAACAGTAAGACCTTACCATACCATACCTGCAAAGCAAATACCAAAACAAAACCTAGTAAAAAATAAAACATTTTTTTAACGCAACCTGTGCCTAAAATATATATATGCCGAAGCATGGGGGCATCCTCCCGCAAAAAAGTTATGCCGCGTACACACGGTCTGACTTTTCCACGGGCAAGCCTCCGTCGGAATTTTGACCGTATATACGCGGCATTAGGAGCAAAATCGCTCCTCCGCCCCTGCTGCCCCCATGCTTCGGCATATATGCTCTTTTTTTTTAACTGTGGTGGTGAAATCACCTCCTACAGCACTGGAGTCACGGCTTTATGTATCGTGGGAGCAAACGCTGTTGCTGTCAAGATAAATAATTCCGCGCTGCAGTTGAATGGCGCACCTGAAAACAAAAAATTACATACCTGAAAAGTAAGCATGATAAAACATTGCAGAATGGAATACAGTAAAAAAGAGCAGAACAATAGAGAGAAAATAGAGAGAGAGAGAGAACAATAAAACGACAACTATTTTTGTTTTTTTTATTTTATATATTTTTTGTGTTTTGTTTTTTACGTTTTTTTTTCTTTTTTACACTTTTTTTTTTAAACTTTAACAACTGTAATGGTTCGGGTCTCTCAAAATGTAATGGCATCTTGGGAGACCCTGTGTAAGTGTGTCCTAGTCTGTGAAATGCTGTACCCTACGCTAAAACTTCACTTTTGAGTGGTAGCGTTCAAAACATTCACCAAGGCAAAGACCAGGTTTGTCAGGACAGAGTGGACAATAATAACGGGTGTCACGCCTAAATCCGCGCTTGCTACAGACACGACATCTTTTTTGGGGGGCTCGTTGGGTAGGGGTACTCGGGAGGAGATGCGTATAATGCCTCTCATGCAGCCGGCTTACTGCATTTGGTAGGGGATGGTGAGGTGCAGAACCGCCTGGATACAGGAGTTCTGTGACTATCTCATTCTGGAATTTTAGAAGAGATAAAGTCCCGCCTGAAGCTCTGTATAGCACATGAGCGTTCAGCAAAGCCAATTGGAATAAGGATAGAGACACTTTTTTGTACCAGCGTCTCGCCTTACGGTCAATTAGATACGGCGCCATCAACTGGTCGTTGAGGTCCACCGCTCCCATATTTTTGTTATATTCGTGGACACAGAGGGGTTTCTCCACAACACCAGTCGCCGTACGAATTTGGACTGTCGTGTCTGCATGAAGGGAGGTAAGAAGGAAAACATTCTTATTGTCCCACCACTTCATAGCGAGCAAGTTATTACACTTTACGCAGGCTCTCTCCCCCAGCCTAAGACGGGCATCTACAAGCCGCTGGGGAAAGCCCCGGCGATTAGGTCGCACGGTGCCACATGCTCCAATCTGATGATCAAACAAGTGACTAAACAGTGGCACGCTCGTGTAATAATTGTCCACATACAAGTGGTACCCCTTTCCGAATAAGGGTGACACCAAGTTCCACACTATCTTGCCAGCGCTCCCTATGTAATCCGGGCAGTTGACCGGCTCAACCTGACTATCTTTTCCCTCATAAACCATAAAGCTCCATACATAGCCTGTTGCCCTGTCACAGCACTTATAGAGCTTGACCCCGTATCTGGCACGCTTGCTGGGAAGGTACTGCTTGAAAGCCAAGCGGCCAGAAAATTTAATCAGGGACTCATCAACGCAGACAGCTTGATCGGGAATAAACAAGGCTGCAAAACGTTCGTTGAAGTGGTTTATGAGGGGCCGAATTTTATAGAGCCGGTCGTATTCAGGGTCCCCACGTGGACGACAAAGTTCATTGTCGTTGAAGTGCATGAACCGCAAAATTTTCTCGTATCGTTTCCTGGGCATGGAGGCAGAGAACACGGGCATGTGGTCAATTGGGTGCGTGGACCAATAAGCACGCAATGACGGGAATTTATGTGTGCCCATGTTGAGGGAAAGGCCCAGAAAGGTCTTAAATTCGGAAACCGTAATTGGTTTCCAATCTTTGGCAATGGAAGGCAACTGGGGATTAGCGACGATGAATTGACCAGCATATAAATTACTCTGGTCCACAATAGTAGGATTTTTAAAACAGCTTACCTGTAAAATCCTTTTCTTGGAGTACATCACGGGACACAGAGCAGCATAGTCATTACTATGTGGGTTATATAGAATTACCTTCAGGTGCTGGCACTGGCAACTTCCAAAACAGGAAGTACCCTCCCCTATATAAGCCCCTCCCATCCGGGAGCACCTCAGTTTTGTAGCAAAGCAATACGTGTCCCCAAAAGAGGGGTGGGAGCTCTGTGTCCCGTGATGTACTCCAAGAAAAGGATTTTACAGGTAAGCTGTTTTAAAAATCCTACTTTCTTGTTCATACATCACGGGACACAGAGCAGCATAGTCATTACTATGTGGGACGTCCCAAAGCAATGCCAAATGAGGGGGGGGATACACCATACATAAGCTGGGCGCTATCAGGCATGAGGATCTTTTGCGGCCTGCAACACACTGCGCCCAAAGGCGACATCCTCCTGACTTCTAACGTCCACCTGGTAGAACCTGGTAAACGTGTGTACTGAAGACCATGTTGCGGCCTTACAAATTTGAGCCAGGGAGGCCTGGTGATGCACTGCCCATGAAGTTCCAACTGCTCTCGTGGAGTGCGCCCTAACTTTGAACGGAGGCGGTCTACTTCTCAAGCCATAGGCTTGTATTATGACCTGTCGAATCCACTTGGCTAAAGTAGATTTTGATGCTGCCTGACCCTTTCTGGGGCCTTCCGGCAGAACAAACAAAGAATCCGTTCTACGAATCTGAGCAGTGGCTTTTAGATAAGCTTTAACTGCTCTTACTACATCCAAAGAATGCAATAACTTTTCCTCTACCGAGCTTGGTTTGGGGAAAAAAGAAGGAAGAACCACATCTTGGTTCAAGTGAAACCCCGATACCACCTTAGGAAGAAAGGCTGGGTGAGGGCGTAATACTACTCTGTCCTTATGAATAACCAGATATGGCTCTTTACAGGACATGGCGGCTAATTCCGACACTCTTCTAGCCGAGCATATGGCTACTAAAAATATCAATTTTCTGGTGAGTAGAACCAAGGAAATGTGCCGCAAAGGTTCAAATGGCTGCTTCTGCAGAACCGACAGAACCAAATTTAGATCCCATGGCATATGGGAGCTTTAATCGGTGGAATAATACGAGTCACACCTTGCATAAAGGATTTGACAAGTGAATGCATAGCCAGGGGCCTTTGAAATAGTATTGATAAGGCCGAAACCTGGCCCTTGATAGTACTTAAGGCAAACTTCCTGTCTACAGCCCACTGCAGGAAGTCCAGAATTCTGCCTATAACGTACTTACGTGGATGCCATTTTCTGGCCTCGCACCAAGTGATGTACGCCTTCCAAACTCTATAGTAGATCTGCCTGGATACAGGCTTCCTGGCATTGATTATAGTTGATACCACAGAGTTAGAGAGACCTCTCTTCTTTAGGATGTGGGATTCAATAGCCAGGCCGTTAAACTTAGAGTTAGTAAGGAAGGGTGGTATATCGGTCCTTGCGAAAGCAGGTCCGGTCGACGTGGAAGGGTCCAAGGACTCCCCACAGACATTTTGATGATCTCCGCGTACCAGGCCCTTCGGGGCCACGCTGGAGCCACCAGGATCACCGGCTTCTTTCCCAACCTGACTCTGCGAAGGAGTCGAGGCAACAATTGTAGCGGAGGGAATGCATATATCAGTCTGAACTGATCCCAAGGGAACACCAGAGCATCCGCGCCGCAAGCGAGGGGATCCCTTGTCCGGGAGACAAATCTGTCCACCTTTGCGTTGAATCTGGATGCTAGCAGATCTACATCCGGTGTTCCCCACCGCTGACATATTGCTCGGAAGACCTCGGGATGAAGGGACCATTCCCCTGGGCATAACTGTTGGCGACTCAGAAAGTCCGCCTTCCAATTCTCCACCCCTGGAATGAAGACAGCTGATATACATGGGACATGCTTTTCTGCCCATTCCAGGATGTGACTTACTTCCCTCTGGGCTGCACGACTCCTGGTGCCTCCCTGATGATTGATATATGCCACTGCTGTGGCATTGTCTGATTGATTCTGACAGGGGACCCTTGGAGTCTGGATGTCCAGGCTACTAGGGCATACCGGGCTGCTCGTATCTCTAAGAGATTGATGGGCAGGGTTCTTACTACATTTGACCATCTGCCCTGGAGAGACCATTGCTCCAGTACTGCCCCCCCCCCAGCCTATAAGGCTGGCATCTGTAGTGACCACCTTCCAGGATATCGGACTGAAGGGTTTTCCCTTCTGGAGATTCTGGGGGATCAACCACCAGCAGAGACTCTTCCGAACGGAAGGGGACAAAGCCATCGGGAAGTCTAGAGCCTGAATCTTTCCGTTCCAGGCTGACAATATGGCCCTCTGTAAATTCCTTGAGTGGAATTGGGCGTATGGCACAGCTTCGAATGATGCTACCATCTTTCCTAGCAGCCTCATGCACAGGCGTATGGACGGCTGTCTTTTTGCACAAAGCAGACGGACCAAGCCCCTCAAAGAGGATACCTTGTCTAGAGGTAAGAAAATCTTCCTCTGGTCTGAATCCAGCCGTAGCCCTAGATATACCAGGTTTTTCACTGGCTGTAGGGCTGACTTGTCCAGGTTGATGACCCAACCGTGAGATTCTAGATACTCGATTGTATCGACAATTACCACTTCTAGCTTGGCAACTGAGTGGTCCATCAACAACAGGTCGTGTAGGTATGCCATTATCGTTACACCTCGTGTACTTAGACCGGCCAACAGTGGGGCCAGAATTTTTGTGAACACTCGTGGTGCTGTGGCCAGACCGAATGGTAAGGCTCTGAACTGAAAATGGCGCCCTTCTACTGCAAAGCGTAGAAATTTTTGATGACCTGGAAAGATGGGAACATGCAAGTAAGCATCTTTGATGTCGATCGAGGCTAACCATTCCTCCCCCTGTAGGGCAGCGGTGACCGATCGGATCGACTCCATCCGGAAGGACCGGACGTTTAGAAATTTGTTTAGACTCTTTAGGTCCAATATGGGTCTTATGTCCCCGTTTGGTTTCGGGACTGTGAAAAGGTTTGAGTAGAAACTCAACCCCCACTCTTCCATAGGAACCTCCATAATTACTCCTTGGAGCAATAGTTGTTCTAACGCCACTAGGAGACACCTTCTTTTCAGAGGGTCTTTTGGCATGCCTGACCACATAAAATGGGAAGGAGGAGACTCTTTTAACTCCAACTTGTATCCCCGAGTTACTGCGGAGAGCACCCATCTGTCTTTGATCGTCTCCCGCCAGGTCTCTGTGAACAACTGAAGTCTTCCCCCCACCCGTTTGAGTGGGGGCAGCCCTTCATAGGCTTGACTTGGAGGCTGGTTTAGTACCTCTTCGGATCCAGGGCTTTTTATTACCCTGTGACTGTCCCTGATTTTTACCTCCTGAGTTTGACCGAGGAGGCCGTCGGAATTGCTTAGTAGCAGACGTCCCAGGGATAGGAGAGGTAGTCCTCCTAAAAGACGGACCCCTAGACCTCTTTTTAATTGGTAAGAGAGTACTTTTACCACTGGAAATCTTCTGGATATATTTATCCAGGTCTTCGCCAAAAAGGCGTTCTCCATGAAATGGGAAGCTAACTAAGAGCTTCTTACAGGGAGCCTCAGCAGACCAGTTCTTGAGCCACAGAAGCCTACGCATATGTACCAAAGACAGCGTGAGGCGGGAGGCCTGATGGATAGAATCCTTGATGGCGTCAACCGCAAAGCATAATGCTCTAGGCAGATCAGCCAGAGCCTGGGCCTGCTGGTCTGGCAAATCCCTCAGGACCATTTTCATTTGATCCTTTAAAGCTTGGCAGACCCCAATAGCTGCCACTGCTGGCTGTGTAACAGCCCCTGCTGTGGAAAAAGCAGATTTTAATAAAGATTCCAATTTTTTATCTACTGGATCTTTGAACATTTGAACATTATCTACTGGACATGTCAGTGATCTGTTCACAGAAGAAATGGCTGCGTCCACCGTAGGAACATTCCATCTCTGGGTGAATTTTTCCTCCATGGGATAGATCACCTGAAATTTCTTAGGTGGAACAAATAGTTTATCAGGATGTTCCCAGTCCTGGTATATAAGTCCTTCCAATAATGGATGAATTGGAAAGGAGCAATTAATCTGGGGAGCTTTTAGCGACCCCAACGAGGAGACAGCAGTAGTTGATGGTTCAACAAGAGGCATTTTAAATGCAGATCGAACCATGTCAGTTAGGGTCTGGACCCACAATCTTTCAGTCTTTGATGCTGAAAATGGTTCATCTACTGTCGATTCCTCAAAAACAGAGTTAACCTCCTCCTGATCCCCTTCAGGTAGGTCAGTCCCTTCCTGGGACTGTTGCTCTGCCAACAGGCACTCTAATGGAGGGGATGGAGATCTGGCGCGCTTTCTTTCCTGCAGAGAAGAAGCGATCAATGCTGCCAATCTCTGCTCCAATCCCTCCAGAGTTGAGGCAAAAACCTCCTCTGTTATATATGCAGGAGCAGGTGGACTGAGGACAGCCGCAGTACCTGGCACTCCCGGGGGTTCCTTATGGGTATTAACCTCTGATTTCTCAGGGGAGGAAGGTGCAGATGACTGCTCCAGATCCTCAGAGCCCGATGGAGACCCCCTACACTTCCTGAGAGGTATATCTCGGAGTTTTTTAGGCGGCATATTCCTTAGTTCAAAGCTGAGGTATTCCAGCCGCAATACACCCCTTTACTGAAATAGTCTAATGCAATTTGCTGCTATGTACATCAGTGGGTGTCTACTAATGCGTCTTTCTGGGGATGCCTGTATCAACCGCCCGCTGTAAGCCCCTATACCATGCTACCAGCTCCTTTTCATGCTCTGTGTCCATAGCAAGCAGCGTGGACTGAGTCCTTTTATCTTGCTGGGACGCCCGCACATGCGCAGAAGCGCTGGGCGCACAGAGCGCGTCATCCGCCAGGCTCCGCCCCCTTTTTTGAAGCTAAATCTTATAAAAAGAAAGCGTGTGTGCGCTCGCGCGCGTGCACGTGTGCGCTCTTGGCGCCATGTAGGGAGAGGAGCCAGGGTCCCTGTTTCACCAGGACTCGGGGATGGAAGGAAACTACTTGGCAGCATGACAGAGGAATGCAGCTTCCCTGATAGATAGCTCACTCATCTGCCTGGACTTTCACCATGGAAGGAATAGTCCCAAGAAAAAAAGACGTTCCACAGCGGCCTCTAGTGGACAAACACAGGTACCGCACTTTGTCTTTTTTTTTTTTAAAACCCCCTTTATGAAAAACATTTCTAGGTTTACAGTTTTTAAAACTTCCTTATGAAAAGACATTTCTAGGATTTCTTAGGCATATACAGCTATTAGCGGGAATACCTTCAGGTAACAGGCAGAAAGACATATTAGGCTTGGGGGTCCCCTCAATAGAACCAAGTTCCTGAGGGGCCCCCACTTACCTTTTCCCCGCCGCAGGACTTTGTTTGGTCCACAGAAGCCCAAACTTCACCTCTCACGGCAGGCATTGTAATTAAACCTTCAGGGACCGGGTTCCCAAGGATTCCACTCCCCTGGACCTGTATAGCACCCTGCACAGATAGCCTCTTGGTTTTGGGTATGACCAGAGCTCTGGATCCCAGGGTCCAGCCCTCCTAAGAGAGGCATTACAGGCAAAACCCTGCTCTTCTCTGCAAGGCCCGGGTACCGACCGTTTAGCTATGAAGCTTTTTTGGTCGGATCCGGAATAGCTTGCTAAGGCCCAGAGAACCTGTACACAAGCCCAGATGAATACATGTTAACCTTGGCCAACACCTTAGACACTGGCAAAAAACTGAGGTGCTCCCGGATGGGAGGGGCTTATATAGGGGAGGGTACTTCCTGTTTTGGAAGTTGCCAGTGCCAGCACCTGAAGGTAATTCTATATAACCCACATAGTAATGACTATGCTGCTCTGTGTCCCGTGATGTATGAACAAGAAAGATCTATAGAGATCTTCCGTGAAAAACAGCGAATAATAATTGATTGGCATAAAATCAGCTGTTTCCACCTGAATACCGGGTTGGGCAGTGAATGGGGGAAGTACGGGTTCTGCAGAAGTGGTGGGGACCCAATCAGGATAGGCGAATTCTGCAGGAAGAGCACTATGGGTACGACGGACCTGCCTTTGTCTTCTTGGTGGCATCGGGACACTACTTGTGCTTGCCACCTCGCCAGCTTGAACTGCACTTATGGGACTCGCCACGTCACCACGTGATACTGCAGTGCTGGATGTACGCCCAGGCTGTACTAGGCCGCTGGTGCTTGCCAATTCACCAGAAGAAATAGCGGCGCTAGTACTCCTCTGCTCCATGATACGAGAGCCCTGCGGTTCTTGCTCCTCAACAACCTCAGAAGATCGGGATCGGGTACGCCTGACCTTAGCAGGGACCTCAACTTCGTCGTCAGAGCTATCTGACGTGGGGCCGCTGACGTCACTGTCTTCTACGGGAAGATATTCTGAGCCTGAATCTGACAGATACGTGACCTCCTCTTCACTATCTGTCATGCTCAGAATCTCGTAGGCCTCTTTACTAGTGTACCTTCGACTTGCCATTTAGGGCTCTAAATTTAGGGGTACACTAGTAAGATTCACAGGAAAAAAAGCACCCGACTGTCGTCAGCAAATATATCAAACACTACAAAAAAAACTGTTAGCGGTCGCAGGGATCAGGACTGTCTCTGCGAACGCTGCAGTTATGTGTTTTGTGTTTGGTAAGTGACAGTGATCGATCGATACTGCACTTGGGTGGGCTGGGCTGGGCTGGGCGGAGGGGCTAAACGCAGGTGCTAGCAGGTATCTGGGCTGATCACGCTAACACTGCATTTTTGGGAACCCTAAACCGCTGGGGACGCTAGTATAGATCTGATCAGATACTATACCACTAAGGGAGGTGTATGCTTTGCGCGTGGGTGTTAGCATTACTGGCACTAACCTAACGCTGCCTGGGGCGATGCAGACCCTCTCTGGCGCTAAAACCTAATTGATCTCACCCGCCGGGCAATCAGGGGGTTAAACCTTTATTGGGTTATATACGGCGGGTGCCCTGATGCTATAAAAAGCAAACTAACCAACCAGTGTCACCCGTAACCTTTATATGGTGATCACTGGTGAAAGGGTTAACTAGGGGCAATCAGGGGGTTAAAACCTTTATTAGGTTAAATATGGGGGTACCCGACGCTATATAAAAACCTGACGGGTTACCTAAATAACTAAATAACTAACTGGGTAACCAGTGTCACCAGTGACGCTTATACGGTGATCACTGGTGAAAGGGTTAACTCTAGGGGCAATCAGGGGGTTAAAATAATATATGGGGGTACCTGACGCTCTAAAAACCTGCGGCGAAACAAAAAAAAAATAACTGGCTATCTAGGGCACCACCGGCACTAAATACAGCGATCGAAAATACGATCGCTTAGTGACGCTGGCGTTAGGGGGTGAAAGGGTTACCTGGGGGGCGATCAAGGGGTTAAACATTTATTATAGGGGGTTAGGGGGCTACCCTGGACCTAAAGGGGCCTAATCCTAACTGCCCTGCAACTTTTTACTATCACAGATGACACTAAATGCAGTGATCAGTAAAATAAATGATCACTGCAATCAGTGACACTGTGATTGGGGGCTGGGGGTGACCTGGGGGGTGATCTGGGGGTGACTGGGGGGTGAAATGTGTGCCTATGTGTACCTATGTGTCAGTGGACTGTTGGTGCACTAACCTGCTTCCTCTCTCCTCGGCGCCGGAATCGAAAAGACCGCCGCGAGGGAGATGACATCACTTCCTCCTGCCTGTGTTTACATCACATGGCGGAGGAAGCATTTTCATTGTCCGGGAGCGATCGCGAGGGGGTGGCCAAAATCGAATGGTCACCCCCTCATCTCTGATCGCTCCCCAACGATTAACGGCCGCTCACTGTATAGGAGGGGGGTCCGATCGGACCCCCCAACTGTACAAAGGCGATCACGTACACTCTACGTGATTGTGCCTGTCGGTGCCATTCTGCCGACGTATATATACAGTGAGCGGTCATTAAGTGGTTAATGTCTATGGTTTTCAGGTAAGCTACAGCAGCAATTTCTTTAACAGAAGCATCCGCAAACACACAAAGTCTTTGCATCTGAACGTCTGCAGATGACAGAGGAGCATATGGGCGTGGAATTTTAAGATTGGATAGCTCTGTTAGTGAGTCCTTCCACTCTAGCCATAGGTTCTTCCTATCGGTGGGGAGAGGGTGGTTCCAATCTAGCGACTCACAGGTTAAGTCTCTGAGTAGTGGCTTACCCTGGAGGTTGACAGGTGCTGCAAAGCCTAAAGGATCGTACAGGCTGTTTATGGTAGACAGGACACCTCTACGGGAAAAGGGTTTTTCTTCTGTGTTTACTTGGAAAGTAAAGGTGTCAGATCTTAAGTCCCAAAGCAAACTAAGGCTACGTTGCAAGGGAAGTGAGTCTGTGCCTAGATCTAAGTCCTTTAACCACTTAAGCCCCGGACCATTTGGTAGCTAAAGGACCAGAGGTGAATTCAGAATTTTGCACTGCGCTGCTTTAACTGTAAATTGTGCGGACATGCAATGTTGTACTGAAACAAAATTTGCGTCCTTTTCTTCCCACAAATAGAGCTTTCTTTTAATGGTATTTGATTGCCTCTGCGATTTTTATTTTTTGCGATATAAACGGAAAAAGACCGAAAATTTTGAAAAAAAATGATATTTTCTACTTTTTGTTATAAGAAAAATCGAATAAACTCAATTGTAGTCATGCATTTAGGCCAAAATGTATTCAGCCACATGTCTTTAGTAAAAAAAATGTCAATAAGAGTATATTTATTGGTTTGCGCAAAAGTTATAGCATCTACAAACTAGGGTACATTTTCTGGAATTTACACAGCTTTTAATTTATGACTGCCTATCTCATTTCTTGAGGTGCTAAAATGGCAGGGCAGTACAAAACCCCCCCAAATGACCCCATTTTGGAAAGTAGACACCCCAGGGAAAATGCTGAGAGGCATGTTGAGCCCATTGAATATTTTTTTTTTGTCCCAAGTGATTGAATAATGACAAAAAATAAATAAAAAAATTACAAAAAGTTGTCACTAAATGATATATTGCTCACACATGCCATGGTTATATGTGGAATTGCACCCCAAAATACATTCTGCTGCTTCTCCTGAGTACGGGGATACCACATGTGTGGGACTTTTTAGGAGCCTAGCCACGTACGGGACCCCGGAAACCAAGCACCGCCTTCAGGATTTCTAAGGGCGCAAATTTTTGATTTCACTCCTCACTACCTATCACAGTTTCGAAGGCCATAAAATGCCAAAATAGCACAAAACCCCCCCAAATGACCCCATTTTGGAAAGTAGACACCCCAAGCTATTTACTGAGAGGCATGATTAGTCCATGGAATATTTTATATTTTGCCACAAGTTGCGGGAATATGACAAACTTTATTTTTTTTGCACAAAGTTGTCACTAAATGATATATTGCTCACACATGCCATGGGCATATGTGAAATTACACCCCAAAATACATTCTGCTGCTTCTCCTGAGTATGGGGATACCACATGTGTGGGCCTTTTTGGGAGCCTAGCCGCGTACGGGACCCCAAAAACCAAGCACCGCCTTCAAGGTTTCTAAGGGCATACATTTTTGATTTCACTCCTCACTACCTATCACTACCTATCACAGTTTTGAAGGCCATAAAATGCCAAGATAGCACAAAACGCCCCCAAAATGACCCCATTTTGGAAAGTAGACACCCCAAGGAAATTGCTGAGAGGCATGTTGAGCCCATTGAATATTTTTTTTTGTCCCAAATGATTGAATAATGACAAAGAGAAAAAAAAAATGTACAAAAAGTTGTCACTAAATGATATATTGCTCAAACATGCCATGGTTATATGCGGAATTGCACCCCAAAATACATTTGGTTGCTTCTCCTGAGTACGGGGATACCACATGTGTGGGACTTTTTGAGAGCCTAACCGCGTACGGGCCCCCGAAACCCAAGCACCGCCTTCAGGATTTCTAAGGGCACAAATTTTTGATTTCACTCCTCACTACCTATCACAGTTTTGAAGGCCATAAAATGCCAAGATAGCCCAAAACCCCCACAAATGACCCCATTTTGGAAAGTAGACACCCCAAGCTATTTGCCGAGAGGCATGGTGAGTATTTTACAGCTCTCATTTGTTTTTGAAAATTAAGAAAGACATTTTTTTTTTTTTTTCAATTTTTAAAACTTTGTGACAAAAAGCGAGATCTGCAAAATACTCAACATACCTCTCAGCAAATAGCTTGGGGTGTCTACTTTCCAAAATGGGGTCATTTGGGGGGGTTTGTGCCATCTGGGCATTCCATGGAGTCCGAAACTGTGATAGGCAGTGAGGAGTGAAATCAAAAATTTACACCCATAGAAATCCTGAAGGCGGTGCTTGGTTTTCGGGGTCCTGTACGTGGCTAGGCTCCCAAAATGTCTCACACATGTGGTATCCCCGTACTCAGGAGAAGCAACAGAATGTATTTTGGGGTGCAATTCCACATATAACCATGGCATGTTTGAGCAATATATAATTTAGTGACAACTTTTTGTAATTTTTCTTTTTTTTTTCTTTTTGTCATTCAATCACTTGGGACAAAAAAAAAAAAAAAATATTCAATGGGCTCAACATGCCTCTCAGCAAATAGCTTGAGGTGTCTACTTTCCAAAATGGGGTCATTTGGGGGGGTTTTGAACTGTCCTGGCATTTTATGCACAACATTAGGAAGCTTATGTCACACATCATCCACTCTTCTAACCACTTGACAAAGCCCTTTCTGACACTTTTTGTTTACATGAAAACATTTTTTTTTTGCAAGAAAATTATGTTGAACCCCCAAACATTATATATATTTTTAAAGCAAAGGCCCTACAGATTAAAATAGTGGGTGTTGCATTTTTTTTTCCACACAGTATTTGCGCAGCGATTTTTCAAACACATTTTTTTGGGGAAAAACACACTTTTTTTATTTTTAATGCACTAAAAAACACTACATTGCCGAAATGTTTGATGAAATAAATAAGATGATCTTAGGCCGAGTACATGGATACCAAACACGACATGCTTTAAAATTGCGTACAAACGCGCAGCGGCGAGAAACTACATTCATTTTTAAAAGCATTTAAAAGCCTTTACAGGTTACCACGTTAGATTTACAGAGGAGGTCTACTGCTAAAATTACTGCCCTCGATCTGACCTTCGCGGTGATACCTCACATGCATGATGCAATTGCTATTTACATATGACGCTAGACCGACGCTTGCGTTCGCCTTTGCGCAAGAGCAGGGGGGGACAGCTGTGCTTTTTTTTTTTTTTATTATTTATTTTGCTTTTTTATTTTATTTTTAAATTGTTCCTTCCATATTTATTTATTTTTATAATTTTTATTGTTATCTCAGGGAATGTAAATATCCCCTAAGATAGCAATAGGTAGTGACAGGTACTCTTTTTTTGAAAAAAAATGGGGGGTTAGACCCTAGATCTTTCCTCTGCCCTCAAAGCATCTGACCACACCAAGATCGGTGTGATAAAATGCTTTCCCAATTTCCCAATGGCGCTGTTTATATCCGGGGGGCATTCCCTCCCACTGCTTGTAAAAGCAGTCCAGAGGCTAATTAGCCACTAGGATTGCTTTTACATGAAAGCCGGCTGCTGGCTGAAAAGAATGATACCCGCAGGCATCAATCTGGTATAACCATTCAAAGTCCAGCAACATACCAGTACGTTGCTGGTCCTTGTTGGACATGTATTGTAATCTTTTTTTTCATGCAGCCTGTTGGCTGAACGAAAAAAAGAGATTGATCGGTGGGTATGCCCACCATTAGAATACCTCCCTTCATCCACCCACTTCTAATGATGGGCATATATGCCGAAGCATGGGGCATCCTCCCGCAAAAAAGTTATGCCGCGTACACACAGTCGGACTTTTCCACGGGCAAGCCTTCGTCGGAATTTCGACCGTATGTACGCGGCATAAAAGGTTATGCCGCGTACACACGGTCAAACTTTTCCACGGGCAAGCCTCCGTCGGAATTTCGACCGTATATACGCGGCATTAGGAGCAAAATCGCTCCTCCGCCCCTGCTGCCCCCATGCTTCGGCATATATGCTCTTTTTTTTAACTGTGGTGGTGAAATCACCTCCTACAGCGTTGGAGTCACGGCTTTATGTATCGTGGGAGCAAACGTTGTTGCTATCAAGATAAATAAATCCGCGATGCAACTGAATGGCGTACCTGCTAAGCAAATGATGGTTAACATTAAAACAAAGTAACATTACAGTACAACAGTAAGACCTTACCATACCATACCTGCAAAGCAAATACCAAAACAAATCCTAGTAAAAAATAAAACATTTTTTTAACGCAACCTGTGCCTAAAATATATATATGCCGAAGCATGGGGGCATCCTCCCGCAAAAAAGTTATGCCGCGTACACACGGTCGGACTTTTCCATGGGCAAGCCTTTGTCGAAATTTCGACCGTATGTACGCGGCATAAAAGGTTATGCCGCGTACACACAGTCGGACTTTTCCACGGGCAAGCCTCTGTCGGAATTTCGACTGTATATACGCGGCATTAGGAGCAAAATCGCTCCTCCGCCCCTGCTGCCCCCATGCTTCGGCATATATGCTCTTTTTTTAAACTGTGGTGGTGAAATCACCTCCTACAGCGTTGGAGTCACGGCTTTATGTATCGTGGGAGCAAACGCTGTTGCTGTCAAGATAAATAGATCCGCGCTGCAACTGAATGGCGTACCTGAAAACAAAAAATTACATACCTGAAAAGCAAGTATGATAAAACATTGCAGAATAGAATACAGTAAAAAAGAGCAGAACAATAGAGAGAAAATAGAGAGAGAGAGAGAACAATAAAACGACAACTATTTTTGGTTTTTTTATTTTATATTTTTTTGTGTTTTGTTTTTTATGTTTTGTTTTTTTCTTTTATACACTTTTTTTTGTAACTTTAACAACTGTAATGGTTCGGGTCTCTCAAAATGTAATGGCATCTTGGGAGACCCTGTGTAAGTGTGTCCTAGTCTGTGAAATGCTGTACCCTACGCTAAAACTTCACTTTTGAGTGGTAGCGATCAAAACATTCACCAAGGCAAAGACCAGGTTTGTCAGGACAGAGTGGACAAAAAACACGGGTGTCACGCCTAAATCCGCGCTTGCTACAGACACGACATCTTTTTTGGGGGGTTCGTTGGGTAGGGGTACTCGGGAGGGCATACGGATAATGCCTCTCATGCAGCCGGCTTACTGCATTTGGTAGGGGATGGTGAGGTGCAGAACCGCCTGGATACAGGAGTTCTGTGACTATCTCATTCTGGAATTTTAGAAGAGATAACGTCCCGCCTGAAGCTCTGTATAGCACATGAGCATTCAGCAAAGCCAATTGGAATAAGGATAGAGACACTTTTTTGTACCAGCGTCTCGCCTTACGGTCAATTAGATACGGTGCCATCAACTGGTCGTTGAGGTCCACCCCTCCCATATTTTTGTTATATTCGTGGACACAGAGGGGTTTCTCCACAACACCAGTCGCCGTACGAATTTGGACTGTCGTGTTTGCATGAAGGGAGGTAAGAAGGAAAACATTCTTATTGTCCCTCCACTTCATAGCGAGCAAGTTATTACACTTCACGCAGGCTCTCTCCCCCAGCCTAAGACGGGCATCTACAAGCCGCTGGGGAAAGCCCCGGCGATTAGGTCGCACGGTGCCACATGCTCCAATCTGATGATCAAACAAGTGACTAAACAGTGGCACGCTCGTGTAATAATTGTCCACATACAAGTGGTACCCCTTTCCGAATAAGGGTGACACCAATTTCCACACTATCTTGCCAGCGCTCCCTATGTAATCCGGGCAGTTGACCGGCTCAACCTGACTATCTTTTCCCTCATAAACCATAAAGCTCCATACATAGCCTGTTGCCCTGTCACAGCACTTATAGAGCTTGACCCCGTATCTGGCACGCTTGCTGGGAAGGTACTGCTTGAAAGCCAAGCGGCCAGAAAATTTAATCAGGGACTCATCAACGCAGACAGCTTGATCGGGAATAAACAAGGCTGCAAAACGTTCATTGAAGTGGTTTATGAGGGGCCGAATTTTATAGAGCCGGTCGTACTCAGGGTCCCCACGTGGACGACAAAGTTAATTGTCGTTGAAGTGCATGAACCGCAAAATCTGCTCGTATCGTGTCCTGGGCATGGAGGCAGAGAACACGGGCATGTGGTCAATTGGGTGCGTGGACCAATAAGCACGCAATGACGGGAATTTATGTGTGCCCATGTTGAGGGAAAGGCCCAGAAAGGTCTTAAATTCGGAAACCGTAATTGGTTTCCAATCTTTGGCAATGGAAGGCAACTGGGGGTTAGCGGTGATGAATTGACCAGCATACAAATTACTCTGGTCCACAATAGATCTATAGAGATCTTCCGTGAAAAACAACAAATAATAATCGATTGGCATAAAATCAGCTGTTTCCACCTGAATACCGGGTTGGGCAGTGAATGGGGGAAGTACGGGTTCTGCAGAAGTGGTGGGGGACCCAATCAGGATAGGCGAATTCTGCAGGAAGGGCACTATGGGCACGACGGGCCTGCCTTTGTCTTCTCGGTGGCAGCGGGACACTACTTGTGCTTGCCACCTCGCCAGCTTGAACTGCACTTATGGGACTCGCCACGTCACCACGTGATACTGCAGTGCTGGATGTACGCCCAGGCTGTACTAGGCCGCTGGTGCTTGCCAATTCACCAGATGGAATAGCGGCGCTTGTACTACTCTGCTCCATGATACGAGAGCCCTGCGGTTCTTGCTCCTCAACAACCTCAGAAGATCGGGATCGGGTACGCCTGACCTTAGCAGGGACCTCAACTTCGTCGTCAGAGCTATCTGACGTGGGGCCGCTGACGTCACTGTCTTCTACGGGAAGATATTCTGAGCCTGAATCTGACAGATACGTGACCTCCTCTTCACTATCTGTCATGCTCAGAATCTCGTAGGCCTCTTTACTAGTGTACCTTCGACTTGCCATTTTGGGCTCTAAATTTAGGGGTACACTAGTAAGATTCACAGGTAAAAAAAAGCACCTGACTGTCACCAAATGTATCAAACGCTACCAAAAAAACTGTTAGCGATCGCAGGGATCAGGACTGTCTCTGCGAACGCTGCAGTTATGTGTGTTGTGTTTGGTAAGTGACAGTGATCGATCGATACTGCACTTGGGTGGGCTGGGTGGAGGGGCTAAACGCAGGTACTAGCAGGTATCTGGGCTGATCCCGCTAACACTGCGTTTTTGGGAACCCTAAACCGCTGGGGACGCTAGTATAGATCTGATCAGATACTATACCACTAAGGGAGGTGTATGCTTTGCGCGTGGGTGTTAGCGTTACTGGCACTAACCTAAAGCTGCCTGGGGCGACGCAGACCCTCTCTGGCGCTAAAACCTAATTGATATCACCCGCCGGGCGATCAGGGGGTTAAACCTTTATTGGGTTATATACGGCGGGTGCCCTGATGCTATAAAAAGCAAACTAACCAACCAGCGTCACCTGTAACCTTTATATGGTGATCACTGGTGAAAGGGTTAACTAGGGGCAATCAGGGGGTTAAAACCTTTATTAGGTTAAATATGGGGGTACCCGACGCTATATAAAAACCTGACGGGTTACCTAAATAACGAAATAACTCACTGGGTAACCAGTGTCACCAGTGACGCTTATACGGTGATCACTGGTGAAAGGGTTAACTCTAGGGGCAATCAGGGGGTTAAAATAATATATGGGGGTACCTGACGCTAATAAAAACCTGCGGCGAACCTAAAAATAATTAACTGGCTATCTAGGACACCAGCGACAAGAAAAAAGCGATCGGAAAAACGATCGCTTAGTGACGCTGGCGTTAGGGGGTGAAAGGGTTACCTGGGGGGCGATCAAGGGGTTAAACCTTTATTAGGGGGGGTTAGGGGGCTACCTTGGACCTAAAGGGGCCTAATCCTAACTGCCCTGCAACTTTTTACAGTCACAAATGACACCGATTGCAGTGATCAGTAAAAAAAATGATCACTGCAAATGGTGCACTGTGACTGGGGGTACTGGGGTTGATCTGGGGGGTGATCTGGGGGTGACTGGGGGGTGATTTGTGTGCCTACGTGTACTGGTGTCAGTGGGCTGTTGGTGCACTTACTATGTGATGTCTTCTCTCCTCGCGCCGGATCTAAAAGACTGACACGAGGAGAGATGACATCACTTCTTCCTGCCTGTGTTTACATTACAGGCAGGGGAAGCTCTCTCATTCGCCGGGAGCGATCGAGAGGGGGTGGCCGGAATCGAACGGCCGTCCCCTCATGCCGGATCGCTCCCGAACACTTAACCACCGCTCACTGTACAGAAGGGGGGTCCGATCGGACCCCCCAACTATACAAAGGCGGTCACGTACATATACGTGATTCTGCCTGTCGGTGCCATTCTGCCGACGTATAATTACAGTGGGCGGTCGTTAAGTGGTTAACTCGTTGGAATGATCTTGGGCAGGAAAGGCTTCTAAAACTTCTCTACTGTTGGAAGCAATCTTGTGGAGCCTTAAAGGGGTTGTAAAGGTTTGTTTTTTATTTTCTAAATAGGTTCCTTTAAGCTTGTGCATTGTTGGTTCACTTACCTTTTCCTTTGATTTACCTTCTAAATGTTTTTTTTCTTTGTCTGAATTTCTCACTTCCTGTTTCTCCTCTCTAAACTTCACACCATCATCCGAGTGGTGTGCAGTCAGCCAGAACAGCTTACTGAACAGCTTACTGAGGAGGAACAGGAAGTGAGAAATTCAGACAAAGAAAAAAAATATTTAGAAGGAAAATCTAAGGAAAAGGTAAGTGAACCAACAATGCACTAGCTTAAAGGAACCTATTTAGAAAATAAAAAACAAACCTTTACAACCCCTTTAAGTTGGAACACGCAAGCATTGCCTGAGTTCTTTTGAGGAGACTGATTGCGGCTTCATTTGTGAGTAGTGAATTCAAGCAATCGTCTACATAGAAATCCTTGTCCACAAATTGTCTGACATCTGACCCATACTCTGACTCTCCCACTCTAGCAGAGTGTCTGAGGCCATATATAGCAACTGCAGGGGACGGGCTGTTGCCAAATATGTGAACCCTCATGCGGTATTCTGTGATATCTCCAGAGGGGTTGTTGTCCCTGAACCAGAGAAACCTCAGAAAGTTTAGGTGTTCTTCTTTAACAAGAAAGCAATAGAACATTTGTTGTATGTCTGCCATTAATGCGACCGAATCCTTGCGGAAGCGGAGAAGTACTCCTAATAGTCAGTTGTTGAGGTCAGGGCCAGAAAGAAGGACATCATTTAGAGAGACACCCTCATGCTTGGCGCTGGAATCAAACACCACTCTAATCTGCCCTGGCTTTCTTAGGGTGATAGACTCCAAATATGGGTAAGTACCAACATTCTTCTGAGTCTTTGAGGTTTGGGGCTATCTCAGCATGACCATTCTGGAATATTTTGTCCATGAAGGAAAAGAAATGTTCTCTCATCTCTGGTTTCCTTTGGAGATTGTGTCTTAGGGAAGTGAGGCGTTTATATGCTAGTTCTCTGTTGTTAGGCAAACGTTGTCTTTGTGGCCTAAAGGGAAGAGGTGCTACCCAGTTACTAGTCACATCTTTCTCTATACTGTTTTCCATAACCTCTAGGAAGATCCTATCCTCAATGGACATTGCTACCTGGTTGTCCTCCTTTGTTCTCCTGAACACTGAGTGTCCTAAGTCGCTTTGGTCATCGTCATAGGTATTGCTGTCACAGAGCGGACTTAGGAAAGGAAGAGGTACAGGGTTGTTGTGAGGTAGCTAATTTATGAGGATGTGATTTGGACAGGGTTGGAAAAGAGAAGGACGACCATTCTCGAGGGTACTAGTGAGCAGATTATTAACAGATTCCGGTTTGTGTGCACCTCCCAGGCAAACATCACCTATAATGAGCCATCCAAGATCCAGTTTTTGGGCATATGGAGCATTTTTAGGACCATTGATCAGTTTCCTTACTTTGTGGACTTGCAAGATATCCCTCCCTAGGAGTAAGATTATCTGAGCCTGATCATCAAGTTCTGGTATGAGATGTGCTATGTGCTTCAAGTGGGTCTGGTGGGCTGCTGCGTCTGGTGTGGGAATCTCTTTTCTGTTATCTGGCATCTGGTTGCACTCTATTATGGTCGGTAAGGGTAGGCATGTCTTACCATCCATAGATTCAATTTGTAGGCCGTCAGCTCTTCTCCCCGCCGTTTCCACTGTACCTGCACAAGTCCTAAGGGAGTAAGGGCTGCTGGGGCCTTTAAGGTTTAGAATGTCAAAAAACACAGGTCTAGCTAGTGACCTATTACTTTGATCATCCAAGATGACGTAGAGCTTGACTGCTTTGTCTCTGCGTACCTCTGGGTAAACTTTCACTAGACAGATTTTAGAGCAGGATCTGCCACCTGTACTTCCTTTGCAGACTTCAGTACACTGTGAAGTGATTGCTGTGGCATCTGTACTGGAGTCTTTGGTCTCCCTGCCTTGCTCCTTGTCACCATGGACAGGTGGGAAGGTTCTTGGAGTAGGCCTTGGGTGTAAAGCTGTGTTGTGCTCTGTGCTGTCACACTCTGTACATTTGACACTGACCTTACAGTCCTTGGCGAAGTGTGTGGATGAAGAGTAGGGATGAGCTTCGTGTTCGAGTCGAACATACGTTCGACTCGAACATCGGCTGTTCGATCGTTCGACGAAGATCGAACGATTTGGGCCGTTCGCGCCAAATTCGAGTGACGCGAACGGCCCACAATGCACTACGCCATCGCAGTGTCATCCAGGCGCTGTGATTGGCCAAGCATGCACTGTGACCCCGCATGCTTGGCCAATCACAGCGCCGGCAGCGAGGAGAGCAATGATTGGCCACAGGCAGGATGCCTGTGGCCAATTATTGCTGATGGGGTTTAGTACACGCCCCACACTATAAAAGGCCGCCAGCGCGGCGGCCTTGTCTAGTGTGTTCCGGAGCAGGGAAAGAGAAGCATAGGCAGGGACAGTGTCATTTTTTTTCCTTTACTAATCCTGGATTCCTTGTGTTTAGGGACAAATAAGGATAGGTAGGGAGAGTGTCAGTGACAGTGTGCTATTCTGTGCTAATCCTTGTTTGTAGGGACAGAGAGGTACAGTGAGGGAAACTGACAGTGTGCTATTCTGTTCTAAAACTATTTTGCTGAACCATATTTTCAATCCTTGAGTTGAGGGACAGAGAGCTACAGTGAGGGAAAGTGTCAGTGTGCTATTGTGTTCTAAAACTATTTTGCTGTTCCATATTTTCAATCCTTGAGTTGAGGGACAGAGAGCTACAGTGAGGGAAAGTGTCAGTGTGCTATTGTGTTCTAAAACTATTTTGCTGTTCCATATTTTCAATCCTTGAGTTGAGGGACAGAGAGCTACAGTGAGGGAAAGTGTCAGTGTGCTATTGTGTTCTAAAACTATTTTGCTGAACCATATTTTCAATCCTTGAGTTGAGGGACAGAGAGGTACAGTGAGTGAAACTGACAGTGTGCTATTCTGTTCTAAATCAATTTTGCTGTTCCATATTTTCAATCCTTGAGTTGAGGGACAGAGAGCTACAGTGAGGGAAACTGACAGTGTGCTATTCTGTTCTAAAACTATTTTGCTGAACCATATTTTCAATCCTTGAGTTGAGGGACAGAGAGCTACAGTGAGGGAAAGTGTCAGTGTGCTATTGTGTTCTAAAACTATTTTGCTGAACCATATTTTCAATCCTTGAGTTGAGGGACAGAGAGCTACAGTGAGGGAAAGTGTCAGTGTGCTATTGTGTTCTAAAACTATTTTGCTGTTCCATATTTTCAATCCCTGAGTTGAGGGACAGAGAAGGACACTCGTAGAAATTATCAGTATGCTATTCTGTGCTAAATCTTGTTTGTAGGGAGGGACAGAGTAGGACAGTGAGGGAAAGTGTCAGTGTGCTATTGTGTTCTAAAACTATTTTGCTGAACCATATTTTCAATCCTTGAGTTGAGGGACAGAGAGGTACAGTGAGTGAAACTGACAGTGTGCTATTCTGTTCTAAAACTATTTTGCTGAACCATATTTTCAATCCTTGAGTTGAGGGACAGAGAGCTACAGTGAGGGAAAGTGTCAGTGTGCTATTGTGTTCTAAAACTATTTTGCTGAACCATATTTTCAATCCTTGAGTTGAGGGACAGAGAGGTACAGTGAGTGAAACTGACAGTGTGCTATTCTGTTCTAAATCAATTTTGCTGTTCCATATTTTCAATCCTTGAGTTGAGGGACAGAGAGCTACAGTGAGGGAAACTGACAGTGTGCTATTCTGTTCTAAAACTATTTTGCTGTTCCATATTTTCAATCCCTAAGTTGAGGGACAGAGAAGGACACTCGTAGAAATTATCAGTGTGCTATTCTGTGCTAAATCTTGTTTGTAGGGAGGGACAGAGTAGGACAGTGAGGGAAAGTGTCAGTGTGCTATTCTGTTCTAAAACTTTTTTGCTGAACCATATTTTCAATCCTTGTGTTTAGGGACAGAGAAGGATAGGCAGGGGACAGTGTCAGTGTCATTGTTGCTAAGCCTCCTGCACAATATACACCTGAAGGTAGCCCTTATTGCTGTTTTTCCCATCTCCCTGCAGGCCATCCATTAAAATGTCTGGAAGGCAACCAAGGAGAGGCAGACAGTCAGGAGGCAAAAAAAGAGGGCAAGCAGGCTCTGTGTCTGGGGGCAACAGTGCTGGTCGTGTACGCGGTGCATTGTCATCAGCACATGGCCATGGGACACGCTTGTCCTTGTTTTCGGCAGCTGGACATGTTGAGCCACATCATGCCGAAGACTTGGTAGAGTGGATGACCAAGCCCACCTCATCCTCCTCATCCTCTCTCACCCAGGCTCAGGGTAGTGGCAAAGCAGCTGCCAAAGCATCCTCTTCTCTGGTATCATTATCTTCATTAGTCAATCCTTCCCTAGACCCACCATGCCCTCCTCCTGAGGAGTCCCCCGAACTGTTTGAGCACAGTGTTGGGTACATGCTCCAGGAGGATGCCCAGCGTTTGGAAGGATCTGATGATGATACCCAGCTAGAGGAAGGCAGCAGCGTGAGAGCAGAGAGAGGGGATGCTCAAGAAGGACACCAATCTGGCAGTCATGTTCCAGCAGCTGCAGCATACTGCCAGATTGGCTCCAGTGATGAGGAGGGAGGGGATGATGAGGTCACTGACTCCACGTGGGTGCCTAATAGGAGAGAGGAGGAGGAGGAGGATGAGGAGGAGGCACATCTCCAACGAGGCAGGATGCCCTTGAGTGGCCAGCGTATGGGCAGCACACCGACGGAATCACACCGCAGAGCTCTGCCTGTGCAGGGCGCTGCCTCTGCCCGTCATTCAAAAAGTTCTTTGGTGTGGGCCTTTTTTGAGGCGAGTGCATCAGATCGCACAGCTGCTGTTTGCAACATATGTCTCAAGCGTATATCGCGTGGCCAAAACATCAGCTGCTTGGGCACCACATGCTTGATCAGACATATGTTGACCTGCCATGCAGCTCATTGGCAAGCCTACCTTAAAGACCCACACCAAAGAACAAAGCTGACCTCTTCTTGCACCGCATCAGCTGGGATCTCCAACCCCACTATACCTTCACTCCTCTCTGAAACCTGCTCTGAGAGGAATGAAGGTGTAGAATTAGGTGTGTCACAGGCAAGTACTTGCGGGCACTCTGCTAGCAGTACACCAACGTCCGATTCTAGCAGGCAAATTTCCCTGCCCCAGCTGCTGGACCGTCGAAAGAAGTTCACTCCCAGCCATCCACATGCCCAGCGGTTGAATGCTAGCTTGGCTAAATTGCTAGCGCTTCAACTGCTGCCTTTTCAGTTGGTAGACTCGGCCCCCTTCCGTGAGTTTGTGCAATGTGCGGTTCCTCAGTGGCAGGTTCCCAAACGACACTTTTTCGCACGGAAGGCTATTCCGGCTCTCTACAGGCATGTGGAAGGCAATGTCTTGGCCTCGCTGGACAGGGCGGTCAGCGGTAAGGTGCATATTACCGCTGACTCATGGTCCAGCAGGCATGGACAGGGATGTTACCTTTCTTTCACGGCCCATTGGGTCACTCTTTTGGCAGCTGGGAAGGATGCAGGACAAGGTGCAGTAGTGTTGGAGGTTGTTCCACCCCCACGCCTCCAAAATGCTACTACTGGTTGTGACACACCTCTCTCCTCCACCCCCTCCTCTTCTTCTTCCTCCATGGCCTCTTCCTTTGGTTTGTCCTCGGAACCAGCGGTGCTCCGTAGGCGTTCAAGGGGCTACGCAAGTACGCAGGCAAAAAGATGCCATGCCGTGCTTGCGCTGGTGTGTTTGGGGGACAGGAGCCACACTGGGGCAGAGGTCCTGTCTGCTCTGCAGGGGCAGGCCGAGAGGTGGTTGACGCCACGCCAGCTTAAGCCAGGAATGGTGGTTTGCGACAATGGCACCAACCTCCTCTCCGCCCTCCGACAGGGACAACTGACCCATGTGCCCTGTATGGCTCACGTCCTTAACCTGGTGGTGCAGCGGTTCTTGGGCAGGTACCCGGGCTTACAGGATGTCCTGAGGCAGGCCAGGAAAGTCTGTGTGCATTTCCGCAGATCTTATAATGCCAGTGCTCGCCTGGCTGAGCTTCAAAAGGAGTTGAACCTGCCCAAGAACCGCCTTATATGTGACATGCCCACCAGGTGGAACTCAACGTTGGCCATGCTGCAGCGGCTGCACACGCAGCAGAGGGCCATCAATGAGTACCTGTGCAACTACGGCACCAGGACAGGGTCAGGGGAGCTCGGGTTTTTTTCACCACGCCAGTGGGGCATGATCAGGGATGCATGCACTGTCCTGGCACCATTTGAGGAGGCCACGAGGATGGTGAGCAGTGACAGTGCATGCATCAGTGACACTGTACCTCTTGTCCACCTGTTGGAGCACACGCTGCGTGGAATAATGGACAGGGCACTTGAGGCAGAACAGAGGCAGGAAGAGGAGGACTTCCTTGCCTCTCAAGGCCCCCTTTACCCAGACAGTGTTCCTTCTGTCCCACCCATCGCACAGGAAGAGGAGGAGGAGGAGGAGGAGGAGGAGGATTGTGTCAGCATGGAGGTGGAGGCTGGCACTCAGCATCATCAGCAGCAGTCTTTTAGGGATGATTTACAGTCCCAAGAAACCAGTGGACTTGTACGTGGCTGGGAGGAGGTGGCTGCGGATCATGTCGTCCTTAGTGACCCAGAGGACTCCGGACTGAATGCCTCAGCTAACCTACGCTGCATGGCCTCCCTGATCCTGCAAAGTCTGCGGAAGGATCTTCGTATTCTTCGGATCAAGGAGAGGGACCATTACTGGCTGGCCACTCTCCTTGATCCACGGTACAAGGGTAAGGTTGCGGACCTTATCGTACCGTCGCAGAGGGAGCGGAGGATGAGACAACTCCGGGAGGCCTTGCAGAAAGGTCTGTGCAACGCGTTCCCAGAGACTGGGTGGTTACAAACTCCTGGTCCTGGACAACGAGTTGCTGAGGCTTCGGGCAGTCAAAGAAGGAGCGGTGGGGAAGGTGGCCGTCTGACCGATGCGTTCAGACAATTCTTTAGTCCTCAGCCCCAAAGTATGATCGGTTCCAGCAACCATCGCCAGCGTCTGATATACATGGTGCAGGAATACCTAGGGGCAAGGTCAGACTTGGACACCTTCCCCACCGAAAATCCTCTGGCTTACTGGGTCTTGAGGATGGATCACTGGCCAGAGCTTGCACAGTATGCAATTGAGCTACTGGCCTGTCCTGCATCCAGCGTTCTTTCAGAACGCACATTCAGTGCTGCTGGAGGATTTGTCACGGATCACAGGGTGCGCCTGTCCACCGACTCGGTTGATCGACTGACTTTCATCAAGATGAACCAGTCTTGGATCACCACCAGCTACCACACACCAGATGCTGATATAACAGACTAATTGATTTTAAAATGTCACATCCCTTCAAGACTGATGCTGATGCTGAGTGCCTGTGCTGTTATGTTGTCTGGCTATCCTCCTCCTCCTCCTCAATGATACGATTAACGATGATAGCTTGGAAGATCATTTTGGTTTATGGGTGACGCCACCAGTGGCTAAGGCCCAATTTGTCAGCCCCTGTTTAACAGGGGCGTGTAATTAAAATTTTTGATGCAATACTTTGCAACCGGCCTCATTGCTGTGCTCCAAGTACAGTATCTGTGAGGGGTTGCAGTGTTGTGCCACCAGTGCCTAAGGCCCAATTTTTCAGCCCCTGTTCAACAGGGGCATGCAATTATAATTATTGATCTAATAATTCACAGCAGGGCCCATTGCTGCGCCCACCAAGAGTAACTGTCAGGCCTTACAGTGTTGTGGCACCAGCAACACCATCACCACCACCACCACCACCAAAGGCCCAGTTTTTCAGCCCCTGTTCAACAGGGGCATGCAATTATAATTATTGATCTAATAATTCACAGCAGGGACCATTGCTGCGCCCACCAAGAGTAACTGTCAGGCCTTACAGTGTTGTGGCACCAGCACCACCATCAAAGGCCCAATTTTTACTACCACTGATCAACAATTATATGTTATTACAATTCCTGATATTATACTTGACAGCAGGGCGTTCCAGCACCCACCAAGAATAACTGTGAGTGCTTTCAGTGTTGTGCCAACACCAACACCTAAGGGGCCAATTTCTGCAGAGTATATACGGAAGGTCCCTACTTTCAAACATCCAACTTACAAACTACTACTACTTGCAAACGGAAGAAGACAACAGGAAGTGAGAGGAAATCTACCCCTTGGAAGGAAAATTCTCTCCTGTAAGAATTAATATGGGAGAAAGGTGTCTCCTCTCTACTGATGCTTTATCACCAATCCTTGTTTCAATACAAACACCACATTTCAAAAACAGTTGTCATTGGGACGCAAAGTGAGGTGAAATGTTCTGAACAGGGGCACAGACAGCAAAAAAAATGTGACAGGGGTGATAACCGTTCCCTATGTTTTCCAAAAAGCTAAAAAAAAGGAATTTGGCATGGAGCTACACTTAAACAATGCAGCTGTTCAAAATTACAAACAGATTCTACATAAGAACAAACCTACAGTCCCTGTCTTGTATGCACCGCCTGTATACGCTGTTCAGAGTATATAGGGGCTTTTTTACTTTGTGTGTGGGGTTCCCCTTAATATCCATACAAGACCCAAAGGGGCTGGTAATGGGCTGGGGTAGAGGGGGGGGGGTTGATGGGGTAGCTATGCCATTTTTCCTAAAGATTTTCATCCATATTACCGGGACCAGAAATTGCATTAAAGCCGCAAGCAGTTTTAAATGGCTTTTTTTCCTTTAGAAATGTTATTTTGTGCAGGGACAGTTCTAAACACAGGAAACACGTGGCACTTCACAGGCATACTTTAGACACCCCCCAGGTACAATATTTAAAGGAATATTTGACTTTTTTTTTTTCACTTTATGCATCATTAAAATGACTGCTCCCGGAAAACGTCCGTTTTTAAAACTTCTTTTTGCATTGATACATGTCCCCTGGTGCAGAACCCGGGTTCCCAAACTCTGTTTCGGACAATAACATGGTTAATAGTCGTTATAATTAGCACTTTAGAATCCGAACGTTCGCATCCATTGTATTTAATAGGGTTCTAATGTTCGCGCGAACTTTCGGTCCGTTCGCGGGTTCTGGTGCGAACCGAACCCGGGGGTGTTCGGCTCATCACTAATGAAGAGCAGCACTTGTAACAGATGTTGTTCTCTTTGAGGAAAGCTTTGCGATCCTGGATGGTCTTTGTCCTGAAGGCTCTGCATTTCAGAAGAGGATGTGGCATCTTATGTAGAGGACATAACTTAGTAGGGTCATTGTCTTGATCCTCTGGCTGAGACTCTGCAAATCTGTGAGAAGAAATGTTAGTTTTGTGCACTGCTACTGGAGCTCTGAGTTGCTTAGAGCCAGAAGAAGTCGTGTAAGACACTGGAAAAATGAAGCTGGGGTCATCTTTCATTCCTGCTTGTCTGTCTACAAAGTCCACAAACTCACTAAAGGGTGGAAAGGGCACATTGTGTTTCCGTTTGTAGTTACAGCCATGAGCAATCCATCTTTCGTGTAACTCATAAGGAAGTTTTTGTGCTAAGGAGTTAATACCTCTAGCAGAGTCAAGATAAGAAAGGCCAGGTAAGTCCCCTTCTGCTTTAGCAACTTGTAACTCCATACACAGGTCACTGAATTCTCTGAGTCTTTGGTAACCTCTGCTAGGTATTTTTGGGAAGTCCTCTATCCTTTTAAACAGTGTACTCTCTATAGCCTCTGGTGAGTAGGGATGAGCTTCGAGTTCGAGTCGAACTCATGTTCGACTCGAACATTGCCTGTTCGCCCGTTCGCCGAACAGCGAACAAATTGGGGTGTTCGCGGCAAATTCGAAAAATCTATGGGAGAAATCTAAAGTGCTAATTATAAAGGCTTATATGCAAATTATTGTCCTAAAAAGTGTTTGGGGACCCGGGTCCTGCCCCAGGGGACATGTATCAATGCAAAAAAAAGTTTTAAAAACGGCCGTTTTTTCGGGACCAGTGATTTTAATAATGCTTAAAGTGAAACAATAAAAGTGAAATATTCCTTTAAATTTCGTACCTGGGGGGTGTGTATGATATGCATGTAAAGTGGCGCATGTTTCCCGTGCTTAGAACTGTCCCTGCAAAAAATTTCATTTTTGAAAGAAAAAAAGTCATTTAAAACTCACTCGCGGCCTTCATCTTCTCCTCCTTTTTCTAATCTGATCCTCCTGAATTTTTCCTACCCCAACTCCTCCTGACCTCTTCATCTGTGTGTCTTTCTCCCCCACCCTACCTTTCCCCCTGTGTGTCCCCTCCCCTTTCTCCCTTGCCCCAGGGGAGTGACCCTCGCACCCATCCTCTAAAGAACGACTCTAACCCTCTCGACTACCAGATAAATATCTTCAACCCTTCCTAACTCTTCACAATGCAGACCCCCCCTAGGACTGATATTCCACTGACTCTGAAGTGTGTTTCCCTGAACACAAAAGGCCTGAATGTACCAGAAAAAAGGTCACAAGTGTTAGCTTCGCTCACAAAACACAAGGCTCACTTTATCTTCCTGCAGGAGACACACTTTCGATCTGATGCTATCCCGAAACTGGCTAATCACATATATCGCTCTGCCCTACATGCCACTAACCCGGTCGCCAAAACCAAAGGGGTTTCGATTCTCATTTCAAAACATGCCAATTTCCTCCTGTCTGACTCTCTAGTGGACCCAGAAGGTAGATTTATCTTCATTAAGGGAACATATGCATCTAAACCTATCACACTGGCTAATATTTATTGCCCTAACGACCACCAGGTCTCCTTTTTCCGCAAGACGTGTGCCCTTCTATCCTCGTTCCAAAGCGGCCTGGTCCTCCTGGGGGGCGACTTCAACGTGCCCCTAAACCCCTTCCTAGACACTTCCACAGCCTCGACTTCTCTACCTTATAAGGCCTTACGGCAAATTAAAGCCCAACTACAAACCCTGGCCCTTCATGACGCGTGGCGCACCCTCTATCCCTCAACCAAAGACTACACCTTCTTCTCGGCCCCCCCACCAGAAATATTCCAGAATTGATTTTTTCTTTTTATCCCAGACCGACCTCCCCGCCCTCCAACATTCCTCCATTGAACCGATGTTCCTATCAGATCATCACCCCATCACAGTCACATTATCATTCCCGGAAACATACCCCAAGACTAAGATTTGGCGTTTCAACCCCTCATTCTTGACAGACCCGACCTCATTAGAGCGCATTCGCTCATGCATCAAGCTATATTTCCAAGAAAATGCTAATCCTGACATTTCTCCAATATCCTTATGGGAAGCTCACAAATGTGTGGTACGGGGAGAATTGCTTGCCCTGAATTCACAGGCCAAAAAAGCTTACCAGGAGAGAGTGAATACTCTTCTCAAAAGGATTAGAGTACTAGAACTGTCCCATAAGAAGATACAAGCCCAGAACACTCTACAGGAACTGACCAAGTGCCGTATACTTCTTGCAGATGAATTAGGTAAACGCGCGAGAAGGCGTTACATTCTTGGCCAGAGGGTCTTTTATGAACATGGCAACAAGAGTGGACGTCTTTTAGCGTGGTCAGTTCAGAAGGCCAAACTCTCGTCCACCATACATACCTTACGCGATCCCCAGGGCACCCTCCTGGCTAAGAGCGAGGACATTGCGAAGGAATTTGAGTCTTTCTATCGAAAGCTCTACAACCTTCACCCCACACAGCTACCCCGAGCCTCGGGGGAGACACGCCAAACGCTCATTGCGGATTTTCTCTCTCATTATGGCCCTAAACCCCTGTCCTCCCAACAAGCACAATCCCTGGAGGGACTGTTCTCGGCAGGAGAGCTGGAGACAGCCCTGAAACAAATGAAGCTGGGTAAAAGCCCGGGCCCGGACGGGTACACCCTTCAGTATTACAAGTCTTTCGCAGATGTCCTTACCCCCAACCTTCTACAGACATTTAATGCCCTGGCCAATCCTCAGGACCGACCTAACAGATTATTAGAGGCTCACATCACCGTAATTCCTAAGGAGGGGAAGGAGCCCCTACAAGTGGCAAATTATAGGCCGATTTCACTCCTTAATGTCGACATAAAAATTTATGCCAAAATACTGGCCAATAGGTTAATACCTCTGATCCCCGGCCTTATCTCCAATGACCAGGTGGGGTTTGTCCCAGGCCGGGAGGCACGGGACAACACCATACGAACCCTTAACTTACATCACTGGCTTACGTCAACTAAAACACCAGGCTTTTTGCTCTCCCTTGATGCGGAGAAGGCGTTTGACAGAGTGGCCTGGGACTACATTCGAGAGGTCCTAAAAGGGGTGGGTTTGGAAGACCGCATGCTCACCTCCATAATGGCATTATACTCGAACCCCACGGCGGCGGTGAGAGTTAACGGCCACCTGTCGAACGCCTTCTCCATTAATAACGGCACACGCCAGGGTTGTCCCCTCTCCCCCCTGATCTACATTCTCTCCTTGGAACCCCTCTTAAACAAACTTAGAGAAAACCCGGATGTTAGGGGATTGGTGGTCAAAGGTAGAGAATTTAAAATCGCTGCTTTCGCGGATGACATTCTGCTCTCCCTCATATCCCCACGAACCTCCCTTCCATCTCTCTTACATGACTTGGAAGCCTTTGGTACAATTTCAAACCTTAAAATTAACTATACAAAGTCCCACGCCCTGAATATCACCCTCCCACCACAGGAAGCCACCCACTGCCGGGAATCTTTCCCGTTCCATTGGGAAAAGACTGCTATTTCCTATCTTGGGATTCGGATCCCGCCCTGCCTCAAAGACCTGTATGCCCTCAATTTCCACCCTGCCCTGAAAAAAGCCCAAGACCATTTTTTGGAGTGGTCTACATTGCATGTCTCATGGTTTGGTCGAGCTGCTCTGATCAAAATGATTATACTACCACGTATGTTGTATTTGATCCAAACCATCCCAATGCATATCCCCGCAGGATTCTTTTCCTCCTATCGGAAGGCCTGCTCGACCTTTTTATGTAAAGGTTCCCCTCCTAGAATCAAATATGCCAGACTCACCTTGCCCAAGCCTAAAGGGGGTATTGCTCTCCCAGACCTGTATAAATATTTTGTGGCTTGCCATCTTACGAGAATCGCGGACTGGTCCATTCACCCCCTAGAGAAGATCTGTGTCATGATCAGTGTCATTGCCTGGGTCACCTGCTGGTGGTGCTATTGCTTTCAGCACCAAAGGGTGCAGTTCTGGTGGCCACCAGCGGGTGTCTCCCATTTGTCTGGAGCCGAAATCATCTCCTGCAATCAGGCGTCACCTGAGACTGATTGCAGGAGGTGTGTATAAATACCAAGCAGACACTAAAGCATTTGCTCTGGTATTGTCTTGGAACCCAGACCTGTATGCCTGAACCTGAACCTGAACCTGAACCTGAACCTGAACCTGAACCTTGTGCCCTGTTATCTGTTACCTTGTATCCTGTGTTCCTGAACCCTGCATCCATCCCTGGACCCCTGCCTCTGTACCTTGTATCCTGTGTTCCTGCATCCATCCCTGGACCCCTGCCTCTGTACCTTGTATCCTGTGTTCCTGAACCCTGCATCCATCCCTGGACCCCTGTCTTGCAGACTCATCCCTTCCTCCTGTTGTCCCTTCCGGCTCCCTGTTCAATCGGACTGATCTCTCGTGTATGACCCTGGCTTGATTACATTTACACTTTAATCTCTAAACTGTATTCACGTTGGTGTAGGGAGTTGTTTTGTGTGTCACTGTGGTTGTTTGCTGGTTGCCTTTATTGTTTTAGGAATTATCCTTTCAATAAACTCATATATATATTTACTTACCTTGTGCCTAGTTCCTTTAGTGCAGCCCACTGATCTGCGTACCCTGTGCTGGATGCCGTGTTAGGCTTCCGTGACAATCTGGATCTCTATCGAAGACTCTTTCTCACCCATTCCTCTACGTCTTCTCCCATGGCTGTCCCCGAAACAATGGCCACAGTCCTTGTCCTCACATCCCTTCATTCACACTTCCTTGAAGCTTCTTAGGTCGTCCCCGACTCGAGACTCCCTTTCACCCACCCCGGGCCCGCTGACTACGCTGAGAGGAAACCCCGACTTTATCCCAGGCGAGTCACCTTCCTTCCTCAAACAAGAATGGCCGTTTCAAGACATCTTTGCCTCCCAACTGTACACTGACGGCAAACTCGCCTCGATAGAGGATCTTAGGCTCATTTCCAACACCTCTACCTTCCCCTTCTGGACTTACAGACAAATATGTCACTTTCTATCCACACATACAGCACGTGATAGCTGGACAAGACCACTTACCCCTTTCGAAACTCTCTGCTATCATAGAACCCCCCAACGACACCTTATTTCCCTTCTCTACGCCTTACTTATAGAACCTAGTGACTCCACCCTTTCGCCATCACAGACCTCGTGGAACAGAGACCTACCTACCCCCCTGTCACCAACTGAATGGACGAGAATTCATGAATACGCACATAGGGGGTCGTTGAATGTCGCCATACAGGAAAACGGGTACAAAGTGCTCACTAGATGGTACAGAACCCCATCTCTCTTGCATAAATTTGCCCCTTCAACCTCCAATATATGCTGGAGATGCAATACAGAGGTGGGAACCATGGTACACATTTGGTGGGAATGTTCACACATCCAACCCTTTTGGAGGGAGGTACACAGACGCATCGCATCAATCACCACATATACCTTGGACTTTACACCAGCACAATTCCTCCTGCATCACACTTCTCTCTCGAGAAAAGATTACTTTAAATCCCTAGCTATGCACATGGTGAATGCTGCTAGGTTATGCATCCCCAAACACTGGCGCTCCTGCCATGCACTGCCACTTAAAGAATGGCTTGCGACCATCTCTAGAATTTGCGACATGGAAGAACTGATCCACATCTCGCAAGAGAGACTGGACAATTTCTCGTTTACTTGGTCCTGCTGGTTACATTTCAAAACAACAGCTGAATACAAGCAGCATGTTCCCCCTGACTAATGTACGAGCTTTGAGGGGCTCTACTCCCCTCTCACATACAGAGGCCCAAGCGAGTGGTCACTCCCCGCACCTTCTTCCTCACCCTTACCCCTACCCCACCTCCTCCCCCCCCCGGTCTTTTTTTTTCTTTTTTTTTTTTTTTTCCTTTTCTTTCTTTCTCTTTTTCTCTTTCTCTCTCTTTCCTTTTCCTCGTCAACCCGCTCCTATTCCTCTTGCTGCTCCCTAGCTCTCCCCAAAATCTCCCCTCTCTTCTCTACTACAAATGTTCTCCGACCCCCATTAATACATCACCTGTGGCCCCCCTTTTCTTTGCTCCTACTCTCTCTTCTCTGATCTCTCTTCCCCTATTCCTACCCCCCTTCAGTCCCATACCCCCTCCGCACGAGTGGGTACGGTCCCCCTCCTCATACCCCTCTATTACTAGCCTTTAGACACCGTCTTTTTGGTGTCGGAAACAATAAGAAATGCAGCAAGGTTAGCAGGCGGCCGGCACGCGATTCAAATTAATAAAGGCTCCGACCCATATGCACCCTCATTCACACTTTTACAAAAACTGGAGACAATTACACACCTGCCTGTAATGCTTGTTTATGTTGTACAAAACACTGATTCTCCTTGAATGCACTTGTTCTGTTTTATACTTTGTATTGAGATGTTTGTGAATTTGCTCAATAAAACTTTATGGAAAAAAAACTCACTCGCGGCTATTATTGAATTGTCGGCTCCCGGCAATACATACAAAAGTCATTGATAAAAAAAAAAAAAAAAAAAGCGTGGGGGTTCCCCAGAATTCAATTACCAGGCCCTTCAGGTCTGGAATGGATATTAAGGGGAACCCCGCCGCAAATTTTTTAAAAAAATGACGTGGGGTTCCCCCAAATATCCATTCCAGGCCCTTCAGATCTGGCATGGATTTTAAGGGGAACTCCACCCCAAATTTAAAAAAAAATGGCGTGGAGTCCCCCTAAAAATCCATACCAGACCCCTGATCCGAGCACGCAACCTGGCCGGCTGCAGGGGAAGAGGGGGGGAAGAGAGAGCGGCCCCCCCTCCCTCCTGAACCGTACCAGGCCACATGCCCTCAACATGGGGAGGATGTCCCCATGTTGATGGGGACAAGGGCCTCATCCCCACAACCCTTGCCCGGTGGTTGTGGGGGTCTGCGGGCGGGGGGCTTATCGGAATCTGGAAGACCCCTTTAACAAAGGGGACCCCCAGATCCCGCCCCCCCCCATGTGAATTGGTAAGGGGTACATTGTACCCCTACCATTTCACGAAGAAAGCGTAAAAAAATGTTTAAAAAAACACACAAACACCTTGAAAAAGTCCTTTATTAAAAAATAAAAATAAAAACATTCCAGCGGTGAAATCCAGTGTCCCGCGGCGATCCCGATGTCCAACGATGTCCTTCATTGGTTGTGCCTGAGCGGACCTGATGGGGAACTCCCTCTCAGTGTTTTAAATGTATAGACCCGCCCCTTCTAAAGTTTCCCATCAGGTCCGCTCAGCGGACCAGATGCGGAGCATGAAAAGGGGCGGGTCTATACATGTATTACCAAAGTGAGAGAAGTTCCCCATCAGGTCCGCCCCCTCGGTATGTCGGACCCGCCTACGTCATTGGCTTGAGCGGGGAACTTCCTTCACTGTGTAAATTTAAATTACACAGTGAAGGAAGTTCCCCGCTCAAGCCAATGACGTAGGCGGGTCCGACATACCGAGGGGGCGGACCTGATGGGGAACTTCTCTCACTTTGGTAATACATGTATAGACCCGCCCCTTTTCATGTTCCGCATCTGGTCCGCTGAGCGGACCTGATGGGGAACTTTAGAAGGGGCGGGTTTATACATTTAAAACACTGAGAGGGAGTTCCCCATCAGGTCCGCTCAGGCACAACCAATGAAGGACAGCGCTGGACATCGGGATCGCCGCGGGACACTGGATTTCACCGCTGGAATGTTTTTTTTTTTGTTTTTGTTTTTTAATAAAGGACTTTTTCAAGGTGTTTGTGTGTTTTTTTAAACATTTTTTTACGCTTTCTTCGTGAAATGGTAGGGGTACAATGTACCCCTTACCAATTCACATGGGGGGGGGCGGGATCTGGGGGTCCCCTTTGTTAAAGGGGTCTTCCAGATTCCGATAAGCCCCCCGCCCGCAGACCCCCACAACCACCGGGCAAGGGTTGTGGGGATGAGGCCCTTGTCCCCATCAATATGGGGACATCCTCCCCATGTTAAGGGCATGTGGCCTGGTACGGTTCAGGAGGGAGGGGGGCGCTCTCTCGTCCCCCCCTCTTCCCCTGTGGCCGGCGAGGTTGCGTGCTCGGATAAGGGGTCTGGTATGGATTTTTAGGGGGACTCCACGCCATTTTTTTTTTAATTTGGGGTGGAGTTCCCCTTAAAATCCATGCCAGATCTGAAGGGCCTGGAATGGATATTTGGGGGAAACCCACGTCAATTTTTTTTTAAATTTGCGGCGGGGTTCCCCTTAATATCCATTCCAGACCTGAAGGGCCTGGTAATTGAATTCTGGGGAACCCCCACGTTTTTTTTTTTTTTTTTATCAATGACTTTTGTATGTATTGCCGGGAGCCGACAATTCATTAATAGCCGCGAGTGAGTTTTAAATGACTTTTTTTCTTTCAAAAATTACATTTTTTGCAGGGACAGTTCTAAGCACGGGAAACATGCGCCACTTCACATGCATATCATACACACCCCCCAGGTACGAAATTTAAAGGAATATTTCACTTTTATTTTTTCGATTTAAGCATTATTAAAATCACTGCTCCCGAAAAAACGGCAGTTTTTAAAACTTTTTTTTGCATTGATACATGTCCCCTGGGGCAGGACCCAGGTCCCCAAACACTTTTTAGGACAATAACTTGCATAGAAGCCTTTATAATTAGCACTTTAGATTTCGAACGTTCGAGTCCATTGTATTTAATAGGGTTCTAAAGTTCACACGAACATTTTGTCTGTTCGCAGGTTCTGGTGCGAACCGAACAGGGGGGTGTTCGGCTCATCCCTGCTGGTGAGCCATAACATCTATCCAGTCTGTTCCAGATGTTTGTAAGGCCTATCTCAGGGTGGTTTATATTAATGTCTCTGATCCTTTTGGAGTGTTCAGCAGAATCATTGCCAAGCCACTTTACGAGGAGTTCTATCTGTTGCCTGCATGATAGATCTAGACCTTGAATGACACCCTGGAAAGAGGATCGCCACGCTCTGTAGTGTTGAGGGCGATCACTAAATTTGACAAGTCCTTGGGTAACTAGCTCACGTTTGGCCAGGAACTTGGCAAAGTCTACAGTAGCCTGATTGGCATTGGGGTAGGCTGCTGGTGTATTGTGGTGCGGTGTATAGGCATACCTGGTAGAAGTCTCTTCTTTAGGCTCTCTGGGTTCAAATTGCATAAGGTTGGCAGTTTGTACCGGCTCGTTGCATAAACCTTTGGAGTGAAGACAGGTGTTTGATGTTTGTATAAAGGCTGGGTATCTTGTAGAGTAGAAGGTTTGGTTGGGACTGGAACGTCGGCTTGTTTCTTGTTGTAGGATGCTGCTTGGGTGACAGTGTTGGTAGACATAATCTGACGTGCGTTGCAAGGGATCTTGTTGGTCCTCTTCTAGGCCTGGTATGCTGCTACCTGTTCTTGGCTCATCGTAGATGGCTTCTTCTAAAGCTTCTGCTTCTGCAATGGCGGCGGCAGCATCTCGGTCTACTGCCAGCTTCTCCATGTTAGCTTCTAAGATAGCTTGCTGCAATTTCAGAGATGCTTCCTGCTGGGCTAGCTCGTCCTCCAGGCGTACTCTTTGTTTCTCTCTCTCTTGTTCCTGTCTCACCTTTTCTGCTTCCAGGCGTACTCTTTCCATCTCTCTCTCTTGTTCCTGTCTCACCCTTTCTGCTTCAAGGTGTACTCTTTCTTTCTCTCTCTCTTGTTCCAGGCATATTCTTTCTATCTCTCTCTCTTGTTCCTGTCGCACCCTTTCTGCATCAAGTTGGGCCTTTTCTTTTTTCATCTGCAGCTCTTGGTCTGCAAATGCGGCCATGGCTCTTGCTGCTTCAGCTTTTGAACGGGCGATAGCTGCTGCATTTGCGACAGATGACCTAGATGAGCTTGCTTGTGATCGTGTTTTGTAAGATGTTCCACTGTGAGACATGGCTGCGGGGAAGAAGCTGTCTTGCTGTATAGAGACCGTTAGTGTCGGTGCTGCTTGACAGAGCGTGTCTCTGTGTAGCGTGGCTGCTTGCTTTGCCTTCCACAGGCCTGTTTCTTTAAGGCTTCTGACTGTATGGTAACTGTGTATCCCCGGGCTGTACAGACTTACGAAGTCAGCTTATCTTCCCTTCAGAGGTCAGCTTGAAAATTTCACTGTTCTGTCTCAAGGACATTCAGCTAAACCATTATAATCCCATAAACATGATACCATATTTCTTTGATCGCAGTTTATTGGAACAAGCTAGGTGAAACTACAAATAACAAGAATAAACCTTGATAAGTACAATATCCCCATACATTTAGCATACATTGCAGAGACCAAGATACACAGTACAATATGAGACAGTAAAATCTTACTTTTTAAGTTCTCTAAGGGTTGATGGTAAGAGATTGAAATAAGACATATCCTGCCTCCTGCAGTGTCAGGAATGTGTCTCTTCCTGTAAGATTTTACCCAGAATACTCTGCTTTCTAATCGCTTCCTGGGTTATACATTTAATGCATTTAATAATGAACAAACTGAAACAATACCAAAAAGGGACGCTAGATGGCGCCTACGCTCTGCAAATGATTTCTATAGAAATTACAACCTTAAATGTAATTTTAATCAACACAAATGCAGATAATCAGAATATAGACATCTGATGGACAGAACAGTTACTACGGAGCCATCAGTGGACATCGCAGCGGATACTACTGTAGCTACTTGTGCTTTCGTCCCACCTGTGAAACGGAAGGTGGGCTATGTCAAGGCTTCCCACGGCCGCGGACAGGCCCTGCCCCAACACCTGCCGAAACCGGACCTCGTGAGCGGTGATGTCCCTGGGAAGTCCACGACAGGGACCGGTAAGGAGATTGGGAAAAGGGCTATTGTGACTACTCGCACTTACCTACCGGCTGAAGAGTGGGAGGACTAAGAGTTGGACTCCTTGTCTGATGGTGGGGATGATGATTTGTTTGAGACCCTGTCTCAGGAGTTGAGATGGGGCAAGGGGAAGTGTGTTACCCCGATACGTAGTCTCTCGGAGATATTGGCTATGGACTCTGGGGACACCACACCTCGGGTGGAGACCCCGGATGTAGAAGAGACTTTGCCGAATGAGGGAACCCTGTCCCAAACTGCTCAACCTTTGATTCGTAAGTCACCTAATGCCTATGTACTACCCGGGCTGGGGAATTCCCGGTCTTTGCCTAAACTTGCCCGTTTACAGCGAGTGTTGATAAAGAGAGTGGCTACAGAGTACGGTTTGGAGTTCCCGTACGTACCGCAGGACATAATGATGGACATTGAAGCTCACCATGAGCAATGGTACGGGGAGGCCATCTGTGACTATCTGAAAGTACCTGTCAGGGAAGGCATGGCTGTGCAATAGGAATCGCATGTCAGACACGCACATTCACGGCGCATCGGCGCGCGTGCGCCTGTCACCAACATTGGCGCCAAAGGGGCTATTTAAAGTCAGTGCACCAAAGACTCCTTGCTGTTTGGTCTGCAACTTCTGTGTGTCCTGAAACCCATTATATGTGCTGACTTCTGATCCTTGACCCGGCTTGCTCTCACTAACCTTGTCTGCTTGATACCCTGCTCTCGGCTTGTTTTGGACTTCTCTTCTGCCTGCTGCTCTGCCTGATCTGCCAGTACATCTCCGACCCGGCCTGCCTGACTCTGCACCTGTTCCTCCAGTCTGCTGCAGTTCTGCTCTGCAAATCACACCAGTTCCTGCCTTCATCTGCAATCCAGTCTGCCACCATTCTGGTCTACCCAGCCTACTGGATGCCTGCTGCATCTCCAGCTACGAGCATCCAACCACGCCGATACTGGACTGATCCTAGGCACTCCTGCGTCAACGTGCTTCCGTGGCTGCTGTCTCAACCTCAGGGGCCCGCAAGCCGGTGCAGCAAGAGAGGCTCTCCTCTACACATCAGGCTCACGATCCAGGTACGTGACAGTACCCAAGCCATTCAGGAACTTAGATCGCTCATTCATTATGGCCGATCGGTTCAAGGGATGTTGGTTACACTGGAGTTACGGTTGGCACATCCACGCTGACGGGGTTGTTCTCTGCAGGCCAGGAAAAGACAATGTGGTATACTTCATCACCACCCTGGACAAACAGGGGAAGCCCATAACACTACCCGATCCCAGATTCTATTTGCCTTAAACCAGCAAACTGACGTTGTTTTTGTTGTCTTTTGATTCTCCCCCGAGAGAAAATGTTTTTTCATCGCTAAAGGAAGCTTGCTATATTACTGAACTCTGGGGAATCAGTCAGTCAGGTAGGATAGGGTTGCTGAGAACGCCAAGTTCAACATGGTTCCTTTGTATGTTTGTTGTTCCAGCCCCTGCTTAAAGGACATTTATGTGCAGCCTCTGACACTAGGTGGCAGTGGTTGTCAGCCTAGGGAAAGACTTTTCATGTGGATACATGATTATTATTTTTTTCTTTCCCTAGAAAACCTTAAAGAAGGAAAGCTCTCTTCGGAGATGCAGTTCTGCTTCTATGTAAATATGCCTGATTCTTTAACTGTATTTTTCTATGCATATTTGTGTTTTCTTTTAGGTGCCAGACCTGATGTCAAGACCATAGGAGAATGGGGTGGGATTAGACAGTTAGTGAAGGGTGGTAGTGTCTGATATTCAATGTGTGATATACAAATGTCTTATTTGAAAAGTTATGTCGTTCCTTTTATATACTCTGTTTCTTTCTCTTTTTCTCTTCCTTCTTCCCCTTCCAGTTTGGTTCAGGTACCAAACCCTCACGCTTGAGGTGTTCAATTTTTTTTCCTCAGACACTGAAGACAGTGTATTTTTGTAGAGGGGGGTGTATGTAGCGCCCTGCCCCCATTGATTGGGGCACTATTGTAAATTTAGGGGGTGTCTGAGACAATAGTTGGGCTCAGACTTGTGTAATTATATACAAATTGCCTCTGTCCTGGCTATGGTGGTGCCTGATAGTATTTTCCCTTGCTGCCTGAAGGTGGCGGTACCACCTCAGGTCCACGTTGGAACGCAGGCAGACCATGGTGTATTGGGTGTCCCTTCTCGGCAGTGGTTCAGTGGTAGTGGTGCCCCGCTGTGCATGCTGGGGAGGGATACTTAAGGGGCGGACGCCATTGTGCGGGGCTCTTCTTCGCCTCGTAGCCCTCCTGGGGCGAGGTATGTGTGTGTGATTCTGGTCTCAGGGCCACGTTGGACCGAGGCTGCATCTCTTTTTAGTAGGCCCAGCTATGCTGGCTGGGGCCTGCAAAGAAAGGAAGAAAGAAAAGGATTCCCAGCTGTCCGTCCAAGTGGAGGAAGCTGCTTCACGAAGGAGACCAGGGGAGGACCTTCCCTGGAGGAGACCGGCAAAGTGCTCGTGTCTCGGGTTAGGCCTGGTGGCTTTGTTGATGAGGGACCCATAATTCTACTAGCCTCACGGCTCACCGGGTCGGCTTAAAGGTTCGTTCGCTGGTTGGCTGGAAGTTTGGGACATTTAAATCCTGTGGCAGAGGATCCCTGGACTATCCATTTATATGTTCATTTAAATGGACTGTAGCAGAGACTGTACTGACACAGGTTCGTGTATCATCCCGGCTGCTAGGCCAAGTGAGAGGGGACTATCCGGGTGAGCAAGACCCACTAGATCGTCGAGAGTGGTGAAAGATTGATTGGAAGTCTAGACAATTTTTGTGAACTCTGTACCGCGTACCTGAATCATCCCCTTATCTTTTCTATCTTCTACTTGCTACTTTCTCTACAAGTTTTACCGCAGCAAAAATAAAACCACAGTTGAAGGTTTTACATCTTGTGTGGACATTAAAGTTACAGCAGATTTTCTCCCCTGACAACGAACTTAGAGGTAACGTGCAAGACCCAAATCTAAACCAGCAGCTCCTACGGGGATAGTGCTACAACTAGAAAAGAGGGGAGGTGGAGTTGCCATATATGTCAAAAATAGCATAACGCTAACATTAAAAAAATATATATATATATATTGAAACCATCTGGGTCTGCCTTCCAACCAGAGAGGGATCTTCCCTTAGAATTGGTGTAGTATACAGAACCCCAGGACAGACTGAAGAGTATGATAACTTACATGCATAGCTCCCAACTGTCCCTCTTTCCTTCATTTGTTCCTCATTTTGGGCTAGGCTAATCTATATAATTGTATAAAGAATTCAACCTCTACAAGTAGGATCAGATGAGATTGGGCGCTTTCAGGGTGATGTGGCCGTAGGAAAGTGCTGTTGCTGAGGTTAGTGGTTGACAATTGCGCGGTCGTGCGACGTGGCTCCCAAACAAAATTTACGTCCGTTTTCTCTCACAAATAGAGCTTTCTTTTGGTGGTATTTGATCACCTCTGCGGTTTTAATTTTTTTGCGCTATAAACAAAAATAGAGCGACAATTTTGAAAAAAAATCAATATTTTTTACTTTTTGCTATAATAAATATCCCCCAAAAATATATAAAAAAACTTTATTTTTTTCCTCAGTTTAGGCCGATACATATTCTTGTACATATTTTTGGTAAAAGAAAATCGCAATAAGCGTTTATTGATTGGTTGGCGCAAAAGTTATAGCGTTTACAAAATAGGGGATAGTTTTATGGCATTTTAATTATTTTTTTTATTTTTTTTACTAGTAATGGCGGCGATCAGTGATTTTTTTTTCGTGATTGCGACATTATGGCGGACACATCGGACACTTTTGACACATTTTTGGGACCATTGTCATTTTCACAGCGATCAGTGCTATAAAAATGCACTGATTACTGTGAAAATTACACTGGCAGTGAAGGGGTTAACCACTAGGTGGTGCTGTAGGGGTTAAGTCCCTGCTTCGTGTTTCTTACTGTAGGGGGGATGGGCTCTGTGTCACATGAAACCGATCTCCGCTCCGAGTACACGGAGCCGAGATCAGTGTCATTGTCACTAGTCAGAGCGGGGAGATGCTTGTTTACACAAGCATCTCCCCGCTCTATACCTCCGTGAGACGATCGCGGGGATCCCCGCGGCGATCGAGTCCGCAGGACCAGCGGTCCGACTCACGGGGATGTCGGCAGGGTCGCGAGCACGCCGCCGGCGGCACGTGCGTGACCACATGGACAGGCATTTAAAGGGGACGTACAGTACAGGTACGTTGATATGCCTGTCCGTGCCATTCTGCCGAATTCATAATAAATAACACAGGCACCATTAAGTGGCAAAATTATAGCCACGGCACGTTTATTGGTGTAAAAAAGATATCCATAAATAACAACTTCATTAAAATATATTATTTATTAATAATTACCTTTTAAACTTTAATATTCTGCAAAATATAACTTTGCTCAGCCATAACAAGACTCGAGCACAAATATCATAAATCATAGATACCAATTCCCAACAGCCGGACTGGAACCTTCAAGTCCAGCCCCACCCCAAGACTGCGGCCAACTCAATACTAAACTGTAACCCTAAATTAAAGATATCCAGCCCTACATCAAATAAGTGCACGCCATCCGATCTGTATAAGCCACTAAAACCCCCCTCAAGATCTAGGTGTCTGTATGAAAATCCGCCTAAAATAGGCATTTTTCCATTATTTTATTTATTCTACATCTAATCTTCACCAGATTTTTAAATTTAGGATTGCTTAACCACAAAAGTCTTGGAACAATTTCTGAAGACACAACTCTAGTATTTGGGGACGGAAGAGTGTAAAGGTTTAGGTCCCGCTTCATTTTATACATGAGATCCAAGGTGTTGACTTTACCCACATCATTCCCCCCAAGGTGGATGATGACAATATCAGGAGTTGGCCAAACTTCAAACAACTTGCAAATATGAAAGAACAAATTAGACCAGTGGATACCCCTTATGCCTATCCAGAATACTTGAAAATTAACATGATCCAAAGACAAATTAGATGTGTAGCAACGTATTGCAGCTCTTCTATATGCCCAGTAAATGAATTAGTGTCCCAGGATTAGAGATGAGCTTTATATTCGAGTCGAATATGAGTTTGACTCGAACATTGGCTGTTCGCCCGTTCGGCAAACAGCGAACAATTTGGGGTGCTCGCAGCAAATTCCAAAAGCCACGGAACACTCTTTAAAAGTCTATGGGAGAAATCTAAAGTGCTAGTTTTCGTGTGGAGTGTGGAGTGTGGAGTGGAGACTGGAGACTGCAGCAGTCTCCACTCCACACGAAACCCCCATGACGTAAGAGGGGGCGGGGTCACCAAACACTTTTTATGACAATAACTTGCATATTAACCTTTAAAATTAGCATTTTTGATTTTTCATGTTCGTGTCCCATAGACTTTTAAGGTGTTCGCGTGTTCAAACAAATTTTTTGCCTGTTCGCATGTTCTGGCACAAACCAAACCGGGGGGTTTTCCGCTCATCCCTACCCAGGATCCAAATATTTCTTCCATAACCTGGAATTAAACTGAGAGGTCAGGTCTCACATAAATTTTAAAACATTGAGATTCCCATCTGCCCAACCTTTGTATTATGGAATCATCAAACCCCATTCTTGCAGCCTCGATAGCCGCCCCGATTCGAAAAGAATGGGACGTTACTTTCAAGTGTTGCAGTCCTAACTTCCTCATGTAGCCTTTTAAAACAAAATTAAACTGGTACCTAGTCAGAGGAGAACTATCTGCATGAAGAAGAAATAGACCACCTGCATGAGGCCTAATAAACGTATATTTTTTTACCAAGACTAACGGGGATATCATTTAGTCACCACATGTATGGAGATTAATCCACTTACCTTTACCAATCCTATCTATCTTAGATAAGGGAATAAACAATCAAATCCCTGCATCCATAACCTTGACATACTTGAGCAAAAGACCAGCAAGAGATAACTTATTGTTTGGAAGCAGTTCTGAAATTTGCAGTGTGCCAAAAAAGGCTAATACGAATGCTACATTAAATAAATTGGATTTAAATTCAGAAAAAAAACTTTTGAAGTGACTATACAAATCTTTTTCAATAACTCAATTGAAATAGGTCTCCTATTATCAGCCATTAATTGGCTCTTCCTGTAACCTTTCAGAGCTTGCTGTACAGAAAAAAATGATGTACAATTAGGCAGACCTTGTATTTTTTGAAAAATTTATACTCCTGCCAGAGTTAACAATATGGCTATAAGACAAAAAGAAAACCGAGGGGCACTGATAGGCAACACTGGCGGCACTGATGGGCACTGATGGGCACTGATAGGCGGCACTGCATAGGTAGCGCTGATGAGGAGCTACTGACAGGCATTAGTGAGTAGGGATGAGCCGAACACCCCCGGTTTGGTTCGCACCAGAACCTGCAAACGGACCGAAAGTTTGCGCAAACTTTAGAACCCTATTAAATACAATGGACTCGAACGTTCAAAATCAAAAGTGCTAATTATAACGGCTAATATGCAAGTTATTGTCCTAAAAAGGGTTTGGGGATCCTGGTCATGCCCCAGGGGACATGTATTAATGCATTGGTCCCGGCAATATGGATAAAAATCATTGAGAAAAATGGCATGGGTTCCCCCAGCCCACTACCAGCCCCTTTGGGTCTTGTATGGATATTAAGGGGAACCCTGCACCCAAATTAAAAAAAGGCCCTATATCCTCTAACAGCAGTATACAGGTGGTGCAAACAAGACAGGGACTATAGGTTTGTTCTTAAGTAGAATATGTTTGTAATTTGGAACAGGTACATTTTTTAAGTGTAGCTCCAGCCAAAAAATCTATTTTTAAGCTTTTTGGAAAACATAGGGAAGGGTTATCACCCCTGTAACATTTGTTTTGCTGTCTGTGCACCTGTTCAAAACCTTTCTCACTAGACAAATGTTTTTTGAAAATTTGGGTTTTTTATTGAATCAAAGATTGGTGATAAAGCATCAGTGGAGAGGAGACACCTTTTTCCCATAATAACTCTTACAGGAGAGAATTTCCCTTCCTAGGGGTAGATTTCCTCTCACTTCCTGTTGTCTCCTTCCGTTTGCAAGTAGGAGTCGTTTGTAAGTTGGATGTTTGAAAGTAGGGGCCTGCCATATATACTCTGCAGAAATTTGGCCCTTAGGTGTTGGTGTTGCCACAACACTGTAAGCCCTCACAGTTACTCTTGGTGGGCGCTGGAATGCCCTGCTGTGAACTATTATATCAAGAATTGTAATTACATGCCATTGTTGAACAGTGGTAGGAAAAATTGGGCCTTTGGTGGTGGTGGTGGTGCTGGTGCCACAACACTGTAAGTCCTCACAGTTACTCTTCGTGGGCGCAAGAATGGGCCCTACTGTGAATTATTAGATCAAGAATTGTAATTACATGCCCCTGTTGAACAGGGGCAGAAAAATTGGGCCTTTGGTGGTGGTGGTGGTGTTGCCACAACACTGTAAGCTCTCACAGTTACTCTTGGTGGGCCCAGGAATGGGCCCTGCTGTGAATTATTAGATCAAAAAATTTAATTACACGCCCCTGTTAACCACTTAAGCCCCGGACCATTTTGTAACTAAAGGACCAGAGGTGATTTCAGAATTTTGCACTGCGCTGCTTTAACTGTAAATTGTGCGGACATGCAATGTTGTACCCAAACAAAATTTGCGTCCTTTTCTTCCCACAAATAGAGTTTTCTTTTAATGGTATTTGATTGCCTCTGCGATTTTTATTTTTTGCGTTATAAACGGAAATAGACCGAAAATTTTGAAAAAAAATGATATTTTCTACTTTTTGTTATAAGAAAAATCGAATAAACTCAATTTTAGTCATACATTTAGGCCAAAATGTATTCAGCCACATGTCTTTAGTAAAAAAAATGTAAATAAGCGTATATTTATTGGTTTGCGCAAAAGTTATAGCGTCTACAAACTAGGGTACATTTTCTGGAATTTACACAACTTTTAGTTTATGACTGCCTATCTCATTTCTTGAGGTGCTAAAATGGCAGGGCAGTACAAAACCCCCCCAAATGACCCCATTTTGGAAAGTAGACATCCCAAGGAAATTGCTGAGAGGCATGTTGAGCCCATTGAATATTTTTTTTTTGTTTCAAGTGATTGAATAATGACAAAAAAAAAAAAAAAATTACAAAAAGTTGTCACTAAATGATATATTGCTCACACATGCCATGGTTATATGTTGAATTGCACCCCAAAATACATTTTGCTGCTTCCCCTGAGTACGGGGATACCACATGTGTGGGACTTTTTGGGAGCCTAGCCGCGTACGGGCCCCCGGAAACCAAGCACCGCCTTCAGGATTTCTAAGGGCGCAAATTTTTGATTTCACTCCTCACTACCCATCACAGTTTTGAAGGCCATAAAATGCCAAAATAGCACAAAACCCCCAAATGACCCCATTTTAGAAAGTAGACACCCCAAGGAAATTGCTGAGAGGCCTGTTGAGCCCATTGAATATTTTTTTTTGTCCCAAGTGATTGAATAATGACAAAAAAAAAAATTACAAAAAGTTGTCACTAAATTATATATTGCTCACACATGCCATGGGCATATGTGGAATTACACCCCAAAATACATTTTTCTGCTTCTCCTGAGTACGGGGATACCACATGTGTGGGACTTTTTAGGAGCCTAGCCGCGTACGGGACCCTGAAAACCAAGCACCGCCTTCAGGATTTCTAGGCACAAATTTTTGATTTCACTCCTCACTACCTATCACAGTTTCGAAGGCCATAAAATGCCAAAATAGCACAAAACCCCCCCAAATGACCCCATTTTGGAAAGTAGACACCCCGAGCTATTTTCTGAGAGGCATGGTGAGTATTTTACAGCTCTCATTTGTTTTTGAAAATGAAGTAAGAAAATATATATATATATATATATATATTTTTTTTTTCAATTTTCAAAACTTTGTGACAAAAAGCGAGATCTGCAAAATACTCACAATACCTCTCATCAAATAGCTTGGGGTGTCTACTTTCCAAAATGGGGTCATTTGGGGGGGTTTTGTGCCATCTGGGCATTCCATGGACTCCGAAACTGTGATAGGCAGTGAGAAGTGAAATCAAAAATTTACACCCTTAGAAAGCCTGAAGGCGGTGCTTGGTTTTTGGGGTCCCGTACGCGGCTAGGCTCCCAAAAAGTCTCACACATGTGGTATCCCCGTACTCAGGAGAAGCAGCAGAATGTATTTTGGGGTGTAATTCCACATATGCCCATGGCATGTTTGAGCAATATATCATTTAGTGACAACTTTGTGCAAAAAAAATTGTCTTTTTTCCGCAACTTGTGTCAACATATAAAATATTCCATGGACTCGACATGCCTCTCAGTATATAGCTTGGGGTGTCTACTTTCCAAAATGGGGTCATTTGGGGGGGTTTTGAACTGTTCTGGCATTTTATACACAACATTAGGAAGCTTACATCCACTCTTCTAACCACTTGAAGACAAAAGCCCTGTACACACGATCGGATAACCTATGGATTTTCGTCTGATGGATTTGACCATCGGAAATCCGATGAAACTGTTTTTCATCAGTCTTGGCCACACACCATCAGTTAAAAATCCGACGGCATAAAAATGATGGCACGTACAAAACGTACGACGCGCTATAAAAGGGCCGAACAAATCTAATGGCGCCACCCCTTGGGCTGCTTTTGCTGATTTCGTGTTACCGCGTGTTAGTAAAAGTTTGGTGAGAGCCGATTCGTGCTTTTCAGTCTCCGTGGTTTGCAGATCGTTTCCTGGTGTTCAGTTTGTGCTTGTGGGTTTGTATTTGTGATTCAGTGCGTGCAGTCAGGTCGTTACTGCCTTACAGTGCCTTCTTGGCCGTTCGTTTACTGTTTTTCAGGTCGTTCTTCTCAGGCCTTGCTGTTCCACGGTGCGTTCTGTTTGAGTGCATTCTGACCAGCCGACTGGTTTAAAATCATGTTTGAAGTGCGTTCTCGTTCTCGTGCTGGCTTTGGGCTTGGTGTTGCAGTTAACACTGTAACCCGAGTTCAGTCTGTGAACAGGGTGAAGAGGAGTTCATGGACTAAGAATTGGTTGCTCCAGCGGGACCAATTCTCTCATATGCCTCTGCTGCGGGAAATCCATGAGAATAATCCTGATGATTTCAGGAATTATCTCAGGATGACGGACCCCGTATTTCACCGTCTGTTGGATTTTCTGTCCCCCTATATCACGAGGCAGGACACTGTGATGCGCCAGGCCATCACTGCCGAGCAGAGGCTTATTGCCACGTTGAGATACCTGGCGACTGGGAGAAGCTTGCAGGACCTCAAGTTCTCAACAGGCATCTCCCCCCAGGCTCTCGGGATCATTATCCCTGAGACGTGTTCGGCCATCATTCAGGTCCTGCAGAAGGACTATATGAAGGTAATTTTGCTCCTTTAACCTCACATTATATGTTTTTATTGTTTTAGAATCTTCTTCTTTTTCCCCTCCTAACCCAAATTTGCCTTTTTGTAATATCCTGGTAATGTCCCCATTTTCCCCATGCATGTTTTTACCTGTAAAGGCCTTTTTGCGCCCTACATGCCTATTTCCCTTCACTAACCTCTCCAGCATGCTATCCTGGCCGCAAACCCAGCTAGCCTTCTATTTTCCTTTTCATTTTTTTACGGTCATTGCCCGTGTAGTTTGACAACCCTCCCTCCCTCCCCCCCCCCCCTAAAGATGTTAAAAAATTTAAACTTCTCAATCAAGCTCAGCAGAGTGCTTTTGCCTTTTTTTGGATCCCCCACAATCACCTTAGGCCCCCCCCTTAATTTATTTTAGAATGTCCACTCAGCGGGGGTGAGGCATCTGCTAAGTGGGACTTTGTTTATTGGTAGGAAATACTCCCCTAAATAATAATGTTAGAATGATGTTGGTCAACAATGTTTTTGTGTGTAATCTGCTTGCACTGTAAACATAAACCATACTAATGTCTTCTTTTTGTTTGACTCCACAGTTCCCTAGCACACCACAGGAATGGCTGACTGTGGCCTCCCAATTTGCCCAGCGGTGGGATTTCCCCAACTGCGGAGGGGCAATTGATGGGAAGCACGTCCACATAGTGCTGCCACCCCGTTCGGGGTCATACTATTTAAACTATAAAGGTTTTAATAGCATAGTGTTAATGGCGGTGGTGTCGGCACGGTACGAGTTCCTATATGTGGACGTGGGGAAGAACGGCCGGATGTCCGATGGCGGAGCATTCGCAGAGACGGAGTTCGCTCACCGTCTGCAGGCTGGGGGTCTTGCACTGCCTCCAGATGCAGAGAACGTGGAAGGGCTACCGTTCGTTTTCATTGCGGATGAAGCTTTTGGACTAGGACCACACCTCATGCGGCCGTTTCCCCAACGCACCCTCACCCCGGAGAGGAGGGTTTTTAACTACCGGTTCCGCCTGTTCCAGACAGCTATACATTTGGCGGATTATAAACTCAACAACATTGTGTACTGCTGCTGCTTGTTGCACAATTTTTTACGGAAATTCTCCACAAATTATGTGTCATCAGTTGGGCCTGAGGCCGGTCCCTCTGAACTGATAAATCTGACCGGCCTCAGCACTGCCCGTACTGGCTTGGCCCCCCAAAGTGCCCGTGAAGTACATCAGAAATAAGTTGAGTACTTTACGGGTAGGGGGGCCATCGCAATGCCAGACCACATCTGACCTTTGATTTTACCTTTTTAAAATAAACAAAAATATTTGATTTACTACTAACTTGTGTTGTCATTCTTGTATTTGTGGTTTACGTGTCTTCCAGGTTCTAGTAGTGCCAAGTGTATTTGTCCTTAGTAAATAGCCTCAAATCTCAGAGGTAAAAACACTCTTTTTGCATCTTCAGAACTGCTATTGAGCATAGAAAGAAAAAGGCACACCTTTTTTAGACTTCCCGAATGTTTTTATTGATTGCACCACAGTTTTGGTTGTTTTTAAAAATTTTTTTTTTTGTGCGGCTTTTTTGGCAGAAACATGCATGGGTCAAAAGCCAAAATTTTTTAACTAAAAAAGTAATAAAATAACACAGTGAAAAAGACAAACAGGAGATGGGGTGATGTTACCCCTGATCCATCCCAAATGTGAAGAACCACACTTTATTTTTGGGGCTCAAATGGGTATCTTCAACATGATCCCATGGCTAAGGTAAACATGTGCTATCTGCCATCATGGGGGATCAATGGATGTGGTTTGGGGGTGAAAACCCTTCCTCTCCCCTACTTGAGGAGGGAGGAAGAGGTTGCACCCCCAAAACAGGGACATAGATATCCTGTGACGGCAGATAGCACATGTTGAGTCTTCAGTGTGTGCATCTTCACATTTGGGCTTGTGTAAATCCCATAGAAAATTTCGGACGCATAACAAAAAACACAAAAAGGGGGGGGAGGGGTTCACACTATTCTCCCCAAAATATCTATCATGTTTTTATATTTTTGCTCAATCACAATCATTCTCTTTCTCATAATGTCCATTTCGCTACTGCATTCCATGATTTCCTGAATGATTATTTTGGCACTGGCACTCGAGAATGGAGGATTTGGACTTCCTGACACACCCCCACGTTCAGTCCCTAAAAAGAAACAAATATTTTAAAACTATGCAGGCCTACATCTGTATTTACCTTGAAGTTGTGGTGACAGACACTGACCTGTTGTGCTGATAAGCTCCACCTCTCCTTCCTCCACCTCCACCTTCTCCCCCTCCGCTTCCTGAACCTGCTGAACTTGGTCTGCTTTGGGATCTTCGGGGAGTTTCTGTGGTGTTGGGTTCCTCGTCTGCTGAGCATGGTGTCCTCCCAGTCTCCTCTCCCCTATGGGAATTGAAAAAATAATGTATCCTTTAGCGCACAGACTTTTTAGGCCTGAAAATGGTTTCTCAATGTTTTAAAGTGGGGTCCAATTGATATTTGGCCCTGAGTTTCAAGATGAACATATGAGATCTTGCAAACTCAAAAAAGCAACATATTATTTTTGAGGACACTCACAAATACACTTGGATAACCACCAAGGTATCCACTGGAGCACCTGTGTGTGACACCGTTAAGAAATTTGGTCATGTGGCCCAGAGTATAGTATCTTGATCAAGAACCTAAAAAGGTACACAACTGCTGGAGTGTCATCTCCTTTACCCAGAATACAGTTTATCCTTTCATTCACATTTGAATTTTCCTTACAACACATCATCTTGCCAACAATGTGTAGATAAACATTGTTGAAGTAAAATGAGGCATGCCCACATGTAGTTTACGTGGATATGTGTCAAACATGTTTGGGGGAAGAGCAGCAATATTTTTATCCACACATTTAGCAAATAAGTGGACTCTCCACTTAACATAAAAGTTGTGATTTTAAAATGTGAAACCAGTCAAGCCAAGCACATGTTGCAAAACATGAAAGAATACATATTACAATGTGAAAGAACACAGTAAAATAAACTTACTTTTTTCAATGCTTTTTATAAGCTTCCTATACTGCTCCGGCTCCCTGAGCTTCAGGTCTGACCACCTTTTACGGAGTTGTTCCTTGGATCTCCTGACCCCATATTTTTTATAGAGAGTCTTCGCAACTTTGTCCATAATTTGTGACTTCCGGAGATTAGGGGTGTCGTATGGGCCATGCTTGCCGTCGTAATCCTTCCTCCGCAGAATGTCCACCATCTCCGCCATCTCAGAAAAAGACATATTAGTTGCCTTGTATCTTTTTTTACTGGATCGTGACGTTTCCGCCTCCGGGCTTTCCTCGTCAGTAATTTCGAGTAAAGAAGCCACCTGTGTCTGCGACATGTCGCCGTCTCACACTGTGCGCCGTTCGTTAAGGGGCGGGGAAATGCTGAAAAAGTCCGTAATGGGCGGGCGACGAGGGCGGAGTTACACGCATGCGCAGGGTATAAAAAGGGGAAAGAACTTATTAGGGATGCGCGGAGTAAGGACGACCGGAAGTGAACCAACAAAGTGAACTAAGGTAAGAAGGGAACTCGGGCCTGCAGTGGCCTCTAATGTTTCATGATTGTAAAGGGCAATATTGTGATAAGTTGAGGAGAATCAATTCTGATCCTTTTCTTTTTTTTCTTTTGTTTTTTACTTGTTGTTCCAAAAAGATGCATAAACTACGAGAGCCGGAGGTGATGCTGATTTTTATAGAAAAATATAAGGAACAGCGCAACCTGTGGGAACTGAAACACCCAGCGTACCACAAGAGTGATATACGTCGGGCAACTATTACCAAGTTAGCAGAGGATATGAAGCCATGGATCCCAGATGCAGACTACACTATGATCAATAATAAAATCAACAACCTGCGTAATTCCTATAAAAAAAATACAAGGAAGTGCGCCAGTCAAAGAGATCAGGAGCAGCAGCCAACGATGTAGTAAAGCCCAAGCTGTGGTACTACAGACATCTTCAATTTCTGGATGACCAGATCGAGGCCAGGGAATCTATTTCCAGCCTTCCCTCAACCCTTCCTTCCACCCTTCCCTCCAGCGTTCCTTCCACCCTTCCCTCCACCCCTGCAGAGGCGGAGGAGGAGCCTCCCGAGCTAGAAGAGCCAGATCTTCACATCTTCAGCCAGGTATAGTATTTTTGATCATAATTATTGTCCACTAAGTAATATTTTGTTGAACTGTTTGGATTAGCCATAAATGATATCATCCCCCCCCTCCCCAAAAAAAAACAGTAATGAGATCAAAATTGTGTGTGATAGATTCCCCAAATAATCAAATTTTTCATTTTAATTTTAAAACAGGATGAGGCAAGCCAGGAGGAAGAGGGTCAGGAGTGTGGCAGGCAGGAGGAGGCAGGGCCAAGTGGGACTCAGCAGGTCCCCAGGCCTAGTGGCAGCACCGTCTCCCAAGTAGCTCCCCTCCACGTCAGACCGCCAAAACAACGGCGGATGACACAAGTGGAGGAGGAGTCACTAAAGATGATTCAGGAGGCTGCTGCTATCATGAGGGCCCCCCTCAACCCTACGGAGGGGTTTAGCATCTATCTGGCGGATAAGTTGCTCAGAATGGAGGCGGGACAACGGGCCCTTTGTAAGCACCTTATATATATGGCCGTACACATGGGGGCGAGGGGGCTGCTGACTGAGGCCACCCATATCTCGCAGCAGGCCAATCCCTCTCCTCCTTCTCCTCCTCCTCCTGCCACATCACCACCCACAGTGGCCCAGCCTGCAAGGGTGCGTGGACGGACCCGTGGAGAGAACGCTGCAGAGAGGCGTGGAAGGAAGGCTACAGGGAAGAGCAGGAGGTGATTCCCTGGCCTCGAGCTGCTCATCCAGAAATTGAAGGTTGATGGAGTACCACAGCTTGGGATGATGTATGTCTTTGGCTGCTGCTCCTGATTTCATGCTGTTGTTGATTTTATTATTGATCATAGTCAGGTCTGCATTTGGGATCTAATGACTTTATATTCTCTGCTAATTTCAGAATAGTTGCCCTTCGGTTTTTTTTTTTTTTTCCGAAATAAAGGGAAATTTGATTTCAGCCAACATACATGCCTGATTTGTTTTTTTTTTGGAAGTAGCAATAAGATTTCATAAATACAATGTGTAATTAATAACAAGGGACACCAACCTCCATGAGTAAAAAATAAAAATAATATGTTGTTCTGAGAAATTGACACACCAAAAAATGCACAACAAATTTAAAGACAAAAACAAAAAAAAAGGTGTAATTTGGGAGGTCGGCCTTGAAGAATTAAACAAATTATTCCTAAGATCACAAGAAAGAAGAAAGACATACGTTTGTCAGAACTCAGGAGAAAGATCTGCTGCCAAAATGACATTTTAAAGACCGTTCTAAAGCAACAAAACATGCGCTGCATTAAACAAAGCAATAACTTGCAGAATGACGAATGTGCTCTCTCCATTAGGAACGCTAGTTTTACCAGAACGAGCGCTCCCATCTCCTAATTCAGTCTGAGCATGCGTGGGTTTTTTAACCGATGGACTTGCCCATAGACGATCGGAAATTCCCATCGGTTTTTTATGCATCGGAAAATTTTAAAACAAGTTCTATTTTTTCCAACCGATGGAAAAAAGGCCGATGGGTACCATACACGATCGGTTGGTCTGATGAAAACCATCCATCGGACGGTTTTCATCAGTCAAACCGATCGTGTGTACGGGGCTAAAGCCCTTTTTGCCACTTTTTGTTTACATGAAAACATATTTTTTTTTTGCAAGAAAATTATGTTGAACCCCCAAACATTATATATATTTTTAAAGCAAAGGCCCTACAGATTAAAATGGTGGGTGTTGCATTTGTTTTCTACACAGTATTTGCGCAGCGATTTTTCAAACGCATTTTTTGGGGGAAAAATACACTTTTTTTAATTTTAATGCACTAAAACACACTATATTGCCCAAATGTTTGATGAAATAAAAAAGATGATCGTAGGCCGAGTATATAGATACCAAATACAACATGCTTTAAAATTTTGCACAAACGCGCATTGGCGACAAACTACATACATTTTTAAAAGCCTTTAAAAGCCTTTACAGGTTACCCCGTTAGATTTACAGAGGAGGTCTACTGCTAAAATTACTGCCCTCGATCTGACCTTCGTGGTGATACCTCACATGCATGGTGCAATTGCTGTTTACATATGACGCCAGACCGACACTTGCGTTCGCCATTGGGCAAGAGCAGGGCAGGACAGGGGTGCTTTTTTTTTTTTTTTTTTATTATTACTTTTGCTTTTTTATTTTATTTTTAAATTGTTCCTTCCATATTTGTTTTTTTAATCATTTTTATTGTTATCTCAGGGAATGTAAATAAAGCCTATGATAGCAATAGGTAGTGACAGGCACTCTTTTTTGAAAAAACTGGAGTCTTCTAGACCCTAGATCTTTCCTCTGCCCTCAAAGCATCTGACCACACCAAGATCGGTGTGATAAAATGCTTTCCCAATTTCCCAATGGCGCTTTTTATATCCGGGGGGGGGACATTCCCTCCCACTGCTTGTAAAAGCAGTCCAGAGGCTAATTAGCCACTAGGATTGTTTTTACATGAAAGCCGGCCGCTGGCTGAAAAGAATGATACCAAGATGATACCTAAACCCGCAGGCATCATTGTGGTATAAACATTCAAAGTCCAGCAACATACCAGTACGTTGCTGGTCCTTGTTGGACATGTATTGTAATCTTTTTTTTTCATGCAGCCAGTTGGCTGAACGAAAAAAGAGATTGATCGGTGGGTATGCCCACCATTAGAATACCGCCCTTCATCCACCCACTTCTAATGATGGGCATACATGCACCATTTATATATGCCGAAGCATGGGGGCATCCTCCCGCAAAAAAGTTATGCCGCACACACATGGTCGGACTTTTCCACGGGCAAGCCTCCGTCGGAATTTTGACCGTATGTACGCGGCATTAGGAGCAAAATCGCTCCTCCGCTCCTCCGCCCCTGCTGCCCCAATGCTTTGGCATATATGCTTTTTTTTTTAACTGTGGTGGTGAAATCATCTCCTACAGCACTGGAGTCGCAGGGATCAGGCCTGTCTCTGCGAACGCTGCAGTTATGTGTGTTGTGTTTTGTAAGTGACAGTGATCGATCGATACTGCACTTGGGTGGCCTGGGCTGGACGGAGGGGCAAAACGCAGGTGCTAGCAGGTATCTGGGCTGATCCCGCTAACACTGCGTTTTTGGGAACCCTAAACTTCTGGGGACGCTAGTATAGATCTGATCAGATCAGATATTGATCTGATCAGATACTATACTACTAAGGGGGGTGTATGCTTCACGCGTGGGTGTTAGCATTACTGGCACTAACCTGACGCTGCCTGGGGTGTGACGCAGACCCTCTCTGACGCTAAAACCTAATTGATATCACCCGCCGGGCTATCAGGGGGTTAAACCTTTATTGGGTTATATATACGGCGGGTGCCCTGACACTATAAAAAGAAAACTAACTGACCAGCGTCACCCGTAACACTTATATGGTGATCACTGGTGAAAGGGTTAACTAGGGGCAATTAGGGGGTTAAAACCTTTATTAGATAATATATGGGGGTACCTGACGCTATAAAAACCTGCGGCGAACCTAAAAAAAATTACTGGCTACCGATCTGCATCACCGACACTAAGACAGCGATCAGAAAAACGATCGCTTAGCGACAGTGGTGATAGGGGGTGAAAGGGTTACCTGGGGGGCAATCAAGGGGTTAAACCTTTATTCGATAATTTATGGGGGTACCTGACGCTATAAAAACCTGCGGCGAACCTAAAAAAAATTACTGGCTACCGATCTGCATCACCGACGCTAAGACAGCGATCAGAAAAATTATCGCTTAGCGACAGTCGTAGTAGGGGGTGAAAGGGTTACCTGGGGGGCGATTAAGGGGGTTAAACCTTTATTAGATAATTTATGGGGGTACCCGACGCTATAAAAACCTGCGGCGAACCTAAAAAAAATTACTGGCTACCGATCTGCATCACCGACGCTAAGACAGCGATCAGAAAAATGATCGCTTAGCGACGGCGGTGCTAGGGGGTGAAAGGGTTATCTGGGGGGTGATCAGGGGGTTAAACCTTTATTAGGGGGGGTTAGGGGGCTACACTGGCCCTAAAACTAACTTTAGTGACACTTTTACAGTCACAAATGTCACTGATTGCAGTGATCAGTAAATAAATCGTCACTGCAATCAGTGACACTGTGACTGGGGGCTGGGGGGTGATCTGGGGGGGCCTGGGGGGGCGATTTGTGTGCCTATGTGTCCTGGTTAGTGATGAGCCGAACACCCCCGGGTTCGGTTCGCACCAGAACCCGCGAACGGACCGAAAGTTCGAACGAACATTAGAACCCTATTAAATACAATGGATGCGAACGTTCGAATTCTAAAGTGCTAATTATAAAAACTATTATGCATGTTATTGTCCTAAAAAGGGTTTGGGAACCCGGGTTCTGCACCAGGGGACATGTATCAATGCAAAAATAAGTTTTAAAAACGGTCGTTTTCCGGGAGCAGTCATTTTAATGATGCATAAAGTGAAAAAAAAAAGTCAAATATTCCTTTAAATATCGTACCTGGGGGGTGTCTAAAGTATGCCTGTGAAGTGCCACGTGTTTCCCGTGTTTAGAACTGTCCCTGCACAAAATGACACTTCTAAAGGAAAAAAAAGCCATTTAAAACTGCTTGCGGCTTTAATGTAATGTCTGGTCCCGGTAATATGGATGAAAATCTTTAAGAAAAATGGCATAGCTACCCCATGACCCCCCCCCTACCCCAGCCCATTACCAGCCCCTTTGGGTCTTGTATGGATATTAAGGGGAACCCCGCACATAAAATAAAAAAGGCCCTATATACTCTGAACAGCCGTATACAGGCGGTGCATACAAGACAGGGACTGTAGGTTTGTTCTTATGTAGAATCTGTTTGTAATTTTGAACAGGTACATTGTTGAAGTGTAGCTCCAGACCAAAAATCTATTTTTAAACTTTTTGGAAAACATAGGTAAGGGTTATCACCCCTGTAACATTTGTTTTGCTGTCTGTGCCCCTGTTCAGAACATTTCACCTCACTTTCCGTCCTAATGACAACTGTTTTTGAAATGTGGTGTTTTTCTTGAAACAAGGATTGCTGATAAAGCATCAGTACAGAGGAGACACCTTTCTCCCATATTTATTCTTACAGGAGAGAATTTTCCTTCCTAGTGGTAGATTTCCTCTCACTTCCTGTTGTCTTCTTGCGTTTGCAAGTAGGAGTCGTTTGTAAGTTGGATGTTTGAAAGTAGGGACCTGCCGTATATACTCTGCAGAAATAGGCCCCTTAGTTGTTGGTGTTGGCACAACACTGTAAGCACTCACAGTTACTCTTGGTTGGTGCTGGAACGCCCTGCTGTCAACTATTATATCAGGAATTTTAATTACATATAATTGTTGAACAGTGGTAGTAAAAATTGGGCCTTTGATGGTGGTGCTGGTGCCACAACACTGTAAGCCCTGACAGTTACTCTTGGTGGGTGCAGCAATGGGCCCTGCTGTGAATTATTAGATCAAGAATTGTAATTACATGCCCCTGTTGAACAGGGGCTGAAAAATTGGGCCTTAGGCACTGGTGGCACAACACTGCAACCCTTCACAGATACTGTACTTGGAGCACAGCAATGAGCCCTGTTGCAAAGTATTGCTTCAAAAATTGTAATGACACGCCCCTGTTAAACAGGGGCTGAAAAATTGGGCCTTAGGCACTGGTGGCACAACACTGCAACTCCTCACAGATACTGTACTTGGAGCACAGCAATGAGCCCTGTTGCAAAGTATTGCTTCAAAAATTGTAATTACACGCCCCTGTTAAACAGGGGCTGAAAAATTGGGCGTTAGGCACTGGTGGCGGCACCCATAAACAAAAATGATCTTCCAAGCTATCATCATCAATCGTATCATTGAGGACTCGGAGGAGGAGGATAGCCAGTCAACATAACAGCACAGGCACTCAGCATCAGCATCAGTCTTGAAGGGATGTGACATTTTAAAATCAATTAGTCTGTTATATCAGCATCAGGTGTGTGGTAGCTGGTGGTGATCCAAGACTGGTTCATCTTGATGAAAGTCAGTCGATCAACCGAGTCGGTGGACAGGCGCACCCTGTGATCCGTGACAAATCCTCCAGCAGCACTGAATGTGCGTTCCGAAAGAACGCTGGATGCAGGACAGGCCAGTAGCTCAATTGCATACTGTGCAAGCTCTGGCCAGTGATCCATCCTCAAGACCCAGTAAGCCAGAGGATTTTCGGTGGGGAAGGTGTCCAAGTCTGACCTTGCCCCTAGATATTCCTGCACCATGTTTATCAGACGCTGGCGATGGTTGCTGGAACCGATCATACTTTGGGGCTGCGGACTAAAGAATTGTCTGAACGCATCGGTCAGACGGCCACCTTCCCCACCGCTCCTTCTTTGACTGGCCGAAGCCTCAGCAACTCGTTGTCCAGGACCAGGAGTTTGCAACCTCCCAGTCTCTGGGAACGCGTTGCACAGACCTTTCTGCAAGGCCTCCCGGAGTTGTCTCATCCTCTGCTCCCTCTGCGACGGTAACATAAGGTCCGCAACCTTACCCTTGTACCGTGGATCAAGGAGAGTGGCCAGCCAGTAATGGTCCCTCTCCTTGATCCGAAGAATACGAGGATCCTTCCGCAGACTTTGCAGGATCAGGGAGGCCATGCAGCGTAGGTTTGCTGAGGCATTCGCTCCGGAGTCCTCTGGGTCACTAAGGACGACATGATCCGCAGCCACCTCCTCCCAGCCACGTACAAGTCCACTGGTTTCTTGGGACTGTAAATCATCCCTAAAAGACTGCTGCTGATGATGCTGAGTGCCAGCCTCCACCTCCATGCTGACACAATCCTCCTCCTCCTCCTCCTCCTCCTCCTCTTCCTGTGCGATGGGTGGGACAGAAGGAACACTGTCTGGGTAAAGGGGGCCTTGAGAGGCAAGGAAGTCCTCCTCTTCCTGCCTCTGTTCTGCCTCAAGTGCCCTGTCCATTATTCCACGCAGCGTGTGCTCCAACAGGTGGACAAGAGGTACAGTGTCACTGATGCATGCACTGTCACTGCTCACCATCCTCGTGGCCTCCTCAAATGGTGCCAGGACAGTGCATGCATCCCTGATCATGCCCCACTGGCGTGGAGAAAAAAAACCAAGCTCCCCTGACCCTGTCCTGGTGCCGTAGTCGCACAGGTACTCATTGATGGCCCTCTGCTGCGTGTGCAGCCGCTGCAGCATGGCCAACGTTGAGTTCCACCTGGTGGGCATGTCACATATAAGGCGGTTCTTGGGCAGGTTCAACTCCTTTTGCAGCTCAGCCAGGCGAGCACTGGCATTATAAGATCTGCGGAAATGCACACAGACTTTCCTGGCCTGCCTCAGGACATCCTGTAAGCCCGGGTACCTGCCCAAGAAGCGCTGCACCACCAGGTTAAGGACGTGAGCCACACAGGGCACATGGGTCAGTTGTCCCTGTCGGAGGGCGGAGAGGAGGTTGGTGCCATTGTCGCAAACCACCATTCCTGGCTTAAGCTGGCGTGGCGTCAACCACCTCTCGGCCTGGCCCTGCAGAGCAGACAGGACCTCTGCCCCAGTGTGGCTTCTGTCCCCCAAACACACCAGCGCAAGCACGGCATGGCATCTTTTTGCCTGCGTACTTGCGTAGCCCCGTGAACGGCTACGGAGCACCGCTGGTTCATAGGACAAACCACAGGAAGAGGCCATGGAGGAAGAAGAAGAGGAGGGGGTGGAGGAGAGAGGTGTGTCACAACCAGTAGTAGCATTTTGGAGGCGTGGCGGTGGGACAACCTCCAACACTACTGCACCTTGTCCTGAATCCTTCCCAGCTGCCAAAAGAGTGACCCAATGGGCCGTGAAAGAAAGGTAACGTCCCTGTCCATGCCTGCTGGACCATGAGTCAGCGGTAATATGCACCTTACCGCTGACCGCCCTGTCCAGCGAGGCCAAGACATTGCCTTCCACATGCCGGTAGAGAGCCGGAATAGCCTTCCGTGAGAAAAAGTGGCGTTTGGGAACCTGCCACTGAGGAACCGCACATTGCACAAACTCACGGAAGGGGGCCGAGTCTACCAACTGAAAAGGCAGCAGTTGAAGCGCTAGCAATTTAGCCAAGCTAGCATTCAACCGCTGGGCATGTGGATGGCTGGGAGTGAACTTCTTTCGACGGTCCAGCAGCTGGGGCAGGGAAATTTGCCTGCTAGAATCGGACGTCGGTGTACTGCTAGCAGAGTGGGCGCAAGTACTTGGCTGTGACACACCTAATTCTACACCTTCATTCCTCTCAGTGCATGTTTCAGAGAGGACTGAAGTTATAGTGGGGTTGGAGATCCCAGCTGATGCGGTGCAAGGAGAGGTCCGCTTGGTTCTTTGGTGTGGGTCTTTGAGGTAGGCTTGCCAACGAGCTGCATGGCAGGTCAACATATGTCTGGTCAGGCATGTGGTACCCAAGCGGCTGATGTTTTGGCCACGCGATATACGCTTGAGACATATGTTGCAAACAGCAGCTGTGCGATCTGATGCACTAGCCTCAAAAAAGGCCCACACCAAAGAACTTTTTGAATGACGGGCAGAGGCAGCGCCCTGCACAGGCGGAGCTCTGCGGTGTGATTCCGTCGGTGTACTGCCCTTACGCTGGCCACCAAAGGGCATCCTGCCTCGTTGGAGATGTGCCTCCTCCTCATCCTCCTCCTCCTCCTCTCTCCTATTAGGCACCCACGTGGAGTCATTGACCTCATCATCCCCTCCCTCCTCATCACTGGAGCCAATCTGGCAGTATGCTGCAGCTGCTGGAACATGACTGCCAGATTGGTGTCCTTCTTGAGCATCCCCTCTGTCTGCTCTCACGCTACTGCCTTCCTCTAGCTGGGTTTCATCATCAGACCCTTCGAAACGCTGGGCATCCTCCTGGAGCATGTACCCAACACTGTGCTGAAACAGTTCGGGGGACTCCTCAGGAGGAGGACATGGTGGGTCTAGGGAAGGAGTGACTGATGATTTGTCTGACATTGATACCAGGGAAGACGACGCTTTGGCAGCTGCTTTTCCAGTACCCTGAGCCTGGGTGAGAGAGGATGAGGAGGAGGAGGAGGGCTTGGTCATCCACTCTACCAAGTCTTCGGCATGATGTGGCTCAACATGTCCAGCTGCCGAAAAGAAGGACAAGCGTGTCCCATGGCCATGTGCTGATGACAATGCACCGCGTCCACGACCAGCACTGTTGCCCCCAGACACAGAGCCTGCTTGCCCTCTTTTATTGCCTCCTGACTGTCTGCCTCTCCTTGTTTGCCTTCCAGACATTCTAATAGATGGCCTGCAGGGAGATGGGAAAAAAGCAATAAGGGCTACCTTCAGGTGTCCTTCTCTGTCCCTTGAAACAAGGACTTTCACAGTGAAAGAAACTGACACTGTCCCTACCTAGAGTTTTCTGTCCCTAGAATAAATGTTTTTTTTAATCACAATATAGCACAAGGACAATTCACTCAATGTCTCTCCAGGTCCCTGGAAACAAGGACTTGCAGAGTGAAAGAAACTGACACTGTCCCTACCTAGAGTTTTCTGTCCCTAGAATAAATGTTTTTTTTAAGCACAATATAGCACAAGGACAATTAACTCACTGTCCTTACAGGTCCCTGGAAACAAGGACTTGCAGAGTGAAAAAAAAAAAACACTCTCCCTACCTACAGTTTTCTGTCCCTAGAAAAAATGTTTTTTTTAAGCACAATATAGCACAAGGACAATTAACTCACTGTCCTTACAGGTCCCTGGAAACAAGGACTTGCAGAGTGAAAGAAAAAAAACACTCTCCCTACCTACAGTTTTCTGTCCCTAGAAAAAATGTTTTTTTTAATCACAATATAGCACAAGGAAAATTAACTCACTGTCCTTACAGGTCCCTGGAAACAAGGACTTGCAGAGTGAAAGAAAAAAAACACTCTCCCTACCTACAGTTTTCTGTCCCTAGAAAAAATGTTTTTTTTAATCACAATATAGCACAAGGAAAATTAACTCACTGTCCTTACAGGTCCCTGGAAACAAGGACTTGCAGAGTGAAAGAAACTGACACTGTCCCTACCTAGAGTTTTCTGTCCCTAGAATAAATGTTTTTTTTAAGCACAATATAGCACAAGGACAATTAACTCACTGTCCTTACAGGTCCCTGGAAACAAGGACTTGCAGAGTGAAAGAAAAAAAACACTCTCCCTACCTACAGTTTTCTGTCCCTAGAAAAAATGTTTTTTTTAATCACAATATAGCACAAGGAAAATTAACTCACTGTCCTTACAGGTCCCTGGAAACAAGGACTTGCAGAGTGAAAGAAACTGACACTGTCCCTACCTAGAGTTTTCTGTCCCTAGAATAAATGTTTTTTTTAAGCACAATATAGCACAAGGACAATTAACTCACTGTCCTTACAGGTCCCTGGAAACAAGGACTTGCAGAGTGAAAAAAAAAAAACACTCTCCCTACCTAGAGTTTTCTGTCCCTAGAAAAAATGTTTTTTTTAAGCACAATATAGCACAAGGACAATTAACTCACTGTCCTTACAGGTCCCTGGAAACAAGGACTTGCAGAGTGAAAGAAAAAAAACACTCTCCCTACCTAGAGTTTTCTGTCCCTAGAAAAAATGTTTTTTTTAATCACAATATAGCACAAGGAAAATTAACTCACTGTCCTTACAGGTCCCTGGAAACAAGGACTTGCAGAGTGAAAGAAAAAAAACACTCTCCCTACCTACAGTTTTCTGTCCCTAGAAAAAATGTTTTTTTTAATCACAATATAGCACAAGGAAAATTAACTCACTGTCCTTACAGGTCCCTGGAAACAAGGACTTGCAGAGTGAAAGAAACTGACACTGTCCCTACCTAGAGTTTTCTGTCCCTAGAATAAATGTTTTTTTTAATCACAATATAGCACAAGGAAAATTAACTCACTGTCCTTACAGGTCCCTGGAAACAAGGACTTGCAGAGTGAAAGAAACTGACACTGTCCCTACCTAGAGTTTTCTGTCCCTAGAATAAATGTTTTTTTTAATCACAATATAGCACAAGGAAAATTAACTCACTGTCCTTACAGGTCCCTGGAAACAAGGACTTGCAGAGTGAAAGAAACTGACACTGTCCCTACCTAGAGTTTTCTGTCCCTAGAATAAATGTTTTTTTTAATCACAATATAGCACAAGGAAAATTAACTCACTGTCCTTACAGGTCCCTGGAAACAAGGACTTGCAGAGTGAAAGAAACTGACACTGTCCCTACCTAGAGTTTTCTGTCCCTAGAATAAATGTTTTTTTTAATCACAATATAGCACAAGGAAAATTAACTCACTGTCCTTACAGGTCCCTGGAAACAAGGACTTGCAGAGTGAAAGAAACTGACACTGTCCCTACCTAGAGTTTTCTGTCCCTAGAATAAATGTTTTTTTTAAGCACAATATAGCACAAGGACAATTAACTCACTGTCCTTACAGGTCCCTGGAAACAAGGACTTGCAGAGTGAAAAAAAAAAAACACTCTCCCTACCTACAGTTTTCTGTCCCTAGAAAAAATGTTTTTTTTAAGCACAATATAGCACAAGGACAATTAACTCACTGTCCTTACAGGTCCCTGGAAACAAGGACTTGCAGAGTGAAAGAAAAAAAACACTCTCCCTACCTACAGTTTTCTGTCCCTAGAAAAAATGTTTTTTTTAATCACAATATAGCACAAGGAAAATTAACTCACTGTCCTTACAGGTCCCTGGAAACAAGGACTTGCAGAGTGAAAGAAACTGACACTGTCCCTACCTAGAGTTTTCTGTCCCTAGAATAAATGTTTTTTTTAATCACAATATAGCACAAGGAAAATTAACTCACTGTCCTTACAGGTCCCTGGAAACAAGGACTTGCAGAGTGAAAGAAAAAAAACACTCTCCCTACCTACAGTTTTCTGTCCCTAGAAAAAATGTTTTTTTTAAGCACAATATAGCACAAGTAAAATTAACTCACTGTCCTTACAGGTCCCTGGAAACAAGGACTTGCAGAGTGAAAGAAAAAAAACACTCTCCCTACCTACAGTTTTCTGTCCCTAGAAAAAATGTTTTTTTTAATCACAATATAGCACAAGGAAAATTAACTCACTGTCCTTACAGGTCCCTGGAAACAAGGACTTGCAGAGTGAAAGAAACTGACACTGTCCCTACCTAGAGTTTTCTGTCCCTAGAATAAATGTTTTTTTTAATCACAATATAGCACAAGGAAAATTAACTCACTGTCCTTACAGGTCCCTGGAAACAAGGACTTGCAGAGTGAAAGAAACTGACACTGTCCCTACCTAGAGTTTTCTGTCCCTAGAATAAATGTTTTTTTTAAGCACAATATAGCACAAGGACAATTAACTCACTGTCCTTACAGGTCCCTGGAAACAAGGACTTGCAGAGTGAAAAAAAAAAAACACTCTCCCTACCTAGAGTTTTCTGTCCCTAGAAAAAAATGTTTTTTTTAAGCACAATATAGCACAAGGACAATTAACTCACTGTCCTTACAGGTCCCTGGAAACAAGGACTTGCAGAGTGAAAGAAAAAAAACACTCTCCCTACCTAGAGTTTTCTGTCCCTAGAAAAAATGTTTTTTTTAATCACAATATAGCACAAGGAAAATTAACTCACTGTCCTTACAGGTCCCTGGAAACAAGGACTTGCAGAGTGAAAGAAAAAAAACACTCTCCCTACCTACAGTTTTCTGTCCCTAGAAAAAATGTTTTTTTTAATCACAATATAGCACAAGGAAAATTAACTCACTGTCCTTACAGGTCCCTGGAAACAAGGACTTGCAGAGTGAAAGAAACTGACACTGTCCCTACCTAGAGTTTTCTGTCCCTAGAATAAATGTTTTTTTTAATCACAATATAGCACAAGGAAAATTAACTCACTGTCCTTACAGGTCCCTGGAAACAAGGACTTGCAGAGTGAAAGAAACTGACACTGTCCCTACCTAGAGTTTTCTGTCCCTAGAATAAATGTTTTTTTTAATCACAATATAGCACAAGGAAAATTAACTCACTGTCCTTACAGGTCCCTGGAAACAAGGACTTGCAGAGTGAAAGAAACTGACACTGTCCCTACCTAGAGTTTTCTGTCCCTAGAATAAATGTTTTTTTTAATCACAATATAGCACAAGGAAAATTAACTCACTGTCCTTACAGGTCCCTGGAAACAAGGACTTGCAGAGTGAAAGAAACTGACACTGTCCCTACCTAGAGTTTTCTGTCCCTAGAATAAATGTTTTTTTTAAGCACAATATAGCACAAGGACAATTAACTCACTGTCCTTACAGGTCCCTGGAAACAAGGACTTGCAGAGTGAAAGAAAAAAAACACTCTCCCTACCTACAGTTTTCTGTCCCTAGAAAAAATGTTTTTTTTAAGCACAATATAGCACAAGTAAAATTAACTCACTGTCCTTACAGGTCCCTGGAAACAAGGACTTGCAGAGTGAAAGAAAAAAAACACTCTCCCTACCTACAGTTTTCTGTCCCTAGAAAAAATGTTTTTTTTAATCACAATATAGCACAAGGAAAATTAACTCACTGTCCTTACAGGTCCCTGGAAACAAGGACTTGCAGAGTGAAAGAAACTGACACTGTCCCTACCTAGAGTTTTCTGTCCCTAGAATAAATGTTTTTTTTAATCACAATATAGCACAAGGAAAATTAACTCACTGTCCTTACAGGTCCCTGGAAACAAGGACTTGCAGAGTGAAAGAAACTGACACTGTCCCTACCTAGAGTTTTCTGTCCCTAGAATAAATGTTTTTTTTAAGCACAATATAGCACAAGGACAATTAACTCACTGTCCTTACAGGTCCCTGGAAACAAGGACTTGCAGAGTGAAAAAAAAAAAACACTCTCCCTACCTAGAGTTTTCTGTCCCTAGAAAAAATGTTTTTTTTAAGCACAATATAGCACAAGGACAATTAACTCACTGTCCTTACAGGTCCCTGGAAACAAGGACTTGCAGAGTGAAAGAAAAAAAACACTCTCCCTACCTAGAGTTTTCTGTCCCTAGAAAAAATGTTTTTTTTAATCACAATATAGCACAAGGAAAATTAACTCACTGTCCTTACAGGTCCCTGGAAACAAGGACTTGCAGAGTGAAAGAAAAAAAACACTCTCCCTACCTACAGTTTTCTGTCCCTAGAAAAAATGTTTTTTTTAATCACAATATAGCACAAGGAAAATTAACTCACTGTCCTTACAGGTCCCTGGAAACAAGGACTTGCAGAGTGAAAGAAACTGACACTGTCCCTACCTAGAGTTTTCTGTCCCTAGAATAAATGTTTTTTTTAATCACAATATAGCACAAGGAAAATTAACTCACTGTCCTTACAGGTCCCTGGAAACAAGGACTTGCAGAGTGAAAGAAACTGACACTGTCCCTACCTAGAGTTTTCTGTCCCTAGAATAAATGTTTTTTTTAATCACAATATAGCACAAGGAAAATTAACTCACTGTCCTTACAGGTCCCTGGAAACAAGGACTTGCAGAGTGAAAGAAACTGACACTGTCCCTACCTAGAGTTTTCTGTCCCTAGAATAAATGTTTTTTTTAATCACAATATAGCACAAGGAAAATTAACTCACTGTCCTTACAGGTCCCTGGAAACAAGGACTTGCAGAGTGAAAGAAACTGACACTGTCCCTACCTAGAGTTTTCTGTCCCTAGAATAAATGTTTTTTTTAAGCACAATATAGCACAAGGACAATTAACTCACTGTCCTTACAGGTCCCTGGAAACAAGGACTTGCAGAGTGAAAGAAAAAAAACACTCTCCCTACCTACAGTTTTCTGTCCCTAGAAAAAATGTTTTTTTTAATCACAATATAGCACAAGGAAAATTAACTCACTGTCCTTACAGGTCCCTGGAAACAAGGACTTGCAGAGTGAAAGAAACTGACACTGTCCCTACCTAGAGTTTTCTGTCCCTAGAATAAATGTTTTTTTTAATCACAATATAGCACAAGGACAATTAACTCACTGTCCTTACAGGTCCCTGGAAACAAGGACTTGCAGAGTGAAAGAAACTGACACTGTCCCTACCTAGAGTTTTCTGTCCCTAGAATAAATGTTTTTTTTAAGCACAATATAGCACAAGGACAATTAACTCACTGTCCTTACAGGTCCCTGGAAACAAGGACTTGCAGAGTGAAAGAAAAAAAACACTCTCCCTACCTACAGTTTTCTGTCCCTAGAAAAAATGTTTTTTTTAATCACAATATAGCACAAGGAAAATTAACTCACTGTCCTTACAGGTCCCTGGAAACAAGGACTTGCAGAGTGAAAGAAACTGACACTGTCCCTACCTAGAGTTTTCTGTCCCTAGAATAAATGTTTTTTTTAATCACAATATAGCACAAGGACAATTAACTCACTGTCCTTACAGGTCCCTGGAAACAAGGACTTGCAGAGTGAAAGAAACTGACACTGTCCCTACCTAGAGTTTTCTGTCCCTAGAATAAATGTTTTTTTTAAGCACAATATAGCACAAGGACAATTAACTCACTGTCCTTACAGGTCCCTGGAAACAAGGACTTGCAGAGTGAAAGAAAAAAAACACTCTCCCTACCTACAGTTTTCTGTCCCTAGAAAAAATGTTTTTTTTAATCACAATATAGCACAAGGAAAATTAACTCACTGTCCTTACAGGTCCCTGGAAACAAGGACTTGCAGAGTGAAAGAAACTGACACTGTCCCTACCTAGAGTTTTCTGTCCCTAGAATAAATGTTTTTTTTAATCACAATATAGCACAAGGACAATTAACTCACTGTCCTTACAGGTCCCTGGAAACAAGGACTTGCAGAGTGAAAGAAACTGACACTGTCCCTACCTAGAGTTTTCTGTCCCTAGAATAAATGTTTTTTTTAAGCACAATATAGCACAAGGACAATTAACTCACTGTCCTTACAGGTCCCTGGAAACAAGGACTTGCAGAGTGAAAGAAACTGACACTGTCCCTACCTAGAGTTTTCTGTCCCTAGAATAAATGTTTTTTTTAAGCACACTATAGCAGAAGCACAAAACACACTGACACTCTCCCTACCTATCCTTCTCTTTCCCTAAACTAAAGGAATCCAGGTTAAGCAAGAAAGAAATAACAGTCACTGTCCCTGCCTATGCTACTCTATCCCTGCTCCGGAACACACTACACTAGGCCGCCGTGCTGGCGGCCTTTTATAGTGTGGGGCGTGTACTAAACACCCTCAGCAATAATTGGCCACAGGCATCCTGCCTGTGGCCAATCATTGCTCTCCTCGCTGCCGGCGCTGTGATTGGCCAAGCATGCGGGGTCACAGTGCATGCTTGGCCAATCACAGCGCCTGGATGACACTGCGATGGCGTAGTGCATTGTGGGCCGTTCGCGTCACTCGAATTTGGCGCGAACGGCCCAAATCGTTCGATCTTCGTCGAACGATCGAACAGCCAATGTTCGAGTCGAACGTATGTTCGACTCGAACACGAAGCTCATCCCTAGTCCTGGTGTCAGTGTAGTGTTAGTGTACTGACCTGTGTGTCTTCTCTTGTACGGCGCTCGGTATATGTGAGCGGCGCATGAGAGATGACATCACTTCCTCCTGCTTCCTCTGCCTGTGTAAACATTACACAGCAGAGGGAGCATTTCCATTCGCCGGGAGCGATCTCGGGGGGGTGGCCGAAATCGAATGGCCGCCCCCTCATGTCGGATCGCTCCCCAACGAATACCGACCGCTCACTGTATAGGAGGGGGGTCCGATCGAACCCCCCAACTGTACAAAGGCAATCACGTACACTGTACGTGATTATGCCTGTCGGTGCCATTCTGCCAATGTATATATACAGTGAGCGGTCGTTAAGTGGTTAAACAGGGGCAGAAAAATTGGGCCTTAGCCACTGGTGGCGGTGCCAAGAACCAAAAATGTTCTTTCAAGCTATCAGCATGATCATTGAGGACGAAGAGGATAGTCACTCAGCATAACAGGATAGTCACTCAGCATCAGCATAGGCAGTCTTGAAGGGATCTGACATTTCGAAAAAAAATATTTGGTTACATCAGCATTAGGTGCTTGGTAGCTGGTGGTGATCCAAGATTGATTCATTTTTATGAAGGTCAGTCGATCGACCGAGTCGGTGGACAGGCGCACCCTATGATCAGTTACAAAGCCTCCAGCATCACTGAATGTGCATTCCGAAAGAACGCTGGATGCAGGACAGGCCAGTACCTCAATTGCATACTGTGCAAGCTCTGGCCAGTGATCCATCCTCAAGACCCAGTAACCCAGAGGATTTTCGGTGGGAAAGGTGTCCAAGTTTGATCTTGCCCCTAGGTATTCCTGCACCATGTAAACCAGACGCTGGCGATGGTTGCTGGAAGTGATCATACCTTGGGGCTGTGTACTAAAAAATTGTCTGAACGCATCGGTCAGACGGCCACCTTCTCCACTGCTCCTTCTTTGACTGACCAGAGCCTCAGCAACACGTTGTCCAGGACCAGGAATTTGTAACCTCTCAGTCTCTTGGAACGCATTGCACAGACCTTTCTGCAAAACCTCCCGAAGATGCTTCATCCTCTGCTCCCTCTGCGACGGCAAGATAAGGTCCGCAACCTTACCCTTGTAACGTGGATCAAGGAGGGTTGCCAGCCAGTAATGATCCCTCTCCTTGATCACACAAATACGAGGATCCTTCTTCAGGCTTTGCAGGATCAGGGAGGCCATGCAGCGTAGGTTTGCTGAGGCATTCGTTGAGGAGTCCTCTGGGTCACTGAGGACGACATGATCGGCAGCCACCTCCTCCCAGCCACGTACAAGTCCATGGGTGTCTTGGGACTGTAATTGATCCCTTGAAGACTGCTGCTGATGCTGAGTGCTAGTCTCCACCTCCATGCTGACACAATCCTCCTCCTCCTCTTCCTGTGTGATAGCCAGGCCAGCAGGAACACTGTCTGGATAAAGGAGGCCTTGAGAGGTAAGGAAGTTCTCCTCTTCTTGCCTCTGTTCTGCCTCAAGTGCCCTGTCCATTATTCCACGCAGCGTGCGCTCAAACAGATGGACAAGAGGGACAATGTCACTGATGCATGCACTGTCACTGCTCACCATCCTCGTGGCCTTCTCAAATGGTGCCAGGACAGTGCATGCATCCCTAAACATGGCCCACTGGCGTGGGGAAAAAATCCAAGCTCCCCTGACCCTGTCCTGGTGCCATATTTCAACAGATACTCATTGATGGCCTTCTGCTGTGTGTGCAGTCACTGCAGCATGGCCAACGTAAAGTTCCACCTGGTGGGCATGTCACAGATTAGGCAGTTCTTGGGCAGATTGTAATCCTTTTGCAGGTCAGCCAGCCAAGCACTGGCATTATATGACCGTCGGAAATGCCCACAGAGTTTCCTGGCCTGCTTCAGGACCTCCTGTAAGCCCGGGTACCTGCCCAAGAACCGCTGCACCACCAAGTTAAGGACGTGAGCCAAACAGGGCACATGGGTCAGGTGTCCCTGTCGGAGGGCGGAGAGGAGGTTGGTGCCATTGTCCGAAACCACCATTCCTGGCTTAAGCTGGCGTGGCTTCAACCACCTCTGAGCCTGACCCTGCAGAGCTGACAGAATCTCTGCCCCAGTGTGGCTCCTGTCCCCCAAGCACACCAGCTCAAGCACCGCATGACATCTTTTTGCCTGCGTACTTGGGTAGCCCCTTGAACGCCTACGGAGCACCGCTGGTTCCAAGGGCAAAGCACAGGTAGAGGCCATGGAGGAAGAAGAAGAAGAGGGGGTGGAGGAGATAGGTGTGTCAGAATCACCAATAGTAACATTATGCACCTTGTCCTGCATCCTTCCCAGCTGCCAGCAGAGTCACCCAATGCGCCGTGAAAGATAGGTAACATCCCTGTCCATGCCTGCAGGACCATGAGTCAGTGGTAATATGCACCTTACCGGTGACCGCCCTGTCCAGCGAGGCCAAGACATTGCCTTCCACATGCCGTTAGAAAACCGGAATCGCCTTCCGTGAGAAAAAGTGACGTTTGGGAACCTGCCACTGAGGAACCCCACATTCCACAAACTCACGGAAGGGGGCAGAGTCTACCAACTGAAAAGGCAGCAGTTGAAGTGCTAGCAATTTAGCCAAGCTAGCATTCAACCGCTGGGCATGTGGATGGCTGGGAGCGAACTTCTTTCGGCGGTGCAGCAGCTGGGGTAGGGAAATTTGCCTGTTACAATCGGACGTCGGTGTACCGATAGCAGATTGCCCGCAAGTACTTGGCTGTGACACACCTAATTCTACACCTTCATTCCTCTCAGTGCAGGTTTCAGAGAGGACTGAAGGTATAGTGGGGTTGGAGATCCCAGCTGATGAGGAGCAAGGAGAGGTCCGCTTTGTTCTTTGGTGCGGGTCTTTTAGGTAAGCTTGCCAACGAACTGCATGGCAGGTCGACATATGTCTGGTCAAGCACGTGGTGCCCAAGTGGCTGATGTTTTGGCTACGCGAGATATGCTTTAGACATATGTTGCAAATGGCAATGGTGTGATCTGCTGCACACGTCTGAAAAAAGGCCCACACCAAAGAACTTTTGGAATAACGCACAGAGACAGCAGTGCCCTGCACATGCAAAGCTCTGCGGTGTGATGCAGTCGGTGTGCTACCCTTAAGCTGGCCCCTGGAGGGTATCCTGCCTCGTTGGAGATGTGCCTCCTCCTCCTCCTCTCTTCTATCAGGCACCCACGTGGAGTCAGTGACCTCATCATCAGCTCCCTCAACATCACTGGAGCAAATCTGACAGTATGCTGCAGCTGGGGGAACATGACTGCCAGATAGCTGACCTTGTTGGGCACCCCCTCTCTCTGGGCTCACGTTACTACCCCCTCTCTCTGGGCTCACGTTACTGCCTTCCCTTGCTGGGTTCCATCATCGGAGTCTTCAAAACGCTGGGCATCCTTCTGGAGCAACACTGTGGTCAAACAGTTCATGGACTTCTTAGGAGGATATGGTGGGGCTAGGGAAGGAGTGACTGATGCTATTGAGCCGAGGGAAGAGGTCGCCTTGGCAGCTGCTTTGCCAGACAAAGTACCCTGAGCCTGGGTGAGAGAGGATGAGGATGAGGACAGCTTGGTCATCCACTCTACCAAGTCTTAGGCATGTTGCGGCTCAACATGGCCAGCTGATGAAAAGAAGGACAAGCGTGTCCCACGGCCATGTGCTGATGAGGATGCACTGTGTCCACGACCAGCACTGTTGCCTCTAGACACAGAGCCTCTTCTTGTTTGCCTTCCAGACATACTAATGGCCTGCAGTGAGATTTAGCTGCAAAAAGGTGGGATGTATATATATATATATATATATATATATATATATATTATATTTATATATATATATATATATATATATATATATGTGTGTGTACTGGTTATAATGCAGCTATCAGAATCAACTCCCTGCAGTGGTATTAGTATGGGAAAAGAAGCCATTGTCTTCAGTTAGTTTTAGGTGAAAACTGTGCAGAGGACACAAATACTTACAGCTCTCTGCCTGTGGTTTTATTATGAGAACACCACTATAATAGTCACTAATAGTGATGAGCCGAACACCCCCGGGTTCGGTTCGCACCACAACCTGCGAACGGACCGAAAGTTCGCACGAACTTTAGAACCCTATTAAATACAATGGATGCGAACGTTCGAAATCTAAAGTGCTAATTATAACGACTATTATGCATGTTATTGTCCTAAAAAGGGTTTGGGAACCCGGGTTCTGCACCAGGGGACATGTATCAATGCAAAAACAAGTTTTAAAAACGGCCGTTTTTCTGGAGCAGTCATTTTAATGATGCATAAAGTGAAAAAAAAAGTCAAATATTCCTTTAAATATCGTACCTGGGGGGTGTCTAAAGTATGCCTGTGAAGTGCCACGTGTTTCCCGTGTTTAGAACTGTCCCTGCAGAAAATTACATTTCTAAAGGAAAAAAAGCCATTTAAAACTGCTTGCGGCTTTAATGTAATGTCTGGTCCCGGAAATATGGATGAAAATCTTTAAGAAAAATGACATAGCTACCCCATCACACCCCCCCCCCCCCCCTTACCCCAGCCCATTACCAGCCCCTCTGGGTCTTGTATGGATATTAGGGGAACCCCGCACACAAAATAAAAAAGGCCCTATATACTCTGAACAGCCGTATACAGGCGGTGCATACAAGACAGGGACTGTAGGTTTGTTCTTATGTAGAATCTGTTTGTAATTTTGAACAGGTACATTGTTTAAGTGTAGCTCCAGCCAAAAAATATATTTTTAAGCTTTTTGGAAAACATAGGGAAGGGTTATCACCCCTGTAACATTTGTTTTGCTGTCTGTGCAGTGTGCACCTGTTCAGAACAGTTCACCTCACTTTCCGTCCTAATGACAAATGTTTTTTGAAAATTTGGGGTTTTTATTGAAACAAGAATTGGTGATAAAGAATCAGTGGAGAGGAGACACTTTTTTTCCCATATTAACTCTTACAGGAGAGAATTTGCCTTCCTAGGGGTAGATTTCCTCTCACTTCCTGTTGTATCCTTCCGTTTGCAAGGAGGAGTCGTTTGTAAGTTAGATGTATGAAAGTAGGGGCCTGCCGTATATACTCAGCTGAAATTTGCCCCTTACATGTTGGTGTTGCCACAACACTGTGAGCCCTCACAGTTACTCTTGGTGGGCGCATGAATGGGCCCTGCTGTGAATTATTAGATCAAGAATTGTAATTGCATGCCCCTGTTGAACAGGGGCTGAAAAATTGGGCCTTTGGTGGTGGTGGTGGTGGTGGTGTTGACACAACACTGTAAGGCCTCACAGTTAGTCTTGGTGGGCGCAGGAATGGGCCCTGCTGTGAATTATTAGATCAAGAATTGTAATTGCATGCCCCTGTTGAACAGGGGCTGAAAAATTGGGCCTTTGGTGGTGGTGGTGGTGGTGGTGTTGACACAACACTGTAAGGCCTCACAGTTAGTCTTGGTGGGCGCAGGAATGGGCCCTGCTGTGAATTATTAGATCAAGAATTGTAATTGCATGCCCCTGTTGAACAGGGGCTGAAAAATTGGGCCTTTGGTGGTGGTGGTGGTGGTGGTGTTGACACAACACTGTAAGGCCTCACAGTTAGTCTTGGTGGGCGCAGGAATGGGCCCTGCTGTGAATTATTAGATCAAGAATTGTAATTGCATGCCCCTGTTGAACAGGGGCTGAAAAATTGGGCCTTTGGTGGTGGTGTTGACACAACACTGTAAGGCCTCACAGTTAGTCTTGGTGGGTGCAGGAATGGGCCCTGCTGTGAATTATTAGATCAAGAATTGTAATTACATGCCCCTGTTAAACAGGGGCAGAAAAATTGAGCCTTAGGCACTGGTGCCACAACACTGCAACCCCACACAGATACTGTACTTGGAGCACAGCAATGAGCCCTGTTGCAAAGTATTGCATCAAAAATTGTAATTACACGCCCCTGTTAAACAGGGGCTGAAAAATTGGGCCTTAGCCACTGGTGCTGGTGCCACAACACTGCAACCACTCCCAGATACTCTAGTTGGAGTGCAGGAATGAGCCCTGCTGCAAAGCATTGCATAAAAAATTGTAATAACACACCCCTGTTAAACAGGGGCTGAAAAATTGAGCCTTAGCCACTGGTGGCGGCACCCAGAAACAAAAATGTTCTTCCAAGCTATCATCGTCAATCGGATCATTGAGGAGGAGGAGGATAGTCAGTCAACATAACAGGACAAACTCTCAGCATCAGCATCAGTCTTGAAGGGATGTGACATTTGAAAATAAATTAGTCTGTTATATCAGCTTCAGGTGTTTGGTAGCTGGTGGTGATCCAAGACTGGTTCATCTTTATGAAGGTCAGTCGATCAACAGAGTCGGTGGACAGGCGCACCCTGTGATCCGTGACAAATCCTCCAGCAGCACTGAATGTGCGCTCTGAAAGAACGCTGGATGCAGGACAGGCCAGTAGCTCAATTGCATACTGTGCAAGCTCTGGCCAGTGATCCATCCTCAAGACCCAGTAAGCCAGAGGATTTTCGGTGGGGAAGGTGTCCAAGTCTGACCTTGCCCCTAGGTATTCCTGCACCATGTATATCAGACGCTGGCGATGGTTGCTGGAACCGATCATACCTTGGGGCTGCGGACTAAAGAATTGTCTGAACGCTTCGGTCAGACGGCCACCTTCCCCACCGCTCCTTCTTTGACTGACCAAAGCCTCAGCAACTCGTTGTCCAAGACCAGGAGTTTGTAACCTCCCAGTCTCTGGGAACGCGTTGCACAGACCTTTCTGCAAGGCCTCCCGGAGTTGTCTCATCCTCTGCTCCCTCTGCGACGGTAAGATAAGGTCCGCAACCTTACCCTTGTACCGTGGATCAAGGAGAGTGGCCAGCCAGTAATGGTCCCTCTCCTTGATCCGAAGAATACGAGGATCCTTCCGCAGACTTTGCAGGATCAGGGAGGCCATGCAGCGTAGGTTAGCTGAGGCATTCAGTCCGGAGTCCTCTGGGTCACTAAGGACGACATGATCCGCAGCCACCTCCTCCCAGCCACGTACAAGTCCACTGGTTTCTTGGGACTGTAAATCATCCCTAAAAGACTGCTGCTGATGATGCTGAGTGCCAGGCTCCACCTCCATGCTGACACAATCCTCCCCCTCCTCCTCCTCCTCTTCTTCCTGTGCGATGGGTGGGACAGAAGGAACACTGTCTGGGTAAAGGGGGCCTTGAGAGGCAAGGAAGTCCCCCTTCCTGCCTCTGTTCTGCCTCAAGTGCCCTGTCCATTATTCCACGCAGCGTATGTTCAAACAGGTGGACAAGAGGTACAGTGTCACTGATGCATGCACTGTCACTGCTCACCATCCTTGTGGCCTCCTCAAACGGTGCCAGGACAGTGCATGCATCCCTGATCATGCCCCACTGGCGTGGTGAAAAAAACCCGAGCTCCCCTGACCCTGTCCTGGTGCCGTAGTCACACAGGTACTCATTGATGGCCTTCTGCTGCGTGTGCAGCCGCTGCAGCATGGCCAACATTGAGTTCCACCTGGTGGGCATGTCACATATAAGGCGGTTCTTGGGCAGGTTCAACTCCTTTTGCAGCTCAGCCAGGTGAGCACTGGCATTATAAGATCTGCGGAAATGCACACAGACTTTCCTGGCCTGCCTCAGGACATCCTGTAAGCCCGGGTACCTGCCCAAGAACCGCTGCACCACCAGGTTAAGGATGTGAGCCACACAGGGCACATGGGTCAGTTGTCCCTGACGGAGAGCGGAGAGGAGGTTGGTGCCATTGTCGCAAACTACCATTCCTGGCTTAAGCTGGCGTGGCGTCAACCACCTCTCAGCCTGCCCCTGCAGAGCAGACAGAACCTCTGCCCCAGTGTGGCTCCTGTCCCCCAAACACACCAGCGCAAGCACGGCATGGCATCTTTTTGCCTGCGTACTTGCGTAGCCCCTTGAACGCCTATGGAGCACCGCTGGTTCCAAGGACAAAGCACAGGAAGAGGCCATGGAGGAAGAAGAAGAGGAGGGGGTGGAGGACAGAGGTGTGTCACAACCAGTAGTAGCATTTTGGAGGCGTGGCGGTGGAACAACCTCCAACACTACTGCACCTTGTCCTGCATCCTTCCCAGCTGCCAAAAGAGTGACCCAATGGGCCGTGAAAGAAAGGTAACGTCCCTGTCCATGCCTGCTGGACCATGAGTCAGCGGTAATATGCACCTTACCGCTGACCGCCCTGTCCAGCGAGGCCAAGACATTGCCTTAAACATGCCGGTAGAGAGCCGGAATCGCCTTCCGTGAGAAAAAGTGGCGTTTGGGAACCTGCCACTGAGGAACCGCACATTGCACAAACTCACGGAAGGGGGCCGAGTCTACCAACTGAAAAGGCAGCAGTTGAAGCGCTAGCAATTTAGCCAAGCTAGCATTTAACCGCTGGGCATGTGGATGGCTGGGAGTGAACTTCTTTTGACGGTCCAGCAGCTGGGGCAGGGAAATTTGCCTGCTAGAATCGGACGTCGGTGTACTGCTAGCAGAGTGGCCGCAAGTACTTGGCTGTGACACACCTAATTCTACACCTTCATTCCTCACAGTGCAGGTTTCAGAGAGGACTGAAGGTATAGTGGGGTTGGAGATCCCAGCTCATGCGGTGCAAGGAGAGGTCCGCTTTGTTCTTTGGTGTGGGTCTTTAAGGTAGGCTTGCCAACGAGCTGCATGGCAGGTCAACATATGTCTGGTCAAGCATGTGGTGCCCAAGCGGCTGATGTTTTGGCCACGCGATATACGCTTGAGACATATGTTGCAAACAGCAGCTGTGCGATCTGATGCACTCGCCTCAAAAAAGGCCCACACCAAAGAACTTTTTGAATAACGGGCAGAGGCAGCGCCCTGCACAGGCGGAGCTCTGCGGTGTGATTCCGTCGGTGTGCTGCCCTTACGCTGGCCACCCAAGGGCATCCTGCCTCATTGGAGATGTGCCTCCTCCTCATCCTCCTCCTCCTCCTCTCTCCTATTAGGCACCCACGTGGAGTCAGTGACCTCATCATCCCCTCCCTCTTCATCACTGGAGCCAATCTGGCAGTATGCTGCAGCTGCTGGAACATGACTGCCAGATTGGTGTCCTTCTTGAGCATCCCCTCTCTCTGCTCTCACGCTACTGCCTTCCTCTAGCTGGGTATCATCATCAGACCCTTCGAAACGCTGGGCATCCTCCTGGAGCATGTACCCAACACTGTGCTCAAACAGTTCGGGGGACTCCTCAGGAGGAGGACATGGTGGGTCTAGGGAAGGAGTGACTGATGATGGCATTGATACCAGGGAAGAGGACGCTTTGGCAGCTGCTTTGCCAGTACCCTGAGCCTGGGTGAGAGAGGATGAGGAGGATGAGGAGGGCTTGGTCATCCACTCTACCAAGTCTTCGGCATGATGTGGCTCAACATGTCCAGCTGCCAAAAAGAAGGACAAGCGTGTCCCATGGCCATGTGCTGATGACAATGCACCGCGTCCACGACCAGCACTGTTGCCCCCAGACACAGAGCCTGCTTGCCCTCTTTTATTGGCTCCTGACTGTCTGCCTCTCCTTGTTTGCCTTCCAGACATTCTAATGGCCTGCAGGGAGATGGGAAAACCCGCAATAAGGGGTAGCTTCAGGTGTTTATTTTGCAGGAAGCACACTCCGCCCGCTGTAAGTGCTGCAAATGCATGTCAGTGTAACACACCAGGAAAAAACAGCAATAAGGGCTAGCTTCAGGTGTATACTGTGCAGGAGGCTTAGCAACAATGACACTGACACTGTCCCCTGCCTATCCTTCTCTCTCCCTGCACACAAGGTTTAGCAAAGAATAGGGCACTGACACTGTCGACTGCCTATCCTTGTCTGTCCCTACACACAAGGTTTAGCAATATGGTTCAGCACACTAGGTTTAGCAAAGAATATGACACTGACACTCTCGACTGCCTATCCTTGTCTGTCCCTACACACAAGGTTTAGCAATATGGTTCAGCACACTAGGTTTAGCAAAGATTATGACACTGACACTCTCGACTGCCTATCCTTGTCTGTCCCTACACACAAGGTTTAGCAATATGGTTCAGCACACAAGGTTTAGCAAAGAATATGACACTGACACTCTCCCTGCCTATCCTTGTCTGTCCCTACACACAAGGTTTAGCAATATGGTTCAGCACACTAGGTTTAGCAAAGAGTATGACACTGACACTCTCGACTGCCTATCCTTGTCTGTCCCTACACACAAGGTTTAGCAATATGGTTCAGCACACTAGGTTTAGCAAAGAATATGACACTGACACTCTCGACTGCCTATCCTTGTCTGTCCCTACACACAAGGTTTAGCAATATGGTTCAGCACACTAGGTTTAGCAAAGATTATGACACTGACACTCTTGACTGCCTATCCTTGTCTGTCCCTACACACAAGGTTTAGCAATATAGTTCAGCACACTAGGTTTAGCAAAGATTATGACACTGACACTCTCGACTGCCTATCCTTGTCTGTCCCTACACACAAGGTTTAGCAATATGGTTCAGCACACTAGGTTTAGCAAAGATTATGACACTGACACTCTCGACTGCCTATCCTTGTCTGTCCCTACACACAAGGTTTAGCAATATGGTTCAGCACACAAGGTTTAGCAAAGAATATGACACTGACACTCTCCCTGCCTATCCTTGTCTGTCCCTACACACAAGGTTTAGCAATATGGTTCAGCACACTAGGTTTAGCAAAGAGTATGACACTGACACTCTCGACTGCCTATCCTTGTCTGTCCCTACACACAAGGTTTAGCAATATGGTTCAGCACACTAGGTTTAGCAAAGAATATGACACTGACACTCTCGACTGCCTATCCTTGTCTGTCCCTACACACAAGGTTTAGCAATATGGTTCAGCACACTAGGTTTAGCAAAGATTATGACACTGACACTCTTGACTGCCTATCCTTGTCTGTCCCTACACACAAGGTTTAGCAATATAGTTCAGCACACTAGGTTTAGCAAAGATTATGACACTGACACTCTCGACTGCCTATCCTTGTCTGTCCCTACACACAAGGTTTAGCAATATGGTTCAGCACACTAGGTTTAGCAAAGATTATGACACTGACACTCTCGACTGCCTATCCTTGTCTGTCCCTACACACAAGGTTTAGCAATATGGTTAAGCACACTAGGTTTAGCAAAGATTATGACACTGACACCCTCGACTGCCTATCCTTGTCTGTCCCTACACACAAGGTTTAGCAATATGGTTCAGCGCACTAGGTTTAGCAAAGATTGACACTCTCGACTGCCTATCCTTGTCTGTCCCTACACACAAGGTTTAGCAATATGGTTCAGCACACTAGGTTTAGCAAAGATTATGACACTGACACTCTCGACTGCCTATCCTTGTCTGTCCCTACACACAAGGTTTAGCAATATGGTTCAGCACACTAGGTTTAGCAAAGATTATGACACTGACACTCTCGACTGCCTATCCTTGTCTGTCCCTACACACAAGGTTTAGCAATATGGTTCAGCACACTAGGTTTAGCAAAGATTATGACACTGACACTCTTGACTGCCTATCCTTGTCTGTCCCTACACACAAGGTTTAGCAATATGGTTCAGCGCACTAGGTTTAGCAAAGATTATGACACTGACACTCTCGACTGCCTATCCTTGTCTGTCCCTACACACAAGGTTTAGCAATATGGTTCAGCACACTAGGTTTAGCAAAGATTATGACACTGACACTCTCGACTGCCTATCCTTGTCTGTCCCTACACACAAGGTTTAGCAATATGGTTCAGCGCACTAGGTTTAGCAAAGATTATGACACTGACACTCTTGACTGCCTATCCTTGTCTGTCCCTACACACAAGGTTTAGCAATATGGTTCAGCACACAAGGTTTAGCAAAGAATATGACACTGACACTCTCCCTGCCTATCCTTCTCTGTCCCTACAAACAAGGTTTAGCAAAGAATATGACACTGACACTCTCCCTACCTATCCTTGTCTGTCCCTACACACAAGGTTTAGAAATATGGTTCAGCACACAAGGTTTAGCAAAGAATATGACACTGACACTCTCCCTGCCTATCCTTGTCTGTCCCTACACAGAAGGTTTAGCAATATGGTTCAGCACACAAGGTTTAGCAAAGAATATGAAACTGACACTCTCCCTGCCTATCCTTCTCTGTCCCTACAAACAAGGTTTAGCAAAGAATATGACACTGACACTCTCCCTACCTATCCTTGTCTGTCCCTACACACAAGGCTTAGCAATATGGTTCAGCACACAAGGTTTAGCAAAGAATATGAAACTGACACTCTCCCTGCCTATCCTTCTCTGTCCCTACAAACAAGGTTTAGCAAAGAATATGACACTGACACTCTCCCTACCTATCCTTGTCTGTCCCTACACACAAGGCTTAGCAATATGGTTCAGCACACAAGGTTTAGCAAAGAATATGACACTGACACTCTCCCTGCCTATCCTTCTCTGTCCCTACAAACAAGGTTTAGCAAAGAATATGACACTGACACTCTCCCTACCTATCCTTGTCTGTCCCTACACACAAGGTTTAGAAATATGGTTCAGCACACAAGGTTTAGCAAAGAATATGACACTGACACTCTCCCTGCCTATCCTTGTCTGTCCCTACACAGAAGGTTTAGCAATATGGTTCAGCACACAAGGTTTAGCAAAGAATATGAAACTGACACTCTCCCTGCCTATCCTTCTCTGTCCCTACAAACAAGGTTTAGCAAAGAATATGACACTGACACTCTCCCTACCTATCCTTCTCTGTCCCTACACACAAGGTTTAGCAAAGAAAAAATATGACACTGTCCCTGCCTATCCTTCTCTTTCCCTGCGCCGGAACACACTACACGAGGCCGCCGCGCTGGCGACCTTTTACAGTGTGGGGCGTGTACTAAACCCCCTCAGCAATAATTGGCCGCAGGCATCCTGCCTGTGGCCAATCATTGCTCTCCTCGCTGCCGGCGCTGTTATTGGCCAAGCATGCGGGGTCACAGTGCATGCTTGGCCAATCACAGCGCCAGGATTGCACTGCGATGGCGCAGTGTATTGTGGGCCGTTCGCGTCACTCGAATGTGGCGCGAACGGCCCAAATCGTTCGATCTTCATCAAACGATCGAACAGCCGATGTTCGAGTCGAACGTATGTTCGACTCGAACACCGAGCTCATCCCTAGTCACTAACTGTATTCAGGTAAGCTTTAGGTGAATGCTATGCAAAGCACACAGTACACTAAGTGAAACACTGACTGCAGCTAGCACAATCACCTGCCTGCCTGTCACAGTATAGAGAATAACGGATCTAGCTAAACTGAATACAGTGTCTAAATATATATACAACACCTGGGATGCATATATATCCTCTACACGCTGTAACTGCAGCTAACTGACTCGCCTGCCTGCTCTATATAACTCAATATAAATGACACTGTCTCTCTCTGTAATCTCTCTCTTTTAACAACTCCAACAGACTACACAAGGCTGCCAAGCCGGCGGCCTTATATAGTGTGTGGCGTGTACTAAACCGCCTGGCCAAAGCATGCGGGTCATAGTGCTTGGCCAATCATCAGCCAGCAATGCACTGCGATGCTGCAGTGAATTATGGGCCGTGACGCGCCACTCAAATTTGGCGCGAACGGCCCATAATGTTCGCAATTCGGCGAACAGCCGATGTTCAAGTCGAACATGGATTTGACTCGAACACGAAGCTCATCCCTATTAGTGAGTGGCACTTTGATGGGGCACTGACAGGCATTTCTGATGGGGCACTGATTTTTCACTTTTTTGGGCACTGTTGTGGGCACTAATCGGCACTGGCATACATTTATTATATGGACATGCTGGCAGGTGTTGGACACTGATTGACAGCTGATGGGCACCTTTTGTTGGGGGCTGTGCTAATAATCAATGTGCTGATTATGAGCACAGACCCCCCTCTGACAGGGAGAGCCGCTCATTGGCTCTCCCTGTCAGCGTGAACCGAGGAGAGCCGTTTACCGGCACTTCCTGGTTCACAATATGATCAGCTGTGATTGGTCACAGCTGATCACGTGGTAAGAAGCCTCTGTCAGAGGCTTCATACCACGATCGGAGGTGCTGTGTGCCAGACTGACACACAGCACCTCCGAACGCTGTGATGCGTGCCCCCCGCGGGCGCGCATCGGCTCTGTTATCCTGATCACATCATATGACGTCCGATCAGGATAACTAAACCACTTTGCCGCCATCATTCTGCTATATGGCGGGCAGCAAGTGGTTAAAGTGGCATTACCCTATTATTTTTTTTTAAATAAATATTAAGTGAGGGGCAACTGCATGCCCATGTTGTCGTGCCCAAATGCTTGTGCCCTCCTTCTTATTTTTATGCTATCAGTATGAATCACTTCTAATGCCCCATACACACGATCGTTTTTCATGCCGTTAAAAATGCCATTTTAAAAAATGGCCATTAAAAATGATCGTGTGTAGGCTCCAGAGCATTTTTAACGACGTGAAAAACGGCCATTAAAAATTCCGGACATGCTCTCTTTTTTCACGTCGTTTTTCATGTAGTTTTTTTTAACGACGTGAAAAACGATAGTGTGTATGCTTTCACGACGTGAAAAAAAACGCGCATGCTCAGAATCAAGTATGAGACGGGAGCGCTCGTTCTGGTAAAACTAGCGTTCGTAATGGAGATAGCACATTCATTACACAGTAAAGGACTGAAAAGCGTGAATCGTCGCTCAACAAACTTTACTAACATGAAGGGTGGCGCCATTCGAACGGAACTTCCCCTTTATAGTGCCGTCGTACGTGTTGAACGTCACTGCGCTTTGCTTGATCGTTTTTTTTAATGATGGTGTGTACGCAAGGCAGGCTTGAGAGGAAACATGAAAAAAAACGAGGAGAAAAACGTCGGTTTAAAAAATGATATTAAAAACGAGTGTGTACGGGGCATTAGACTTAATGTACATGGGACATTTTAAAACCTCTCCTGAATGATTTACTTGACAGATAGTAACTGACGGTTTAAAAAAGTCAGTTTTGCATGCAGTGTTTAGCCGCGTTTAGCCGCATTTTTTTTTACAAATTGTCAAAAATGAAAAATGCTTGTAAATGAAACGTGGCTAAATGCGAGTTACCGCATTAACACGCATTTACAAGCTGTTACAGGCATTTGGTGTTTCAAATGCCTCTGAACATCCGTCCTGAACAAATTTTTTTGCTTTCCAAAAAAAGCTTCTAAACGCAACTGCCTAGAAATGACTATAAACAACCCTGTGTACATGTACCAATAAGATACCATACAGGAGAGTTCAGGGGCAGCTGAAAAAAAAAACGCCCAACTGCTCCTAAACATCTGTTTACCAGCAGGAGTGTACATGAAGCCATTTTTTCCTTTAGAAATCTCATTATTGCTACGGCATGTTCTACACATCGCACATATGCACCACTTTACAGGCAGACTAAGGGGACCCCCCAGGCACAATATTTAAAGAAATTTTCATTTTTATTGTTTCACTTTAAGCATCATTAAAATCACTGCTCCTTTAAAAACTATTGTTTTAAGAACTTTTTTGGGCATTGATGCATGCCCCCCAGGGCAGTACCCAGGTCCCCATACACTTTTTATGGCCAATATTTTGCTTACAAGCCTTCAATGAGGACTTTTAATTTTGAAGGTTCGAGCCCCATCGACTCCAACAATTCCCGAATATGCTGATGTCACAGGCATGTTCGCCAGCAATAGCGCGCTTTCCATATGCATGTCCACCCAGTTGAAGTCTTAATTGACGTTAATTGGGCGCTATTATATGGAGAGCGCCCAGTACCTCCCAGGAATCTTAGTAACTCAATCTCCATGTGGCTATTAATGCACACAACCTGGTTTAGGAGTGGGCCCGTACATCTACCCCCATCAGGGCCTCCTCTAAGGGGGTACCATCAGTCCTCCTCTATGGGACACAGGCCAGCAGCTGGGAGAATTGAATGTAGGCAGGGAAGGTGATTGGTGCAGCAGGGAGGTTGATTACTGTAGCTGATCTCTGTGTGGCTCTGCGAATGCCAACTTCTCTTCCTCTACCTCCCACTGGCTTTCAGCTGCTGCATGGAGAGCCATACAGGGGACCGCCGCACAGATCTCCCTCCTTGCCCACATCCGATTCCCAGTGCTGCCTGGGTCCCCCTTCTCTCCATCTGGCTTTTAGCTGCTGCAAGGCGGAACTAAAGGGGATAGATTCTTGTACATGCTTCTACCCAGCACACCAATCACCCACTACTGTCAAACTTCCTCTTCCTTCTGCTGCCCTGGCACCCTTGTGTGTCCTACCTGCACAAGCACTGCAGGCCTACTTCTCTCCTCCAGCTGGCTGCTGCAGGCACAGGGGAGATCTTTTTAGGATGGAGAGCGGTGGAAGGAGTAGGTAAATATGTCATATTTACCAGCCCCTTCCTTTCCTGAATGAACACAGTAAGTGATCAGTACCAATCACTTACTGTGTTCATTAATAACTGAAGCATGGTAAATTGTGTTGAAGCATAGTAAACAGTGAATGAACAGGAGCTTCTGTACAGAGCAATTTCTGTTCATTCACTATCCATTGCAGCTGAGGCTGCAGAGAAAGGGACTGAACAAATGTATGTCCTCAGTCCCTTTTTCATAAGTAAGACATCGGGGGTCTGTTTTGACCCCTGATATTTAATCAAACCCTCCAAAAAGAAAACAAACTTGTGAAAAAATATATAAAATTATAAAAAATAAAATAAAAATTGTAAATAAATGTAAATAATAATTAAAAAAATGATTTAAAAAAAATTCAATCACATGGATTCTCTGGCCCATACAGTGTGAAAGAGCAGTTTACTTTTGAAGCTGTAGCCTCCTGCTACTCTATGAGGATGCAGTGGCTGTACAAACACAGCCGCAGGTCCTAATTTGAAAGGTATGTAGATGTGGGTGAATGTTCCCAAAAGCTTACTGTCTGTGTTCGGGGGCAATCCACATGCATCCACACACCTGGCAAATTAGGAACTGCGACTGTGTTCATACAGCTGTTGTGTCCCCATAGCATAACATAGCCTAGCTACACACATCTACAGCAACATTAAAAAAACACAAATTCACACTGTAAAGGCCACAGCGCCCACGTAAATGAGCCCCAAGAGCTTTATTTATTAATTCAATATAGTTTTATCATGAATTTTGTAAGTTATATTGTGTTTGTGTCCGCTAATAATGATTTTGGTGTATTTTTAGAGAAAATTTTTATTTAATATTTTTTATTTTTTATTTTTTTGGGGGGGGGGAACCTGTCTGGTACCCTGTACAGACTACCAGATTTCTATCAGCAGCCCTGGCCCCCATAGCAAGCAGTGGACAGCGCCTGCAGGGAATGGGAATGCCAGAGAAGGAAAGCATAACATGTTTGTTATTTCAGTAAAAAAAATCAAGCCTTTACAACCGCTTTAACTCAAAAAGTACCATCTATTGCGCTCAGCCTCCTCCAAATCTCCCAATTTATTTTCTTTTTTTTGCTGCTGTGAACTGACTTTTTGGAGGATGGCTGCATTCGTTCTCCATAGTCCCACTGTATGTAGGAGCATAGCGACGCTCTCTTGCATGTTCCAGATAGACTAGAAACTGTGGATTATGGGATGTGTAGTGTGCATGCAGCAGTGCACATGACTGCAACTAAAGTATATTGCTCAATCCAAAAAAATGGCTGCGAGGAGAAAAATAAATGTGGGAACTCACACAAATTATTACTGGGGATAAACCGAACACCCCCCGGTTCGGTTCGCATGATGCGCACAGGCAAAAAATTTGTGCAAACATCGTTAAAGTCTATGGGACATGAATGTGAAAAATCAAATGTTAATTTTAAAGGCTTATATGCAAGTTATTGCCATGAAAAGTGTATGGGGACCCGGGCCCTGCCCCAGGGGACATGTATTAATGCAAAAAAAAAAAGTTTTTAAAACTGCAGTTTTTTCAGGAGCAGTGATTTTGATAATGCTTAAAGTGAAACAATAAAAATGAAATATTCCTTCAAATATCGTGCCTGGGGGGTCCCCTTAGTCTTCCTGTAAAGTGGCTCATCTGTCTCATGTGTTTTACTGTGCGGCAGCAAAATTAAATTTCTAAAGGAAACATTTTCATTTAAAATTGCTTGCGGCTATAATGTATTGGCAGATCTGACATGATTTCAGAAGGAGCGAGGTCACTCAGTTATATCTCAGGGTGGCCCCGCCCTTGCCTATATAATAGCTGTCACAGCGAAAAAACAGGAGGCAGAGTATTTTGTTTTCTATTTTTCGTGTCTGTCTGCGCCGTGATTGAAGATGGATGGACATCACGGGACACTTTTTTATTTATTTTTACCCATTCACATGGGGGGGGCGGGATCTGGGGGCCCCCCTTGTTAAAGGGGGCTTCCAGTTTCCAATTAGCCCCTCGCCCTCGACCCCCACAACCATCCGGCCAGGGTTGTGGGAAAATTTGGTGTGGAGTTCCCCTTAAAATCTATGCCGGATCCAAAGGGCCTGGTATGGACTGGGGGGGGGGGGGCATGCAGTTTTTTTTCTTAATTCTGTTATAGGGTTCCCCTTAACCACTTCAATACGCTGTATTATATACTGTACACTGACTGCACTTATATATATATATATATATATATATATATATATATATATACAGTTGCAAATAAAGTATGTGAACCCTTTTGGAATGATATGGATTTCTGCACAAATTGGTCATAAAATGTGATCTGATCTTCATCTAAGTCACAACAATAGACAATCACAGTCTGCTTAAACTAATAACACACAAAGGATTAAATGTTACCATGTTTTTATTGAACACACCATGTAAACATTCACGGTGCAGGTGGAAAAAGTATGTGAACTCCAAGAGCTAATTGGAGTGAGGTGTCAGCCAACTGGAGTCCAATCAATGAGATGAGATTGGAGGTGTTGGTTACAGCTGCCCTGCCCTATAAAAAACACACACCAGTTCTGGGTTTGCTTTTCACAAGAAGCATTGCCTGATGTGAATGATGCCTCGCACAAAAGAGCTCTCAGAAGACCTACGATTAAGAATTGTTGACTTGCATAAAGCTGGAAAGGGTTATAAAAGTATCTCCAAAAGCCTTGCTGTTCATCAGTCCACAGTAAGACAAATTGTCTATAAATGGAGAAGGTTCAGCACTGCTGCTACTCTCCCTAGGAGTGGGCGTCCTGTAAAGATGACTGCAAGAGCACAGTGCAGACTGCCCATTGAGGTAAAGAAGAATCCTAGAGTGTCAGCTAAAGACTTACAAAAGTCTCTGGCATATGCTAACATCCCTGTTAGCGAATCTATGATACGTAAAACACTAAACAAGAATGGATTTCATGGGAGGATACCACAGAGGAAGCCACTGCTGTCCAAAAAAAAACATTGCTGCACGTTTACAGTTTGCACAAGAGCACCTGGATGTTCCACAGCAGTACTGGCAAAATATTCTGTGGACAGATGAAACCAAAGTTGAGTTGTTTGGAAGAAACACACAACACTATGTGGAGAAAAAGAGGCACAGCACACCAACATCAAAACCTCATCCCAACTGTGAAGTATGGTGGTGGGGGCATCATGGTTTGGGGCTGCTTTGCTGCATCAGGCCCTGGAAGGATTGCTATCATCGAAGGAAAAATTAATTCCCAAGTTTATTGTCAGACTTATACGTACCAGACTGGTGAGCCCAATGGAGCAGAGGAAGGTCTCCCTTACGTATCCGACTCACGGCCCCTGATAGTATGAACAGGAGGCACAGGAGTGCGGAGTGGTATGAGAGCCTGGCGGGTAGTTGCAGGGGATGCGGTTCTGGATCCAGGTGCAGAGGAGTAGGTGTCCGGCCGGACAGGCAACAGAAAACAGGAACACAGGCAGAGGATGCTGAGCAGGAGCAGAGCGGGATGGTCGGGTCACAGGCAGGATCGGCAACAGGCAGGCAGCGAAGTACAGAGGAACAGGCAGGTTCAAGGTCAAGACTAGCCGAGGTCAGGTGCAGGCAGGAGACAAGGGTAATCCGATGGGCAGGCCGGGTAATCAAGAGACAAGTGTTCAGACAGGTATCATACAAAAAGAACATAATATCATATTAAAACCATCAAAAAATAACCGTCCCTAATAACTCAATCCACTCCATCCATTCTCCTTCCCCCATTCTCCCTCTAACTAACCTAGGTCCCACCCTCTTACCCATCCCTTCCATTCATCTTCCATATAATCCATTCCCTTCTTTTCGCCATCTTTAGTTGTATTAAGTTACTGTTTTTTCTCCCGCCACAGTTTCCAATTCTTATCGAATTTTTTTAGGGCTCCTTGTCTAATATAAGTGGTTCTTTCCTTCAATAATGTTATATTCATGTTTTGTTCCCAATCTTTACTGGGTGGTGGGGAAGCTGATTGCCATCTCTGTGCGATCAGCCTCCTTGCCTGGAATAAGCATCTTGTAATTGCCAACTGAGTATTACCATTTTTTCCCTCTCCCTCTTCCAGCCCAATACACATTGTAAGGGTTCCATATCTATATGGGCTTCAAAGGTTTGCTCAATAGTTCCCACTACCTCCCTCCAATACCGGAATAACCTTGGACATCGCCAAAGCATGTGGATCATGTCCCCTTCTACTCTTCCACATCTAGGGCAACTGGAGTCTATTCTACGACCAAATCGAAAAAGCTTATATGGGGTATCGTACGCTCTATTTAACAAAAACAAATGAGACATCCTCTGGGAGGGGGATAGTGAGACCAGTGGAGCAAGTTCCAAAATTCTTTCCCACTGTTTGTCGGTTATATTACCAATAGGGATGAGCTTCGAGTTCGAGTCGAACTCATGTTCGACTCGAACATTGCCTGTTCGCCCGTTCGCCGAACAGCAAACAAATTGGGGTGTTCGCGGCAAATTCGAAAAATCTATGGGAGAAATCTAAAGTGCTAATTATAAAGGCTTATATGCAAGTTATTGTCCTAAAAAGTGTTTGGGGACCCGGGTCCTGCCCCAGGGGACATGTATCAATGCAAAAAGAAGTTTTAAAAACGGCCGTTTTTTCGGGAGCAGTGACTTTAATAATGCTTAAAATGAAAAAATAAAAGTGAAATATTCCTTTAAATTTCGTACCTGGGGGGTGTGTATGATATGCATGTAAAATGGCGCATGTTTCCCATGCTTAGAACTGTCCCTGCAAAAAATTTCATTTTTGAAAGAAAAAAAGTCATTTAAAACTCACTTGCGGCTATTAATGAATTGTCGGCTCCCGGCAATACATACAAAAGTCATTGATAAAAATTAAAAAAAAGCGTGGGGGTTCCCCAGAATTCAATTACCAGGCCCTTCAGGTCTGGAATGGATATTAAGGGGAACCCCGCCGCAAATGAAAAAAAAAATTGACGTGGGGTTCCCCCAAATATCCATTCCAGGCCCTTCAGATCTGGCATGGATTTTAAGGGGAACTCCAAAAAAGGGGGGAGGTTTGGGACTTTGAATGAAGCAACGCAGTCATCGGTGAGGGGTCAAAGCATAGTAGGTTTATTGACCAAAATTAAATACAAACAACCAATAAATAATCGCACAATATAATTTCATAAATGTACAGAAGGGAACATGATTACATGACAGTGGAAGGGATCTGCCTACACAAACTGAGAACTTCCCATTGTATCAAAATTTTAAATTAAAAATGCTGATCATATAAAAAGATGCATGTAAAACATGTTGGTGACTTGATCAGTATAGAACATTGCAATTACAAGGCTCTATGCGTTTCGTGAAGCATAGATATTCACTCATCAGGAGCAGCAATGTCAGTATCTAAAAAAGAATACAAAAAAACGGTCATAACCTGGGAAATGGAACAAGCACCAAAGGAAGAAAAAAAAGCCCATAGGGGCAATACTCACATCCAACATGTGGAGATGCAACAAAGAGAGCTGCATAAAGGGGACATCCTTTCCGGGAGCTATGGCAGCGTGAGGCGTAGAGGGACCTCCACATGGCCGCACTAAGGCAGGAATAGATGATGGTCTCAGATGTGTAATCATGGGTATTGACAGCATTGTCTTGAGAGACTTCTGAAAAGAGTATAAATGATAACCATTACCATTTAGGCCCAGTGATCTGTGAGTTGGCAGAGCAATGGGACTGAGCAATAAATAGCTGAGTATTACCTCATAATGGAACACATAAGAGACCGTGGTATAGTAGAAATGGTTGGACCTGCTGTGCAGAGTTCCAATATGCCAAATGTGCTGACCGCAGTGCGACCTATAAAGGCCCGTGCGCCAATGACCTGCCATCTGTCACGTTGGCGTGCCCATCGTGGGGAAGGCGCCAACATCAGGGCGATGAACCGCCCAGTGTTTGGCGCCAAAGAATAATCCCCACCGGCCGCAAATGGATTGCAACTAAACGGCGTTGCGGCATCAAATGATGTCGTACATACGCCGTGTGCAGCGTGACGCCGATGCACAGCATGGAGGAAGCCATCCGCCCCAAGACGGGGAGGTGAGTTCCCGTGGTGTGTCATCAAACTCCCGGAAATGGATGTGGGTCAAAGCCCAATAGTACCAGATCAAGGTGCACTATCATCACAGGAAGTGACGATTGTAAGTTAGGGTGGAAAGGTAAAAATGTGCTGGACAAAATTGAGGTGAATGTCCAAATCACAGGGTGACATAAAGATGAAAAAGTAAAAAATAAAACTGATAAACGAAAGTAACAATTGTACCCAAATGTGAATTGGATATACCAATTGGTAGTTTTGACCAAACACTGAGAAGACTGCGTGCCTCCATCCCTATGCAGAGCGAAAAATGAAGGTTTGGGACTTTATATGAGGCAAGGACCAGGATTAGTCCATACCTCCATCCCTATATACTAGAAAAAAGGGGGGAGGTTTGGGACTTTGAATGAAGCAATGCAGTCATCGTGAGGGGTCAAAGCATAGTAGGTTTATTGACCAAAATTAAATACAAACAACCAATAAATAATCGCACAATATAATTTCATAAATGTACAGAAGGGAACATGATTACATGACAGTGGAAGGGATCTGCCTACACAAACTGAGAACTATTTATTGGTTGTTTGTATTTAATTTTGGTCCATAAACCTACTATGCTTTGACCCCTCACCGATGACTGCGTTGCTTCATTCAAAGTCCCAAACCTCCCCCCTTTTTTCTAGTATATAGGGATGGAGGCATGGACTAATCCTGGTCCTTGCCTCATATAAAGTCCCAAACCTTCATTTTTCGCTCTGTTAAGGGGAACTCCACCCCAAATTTAAAAAAAAATGGCGTGGAGTCCCCCTAAAAATCCATACCAGACCCCTTATCCGAGCACGCAACCTGGCCGGCCGCAGGGGAAAAGGGGGACGAGAGAGCGGCCCCCCCTCCCTCCTGAACCGTACCAGGCCACATGCCCTCAACATGGGGAGGATGTCCCCATGTTGATGGGGACAAGGGTCTCATCCCCACAACCCTTGCCCGGTGGTTGTGGGGGTCTGCGGGCGGGGGGCTTATCGGAATCTGGAAGACCCCCTTTAACAAAGGGGACCCCCAGATCCCGGCCCCCCCTATGTGAATTGGTAAGGGGTACATTGTACCCCTACCATTTCACGAAGAAAGCGTAAAAAAATGTTTAAAAAAAACACACAAACACCTTGAAAAAGTCCTTTATTTAAAAAAAAAAAAAAAAAACATTCCAGGGGTGAAATCCAGTGTCCCGCGGCGATCCCGATGTCCAGCGCTGTCCTTCATTGGTTGTGCCTGAGCGGACCTGATGGGGAACTCCCTCTCAGTATTTTAAATGTATAGACCCGCCCCTTTTAAAGTTCCCCATCAGGTCCGCTCAGCGGACCAGATGCGGAACATGAGAAGGGGCGGGTCTATACATGTATTACCAAAGTGAGAGAAGTTCCCCATCAGGTCCGCCCCCTCGGTATGTCGGACCCGCCTACATCATTGGCTTGAGCGGGGAACTTCCTTCACTGTGTAATTTAAATTTACATAGTGAAGGAAGTTCCCCGCTCAAGCCAATGACGTAGGCGGGTCCGACATACCGAGAGGGCGGACCTGATGGGGAACTGCTCTCACTTTGGTAATACATGTATAGACCCGCCCCTTCTCATGTTCCGCATCTGGTCCGCTGAGCGGACCTGATGGGGAACTTTAGAAGGGGCGGGTCTATACATTTAAAACACTGAGAGGGAGTTCCCCTTCAGGTCCGCTCAGGCACAACCAATGAAGGACAGCGCTGGACATCGGGATCGCCGCGGGACACTGGATTTCACCGCTGGAATGTTTTTTTTTGTTTTTTTTTTAAATAAAGGACTTTTTCAAGGTGTTTGTGTGTTTTTTTAAACATTTTTTTACGCTTTCTTTGTGAAATGGTAGGGGTACAATGTACCCCTTACCAATTCACATAGGGGGGGCCGGGATCTGGGGGTCCCCTTTGTTAAAGGGGTCTTCCAGATTCCGATAAGCCCCCCGCCCGCAGACCCCCACAACCACCGGGCAAGGGTTGTGGGGATGAGGCCCTTGTCCCCATCAACATGGGGACATCCTCCCCATGTTGAGGGCATGTGGCCTGGTACGGTTCAGGAGGGAGGGGGGGGCGCTCTCTCGCCCAGATCTGAAGGGCCTGGAATGGATATTTGGGGGAACCCCGCGTCAATTTTTTTTTAAATTTGCGGCGGGGTTCCCCTTAATATCCATTCCAGACCTGAAGGGCCTGGTAATTGAATTCTGGGGAACCCCCACGCTTTTTTATTTTTTTTTATCAATGACTTTTGAATGTATTGCCGGGAGCCGACAATTCATTAATAGACGCGAGTGAGTTTTAAATGACTTTTTTTCTTTCAAAAATGAAATTTTTTGCAGGGACAGTTCTAAGCACGGGAAACATGCGCCACTTCACATGCATATCATACACACCCCCCAGGTACAAAATTTTAAGGAATATTTCACTTTTATTTTTTCATTTTAAGCATTATTAAAATCACTGCTCCCGAAAAAACGGCCCGTTTTTAAAACTTTTTTTTGCATTGATACATGTCCCCTGGGGCAGGACCCAGGTCCCCAAACACTTTTTAGGACAATAACTTGCATATAAGCCTTTATAATTAACACTTTAGATTTCGAACGTTCGAGTCCATTGTATTTAATAGGGTTCTAAAGTTCACACGAACATTTTGTCTGTTCGCAGGTTCTGGTGCGAACCGAACAGGGGGGTGTTCGGCTCATCCCTGATTACCAATGTCTCTTTCCCACTTCTTCTAATGTACTTGTTCTTGTGTTCCTCTCAGGCTCGGTTATATTTTAGATATTAAGCCCTTAGATGTATTTGTATCAATAAATTCTTGTAAAAGGGGGATCTTACTCCATGTCATTACTATTCCTTTATACTGTTTTGCTAATGCATGCCTAATCTGTAAATATTTATTGAAGGATTTATTTGGTAGTGTATATTGTTCTTTTAATGTCTGGAAAGGTTTTAATATGCCATCTTGATAAATCTGGGAGATATATTTTACACCCTGTCTTTCCCATTCCTTAATTATTCCATTCTTCTGTATTTCCCTTAGGTTGTCATTTTCCCATAAGGGTGTATACTCAGTGATGCCGTTATATCCCAATGCTACTTTTACTGCCTTCCATGTTCTAGTCATGAGATCCAGGGTAGGTAATTTCCGAGGGAGAGATCCTGCCTCCATGGATTCTACTAAGGAGCCATGTGTGGTATTCTGTGAGAGTATTCTCTTCTCTATTTCTACTCCCTCCATATTGCTACCCTTCATGTGTTGGACCTGTGCAGCCAAGAAATAGCTAAACGGATGTGGAAGTGCCACTCCTCCCTCCTGCTTTGCCCTTTGTAAGGTATTTAATTTAATTCTTGCTGCCCCTCCTTTCCAAATTAACTCCCTGAAGATAGTATCCATTTTTTGGAACCATTATTTATATATCCATACTGGGGAATTTTGTAGAACGTAAAGAAGCTGCGGCTTTCCATACCATTTTTTATTAAGTTGCATCGGCCAGCCACTGATAGTGGAAGCCGTTTCCATACTTTATAAATAGGAGTACTAAAGCGCTAAATGATTCAGCTGCAATCAATCAATGTGTCTGATAACATATAAGTGAATTTGCAATGTGATATTGATGCGCTATAAATCAACCCTAAGTGAATCAACCATATCATATATAATTAAATATATCGTGACCCAGATGCAACCTGCAACAAATTAAATGTGCAAATAGTGCTAAAAATATGGTGTGCTGAAACTTATAGCCCGGACTGGCCGCGGATATCTCGCGAGAAAACGCGGTAACCTTGGAGACCAGCCTCTTCCGCTGCCACCTTTATGAGGTATAACCAAGACTGCTCAAGGTATCAAATCTGACAGTCATACTGATCTGTGATTAACTGGAAGAGTGGGATTTAGTGAAGGAGTGCTCTGATTGGTCTACATAAAAGGACTGAGTAAACTGTTTTATGCTTATAATCCACAGTGTTTGGTGCGAAGCAGCAAAATCAGGAGTTCCATTCCAGGCTGTTTGTTTTTCTTGTTTTTTGTTTGTTGCACTAGATTGATCCCATCAGGGGTTTCCGAACACTTATATAAGTTTCAGCACACCATATTTTTAGCACTATTTGCACATTTAATTTGTTGCAGGTTGCATCTGGGTCACAATATATTTAATTATATATGGTATGGTTGATTCACTTAGGGTTGATTTATAGCGCATCAATATCACATTGCGTTTCCATACTTTGATTTTCCCTTTATATTTATTAAATAAAGGGATCATGTTAACTTTAATATATTGGTTAGCATCCCTAGTGATGTTTACTCCCAGATATTTATTTTTTTATTTTTTTTAATTTGTGCAGCCTCTTGCGGAAGGGGATTTAACAGAGGATCCACTGGCAGCAGCATGCATTTTTCCCCAATTTATGGTAAGTCCCGAAAATTGACCAAACGTTTTAATTTGTTCCATAACTTTCCTAAGAGAGTTCTGCGGGTCTCCTAAAAGCAAAAGGAGATCATCCGCATACAATACCACTTTCTCCTCTATCTCACCTCTTATTAACCCTCTTATCTCAGGGGCCGACCTGAGCGCTATTGCTAGAGGCTCGATTGCGAGGGCAAAGAGAAGCGGGGACAGCGGGCACCCCTGTCTCGTTCCCCTCTGCAATTGAAACCTCTCAGATTGAACATTGTTCACTTTTACTCTAGCTTCTGGATTTTTATATAGCATTTTTACCCAGTTCGTAAAAATCGGGCCGATTTGAAACTCCCCTAGAACTCTCCATAGATATTGCCATTCTAGACTGTCGAAAGCCTTAGCAGCGATGTACCAGTTTCTCAATTACTTTGTTTAGTCTGGCTGCCAAGACCTTTGACAGTATTTTTATGTCCGTATTAAATAAGGAGATAGTTCTATACGAGGAGGTATTGAGTGGGTCTTTTCCTTCTTTATGGATTACTGTTATCGTGGATTCCATCATGGACGAGGGCAGTTCTCCCTTAATTAATGAGTAATTTAGCACTTTAGTAAGTTCCGGAAGAAACTCCTTCCCGAAATACCGGTAGGTCTCGGCCGGGAGACCATCTGGTCTCGGCCGGGAGACCATCTGGTCCTGGGGATTTCTGACCCGCCATCCCTTGTGCAATCAGTTGTATTTCTTCCAGAGTTATAGGTTTATCTAGTTCCTCTCTATCCAGCTCGGAAAGCGAGGGGATCACCAGCCTTCCAAAGAAGTCATCCATTTCTTCCCTCCTTTCCTGTCTTGAACTATACATATCTGCGTAGAAGTCTCGAAAACTATCTACTATCTCTAGTGTATGGGAGGATACTCTGTCCCCATTGACCCTTATTGCTGGGACCATTGATATAGACAAGTTCGTTTTAATTAGGTGAGCGAGCATCTGACCTGCACTTTCCCCCCTCCGCAAATGCTACTTGTCTTTGTAAAATTAGTTTATTCTCTATTTTCCTAAGCATTATTAAACAATAGTTCTTTTGTGCTTCTATCCATACTCTAAAGCTGTTAGGTGTTGGGTCCTTGATATATTGTTCTTCCATTTTTGTCACTGTTTCACTGGCCGTTCTCTCTCCCTCCCTAGATTGTTTCTTTATTTTTGATATTTGTTGTATCATTATGCCTCTAAAGAAGGCCTTCAGTGTATCCCATACTATTCTCACCGATGCAGTACCTTGATTTATTTTAAAAAATTCTCTGATAACTCCTAGTATCTCCTGTGGATCCTTCATTAATTCCATCCAGTGTGGGTTTATTCTCCCCTCTCTCTGATATATAACTTCTCCTGTATCTAAGATGGCTATCATTGGGGAGTGGTCTGAGAGACTCCTTGTCATATAGTTCACTTTTTTTATTATTGGTATCGCCTCCTCATTACCTAGAACTCAGTCTATTCTTGACAGCGTGGAGTGTGTTCTGGAGAAGTATGAATATTGCCGGGTCTCGGGGTTATGCGTTCTCCATATGTCCCTCAGGCCTATCTCTTCCAAAAAATTGGATAGTCTATGTGACAGGGGTCACTTGGGGCACAGGGGGAATGAGAACCCCACCATGATCTGTGATAGTCATATTCAATGCTGTATATACATGGTATATATTGGGTGTATATTGTGTGTGGGCTGTTGTGTAATATTTGCTGTGATGGGGTGTGATTGCATTCTATTGTCTATTGTGGCTTGTGGTAATTAAGTCTGCTACTGTGATGATGTGGATTGGAGCTGGTAGACCGTCTGTCTGCCTATTATGGGATGCTTAAGTGTCTTTCTGTGAGGAGGGGGGAATCACCCCTCCTGCTAAGACTGTTTACTGAAAGAGAAGTTTGAACACACCTGACCTGTATGACCATTGTCATTGGACAGTTTAACCCGCCCTGTTCCCCAAGGATGGGAGGGAATTGTTTTGAAGAGAAATGTGTTACCATGTGCTTGTAATAAATTAATTCCCTGTTTTTGGAACTTCAACACAGAGCGCTTGTCTCGTATGTTTGGAAGGATTAATCCTATGGGAAGCGGTCGCCTGACTGTGGAGGATCGGCAGTGGATGTGTGTCCAGAGAAGGAATATCATAAACGGCGTTAACCCTTTTCATGCTTGGGGTGCCGTTACATTGGTTGGCAGCAGTGGGATTTTCCCTCCAGTTACTGGGACACTCCAAACCACCACAGTGAATGACCAGCTATGCAGCCTGCAGGAAAGCTACGCTGAAAGACTTACTTGAGAGCCGTGGAGGGACCGGTGGGACAAAGAACAAGGCCACCTTGATCAGGGAGCTAGCCGAGATGGATCAGAGGGATGGTGATGCAGGACCCCGGTCAGTTGAAGACTTGTTTCAGCAACGAGTTCGACAGCGGTTGGCATTATATGGTGCTAACCCATCAGAGACCGCCATACAGGAAGCCATTAAAGACATTCAGCTGCAGGATGAGTGAAAAGAGAGAGAACGAAAACGACAAGAGAGAGAACTAGAGCGGCAACATGAGCGGAGAATGGCAGAAATACGGCAATCGGAGACAACACCTAAAGATGCAGCGCCTTTCCATAAGTTGCCCTTTCGGGCGTTCAAACTATTTGTCAGGGAAATCTTCCGTCCAACAGCGCCAATCAGCGCCCAATGCGCACGCACGGCGGAATGACGCTTCGGCGCATGCGCGGGACGGCGCTTCTACATTCTCGGGTGCGCACGCCGACGCAGCGGCGCGCCCTCATGCGCGGCGGTGCACCAATAGGAATCCAGGCGGGCCTATTTAAAGAAACCCAGCTGCACTGACAAGTTGCTGGTTTGTCAGCTTTCCTGTGTACCCAAGACTCTGGAAAACTACCTTGAAAATCTCCTTGTGACCCGGACTGGCTTGATTCCTCTGATCTCTCTCCTGGACCTGACCCTCGGCTTGTTATACGGACTTCTGCCTTCTCTTGTGTTTGACCCTCGGCCTGTGACTCGGATCTGCTGCCTGTCTACAATCCTTGACCTCATGCTTGTACCTTTGGACTTCCACGTTTCCTTTTAACTCCTGCCTTGTTCCCGGTATTTTCTGGACTTGTTACCTTTTTGCTGTGCTAGACCCCCAGCCGGGACTGTTACCTCTGCAGTTGCAACCCGGACTCAGCCTGCACCGGCTTCTATTGACTTTTGCTGTTTGAACTATATCGATCCAGCTAGTTCCTGCTAGAAGCCTGCTCTTCAGTCTACTCAGCACTACCGGACCGTCTACAAGTACCCACCACCTGCTGGTAGCCGGTGCCGCTTCTCACCATCCACTCCCTGTCTCACCTCCAGGGAGTGGAGTGCGTCAAGTCGCAAAGGTGAACCACTCTCGGCATCTCGGCCTCGGTAAGTACATACCTTAACACTATTTAAGGAAGGAGAGGAGGAAATTGAAGCGTTCCTGCAGGACTTTGAGAGACTATGCCAGATACATGAAGTACTGCCCCAAGATTGGGTCGCCTTACTGACAAGTAATTTAACGGGCAGAGCGGCGGATGCGTATCGGGCCCTGGAGGATGAGGACGCTAAAGACTATGACCGGGTAAAAGAAGCTCTGCTAGCCCGATTTGCCATTACACCCGAAGCCAGCCGGAGTAAGTTTTGAGAATCCCGGAAACAAACCCACATAACATATGTGGAGTGGGCACATCGTCTGCAGCGAAACCTTAAGGGCTGGTTCCAGGGAAGCCACGCTCATACCATAGAGGACATCACCCAGCTAGTACTCCTAGAAAAGTTCTTTAACCACACCCCTCCGGTACTACGGGATTGGGTGCGAGATAAGCGACCACGGACTGTACAGCAAGCGGCTACTTTGGCCGATGAATATCTGGACTCTCGAAGGTTAGGCGGAAGCGAGCGCTATCCACTATCTCGGCCCAGTTTATCAGCCTCTAACCCAACTTCAGCACCAACCCCAGCGGCCACTTATCCTCAGCAGCCCAGGTTCAACTCCCAGGACTACGCACAACCCATCAGGTGTTTCGGATGTAAACAGCTAGGGCACAAAAAGCCAGACTGTCCATTGAATTCAGCCAGGCAGTCCCAGTCGTGGAGACAGCCAGCAGGGGGGAACCCACGCACATCCATGCCTGCGGCCCACTGCGTTGAGGAGGAAGAACATTGGGGCGTCTTGCACGAGGCTGATCCCATACAAGCAGCTAACCGGGACAACCAGCAGCAACACAGGCAGACTGTCTGGGTCAATGGAAAGGTAGCCAATGGCCTACGTGATTCTGGTGCCACCATGACCCTACTACAGAAGAACCTCATCCCAGAGAGCCAATATACCGGAGACACTGTAGCCGTAAGAGTAGCGGGAGGTACCATCTTCCGGCTACCCGTTGCCCGTGTTCACCTGGATTGGGGGGTTGGTTCGGGACACGTGAATGTGGGCGTGATGAAGGACTTGCCCGTGGATGTACTACTGGGAAATGATTTGGCCCCCCTCGTTTCTGCTTACGCCCCGATGGGCCCCTCTGAAGCCAACCCAGTGACTACCTGTGCCCAGACCCATGCTGCTGAAACCGGCCTGATTGCGGCTGAGAACGGGGTAAGATTACCTTCCCCGACATGTAACTGTCAGGGTCACCTGTGGCCAGGTGACAGATGCACACCGTAGGGGGACAGGAGTGCACCGCGAGGTAGTGAACCCTATGGCTGGCTTCTGCGGATAGGAAACTGGGTGGTTGTGGAAAGCGGGACCAGAGGAGCACAACCGGGATCCCAACGGAAGCGAGAGCCAAGATTCCCCAGGGCGCGGAGTCTAAGACCCAGCTGGTCTTCTCCAGGGCCTCTAGTGGTGAGGATGTTACGCTGCAGGCTGGGACCAGGTCGCGGCCCCTGGAGTTTCCTAGCTCACGCCCCGTAGGATAAGGGGAAAAGAGGGGAAGCAGCAGCACACAATAGAGAGAACCGAATAACAAGCTGAAGGTCAGGGGCCACAAGCAGACAAGGATAACGAAGAACGAGCCGAAGGTCAAGGGTCACGAGCAGACAGGGATAGTCGGGGACAAGCCAATAACGTAACAGAGAGACAGACGTAGCACACGGCAGGCAGGAACCCAAACACACAATGCCTAACAAACACGTTGATCAGCAAAGCAGGCTTGCAGTGCACAGGTTAATATAGTGTTCTGTGATAGGGCCTGGGGTGGAGTCTGGCTGGGAGGAGATTATAAAGGAAGCCAGGTGAAAGGGCTCAGGCCTCTAAGATGAACACATGGGAAGGAAGGTAAGCTGACAGACAAACACTACTGCATATCCATGACAGTACCTTGGATCAGGCACAATATCACAGCCTAAAATTGTAATGTGACAAGTTGGCCAGTGAGAAATCAGAGATGCAACAACACTACGTCATGTATTATGAGATGTCCCATGGCTTGAACATTGAAATGCACAAACAGGCTGAAATTGTCAAAAGAGTAAATGGGATTTGCGCCCAGGTTTTGCCTTACCTTTCCCAAGAGCACCAGCAACAAGTTTTGGGATCCATTGAGAGAGCAAAGCAAGTGACTGTTCCAGAACTGAATTCCATTATTCGTCCTGCAACCTTACAACTGCACCATCAGCTACTGACCTGGTAAGCAAAATGGCAATGCTGATGGGTTGTCCAGGCATTAGAGGAATGGAACTATGGACTAACCTCGGAGTCAACACGTCTGGGGTCTCCTCCTGTGTTAGTCTCCTGCTGAAAAGGGAGATGTGTGACAGGGGTAACTTGGGGCACAGGGGGAATGAGAACCCCACCATGATCTGTGATAGTCATATTCAATGCTGTATATACATGGTATATATTGGGTGTATATTGTGTGTGGGCTGTTGTGTAATATTTGCTGTGATGGGGTGTGATTGCATTCTATTGTGGCTTGTGGTAATTAAGTCTGCTACTGTGATGATGTGGATTGGAGCTGGTAGACCATCAGGCTGCCTATTATGGGATGTTTAAGTGTCTTTCTGTGAGGAAAGGGGGGAATCACCCCTCCTGCTAAGACTGTTTACTGAAAGAGAAGTTTGAACACACCTGACCTGTATGACCATTGTCATTGGACAGTTTAACCCGCCCTGTTCCCCAAGGATGGGGGGGAAGGGTTTTGAAGAGAAATGTGTTACCATGTGCTTGTAATAAATTCATTCCCTGTTTTTGGAACTTCAACACAGAGCGCTTGTTTCGTATGTTTGGAAGGATTAATCCTATGGGAAGTAGTCGCCTGACTGTGGAGGATCGGCAGTGGATGTGTGTCCAGAGAGGGAATATCATAAACGGCGTTAACCCCTTTCATGCTTGGGGCGCCGTTACAGTCTATCATCCCTTACTTTATCCTGCTGCGTCGTACTAGGGAACCTGTCCCGCCCCCCGTCTAAGTCCATATTAAAGTCCCCCATAACAATCACTGGTATACCCGGCCTCTCCAGGACAAACTTCATCAGGCTGCATAACACTGTGGTACTAAAAGGGGGAGGAATATACAGATTGGCCAGTATATGAGTTCTATTCTCTATCTTACAATGTAAGAAAACATAGCGCCCTAGTTCATCGGACCTACTCTGAATACAGTTGAACATTATGCCAGATTTAATAAATATGCTTACCCGTCTAGAGTAAGACGTATAGACCGAGTAAAACTGCGTTTGGAAGTTGCGCCACCCCAATTGGGGTATGAAGATATTCGTGAGGTGGGTCTCCTGAAGGCATAAAATTGAGGACCCATAGGTTCTCGCCGTTGACATTACTGCTGCCCTTTTCCCAGAGTCTCCCAAACCCCAGACATTCCATGAACATATTGTTAAGTTTTTTACCTGTGCTCTGCTATTCATTACTTTCCACTTCTAGTAGGCAATAGGCATACCCAAGTTTTATAGTGAAACCGTGTCTGTACTTATTAATATGTTCTTCCTGTGGTTTCTTTGTGTCTATGTGAAAAAAGAAAGTGTAATATTTTTATTTTTTTGTGACTGCCATCCCGAATCTCTCATTCCATACACTGCATGCATACCTACGTCCTATCTCGTGTATCCCTTTCTCTGCCTTCCTTGGCTTGGATTGGGGCTTCCTATTGTGACCATCCCTTACATACTTCTTAGAGCATTTTACCCTCTTTTTTATTTGGTGCTTGGAATCTCCCTTTCTCCCCCCCTCCTCCCCCCTAAAAAAAAAAACATCCAAAAAATTACCCATGCAGCCATAACCCATAAACAAACACAAATAACCCTCAGTAATAAATTCTGTGCTGTGTGTTACATAAGTTGTGAAAAATATGATTGCTTGTGTCTTCCCCTTATTTTCGTAAATTACACCAAGAGAAAAAAAAATAAAAAATCTAAAGAAAAAAAAAGAGAAAAATTTTTTTTTTTTTTTTAAAAACAGTCCATGTCCATGTCTTCTATGGGTTCCCTTTGTAAGTTAGTAACCACTCTGTTGCCCCCTCGGGCGTATCAAAGTACTTTGTCCCTTCTAGTGCATTTACCCTCAATCTTGCTGGGTATAGCAATTCATATGTTGTTTTTGTCTGCTGTAATTTGCGCTTTATTTCTCCAAACCTGGCTCTTCGCTTTTGCAGTTCTGGTGAAAAATCTGGGTATATTGATATCCTAGTTCCATTATGTAAAATATTACCCATATCTCTAGCTTTCTGGATTATTAGCATTTTGTCTTTATAATAGAACATTTTTACTAGGAGAGGACGAGGAGGGCCACCAGATTGAAGAGGTCTAACAGGGACCCTGTGCGCTCCTTTAACCGATAAAAACGGTGAAAAAGATTCCTGGCCAAATGTCTCTCTGATGCCGCGTACACACGATCGTGATTCACGGCGGTGAAAACACCGCCGTGAATCACGGCATGAAAAAAAATGAAAAACGAGGGAACGGCATGTTCCCCCACACACGACCGTTTTTTCCCGTAATTTTTTTCTTTGACGAGAAAAACGACCGTCTGTGGGCTCCGCGGCAGTGTCTCCCTATGGGAAAACTGCCGCGGAAAAAAATGATGGAAAAAACGATGAGAAAATTTAGAACATGTTCTAATTTTTCTCGTCGTTTTTCCTGCCGTTTTTCTCAACGAGAAAAACGGCATAAAGCCCACAGACGATCGTTTTTCTCGGCAAAAAAAAAATGACATTTTTCCCGACGGGAAAAATGATCGTGTGTACGCGGCATGAGTCATTTTTCCACAAAGGCAACTGGGTCTAAACCTTCACTATGTTCTGGAAGTCCAACAATCCTAACATTCTTCCTCCTCATTCCATTTTCCATTTCGTCCATCTTTAGCTCATGTTTAACCATATGTTCTCTCATTTCTCTTATTTCTCTTTTAAGAGGAGTCAGTTCATCCTCCACGAGGCTGAGTCTCTCTTCCAGAGCTGTAGTTCTTTCATTTACTTTTTGTAGGTCGTGTCTAACCAGGGTCAGTTCTTCCTGTATAGTTCTAAGCTGGGTGGTAACTTCATTTAAAGAGGATTTACAAAAATTAATTGCTGTCAGCACTTCCTTTAATGACGGCTCTGTCTCCCCAACTCTTCCACCCTCAGCTAAAGGTCCAAGTGCCCCTCTAGTCTCGTCGATCCCTGAGAGTCTCCCCTCCATGTCACTTGCTTCTAAGGATGTCTGGGTTTGTCCTTGACTTCTTCTTACCCCAGAAATACCGGCCTGTGACTTAGGGTGTGCCTGCTGGTTATTTTTTGGAGGGGTCTGGGTTGGAGTCTGGTCTGGGGTATGAGATTATTTTCCTAGCTTCGCTGCGGCTTGACTTGTTGCCATACTTGCTTTTGTAGTGCGTTGTGATGACATTATAGTATCAATGGATTACCGCTATATACTTTTATGTACACCTGCTACCCTCTCCCCTCTTGACGGCAATATCTCCCCGAGCTCTATTTAGCTCTTTTAAAGTCAGTGAGAGTAACTGTGGATAAATGTAACTGTGTAAGGCTCACAAGGCTATGGAGAGAAATGGGCACTTGGGAAAAAGAGGATTTTTCTTTCCTTTTTAACATTGGTGGGTAATATATTATAGGAGATGTATCCCCCAAAAAAAGAATGGATAAAAAGGGGTAGACAGGGAAAGGACAATCTCAGATTTCTAATTTTAAAGTCCAGCACTTTTCTATTCTTCTGGCCAAAGTCTATATCCCTTTTAGGGAGGATGATATAAACAAACAAACAGAGAAAAACAAATGGATATCTCTCACCCAGCCACCGATCTTCTTTCCAGGCATCTGATGAGGTAAGAGGAATTGCTGTGCCTCTTTCTCCTTTCTCCTGGTAGTTGGTGAGGTTCTTCTCTAGCCACTGATGAAGAAATACAGAGAATGTGGAAGTGCTATGTAGGGTCTCTCACACCGCCGGTGGAAATCTCTGATGCTATAACCTTTATCTGCCGATGGATGAGTGGATGTCTTGGGTGCTTCTCTCCCTGTCCACCTGGCAGTCCCAGTATCATTGAAGTTCGGTCATTGTGTTGTATCAAGATGGCGAGTCTGCGTGCTCGGGGGGGGGGTCGGGGATCAAAGGTCGCTATCTCTACCTGCTGAGGGAGCCGCATGCTCTACCTCCGGCAGGAAGCTACGCTGCACTGTATCACGAAGGGGGGGTGAGCCGGCAGTCACCTCTCTCACAGATGGCTCCGCTCCCCACCGGCCGAAGAACTAGTGTACTTACAGCGCAGTCCCGACCCTAAAACTGCCCCACTCTGGTGCACGCCGCTGAGGCTCCTCTCAGACAACGCTCACTTCCCGATCACAGTCTCACAGGCTCCAGGCTAAGGATTGTGGGGATTCTAGGCTGAGGATTCTTTTCAATCAGGCTTGCTCTGCCCTACCATAGACCAGATCCACGCTGCACGCTACAGGGTGATAGAGATACAATCAGAGGGAAGAGAAGCGTCTCACTCTCACATCCTGGTCACACCCCAGAATTCCTCTTTACATCGGAGGACAGGAATCACTGCTGGAGAGTAGTGATGAGCCGAACACCCCCGGGTTCGGTTCGCACCAGAACCCGCGAACGGACCGAAAGTTCGAACGAACATTAGAACCCTATTAAATACAATGGATGCGAACGTTCGAATTCTAAAGTGCTAATTATAAAAACTATTATGCATGTTATTGTCCTAAAAAGGGTTTGGGAACCCGGGTTCTGCACCAGGGGACATGTATCAATGCAAAAATAAGTTTTAAAAACGGTCGTTTTCCGGGAGCAGTCATTTTAATGATGCATAAAGTGAAAAAAAAAAAGTCAAATATTCCTTTAAATATCGTACCTGGGGGGTGTCTAAAGTATGCCTGTGAAGTGCCACGTGTTTCCCGTGTTTAGAACTGTCCCTGCACAAAATGACACTTCTAAAGGAAAAAAAAGCCATTTAAAACTGCTTGCGGCTTTAATGTAATGTCTGGTCCCGGTAATATGGATGAAAATCTTTAAGAAAAATGGCATAGCTACCCCATGACCCCCCCCCCTACCCCAGCCCATTACCAGCCCCTTTGGGTCTTGTATGGATATTAAGGGGAACCCCGCACATAAAATAAAAAAGGCCCTATATACTCAGAACAGCCGTATACAGGCGGTGCATACAAGACAGGGACTGTAGGTTTGTTCTTATGTAGAATCTGTTTGTAATTTTGAACAGGTACATTGTTGAAGTGTAGCTCCAGACCAAAAATCTATTTTTAAACTTTTTGGAAAACATAGGTAAGGGTTATCACCCCTGTAACATTTGTTTTGCTGTCTGTGCCCCTGTTCAGAACATTTCACCTCACTTTCCGTCCTAATGACAACTGTTTTTGAAATGTGGTGTTTTTCTTGAAACAAGGATTGCTGATAAAGCATCAGTACAGAGGAGACACCTTTCTCCCATATTTATTCTTACAGGAGAGAATTTTCCTTCCTAGTGGTAGATTTCCTCTCACTTCCTGTTGTCTTCTTGCGTTTGCAAGTAGGAGTCGTTTGTAAGTTGGATGTTTGAAAGTAGGGACCTGCCGTATATACTCTGCAGAAATAGGCCCCTTAGTTGTTGGTGTTGGCACAACACTGTAAGCACTCACAGTTACTCTTGGTTGGTGCTGGAACGCCCTGCTGTCAACTATTATATCAGGAATTTTAATTACATATAATTGTTGAACAGTGGTAGTAAAAATTGGGCCTTTGATGGTGGTGCTGGTGCCACAACACTGTAAGCCCTGACAGTTACTCTTGGTGGGTGCAGCAATGGGCCCTGCTGTGAATTATTAGATCAAGAATTGTAATTACATGCCCCTGTTGAACAGGGGCTGAAAAATTGGGCCTTAGGCACTGGTGGCACAACACTGCAACCCTTCACAGATACTGTACTTGGAGCACAGCAATGAGCCCTGTTGCAAAGTATTGCTTCAAAAATTGTAATGACACGCCCCTGTTAAACAGGGGCTGAAAAATTGGGCCTTAGGCACTGGTGGCACAACACTGCAACTCCTCACAGATACTGTACTTGGAGCACAGCAATGAGCCCTGTTGCAAAGTATTGCTTCAAAAATTGTAATTACACGCCCCTGTTAAACAGGGGCTGAAAAATTGGGCGTTAGGCACTGGTGGCGGCACCCATAAACAAAAATGATCTTCCAAGCTATCATCATCAATCGTATCATTGAGGACTCGGAGGAGGAGGATAGCCAGTCAACATAACAGCACAGGCACTCAGCATCAGCATCAGTCTTGAAGGGATGTGACATTTTAAAATCAATTAGTCTGTTATATCAGCATCAGGTGTGTGGTAGCTGGTGGTGATCCAAGACTGGTTCATCTTGATGAAAGTCAGTCGATCAACCGAGTCGGTGGACAGGCGCACCCTGTGATCCGTGACAAATCCTCCAGCAGCACTGAATGTGCGTTCCGAAAGAACGCTGGATGCAGGACAGGCCAGTAGCTCAATTGCATACTGTGCAAGCTCTGGCCAGTGATCCATCCTCAAGACCCAGTAAGCCAGAGGATTTTCGGTGGGGAAGGTGTCCAAGTCTGACCTTGCCCCTAGATATTCCTGCACCATGTTTATCAGACGCTGGCGATGGTTGCTGGAACCGATCATACTTTGGGGCTGCGGACTAAAGAATTGTCTGAACGCATCGGTCAGACGGCCACCTTCCCCACCGCTCCTTCTTTGACTGGCCGAAGCCTCAGCAACTCGTTGTCCAGGACCAGGAGTTTGCAACCTCCCAGTCTCTGGGAACGCGTTGCACAGACCTTTCTGCAAGGCCTCCCGGAGTTGTCTCATCCTCTGCTCCCTCTGCGACGGTAACATAAGGTCCGCAACCTTACCCTTGTACCGTGGATCAAGGAGAGTGGCCAGCCAGTAATGGTCCCTCTCCTTGATCCGAAGAATACGAGGATCCTTCCGCAGACTTTGCAGGATCAGGGAGGCCATGCAGCGTAGGTTTGCTGAGGCATTCGCTCCGGAGTCCTCTGGGTCACTAAGGACGACATGATCCGCAGCCACCTCCTCCCAGCCACGTACAAGTCCACTGGTTTCTTGGGACTGTAAATCATCCCTAAAAGACTGCTGCTGATGATGCTGAGTGCCAGCCTCCACCTCCATGCTGACACAATCCTCCTCCTCCTCCTCCTCCTCCTCCTCCTCCTCTTCCTGTGCGATGGGTGGGACAGAAGGAACACTGTCTGGGTAAAGGGGGCCTTGAGAGGCAAGGAAGTCCTCCTCTTCCTGCCTCTGTTCTGCCTCAAGTGCCCTGTCCATTATTCCACGCAGCGTGTGCTCCAACAGGTGGACAAGAGGTACAGTGTCACTGATGCATGCACTGTCACTGCTCACCATCCTCGTGGCCTCCTCAAATGGTGCCAGGACAGTGCATGCATCCCTGATCATGCCCCACTGGCGTGGAGAAAAAAAACCAAGCTCCCCTGACCCTGTCCTGGTGCCGTAGTCGCACAGGTACTCATTGATGGCCCTCTGCTGCGTGTGCAGCCGCTGCAGCATGGCCAACGTTGAGTTCCACCTGGTGGGCATGTCACATATAAGGCGGTTCTTGGGCAGGTTCAACTCCTTTTGCAGCTCAGCCAGGCGAGCACTGGCATTATAAGATCTGCGGAAATGCACACAGACTTTCCTGGCCTGCCTCAGGACATCCTGTAAGCCCGGGTACCTGCCCAAGAAGCGCTGCACCACCAGGTTAAGGACGTGAGCCACACAGGGCACATGGGTCAGTTGTCCCTGTCGGAGGGCGGAGAGGAGGTTGGTGCCATTGTCGCAAACCACCATTCCTGGCTTAAGCTGGCGTGGCGTCAACCACCTCTCGGCCTGGCCCTGCAGAGCAGACAGGACCTCTGCCCCAGTGTGGCTTCTGTCCCCCAAACACACCAGCGCAAGCACGGCATGGCATCTTTTTGCCTGCGTACTTGCGTAGCCCCGTGAACGGCTACGGAGCACCGCTGGTTCATAGGACAAACCACAGGAAGAGGCCATGGAGGAAGAAGAAGAGGAGGGGGTGGAGGAGAGAGGTGTGTCACAACCAGTAGTAGCATTTTGGAGGCGTGGCGGTGGGACAACCTCCAACACTACTGCACCTTGTCCTGAATCCTTCCCAGCTGCCAAAAGAGTGACCCAATGGGCCGTGAAAGAAAGGTAACGTCCCTGTCCATGCCTGCTGGACCATGAGTCAGCGGTAATATGCACCTTACCGCTGACCGCCCTGTCCAGCGAGGCCAAGACATTGCCTTCCACATGCCGGTAGAGAGCCGGAATAGCCTTCCGTGAGAAAAAGTGGCGTTTGGGAACCTGCCACTGAGGAACCGCACATTGCACAAACTCACGGAAGGGGGCCGAGTCTACCAACTGAAAAGGCAGCAGTTGAAGCGCTAGCAATTTAGCCAAGCTAGCATTCAACCGCTGGGCATGTGGATGGCTGGGAGTGAACTTCTTTCGACGGTCCAGCAGCTGGGGCAGGGAAATTTGCCTGCTAGAATCGGACGTCGGTGTACTGCTAGCAGAGTGGGCGCAAGTACTTGGCTGTGACACACCTAATTCTACACCTTCATTCCTCTCAGTGCATGTTTCAGAGAGGACTGAAGTTATAGTGGGGTTGGAGATCCCAGCTGATGCGGTGCAAGGAGAGGTCCGCTTGGTTCTTTGGTGTGGGTCTTTGAGGTAGGCTTGCCAACGAGCTGCATGGCAGGTCAACATATGTCTGGTCAGGCATGTGGTACCCAAGCGGCTGATGTTTTGGCCACGCGATATACGCTTGAGACATATGTTGCAAACAGCAGCTGTGCGATCTGATGCACTAGCCTCAAAAAAGGCCCACACCAAAGAACTTTTTGAATGACGGGCAGAGGCAGCGCCCTGCACAGGCGGAGCTCTGCGGTGTGATTCCGTCGGTGTACTGCCCTTACGCTGGCCACCAAAGGGCATCCTGCCTCGTTGGAGATGTGCCTCCTCCTCATCCTCCTCCTCCTCCTCTCTCCTATTAGGCACCCACGTGGAGTCATTGACCTCATCATCCCCTCCCTCCTCATCACTGGAGCCAATCTGGCAGTATGCTGCAGCTGCTGGAACATGACTGCCAGATTGGTGTCCTTCTTGAGCATCCCCTCTGTCTGCTCTCACGCTACTGCCTTCCTCTAGCTGGGTTTCATCATCAGACCCTTCGAAACGCTGGGCATCCTCCTGGAGCATGTACCCAACACTGTGCTGAAACAGTTCGGGGGACTCCTCAGGAGGAGGACATGGTGGGTCTAGGGAAGGAGTGACTGATGATTTGTCTGACATTGATACCAGGGAAGACGACGCTTTGGCAGCTGCTTTTCCAGTACCCTGAGCCTGGGTGAGAGAGGATGAGGAGGAGGAGGAGGGCTTGGTCATCCACTCTACCAAGTCTTCGGCATGATGTGGCTCAACATGTCCAGCTGCCGAAAAGAAGGACAAGCGTGTCCCATGGCCATGTGCTGATGACAATGCACCGCGTCCACGACCAGCACTGTTGCCCCCAGACACAGAGCCTGCTTGCCCTCTTTTATTGCCTCCTGACTGTCTGCCTCTCCTTGTTTGCCTTCCAGACATTCTAATAGATGGCCTGCAGGGAGATGGGAAAAAAGCAATAAGGGCTACCTTCAGGTGTCCTTCTCTGTCCCTTGAAACAAGGACTTTCACAGTGAAAGAAACTGACACTGTCCCTACCTAGAGTTTTCTGTCCCTAGAATAAATGTTTTTTTTAATCACAATATAGCACAAGGACAATTCACTCAATGTCTCTCCAGGTCCCTGGAAACAAGGACTTGCAGAGTGAAAGAAACTGACACTGTCCCTACCTAGAGTTTTCTGTCCCTAGAATAAATGTTTTTTTTAAGCACAATATAGCACAAGGACAATTAACTCACTGTCCTTACAGGTCCCTGGAAACAAGGACTTGCAGAGTGAAAAAAAAAAAACACTCTCCCTACCTACAGTTTTCTGTCCCTAGAAAAAATGTTTTTTTTAAGCACAATATAGCACAAGGACAATTAACTCACTGTCCTTACAGGTCCCTGGAAACAAGGACTTGCAGAGTGAAAGAAAAAAAACACTCTCCCTACCTACAGTTTTCTGTCCCTAGAAAAAATGTTTTTTTTAATCACAATATAGCACAAGGAAAATTAACTCACTGTCCTTACAGGTCCCTGGAAACAAGGACTTGCAGAGTGAAAGAAAAAAAACACTCTCCCTACCTACAGTTTTCTGTCCCTAGAAAAAATGTTTTTTTTAATCACAATATAGCACAAGGAAAATTAACTCACTGTCCTTACAGGTCCCTGGAAACAAGGACTTGCAGAGTGAAAGAAACTGACACTGTCCCTACCTAGAGTTTTCTGTCCCTAGAATAAATGTTTTTTTTAAGCACAATATAGCACAAGGACAATTAACTCACTGTCCTTACAGGTCCCTGGAAACAAGGACTTGCAGAGTGAAAGAAAAAAAACACTCTCCCTACCTACAGTTTTCTGTCCCTAGAAAAAATGTTTTTTTTAATCACAATATAGCACAAGGAAAATTAACTCACTGTCCTTACAGGTCCCTGGAAACAAGGACTTGCAGAGTGAAAGAAACTGACACTGTCCCTACCTAGAGTTTTCTGTCCCTAGAATAAATGTTTTTTTTAATCACAATATAGCACAAGGACAATTAACTCACTGTCCTTACAGGTCCCTGGAAACAAGGACTTGCAGAGTGAAAGAAACTGACACTGTCCCTACCTAGAGTTTTCTGTCCCTAGAATAAATGTTTTTTTTAAGCACAATATAGCACAAGGACAATTAACTCACTGTCCTTACAGGTCCCTGGAAACAAGGACTTGCAGAGTGAAAGAAAAAAAACACTCTCCCTACCTACAGTTTTCTGTCCCTAGAAAAAATGTTTTTTTTAATCACAATATAGCACAAGGAAAATTAACTCACTGTCCTTACAGGTCCCTGGAAACAAGGACTTGCAGAGTGAAAGAAACTGACACTGTCCCTACCTAGAGTTTTCTGTCCCTAGAATAAATGTTTTTTTTAATCACAATATAGCACAAGGACAATTAACTCACTGTCCTTACAGGTCCCTGGAAACAAGGACTTGCAGAGTGAAAGAAACTGACACTGTCCCTACCTAGAGTTTTCTGTCCCTAGAATAAATGTTTTTTTTAAGCACAATATAGCACAAGGACAATTAACTCACTGTCCTTACAGGTCCCTGGAAACAAGGACTTGCAGAGTGAAAGAAAAAAAACACTCTCCCTACCTACAGTTTTCTGTCCCTAGAAAAAATGTTTTTTTTAATCACAATATAGCACAAGGAAAATTAACTCACTGTCCTTACAGGTCCCTGGAAACAAGGACTTGCAGAGTGAAAGAAACTGACACTGTCCCTACCTAGAGTTTTCTGTCCCTAGAATAAATGTTTTTTTTAATCACAATATAGCACAAGGACAATTAACTCACTGTCCTTACAGGTCCCTGGAAACAAGGACTTGCAGAGTGAAAGAAACTGACACTGTCCCTACCTAGAGTTTTCTGTCCCTAGAATAAATGTTTTTTTTAAGCACAATATAGCACAAGGACAATTAACTCACTGTCCTTACAGGTCCCTGGAAACAAGGACTTGCAGAGTGAAAGAAAAAAAACACTCTCCCTACCTACAGTTTTCTGTCCCTAGAAAAAATGTTTTTTTTAATCACAATATAGCACAAGGAAAATTAACTCACTGTCCTTACAGGTCCCTGGAAACAAGGACTTGCAGAGTGAAAGAAACTGACACTGTCCCTACCTAGAGTTTTCTGTCCCTAGAATAAATGTTTTTTTTAAGCACAATATAGCACAAGGACAATTAACTCACTGTCCTTACAGGTCCCTGGAAACAAGGACTTGCAGAGTGAAAGAAACTGACACTGTCCCTACCTAGAGTTTTCTGTCCCTAGAATAAATGTTTTTTTTAATCACAATATAGCACAAGGAAAATTAACTCACTGTCCTTACAGGTCCCTGGAAACAAGGACTTGCAGAGTGAAAGAAACTGACACTGTCCCTACCTAGAGTTTTCTGTCCCTAGAATAAATGTTTTTTTTAATCACAATATAGCACAAGGAAAATTAACTCACTGTCCTTACAGGTCCCTGGAAACAAGGACTTGCAGAGTGAAATAAACTGACACTGTCCCTACCTAGAGTTTTCTGTCCCTAGAATAAATGTTTTTTTTAAGCACAATATAGCACAAGGACAATTAACTCACTGTCCTTACAGGTCCCTGGAAACAAGGACTTGCAGAGTGAAAGAAAAAAAACACTCTCCCTACCTACAGTTTTCTGTCCCTAGAAAAAATGTTTTTTTTAATCACAATATAGCACAAGGAAAATTAACTCACTGTCCTTACAGGTCCCTGGAAACAAGGACTTGCAGAGTGAAAGAAACTGACACTGTCCCTACCTAGAGTTTTCTGTCCCTAGAATAAATGTTTTTTTTAATCACAATATAGCACAAGGACAATTAACTCACTGTCCTTACAGGTCCCTGGAAACAAGGACTTGCAGAGTGAAAGAAACTGACACTGTCCCTACCTAGAGTTTTCTGTCCCTAGAATAAATGTTTTTTTTAAGCACAATATAGCACAAGGACAATTAACTCACTGTCCTTACAGGTCCCTGGAAACAAGGACTTGCAGAGTGAAAGAAAAAAAACACTCTCCCTACCTACAGTTTTCTGTCCCTAGAAAAAATGTTTTTTTTAATCACAATATAGCACAAGGAAAATTAACTCACTGTCCTTACAGGTCCCTGGAAACAAGGACTTGCAGAGTGAAAGAAACTGACACTGTCCCTACCTAGAGTTTTCTGTCCCTAGAATAAATGTTTTTTTTAATCACAATATAGCACAAGGACAATTAACTCACTGTCCTTACAGGTCCCTGGAAACAAGGACTTGCAGAGTGAAAGAAACTGACACTGTCCCTACCTAGAGTTTTCTGTCCCTAGAATAAATGTTTTTTTTAAGCACAATATAGCACAAGGACAATTAACTCACTGTCCTTACAGGTCCCTGGAAACAAGGACTTGCAGAGTGAAAGAAAAAAAACACTCTCCCTACCTACAGTTTTCTGTCCCTAGAAAAAATGTTTTTTTTAATCACAATATAGCACAAGGAAAATTAACTCACTGTCCTTACAGGTCCCTGGAAACAAGGACTTGCAGAGTGAAAGAAACTGACACTGTCCCTACCTAGAGTTTTCTGTCCCTAGAATAAATGTTTTTTTTAATCACAATATAGCACAAGGACAATTAACTCACTGTCCTTACAGGTCCCTGGAAACAAGGACTTGCAGAGTGAAAGAAACTGACACTGTCCCTACCTAGAGTTTTCTGTCCCTAGAATAAATGTTTTTTTTAAGCACAATATAGCACAAGGACAATTAACTCACTGTCCTTACAGGTCCCTGGAAACAAGGACTTGCAGAGTGAAAGAAACTGACACTGTCCCTACCTAGAGTTTTCTGTCCCTAGAATAAATGTTTTTTTTAAGCACACTATAGCAGAAGCACAAAACACACTGACACTCTCCCTACCTATCCTTCTCTTTCCCTAAACTAAAGGAATCCAGGTTAAGCAAGAAAGAAATAACAGTCACTGTCCCTGCCTATGCTACTCTATCCCTGCTCCGGAACACACTACACTAGGCCGCCGTGCTGGCGGCCTTTTATAGTGTGGGGCGTGTACTAAACACCCTCAGCAATAATTGGCCACAGGCATCCTGCCTGTGGCCAATCATTGCTCTCCTCGCTGCCGGCGCTGTGATTGGCCAAGCATGCGGGGTCACAGTGCATGCTTGGCCAATCACAGCGCCTGGATGACACTGCGATGGCGTAGTGCATTGTGGGCCGTTCGCGTCACTCGAATTTGGCGCGAACGGCCCAAATCGTTCGATCTTCGTCGAACGATCGAACAGCCAATGTTCGAGTCGAACGTATGTTCGACTCGAACACGAAGCTCATCCCTACTGGAGAGTCAGAGGACAGGGATCACCGCTAGAGAGTCAGAGGACAGGGACCCCTGGCAGGTCACTTGGCAGAGCTCCTTTCCCATCCAAACACTATATACAGCTCCTCCCCCACACTACACAGGGCAGCAAATCACATTCCTTTACACACAGTCTTCACAGGGTGTATCTGGCTTTTATGTTGCCCTTCTGATCTGTGAAATTCTCTGGTCGGAATGGCAGTGTAGTTGTAGTAGGCAGATATACATTGTGCAGATCATGGCTAACTGGCTGTTTTGTAAAGGAATGTGATTTCAGCCCTACGGAGGAGGAACAGTATAGAGTGCTGTAATGGGAAAGGAGCTCAGCAGCTGGGCATAGCATCCAGGGCGGAGAGGGTGATTAGGGAGCTTTGGGGGGGGGGCTGTGCAACTTAGATCTGGAAGGGCTGGAGCCTGCAGACCTTCAGGGGCCCCCTGAGGAGGTGTTAAGGGATTTGTTTTAGCAATTTCTGAAGGTTTCTCTGTCAGTGTTGGAAGGTTCTGGGGGAAGGTCACCTCCCGGAGGTGTGTGTCTTTTCCCCAGTTGTCAGGGAAGTGGGGTAAACAGACATCCCAAGGTGGGGAGTACAGAGAATCCCAGCTGGTGACTAGGAGACACGGAGCGGTGTCTTACCTCACCAGTGACATCGGTCCCATCGTGGCTATAGGACTGCACTCTCCTCCTCTTGCTTCACTAAACTCGGTTACCATTCCATGTTGCCAGCACACAGCACAGACACTTCCCCATCCTGGGCTGTTCTCACCTCGTGCTCCTCTCCATTCAGGAAATTCCTCACAGCCTCTCCCCAGCCAATGAGAATGGAGGGGTGTGGACTGTGGAAGGCAAAATAGAAGTCCAGTACTGGAGCGTGGCTGTGGGGCCCTAGGGCAGATCGGAGCTGGACTTTGTGTAGGATATGATAATATGACAGGGAGGCTGCAGGGGCCCCCTGGAGCTAGGGGCGAGGTTGCGATATTCACCCCTGCAACCCCTTATGCTATGCCCATGTTGATGATTAAAACTGCCACATCTAAGTATCTAGGCATCCAGGGTAAAGCTATCCACATAAACCATCCTCCGCACCACCATCAACGTTGTCCCTTCCACGCTGCACTCCTCGCCCGATTCAAGCCTCGCTTTTAGGGTAGTCTTCCTGGTCACGATTGCATACTGACAGCGGTGAGAGCCGGCGATGCGGGGGATGGCCTATGTGGGCTCTACCCCGGATGCCTGCATACTTAGATGTGACTGTTTTAATCATCAACCATGCGAGTTGCTAAATGTTGTACCTTCATTAAATTTAACCATATTGCTACACTTGGAGGCAACTCTCTTCTCTTTTATACTCTGTAGCTCCTGCTGGATTTTGCTTCTAATCCCTTTGTGGAGGCTTCCATTTGTGAATGGACATTTTATGGTTACACAACTTGGTCACATTGCTATAATCTTTTTATATGGACTATAAACTGAAAGACCTATGAATAAATGGTTGTGAAACGAATCACCTGAGTTTCCATTATTTCTTATGGGGAAATTCGCTTTGATATACAGGTGCTTTGGATTACAAGCATGTTTTCGGAACAAATTATGCTCGCAATCCTAGGTTTTACTGTACATTCAAAATTATTATTACATAATGGTTGACAGTCTAATAAAATTCATACATTGACACATACACATGGGATATATAATGCATATATACATATAATAAACATATTGCAGTTATGCCTGTGCAGCCTGCTGACCTAAATTAAATTTCAATAAATAGCAATAAAAAAGATGGAATATATTAGGGAAAACATTCATAGTGTGCCTCCCCAATGGGGCATAGAATTTATATATGTTTCCCTGAACCATTTTCTGTGGATGTTTATATTTTGTTCACATGCTGCCATCTAGTGACCTTTTGTGGTAATGCATTTGTTTTTTATATGTCCTTTCCCTGATGTTATGACACACTTCCTTTGTATGTAATGCTCCACCCTTTCTTCCTGAGATTATGTTTCCTGTGTCATGGATGCAGCTAATAGGCCACATGTAGTAGGACACCTGTATTCTGCATAGTAAGTGTAGCGGGTATGTACTTTCCCGGGTGTAAATTTGAACTTGGCAGAGACATCCGTGATGTGTAATTCCCTGCAGCCCAGCAGGTGGCGCTGTCGCCCTGGGCTGGGGTTGAATCATTGCTGTGTGCCGGGCTTCCTTTTTGTCCTCCCTCGGGAGCGGTATGGTGGGGCGGGGAACCCCCTGTGCTTGCTGGGAGAGGGTATAAAGGGGCCGGCCATCTTTGTCACGGGGTTGAGTCCCAGGCACCTTCAGCCTGTGGGCGGTGGTTCGTGTCGGTCCTTTAGGCGGCCTAGGCCTAGAGGACAGCCGGAGGTCGTGTTCCATCCCAGGCACCTTTAGCCTGGGGTGAGGTACTCGGATAGAGGTCTGCAGCTCAGTGCCCAACACTGAGTTCCACGAGGGAAGGAGATCCTAGGGTACCCAGGGATTGGGTATCCGAATCCGGAAGGCGTAATGGACGGGGGGAGCTCCTCATTCGAAGACCTGGTGCAGCATATTGCCAGTGACGGGTGAGTCTCTCATCGGAGACCGCCTGGAGGGAAATTCCCACTCGCTCGGGGACTGCAACTCACTTTCAGGGAGGAAAGTGGAGAACACATTGTGTCTGGGCCTACTCGCATCCATACCTCCTTTTCTGTTCTGTTTCTACCAAGGGAGTTCAACTGATTGTGTTCATTCAAGAAGAATAAAGGAGTGTTGAACTTTAATGGTGTGGGGCTCATTTCCTGACAGACATTGTTCAAGGTAACTCTCGGTGGAGGCTCCAGGTGCACAGCACTGACCCGAAGGTAAAAGAACTTTGCTTATATCACACTGACACCTGTGGTGGAGGCCAGGCGTGGTGTCCCCGCTCCCTTCCCCTCTAAAAGTACCCCTAGACAAGAGAAGAGATGAACTGAAGACGAAGAGGGGAGTGAGGAGGGCGCTACACGTGGGGGCTCATCCGGGATAGTGTTTGTGCACCACAATATTGAACGTGTCTGCTGGAAGAGTTACGCGAGTAGGCAGGCCTTCATTGGCCGAAGTGCATCCCTGCTCGAAGTTGTGGACATGACCCAATGAAGGGAAAGGCCCGCGCAGAAGAGTGGAAAAAGGGGAAAGTTCAGCTGTGTGAAGTACTACACGTGGGAGCTTCTATTGCACTGTGCCACCAGGCACACCCCCATCGCTTAGTTCGTGGGCATGACTCAGAAACAGAAAAGAAGAAAAGCCCGCAAACTGGAGCAAAGGGGAGGAGTCCAATACGTGTGAAGGACTACACGTGGGACGTTGGCGCAAAAACTTTGCAGTGTGCGATGGATCAGCAACAGGTCGCCATGTTCGGACATACATCGTGGATTCCAGTTCACCCTTCCACCACGACATTGACTGCTGCTGCTCCGGTAACAGATACGGGGATCCGGCTAAAGCCAAGGGGTCGATTTGCCCTGTATTCGTGCATGGACGTTGAGGCCCTGGGTGTGATTTGTCCCGGCTGTTCGGGACTGGTGTGCCAACTGAAGCCATTCGGGCGATGTGAGGCCTGTGGGGAGTTTCTGTTCGAAGTGGATCCGCGGTTGAGAAGCCGAGAACCATCTACCCTGGCCGTGCTACGGGCAACACCACTCAGAGAGGAGGAATCACTGCTGTGACAGCCATCCCTGCGCACACTGCAGCGACCGCGGAGGAGGTCGTAAAAACTCAACGGGAGAAATCCGAGGATGCTGACTCGGTCACCACTGTCTCGCAGCATCCACCACCGAAGAGAAAGACCGGCATGGTAGCCCCGACCAGCGGTTGTGGTGGACCGTCTCGCCCCCTTACGCCCGGCCCGGATGGATCCGTCGACAAGAGTTCCGGACGTCCCATTTCAAGTAAAGGCCGAGGTAAGCCTGGCGGAGAGATTTGGTGTGTGGGAAGAGGTGAAAGCTCGGTCTTCAATACAGGGTACCTGCCTGCGGAGGAGTGTGACACCTCTGACCTAGAGTCGCTCTCGGACATGGGAGACGACGTTGCAATAGATGAACTGTTTGCAGAAAAGGGCTGGGACAAAGTACCTCTCGCTTCATTCCGGAGGACCAGGGATCCACCCATGTCTACAGGGGAAAGTACACTCCGGGTGGAGGCACCAGCGCCTGAAGAGAGGTCCCGTCCCCAGCCTGCCTCTACATCTCCGGTGCCATCTGTACCGAAGACTGGAGAAAAGAGACTGTTACTGCGGGCACCAATGCCCAGATCAGACGTGCTCAAGGTCCCTCGTCACCTGGACTCAATAGTTTTGCCTGGCGAAGGGGACAAAGCTACCATGCCTCCTTTGGTGAGACTACAACGCCTATTTGGCCAGAAGGTTGCTGCAGAATACAGGTGGGAGTATCCGTACTTGCCGAAGGGACTGCTCTATGAGGTGGAAGTGTGTCGGGAGCGCTGGTACAATGACTTTGTGTGGACCCACCTTCAGGTTCCCCACGCCCGCAGGTACCTGGCATGCTCTCCAAAGGCCTCTCAACATTTTAAAGACTGCAAGGCAGAGTGGATGTTGGGACGGCACATCCATGCAGACAAGGTGTTGATCCGGCGCAAGGAAGGAGAAGATGTGGAGTATCATCTGGAGACCATGGATCAACACTTGAAGCCACTTGTTCTGCCCCATCCCCGTTTTTACCTGTAGGAGAGAAAAGACTCCATTCTTATCATGCTGCTGAACTTTCTGGGGCCCGTTGCTTTTGTGCCCAAAGAAATGAAGGACTGTTCCTGTTGTTCTTCACTTTATGCAAGAGATTATGGACTCTGGGTAGATAGGGCCAAAGAAAAGAGGAAAGTCCCATGAGTGCAGTTACCGCGGTGCTGTCACCAGGTGGCAGTGTTGCGCAACGTTAAACACTTTTCACGCACTCACTCTTTGGAGAAAAGGGATTTCTTCCTGGAGAAGTTTCTTTTCTCTCACACGAATACATGTGTCAGGGTTATGTGTGCTGATTTCTTTCTTTTCCCTCTGCAGGAGAACATCCCATCAAGACCACTGAGTATGGGGTGGGTCTTAGTCAGGATGGGTGGGAAAAGTAAAATGTGAATATGTGATTCTAAGTTGTGGTTTAATGCTGTTGTTTCTCTTCTTTCTTTCTTCCCTTTTTATTACAGGGCTCAGACACAGTATTTTAGTTGGGTAGTTTTCTAAAAGTTTTATTTTTGTGCAATTGTTAGTTGGTCTCTGGATTGGATTATGTCAGCCGTTGAGGGCATGATTTACTCCAGACACTGGGGACCAGTGTCAAACCACCAGGGGGAGAGTGTAGCGGGTATGTACTTTCCTGGGTGTAAATTTGAACTTGGCAGAGACATCAGTGATGTGTAATTCCCTGCAGCCCAGCAGGTGGCGCTGTCGCCCTGGGCTGGGGTTGAATCATTGCTGTGTGCCGGGCTTCCTTTTTGTCCTCCCTCGGCAGCGGTATGGTGGGGCGGGGAACCCGCCGTGCTTGCTGGGAGAGGGTATAAAGGGGCCGGCCATCTTTTTCACAGGGTCGAGTCCCAGGCACCTTCAGCCTGTGGGCGGTGGTTCGTGTCGGTCCTTTAGGTGGCCTAGGCCTAGAGGACAGCCGGAAGTCGTGTTCCATCCCAGGCACCTTTAGCCTGGGGTGAGGTACTCGGATGGAGGTCTGGAGCTCAGTGCCCAACACTGAGTTCCGCGAGGGAAGGAGATCCTAGGGTACCCAGGGATTGGGTCTCCGAATCCAGAAGGCGTAATGGACCGGGGGGAGCTCCTCACTCGAAGACCTGGTGCAGCATATTGCCAGTGGCGGGTGAGTCTCTCATCAGAGACCGCCTGGAGGGAAATTCCCCGTCGCTCGGGGACCGCAACTCACTTTCAGGGAGGAAAGTGGAGAACACATTGTGTCTGGGCCTACACGCATCCACACCTCCTTTTCTGTTCTGTTTCTACCAAGGGAGTTCAACTGATTGTGTTCATTCAAGAAGAATAAAGGAGTGTTGAACTTTAATGGTGTGGGGCTCATTTCCTGACAGACATTGTTCAAGGTAACTCTTGGTGGAGGCTCCAGGTGCACAGCACTGACCTGAAGGTAAAATAACTTTGCTTATATCACACTGACACCTGTGGTGGAGGCCAGGCGTGGTGTCCCCGCTCCCTTCCCCTCTAAAGGTACCCCTAGACAAGAGAAGAGACGAGCTGAAGATGAAGAGGGGAGTGAGGAGGGCGCTACATAAGCTACAGACAATATCATCTTTTGACCACTGTACAGGACGCCAAGGTTGGGTCCTGGAGGGGTGCTATGTAGCACCAATATTTGGGTTATGGTCCCTTTAACGAGTGGTAATAGTGTTCAGGAGGTCACCCAATGGGTGAGGAATTTCTGGCAAAATAAATAGTCCAGAGAGGACTGGCTCGCAGTCCTCTTTGTCTTAATAGAGAGGTATTTGGGGCCCGGAATTTCGGAGGCTCTAAAGTGACATTCGGGTGGGATAGAGCCTCCACTCCTGACCACTGGGAGTCAGCACACAGGGGGTTAAGGGCTTCCAGGAAGACAGCTCATAAAACAGGAAGTGATGCTAGAGGTGTGGGGAAGGAGTATGAGGATTGCACCTGTGGAGAGGAGCTGTCTGTTTGCTGGGAGCTTGGAAAGATTCAGCAAGGGCTCTGGAAGTTCCCCTACAAAACTGTATGTGTCTTTCCTTTGGTTTATTTTTGTGCTGAAGACAAGCAGGACTTTTGATTTATGCTGGAAGATAAGTGGACTTTAGTTTATACTTTTCTGTGTGCTGAATTAAGCGTTATTTTTGCTTTATTCACAAATAAAAGCCTTTCTGTTTAAAAGTCAACAGTTTATGCACTTAGTCCCGTGGAGCTATAATCCCCAAAAGTTCACACCACATATATACCACAATCTATTCATCTGTTGTATCCTGTCATCTGCTGTAACCTGATGTTTCAGAATAAAACACCTCTGTGGATGGAAACGGTATTGGTGAGTTCAAGCTATCTGATAAGGATTGTCCTCAGTGATTATATCTTATACAGGCCAGGCATAGAGGTCTCATAAGGGATAATCACTTCACAACATTCGGAGTCAGAAAAGTCAAAAGATGTATAGAATTCCTACAGCCTTCTGTGTATATGTGTGTGCCTGTTCTGCAATCATGCTCGGTGCCATCCACCATCTTGTGAAAGCACATGATCGCACAAGCTTGCTGCACCTCATGTGAATGTTAAAAACTGTTTCTCTACATTGAACTGTGTTACCCCACCTGTCTAAGCTGCTGTTCGTCTTCTTAAAGAGACAGTACCATTTCTAGCTAAACGTGAAAAATGTCTAGACAAGACTCTCAGCACCCTTTTGTGGCTGAACCAACGCAGATTCATTATGCCTCTGAACCCGCAGACCTACAGGGAGCAGATTCTGCAGATATTGCCGAACAGAGTGTAAGACCCAAACGTACAATAAAACTGACACAGAAACTCAGAGAAAACGATGAAACTACTAGAAATGAGTTCTCCAGGAATCTGTCATACTTATGGGATAGAACTTCACACTGCATGTCAGTTTTATCACACTTTAATGATCAACCAGCTGAACTAAGAGACTCTATAGATTGCTTATCTATCGCGTATGAACGCTACCAACGGGTGTTTGCAAAATACACAGCTTTATTGCAGGACTGTAATATAGAGGACTCTTCAGCAGAACTGACCAGGGCTGATGCACTAAACCAACAAAGGGATCTCTTAGTGCAAAATGCTCAGTATAAGGCAGAACTCCGCATTGCTCAACTGCAGGAGACCAGCTCTCACAGATCCACATCAACCAAGCACACTGCACGTTCTTCTAGATCCTCTCGCTCCAGAAGTTCAACAATAAGCAATAAGATAATAGAGGCCCATGCTGATGCGGAATCAAAAAGAGTGCAAACCTCCTTTACCAGAAAGGAAGCAGAAATAGAAACACAAAAGGCAAAGATGCAAGCAGAAATAGAAACACAAAAGGTAAAGATGCAAGCAGAGATGGAAGCTCACCAAGCAGAGATGGAAGCTCAACAAGCAGAGGCAGATTCCCAGTTAAAGATTCTGCAAATGGAAAGGGAGGAAGCAGCTGCCCTAGCAAGGCTGAGAGTACTCGAACAAGCAATGGGAGAAAGTGCTAACTCAGACTGTTCCATCCCAGCGGAACTGCAAGACCCAGTTTAACGCACCAGTGAATATGTACTAAAGCATAATATTTGCAATGATACAGAGTCATCTCCTTTACTTCCTACTAACACTGTTCTGACTCTCAACATTGAGACCTCTCAGCTCCAAATGCCTAATAGGGATGAGCTTCGTGTTCGAGTCGAACATACGTTCGACTCGAACATTGGCTGTTCGATCGTTCGACGAAGATCGAACGATTTGGGCCGTTCGCGCCAAATTCGAGTGACGCGAACGGCCCACAATGCACTACGCCATCGCAGTGTCATCCAGGCGCTGTGATTGGCCAAGCATGCACTGTGACCCCGCATGCTTGGCCAATCACAGCGCCGGCAGCGAGGAGAGCAATGATTGGCCACAGGCAGGATGCCTGTGGCCAATTATTGCTGAGGGTGTTTAGTACACGCCCCACACTATAAAAGGCCGCCAGCACGGCGGCCTAGTGTAGTGTGTAACGGAGCAGGGATAGAGTAGCATAGGCAGGGACAGTGACTGTTATTTCTTTCTTGCTTAACCTGGATTCCTTTAGTTTAGGGAAAGAGAAGGATAGGTAGGGAGAGTGTCAGTGTGTTTTGTGCTTCTGCTATAGTGTGCTTAAAAAAAACATTTATTCTAGGGACAGAAAACTCTAGGTAGGGACAGTGTCAGTTTCTTTCACTCTGCAAGTCCTTGTTTCCAGGGACCTGTAAGGACAGTGAGTTAATTGTCCTTGTGCTATATTGTGCTTAAAAAAAACATTTATTCTAGGGACAGAAAACTCTAGGTAGGGACAGTGTCAGTTTCTTTCACTCTGCAAGTCCTTGTTTCCAGGGACCTGTAAGGACAGTGAGTTAATTTTCCTTGTGCTATATTGTGATTAAAAAAAACATTTATTCTAGGGACAGAAAACTCTAGGTAGGGACAGTGTCAGTTTCTTTCACTCTGCAAGTCCTTGTTTCCAGGGACCTGTAAGGACAGTGAGTTAATTTTCCTTGTGCTATATTGTGATTAAAAAAAACATTTTTTCTAGGGACAGAAAACTGTAGGTAGGGAGAGTGTTTTTTTTCTTTCACTCTGCAAGTCCTTGTTTCCAGGGACCTGTAAGGACAGTGAGTTAATTTTCCTTGTGCTATATTGTGCTTAAAAAAAACATTTTTTCTAGGGACAGAAAACTGTAGGTAGGGAGAGTGTTTTTTTTCTTTCACTCTGCAAGTCCTTGTTTCCAGGGACCTGTAAGGACAGTGAGTTAATTGTCCTTGTGCTATATTGTGCTTAAAAAAAACATTTATTCTAGGGACAGAAAACTCTAGGTAGGGACAGTGTCAGTTTCTTTCACTCTGCAAGTCCTTGTTTCCAGGGACCTGTAAGGACAGTGAGTTAATTTTCCTTGTGCTATATTGTGCTTAAAAAAAACATTTATTCTAGGGACAGAAAACTCTAGGTAGGGACAGTGTCAGTTTCTTTCACTCTGCAAGTCCTTGTTTCCAGGGACCTGTAAGGACAGTGAGTTAATTGTCCTTGTGCTATATTGTGCTTAAAAAAAACATTTATTCTAGGGACAGAAAACTCTAGGTAGGGACAGTGTCAGTTTCTTTCACTCTGCAAGTCCTTGTTTCCAGGGACCTGTAAGGACAGTGAGTTAATTTTCCTTGTGCTATATTGTGATTAAAAAAAACATTTTTTCTAGGGACAGAAAACTGTAGGTAGGGAGAGTGTTTTTTTTCTTTCACTCTGCAAGTCCTTGTTTCCAGGGACCTGTAAGGACAGTGAGTTAATTGTCCTTGTGCTATATTGTGCTTAAAAAAAACATTTTTTCTAGGGACAGAAAACTCTAGGTAGGGAGAGTGTTTTTTTTTTTTCACTCTGCAAGTCCTTGTTTCCAGGGACCTGTAAGGACAGTGAGTTAATTGTCCTTGTGCTATATTGTGCTTAAAAAAAACATTTATTCTAGGGACAGAAAACTCTAGGTAGGGACAGTGTCAGTTTCTTTCACTCTGCAAGTCCTTGTTTCCAGGGACCTGTAAGGACAGTGAGTTAATTTTCCTTGTGCTATATTGTGCTTAAAAAAAACATTTATTCTAGGGACAGAAAACTCTAGGTAGGGACAGTGTCAGTTTCTTTCACTCTGCAAGTCCTTGTTTCCAGGGACCTGTAAGGACAGTGAGTTAATTTTCCTTGTGCTATATTGTGATTAAAAAAAACATTTTTTCTAGGGACAGAAAACTGTAGGTAGGGAGAGTGTTTTTTTTCTTTCACTCTGCAAGTCCTTGTTTCCAGGGACCTGTAAGGACAGTGAGTTAATTGTCCTTGTGCTATATTGTGCTTAAAAAAAACATTTATTCTAGGGACAGAAAACTCTAGGTAGGGACAGTGTCAGTTTCTTTCACTCTGCAAGTCCTTGTTTCCAGGGACCTGTAAGGACAGTGAGTTAATTTTCCTTGTGCTATATTGTGCTTAAAAAAAACATTTATTCTAGGGACAGAAAACTCTAGGTAGGGACAGTGTCAGTTTCTTTCACTCTGCAAGTCCTTGTTTCCAGGGACCTGTAAGGACAGTGAGTTAATTGTCCTTGTGCTATATTGTGCTTAAAAAAAACATTTATTCTAGGGACAGAAAACTCTAGGTAGGGACAGTGTCAGTTTCTTTCACTCTGCAAGTCCTTGTTTCCAGGGACCTGTAAGGACAGTGAGTTAATTTTCCTTGTGCTATATTGTGCTTAAAAAAAACATTTATTCTAGGGACAGAAAACTCTAGGTAGGGACAGTGTCAGTTTCTTTCACTCTGCAAGTCCTTGTTTCCAGGGACCTGTAAGGACAGTGAGTTAATTTTCCTTGTGCTATATTGTGCTTAAAAAAAACATTTATTCTAGGGACAGAAAACTCTAGGTAGGGACAGTGTCAGTTTCTTTCACTCTGCAAGTCCTTGTTTCCAGGGACCTGTAAGGACAGTGAGTTAATTGTCCTTGTGCTATATTGTGCTTAAAAAAAACATTTATTCTAGGGACAGAAAACTCTAGGTAGGGACAGTGTCAGTTTCTTTCACTCTGCAAGTCCTTGTTTCCAGGGACCTGTAAGGACAGTGAGTTAATTTTCCTTGTGCTATATTGTGCTTAAAAAAAACATTTATTCTAGGGACAGAAAACTCTAGGTAGGGACAGTGTCAGTTTCTTTCACTCTGCAAGTCCTTGTTTCCAGGGACCTGTAAGGACAGTGAGTTAATTTTCCTTGTGCTATATTGTGATTAAAAAAAACATTTTTTCTAGGGACAGAAAACTGTAGGTAGGGAGAGTGTTTTTTTTCTTTCACTCTGCAAGTCCTTGTTTCCAGGGACCTGTAAGGACAGTGAGTTAATTGTCCTTGTGCTATATTGTGCTTAAAAAAAACATTTATTCTAGGGACAGAAAACTCTAGGTAGGGACAGTGTCAGTTTCTTTCACTCTGCAAGTCCTTGTTTCCAGGGACCTGTAAGGACAGTGAGTTAATTTTCCTTGTGCTATATTGTGCTTAAAAAAAACATTTATTCTAGGGACAGAAAACTCTAGGTAGGGACAGTGTCAGTTTCTTTCACTCTGCAAGTCCTTGTTTCCAGGGACCTGTAAGGACAGTGAGTTAATTGTCCTTGTGCTATATTGTGCTTAAAAAAAACATTTATTCTAGGGACAGAAAACTCTAGGTAGGGACAGTGTCAGTTTCTTTCACTCTGCAAGTCCTTGTTTCCAGGGACCTGTAAGGACAGTGAGTTAATTTTCCTTGTGCTATATTGTGCTTAAAAAAAACATTTATTCTAGGGACAGAAAACTCTAGGTAGGGACAGTGTCAGTTTCTTTCACTCTGCAAGTCCTTGTTTCCAGGGACCTGGAGAGACATTGAGTGAATTGTCCTTGTGCTATATTGTGATTAAAAAAAACATTTATTCTAGGGACAGAAAACTCTAGGTAGGGACAGTGTCAGTTTCTTTCACTGTGAAAGTCCTTGTTTCAAGGGACAGAGAAGGACACCTGAAGGTAGCCCTTATTGCTTTTTTCCCATCTCCCTGCAGGCCATCTATTAGAATGTCTGGAAGGCAAACAAGGAGAGGCAGACAGTCAGGAGGCAATAAAAGAGGGCAAGCAGGCTCTGTGTCTGGGGGCAACAGTGCTGGTCGTGGACGCGGTGCATTGTCATCAGCACATGGCCATGGGACACGCTTGTCCTTCTTTTCGGCAGCTGGACATGTTGAGCCACATCATGCCGAAGACTTGGTAGAGTGGATGACCAAGCCCTCCTCCTCCTCCTCATCCTCTCTCACCCAGGCTCAGGGTACTGGAAAAGCAGCTGCCAAAGCGTCGTCTTCCCTGGTATCAATGTCAGACAAATCATCAGTCACTCCTTCCCTAGACCCACCATGTCCTCCTCCTGAGGAGTCCCCCGAACTGTTTCAGCACAGTGTTGGGTACATGCTCCAGGAGGATGCCCAGCGTTTCGAAGGGTCTGATGATGAAACCCAGCTAGAGGAAGGCAGTAGCGTGAGAGCAGACAGAGGGGATGCTCAAGAAGGACACCAATCTGGCAGTCATGTTCCAGCAGCTGCAGCATACTGCCAGATTGGCTCCAGTGATGAGGAGGGAGGGGATGATGAGGTCAATGACTCCACGTGGGTGCCTAATAGGAGAGAGGAGGAGGAGGAGGAGGAGGCACATCTCCAACGAGGCAGGATGCCCTTTGGTGGCCAGCGTAAGGGCAGTACACCGACGGAATCACACCGCAGAGCTCCGCCTGTGCAGGGCGCTGCCTCTGCCCGTCATTCAAAAAGTTCTTTGGTGTGGGCCTTTTTTGAGGCTAGTGCATCAGATCGCACAGCTGCTGTTTGCAACATATGTCTCAAGCGTATATCGCGTGGCCAAAACATCAGCCGCTTGGGTACCACATGCCTGACCAGACATATGTTGACCTGCCATGCAGCTCGTTGGCAAGCCTACCTCAAAGACCCACACCAAAGAACAAAGCGGACCTCTCCTTGCACCGCATCAGCTGGGATCTCCAACCCCACTATAACTTCAGTCCTCTCTGAAACATGCACTGAGAGGAATGAAGGTGTAGAATTAGGTGTGTCACAGCCAAGTACTTGCGCCCACTCTGCTAGCAGTACACCGACGTCCGATTCTAGCAGGCAAATTTCCCTGCCCCAGCTGCTGGACCGTCGAAAGAAGTTCACTCCCAGCCATCCACATGCCCAGCGGTTGAATGCTAGCTTGGCTAAATTGCTAGCGCTTCAACTGCTGCCTTTTCAGTTGGTAGACTCGGCCCCCTTCCGTGAGTTTGTGCAATGTGCGGTTCCTCAGTGGCAGGTTCCCAAACGCCACTTTTTCTCACGGAAGGCTATTCCGGCTCTCTACCGGCATGTGGAAGGCAATGTCTTGGCCTCGCTGGACAGGGCGGTCAGCGGTAAGGTGCATATTACCGCTGACTCATGGTCCAGCAGGCATGGACAGGGACGTTACCTTTCTTTCACGGCCCATTGGGTCACTCTTTTGGCAGCTGGGAAGGATTCAGGACAAGGTGCAGTAGTGTTGGAGGTTGTCCCACCGCCACGCCTCCAAAATGCTACTACTGGTTGTGACACACCTCTCTCCTCCACCCCCTCCTCTTCTTCTTCCTCCATGGCCTCTTCCTGTGGTTTGTCCTATGAACCAGCGGTGCTCCGTAGCCGTTCACGGGGCTACGCAAGTACGCAGGCAAAAAGATGCCATGCCGTGCTTGCGCTGGTGTGTTTGGGGGACAGAAGCCACACTGGGGCAGAGGTCCTGTCTGCTCTGCAGGGCCAGGCCGAGAGGTGGTTGACGCCACGCCAGCTTAAGCCAGGAATGGTGGTTTGCGACAATGGCACCAACCTCCTCTCCGCCCTCCGACAGGGACAACTGACCCATGTGCCCTGTGTGGCTCACGTCCTTAACCTGGTGGTGCAGCGCTTCTTGGGCAGGTACCCGGGCTTACAGGATGTCCTGAGGCAGGCCAGGAAAGTCTGTGTGCATTTCCGCAGATCTTATAATGCCAGTGCTCGCCTGGCTGAGCTGCAAAAGGAGTTGAACCTGCCCAAGAACCGCCTTATATGTGACATGCCCACCAGGTGGAACTCAACGTTGGCCATGCTGCAGCGGCTGCACACGCAGCAGAGGGCCATCAATGAGTACCTGTGCGACTACGGCACCAGGACAGGGTCAGGGGAGCTTGGTTTTTTTTCTCCACGCCAGTGGGGCATGATCAGGGATGCATGCACTGTCCTGGCACCATTTGAGGAGGCCACGAGGATGGTGAGCAGTGACAGTGCATGCATCAGTGACACTGTACCTCTTGTCCACCTGTTGGAGCACACGCTGCGTGGAATAATGGACAGGGCACTTGAGGCAGAACAGAGGCAGGAAGAGGAGGACTTCCTTGCCTCTCAAGGCCCCCTTTACCCAGACAGTGTTCCTTCTGTCCCACCCATCGCACAGGAAGAGGAGGAGGAGGAGGAGGAGGAGGATTGTGTCAGCATGGAGGTGGAGGCTGGCACTCAGCATCATCAGCAGCAGTCTTTTAGGGATGATTTACAGTCCCAAGAAACCAGTGGACTTGTACGTGGCTGGGAGGAGGTGGCTGCGGATCATGTCGTCCTTAGTGACCCAGAGGACTCCGGAGCGAATGCCTCAGCAAACCTACGCTGCATGGCCTCCCTGATCCTGCAAAGTCTGCGGAAGGATCCTCGTATTCTTCGGATCAAGGAGAGGGACCATTACTGGCTGGCCACTCTCCTTGATCCACGGTACAAGGGTAAGGTTGCGGACCTTATGTTACCGTCGCAGAGGGAGCAGAGGATGAGACAACTCCGGGAGGCCTTGCAGAAAGGTCTGTGCAACGCGTTCCCAGAGACTGGGAGGTTACAAACTCCTGGTCCTGGACAACGAGTTGCTGAGGCTTCGGCCAGTCAAAGAAGGAGCGGTGGGGAAGGTGGCCGTCTGACCGATGCGTTCAGACAATTCTTTAGTCCGCAGCCCCAAAGTATGATCGGTTCCAGCAACCATCGCCAGCGTCTGATAAACATGGTGCAGGAATATCTAGGGGCAAGGTCAGACTTGGACACCTTCCCCACCGAAAATCCTCTGGCTTACTGGGTCTTGAGGATGGATCACTGGCCAGAGCTTGCACAGTATGCAATTGAGCTACTGGCCTGTCCTGCATCCAGCGTTCTTTCGGAACGCACATTCAGTGCTGCTGGAGGATTTGTCACGGATCACAGGGTGCGCCTGTCCACCGACTCGGTTGATCGACTGACTTTCATCAAGATGAACCAGTCTTGGATCACCACCAGCTACCACACACCTGATGCTGATATAACAGACTAATTGATTTTAAAATGTCACATCCCTTCAAGACTGATGCTGATGCTGAGTGCCTGTGCTGTTATGTTGACTGGCTATCCTCCTCCTCCGAGTCCTCAATGGTACGATTGATGATGATAGCTTGGAAGATCATTTTTGTTTATGGGTGCCGCCACCAGTGCCTAACGCCCAATTTTTCAGCCCCTGTTTAACAGTGGCGTGTAATTACAATTTTTGAAGCAATACTTTGCAACAGGGCTCATTGCTGTGCTCCAAGTACAGTATCTGTGAGGAGTTGCAGTGTTGTGCCACCAGTGCCTAAGGCCCAATTTTTCAGCCCCTGTTTAACAGGGGCGTGTCATTACAATTTTTGAAGCAATACTTTGCAACAGGGCTCATTGCTGTGCTCCAAGTACAGTATCTGTGAAGGGTTGCAGTGTTGTGCCACCAGTGCCTAAGGCCCAATTTTTCAGCCCCTGTTCAACAGGGGCATGTAATTACAATTCTTGATCTAATAATTCACAGCAGGGCCCATTGCTGCACCCACCAAGAGTAACTGTCAGGGCTTACAGTGTTGTGGCACCAGCACCACCATCAAAGGCCCAATTTTTACTACCACTGTTCAACAATTATATGTAATTAAAATTCCTGATATAATAGTTGACAGCAGGGCGTTCCAGCACCAACCAAGAGTAACTGTGAGTGCTTACAGTGTTGTGCCAACACCAACAACTAAGGGGCCTATTTCTGCAGAGTATATACGGCAGGTCCCTACTTTCAAACATCCAACTTACAAACGACTCCTACTTGCAAACGCAAGAAGACAACAGGAAGTGAGAGGAAATCTACCACTAGGAAGGAAAATTCTCTCCTGTAAGAATAAATATGGGAGAAAGGTGTCTCCTCTGTACTGATGCTTTATCAGCAATCCTTGTTTCAAGAAAAACACCACATTTCAAAAACAGTTGTCATTAGGACGGAAAGTGAGGTGAAATGTTCTGAACAGGGGCACAGACAGCAAAACAAATGTTACAGGGGTGATAACCCTTACCTATGTTTTCCAAAAAGTTTAAAAATAGATTTTTGGTCTGGAGCTACACTTCAACAATGTACCTGTTCAAAATTACAAACAGATTCTACATAAGAACAAACCTACAGTCCCTGTCTTGTATGCACCGCCTGTATACGGCTGTTCAGAGTATATAGGGCCTTTTTTATTTTATGTGCGGGGTTCCCCTTAATATCCATACAAGACCCAAAGGGGCTGGTAATGGGCTGGGGTAGGGGGGGGTCATGGGGTAGCTATGCCATTTTTCTTAAAGATTTTCATCCATATTACCGGGACCAGACATTACATTAAAGCCGCAAGCAGTTTTAAATGGCTTTTTTTTCCTTTAGAAGTGTCATTTTGTGCAGGGACAGTTCTAAACACGGGAAACACGTGGCACTTCACAGGCATACTTTAGACACCCCCCAGGTACGATATTTAAAGGAATATTTGACTTTTTTTTTTTCACTTTATGCATCATTAAAATGACTGCTCCCGGAAAACGACCGTTTTTAAAACTTATTTTTGCATTGATACATGTCCCCTGGTGCAGAACCCGGGTTCCCAAACCCTTTTTAGGACAATAACATGCATAATAGTTGTTATAATTAGCACTTTAGAATTCGAACGTTCGCATCCATTGTATTTAATAGGGTTCTAATGTTCGTTCGAACTTTCGGTCCGTTCGCGGGTTCTGGTGCGAACCGAACCCGGGGGTGTTCGGCTCATCACTAATGCCTAAGCCTCTTCAAGTCTACAACACAAGTGCATCTATGCAGCAAACCACATCACCTCTAGCTGACAACAAGATGACTTCCAGTGACAAGCCACAGCTCAAGCCACAGCCAGCAAAAGCCTTAGGGATTGCACCACAGTCAAACGCTCTTGCAACATCCTTTTATCCTGGTAAACCTCACCCTACTTCACCAAAGAACTTTAACACACGAGGGGCTCCAAGTTACTTTGGCACCAAAGAGTGAGAGATCACACTTGAATGACATTGCCAGATATATGGTACGCCGTGAGCTCATTACCACTACCCTCTCAAGGTTTGACGACTGTCCAGAGAGCTACAGGGCCTGGAGATCAACCTTCAAAGCTGCTATTGCTGATCTCAACCTTACTACCTGGGAGGAACTTGATTTTCTCATAAAGTGGCTGGAGCCAGAATCTGCAGATCGTGTTAAAAGACTGAGAACAGTGCATGTTGACCACCCAGATGCAGGTCTTGTTGCTGCAAGGGCAAGACTTGAGCAAGCATATGGTAGCTCTGAAGCCATAGAAAGCGCTCTATTCAAGAGACTGCAAAACTTCCCAAAAATAGGGAACAAAGACTATCGCAAGCTCCAAGATCTGAGTGACCTTCTCATGGAGCTGGAGTTGGCAAAGACAGACCCACGCCTACCTGAACTAAGCTTCTTGGACACTGCTCATGGTGTCAATCCAGTGGTGTCTAAACTGCCATACGGCCTGCAAGAGAAATGGGCACAACAGGGCTCAAGGTACAAAAGAGACTATTACGTATCTTTTCCTCCATTCGCACATTTTTGCAGGTTCATCAGTGATCAAGCCTGGACGAGAAACGATCCCAGTTTCAGCTTCAATGAACCCAACTTGCCTGCTTCATCATCATAATCTTCATCAAGGTATGATAACACAGCAGCTAAACGTAAAGACTTAAATAGAGCAATATCTGTTAAAAGGACAGATATCACACCACCCGTGTCCTCTCCTGCTCACCAGAGCGATTCGGGTGACAGAGATAAAGACCCTAATTGTCAGTACCCTATTCACAAGAAGCCTCGCCACCTAAAGAAATGTCGTGGGCTTAGGGCAAAGACGTTACAAGAGCGCAGGGACATTCTTCAGAAACTTGGAATATGCTACAGGTGCTGTGCTTGTTATAGACATTTTGCTAAAGACTGTAAAGTTGTCATCAAGTGCACAGAATGCAGTAGCGACAGACATGTTACAGCCATGCATCCGGGCCCACCCTCAGACAATTCACAGCAGCCTCATACCTCCAGCCCTGTCTCAAATCATGGTGGGGAGCAACAAGGTCATGCTCCCGCCACAGCTAATGTTTCCTCTTCATGCACAGAAGTCTGTGGAGAAGACTTAGATCACAAATGCTGTGCTAAGATATGCCTAGTCAAGATATACCCAAAGGGCCAACCTGAGGAAGCTATTACTGTAGGATGTATGCCATAATAGATGAACAGAGCAACAGATCCCTGGTTAAGCCTAAATTCTTTGAGATCTTTGGTATAGAGGGACATGCATCACCATATACTCTCAGAACCTGTTCTGGTCGTGAAGAGACCTTCGGCAGAAGGGCCGATGGGTTCATGGTCTCTCATAGCAATAAGAGAGAGGGCATACCCCTACCAACATTAGTTGAGTGTGAGCAGATACCAGACGAAAGGGAAGAAATTCATATAACCATCCTCACTTAAGGCACCTTGTTAATGATTCCTGCAATGGACATGAATGCTGAAATCTTGATCTTGCTAGGAAGAGACATTCTCAGAGTACATAAAGTACGCAAGCAGTGCAATGGACCTGATGATGCCCCTTACGCACAAAAATTTGATCTAGGCTGGGTAATCGTGGGTGACGTATGCTTGGATAGAATCCGTATATCATCCAAGATCCACTCCTTCAAAACTTACATGTTGGGAAATGGACGTGCATCCCACTTCAAACAGTGCCCTCCCCTTATGAAGTAAAAGAGAAGCCTCTTGGCATCATACAAGTACCCAATGTCACTTCTATCCTTTGGGATGACAACCTAGGTACCACAAGCGATGACAAAAAATGGCCTTGTCAGTTGAAGTCAGAGAGTTCATCAAAATAATGGACAAAAAATTCTTCCAGGATGAGTCTAACAGCTGGGTTGCACCATTACCTCTTCGTGCTACAAGGGTTAAACTCCAAACCAATCGTGAACAGGCTCTATCCAGATTCAACTCACTTCAGCGAACTCTAAAGAACAGGCCTGAAATGAAGGAGCATTTTCTCGCCTTTATGAAAAGGGTCTTTGAAAATGATCACGCCGAACCAGCTCCACCATTTCAAAGACACGATGAGTGCTAATACCTACCTTTCTTCGGAGTGTATCATCCATGTAAGCCAAAGCAAATCAGGGTAGTATCTGACTCCAGTGCCAAGCATCAAGGCGTATCCCTGAACGACGTTCTTCTCACTGGTCCAAACCTAACCAACAACATTGTAGGTGTACTTATGAGGTTTAGAAGAGAGCCAGTTGCCATCCCTGCTGACAATGAACAAATGTTTCATTGCTTCATTGTACGTGAAGACCATAGGAACTTCCTAAGGTTTCTGTGGCACCGTGACAACAACATGGACAATGGGATGATTAAATACCGCATGAAGGTACAAGTTTTCGGAAATAGTCCCTCACCTGCTGTTGCAACATACAGTTTACGAAGAACTGCCCTTGATGGAGAAAAGGACTATGGCGTGGATGCTCGACTCTTTATTGAGAGAGACTTCTATTTGGACGATGGACTTAAATCTTTGTCAACAGATGAAGAAGCCATAGACCTTCTCCGAAGGACACAGGGTATGCTTTCTGAGGCTAACCTCAGACTACACAAAATTGCTTCACATAGTGTTGCTGTTATGAAAGCCTTTTAACCTGGCAATCATGCCACAGGGTTTAAAGACCTAAATCTGAAGTGCGCATGCGTGAAGGATCCGTGATAGCCGCCTAAGCATGGAGCTCTGCACCACCTCAGACCAAGGCTCCCACAGCACCCGCTATAGCCACAATCGGCCCGATTTTTCTAGGCGACCGGACCCCAGCACCCCCGGAGAGCATGTCAAACCCGGCTTCCAGGCGCAATCTGGAGCCGGAATTCTCAGCCTCCACCCAGCCTGGGTGCACCAAGATGGCCGTCGCGGCAGACACAGCCACTCAGCCTTGTGTCTCCCTCATGGAAGAACAGCTGGAACACAGGCAAGTCCTCTCCCCAGCCCTCCTACACTTCCCCCCAGGGCTCCACAGACAAAGCCAGCAGGACATGATACCCTCCCCAGCCTCCACAGAGTCCCTACTCTGCCACTCATTTGGAGACCAAGCTTTCTCCCCCGCAGGACCAGCAATGTCTGCATACACAGACTTTCTCCATCATGATTCCCCAGCCCAAGACCATCCTTTTTTTTATCAATAACTGTTTTATTTGAAGTTATGTCAGTTACAATTATAATGCTTTGATCTTACAACAAACACAGTAATTGCTTTTTCTTCTTGGTTACATGTTTGTAATAGTTCCTTAGCGTGTAAGCACCGTACATCTGGCATCTATGCAGATTACTGGTCTCATCAGATTATCTTATCATTTACATACCGTGCTATCAACCAAATCTTTGAACTGATAAGGCTATTAGATATTCAAGTACATGGGTCCCAGAGGGACTCCCAGAGAAAGGGAAAGAGTAGAGAGGAAAAAGGAGAGAAGAAAAGAAAGAAAAAGGAGAGGGAAAGAATAAAGGGGAGAAGGAGAGAGAAGATGGGGGAGAGAGGGGGGGGGGGAATGTCATCAAAGTGTACCTGGCTCTGAATCACCGTGGTCCTCCCGGCGGCGCCACAGCTCCCAGACCATGTTGTGAGAGTCAAGGCGATCATGAATCCTCGCCGTCATCCTCTCCATTGATTCTACATCCCTAATCCTGGCATACAGCGCTCCCTCTGAAGGGGGGGAGCTGCGCTTCCAGTTCAGTGCCACCAAGCAGCGAGCTGCCGTAAGGACATGTCTGGTTAGTTTCTTGTATGGGCGAGGGGCCTTCAGAGACATCAGTCCCAGCAGGAAAAATTTGGGGGTGAATGGTACTTCCGTTTCTAGGAGGTGAGTCAGAAGTTGGTGAACTGAGTGCCAGTAAGGGGTTATCAGCGGGCACTCCCAATAGGTATGATATAGTGTTCCCTTTGCTCCCTGGCATCTCCAGCATCGGTCCGAACTGGCCGGGTGGATGGCATGGAGGACATCAGGAGTCAAGTACCAGAAGTACAGTATCTTGTATATATTCTCCTTGTATAGCGTGCATATCGACGTTTTGGATGCTTGTTTCCATATGGCCCTCCATTGTTCCAGGGGTATCTCCTCTCCCAATGCCTTTTCCCACTTGATCATGTAATTGTGTTTGCCCATTGAGTCAAAGGGCCTCTCATTCAATATTTTGTAAATATTTGAGATCAGACCTCTCTAGGCAAAGCCTACCAGAATGAGGTTCTCAAAAGGGGTAGGGGGGGAAAATTGCAGAGTTGGTGCGAAGGACAAGGCATAGTGGCGGATTTGGAGATACCCGTAGAAAGCCTGCTTAGGGAGGCCATATTGGGACTGCAGGTCGGCAAAGGGACGCAGTTTACGGGTGCGAGGATCCACCAAATTTCCAAAATGGAAGAGGTTTCTCGTAGTCCAGGGGGAGGACATTTGGTAGGTTAAGCTATCTGGCATTTTGGGGTTACAAGCAAATGAGGTCAGGAGCGAGCTGTCAGAGACAAGTCTATGTTGTTGTGTCAGTTTACGCCACATCCTCCTGAGCTGTGCCATCGGGCCTAGCAATCGTGCTGGCTCTACCTCTGCGTTCGCATTCCACAGAAGGTTGTTTGGGTGTATCGGAGCTAACCACAGTTTCTCTATCTCGGTCCATTTGTTATAGGAACGGAGCGTGAACCAAGAAGTTATTGCCCTCAGTTGTGCCGCCTGGTAGTATTTAGTGAGAGTGGGGAAAGCTAGGCCCCCATCCGACCTGGCCGCCTGCAACACCGACTGTGGGATTCTATGTCTCCCGTAGTTCCAGGTGAATCATAGTAGGTCGGCTTGTAAGTGTTTCAATTGGCCATAGGGGACGGGGATGGGCAAGGTCTGAAAGAGATACAACAGTTTTGGGAGGACCGTCATCTTCACAGATGCGATCCTTCCGAGTAGAGAGATGTGGTGCTTTTTCCATTGCTGGAGGAGGGTCCTGATATTGTGGAAGAGGGGGGGGAGTTTTCTTGGTAAAGAGTAGAGTATTGTGGGGTAATATTAATTCCCAAGTATTTTAGGGCAGTATTTTTCCAGCTATAGGGGAAATTGGCTTTCAGGTGTTCTACCTCACCCTCTGGTATATTGAGTGGGAGGGCCTCCGACTTTGATGCATTGATTTTGTATCCCGATAGAGCCCCATAGCGGTCTAGTTCCGCGTGAAGGATTGGAAGGGAAGTCCTGGGTTGAACTAAGGAGAGAATGATGTCATCTGAAAACAGGGAGATTTTAAACTCCCTGTTCCGAACCCCTATGCCCTTAATGTCCGGGTTGCCACGGATTGACGCTGCTAGGGGTTCAACACATAGTGCAAAGAGCAGGGGTGAGAGTGGACACCCCTGTCTGGTACCATTCTGTATTGGCAACGGGGCGGACAGGGCGAAGGGGGTCCTGACTTGGGAAGATGGGTTTGAATATAGGTGTTGTATGGCTCTATAGAAGGGCCCCCTGAATCCCACATGGCGGAGCGTGGCGAACAGGAAGGGCCACCCCAGGCGGTCAAACGCTTTTTCTGCGTCCAAGCTCAACAGCAGGGCCTGTGCGCCCTCCCTGTTCACCACCTCAACCAGGTCTATTATCTTCATAGTATTGTCACCCGCCTGGCGGAAAGGGACGAATCCCACCTGATCTTTATGGATCAGGGAGGGTAAGACCGTGTTCAGGCGCATAGACAGGAGTTTAGTGAATATTTTAAGGTCCGAGTTCAGCAGGGCAATTGGTCTGTAGTTAGCGGAGAGGGAGGGGTCCTTCCCGGGTTTGGGGATCACTGTGATAAAGGAGCTCTGCATATCTCTCGGGATCGGAGTGTCATGAAGGAAGGCATTGAAGAGCCTGCACATGTAGGGGAGGAGAGGAGGGAGAAATTCCTTGTAGTACTCGTATGGGAAGCCGTCCGGGCCTGGGGCTTTGCGATTGGGTAGGGATTTGATGGTCTGCTCTATTTCCTCTTGCGTGATCGGAGCATTCAAAGCATCCAGATCTGTGGACTGGAGCCGTGATACACCGCTAAGATCTAGGTATTGCTGAATACGGTTAGTCAGGTCAGGCGTGGGGGGGTTTGCGGGGATATCAGAGTTATTATACAAGGCCTTGTAGAAGACTTCAAAGGAATGGGCTACGTCAGTGGGGTGGGAGACCAGGCGGCCCGCGCTATTTTGGATCTGATGTGGGGTCGACACTTGAGCGTTGTCCCGGAGCTTACGGGCTAGAAGCGTATGGGCCTTATTCCCCTTGTCATAGAACATCTGTTTTAGTTTGAGTAAGGCTTTTTCTACCCTGTTCAGGGCTAGGTCTCCCAACGTTGCCCTGAGGGCCGTAATTTTTTTCAGGAGAACCAGAGTTGGGTTGGATTGAAGTTGCTTTTCTAGATTCCTAAGCTCCTGTTCTGTGTGCTTCTGCAGGGCCTGTGAGTCCCTTTTCATGGTTGAGGAGAGGGCTATGCATCTGCCCCTCATCACCGCCTTATGGGCTTCCCAAAATGTGGATATAGATACATCCCCCGTGTCATTGTCTGCCATATAATGTTGTAGCGTGGTATTTAGTTCAGTTTTTGAGGGGAGGTGTTGCAGTAGGAACGTATTTAGACGCCAGGTGCACGGTCTACGTGTTGGGGCATCTAAGTCCAGGGTTAACTCTACCGGGGCGTGGTCCGACCACGAGATCGGCAGGATCCGCGCAGTTCGAGTCATACGTAGGGTTGCATTGTTAACAAAGAAGTAATCTATGCGGGAGTGCGTGCGATGGGGGGCCGAATAAAAGGTGTACTGTCGGTCTCCAGGATGGAGAGCCCGCCAGGCATCAAAGAGGGCATACCTTCTGGTAATTTGGCGGAAAAGCTGCGAATCTCTAAGTGCTCTCGGTGTGGGCGCCCTAGGGCCCACCCCCTGGCGATCCGCCATCTCCGATTGGGTTAGGTTAAAGTCCCCCCCACCACCAACACCCCATGATCCGAGCGGAATAGGCGAGCTAGCATTTTATTTAGGAATCCTGTCTGCCTGACATTGGGGACATAGACCACACAAAATGTGATCTCCTTGTCCAGCCATAGGCCTCTGAGTATGAGAAAGTGGCCTTGGGGGTCGCTGTAGTGGGACGAGTACGTGAAGGGGGACCCTTTTTTGATTAGGATAGCCACCCCCGCCCTCTTGTGGGGTCCTGATGACAGGTAGATTTGAGAGTAGTACCTGGAGGCGAATTTAAAGGTGCCCTCTTTGTCAAAGTGAGTTTCCTGTACCAGTATGACATTCGCTCCTGACTGTCTAAACTCCCTCAGTGCCAGATGCCTTTTATGGTTAGAATTCAGGCCATGAACATTTAAGGATACAATCTTAGCCATGGGAGCTAGGATGGGGGGCATAAATACTCATCTGGTGTTGTTGAGGATGGTCCGGGCAGTCACGGTCAGGGATGGGCGCCACACGGGAGGAGATCCGAGAGGATTGGTGACTTTGCTTAGAAAGCCAGGCGATGACAAAGGAAGGGAGGGGATTAGGAAAAGCTAGGAGAAAGAGAAAAGTAATTAGTATGGTAATATCATGCATAAACATAGAAAACAACATCCACAGACCCGATTGGACCAGCCGGCCCAGGTCCAGGAGGCCTCCCGTGAGCCTCCCCGCCCCCACCCAGATAGGGTGGGCCAGGGAGACCCAGGGGAGCCCAAAGTCAAACATGCAAGACGGTGATAACCCGCTTGCTCTAGAAGTCTAGTGATCTAAGAGGGGGGAAGGCAGGGGATGCCTGAACAGTCTCTCTCCAAGGTCTTTTTCAAGACTTGCCCATGATGTCGGTCAGTTCTAGTGATGAGCCGAACACCCCCGGGTTCGGTTCGCACCAGAACCCGCGAACGGACCGAAAGTTCGTACGAACATTAGAACCCTATTAAATACAATGGATGCGAACGTTCGAATTCTAAAGTGCTAATTATAACAACTATTATGCATGTTATTGTCCTAAAAAGGGTTTGGGAACCCGGGTTCTGCACCAGGGGACATGTATCAATGCAAAAAGAAGTTTTAAAAACGGTCGTTTTTCGGGAGCAGTCATTTTAATGATGCATAAAGTGAAAAAAAAAAGTCAAATATTCCTTTAAATATCGTACCTGGGGGGTGTCTAAAGTATGCCTGTGAAGTGCCACGTGTTTCCCGTGTTTAGAACTGTCCCTGCACAAAATGACACTTCTAAAGGAAAAAAAAGCCATTTAAAACTTCTTGCGGCTTTAATGTAATGTCTGGTCCCGGTAATATGGATGAAAATCTTTAAGAAAAATGGCATAGCTACCCCATGACCCCCCCCCCTACCCCAGCCCATTACCAGCCCCTTTGGGTCTTGTATGGATATTAAGGGGAACCCCGCACATAAAATAAAAAAGGCCCTATATACTCTGAACAGCCGTATACAGGCGGTGCATACAAGACAGGGACTGTAGGTTTGTTCTTATGTAGAATGCGTTTGTAATTTTGAACAGGTACATTGTTGAACTGTAGCTCCAGCCCAAAAATCTATTTTTAAACTTTTTGGGAAACATAGGTAAGGGTTATCACCCCTGTAACATTTGTTTTGCTGTCTGTGCCCCTGTTCAGAACATTTCACCTCACTTTCCGTCCCAATGACAACTGTTTTTGAAATGTGGTGTTTTTCTTGAAACAAGGATTGCTGATAAAGCATCAGTACAGAGGAGACACCTTTCTCCCATATTTATTCTTACAGGAGAGAATTTTCCTTCCTAGGGGTAGATTTCCTCTCACTTCCTGTTGTCTTCTTTCGTTTGCAAGTAGGAGTCGTTTGTAAGTTGGATGTTTGAAAGTAGGGACCTGCCGTATATACTCTGCAGAAATAGGCCCCTTAGTTGTTGGTGTTGGCACAACACTGTAAGCACTCACAGTTACTCTTGGTTGGTGCTGGAACGCCCTGCTGTCAACTATTATATCAGGAATTTTAATTACATATAATTGTTGAACAGTGGTAGTAAAAATTGGGGCTTTGATGGTGGTGCTGGTGCCACAACACTGTAAGCCCTGACAGTTACTCTTGGTGGGTGCAGCAATGGGCCCTGCTGTGAATTATTAGATCAAGAATTGTAATTGCATGCCCCTGTTGAACAGGGGCTGAAAAATTGGGCTTTTCGTGGTGGTGGTAGTGGTGGTGGTGGTGTTGCCACAACACTGTAAGCCCTCAGAGTTACTCTTGGTGGGTGCAGGAATGGGCCCTGCTGTGAATTATTAGATCAAGAATTGTAATTACATGCCCCTTTTGAACAGTGGCTGAAAAATTGGGCCTTTCGTGGTGGTGGTGGTGGTGGCGTTGCCACAACACTGTAAGCCCTCAGAGTTACTCTTGGTGGGTGCAGGAATGGGCCCTGCTGTGAATTATTACATCAAGAATTGTAATTGCATGCCCCTGTTGAACAGGGGCTGAAAAATTGGGCCTTAGGCACTGGTGGCACAACACTACAACCCCTCACAGATACTGTACTTGGAGCACAGCAATGAGCCCTATGGCAAATTATTGCTAAAAAAATTGTAAGTACACGCCCCTGTAAAACAGGGGCTGAAAAATTGGGCCTTAGCCACTGGTGGCGGCACCCATAAACAAAAATGATCTTCCAAGCTATCATCATCAATCGTATCATTGAGGACTCGGAGGAGGAGGATAGCCAGTCAACATAACAGCACAGGCACTCAGCATCAGCATCAGTCTTGAAGGGACGTGACATGTTAAAATCAATTAGTCTGTTATATCAGCATCAGGTGTGTGGTAGCTGGTGGTGATCCAAGACTGGTTCATCTTGATGAAAGTCAGTCGATCAACCGAGTCGGTGGACAGGCGCACCCTGTGATCCGTGACAAATCCTCCAGCAGCACTGAATGTGCGTTCCGAAAGAACGCTGGATGCAGGACAGGCCAGTAGCTCAATTGCATACTGTGCAAGCTCTGGCCAGTGATCCATCCTCAAGACCCAGTAAGCCAGAGGATTTTCGGTGGGGAAGGTGTCCAAGTCTGACCTTGCCTCTAGATATTCCTGCACCATGTTTATCAGACGCTGGCGATGGTTGCTGGAACCAATCATACTTTGGGGCTGCGGACTAAAGAATTGTCTGAACGCATCGGTCAGACGGCCACCTTCCCCACCGCTCCTTCTTTGACTGGCCGAAGCCTCAGCAACTCGTTGTCCTGGACCAGGAGTTTGTAACCTCCCAGTCTCTGGGAACGTGTTGCACAGACCTTTCTGCAAGGCCTCCCGGAGTTGTCTCATCCTCTGCTCCCTCTGCGACGGTAACATAAGGTCCGCAACCTTACCCTTGTACCGTGGATCAAGGAGAGTGGCCAGCCAGTAATGGTCCCTCTCCTTGATCCGAAGAATACGAGGATCCTTCCGCAGACTTTGCAGGATCAGGGAGGCCATGCAGCGTAGGTTTGCTGAGGCATTCGCTCCGGAGTCCTCTGGGTCACTAAGGACGACATGATCCGCAGTCACCTCCTCCCAGCCACGTACAAGTCCACTGGTTTCTTGGGACTGTAAATCATCCCTAAAAGACTGCTGCTGATGATGCTGAGTGCCAGCCTCCACCTCCATGCTGACACAATCCTCCTCCTCCTCCTCCTCCTCCTCCTCTTCCTCTTCCTGTGCGATGGGTGGGACAGAAGGAACACTGTCTGGGTAAAGGGGGCCTTGAGAGGCAAGGAAGTCCTCCTCTTCCTGCCTCTGTTCTGCCTCAAGTGCCCTGTCCATTATTCCACGCAGCGTGTGCTCCAACAGGTGGACAAGAGGTACAGTGTCACTGATGCATGCACTGTCACTGCTCACCATCCTCGTGGCCTCCTCAAATGGTGCCAGGACAGTGCATGCATCCCTGATCATGCCCCACTGGCGTGGAGAAAAAAAACCAAGCTCCCCTGACCCTGTCCTGGTGCCGTAGTCGCACAGGTACTCATTGATGGCCCTCTGCTGCGTGTGCAGCCGCTGCAGCATGGCCAACGTTGAGTTCCACCTGGTGGGCATGTCACATATAAGGCGGTTCTTGGGCAGGTTCAACTCCTTTTGCAGCTCAGCCAGGCGAGCACTGGCATTATAAGATCTGCGGAAATGCACACAGACTTTCCTGGCCTGCCTCAGGACATCCTGTAAGCCCGGGTACCTGCCCAAGAACCGCTGCACCACCAGGTTAAGGACGTGAGCCACACAGGGCACATGGGTCAGTTGTCCCTGTCGGAGGGCGGAGAGGAGGTTGGTGCCATTGTCGCAAACCACCATTCCTGGCTTAAGCTGGCGTGGCGTCAACCACCTCTCGGCCTGGCCCTGCAGAGCAGACAGGACCTCTGCCCCAGTGTGGCTTCTGTCCCCCAAACACACCAGCGCAAGCACGGCATGGCATCTTTTTGCCTGCGTACTTGCGTAGCCCCGTGAACGGCTACGGAGCACCGCTGGTTCATAGGACAAACCACAGGAAGAGGCCATGGAGGAAGAAGAAGAGGAGGGGGTGGAGGAGAGAGGTGTGTCACAACCAGTAGTAGCATTTTGGAGGCGTGGCGGTGGGACAACCTCCAACACTACTGCACCTTGTCCTGCATCCTTCCCAGCTGCCAAAAGAGTGACCCAATGGGCCGTGAAAGAAAGGTAACGTCCCTGTCCATGCCTGCTGGACCATGAGTCAGCGGTAATATGCACCTTACCGCTGACCGCCCTGTCCAGCGAGGCCAAGACATTGCCTTCCACATGCCGGTAGAGAGCCGGAATAGCCTTCCGTGAGAAAAAGTGGCGTTTGGGAACCTGCCACTGAGGAACCGCACATTGCACAAACTCACGGAAGGGGGCCGAGTCTACCAACTGAAAAGGCAGCAGTTGAAGCGCTAGCAATTTAGCCAAGCTAGCATTCAACCGCTGGGCATGTGGATGGCTGGGAGTGAACTTCTTTCGACGGTCCAGCAGCTGGGGCAGGGAAATTTGCCTGCTAGAATCGGACGTCGGTGTACTGCTAGCAGAGTGGCCGCAAGTACTTGGCTGTGACACACCTAATTCTACACCTTCATTCCTCTCAGTGCATGTTTCAGAGAGGACTGAAGTTATAGTGGGGTTGGAGATCCCAGCTGATGCGGTGCAAGGAGAGGTCCGCTTTGTTCTTTGGTGTGGGTCTTTGAGGTAGGCTTGCCAACGAGCTGCATGGCAGGTCAACATATGTCTGGTCAGGCATGTGGTACCCAAGCGGCTGATGTTTTGGCCACGCGATATACGCTTGAGACATATGTTGCAAACAGCAGCTGTGCGATCTGATGCACTAGCCTCAAAAAAGGCCCACACCAAGGAACTTTTTGAATGACGGGCAGAGGCAGCGCCCTGCACAGGCGGAGCTCTGCGGTGTGATTCCGTCGGTGTACTGCCCTTACGCTGGCCACCAAAGGGCATCCTGTCTCGTTGGAGATGTGCCTCCTCCTCATCCTCCTCCTCCTCTCTCCTATTAGGCACCCACGTGGAGTCAGTGACCTCATCATCCCCTCCCTCCTCATCACTGGAGCCAATCTGGCAGTATGCTGCAGCTGCTGGAACATGACTGCCAGATTGGTGTCCTTCTTGAGCATCCCCTCTGTCTGCTCTCACCCTACTGCCTTCCTGTAGCTGGGTTTCATCATCAGACCCTTCGAAACGCTGGGCATCCTCCTGGAGCATGTACCCAACACTGTGCTCAAACAGTTCGGGGGACTCCTCAGGAGGAGGACATGGTGGGTCTAGGGAAGGAGTGACTGATGATGAGTCTGACATTGATACCAGGGAAGAGGACGCTTTGGCAGCTGCTTTGCCAGTACCCTGAGCCTGGGTGAGAGAGGATGAGGAGGAGGAGGAGGGCTTGGTCATCCACTCTACCAAGTCTTCGGCATGATGTGGCTCAACATGTCCAGCTGCGGAAAAGAAGGACAAGCGTGTCCCATGGCCATGTGCTGATGACAATGCACCGCGTCCACGACCAGCACTGTTGCCCCCAGACACAGAGCCTGCTTGCCCTCTTTTATTGCCTCCTGACTGTCTGCCTCTCCTTGTTTGCCTTCCAGACATTCTAATAGATGGCCTGCAGGGAGATGGGAAAAAAGCAATAAGGGCTACCTTCAGGTGTCCTTCTCTGTCCCTAGAAACAAGGACTTGCACAGTGAAAGAAACTGACACTCTCCCTACCTACAGTTTTCTGTCCCTAGAAAAAATGTTTTTTTTAAGCACAATATAGCACAAGGAGAATTCACTCACTGTCCTTCCAGGTCCCTGGAAACAAGGACTTGCACAGTGAAAGAAACTGACACTCTCCCTACCTACAGTTTTCTGTCCCTAGAAAAAATGTTTTTTTTAAGCACAATATAGCACAAGGAGAATTCACTCACTGTCCTTCCAGGTCCCTAGAAACAAGGACTTGCACAGTGAAAGAAACTGACACTCTCCCTACCTACAGTTTTCTGTCCCTAGAAATTTTTTTTTTTTAAGCACACTATAGCACAAGGAGAATTCACTCACTGTCCTTCCCAGTCCCTAGAAACAAGGACTTGCACAGTGAAAGAAACTGACACTCTCCCTACCTACAGTTTTCTGTCCCTAGAAAAAATGTTTTTTTTAAGCACACTATAGCACAAGGAGAATTCACTCACTGTCCTTCCCAGTCCCTAGAAACAAGGACTTGCACAGTGAAAGAAACTGACACTCTCCCTACCTACAGTTTTCTGTCCCTAGAAAAAATGTTTTTTTTAAGCACAATATAGCACAAGGAGAATTCACTCACTGTCCTTCCAGGTCCCTGGAAACAAGGACTTGCACAGTGAAAGAAACTGACACTCTCCCTACCTACAGTTTTCTGTCCCTAGAAAAAATGTTTTTTTTAAGCACAATATAGCACAAGGAGAATTCACTCACTGTCCTTCCAGGTCCCTAGAAACAAGGACTTGCACAGTGAAAGAAACTGACACTCTCCCTACCTACAGTTTTCTGTCCCTAGAAAAAATGTTTTTTTTAAGCACAATATAGCACAAGGAGAATTCACTCACTGTCCTTCCAGGTCCCTGGAAACAAGGACTTGCACAGTGAAAGAAACTGACACTCTCCCTACCTACAGTTTTCTGTCCCTAGAAAAAAATGTTTTTTTTAAGCACAATATAGCACAAGGAGAATTCACTCACTGTCCTTCCAGGTCCCTAGAAACAAGGACTTGCACAGTGAAAGAAACTGACACTCTCCCTACCTACAGTTTTCTGTCCCTAGAAAAAATGTTTTTTTTAAGCACAATATAGCACAAGGAGAATTCACTCACTGTCCTTCCAGGTCCCTAGAAACAAGGACTTGCACAGTGAAAGAAACTGACACTCTCCCTACCTACAGTTTTCTGTCCCTAGAAAAAATGTTTTTTTTAAGCACAATATAGCACAAGGAGAATTCACTCACTGTCCTTCCAGGTCCCTGGAAACAAGGACTTGCACAGTGAAAGAAACTGACACTCTCCCTACCTACAGTTTTCTGTCCCTAGAAAAAATGTTTTTTTTAAGCACACTATAGCACAAGGAGAATTCACTCACTGTCCTTCCAGGTCCCTGGAAACAAGGACTTGCACAGTGAAAGAAACTGACACTCTCCCTACCTAGAGTTTTCTGTCCCTAGAAAAAATGTTTTTTTTAAGCACACTATAGCACAAGGAGCATTCACTCACTGTCCTTCCAGGTCCCTGGAAACAAGGACTTGCACAGTGAAAGAAACTGACACTCTCCCTACCTACAGTTTTCTGTCCCTAGAAAAAATGTTTTTTTTTTAAGCACAATATAGCACAAGGAGAATTCACTCACTGTCCTTCCAGGTCCCTGGAAACAAGGACTTGCACAGTGAAAGAAACTGACACTCTCCCTACCTACAGTTTTCTGTCCCTAGAAAAAATGTTTTTTTTAAGCACAATATAGCACAAGGAGAATTCACTCACTGTCCTTCCAGGTCCCTGGAAACAAGGACTTGCACAGTGAAAGAAACTGACACTCTCCCTACCTACAGTTTTCTGTCCCTAGAAAAAATGTTTTTTTTAAGCACAATATAGCACAAGGAGAATTCACTCACTGTCCTTCCAGGTCCCTAGAAACAAGGACTTTCACAGTGAAAGAAACTGACACTCTCCCTACCTACAGTTTTCTGTCGCTAGAAAAAATGTTTTTTTTTAAGCACAATATAGCACAAGGAGAATTCACTCACTGTCCTTCCATGTCCCTGGAAACAAGGACTTGCACAGTGAAAGAAACTGACACTCTCCCTACCTACAGTTTTCTGTCCCTAGAAAAAATGTTTTTTTAAGCACACTATAGCACAAGGAGAATTCACTCACTGTCCTTCCAGGTCCCTGGAAACAAGGACTTGCACAGTGAAAGAAACTGACACTCTCCCTACCTACAGTTTTCTGTCCCTAGAAAAAATGTTTTTTTTAAGCACACTATAGCACAAGGAGAATTCACTCACTGTCCTTCCCAGTCCCTAGAAACAAGGACTTGCACAGTGAAAAAAACTGACACTCTCCCTACCTACAGTTTTCTGTCCCTAGAAAAAAATGTTTTTTTTAAGCACACTATAGCACAAGCACAAAACACACTGACACTCTCCCTACCTATCCTTCTCTTTCCCTAAACTAAAGGAATCCAGGTTAAGCAAGAAAGAAATAAAAGTCACTGTCCCTGCCTATGCTGCTCTATCCCTGCTCCGGAACACACTACACTAGGCCGCCGTGCTGGCGGCCTTTTATAGTGTGGGGCGTGTACTAAACACCCTCAGCAATAATTGGCCACAGGCATCCTGCCTGTGGCCAATCATTGCTCTCCTCGCTGCCGGCGCTGTGATTGGCCAAGCATGCGGGGTCACAGTGCATGCTTGGCCAATCACAGCGCCTGGATGACACTGCGATGGCGTAGTGCATTGTGGGCCGTTCGCGTCACTCGAATTTGGCGCGAACGGCCCAAATCGTTCGATCTTCGTCGAACGATCGAACAGCCGATGTTCGAGTCGAACGTATGTTCGACTCGAACACGAAGCTCATCCCTAGTCAGTTCTGTAGCAAGGGCGCCAAAGGTGGATTATTGCGTGGCCTATTGCCTGGGTGGCTTTATCGTGGGGTGAAAAATAGAGAGAAAAAATAAAACTTATGAAAAAGGTAGCAAAAAACAGCGAACCATAACGCGTAAAACAGGGACAGGGGTGGTCCTTCAGATATGTAGCAAGTCAGATAGTGCAAGACTCAATCAGGATCTCCTCTGCTGCGAGCTCCGACCCCTCGGGGATCTCTCCGGGCCTCGGGAGTGCTTGGGTGGGGGGACCTTCTGCCACCCTGTGGGCGGCGGTGGTGGGGTCGCCACAAGATCCCAATCAGGAAGCTGGGGTGCTCTAATCTCCAGGGTGTCACAGAAGGGTTCCAGGTCCTCCGGATACCTCATGGTCGCCGATTTGCCTTGATGCTTGGCCGTGAGGCTGAAGGGAAATCCCCAGCGGTACGGTATATTCTCTTCTTGAAGAATGCACAGCAGTGGTTGGAGTAGTCTTCTCTTTTGTAGGGTGATCCAGGACAAGTCCGGGAACAGCTGAATGTGATGGTCTCCTAGGGTCACCTTGCGGGCTAGGCGGGCCTGCTTCATGATATCCTCTTTCAAAGGGTATGATGTCAGCCTGCAAATTAAATCTCGGGGTCTGGTAGAGGTGCCTTTAGACCGTAGCGCTCGGTGGGCTCTGTCCATTTCAATAGTATGGGTCGGGTCCTCCCCAGAAGGTCGTTAAAAAGCGATTGTAGTGTGTTCTGGACATCTTCTGGGCCCTCTGCTTCTGGGACCCCCCGAACCCGGATGTTGTTCCTGCGCCCCCTGTTGTCCAGGTCTTCTACGTGGCGTTGCATGTCCCTAAGGAGGGTGCGGTGTTCTGATCCTTGAACTTAGGTTCTGTGTACTGCTAA